>BSBN01000261.1:27590000-28955000 GCA_027924645.1 Cunninghamia lanceolata | reverse complement strand
CATGAAAAATGCAAATGATTCTCCTCCTTTTTGGTGAGTGTTGCAAAGGTCTAGCATGGAGATTTAATGTTCTATGTTATAAGAGAAATGTGTGACGAATTTGTCCACTAATTCGTTAAAGGTACAGATGCCGAGAGGTAGATGTGAAAACCACTCCATGGCTTCTCTTCCTAGACTTCTAGGGAATAGTTGCATTAGATAAGTTTCATTGTGGGTGACTTCAAGACAAGTGGCATTGAATTCTCTGATGTGATCTCTAGGATCTGCTTTTCCTCTATACTTGTCAAATTTTAGCACTTCGAATCTTATAGGAAAAGGTATCATGTTCAAGGATTTGTCAAATGGGTATGGTGAGATATCTTCAAGCGAATAATGTTTCGTTGAGGTTCTACTTTGGATATCTACCAATTGTTGTTGTAAGGCTTGTATTTGGGTTGTCAATGCATCCAAAGGATTAAGTGTATCCTAAGACTTTTCTACTTTTGGAGTCTCTTTTTTAGTTTTGGAGGCATCTTTTGATGACTCAGCTTCATTTGAGGCATTAGTCTCTCGTAGATTAGAGATATCAAAGTCTGCGGGTAGCTTTGCTCCTTGTTGAGCAAGCATGAGGAAATATTTTTGGGGATCAATAGTAACAACTTTATCCATTATCTTTTGGAACTTGGGGTCTTGGAGTTGTTGAAGGATTTCCTCTCGAGAGACTTCCTCATCATCCGGATAGGGTATATTATTGTTAAGGTTGTCCATGTTTTTCTTTTGTTTTGATTGAGATCTAGTTTGCACCATGCAAGATTTTGGGATGGGATGAAATGAGATTTGTTGGATTTTGCTCTATTGATTGGAGGTGTGATGTGGTAGAAGGTGAGTTTGATTGGAATTAATTTTGCTAAGGTTTTCGTTGATTCTATGTTTGTCTCAAACAAGGTAAATCTTGAGCTATAATGTCTAATAGCTATCAAAGTGTTGATATAAGTGGTAGTCCAAATAGGGATAGCTTGACACTACTATTTGATGAGGACTATTTTCTTGTCAAGGTTACACTAGTATACTTTTGTTGAGAAGGATGATTTGAAATCCTATTATAAAACTACCTAGCTCTTGTTTGGATTGGTAGAATATCAACTAGGTCCTAAAGCAAGTTGTGGTTTGATTTTGAGATGTTTGGTTTGATTTTGAGGTGTTTTGATAACAAGGCAATGATGTGAAAAGAGGATGTTTGTGAAAATGATATGGAAAGGTATTTGCATGATATACCTAATTCTTCAGGGTGAAACTACAGCAAAAAGAGTACCTAAAACTGATAATGTTTTTGCCCAAAACTGTATAGAATATGCCTCTATTTTGGATGCACAGCTTCAAAAGCACAGGATAATAGGTCAAATGCGCATCTCTGTTGGTTAAATGCATAGATCTAGTTGGTTTTAAAAGTATAGCACTATGTTTTTTAAGTGCAGCACTGTGTGTTATATGCACTGAAAGATTATATGCACCGCAAAATGGTTCACATGCGCAACAGAATAGGTTATATGTGTGGCAAAATTATATGCGTAGCAAAACTTGTCATCCCCGTCATGAGCACCTTAGAGAACAACACATCTATGCTATGCAAAACAAAATATATATTTTTTTAAATGAATAAAGTAATAAAGGAATGTTTAACATATCTAAACACATCATTAAATTAATGACTTGTCCTCTAAGATATCATGGTTGCATTACTTGACAAAACAATTTACATAATCTAACACACATCATGAATTAACATCAGTAGATCATTGTAAACCTATTGCACTAAATCAATAAACTTTTACATCTACATAACATCATATAAGTAATCATTAGGATCTAGTACATAGTTATAATTTCTCCTGACATATGAATACAACATTACATTGTTACATTAACATCTTCTGAATACATACGAATACATACATAATGAATCATCTGATACATAGGCTAGTACATGAGCATAATAACTATCTCCATAAACAGGTACAAGATCTGATGTCTGATACACAAGCTATATCCTCTTCGCACATGAACATCAGTAAGGGAAAAACCAATGGATAAAAGCTCTTCCACCCAACCATGTGGAACCCTGAGGTCCACCCCCTGAGCGAGGAGTTAACATAAGGTCCCCACTACAACATACAATCAGGTAGACAATAGACTATAAGAACAAAGACTCACATGACTCCAACAACACAAATCAATATCACAAGGAACTTAACAACACTTCCAGAGGCAAACACATAACGAAAGGGGAGAGTACAACAAGGGAATGCTAGGCTGCAGTAGGGAGGAGTGTCATCACATGGCTTGTCATGGGTTGTCCTGGCAGCCTCTCCTGACTCCCGGCCCCCATACAACATTCATGTAGAATCAACATACCTTTCATGAGGACAAGGTAGTTGATCTTGCCATTCTAGGCCTTCTCATCTCATCCAAGCCTAAACGAGCACTTGAGCCATGAGTGAGGCATCCACTTATCTTTATTTAGTGTGATTAACAACCCAACCACCTAATTCATTATTTAGGTTATCACTGAGTTAACAAACTCCCACATGGGTTGTCCTGGATGCAACTTTGGGCTCCGACCCCCATTGAGAGCCACTCCCCTACCTGCATCTAGAAGACCCTACTCAACAAGCACAGCAAACATCATCATGACAATGATGATACATGAACCATGCAAGGCATTAACCATCTTGCATAACAATTATCCTGATATGAACATGTATATGTAACAATGCAAGGCATTCACCATCTTGCATATCAACTTAATTACAAGGACATACTCTTAATACATTTTCCATGGCTTCTAAATGAAGTAACTCATAAGAAAAATTCTTCTTCATGGATACCGATGTCTCCCCATAACATCCCAAACAAATAATTAAATCATAACATCCATGAAGAGCCTATCTACACATCATGATGCAATCAGAATATTTACATTCATTCACTACACCATAACCAAATTTCTTAAAACAAAAGGCAACATAGCTTCATTAACTCAAGACAATTATCAACATGTTACATGACGTCAAACAACCTTGGCCTCTGGAATAAACCCTTGACAACTTACACTATGACCATTTCTTATACATTCCACTTACGTTATACAATTTCAATTCACACTAAACTAATTGTATAATACCTTCAAATCAAATTCCCAATACATTATTTATATACCTAATCCTTAAACCCATTATTCTAATTTCATCTTGTCAAAATGAAGAAATCATATTAAAATCTATGTCCAATATAATTAAATTTCATTGACCATTAATATATAGTCACAACAATTATCTTTTAATCAAATTAACAATGACAACATTATTATAATTTTCCAAGTTATTGGCTTTTAAACAATCAACTATTACTTTAGACATAACAATAATAATAATAATAATAATAATAATAATATACTTTGAATCATTGGATAGCAAATAATTTCATTCTCTCAGCTATTAATATTACTACATGAATTTTGTATCAAATGTAATAATTTTCTGAAGTAGTGTTAGAAATTTTATTAGCTAACAAATCTAATTTTTAAACATTTTACATGAGCTATAGAACCAACGGTAAAAAAAAATAATCTAAAAAGTTTACTTTTGTATGCTATTGGAGATCTTCATAAACCCTACCTTCTTGACCTCATCTAATTTATATAAATTCAAGACATTGACTATAACTATCTGAAATCCATTTAATTGATGATATTAGTACTAGTGAACATAAGCTGCAGAAAGCCTACATCAAATGGAATAATCAGATGACCCGTAGTGGTTAAAGGTGACTCCAAAGGATTCAACTCTCCTCAAATCTGACCGCACTGCATTTTATATGGAATAATATACGCAAGTAATTTCTCCAGGCATTATCATGCTTTATCTTATTCAAAATTAAATGCCTAAATGGAATACAGTCCTCATCATAGGCTTAAGATGTGTTGAGAATATAGATTATGGTAGGCGCATGGCAGGATACAATGGTTGCAGAATATATACAAAATGGATTAGTTGACAATTATTCTATCTACTATGATGGTTGAACCACGCATGCCATGGTATTTTCAATCTTTTTAAGTTTTAACTATCATTGTTTATCAAATGAGCAACTTATAAGGAAAGCAGATTGATAAATTTGCAAAAGAATTGTTAAACTAGCTTATCAAATATCGGATAAGAAAAACTACAGGTGAGGGCAACTCTTTCAACATTTGCGGTAGGTTAGTAAATGATTGAGCAACGCTTGGTAACGGAAGTTGCATATTTGTTGTCTCATCTTTAACAAGATATTCATTTCTCTCTTCGGTTGTCAAGATGCAAACTCCTTTTAAGATGCATGATGTCCTTGGAATGCTACGTGGTGAGAAAGACCTAAGGACATGTAATTTTAAAATGTGCACTCCATTATAAATGTAGGTCTAGGTGGATAGGAAATGATATGGAGGGTTTTCTATGATGTCAGAAAATACACTATACAGGGTGAACACAAGTTAAAACTTCTAGTACATTGACTAACAAATGTGAGCGTAGAAATCATGGTGAAAGCAATAATGATAAGATAGAAGCTGTCCAAACCTTTTACTACAATGGATAGTGTAGACAACTACAACCCTAATATTCCTTCAACGTATTGAAGGGAACAAAAATTCATCACATCATCCAATAATTATTACGCATGGCCTGCGAGTGATGCAAGTAAACAAATGCCACAGGACTACCAATTTTTTTTTTTTGGATTGCTTCATTTAACACTACCAATAATCTCCATAGGATCATTGTCTCTGTTTAACATGAAAGGAATAGTTCACATCTCTCACAACAATTTCTCTTGCAACAACTTTGTTGCCAACCAACTATCTTGAGACCACTCTAAATCTTAACATTAAGATACCTGTTAAATCAATGCTGGTTATATCAATATGATTTCTTGGTGACTGTAGATCACATATGTATATAGGCTTAGGAGTATTTCTAGCAACACTTTTCTTTGATTTGGGACCTAGAAATGTCACGCAACCTATGTTCTTCTCTTAAACATCTATGCAAGGGCAGCAGGTAAGGTGAGGATTGATGCCTCAAGGAAACATCATCTCAAGAATTGCAATGATTGAAGAATATGCACAGAATGAAATTTTGGTTAAAAATATTTTAGAAACGATTAAGTAACTATGATAGATAGGATTAGACACATTTCATGGCCTTGCTTGAGAGCTTGGTGCATGCAGCCACCCAGATCTGAAGATAAAATTCCATTTAATGAAAATGTGCCATCTACATTCAATCAGGAAGCTTCATTCCAGGGTATATTATCAGCATGCAGACTTGTGAGCCAAATTAATATATACTTTCAATCTATTCCTCGTTGTTAATTAGGATTTGCAAGGTAGACCATGAGTTGCAGTAAAGGGCTATCTTTCGTAACCTCTTCTATTGGATATATGTGGCCTATTGGAAAAGTAGTGTTTAATCAAAATAAAAGAGTGCTCGTGCAAAGGCAATTGGGGGAATTTTTAAAACCTTAGGAACAAACAATCAATATATTAATCTACTAGGAATAAATATGAATAACAATGAAACCTGGCTTCTCCGCTCTGAGATTTCAATGCCGAGATCACTTCTACAACTGTCGAACCAGCCCCCAAACCTCTCTGATCTACCCCCACACTACCCTGCAACCTCCCCCAAAATTTTCTAGCTTCCCTGATTAATCCTCCTCCTCTCGGAACCGTTAATTAGTTATTCAACAATGAGGGGTTTTATTAATTAATTAAATTAAATCATTGCAACTACCTAAACTATACAACTCTAAAATAATTTTATTTTATTAATTAAATCTTACAATTTAACTTACAACTACTCTATTTATTTAAATATTCAATGCAAATAATATTATATTCAATAATACAACTATTAATTCACATAAAACTATAATTTATTTACAACAATTATTAACAATTATTGACATTAACCATTATATTTAATTATCAACCTTATATTTTCTGTATAATAATTCTATTTAATGCTCAACTCTTCCTTACACACAAAAACACCTTCTGACCTAGTTAGACTTCAAGGTGTAACATTACCTGTCTGCAAGTCATGATCAAATGATAGACAATGACCACAAAGGTAAACTGACAACTAGCCAACAATGACAAGGGACCCCATGTTAACTCGAAACAACTATTCCATTGGCAAAGTCACGCTCAGACCTGGTAAATCAGATGGAGTCGGTGCCTAGTACCTACATCCTGCAAAAAATTACACAGTTAAGCATAACAATGTATATATATCCACATGAAGTCATTTTGTGAATGGAAGTCGTAGTGTGGTAGGGTACTCGAGTGCGAGTAATACGACACTGTTCCATTCACGCTCATGTATAACAAATAACTATATTGAACAAGATTTCTGGTTACTCACCAACATAAAACAATCAATTATCTTACAATCAAATATAGCAAATACATCAAAGCATCTACAACATCTAGCATAAAATAACAGAATTCAACATCAACAACTGTTATCATAACGATTAGGTCCATAGTCAATTAACAAAATAACAAGGAATCCATCATCAAATGATGTAAGATACTGTCATAAAGTCGAATCCTACTAAGCAACCATCAATTTGACAGATGACAAGGTGAGGGGCACTACAAAACTGGTTATATGCACAACAGAATGTTTTAAATGCACATAACTGCATGTACTTGGCTTTCTATTTTTAGTTTAACAATTTGATTTGCTTGGAACATTTTCCTGAGTTAATCTAAGGTTTTCAATGTTGATTTTGGTTCATGTTATTGCAAGAAAACATAGAGAACAAAAGGTTTTCATGATTACTTAACAAAATTAAAAACAAATAATTACAACCCTAGGATGGCAAGGACAATATTTGATGAGTTCTAACTTGGTTTTTACATCAGCCACTTGCATAAAGGCGGACAACTAATAACTTGGTAGCACTGGCTCCCCTCCACGGTACTCACTTCTCACGCATACCAAGTTATAGTTCCTCCAAAGAGTTGAACTTTTCTGTCTCTACACTAAATGAGTGTAAGATGTTAAATGGCTCTAAAGGTTCCTACTCATATGTCACCAAAGAGGGGATTTTGGCTTACTAGAACAAATGGATTTTAGTCAAGGCATCCATTCAGGTGATTACATGTGCGACCATTTGCTTCGATAAGAAGGCTTCCTAGCCTGCAGAGGTTACGCTCCACAAGGTTTTGGGGGAAACATTGGTCAGTGTAATACACCAACACCCGTCACTTGCAACTTTTTTCACAAACGCAATTTATTTATAGTGACTTGGAGGAGTTTGGTTTTAGCCTGTTATCACTTAAGGTCATTCCCACTTGGAAGGAAGGATTTCCAAGGGCAGGCCTCTCTAAATGTAAAACATGCAAAATGATAAGTTTGGCATTTTGGTCACCCAATTAAGGGGAAAGCATAGTCCTATTATCATTCTAAAAATACGGAGAACACTAGTTCTTTATCTCCCTAGTTAAAAGAAAAACAATTAAATGTGTTAACTCTACCAAGCACAGAAATTTGTAACAAGATAGCAATAACTTGGAAAAGATTTTGTTAATTTTATCCCTCTAACAAATCTAGACATAGATTGTTGTTTGCAGAAATAAAACAAGTATTACTTTTTCCTATTATGCTATGTGATAGATTGTAGTGCAAGATAGTAAAAACGTAAAGAAATTGTTCAATTTTAACCCCTAAGTTGGGACTAGATGAAAGTTGTGATGCAACAAATCGATTTACTTTCCTCCTAGTTAAGACTATGTGAAGATTTGCATGAACATATTAAGTTACTCCTTCCTAATTAGTTCTAGGTGGCTTAATAATGCAGCTAAAATGACTAAATCCAGCTCCTAACACCTACAAATGAAAGTTAGTACAGAAAACCTTATAACTTTTACAACTCTGTTATAATTGAATGCGCAAGACTACAGATCATATGTGCAGCACTGCGTATTATATGTACTGATTTGTAAATATGCAACAAGATGACTCATATGCGCCAGACTGTGTTGTATATGCACAGGAATGTCATAAGCGCAACAAAAAGCATTAAGATGCGCATCAGAATGATTTATATGCACTAAAAGGTAAAAGCGTTGCAGGAAATGTTGTATGCACAGAACTGGAAGTTGTATGCGCAAAACTGACCTGTCACGATAGAACCTTCAGAAAACACTCAGATGGAAGTTAAAAATAGGGCAAGGCCCCATGGTGGGTGCCAAAAATGTTAGTGGAAATATTGTTAACAGTATTAAACAACTAATAATCCAATAATCTCAATGAAATATTGTTAACAAGAAGAGATGATTGTAGGGTGGTTGGAAAGATTCTAGGGACTATTGAATAAGTGTCACAAAGTGCCCCTTTGACCATTGTAACATGGAGAGACCATGCCCTTTGGAATAGGGATGGTTGGAGAGATTATAGGGCATGTGGGTGAGATAAAAATGATTCTTTAAATAATTAGAATATTTAATTACATGTGCAACTAGGTGAGGTGGATGCGTGAGATGGCTTGGATGATGTGGAATTTGGAATTGGAACTTTGGAATAGGATAATTTTGGGATTAAATAATTTGATTATTATTTAATTGAGGGATGACCTTAGAAGAAATAGGTTTAATTGACTCAATTAAATAAATTGATATTTATTTAATTTCGAGGATATGAATCAAATAGATAAATTGATGAATTTATTAAATGATAGAAGAATGGGAATTAAATAAATAATAAATATTTATTTAATTTGTCTTTGCCATTTTTAGGTGTATACAATATCTAACTAGAAAATGCCAACAAATGTATGCTTGGTGGGGCACATTTAGTATTGAAACAATCCTCCAGTGATAGGTGTCGGCAAATTGCATTAGCACAACCTTCAGTATAAAAGTTTGGAGTGAGGTTATACTGGGAACAAGGCCTAGTGCTAAAGCAATAGAATAAAGCCATGTGTCAGAATGGGATAGGCTTATATTGACATGAACATTACTAAAGAATCGAGCCTTTTGAACACACATATCAATGTTAGTGCATCAACACAGCTTCAAGCATGTTGGTCTAGAATGAGGTTGTGCAAGGAGCATTCACTTGCAATGTAATGGGAACTTAACACCTCGACAATGGGTGGGGGCCACATAATACTTAAAGTATTCAATGCCTAGGTATAAGATTAATCCAATAGAACAACACCCTAAGACAGTAGCTCAAGACTGAGGCGTTGGTAACATATTGAGAAAGAGGGCTCCCATTACAACACTTAAGGGTTGAACATTGATTAAAAAGGTCACTGATCAATTAGACCCTTTAGCCAAATTTTTTAAAAAACTAAGACCAAGGGTTTGTTGGATCTAGGGCATACAACTGAGAGGGGGGGTGAATCAGTTGTAAAAAACTTGCTCTCTACTTCAAACACTTGATTCTTCTTTATTAGTTAACAGCATATCAATTAATCATCCATGGAAGTAAAACGCACAAACACAAGAGCAGATAAAACATCAACACATTGAACACCAAGATTTTGACGTGGAAAACTCGGTTAAGGGAAAAACCACGGGGTGATTAACCCAAGGATTATTCTCTATTAAAAGAATAAGAAAAAGAATGGCACTTGCCAATTAGGGCTCACTGCCTGAGCACACTGCTCACAAAGAGGCCCACTACCTACAAGGAGACACACTATCTACAAAGTGATAAGAATCATAGTCTTGAACTAGAGAATGACATCTCTACCATGTCCGGATCAGTTCCATTTAAGCCCAAAAACCCCTGCTCTGCCTTTCGCACTTCTCTTCGCTATACCACTCTCATCCACACAATCCACACCTTGAAATGAACTCACAAACCTTTATTTATACAAGACATCAATTTAGGAACAATCATCTAAGTCAGCAATCAACCATAAGAATATCCGCAAGATGAATAACACATCCGGTCGGCCACCACAAGAACATTCGCAGGATGAACAACTCATCCGGTTGGCTAGTCGGAACAAGAACTTCATCCGGAAGAATATCTTCAATTCCGGGCTCTGCCATCAATACGGACCAATAACACAACCTCAACATGATCCAAGAACCTTCACAAGCCTGCCTGAATGACCAGGTACATCCGCACTTCCTCTACTTACTGGAATCTCTTCTCTTCCTCATCTGAAACTTCAAGAACACAGTCTGTCGCCACTATCATAAAGCAGAAGGTACTTCTTGACCTCCAAATCATACACAACTTGATATGACACATCACAAGGACATCCCAAACACTCCTTCCAATCCGCAGATTAAGATTATGCAATTTCGGACCTCACCAGACCTTTCTGTGATCCTCTGTCACCTCTGAACACTTGCTGGAACCAGTTCCATACCGACAGCCACAACTCCTTCAGATCTTCATGTGGACCTCTGAAATCTTAATTAAAGCATCTCAAGACTCATATCTATAAACCCTTTAATCTGCATCCTCTGATTCTCATCCTATACAATACATTTGCCTTTTTCTCATCACTGTTCTTCACTGTTCCTGACTGAGGCTAATTTTCTCAATATCCTTAGCACACTACTCATCCAATCCTTCTTGTCAATGCAATATTAGTATGTTGACATCAATGACAACACTGGTTCACCTCATACTTGCAATAATCTCCCCCTTTGTCATTGATAGCAACATACGATGTGAAAAACCATCAAGACAAGAACTTCTCCTTTCTGTCACAGCTCCCCCTATCAGCAACATCTCTTCTCCTCATTTACTGCTCCCCCTTTGATCATCAGTCACTTGTTTTTCACATGTCTTCTCTCCCCCTTTGACATCAATGGCAAAGGGCTCATACTTGCAATTCTAACACATCAGAATCATACCAGCTGCTCCCCCTTAGTAGCAGTTCCCCCATCATCAATCCGGATCACAAGATATGACTGTGATATCCACCGGACTAATGCACATCAGTGCATCCTAGTTCATCACTGGAGGAGCCATGACCCCTAACTTCTCCTGGAGATATTCAAAAGAGTCCTTGGGAAGAGGTTTAGTAAAGATATCTGCAATCTGATCCTTGGAAGGAACATACTCCAATATGACTTCTTCCTTGTTCACTTGTTCTCTCAAAAAGTGAAACTTGATAGATATGTGCTTAGTCTTAGAATGCAATACCAGATTCTTAGAAATATTAATTGCACTTGAATTATCACAGAAAATTGTGACAGGCTCCTCATATTCAACTTTAATGTCTCTTAGCATCTGCTTCATCCATAAGATTTGAGTGCAACTACCTGCTGCTGCAATGTATTCTGCTTCAGTTGTAGACAGAGATATTGCATCTTGTTTCTTGCTTAGCCAAGAAACCAATCTCTTCACCAAAAAGAATGCTCCACCACTGGTGCTCTTCCGGTCATCCACATCTCCTACCCAATCTGTGTCTGTGTAAGCATGAAGAGAGAAATCCAGATCTCTAGGGTACCATAGACCATACTTAGCTGTTCCTTTAAAGTACCTAAAAATTCTTTTGATTGCCATAACATGAGATTCTTTAGGATCAGCCTGGAATCTTGCTACAAGACCAGCAACCTGCATTATATCTAGTCTAGTCTGAGTGAGATACAGCAATCCACCAATCATTGATCTATACTTTGTCTGATCTGCCTTTGGGGAGTCATCATCTTTGCTCAACTTGCATCCGATTACCATGGGAGTGTTCATTGGCTTTGAATCTTCCATACCAAATTTCCTCAACAATTCTTTCACGTATTTGGTCTGAGAAATGAAGATCCCTTTCTTTGTTTGAGTAATTTGCAGACCCAAGAAGAAATTCATTTTACCAAGCATAGACATTTCAAACTCACTTTTCATCTGATTTGTAAAAGTTTTGCACATACTATCTTTTCCTCCAAAAATGATATCATCCACAAACACTTCAACAATCAAAATGTTTTCATGATCAATTTTGAAATATAGGTTGCTGTCAGCAGTACCTTTGTTGAATCCAATTTGCACAAGATGCTTATCCAACCTTTCATACCATGCTCTTGGGGCTTGCTTTAATCCATACAATACTTTCTTTAACTTGCAGACTATATCATCTTTATCAGACAATTGAAATCCATCTGGTTGTTCAATGTAATCTTCTTCTTCCAGATCACCATTTAGGAAGGCAGACTTGACATCCATCTGATATACCTTGAAGTCTTTAAAGGCAGCAAATGCAAGAAATAATCTGACTGCTTCAATTCTTACCACCGGAGCAAAGGTCTCTTCAAAATCAATTCCTTCTATCTGAGAGAAGCCTTTGCAGACCAATCTAGCTTTGTTTCTGATTACTTCACCAGCTTCATTCAGTTTGTTCCAAAAGACCCATTTGGTTCCAATCAGATTCTTGTCTCTAGGTCTGGGAACAAGATCCCAAGTATGATTTTTCTCAATTTGCATCAATTCATCTTCCATTGCTTTGGTCCAGTTTTTATCATTGCAAGCTTCATTTATTGTTTTAGGTTCAATCTTTGAAATCAGACAACATTCATCCTAATTTTGAGCAACATTCCTTCTAGTTTGCACACCTTTGTTTCTGTCACCTATGATCTGATCTTCAAAGTGGTTCTGTATTACATACCTTGGAATTTTGGGAGTATCCTGCACTGTTGTTTCTTGATCAGGCTTATTCAGACCTATCTCTTCTTCTTGATTTACCAGATCAGGCTGACTCTGACTTACCGAAGAGGATTGAGTTCCTTGAACTTGAACACCATCTTGGTCACCTTCATCAAACTCATAAAATTTTGAAGGCTTCTCAATTCCTTCATCAACTTTCACATTAGTGCTTTCTATCATCTTCCTCAATCTCTTATTGTAACACCAGTATGCTTTGCTTTGAGTGGAGTAACCCAAGAAAATTCCTTCATCACTTCTAGCATCAAACTTTCCTAGATCTTCATCTCTTTTAATATAACACTTGCTACCAAATACTCTGAAATACTTCACAGTAGGAGTGATGCCAAACCAGAGTTCATAAGGGGTCTTATCGGTGTTGTTTCTGATTTGAACTCGATTGAGAGTGTAGACTGCAATGCTGATAGCTTCTTTCCAAAACCTTTGAGGAACATTTGCTTCCAACATCATTGTCTTGGCAGCTTCTTGGATGGTCCGATTCTTTCTCTCAACTACTCCAATCTGCTGTGGAGTCCTAGGAGCAGACAACTGTCTTCTTATACCCTGCTTCTTAGAAAAGTCAATGAACTCACCAGATGTAAATTCACCACCTCTATCAGACCTTAGACATTTTAGTTTCAATCCAGTTTGATTCTCTACCATAGCTTTGAAGATTTTAAACTTCTCAAGGGCTTCTGATTTCTCCTTTAGGAAGGTAACCCACATCATCCAGGAATGGTCATCAATTAATAACATGAAATATCTATTACCTTACAGACTCTTAATTCTTGTCGGACCACAGAGATCAGTATGTACTAATTCCAACAATCCGGTAGAGGACTGATCTTTGCTTTTGAAGGAGACTCTGCTCTGTTTACCTAGCTGATATTCTTTGCACAAACTATTTGTAGGTTTCATCAATTTTTGAAGATCTCTTACAGCCTGAGTATTGCTTATCTTGATGATGTTATCAAAATTTACATGACACATTCTTCTATGCCATAACCAACTCTGATCAATTTGAACAAACAGACAACTTTTATTTGAGCCAACCAGATGAAAGATATTACCTTTTGTTTGAGTACCGGATGCAATTTCAATTCTGGAGCTTGTAAAGATTCTACATTTTCCATTCTTGAACCGGAGATCATAGCCTTTGTCCACTAACTGACCAACACTGAGAAGATTGTGCTTTAATCCTTCAACATATAGTACATTACCTGTTTTGCTCTTTCCATCAAAAGAAATAGTTCCCCTACCTCTGATTCTGCCAGCAGAATTGTCACCAAACTTTACCATTCCTCCTTCATACCTTTCCAAATCCAAGAACTTATTCTTGTCACCAATCATATGGTGAGAACATCCACTGTCAATAACCCAATCATCCTTTTCTTCCACTTGAGCAGCCAAAGCTCTTTCCACAACCTTGTGATTGACAGATTCAGAGGATATTGAATCTTCTTCCTTAATGGCAATAAACACCCATTCATTTCCGGTTTTGCTTCCTAGCTCAGATTCATCATCTATTACTCCTTCATTGTCATCTTCTTCATGAACATAATAGTAGTTCTTTTGAAACCTTTGTCTGTTAGTATTAGACCTTGCAGATCTTTCTGGACATCTTGAATCAAAATGACCAATCTTATTGCAATTGAAGCACTTAAAGGGTAGTTTTCCTTCATACTTACTGGATCCTCTTGGCAGTCTCTTTGCAATGAGGGCTTTTAGTTGAGCTATTTCTGCTTCTTCTTCTTCCATGTCTCTTCTTGCTTGATCATACCATGACATCTTCCTTGAAGAGTTTTCTCCCGGATCAAATCTTTGTTTGCCTTTCACATAGGCACTGGCTTTGAAAGCAGATTCAGTCTTGGGAGGATCATCTCCAAACTCGGTCATTTCAAATGCAGCTAGTTTGCGAGCCAATTGTTCTCTTATGATAGTTGTGTGGGCTCTGAATTCATCAATGGCAGCAACCTTGATTTTGTAGGCAGTAGGAAGGGATCTAAGGATTTTGCAAACAATCTCATTTTCATCCAGAGTTCCACCAGCATTTCTAATTCCACATACCAGCTCATTCACTCTTGGCATAAAGGTAGTGATGTTTTCATCATCTCTCATCTTCAATCTTTCAAATTTCCCTTTCAGACTTTGTAACCTTGCACTTTTGATAAACTCATCTCCTTCATACAGAAGTTCCAATTTAGTCAGGATCTCATATGCAGTTGGAAGGTCAATAACATTTGAGAGATCTGAGTCATTTAATACGCTTAGCAGAGCTTCCTTGGTCTGCAGATTATTTTCAGCATCTGTGATTTCATTCAGAGTTGTCGGACCACCTTGTGGAGGTACATATGGTTTTGAGACCATGGCCAAGTATGCTTTTCCCATACATTCCAAGTGACATTTCATGCAACCTTTCTAGAGAGTGAAGTTGGTTCCGTCAAACTTTGAACTATCCTTCTTGTATGACGACATCCTGGATCTCCTCAAGCGGTTAAGTTCCTTTCAGAGGAACTTGGCTCTGATACCAATTGTTGGATCTAGGGCATACAACTGAGAGGGGGGGTGAATCAGTTGTAAAAAACTTGCTCTCTACTTCAAACACTTGATTCTTCTTTGTTAGTTAACAGCATATCAATTAATCATCCATGGAAGTAAAACGCACAAACACAAGAGCAGATAAAACATCAACACATTGAACACCAAGATTTTGACATGGAAAACCCGGTTAAGGGAAAAACCACGGGGTGATTAACCCAAGGATTATTCTCTATTAAAAGAATAAAAAAAGAATGGCACTTGCCAATTAGGGCTCACTGCCCGAGCACACTGCTCACAAAGAGGCCCACTGCCTACAAGGAGACACACTATCTACAAAGTGATAAGAATCACAGTCTTGAACTGGAGAATGACATCTCTACCATGTCCGGATCAGTTCCATTTAAGCCCAAAAACCCCTGCTCTGCCTTTCGCACTTCTTTTCGCTATACCACTCTCATCCACACAATCCACACCTTGAAATAAACTCACAAACCTTTATTTATACAAGACATCGATTTAGGAACAATCATCTAAGTCAGCAATCAACCATAAGAATATCCGCAAGATGAATAACACATCCGGTCGGCCACCACAAGAACATTCGCAGGATGAACAACTCATCCGGTCGGCTAGTCGGAACAAGAACTTCATCCAGAAGAATATCTTCAATTCCGGGCTCTACCATCAATGCGGACCAATAACAAAACCTCAACATGATCCAAGAACCTTCACAAGCCTGCCTAAATGACTAGGTACATCCGCACTTCCTCTACTTACTAGAATCTCTTCTCTTCCTCATCCGAAACTTCAAGAACACAGTCTGTCGCCACTGTCATAAAGCAGAAGGTACTTTCAGACCTCCAAATCATACACAACTTGAGATGACACATCACAAGGACATCCCAAACACTCCTTCCAATCCGCAGATTAAGATTATGTAATTCCGGACCTCACCGGACCTTTCTGTGATCCTCTGTCACCTCTGAACACTTGCCGGAACCGATTCCATACTGACAGCCACAACTCCTTTAGATCTTCATGCGGACCTTTGAAATCTTAACTAAAGCATCTCAAGACTCATATCTATAAACCCTTTAATCCGCATCCTCCGGTTCTCATCCTATACAATACATTTGCCTTCTTCTCATCACTATTCTTCACTGTTCCTGACTGAGGCTAATTTTCTCAATATCCTCAGCACACTACTCATCCAATCCTTTTTGTCAATGCAATATGAGTATGTTGACATCAATGACAACACTGGTTCACCTCATACTTGCAATAGGGTTCTAATTCATGGGTAAATTTTTCAAACCATTAACACTAAGTACCCTAAGGATTTTGCAGGTCCTAATAGAAGGTGTGCAGGACCATAGAAGGTTAGTCTAGAGGTTAAATACATAAACAAAATAAAAAATGAACAAAGACATGTCACCAAGAGGAATACTACTGAGAAGGATGTATATATTCATGCTTACATGTACGTGATTAGGACTATAGCTCATCCTTAGGTTACCATGTAGGCATGTGCATCTTTTTTATACTTATAGTTCTTGCATCTTTCCATCATTAGATGGAGTACTTGTAAATGATCTTTAATAAGTCCATACATTGTCCAATCATTTTAGTACACTTCCAAGAATTTGTGAATAAAATCTTTAAATGCAGTTATCATTATTCTACTAAACATCTTAGGTGTGTTATTTAAACCAAATGCAATTATAATGTACATAAAAGACCCACATTCAATTGCAAACATAGTCTGAGGTTGGTCTTCTTGGATCTTAACCTTATGGTAACTTGAAAAACCATTAGTAAATGAACAGAGTTCCCTTCCAGCTACTGATTCTAATACTTCTTTTGTGAACAGTGTGGGAAGAGAGCCATGGACACAAGCCTTATTAAGTTCCCTAAAGTCAATGCATATTCTCATTTTCCCCATTTTCTTATGCTATATGACCATGGGGATGATCCATTCAACATCTTCCATTGGTTTAATTATTCTTTCTACTAGCATCTTACTCAGTTTGGATTTAATTCTTCTTTTTACATTGGGGTTTAATCTATATGGTCTCTTCCTCTATGGTTTTGTA
Organism: Cunninghamia lanceolata; assembly: GCA_027924645.1. Classification (NCBI taxonomy): domain Eukaryota; kingdom Viridiplantae; phylum Streptophyta; class Pinopsida; order Cupressales; family Cupressaceae; genus Cunninghamia; species Cunninghamia lanceolata. The sequence continues at coordinate 28,937,677 of BSBN01000261.1, read as the reverse complement.
CCCTCTTTTAGCTAAATTTTCACCATTCCTACTTCTTCCTTTATACCCTTTAGTTTAGTGAATGTATGGGGAAAGAGGTCTTCATATTCTTTTAGTACCTTCGTAATTTGCATGACTTCCCTCTCTTTCTAGTAATCCCCAAGTTTTGCTAGTTTAGGACTTCCTTCTATTGCAATATTTTCCTCCTTTGTTCTTAGAGGTTGATTGAAGTATTCATCTTTTGGTACATTATCAAAGGATACCTCCCTTTCTCCTTCATTAGCCTCAAGCAAAAGGTTCTAAATTGTCTTCCTTTCCCCTTATTTCCTTATAACATAATTTATGTGGTGGGGTATCCATCTTACCCATCCATTCTATAAGTTCCCAAATGCCCATTCCTTGATGGTGGTTGATACTTCTTGTCTCCACACCTCTCTTTTACTTCTTTTGCCTATAAAAATATTATTGTTTTCATATTCTCTAGTACATTATTAAGATATTTACTTGGGCTATAGAATGAAAATATCTTATAAAAGTCTTCTTCTATCATGTGCCATTCTCTAATTTATCCTCTCTTTTCTTGGTTTATGTACCATTTTTTAGTGATTGGTGATAAAGTCCAATAAAAAATTTGGATGTCTAATCTTTCCTTGCCTTCCTCAATTTCTTACATTCCCTAATGTAATTCTCTAAGTGCGTTTTAGGTTTATATCACTGCAATAGTTAAGATTAAGTTTCTAATCTCCTTCTTCTAGTAGGTACCTAGTTTTTATCAAGACTGTGAAAGCATTTCAAGTGGGAATGTTTGGGATATGTGTATACCACCATCGTGTTGAATTACATATCAAGGTATCTTATTGTGCTTCTAGTCTTAAATATTCCCTTTCAAATATCATTTCCATGTTTTCTATATAGGTTATTAGGTCTTCTAACCCTAAGTAGTTGAGAAGCTTAATAACTAAAATGCCTTGTGAAATCATGTTCAATTGATAAAAAATTTTGATAAGTTGTTCTATTACATTTCTACATTTTGTTGTGGGACATGATTACTTGTGGTGGTTTTTGGAAGGTGTTTCTTAACTTTTCTTAGACTAAAGGCTTTGCCAATCCTTAATACTTTTCTAGATCTTCTCTTGGGTCTATCCCATGTCCATGATTGCATCACCTCATTGCTATCCATACTATAGTTGTTATTTTTAATAAGGATTTCTCCCTCAGAATTTGGTTCATCTAATATTTTCTTTTCTAGGGATTTTTTGAGGGAGTACAATGCGTTGTTGTCTTCTTCACTTCCTTCTTGCCCTATTTCTTTTATATAGGCACTATTCAAGTCAATATCTAGGGGGATGTGTACTATCCTAACCCTATCAACCAAGGATATTTCCTCATTTTACGAATCAATGGTACATTACAGTTAACAAACCATTATAAACCCAATAAGACATTGAATGTATCAACTAGTTCCTTCATTTGAATTATCTCAAAATCAATTTTCTTTTTAATTCCTAATAGGTTTACCTCTACATTTATTTAGGTCCCTTTTATGCTTATTGTGGTACCATCATCTAGGACTATGTTGTAAGGGGTATCATGTAATATTAGTGTTCCCAGTTCTTCCCAAACCCTTTTAGGTATAATGCTCACATCTGCACCCAAATCAATTAGTACATTTTCTAAGTATCTATTATTTATGTGCAATTCTATCATGGTAGGATTTTTCTTCCATATTTTTGGAGTTTTTACCACATTCCTAATTTGTGGCTTTGGGTTAGTTTTTTTTCTTTTATTCTAGTATTTTGTGAATTTTTTAAGTTTTTCTAGTATGTTCTCTTCTTCCACAAACTTAGCTAATTCCTTTCTTAATAAGGATTCTCCTCCAAAAACTACGGCTTGCATTAGTCTTCCTTATTCTTTTCTTTTGTGATTATTCTTTTAGTGTAATCTACTATTATATCATGTTTTGGTTTTGTGGGAAAATATTCCTCTTCTTCTTCATCTTTTGATTCCTTTGTTGATGCTTTTCCTTTTGTGGTGTTTATTCCCCCTCTTTTTATTATCGCAATATTTTTTTTTCTTAATATATTTAGTTATGGTTTTCTTCTCTAATTCTTCTTATTTCTCCAAATATTCTTTTTTAGGTTGTTCTTCTTCTGTTAAGGTGGACTAGCTTATTTCCTCTTCCTCATCTAATTTATCCCTCATACACTGCTTATCACCCTAAAAAATTTGTTTCAACACCCTCAACATTACTTTTGCTCCTCTTAAAGAATTAGGTCTTAATAACTTGTCACTTTTTTGTTGATGGTGTGGCATTCTTAAAATATTTTTATGCCCTTGTATGTGTAAATAGATCATGGTTGTGTCTCCACAAAATCCACTAGTCTTCTTCTTTTCCTCCCAACATTCATTTCCATAATGCCCTAACTGACCATATTTGTAACATGTAGCCTCATCTATTCTCCTTTGGTTGTCGCCTCTACCTCTGCTACATCCTCCTTTGTAATTATTATAATAACTCTTGTTCTCATTTGGAGGGTAACTAGTAGAGGGTTGTTCATTCATAAGTTGTGGTCGTCCATATTATGTTGCATGGATATTGTATTGTGTTTTCCATGTCATATGCTTATAACCACAATTTGCAATGTGGAATGCTCTCTCCACTAGTCCTTTTTCTCATGCCATCCAATTATGGATCATTTCATTACTTTCACTATGATGACTACACCAAGGTTCCTACTCTTATTCCTCATCTCTTACCCTGAATGAGAGGGATGGAAAATCATTAATTTTATGTTCATCTGAATCACTGTATATTCCACAATATACACTTTTCAACATACATGGGGTCATCTATAGGTCCACTCTAACTGCTGCAACTCTCTTCTCTCCCCTCTTCAGAAGGCATTCATTTCTTAAGTGACCTTTTCTAGAGCAATAGGTGCACCATATCTTCTTTCTTTTATTGGGTGTTGACACTAGGCAATTCTCACCTTTTGCTAATATATCTTGCTTTATTTTTAGTTGTTCCAATTCCAATGTAATTTTTCAATTTCTTTATTTTCCACCTCTTTATTCTTTCTCCTCTAGGATTGGGCCTCTCCCCTTAAATCCAATTCTACAACACATAAATATGTTTCAAAGATTCTACCATCTAGTGTTATTCCAACCTCTAGGAGTAATCCAGATACAAACTATAGAGGTTAAAATTGGATTCAAACAAGTGTAAGCAAGATGTCAAACAACATAAACAAGTCTAAAACCCAATATCAAATCCTAATTTTTGTTTGAGCAAATAATGGAAGTTAAAACTATAATGCAAAACATAAAGAAAGAACATTATATCTCCATTGTTCTTTTGGATGTGCTCCAATGATCATGTTGATGTGCTAAAATGTAGTGTGGGTGCTTAAGTGCTTGGATATTGCTTAATTTGGAAGCATGTGGATATAATGAGGATGCATGATGAAATCATTTGGGCAAGCCTCCTTAAATAGACATTCCCATGGGAGAATGGACAATTTTGATTGAAAGATGAGATCAATGGTTGGGATTGATTCCATGAAAATACTCATTAGCCTTGTGACAAGTGGCATGATGAGAGCCCTCATACAAGATGCAGGGTTAGGATTACCTTAATTTGTAGGATGGAATGTTGGAAAGAGACACTACAATTCATGTTATGTGTTGTGATTGATGGCAACTAAGTCCATTCTACACATCCGCAGTGCAGTATCAGATCATACCGAAAGTGAGTTCCAAGATTTGTCAAGTTTGAATAGACAGGAATAGGATATATGGCAAAGTTCAATATTTTGGTCATCAGATCTCTCCAGTTAATCATTGTGTGTTGTAAATTTGAGGGAGTGTAGAGGAATGTCAGGACAATCTAAATCCAAGATTTCATCCTTTGGTGAAAAAGGGATTAAAAGTTATGAGCATCTGAGTACCGGGTCCTAATATGATAGAACAGTTCAATGAAGAATAGGCCGACTTGTGTTAAATCCTTGTGCAGATCTAGTAGAAGTGCTTTGGTGAGTTGCGAATGGGATGTAATGTTAGTGGCCAACATGTATAGTGACCTGCAAATGTTATTTTTGGTATGCATCAATATTGGTGTATGGATTCAACTAACAGAACAGAGTACTTGTATTGTTTCTTAAGTTCTTCATAAGGCCGATAGAAAGGTGAATAAATTTCTTGAGGCAGATATATATATATAGCTGATGGATTTGAGTGTATTGATGGATGTTGGTGTGCAATGATGTAGTAGTGCGAAAAAGGTAGATTAAAGAGTGAAAGAGAAGAGATCTAAAGTCTGGATTATGACAGAGTAGTAAACAGGGCAGAATAAAGATGAAGTGTGTAAGATCAGTATTCTGTGCTTAACCAGAACTGAATTCTTGCATTGGAAGATGCTACTCATCAGTTCAAACAATCTGTAATCCTTTTTGCAATCTTTCTTGTAGGCAGTGAGCCTCTTTTGAGCAGTGAGCCCGAAGGCATGTGCCTTCCCCTTTTGTAATTCTTTTAACAGAGTATAATTTCTTGTGGTTTAACCCCCACTGTGGTTTTTCCCTTAACTGGGTTTCCATGTAAAAATCATGGTGTTCATGTGTTATGATCTTGTTGCTTCTGTTCTCATGTTTATGCTTCTTTCTTTTGAATGTATGTGGTGAACTAATCAAGGAACAAAGTAACAAATTTTGTAGAACACTTATTCACCCCCCCTCTCAGTGTTCCTTAATCTCAACAATTGGTATCAGAGCAAGGTTCCTTTGAAAAAGTTTAATAGCTTGAGGAAGATCTGGGAAAGCAATAAAATGGATGAATGCAACCTCCAGGAACAACTTAAACTTGCTTTAGAAGACCTTGATTAGTCCAAAGCAGAATTCAAAGAACTGCAAGAGAACCTTAAAGACGCTGAAGACTTCATTGAGACTTTAAAAGAAAAATTGAGCAAATCCAATGAAAAGAGGAATGGGCAACTTCTTCAACTAGGAAATCATAATGAAGACAATAACAAGGATAAGGTCCTAAAAGAGAAGACAAAGGAATGTGAGAAGTTAGCCAAAGAGGTTTTTGTCCTAAAACATGAGATGGAATCCGGGGTGATGAGGCTAACCAAGGACATTGAAGAAAGGAAGAAAACTGAAGAAAAGCTGAATTAATCTCTGAAAGAAAGAATAGAAGAATGTTACAGATTGGATAGAATTGTTGGCCATCTAGAATTTGATCTACGTGAAAGCAGAGACAATGAGGAAGAGTTTGAAAGGCAAATTGTCATTCTCAAACATGACCTAGAAGTTGCAAATGAATACAAGGAGAAATTCAAGATAAGCTCAGCTAAACTTGAAGTAGTGAACAAATGCTTTAGGATTTGACTGTGTGCATATTATTTTGTCTCCACGTTTCAGATCATACTCCATGATCCATCATCAGGAGAAGAGAGCAAGAGAAGAGTGAGATGATTTGCAGAACAAGTATGCTAAATAATGGGGGATGTAACATGGGAACCAAAGGAGTCAAAGAAGGCCAAGTCAACAAAGTAGGAAAAAATGGAATTAAGTATAAATTGAATAATAAAGATAAAAAAAGATAAAAAAGAGAAGATAAGAGCATAACTATAAGTTTAAATAAGGAAATGAAATGAGAAAATGTACAATAGTGATTAAACTAAAGAGTAAATGCAATAAAGAAATAGATGCATAAAAGAAAATTAATCAATCACAAGTGGAACAGACAAAAGATGACTCAAACAACAAAAAAGATCAAGAAGATGAATAATTATAAATAAAAGAACCAAAAAGTAAAAAATAAAATGAGTGGAGTCTAAATGAGTGAAAACAAAGATGAACAAGAGCATTAGCGACAGAATAATAAAACACGAGAAAAAATGAATGAGGACAAGAGGAATCTAATTGAAAACACAAATATATCATTATATGAGTAAAAATGAGACCAACAGGAAAAAATAAGATAGAGAAGAGTAATCATACCAAAATAAGAAAATAGAAGAATGAAAAAATTAATGTAAAAAATAAGGAATAAAAATAACTAAAAGCATATTAATTAAATAAAGGCATATATATATATATATATATATATATATATATATATATAAATATGTAAGGATAAGACAGAGAAAATAAAGGCATATATATATATATATATATATTTATGGAGATGTATTTGTTAGGGTGCTTAGTATTTATTTTCTTTGTCTTATCCTTACATATTTATATATATATATATGCCTTTATTTAATTAATATGCTTTTAGTTATTTTTATTCCTTATTTTTTACATTAATTTTTTCATTCTTCTATTTTCCTATTTTGGTATGATTACTCTTCTCTATCTTATTTTTTCCTGTTGGTCTCATTTTTACTCATACAATGATATATTTGTGTTTTCAATTAGATTCCTCTTGTCCTCATTCATTTTTTCTCATGTTTTATTGTTCTATCACTAATGCTTTTGTTCATCTTTGTTTTCACTCATTTAGACTCCACTCATTTTATTTTTTACTTTTTGGTTCTTTTATTTATAATTATTCATTTTCTTGATCTTTTTTGTTATTTGAGTCATCTTTTGTATGTTCCACTTGTGATTGATTAATTTTCTTTTATCCATCTATTTCTTTATTGCATTACTCTTTAGTTTAATCACTATTGTACATTTTCTCATTTCATTTCCTTATTTAAACTTATAGTTATGCTCTTATCTTCTCTTTTTTATCTTTTTTATCTTTATTATTCAATTTATACTTAATTCCATTTTTTCCTACTTTGTTGACTTGGCCTTCTTTGACTCCTTTGGTTCCCGTGTTACATCCCCCATTATTTAGCATACTTGTTCTACAAATCATCTCACTCTTCTCTTCTCTTCTCTTGCTCTCTTCTCCTGATGATGGATCATGGAGTATGATCTGAAACGTTGAGACAAAATAATATGCACATAGTCAAATCCTGAAGCATTTGTTCACTATTTTATTATGGACTGTGGAAATCTGATGTCTATCATAAACTTGAAGTGTTGCTTGAGAGTCAGAAGAAGGCTGATGATAATCATGGTCTTGCGCATGAGAAAGGTGAAAGCTCCAGATCCAGACAAAGAAATTCGCAATCAAGGGATAGGAGAAACAGACCTAGAAGGCTCCAGTAAGAAAGCCTAATGCTCAAAGATATCCATCATTCAATGGAAATTGTTTCAATTGCAACAAATTTGGCCATAGAGCTACTCAGTGCAGAAGCAGAGTAAATCAAAGTGGTCCATCCTTCTCTAGTCAATGCTTCAAGTGTAAGAGGTATGGTCATAGATTAAATGAATGCAGAAGTATAATAATGAATAACTCTAACAATAGAGGAAATGGAAATTCTTTCAATGGCTACTATTTTTCTTGCAATGGATTTGGACACATGGCTAATCAGTGTAGATCAAGAGGAAATCAAGTAAACAAGCAAAGAAATGTTGTGTTCTTTAATTGCAATAGATCTGGTCATATTGCAAGATTCTGCAGAAGTAGGAATAATGAAAGAAGAGGTTCAGTAAACAGAAAAGTGGATGAGCAGAGACAAGACAAAGGCAAGGGAAAAATTGATGTGAATGAGATCCAGAATGAAATGAGCAAGACATGGGTCAAGAAAAGTGTTATGAACAATAGTAATGGGTCTGCACTGGAATCTGGTGCTGACAGTTCCTCCAAAAATTGAATTAGGAGCTCTGGCTCAGGGGGAGAAGCATTAAAAATTAAATTCCTCCAGCCAGTAAGTAGGTGCCTGAATCTGGCACAATGAGAGAAAATAATTTGGATTATTACAAATCATTTGAAAGGATTTCCAGAAGAAAATAAGTGGATATGATGATTTGTGGAGCAATTGAAGGTTGATTATATGCAAAAATAGTGTAACTAGATGTGCTAGGGTAGAACATTTATTACAAAGGCAAATTAGGTTTTGTGGAGTATAAAAAGGTCATTCTCTCTTCATTTGAATCACTTTGCATTCGAAGAGACTAGGAAGAATAGCGTCTAAGTAGAGATTTCAAGGATTTGAAGTGCGACCGGTGAATTTCCCTGCCAACCCTAATTTCTTGAAAAAGGTATTTATTTGCGAAGCTTTGAACCTGTAATCTTTTGCAATGGCTACACCTTTAATTGTTGATATTACTGAAAGGCCTCGACCTAAATTTAAAAAGCATCCACACAAATCAGTAGAAGTCAACCCATTAGGTGCATTTTCAAGTGTTTTGTATGGTGTGCTACATGTTGAAGATATTAGGATCTATATTCATGTGAACATAGATGAATTTGGGGACTCAAGGTATGTAGATTTGTTTGAGAGTCATCTTAGGGATGAAAATCATGACCTTAAACCCGAGTATAAGGCATTGCATGAAAAACATTTCATTCAGATTATGGGGTTTCCAACATTCGATGAAGATGAGTGGGTCTGGTATGTTTTAAGTCGAATGCATGATGAGTTTTTGTGGCTATTGAAACCATTCAAAATTACAAAGGATGCTATCAGGATTGTGACTGCATTGAATTCAACCAGTGGTTTACCCATGCTAAAATCCATGAAGAACCAGACTGTAATTGATGCAACCAGTGCCAAACTCAACAAAGGGGCAATGACCATCAATGATATTATTGATCCAGAGGTCAAGTTTGCATCAATGGTAATTGGCTACAAAATTTATCATTCCAACAAGGAGAACTCTGTCTTTGGAATGACCATATATGATGCATACAAAATGTTAAAGGAAAATGCAGATTATGACTTATGTGAATTATTGTAGAACCAACAAATTGAGAACTTGAACAAAATCAAGAAAGATAAGAAAAACACCTTTAAATATGGTACATTGGTTCTATGTTTATTTTTCTACTTTATTAATGAGGTACCTGGAGTAAAAGGTGTCCACTAGACTAATGACGAACCAGTTGCTATTCAAATTACAGATCATCTATGCAACATTGGTGACTATAAAGCACAGAAAACTACAATCTAGGGATACTTCAAGAATTTTTAGAATATGATGCATTCTAGAGAAAGAATCCCTAAATCGGTTGTTGAGAAGTACAAGAATGAAATATGTTTCATGGTTGACACTGATCAGTGCTTAATGGAAGTAATAGAACCTAGAATTGTTTGGATCATGCCCATGGGGTATGAGGTAGATGGATAAATCTTGAATATGTATGCTCAACACCTTTTGAACAAGCCAAAAGACACAATAGTTTAAAGATTTGGGACATATGAGGAGCTAAGTATAAAATTGCATGTTGAGCTTAGAAAACTTGAAACCAAAAGGAAAGTAAGAAAAGAAGCTGAGCAGTTGGTCGAGAATCTAGGCCTCACAAAGGAAGTTGTAAGGCAATTCAGGGAAAGAACTGAAAAGGCAGAGAAGGAGAAGTAGGATAAGAAATAAGGAAGTGCTCCGATAGAATCCTCCTCCACATCAAGGACTACTAGAAGCTCTGTTGCTCCCCCTATTTCCCCAAAATCTACAAATTCTGAGAAACTAGAAGGAAAATCATCTAGAAAAGAAGGGAAAAGAGTGAAAACTAAGGCCACCTAGACATATAAAAGTATAGAAAATGATGAAGAAGAAATTGATTTTGATATTGAGATCAAAGAGTTGAAGGCCTCAAGTACAAATACAGCTAAGGTAACTAAATAAAAACCCTCCGAAAGCAAAAAGGAAAGCAAGAGGCAAAAGATTGAAATATTTGTTGAAAAGCCTACTCTCTCTCTGTGGATGACATCATCAAATCAGTCACTGTAGATGGAAATTTAAGGCCCATGACTGAATTATTTGATTATTATAGTGATGCTAATAAGAAGGTCCTAGAGGAAGCAACTGTCAAATATCTGAACATCTACAATAAGGCTTTGATACTTCTGAAATTCCAAAAGGTCTAGCAGATATTTTGGAGTTAAGAAAAGAAAATGCAAAAGGTAAAGACATTGAGATTAGGGAGCATGTGTTGATAAATCTATGCCCTCAGATTACTCTAGATCAGATGAAAAAGATATTCAAGGAAGTGAAGGATGACTTCAGGAGCAAGAAGAGAATGAATAAACTCATGCTTGGTGAAATAGATGAGATAGTCAAATATACTCAAGATATTCTCCTAAATGCATTGAAAAGACACAATCTTCCTATTGTTGAAGAAGAGATTAATGATGGAATTAACTCCTCAATTCTGGATGTTGAAGAATTGAAGATCAATGAGCAGCAAACCTATGTGGAGACACTAAGTCCTACTCAAGATGACTCTGAGAAGAATGAGGATCAGAAATTAGAAGAGGCTAAAGACAAAAAGGATACTCAGGATCAAACAAATGGAATTAACATAGAAGTAAACATGGAAATAGAAATTCCCATTGAAGTTGACTCATAGCAAAAGGAAGAAGAAGTCAAGGGTAAGGAAGATAAAGCAGAAGAAGATGGTGCAAATGTTGATGTACCCAAACAAAATAGTCTTGATATTGACACTGAGAAAACTTAAGGAAAGGATGGTGGTCCAGAAATTGTGGCAAGAGACACTGCAAATGCAGTGAAGAGTTTCCTAAGTAAATAAATGCTAGAGATTGATGAACCAGAACTGATTCAAGGACCAATCAACCCGGATACTCTCTCTCCAGTCCAAATGATGAAGATATCATATTTCACACAAGCCAAGGCAAGAGAAAAGATATGGAAATCTCACATAGAGGACAGTGAGTTGTTAGGCCTTGCATCCGGTATATTGGAGAAGTTAATGCCAACTTTCTAGAAGAATCCATCTTATTCTCCCTCCAAAAATCTGAAGAGCCTTGTAAACTTTGTAAGTACACAATTTGAGTCCTTTGAGAAGTCTGCAGAAATTAAAGTCTGGAATGAATTTTTGGATAAGAGATTTAGTGAGCTAAAGGGGCTAATAGGGAATGATAGAAAGGTACTTGATATCAAATAAAGAGTATTCAAAATGCTCTTAATGACAAAGGTGATGTATACAAATTTTGTCTATCTTGCCCCAAAGTTATTTAGAATATTGAGAAGAGGATAAAGAAGCGGGAACAAAAATTGTTGAATCTATCTCAAAATTTTGATCCTCTAACAATTTCTCCGGTAAGTCAGGAGTGTCAAGAAATTAGCTTGACTGATGAAATAAAGAAACTTGTTAAAGAAAAGAGAAATATTATGGAGTGAATGTGTGAGCTCTAGGGATTGATTGCCCCCAAGTTAGAAACAATGTTTACTGCTTTATCAGAAGCTCAAGTTGCAGTCTGAAGAAAGAAGAAACATAGGCATTCCTACTAAGTGGACACATCTCAATTTTGGATGGCATGAAAAGAAGTTGGGCCTCTAAACTTGTGCAGTTGAAAAATAGTTTTGCAGATATTCTCAAGTTCATGTAAATATAATTCATGGATTATTTGTACATATGCGGCCTTGTATATAGATTTCTTGTGTAAATTTTGGTTTGCGGATCCCACCCTTTGCCGTTGATGTCAAAGGGGGAGTGAGAGATAGTGAAAAATGAAAGAAAATGAAGAATCCTTCAAAGGGGGAGCAATGGAAGAATACATAAGTGTACACAATAGGGGGAGTCAGCTATGACACTTAGTCATTTTTCACTAAGTGTTGCCATCAATGCCAAAGGGGGAGATTATTGGAAAGAGACACTACAATTCATGTCATGTGTTGTTATTGATTGCAACTAAGTCCATTCCACACATCCGTAGTGTAGTATCAGATTATACAAGAAGTCAGTTCCAAGATTTGTCAAGTCCGGATAGACAGGAACAGGGTATATGGCAGAGTTCAATATTTTGGTCAATGGATCTCTCCAGATAATCATTGTGTGTTGTGAATCTAAGGGAGTGTAGAGGAATGTCAGAGAATCTAAATCCAATATTTTAGTGATGTAGAGAAAGGGATGATATGATTGTCCATTGGACTGTTGTCTTGACTGGAGCAGCATGATTTTGGCTATCTTCTTAATCTCATGCCCATTTCAAGGCTTGGGAGGTAACTCAACATGAGATAAGTGCATAGAATGTTGACAAAAACCTTCAAGGCAATATAAATATTCAAAAAGTGATTGATTACACCTATCAAAGGCAGATAAGGACTCACAAGACCTACTAGTTGATTGTCCTAATATGACAGTTTTGTCTCTCCAAGTACCATGGCTGTCAAAGAGTGAAATATGCAGAAAATGAAGAGAAAATGGTTTAGCAAATAGACTAACCCTCAACTGCACCTGAGACTAACTCAATATGATGAATAGACACCCATGAAACTCACCAAGAAAATTGGTAACACAATCTTTCTATCGTCCTTCACAATTAGCATTTTTGGCTTGTAGCCCTTATGATGAGGTTTTTGAGAGATAATTTACAGAAAACATAACAAATCCATGAACACATTATATTTCTAGATACCCATTAAGGGATTACACAATATGTTTGACATGCAATGGATGTTGTTTTGGAACATATGCCAAAAAAAAGTGATTGTTTCTGTTGTTATAGGCTTAATTAGGCCTCCTACACATAGCAACTGGTCTCCAACTTGTTTCTCAGTCTCTAAAATCAGATCCAAAGCATAAAACATGCTACAAGTGGTTTGATTTTATTATTTTAAGGTTCTTTAGTCAATCCAAGCTAACTACTCTTCAAATCAAAAGTCCACCAATGCTTAAATTGCCTAATACATGGTGATATTAGGCCTCAACTGCTGCAACAGATCTCTTGTACTAGTTCCTTGCCCCTACACTATCAAAAATAGACAAAAACAACCAAAAAGAGTCCATTCCATCTATTATTAGGTTATGGTGTAGATGGAATGGCCAAGAAAACCATCATTTTCTTTAAAACCCTTAAAACTAGGGTAAGAAACCAAAAATCAGAAATGTGACTATAAAATGCTTAAAAGTCTATGATATTCCTCCTAATATGACTTAAATGAAATCTCACAACATCTAGTATATTATTCCACACATTTTTTCCCTTGACAGTACATTACGGCTGTAAGGAGGGCATGAGAACAGCAAACATGCAGAAAATTGTAGGAAAAATTGTCAAAACTTCTATTATTTCTCTTCAAGCTTTTTCACCATTTTCTTGTTCGATCTGTATGAGGCATCTTAAGCCTATTTACAAAGAAAATCCATGATTACCTCCACTCTCCAACATGGAAAAGCCTTTATTAAGGAAAAAAACTAACTATTATCCATAAAAGGCTGACTATCTAAAATTAGACTGTCCACAACTTAAGGCTCCACTATGATGTGATTTCAAAACATTAAGAGTGGTCTACTAATTGACCTTTATTACAACCATAATGGAAAATAACACTCCTCCTAGATTTAAAATGAGCACAAAACCAAAAATTTGCTATGATAAAACCAAAATTTATTATGGTGGGCTCTGCACCATACACCCAAGGAGAGAAAGATCTTAGCTTCCACCTGAGATCAGATCAAGGATTGTTGTTCCATGCTTTTCAATGTCTTCAGCTGTCAACTTCACCAAGTATTCATTATAAACCTTATGTCTTGTCCTCTTGACTTCTTTGGTGTCTAGAATGGATTCAAGTTTGACTGGAGTAGCATGAGGGAGATCTTTAACCCAATCAGCATCATCACCTTCATGAACACTTGTACCTACATCCAAAGACTCCTTGAAAGGACATAAGTCAGCAATATTAAAGATGGGTGAGATAGAAACTCTAGGAGCGAGTTCTATCTCATATGCATTTTCTCCAAACTTGTGGACCACCTTGCATGGCCCAATCTTCTTCATCAGCAACTTAGTGTATTTGCCCTTAGGTAACCTCTCTTTTCTGAGATGTGCAAGTACTAGATCTCCAACTTTGAACTGAACATTCCTCCTCTTCAAATCTGCATGCTTTTTGTAAGTTTCAACACTCTTCTTGAGTTGGTCTCTAACTTGTTCATGGATGGCTTTCATGGCCATAGCAAACTCCTCTCCTTTAGCACTTCCCTTCTCTATTCCTCTCAAATCTCTTAACTCAAAGATACCTCTTGGATTCAATCCATACACTACCTCAAAAGGGCTCTTACCTATGCTCCTATTAATGGAGTCATTGTAAGCATACTCTGCCTGTGGGATGACAAGATCCCATTGTTGTCCATGTTCTTTTGTAAGACATCTAAGTAGATTCCCCAATGATCTATTCACTACTTCAATCTGCCCATCTGTTTGTGGGTGATAGGCAGAGCTAAAAGTCAAGTTGGTTCCAAGTTTTCTCCATAATGTCCTCCAAAAGTGGCCTATAAACTTTGAATCTCTGTCTAAAAATATGGAGAGGGGCAGTCCATGTATTCTGACTATCACCTTGAAAAATAGACTCGCAATGTTAGATGCATCACTTGAGCACTTGCAAGGAATAAAGTGTGCCATCTTGCTAAATCTTTCCACAACTACAAAAACACTATCAACTCCCCTCTGAGTTTTGGGTAGGCCTAACACAAAATCCATGCTAAGATGCTCCCAAGGTCTGCTAGGAATTGGAAGAGGCTGATATAAGCCTGCGTTAGAGCTAGAGCCCTTGGCTCTCTGGCAGACTCCACAAGACTCAACAAATTTTCTGATATCAGTATGCATCTTAGGCCAAAAATAAAACCTTTTTACCTAATCAAGTGTTTTGTCTATGCCAAAATGTCCTCTAAGACTTCCATAGTGCTTCTCCCTTATAAGATCTGTCCTCATAGAGCATCTAGGGATGCATAATTGAGCTCCCTTGAATAGCAGTCCTTCTTGTAGCAGAAAATCAAAAAATTCTTCATGAAAAGTACCTTGCAATTGGTGGCAAATGGAGTAGGCATCCTTGAAATCTGGATCAGTAGCATACATGTCCTTTAGTACTTCCAAACCAACACTCTAAAGTTGTATTTCATGCACTAGGACTGATCTTCTACTCAGTGCATCAGCTATCTTGTTTGCTTGTCCCTTCTTATGCTTGATTGTGAAAGTATAACTCTGTAAATACTCCACCCACTTGATGTACCTATGACTTAACTTGTCTTGGTTGTTTAAGAAACTCAGTGCATGATTGTCTATGTAGACGACAAACTCTTTGGGTAAGAGGTAATGTCTCCACTTCCTCAGAGACTGTACTAATGCATAAAGCTCCAAATCATATGAAGAGTACCTCCTCTTGGCCTCATTGAGATTTTCACTAAAGAAAGCTACTGGCTTGCCTTCTTTGCTCAGCACTGCACCTATGGCTACTCCACTAGCATCACATTCTACTGTAAAGAATTTGTCAAAGTTAGGCAAAGCAAGTATGGGTTGTTGTGCCACTCTCTTGGTCAAGTGTTCAAATATTTTTGTTGCCTATTCAGTCCATTGAAATTTTCTTTTCTTATCTCCCTTAATGGTGTCAAGAATAGGAGAACAAATATGACTAAAATTTTTGATAAACTTCCTATAAAATGTAGCCAAACCATGAAAACTTCTTACCTCTCCTACTGATTTTGGAGTTGGCCAGCTAAGAATAGCTTCAACTTTGGAAGGATCCATCTTCAATGTGCCTTTAGAGATGATAAAATTGAGGTAGACTAGCTCTTCTTTCATAAACTCACACTTCTTGAGGTTTATCATTAGCTTCTCCTCATTCAACCTCTGTAAAACCTTGTCAAGGTGTTGCAAGTGCTCCTCTTTTGTCTTGCTGAACACAAGAATATCATCTAGCTAGACAACTACAAACTTCCCAATAAAAGGTTTCAGGACCTCATTCATTAACCTCATGAATGTACTAGGAGCATTTGAGAGTCCAAAAGGCATTACCATCCATTCATAGAGTCCCTCATTGGTTTTGAAGGCAGTCTTCCATTCATCTCCTTCCCTTATCCTAATTTGGCGATATCCACTCTTGAGATCAATCTTTGAGAAGTAGCATGCACCTCTTAAGCAATCCATTAGGTCCTCCATTCTTGGGATTGGTAGCCTATATCTAAAGGTGATCTTATTTATGGCCCTTGATTCAGTACACATCCTCCACTCTCCACCTTTCTTGGGTGCTAAGACAGTAGGAACAACACATGGACTTAAACTCTCTCTAATGAGTCCTTTATCTAACAATTCTTGGACTTGTGCTTTGATCTCTTCATTCTGTTGTGGGGTCATCTTGTATGAAGCCTTGTTAGGTAGACTGGTACCAGGTATCAGGTCTATGTGATGGCTGATGTCTCTCATGGGAGGCAATGAACTTAGCAGCTCATCTACCACTATGTCCTTATACTTGTCCAATAGAGACTGAACTTCACTAGGTATCTCTTCTACCTTATTTGCTACTACATCAGACTTAGTCTTAGGTCTAATCATTACCACAAATCCTTGTCCTTCCTCTTTCATTGTTTGTAAAAACTCCTTCTCTCCTACCACCATAATGCTAGACCCAACCTGCTTACCAAATTCTTCTTCAGGAAGGGGTGCTAATGAGAATGAAACTCCATCTTTTTCTATCACATAAATATTCTTCTAGCCATCATACTTGCTCTTTCTATCATGTTGCCAGGGTCTTCCTAGTAGCAGGTGACAAACATCCATAGGGATGATGTTATAAAGGATCTTATCCTTCTAACCATTAATGTTGAACTCCACCCATGCCTGTTCATTTACTAAGACTTTTTGCCCCTTATTCAACCATGACACCTTGTAAGGTGTGGGGTGAGGAATCCTCTTCAGGTTCAACTTTTTGACCATTTCCAAAGAGACTAGATTATTAGTGGATCCTGAGTCAACAACTACTTTTCATACCTTTCCATGTGATTTACATGTTGTCCTAAATAATGACTTCCTTTGTGAAGACTCCTTGGCTATTGGCACCTTGAGGATTTTCCTCCTTAACATTAATGCATCACCCCTCTCAAGAGCAGCAAGTTGCAATGGTGAATTGACACTTTCACTGTCTTCTTCATGTACTAATTGGGTTCTTCATTCACCTCCTTGAGAACTTGATTCTTGCTTCTCTAGGCATTTGAATGTAGGATGTCCAAACTGATGACAGTTGTAACATTTTCCTGAGAAAGTGTTTGATCTTCTACCTTGGCCACCAAACCTTTCTCTAGTGTTTGATCTTCTTCCTCTAAAATTGCCTCTTTCACTTGACTCACTTCTTGGTTCTTAATTCTCCTTATTGCTTCCACTAGATTCTCCTTGCTATTTCTGGGACTGTTCTCTTGCACCAAAGTTCCCTCTTCCTCTGAAACTCCTATCTCTTCCCCTATTCTGTTGATCTTGTCTTCTTTTTATCTTTTCTTCTACCCTTACTGCCAATTGGAAGTATTCTTCCACATTTCTAGGGGTGGCTAGACTGATTTCATCCTGAATATTGATCCTAAGCCCATTGATATACCTAGGAATTTTCTCAACTTCATCTTCAGTGTGCCCTATCCTCATGGTTAGCTTGTGGAATTCTTTAGTGTAGGCTATAACATCCATGTGTTTTTGTTTTAAATTCTACAATCTCCTGAAGGTTTGAATTGCATAATCCTTAGGAAGAAATTGACTCTTCACTTTGGACACCATCTGGTCCCATGAACTGATCTTTGCTTTTCCTTGCCTTAATCTTTCTGATTGAACATAGTTCCACTATGTCAATGCTGGCCCCGTCAACTTGGTCTTAGCCAATTTGACCTTCTACACTTCTGGCATCTCCTTATACTCAAAGTAGTTATCCAAAGCATCAATCCAATCTAATGCTTCCTCACTATTCATTTCTCCTTCATACATGGGCAACTCCATTTTTACATCAGTGCCCTCTCCTTTCACAGTCTGTAGCATCTTCATAAACCTTCTATCATCTAGATCCATCTCTTCCACATTGGATCCCTCTTGAGGGCCTACATTCTCACCCTCATTTTCTTGGTCACTATCTTCCTCAATGACCCCACTTCTTCTCTGGTTTTCTTCAATGGTTGCAATACTCCTTCTTGAGATTCCTTCATTATTCTCACTTCTCTAGTGAGGATTGGACTGGCTCTTGGAGGCATCTTGCACTATTTCTTTATCACACTTCAACTTCCTTCTTTCTTCCCAAATAGAACCTATCCTAGGCTCTGATACCAATTGATGCAAAGAAAGGGATGATATGACTGTCCATTCGACTGTTGTCTTGACTAGAGCAGCATGATTTTGGTTGTCTTCTTACTCTCATGCCCATTTCAAGGCTTGGGAGGTAACTCAACATGAGATTAGTGCATAGAATGTTGACCAACACCTTCAAGGCAATAGAAATCTTCTCAAAGTGATTTATTACACCTATCAAAGGTAGATAAGGATGATTCACAAGACCTACTAGTTGACTATCCTAATATGACAGTTTTGTCTCTCCAAGTACCATGGCTGCCAAAGAGTGAAATATGCAAAAAATGAAGAGAAAATGGTTTAGCAAATAGACTAACCCTCAAATGCACCTGAGACTAACTCAATATGATTAATACACACCCATGAAACTCACCAAGAAACTTGGTAACACAATCTTTCTATCGTGCTTCACAATTAGCATTTTTGGCTTGTAGCCCTTATGATGAGTTTTTTGAGAGATAACTTATAGAAAACATAACAAACCCATGAACACATTAGCTTTCTAGATACCCATTAAGGGATTACACATGTTTGACATGCAATGGATGTTGTTTTGGAACATATGCCAAAAAAAAGTGTTTGTTTCTGTTGTTATAGACCTAATTAGCCCTCCTACACATAGCAACTGGTCTCCAACTTGTTTCTCAGTCTCTGAAATCAGCTCTAGAGCATCAATCACGCTACAAGTGGTTTGATTTTATTGATTTTAAGGTTCTTTGGTCAATCCAAGCTAACTACTCTTCAAATCACAAGTCCACCAATGCTTAAATTACCTAATACATGGTGATTTAGGCTTCAACTATTGCAACAGATCTCCTGTACTAGTTCCCTACCCCTACACTATCAAAAATAGACAAACACAACCAAAAAGAGTCCATTCCATCCATTATTAGGTTATGGTGCAGATGGAATGGCCAAGAAAACCATTGTTTTCTTTAAAACCCTTAAAACTAGGGTAAGAAACCAAAAATCAGAAATGTGACTGTAAAGTGCTTAAAAATCTATGATATTCCTTCTAATATGACTTAAATGAAATCTCACAACATCTATTATTTGATTCCACACATTATTTCCCTTGACAATACAGTACAGCTATAAGGAGGGCGTGAGAACAACAAATATGCAGAAAATTGCAGGAAAAACTGTCAAAACTTCTATTATTTCTCTTCAAGCTTTTTCACCATTTTCTTGCTTGATCTGTATGAGGTATCTTAAGCATGTTTACAAAGAAAATCCATGATTACCTCCACTCCCCAACATGGAAAAGACTTTATTAAGGCAAAAGACTAACTATTATCCATAAAAGGCTAACTGTCTAAAATTAGACTATCCACAACTTAAGGCTCCACTATGATGTGATTTCAAAACATTAAGAGTGGTCTAGTAATTGACCTTTATTACAACCATAATGGAAAATAACACTCCTCCTAGGTTCAAAATGAGCACAAAACTAAAAATTTGCTATGATAAAACCAAAATTTATTATGGTGGGCTCTACACCATTCAGCCTCCGGTGACAAAGGGATTAAAAGTTATGAGCATCTGAGTACCGGGTCCTAATATGATAGAACAGTTCAATGAAGAGCAGGCTGACTTGTGTTAGATCCTTGTGTGGATCTAGTAGAAGTGTTTTGGTGAGTTGTGTATGGGATATAATGTTAGTGGCTAACATGTATAGTGACCTGGAAGTGTTATTTCTAGTATGCATCAATATTGGTGTATGGATTCAGCCGATAGAACAGAGTACTTGTATTGTTTGTTAATTTCTTCAAAAGGATGACAGAAAGGTGATTAAATTTCTTGAGGTAGATATATATATCGCTGATGGATTCGAGTGTATTGATGGGTGTTGGTGTGTGATGATGTAGTAGTGTGAAAAAGGCAGATTAAAGAATGAAAGAGAAGAGATCTAAGGTCCAGATTATGATAGAGTAGTAAATAGGGCAGAATAAAGATGAAGTGTGTAAGATTAGTATTTTGTGCTTAACCGGAACTGAATTCTTGCATTGGAAGATGCTACTCATCAATTCAAACAATCTGTAATCCTTTTTGCAATCTTTCTTGTAGGTAGTGAGCCTCTTTTGAGTAGTGAGCTATGGGCAGTGAGCCCGAAAGCATGTGCCTTCCCCTTTTGTAATACTTTTAACATAGTATAATTTCTTGTGGGTTAACCCCCACCATGGTTTTTTTTCTTAACCGGGTTTCCACATAAAAATCCAGGTGTTCATGTGTTATGATTTTGTTGCTTCTGTTCTCATGTTTATGCTTCTTTCTTTTGAATATATGTGGTGAACTAATCAAGGAACAAAGTAAGAAATTTTGTAGAACACTGATTCACCCCCCCCCCTCTTAGTGTTCCTTAATCTCAACATGGAATGAGATACAAATATGTGGAAGAAAGAGAGTAATGCAAGTGGAGGGTGGAGATGGAAGTATGAAATCAAGGATCAATATTAACCCATGTAATATGTTCACACGTGTGAGCAAAGAGTGGGGGATGAGTCAAGATTGAGGGATGAGGTGGAAATCAAGATGATTCCAAGTTGGCAAGCTCACACATGTGTGAGAAAGGAGTGGAATGAGACTAGAATGCTCACACATGTTTTCAAGCATTAAGGGGGGGTTTGGACACATGTTAAATGATGGATGGTTTAGATCTTGATCCATGTAGATGGATTAAATGATTAGAATAAAAAAGACAAGGATTAAGGGTGATGTAGATTATTAAATTAAAAGACATGTTAAGGGGGGTTAATTAGTCTTAATTAATTAACTAATCATGGATTAATTAATTGATCAAGCTAGATAAATTGGGAACTAAGGTTATTTAATTAAGTTGGCTTAATTGATGAACCTTAGGGAGGAATAGGAATAACTAATTGCAAAGGGTAATTAATTAATAAGTAGTGAATAATTAACCATTAATTAATTACAGGAAGGCGGGTCAAATGCAAGGATAATTAATTAAATAATTTCTCATTTAATTAATTTGCAGGAAATTAGTAAGATGAATATTAGTGGTGAATTTGGGGTGTCTACAAAAGCCATTCAATTCTTTACTTTTTATTAAGGGGTTCTTCCATCTTTCTCACCACTTCCTTGAATTTGTGGTCATATTCTTTAATAGTTTCTCCTTCTTCCTGCATCATTTCTCTCATCTTACTAAAATACATTTTGATAGAACCTTAGGAATTTTGAACCTAGACAAGAATTCATCCTTTATGTCATGCCATTCTTTTTCATCTTCATATACCATTTAAGAGCATCATTCCTCGGTGTCCCTTAAAAATCATAAAGTTTTCCTAATTGCTTTATGTCCCATTCATTTTTCCTAAGTGTTATCATCATGCAGCATCTCATCATCTTCTTCAACTTGAAGCACAACAACTCCTTCAATCATATGCTTGATCTCTTTAGCTCTTGTTTCATATTTTCACTCATCAAACATGGCTATAACAATAGATTGATTTTCAATTTTGTAAAGAGAAAATGGGCTAGACTTAACTCTAGGTTGATCTCATCAACCTCTTTCTCCTTTTTTTATATGCATTAAGGAATTTTTCTGCAAATTGGGTGATGTTGTCTCTATCTTTGATCAAGTGCAAATATTCCATCTTCATTGCTTCCAATGTATCCTTGTCGATTTGTGTAATGACTCCCATGTTCGCATTTTCGTTGTTGCTTTTCCTTGATGGATTCCAATATTATTATGATGTTGACATGATTGGTTATCATGCTTACTGTTGCTTTGGCTATGATGTATGTTATATGCACATGTGCTTTGACATGTGATTGGAGTCATGCAGGTACTAAGTATCAACTTTGCCTAGATTCACAGGCCTGAGCATACTCATATTCCACGATGGTGGGTACTGGATATAGTCACATAGAGGGATGAGTTCCGTATGTCATGTTTTGCCTCAGACACCATCCGTTTGTCATCTAATTACTCTATCCTTCAGTGAGTCAGATCCGTGTGAGTTTGGTGTTTGAGTTAGTGCTTTGTTAGTTGCCTTCATGTATGTCATACATTTATTATTACTTTTTGGCATGGTGTTAGTTGTTCAACCATGGTGGTTGTCTTCGGTGTGAGTTTCTTGAGATGGGTTATTTTCTAGTCATATAGTTGTTTCCCTTATGTTAAAAGAAACTTAAAAATGTGTGTGGGAGGCCATCGTTGACTTTTGGATAAGGGAGAATGCTATTCTATTATTGATTATGCATTACTCATTTTTGTTTTCTCTCATGGAGACTCTTGCTAGGGATTTGGGGGAAAAAGAATGAAGAGACCTACGGTTTTGAAAGAAAAGAAGGTAGAAGGGAGAGCAGGGCATCGGCGAGAGGAGTTTAGTAGTACACCTGCTAATTGTAGTTGCTTGAAAGTTTCCAAAGCCACTTCAATAGATCCATTTTATGTGTATCCTGCAGTCAACGCATTCCATGAGGTGAAGTCTCCTTGAGGCATTCAGCCTAGCAGTTCACATGCCTTGTCTACTCCTCCACTCTTGCATACATGTTGACCAGAGCATTTCCAACTAAAATATCAGACAAAAGATCCCCCTGCCGTCATATTTCGATGGGTGTCCATACCCTGCTCCAAAGTCCCAGTTTACCACGGGCAGTGAGGATGCTGGTTGCAGTTGTGGGACGTGGTTCCACATCTACCAGTTACATTTCTTAAAAGTTTCTAACACCTTTTCAACAAATCCACTTTGTGCATAGCCTGCAATCCTTCGCCCCATGAGATGATATCGCCTTGAGAAACTATGGAATGCGCTCTAAGATTTCTAGTTTGAATCTACACCTTTAACATTCAGATTTTGCATTTAAAATCATTAGCAATAACTCTCTGGTATCATGATCAGCCATGTAATAGGAGTATGCTCAGGATATAAAAATATTGGAGGTTTTTTTTACTAGCTTTCTTTTAAGAGTTTTTCCCTAAATTGGGTTGCCCAGGTCATAATAGTTGTTGCAGTTGAAGAGGACTAAATCCCCTTTATCTAGTGAATTCTGGACAACCAAATGACTATGGTTGGGCCTCATTACAAGGTTGAACTTCTTTAATGGTATATTTAAACCCAGTATGGATGTTCATCAACATAAAATGGTAGAGGAATTTTGTCAGATGTTGTAGTTACCATTGCTTTGGTAGACATATATGTAGTAGGTATTAATTTTTATTTAGTTTTAGCTATCTGGTATGTACCTATATAGGGGTGAACTAAACTCATGGAAGTTAGTAATTTAAACAACATTCTTATCTCAATCAATAAAATGGGCAGCCAAATAGAGTCTGGATTGATATTGTCAAAATCATTAGGCCCCTCAAGGCTACGCCTCACATAGAGGATTTATCCTCTTAAGGAAACTTATTAATTTTCTTTCCCTGTACATGACTAAGGTGACTAGTATGGATGTTAAAAGAGATTTTATTATCTCTTTAAGTTTTGTTTGTTTTCTCTTTGATTTAAAGGAACGACCTTGTATGGGAGAGGCTACGCCTAAATTCATGGAAGGGCGAGCCTCTAAGAAGGCTCGAACCCTTGCCAAATCAGATTTAGTTTTTTTAATTATTCTGTTCCTTCTAGTTTTTCCTTATAACTAGACTACTCAAACATTTTACATTCCATAGGTGAAATAGTAAAATAAACTCACCAGTTAATGTGAATTAAGAATTGGATTGAGTTGTGAGTATTGTAGAAAAAGTTTCTTTCCCATGTTGGAATACAGGGTATAGTATTTCCTAAACAATTATAAATGTATATTAGTTATTGAGATATTGTGAAGAATTTATATCTGTTAATTCTCTGGAATAGATAAGAAATAATTCTAAACTAATGGTTTAAAATGGTTTTGTTGCATACTTGGATGTTCCTTTCCACTAAAATTCTACCTTTTCGGTACTTCATTGACATTAAAACAAGAACTTAGAAGTGTTGTAGAGTTGTTTGGATATAAATGTACGAGTTATAATTTTTAGTATAACAAATATAAACAAAGAATATTTTCTAACCCTAAATAGTAGGTGTTGAGCTATGTAGTTTATATCTGTTGTATCCTTGGAACACGTCCCCTGCCCTCTGTGGCTATTCCACATGCTTTGGGGATGTAAATGGGACACTCATCGTGTCACCTATTTTTATTGGATTGCTTTTAATTGGGTTTTGTATGCCTCGTTTGGTTAAATGAGATGAGCTTAGGTCTAGGACATTGAGTCCTCGTGCATGGCCTTGAGTAGTTGTAAAGGCTAAGAATGCATACGAGAAGGCTGATCCATTCATGGGGCGTCGGGTCATTTGTCTGCGGGGCATTGATTGGGGCATGATTGAGTCCCCTCACCTATATGAGAGGTGCACTTGAGTCCATGTGGTGCCATCCCTTCGAGCACACATGACAACACTCCATCTGATTTACACCCTAGTGTCTTATACCTTTGTAGTCGTGAGTAGCATCTGACATTCATTTGATAAGCATCTCTATGTTATGACTTTGGCTTTATGCAATGTTTTCCGTGCTTGCTCTATGATTGATGTGAGTGTTGGCCATCATGTATACCCTTACTTTGTTACTTTTGTCTGGGCCTTGTGACTACCTTCGAGCATGTTAGGGTGGTCTCTTTGAGTCCACATGGTTGGGAGGCGTTGCCATCACCATTGGGGACCAGTGTACAGGTTTTGGAGCAATAGTTGGAGATGTTCTCTATTGTATTTATTTTATCAGTGATTGTATCTTATCCACGATTATGCCATTGAACTTATGTTTATTCTTTTATGTAATTTGTACCCTCTTGAGAGATATGATGTAAATTATATTAATGAGAATAAATGGGATGTTGTTTTATATTTGGTATACAGTTTTCCTGTGTTGGTATCGGACCTGCTTGTTCTATGATGATCATTATGGCTTTGTGTTTAAAAGTCGAATTGGGTATTAGGATCATTTGAATTGGTGTTTAGAATGAATGTAGTTTTAGTGATGTTTGCAAGGAGGGTGATTTAGTCCTCTCCTTTGGGTTGTACTTTCAGCCATACCTCGCCATGAATGTTGTCGATCTCTCGAATCAGCAACCGTATCATGTGTATGTTATCTATTTATGTCAAAAAAATTATATTGTCCTCTTTTGGCCCTACCCTTCAGGGTCGTGGGGCAGGATGTTACATCTAGTATGAGATCCAAGTTCACACACTGGGAGCTCTAGTGTACTTGAGCCGTCTATGTTTCACTGTGTTTGGTGTGTGTGGTGTGAGCTTGTTATATTGTTTTTATAGTCTTGATTGCTTTCATGCCTTAGCATGGCATTAGTAGGTTAAGATACAACCCCATTCTTATAAATCGTGGAGGAAATAGCCTCCTTGGCCTTACCTTACTCAATGGGACTAAAGTGTTGACCTTTGTTAAGAGTGACAACTCTCCCATGTTATAAGATGAGGGTAGGAGTGTTCTGCCTTGTGTGTTTGTGGGTTGAAGGTAACTTGGGTTGCCTAATTACCCTGCTTGGATATGCCCTTCTTGTGTCTTCCTTTATGTTGCTAGTGAATGAAATGACCCTAATTGATCATGAATTGCTCTTGTAATTCCTTCTTGTATTATAGATGTAAAGGATGGTAGGATGTAGTTGTTTGCGGATGTGGACAGATTAGTTTGATTGCTCCATGCTCTCTTGTAAGTATTGGATGATTGCTGATTTTTCTTATAACATCTTAATGTGCTTGAGTTGCTACCATTTATCATCCCTGATAACATATTTAAGTCATTGAAATACTAATGGTGCCTTAAACTTTCCCTCAATAGAATTCAAGCATGTGTGTATAATGAATATTGGATGGCATGTAATGTCTTGACTTGAGATGAAATCTATCTCTATCCTCTTCGTAGTTGTCAATAGTTGACAAGATGTTAGAATAATGGCATATGGGTTTAATTAGTATGTTAGAATTGCAATAAGTAAAATATCTAATGAGATAGGAGTGAAGAAGACCTTATGCTTGTTATGGTTATGTATTGAGAATGATTACATGTTTATTAGTGCCTCCTTACTTTGAGTTTACAAGAGAATGGCAACTGCTTAGTGGATATATATTGTTGATGAAATTTGGCCTCCTCTATTAGATTGTGGTTTTAATGAGATCATATAGGTGAACACTTATACTTTAATGCAAATTGAAAATAGTGAATGCTAAGGTAATAAGAATGTTGCATATCTTGCTTTGAGTGAGCAATTGAATGCCATGGACATAGCCAAGGTTACTTATACTTATATGTATGGATGTGAATGTTGAGAAATGACTAGGGGTACTCAACCAAACTCATTTAAATGTGTTGCTAGTTTCTCATTTTCTTGTGAATGAATGGTATTATTGTGACTTGTGATACGATGTCGCATTATGTGTTATTATGAGATGAGAGTGTAATCAGTGTAAAATGAGATGTATATCATTATGTGAATATAGGAGTGAATGTAATGATGATTGTGAAGATGTTACTATTGTTTATGCATTGATGTAAAAATGATAGTGATGATGCTATACATGTTCATACACTATTGTGTTATGTTGAAAGAATTGTAAACTGAATTTATGATGTTATGGGTAAATAAGTTGCCCTTGTGAAAAGAGAAAATTGGTATGGATGTTTGGGAGTACTTATTATTGTGTAAAGTTGTATATTTTGCATCATGTTGCATAGTCATGTGTGGGCTATGGTTATGCCTAGGTAAGAGAAATTGTGATTGTATTCCCTATGGTGTGAATATCCATTGATGCATTCATGTTGAGTGTTGTAATTAACCAGTGCTTGAGATGTGTACCCATGGCATGGTGATGTTGTGTACCCATCCATGGAGGGTATGTATGGATTATGTTTATGGGAGAAAACCATACCATCTATGTGTTTTTTGTTGTCACCCTATTGACTGCCAACCTGAGGGTTGTAGATAAGTCAAAATGTGGAGGGGTAGTAGCAACAACAAAGTTCCTTGGGAGGGAATTGAATGGCATACATATAATGGTGGCATGAAACAACGACAATCATTTCAACCTCCCAGGAAAGTACTCACTACTTCCCCTTATTAATGGACTAGATACTTGGCTCATACAATGCTAGCCTAATCTACACAATTCTTGAGGATGATATTAGTTGTGGTATGAGCACCTATGACAGCTATGATCTTACCCTGATGTAATTATTTTAGATATGATGCCACCCCCCCACTGGTGTTCCGACACAGTGCTAGTGTGAATGTCATGTCACTGATGGTAGCGATCTAAGATCAAGGACACGATGCCACATACATAGATGCGTGAAGGAGCACTATATATACATTTTATGTTCCTACTTGTGCAGCGTGGAGTGAGTGCTAGCACATAGTAGAGGGTTCGCTCAAGAGGGCCTCGATTCTGATTGGTTGGCATGCGAGTGGAACCTAGCCATGTGTACCTCTAGCTCGGTGTGTTGATGCACGTGCTTTCTCTGTGGGTACACACTATGTGGGATGTTCCTATGAGTAGGGCATTTCCATGCAGTATTCAACCATTGCGTGCTTTCTTTGCTTGGCTTGTACCATGCACTGTCGCACTGCATGGGGTATGTGACCTAGGAGTTCTGGCACAATACCTTTCCATGTGAGGGTTGCATGAGTTAGCCGCACCCACGTGAAGGACTGTGGAGATAGTCATGCTTGTTTCCTTCTTCCTCGTGTGGTGACTAGCGATAGCCACATAGTGTTGTGATGTGTATATTTCAAAGATTGTGAATATTCCTTTCAGTTATTGGTGACTTTTACTTTGCTTGTGTGGACAAGCACTTTGGTTTATCTTATTTGTATTGGTTTAGCCATGGATGATTTTCTTGGCATGTAACTCTTGTGGTTACATTTGATTTATTATTGAAGATTATGCACATTTTTCTTACTTTATTGTTGGAATTGAGATTTGCTCTTCCTTATTTATATTTTGGTGGCTAAACTCATTGACTTTTCTATTTTTGAATGTTGGTCTTGTGTTGTGATGTGATTTCTCAACGGGCATGGTGAAATTCACCCATTTAAGAGTATACGAGGAAGTAGATGCAACGAAACCCTTAAGGATGGGGGTATGTGTGAACTGTTCTAAGCTCTAATTCACTACCTTCCTATTGTTTGACTATCTCTTGGAGGCTAAAACCCTTACACAAAAAAGAGATGTCATTGTGGCTTGTATGGAAGGGCTCACTAGGTGGGTCAATGCCATCAAGACACATGGTTATTAGATATGGACATTGGACATGGTTATTGGTTATGGATATTAGAGATGGTTATTGGTCATGGATATAATTGGATATGGATGGTACTATGACATCCTATGAACCCCTAATGTAGCCTTGTGAAGTGAATGAGTATGTATGTATATGTGGGTTGTACAATTTGTCATGTATGTGGTTGCATATTAAAATATAGTAGAGAAAAAAATTACATCATTATGCCTTGAAAAGTGACAAACTATTGCATTATATGTAAAGAGATGTCATGCATGCAATGAAATTAGAGGTTGAAATTATGTATATGTGTGTTTTTGTACTCCATTTTATAGATAGTTGCATATGAAAAGTTAGAGAACTGGAAACTTTGTATATTGAAAAGTACATTTTGCTGCAATTTGTGAGAAAATCGTGTAGTTTATGCTAGTGTAATTGTGCACGTGATAACCTAATTTTATATTTATATTGAATTTCATGGACTAATGTGTGCTATGACTACATCTTAGCGTATTGCAGGCTTCCAGGAGTAAGCCTAGTCCTAGGGGGTATGACGTAATGACCCCCGTGTTCGCATTTTGGTTGTTGCTTTTCCTTGATGGATTCTGATATTATTATGATGTTGACATGATTGGTTATCATGTTGGATTACATGCTTACTATTGCTTCAGCTATGATGTATGTTATATGCACATGTGCTTTGATGTGTGATTGGAGTGTTGTAGGTACTGATTATCGACTCCACCTGGATTTATAGGCCTGAGCATACTCATATTCCCTGATGGTGGGTACTAGATATAGTCACAGAGGCCCAATCCCCATAGCCTCGCCATCATCTCCATTCGGGGATGAGTTCCCGATGTCGCATTTTGCCTCAGACACCATCCGTTTGTCATCTGATTACTCTATTCTTTGGTGAGTCGAATTCGTGTGGGTTTTTTTTTTAGTTAGTACTTTGTTAGTTGCCTTCGTGTATGTTGTACATTTATTATTATTTTGTGGCATGGTGTTAGTTGTTGGGCCATAGTGGTTGTCTTCAGTGTGAGTTTCTTGAGATGGGTCATTTTCTAGTCATATAGTTGTTTCCCTTATGTTAAAAGAAACTCAAAAATATGTGTGGGAGGCCCTTGACTTTTGGATAAGGGAGACTATTATTCTATTATTGATTATGCATTACTCATTTTTGTTTTTCTCTCTCAGAGACTCTTGCTGGGGATTTGGGGGAAAAGGAACAAAGAGAGCTAGGGTTTTGAAAGAAAAGAATGTAGAAGGGAGAGTAGGGCAGTGGTGGGAGGAGTCTGGAAGTACGCCTGCTAATTGCAGTTGCTTGAAAGTTTCCAAAGCCACTTCAACATATCCATTTTATGTGTATCCTGCAATCAGCGCATTCCATGAGGTGAAATCTCCTTAAGGCATTCCACCTAGTAGTTTGTGTGCCTTGTATATGCCTCCATGGTTGCATACATGTTGACTAGAGCATTTCCAACTGCAATATCAGACAAAAAATCCCCCTGCCATCATATTTCGATGGGTGTCCATACCCTATTCCAAAGTCCCAATTTGGCACGGAGAGTGAGGATGCTGGCTACGGTTATGGGACATGGCTTCACATCTACCAGTTGCATTGCTTAAAAGTTTCTAACGCCTTTTCAACAAATCCACTTTGTGCGTATCCTGCAATCCATCACCCCATGAGATGATATCACCTTGAGAAACTATGGAATGCACTCCAAGATTTTTTGTTTCAATCTGCACCTTTAACATTCTGATTTTGCATTTAAAATCATTAGCAATAACTCTCTTGTATCATGATTAGCCATGTGATAGGAGTATGCTCAGGATATAAAAATATTGGAGGTATTTTTTACTAGCTTTCTTTTAAGATTTTTTTTCCCTAAAATGGGGCGTCTAGGTCAGAATAGTTGTTGTAGTTTAAGAGGACTAAATCCCCTTTATCTAGTGAATTTTAGGTAGCCAAATGACTATGGCTGCGCCTCATTGCAAGGGTGAACTTCTTTAATGGTATATTTAAACCCAATATGGATGTTCATCAACATAAATGGGTAGAGGAATTTTGTCGGATGCTGTAGTTGCCATTGCTTTGGTAGACATATATGCAGTAGGTATTAATTTTTATTTAGTTTTAGATATCTGGTATGTACCTATATAGGGCTGAACTGAACTCATGGAAGTTAGTAAGTTAAACAACATTCTTCTATCAATCAATAAAATGGGCGGCCAAATAGAGTCTGGATTGATATTATCAAAATCATTAGGCCCCTCAAGGCTGTGCCTCACATAGATGATTTATCCTCTTAAGGAAACTTATTAATTTTCTTTCCTTGTACATGACTAGGGAAACTAGTATGGATGTTAAAAGAGATTATATTATCTCTTTAAGTTTTGTGTGTTTTCTCTTTGATTTAAAGGAATGACCTTGTATGGGAGAGGCCATGCCCAAATTCATGAGGGGCGAGCCTCTAAGAAGGCTCGAAGCCTTGCCAAATCAGATTTTTTTTTTTTCTATTCCTTCTAGTTTTTCCTTATAACTAGACTACTCAAACGTTTTACATTCCATGAGTGAAAAAGTAAAATAAACTCACCAGTTAATGTGAATTAAGAATTGGATTGAGCTGTGAGTATTGTAGAAAAAGTTTCTTTCCCATGTTGGAATACAAGGTATAGTATTTCCTAAACAGTTATAACTGTATATTAGTTATTGAGATATTGTGAAGAATTTATATCTATTAATTTGCTGGAACAAATAAGCAAGAATTCTAAACTAATGGTTTAAAATGGTTTTGTTCATACTTGGATGTTCCTTTCCACTAAAATTCTACCTTTTTGGTACGTCATTGACATTAAAACAAGAACTTAGAAGTGAAGTAAAGTTGTTTGGATATAAATGTCTGAGTTAAAGTTTTTAGTATAACAAGGATAACCAAAGAATATTTTCTAACCCTAAATAGTAGGTGTTGAGCTATGTAGTTTATATCTATTGTGTCCTTGGGACACGTCCCCTACCCTTTGTGGCTATTCCAAATACTTTGGGGATGCATATGGGACACTCACCGTGTCACCTATTTTTATTGGATTATTTTTAATTGGGTTTTGTATGCCTCATTTGGTTAAACGAGATGAGCTTAGGTCTAGGATATTGAGTCCTTGTGCATGGCCTTGAGTGCTTGTAAAGGCTAAGGATGCATATGAGAAGGCCGTTCCGTCTGCGGGGAGTCGAGTTATCCATCTGTGGGGCATTGATTTGCGCATGATTGAGTCTCCTCGTCTGTATGAGAGGTGCACTTGAGTTCATGTGGTGCCATCCCTTCGAGCACACATGATGACACTCCATCTGATTTACACCCTAGTGTCTTGTACCTTTGTAGTCGTGAGTAGCACCCGACATTCATTTGATGAGCATCTCTATGTTATAACTTTGGCTTTATGCAATGTTTTCCATGTCTACTCCATGATTGATGTGAGTGCTGGCCATCATGTATACCCTTACTTTGTTACTTCTGTCTGGGCCTTGTGACTACCTTCGAGCACACTGGGGTGGTCTCTTTGAATCCACATGGTTGTGAGGCGTTGCCACCACCATTGGGGACCAGTGTACAGGTTTTGGAGCACCAGTTGGAGATGTTCTCTATTGTATTTATTTTATCAGTGATTGTATCTTATCCATGGTTATGTCATTGAACTTATGTATATTCTTTTATGTAATTTGTACCCTCTTTAGAGATATGATGTAAACTATATTAATGAGAAATGTTATCAAAAAATGTGGTTAATAGTATTACACTATCAATAATCCAATAATCTCAATGAAATTAGAAATAAACAAGATTAAACACAAAGAACACAATACCTTGCAAACCTTTCTATTTCATGGCTTCCATTGTTCACCTATCTTGAATTGATCTTGTTTGTGAATGGAGCCCTCAAAAGGTACACTTCCCTGATTTTTTCCAAGATGACGATGAAGAACGACTGTTGATAGGTTTGCAATGAAGAGGATTTTCTAAATGCAATCATAATGATCTCAAGCTATGAAGTGATTGTGCCAAAGGCACACTGTGATTCATGCAGAGTAAGTTTATAAAAATCTTGGATGATTCAAATGGAGGAATAGGGGTTGTATTTATAGATTTGTGAGAGAGAAGATCAACGGTGTAGAATGAATAAGAAGATCAACGATTGAGGAAATTTGAGAGGATGTGTGGGAATAGGGAGAGGACAAGTGTCCTTCTCTTTCATGCATCAGGGGAGTTAATAGAATAGATTGAAGAGTTAACTGAGATGATTGATCAGTTAATAGAATTGATTGGAGAGATAAGTGGGCTGATTAGGGAGTTGACTGAGATAATTGAACTGTGAACTCAGATGGCCAATTAGTTAACATATTTGATTGATGAGTTAACTAATCTGACTGGAGGAGAAATAGGACATGTGGGTGAGGGAATATTTGCTAATTAAATATTGAAAATATTTAATAACATGTGCACGTGGATTAATTGAATTATTTTTGGTATTAATTCAATTTTGGAGGAAATAGAAAATTTAAATAAATATTTGGATTTGTTTAAATATAGAGAATGAGAAGAATTAATTAAATAATTTGGTATTATTTAATTTAGAATGATTTTAGAAGAATTTGGATGATTTAATTAAATAAATGATTTTATTTAATTTTTGGGAGAAATATGAATCAAATAAATAAATTGATTTATTTATTTATTTATAGAGGAATTTAAGATGAAATAAATATTTAAAATATTTATTTAGATAGAGTCATGTCATTTTTAGGTGTATACATCTTGTCCCTCTTTGACACAATGTGTTTTATCACATTGTTTCAAACAATGATACATGCCCCAGTTTGCCCCTAGTATAGGTTTACGATGGTAGGATGCCCCCTCGGGAGATTGGATGGGAAGAAAATTCTAAGGGCGTGAGATGGACAATCTCACGATGAGATATGTTGAAGAGCTAGGTTAGGGTGAAGAAATTGGTTGATGCGGAAGAAAAATGGGATGAAGAAAGAGCTGAATGATACGTGAAGCAAGATAAAATGATAACACACACAAGCAAGTAAGCAAGTATGCACAAATGATACAAGAACAAACAAGGTATTGCCCCTGTCTAACTGTAAACCAATGATTAATTGATAATGATTGATGATAGTGTTGTCATTGTGGGGAATGATATATCCCTAGATCAACACGATAGGCTTGGGAAAGATATGTCCCACGGATAATTATGATTGACTGATTTGATTTACGGCGAGATTAGGATCAAGACTATTGATTGCAATTGGATAATTTGACAAGATTGATTAACTTGATTGGTATGGATTAAGGATGGACTTACATTTGGATCATTGCTCAGATTGACTGGATTGGGATGAGATAAACCACATGGATAAATGGAAGATACAATTGGATAAACTGCCAAAAAGGACATGGATCTTTTGACACTTGGAAAAGGTTTATCATGGAATGAAATGTAATTTGATACGTATGGATGCGGATATTTGTCACCTTGATATTGCAAGTATTTTGAAGTGCTTGATTCATCATTAGGCATTTTTTTGTTTTTTTGTGTTTTGAAATGTTATAAGAAAATAAAAGCATCTAGGTATAATTAAACCATGATGACATGAGTAACCCTTACATGGATTTTGATATAGCAAGCTAATACAAGCATCTAGTCAAAATTGAATCTAGATGGCTTGAGTATTTCTTGTGTGTCAACAGACAAGGATTACACTCATTTCATGTTTAGACCTTTGATGTCCTCGATGATCATTATGTTGATCATGTCTTTAGACAAGGCTTCACATTACTAAAGATAAACCCACAAGCAACAGACAAATAAAAATAATCATGCCCCCATCATAGCATCTCTAGTTTTTGACATCCTTGAATAGCATAGAAAGACATGATAACAAAAATCAAGACTCTGTAACTTAACCTGCTCACAAACACAAAACATTCTTGCATTAGATGTTTCTTCTTGCCATAATTTAGATAAAATCATTTTGAGTGTTTAGGTACTTGTTTGTTTTGCTTTGGATAGGTTGATGTCTTGCATCAAAATTTTTGTTTAGAAGTGTGCTTTGTTATTCTTGTGTGTCTAGTGAAAGGTATCACAACCCTTATTGGTGCCCTCTTAGAACATGTTGCATTGCAGAATCCAACTCTGCAACCAGGTTGAGGACTTGCCCCCAGCCAAGTGAAGGTTTGATTTATTGTGGATGAAATGATAATGGATATGAAGAAATGGACCCTAAGGGACTGACCTAGTGCCTCGGGACTCATTGATAGATGGCCTTGCCTATGTGACGACATAGAGGCAACGTAGTTCGGGGTGAACTGTGTGGACCTATGACCTAGGTGATGGGAAATGGTGTGGATACGGATGGACCAGGGGATGGGTGATAAGGTATGGAACGGATGGGTAGCCTCGGGGGCCCATCAATGATTGCCTTGCCTACATGATGATGCAGAGGCAACGTAGTTCAGGGTGAACTGTGTGGACCTAGGACCTAGGTGACAGGTAATGGTACGGATGCAGATGAACTAGAGGATGGGCAATAAGGTATTGAATGGATGGGTAGCCTCGAGGGCCCATCAATGATGGCCTTGCCTACGTGACGATGCAGAGGTAGCATAGTTCAAGATGATAGGAAACTGACAACGGATGCTATGACAGGCTGACATCATGGATAGGATACTGGATAAAACCTTAGGTTGCAAGGCGATAATGCTAATAGAGTATCAAGACATGATAGGTTGTCATTAGGTGGGTTGTGAAATGGACACAATTGGATGATGGATGAAGATAGGAGGAATGGACACAAGGAGATGGTTTCCCAAAGGTGGAGGAAGCAGTTCTCATCGCAAAGAGCACCTGTTTGCCAAGTTTTCACTATTTTGCTTTTATTGCAACATTTATGAAATACACATGATGCCTGTTTACCAAGTTTTCATCATGGTATCTATCCAAGGTGTCTGTTTACCAGGTTTTCACCAGAGGATGATTTTTTTGTTATTTTTCTATTTTTTCAAATTTTTTTCGCTATTTTTGCCCCCTTACATTGGGGTTCTCTAGGTATAGAACTAGCAAAGATGCATACTGTTGATTGGGTCATCGAACAGTTCATCTTCTGATGTAGCTAACTAGTATGCTCCTGATCCATAGGCAGTAATGATTACGTAAGGACCAAGCTAGTTGGGTTCAAACTTTCCTTTCTTCTCTCGATCCTTCTGATTGTGGGGATTTTCTTTGAGCACTAGATCACCAACATTAAAAACCCTTGGATGAACTTTGTGGTTATAACTTTGTGACATTCTTTATTGGTAGGATTTGAGATGGTTGAAAGTATTTTGGCGTTTCTCCTTCAACAGTTCTAACTCTTGTAGTCCTCATCAGTTATAAGACCTTTTAATGACACCCGCAAAGATGTTAGCTCGAACTCAATGGGCAAAATGGCTTCAGAACCATAGACAAGGGCATATGGGGTGGCACCTGTGGGATTGCGTATGTTGGTTTGATAGGCCCACAAAGCGGGATTTAGTTGCATGTGCCAATCATGGCCAGCATCATTGACAGTTTTCTTGAGGATTTTCAAGATGGTTTTGTTGGATGCCTTTGCCCGACCATTACCTTGTGGATAGTACAGGGTGGAGAAGTGGTGTTGGATTTGGAACTTGTCATAGAGCTCTTGGACATCCTAGTTTTTTAAGGGTCTTCCATTATTTGTGACTATGGATGAGGGAATTCCGTATCGACAAATGACATAATTAAGAATGAAGGAGGAAATTTGTTTGCCTATGACATTGGTGAGTGGAATGGCTTCAATCCACTTGGTAAAATACTCAGTGACAATGATGATGAACTTGTGGTCGTTGGATGAAGGAGGGTGGATTTTGCCCACAAGGTCGAGTCCCCACTGAAAAAAGGGCCAAGGTGTCGTTAAAGGCCGCAGTTCCTAAGTTGGTGCATGGATGAGGTTATCATGAATCTGACACTGCTTGCATTTCTTAACAAAATGATATGAGTCTATCTCCATGTTCGGCCAATAGTAACCCAAACGCATGAGTTTCTTAGCTAAGGTAGGAACACTAGAGTGTGATCTGCAAATTCCTTCGTGTACTTCTCATAAGGTGGTTTGAGATTCTTCATGTTCAAGACATCTAAGTAGAGTACCATCTAGACCTTGGTGGTAGAGGGTGTCGGCAATAATGGTATAACGAGATGTTTGGTAAATAAGGTTCAACGTTGGTTGTTGGATAAGTCAGTTGGTAAGGTGTTGTCCTTGAGGTAAGTGTAAATTTTACTATACAAGGGCGAATCAAATCTGACTAGGAGGCAAACAGATTGAGTTTTGGGGATATCATAAGTTGGCTATGTGACTGGCTCCACCAAGAACTCAAATCGTGACTTATTCTCTAGTATATCAAGAAGCAAGGTGATGGTTGCCATGGCATCTACTACTTTGTTCTCTATATGAGGAATATGCTCAAAGGAGATTATCACAAAGTATCCTTTAAAGTCATCTACCATACACTTGTATGGTATTAGCTTGTCATCTTTCATCTGATATTCATTATTGACTTGGTTTATAACGAGTTGCAAATCTCCATAGACATGTAGCTCTTTCACTTTCCACTCTGCTGCCATCTTAAGACCAATGACTAAGGCCTCATACTCTGCTATATTGTTTGTGTAAGGAAAAAGCAGACGATAGGACTTAGGTATTGTGTCACCTTGAGGAGTGACTAATAGGATTCCTACCCCCAATCCATGGTTTGTATAAGATCCATCAAAGTAGAGCTTACATGAATGTGTGGTGATACTAAAAATTGATTCATCAGGGAACTCGAATGTCATTGGAGTATTATCT
This sequence comes from Cunninghamia lanceolata, assembly GCA_027924645.1. NCBI lineage: Eukaryota > Viridiplantae > Streptophyta > Pinopsida > Cupressales > Cupressaceae > Cunninghamia > Cunninghamia lanceolata. The sequence goes on along the minus strand of BSBN01000261.1, from coordinate 28,900,448 downwards.
TGTAATGGTGCCTCTGCCAACTGGTCGGCGATGACTTGACCTTTGATAGCTTTCCTTTCCACATATTCTATGTCATACTCACTTAGTAGCATTACCCATTTAGCTAGGCAGCCTGTGACAGCAGCTTTGCTTAACAAGTATTTGAGTGGATCAATCTTTACAATTAGCTTGATGGAATGTGAAAGCATGTAATGGCATAGTTTTTGGGAAGAAAACACCACAACAAGATAGGATCTTTTGATTTGATAATATTGCAATTCATACCCCACCAATGTGTGACTGATGTAGTAGATGGCCCGTTCCTTGCCTTCATAGTCTTGTTATGCTAAAAGGTTTCCAAGAGCTGTCGGTGTTGCAGATATGTAAAGATATAGTGGCTTGCCTTGGATAGGTGGCATCAAGATAGGTGGATTCATGAGATACTCCTTCAATTTGTGAAATCCTTCTTCACACTTCTCATCACATCTGAATGGAATGTTCTTATGCAAGTGATGAGTGAAAGGTTGACACTTGTCCACTAGTTGTGAGATAAACGGACGGATTGCCTATAATTTGCCTTGTAAAAACTGTAGTTGGGTGATGTTCCTTGGTGGTGGCATCTCCATGATAGCTTTTACCTTCGCAGGATCCACCTCAATACCATTGGCTGATACTATGAAACCCCAGAGTTTGCCGAAGGTTCTCCAAACACACACTTTTTTAGATTCAATCAAACCTTGCACTGTTCTAACCACTGAAAGATTTTCTCTAGGACATCTAAGTGAGATTCCCTTGTAAGTGACTTGGCAAGGATGTCATCCACATAGTCTTCCATAGTTACATGCATTATGTTGTGGAAGATAGTCATCATTGCCCTTTGGTATGTGGCTCCTACATTCTTCAACCCAAATGGCATGACGTTCCAACAGAAGGCTCCCCATGGGCATGTGAATTCCATTTTATGTTGATCTTCTGGCACTATTCTAATTTGGTTGTACCCAGAAAAACCATCCATAAGGGAAAGCATAGTGTGTCTAGTTGTCAAGTCTATGATGATGTCAATGTTGGGCAATGGGAAATCATCTTTGCAATAGGCCTTGTTGAGATCTCGAAAGTCATTACAGAACCTGACTCTTCCATCTGGTTTTGATACTGGTACAATGTTTGATACGCACTTTGGATAATTGATTTCTCTGATGAACCCTACATCCAGTAGTTTCTTAAGTTCCTCTTTGACTAGCAATGCGACATGTGGACGCATTTTCTTGAGTTTTTGTTTAACAGGTTTAACTCCATGATCGAGTGGTAGATGATGCAAGATCAAGTCTAGATCTAACCCAGGCATATCTACATAGGACCAAGCAAAGTTGACCTATTTTCTTTTGAAGAAGGGTACAAATTTTGTCTTTTCCGGCAGAGATAGAGAGTTAGCAAAGTGTATGATCTTGTGGTTACCTTTAGTACCGATGTTGATAGGTTCTGTAGGTTCCACCATAATTTATGACTTCGCCTGATACATGTTGTTGGGATGAGTGTCAAGCCTTCCATCGTCTGGCACCTTAGAGAGGATTTCACCATCAGATGGATCCTTTATTTTTACTTTTTTGGGATCTGACACTGCCACAGAGCAATTTTCACCATCAGATCCATTTTTTATTTTTATATTTTTGCGACTGGAAGGCTTGGCACCCTCTCCAAAATAAGTGATGGTATTGAGTTCTATGACGAAGCTAGCTTTATGATCTCCTGCAGGTAGGTGGTCTCTTAGTTCCATGTAATCAATGTTGGCATCGTCCTTTTGGAACATGTCTAGTTGGGGGATTCCTTGTAGATCCCAATCGATAAGCTCAGGATGTACTAGGGGGAGGGGATCGATAGGTTGATCTGATTCGATGGGTGTGATGGTAAGGATGGATACATGATCAAGATTGGGAGTGATAGGAATAAGATCTGTGATGGTACTTTCCTCAAGATAGTTTATCTCATGGGAATTTTGACCTTCCTCGTAAGTTTCTCTCTCTGGAATGGGTGAATCACACTCTACTAGTCTAGGCCTCAGCGTTTGTCCCTCACGGTAGGGGCTATAGGTGCAAATGGTATCTATTGTCATATTTTGCCTGGCCCCAAAATATTCTTGTTCCCCTCCTTATGTCAGAGAAATCCAATCAGAGAAAGCCCAAATAGAAGGAGAAAGGATTAAATCCCACATTTCCCCATGCTAAGTCCTGTAGAATTCCCCAAAGTCTTGTCTGGAGAATCCCTGCAGAAAACCTAAGAAAACCCAGAAATCCTTTGTTTTCAAGTGCCCTCTATTGGAAAGATTTCTCAATTTTATACTTTTTCCTTGTATTCATCTTTGTATGTATATTTGTTTGTATATCACATTGTATATGCAATATACAAGGTGGGATATAAAAGTGAATGTGCATCGGGTTATCTTTGTATATGCAATTGCATATACAATTGCATGTACAAGGCGATATACAATGTGCAAATACAATCATGGACCCAACTGAAAAGTTAAAAGTTACAGAATTACTATTTGGGGTCTGCGGATGTGTATTGTATATGTGATATACAAAAGGTGATGCAAAAGATAAAGATACAATCTGGACACGACTGGAGAATTGATTCTAGCAAACTTCAGGATGGGGTTCGCGGTTGTATCTCATATACAATTGCATATACAAAAGAGCCAAAGGAGATAGATGCAATTCTGGACCTGACCCTTCCTTCGTGCTATATTTGATAGTGATTCAGTCCCACCCTTGTATATTGTATGATGAATTGCATGTGTGCGATATATAAAGGCATATTCAAAGCCCGATTGGGGTTTTTTTTGTAGTCTATTTTACAGCGATGGAGCTGCAACTAGAAGATCCAATGGAGTGATGACACATGTCAAAGGCAGATGCAAAAACATATACAAAATTTGAACATGCAAAAAGGTGAAAAGAAAGAAAATTGCATAAATACATAAAGTGAACATAGCAGTGTAAAGTGCATATATAATTGTATATGCATGATCAGATACAATTGCATATGCAAAAGCAATATACAAGTGCAAGATGCAGTTGACCGCAACTTTAACTATGAATATCTTCTGCATCCTGAGGAATTTCTGCATGCTCCAAAAGGCAAAAGTACTTATTTTTGCCTCCTCTTTCATCTGGCAGGATTTTGAGGGGATTATTCTCACTTTAAAATATGATTTGTATTTGCATGCTCGGTTGATAGGACATCTCAGCGATCATTTTGGCATGTGCAGAGATTATTTCTTCCATAGTAATTCCAGTTGGTGAACTCTATACTCATAATTCATGGTGGATGGTCATGTTCTTCAATGTGATTGAATTCTTTGGCTTGCTGGTGGATATCCCTATGGTTTGCGAGGACTTTTGGGCTCTTCCCTTCAATGTCCTATCCTATCTTGCGTATGGGCAACCATTTTCTAAGGTTGTAGATTTGCTAGAGGCATGGTCTATGTCCTCTTCACCATTCCTTCTTACCCTTGCATTGATGGCTGCATTCATATTCCTGGGATCCTGTGCATCTGTTGTAGCATCCCCTACACAAGACTTTGATATAAATACATTGTAACCTCATTATAAAAGGAGGATGGTGAATTTTGGGCTATTATGCTACCAAATTTCTTGTAGCCAGACCTCTTAGCGTAATTGTAGGGTTATTGGAATGTGACTCACTATGCCTAAATCTTGGCCTCCGTTGTCTTCCTATTAATCCACCAATGAATGTAATTAGCCATACTGTGTTTTTCTTGCTGCTAGTTATTTTGTATTGTAATGGTTTTTGGCCTTCATGATCAATATATACATGATATCTCACCTCTCTTATGCTCTAATTTCTGTGTTTTACTTGAAGTTGTGATCTATTCTATGAGTAAAGCGGCTCCTCTATAGGTTAGGCCTTCATACCGAAGCCTCAATTAGCCCTATAAGTCTGTGTGAACTCCCTTCATGATTGAGATCATTGTTGTGTCTCTCTTCTAGAATCACTATCACTCACTAAATCTAGTGTATCACCCCTTTCATTTCAGTTTCCTTCTACCTCCTTTTTCCTGCAAGTATTAGCACTAGGTTTAGATCTATTTCTCTAAGCATTAGGCTTAGAATGAGGAACCAACCTTCTCTAAAGGTTTGATCTCAATTTTGAAGGTCCCACACCTTGAGATCATTCCCATTGTGTCATTAGAATGCTTGGACTCTCTCCAAGCAAGGTGCAACTCTATGTGACAATAGTTTCTAGCATGCTTAGTGGGACTACTCTACTCTGAGTGAGAGCTAGACTAAGGATCTAGTGTCACTCTTGGTCTACATGCTACTGTGAAAGCACCAACAAATACCTAGTGACTCTGTTGATCCATTTCCTTCATCATATTTAAACACTTCATGCCTATGCAGACAAGGTCTTCTTCTAGAGGTAACTCCCAATTTGTTGAACTCTCATTTGCTGATAGAAGGAGAAGAACAAGATTATCTAGGTCCCCTATGAGAGAAAGTACGAACAATCATTCAATTCATACAAGGGCACAGTCGACTCCTCCTCCATTAGATTTTTAGGTTAGGTCTCAACATACAGTCAGAACTTTTCATATCTGCTTTGTTATCAACCTGAACATACCTAACATGGCGAGGAATCTGCCATTTGTTGTATTTCATGGAGATAGCCCTTTGGACCTAACCCAGTATGATGACATCCCTACATCAGCCTTGAAGGCTATACCATTTTCTAGTGGTGAGAACTCTATCACCCCTGCTGAGCACATACAAGATGTTGCCAGTGTCTATTCAGTCCACCATGTCACCGCTGACAATGTGGCTATGAGATTGTTGGCCTCTTCTTTCAAAGGCAAGGACTTACAATGGTATAAAGGCCTCCAGCCTAATTCAATACACAATTGGGATGACTTGGGCACTGAATTGTGCCAACACTTTGAAGATAGAAGTGACCATTTATCGCTTTTGGAACATTTGGCTTCAATCAAGAGGGCTCCACATGAGTACATGGTAGATTTCAACTACTATTTTCAGAAGACATGGGACAAGATCCCTCAGCTAGTGAAGCCCTCTCCAAACACTGCATTTATATATTATTTGAGGTCTTTAAATCTAGATATTGCAGTTATGATTCAATCTATGGGTGGAGTTGTCTTGCCTGATGCTTATCATACAGCCATTAGGGTAGAAAATTGCCTAATTTGGGTAGGGAAGATTGCCCCAAGGCCACCTATGCCTCTATTTCTAGAAACCCCTAACATGCAGCCTGCTACTATTGCTCCAATTCCCACTATAGTCAACCCTATCCCCTCTCTAGCTTCACCTACATTTGAACAAATAGAGGAGAGAGATGCTCAGATCAAAAAGTTAACTAATGAGCTGACATTGGCGAGGAGACAGAATGCACAACCAAGCTGGCCATATCAATAGCCTATTCAACATTATTAACCCTTCAATTAGGGGTATCAAAAGAACACGCCATCATATCATAATAATATGCAAAGACAAGGATGGCCTAGCTACATCAAACCACTCAATGTCATTAATCCTAATGCAGCTACCACTTCAAGGCCCCTTGTGCTGATCCAGAACAATCTAGCTCAAGATAGTGACTGGTGTCAACCTTGCAATCAACCACATGACCAAAATTTGTTCCAAGGAGGACATTTAAGTCACGCTTTGACAGTGCTAGATCAACCATCAATCTCAGAGCATCAGGTTAACATCAACCAAGGAGTGGTTGACAGTCAAGAACAGATGCAAAATGATGCAACTCTAATGAATTGGACTTATGATGATCACTGTTGTGTTAATCAAAGTTCTGGTCTAGTTGCATTCAATACAAGATCAAAGAGAAGGGCTATTGAAGATACTTTAGTACCTACAATCAGCCATCCACCTATCCCTAATATGAATCCAACCCAATCTGCAAAGGAAAAGATGTCTGTTGTTCCATCAAAGAAAGCAAATCAAATAGTGGAAGGGGTAGAAACAATGCCAACTGTGTAGCCTCGGTCCAATGAACAACAAAAGAATGACTCTACAGTCAGTAAAACATCTCAACGGAGTGGCCAAACACCTTTCAACATAGTGGAGCAAATGAAGAAAATGAATATAGGTGTCAGCATGTGGGATGTATTGTTGATTCCATCTCAAAGGAATCTTTTTCAAGAAGCTCTAACAGATTTCGGTCATTCTAGTGCGGAGTTGGCAAATAAGAGGATAGCTACCCCAATTAATCTATGTTAGCCCAAGGAAGAGGTAAGTATAAGTAAAGGTAAGAAGCCCCCTCCATTTTATGTTTCCCTGGTCATTGGTGATAAATTGTTGCATAACTGTATGATAGATTCAGGGGTGGGTACCTTTGTCATGCCAAAGGTTATTGCTGAAAGATTAGGTATAAAATATGAGCCTATAGACAAAGGTGTAGTTCAATTAGATGGTACTATTGTCAAGACAGTAGGTTTTATTAAAGGCCTAGAGCTCACCTTACATGCATGCCCTGGCTGCTCTGTTTCACAAGACATATATGTTATTGACCTCCCTGCATACTTTGGTATTTGTTTGTCTAGGGATTTCACTGCAAAAATAGGTGGGTATGTGTCTTCTGACTGGTCTCACATGTTTTTTAGAACCAGATATGGTACCAAAGTAACCATTAGGGCTGAACCAATTGCAAATGACCACATAGAACCCTACTCTCCAAACCCTGACAACATGAATTGCACAATACATAAGCTGGAGGAGAAAGATAACAATAGACATGAAGCTACCACACCTTTGGATGAAGTACCAGATATCCTACTTGATGAATGAGCTGATTGTTTTCAATTTGACACTCCTGAGTATATCAAAGATACAGGGCTGGGTACTTATTGTATCCATGAAGAAGATGCTACTGTCCCTAATCTTGAAAAGGAAAAATTAGATCTAGGTGGGATATGGCAGATGTATTTTGATGGCTCTAGAAACAAAAATAGAGCAAGTGCTAGGGTGGTACTGCTTTCACCCCAAAAGGAAAGTTATTTCTCTTCATTCAGACTACAATTCAGTTGTACTAACAATGTGGCTGAATATGAAGCCTTGATTCAGGGCATACAACTAGCTAAAAAAAGAGGGATAAAAATTATGCAAGTGTTTGGTGACAGTGAACTTGTTGTTCACCAAATCAGAAAGTTAAGTGTTTCAAAGAATGACTTGCTAAAGTCATACAAACACAAAGTCTAGAATCTGATTGAAGACTTTGATGCTTTCAACATTTAGTCCGTCCCCAGGCAGAAAAACAAGGATGATGATAGGTTGGCTGCGGTTGGTGCCTAGTTTGATATTCCTATGAATGTCAAACAGGTTTCAGATCAGCATGTAAAGATTGTGGTTAGGCTTGTTGTGCCTGACAATGTGATAAGTTGGCAAGTGTTTGATAGTGACCAGCAAATTATGAGTTTCTTGCAAGATGAGGTAGAGTTTGCTGCCAAAAATTAATCAGTTTTGCAAGAACAGTATGGTGACCAGATCATCTAGTTGAAAACCAACAAATTGCCTAGAGGCCTGATCACCCTAGAAAGCATGTTTGGGGTTGATGATCAGCAAAAGAAAGAAAAGATGAATATGACAGTAAAGAAGCAAGACTATGAAGAGGTAGAGGTTGCACATGGCAAATTTCTAAAACATGGCAAGGTAAATACCCAAGCTGAAAGGCAAGGTTTCATTTAGCTTTGTGATGAATTTAATTATCTAATTGCTTGGGATTATAGAGATTTGAAATGTTTTGATCCTGGTTTAATCCAACACACCATTGACCTAGATCCCAATGCCAAGCTTGTTTGCCAAAAGCAAAGGCCTATCAATCCTAAAATAGAACCATTAATGAGAAGGGAGCTATCCAAGCTCATAGAGGCTCAGATCATTTATCCTATTAAACATTCCTCTTGGGTACCCAACTTAGTTCCAGTTAGGAAGAAGAATGGAGAAATTAGACTATGTGTGGACTTTAGAGACTTGAACAAGGCCTCACTTAAATACACTACCCACTCCCTTCCATGGAGTAGATCCTACAAACAATAGCACATGCTAAAAGGTTTTCACTCCTAGATGGCTACTCAGGCTACAATCAGATCCTAGTGAAGGAATCAGATCAGTACAAAATGGCCTTTATCACCAAATGGGGTACTTTAGCCTATCAAAAGATGCCTTTTGCACTGACAAATGCTGGAGCCACCTTTCACAGAGCAATGGATTTGGCTTTCAAAGGCCTGATCCATTATCTTATCTTGATGATTTGATAGTGTATTCTAAGCATGCAGCTAACCATTTGGGTCATTTGAGAAAAGTCTTTGAAAGATGCAGAGAGTTTGGGATATCATTAAATCCCAAGAAGTGTATATTTTCTATCCCTGAAGGTAAATCGCTAGGACACGTGGTCTCTAAAGAAGGATTGGCCATTGATCTAGAGAGAACAAGTGTCATTCTTGGTCTTCCCCTTCCCAACCATAAGAAAGGTCTATAGAGTTTCCTAGGGAAGATTAATTTTGTGAGAAGGTTCATACCTAATTTTGCCTCAATAGAAAAACCCCTCACGGCCATGCTGAAAAAGAATGTTTCTTTCATTTGGTCCAAAGAAGGCAGGGATAGTTTTGAAGTTGTCAAACAAGCTATTACACAAGCTCCTACACTGATAAATCCTAATTATGAGAAAGATTTCATCCTTTATGCCTTTGGAGGCAAGGAGGGTATATCAATTGTCCTAACGCAACAAAATGAGGAGAAGTTGGAGCAGCCAATTGCTTTCTTCAGCTAGCCTCTTAAGGGATATGAATTAAATTATGATTTCATAGAAAGACAAGTGTTTGTTGTTGTCAAGGCCTTGAAGAAGTTCAGGCATATGGTCTCCAACAACAAAATTCATTTGATGGTGAATCACCTTGGTGCCAAAGAGTTTCTCCTGAGCAAGGATATGAATGAGAAAAGAGCTGGGTGGATCACCAAGGTGATGGAGTATGACATCAACATCAGCATTACCAGACTGATTCACGGCAAAGGTCTATGTGAACAAATGGTAGCAGATGTCAAAGGTAGAAGTGATGTTGTGTATGTTCAAGAGTAGGTGCAATCAGTTGAGCCTCGTACTCCAATTGATTGGCATCACAACATGATCACATTCCTACAATCAGGTAGATGTCCAGATGGATTGAATCAATCAAAATGAAGGTATTTCAAGCTTCAATCCATCCCTTATGTTGTTATTAATGGTGTCTTGTTTAGAAAAGACATCAGTGGAGTTCTTCTTAGGTGTATAACGCAAGATCAGATTTCAAGAGTACTAGAAGAATTTCATAATGGCCCTGCTGGTGGCCATTATTCTCCCAAAACAACTACAATGAAAATCATGAGGGCCGGTTATTACTGGCCTAGTTTATTCAGTGATGCACATAATTGGATCAGAAATTGTAAAGAATGTGCATTGTTTGCTGGAAAGCAGAGACTGATGGCTCTTCCCCTTCATCCAATCAAAACAGAACAACATTTTGCTTAATGGGGTTTAGACTTCATTGGGGTAATCAATCCCCCTTCCAGTGTAGGCCATAAATGGATTCTTACAGTCACTGATTATTTCACTAGATGGACAGAGGTAGTTGCATTGAAGGATGCTACGGAGGCATCTATTATGGATTTCCTTGAAGGTATAGCCACAAGGTTTGGTGTGCCATCCACCATCATTTCTGATAATGCTAAGGCCTTCATAGGTGCAAAGGTTAGTGAATGGGCACTGAATCATGGAGTGTACATGAAGACCTCATCAAACTACTATCCTCAGGGCAACAGTTTGGCTGAGTCCACCAACAAAAACTTAATTAGGATTATCAGGAAGACCGTGGAAGATAATCAAAGGACTTGGCATTCTAAGTTAAAGACTGATCTTTAGGCTGATAGAATCACTCCCAAAAGAGCCATAGGTAATTCCCCTTTCATACCGGTATATGGAAGGGAAGCAAGGGTTCCATTGTCATTAGAGCTTCCTTCTCTTGAGTTGGTGCAATAGCTAGAGTTAATAGAAAATGATGCCATGGTCGTCAGGCTTGCAGAACTGATGGAACTTGCAAAAAAGAGAGATGCTACCATGAGAACTCTTGGGGCTCACCAAGATCAGGTTAAGAGAACCTTTGATAGAAAATCTACTAACAAAGCATTCAGTGAAGGAAATATAGTGCTAAAGTGGCATGCAGATAGAGCCAAAGATGGAAGACATTCAAAGTTTGATGCCTTGTGGAGTGGCCCTTACATCATCATTGGTTGCAAGCAAGCTAATGCATTTCAACTTTCTAGGCTAAATGGTGAGGTCTTGCCCATTCTAGTCAATGGGATTCATCTCAAACCCTACTTTTAGCATGGTTGTTAGGTCTTGTAAATAAGGTAGGTTTCCCTTCAATAAGTGCCCTTGCACTCTGTTGTATTCTCATTAGGAGATACATGCTTGCTTGTTGTTTTTTGTTTTGGCTTGGTAGCTTGCCCAGTGTTCTAGCTCCTCTGTTCTTGTTGCAATCTATTTTGACTCCATACCCAATGGATGCATAAGGCTACTGATCTAATGTTCAATAGGAAAACATCCCTGAGAGGTCATCAAAATGTTGTCATATTTTGCCTGGCCCCAAAATATTCTTGTTCCCCTCCTATCAGAGAAAGAATAAATAAAAGGAGAAAGGCTTAAATCCCACATTTCCCCATGCTAAGCCTTGCAGAATTCCCCAAAGTCTCATCTAGAGAATCCTTACAGAAAACCCAGAAAAACCCAGAAATCCTTTGTTTTCAAGTGCCCTCCATTGCAAAGATTTCTCAATTTTATACTTTTTCCTTGTATGCATCTTTGTATGTATATTTGTTTGTAAATCGCATTGTATATGCAATATACAAGGCGGGATATAAAAGTGAATGTGCATCAGGTTATCTTAGTATATGCAATTGTATATACAATTGCATGGACAAGGCGATATACAATGTGCAGATACAATCGCGGACCCGACCGAAAAGTTAAAAGTTGCGGAATTACTATTTGGGGTACACAGATGTGTATTGTATATGCGATATACAAAAGGTGATGCAAAAGATAAAGATACAATCCAGATGCAACTAGAGAATTGATTCTGGAAAACTTTAGGATGGGGTCCGTGGTTGTATCTCATATACAATTGCATATACAAAAGAGCCAAAGGAGATAGATACAATTCCAGACCTGACCCTTCCTTCGTGCTATATTTGATAACGGTTCAATCCCACCCTTGTATATTGTATGTCAAATTGCATGTGTACAATATACAAAGGCATATTCAAAGCCCAATTGGGGTTTTTTTTGCAGTCTATTTTGTAGTGATGGAGCTGCAGCTTGAAGATCCAATGGAGCGATGACACATGTCAAAGGCAAATGCAAAGACATATACAAAATTTGAACATGCAAAAAGGTGAAAAGAAAGAAAATCGCATAAATGCATAAAGTGAACATAGAAGCATAAAGTGCATATACAATTGCATATGCATGATTAGATACAATTGCATATGCAAAAGTGATATACAAGTGCAAGATGCAGTTGACCACAACTTTGACCGTGAATATCTTCCGCATCCTGAGGAATTTCCGCATGCTCCAAAAGGCAAAAGTGCTTATTTTTGCCTCCTCTTTCATCTGGCAGGATTTTGAGGGGATTATTCTCACTTTAAAATATGATTTGTATTTGCATGCTTGGCCGATAGGACATCTCAGCAACCGTTTTGGCATGTGCAAAGATCATTTCTTCCACAATAATTCTAGTTGGTGAACTCTGTACTCACAATTCATGGTGGATGGCCCTGTTCTTCAATGCGATTGAATTCTCTGGCTTGCTGGTGGATATCCCTGTGGTCTGTGAGGATTTTTGGGCTCTTCCCTTCAATGTCCTATCCTATATTGCGTATGGGCAACCATTTTCTGAGTTTGTAGATCTGCCAAAGCCATGGTCTCTATCCTCTTCACCGTTCCTTCCTGCCCCTGCATTGATGCCTACATTCATATTCCTGAGATCCTGTGCATCTGTTGAAGCATCCTGTTGATCATGATTGTTGGTCATAAACAAACATAGAATAAAAGTTACACAACAACCTTTACTCATCTTGAAAGATACAATGAACTCAAAGAATTCATGATCCCAAGTCTCCGTGGATTAGTTCTTAATCTATTGACGTTACTCAATGGTTGATGTGTGTTGCTGTTTCCATTCAGGGGCCTTACGTTCTTCAGTATTTTCTACAAAGTTCATCAATATTTCTCCAAATATCTTGTTCTTTATATCTGCTCTACATAAATCTCCAACAATTCTACCTCTGCACTATGAATTCACTCAAATAATGTGCCTACAAGTTGATATTTGCATGATTTCTACCATTACTTGCAATTCTTTGCATGATATTTTCAACACTACATGCATTTAGCTCAAATATGCTAATGATATTCAGTTATCTATGTGATGTCAACATATTTGATGTTATTTGCTTCTAATTATCTGTTATTTGCAATTATGATGGTGAATTATTCTAAAATTCAAAGAAAATTAAAAGAATACTTCAAATTTGGTGAATCTTAGCTATTGAACCACACACATACCAGATACAATCATGAGGAGAAGAAATCAAACCATGCTTTCACCAGGATGTTCCACAGCTAGATACGGATAATGCTAACTTCAAAGGAAAATGAATGAAGACAACACATACAGACTGATAAGCACTCCAAGGGATGCAGCAAATCAAAGCATGTATCAAGAATTCAAACACTGATTACTCAGGATTTATAATGATTTGTAATCAAATGGTCTTCTCTTTCATTAAGTATGCAATGATATGTATGCTTACAACAACTTTGAAATAGGCCCTGATATTTCAGCAGTCAAATTTCAATTAAGCTTTCGAATAATCAAATTATCACATCTCTACACCTTTTATAGAATAAGGTGAGGGAACAGTTACAGATGACCTACGGTCAGGATTTATCTATTAAGATCAACAGTCCAGATGAATAGCACATGCTTGCCAGTTGGCAAATACACAGCTGGCATAGAATATTCCAACATCTTTGACCTAGTCCATCCTCCAGCTAGCAAATAGCATATTTGACAATATCCTTCTTAGCTCTGGTTCATGTTACCTCTGCACGCAACTCTGTAATTTTCAGCCACCCTGATGTTAGCCTCAAACAGCTCCACTGTCCTATAATAAACAGACAAGCATCAGTTTCATTTAATAACTAGTAGGAAAATAGACATTTATATTTTATGAGGCTGTGAATGTGCAAACCTATACATATCGGGTTATGAATATTAAGCATCTGTGAAAATTTGCATAATTAAATGTCCATAGGTGGTCAAGAGGTTTCGGGTGACTATCGTTGACTGGAAAACTTGCTACCAGGCCCTAAAATGGCTCAATATCTGATCAGGTCTAGGGTCATTTGAGTGATTTTTGATAAAAATACCGCAAATATGATTTTTTGGTATTTTCTACATCTTGGTAAATTGCATTTTCGGAGGCCTTCGGAGTGAAATTAGGGGCTCAAGACTGTGTCGGTTACTTGGTGTTAAGCCTAAGTAACCGAGCAACTCAAACTAGATAACTAGTTTATCTTTCCAATGAGTCCAAAAAGTTTAAATTCTGATAAAGTAGCTAGGAGTTATGACCCTGCCAACGAGAAGATCAAAAATTTCCTAATTTTTTGAGTTTCTCTAAATTTTTGCAAATAGTTTCACCTTGCAATAGCTCTTTTTGTATTCCAAGGGTAATGTGACCCTTCATATGATATGCAAGCCTTACATTTTTAGTTATCGCATGCATAAGATCATGCATATGCAATACATGCGCTTTTGTTCACTAAATTCCATTGAATAAAACTATCGAGTATGGGTATGCACATTAGTTAATATGAGGGATATTAACTAATATGACTCTCTTCACAGATCAAGATATGATGATGATGTCATCATCATGGATGGGCTTCATTAAAACGTGAAAGGCTGACGTCATGGTCATACTGAAAGAAATTAGGTGATGTTAAAAAATATGACCCTGATACTGAGGAATATCACCCTCCGAATAAGATGACGTCACAGTCATGTCGAGCTTTTTATATCAGGTCAGAATGACGTCACCGTCATGTTAGGAAAGATCAGTCATATTAGAAAAGATGATGGACGTTAGGAATTAGATGACCTTCGGAGTTCAAGCCGATTGATGATGTCATCGTCATATCAGGTCCTTTGTGGAATGGGATAAGCTGACATCATCATCATGTTAACGAAGATGAGTCATATTAATGAATGTGACCCCCTTTCAAAAGATCAGGATGACATCACCGTTATGTTATTTAAAAGGGTGATCGTTGGAAAAATACCTCCGCAAGGTAAAAAGGACGATGACGTCACCGTCAGGGTGATTTCCTCTATTCATCAGGGTTGGATGGCATCATCAGCATATTGGCACTGGGGTGATATTCTGTGGTAGGGTGATATTTGAAAGATCAGGTGATATTCAAAAGATCAGGTGATATTCGAAAGATCAGGTGACATTTGAAATATGACCCCCGCAAAATATATGAAGCTGTCTGACGGGTAAATACCACTATCACGTAAGATTGACGTCCGGAGTTTCAGACCAAATGATTATCAGGTGATCTTATAATATCAGGGTGATATTACACAAGGTGACTGATGTTTGGAATATGACCCCCCCTATCGAATATCAAGTTCAACTAGAACTTTGACTGGCCATAACTTTCGTTCCCTAAGGAATATCAGGGTGATCCAAAAGGTAAACCTGCATGAAATTTTATGCTCTTTTCAACCATGAGGTTATTGATATGAAATATTAACTTTGACTAACTGACCTCATCATGATGACTTACCCACTTCCCTTATGCAAGGTCACCTGCATGACTTACTTTTACCAGACCGCCGAAGAGTACACAAGCCAAAGCAGTAAAAAGTCGGGTCCCTGTTTTGTCAAGTCAAAATGGGGCGTGTTGTGTAACCACACAACACATCCCCTGCACAAGACTTTGATATAAAGACATTGTAACCTCATTATAAAAGGAGGATGGTAAATTTTGGGCTATTATGCTACCAAATTTCTTGTAGTCAGACCTCTTAGTGTAATTACAGGGTTATTGGAATGTGACTCACTGTGCCTAAATATTGGCCTCTGTTGTCTTCCTATTAATCCACCAATGAATGTAATTAGCTATATTGTGTCTTTTCCTGCTACTAGTTATTTTGTATTGTAATGGTTTCTAGCCTTCATGATCAATATATACATGATATCTAACCTCTCTTATGCTCTGATTTCTGTGTTTTACTTGAAGTTGTGATCTATTCTGTAAGTAAAGTGGCTCCTCTATAGGTTTGGCCTTCATACCGAAGGCTCAATTATCCCTATAAGTCTGTGTGAACTCCCTTCATGATTGAGATCATTGTTGTGTCTCTCTTCCAAAATCACTATCACTCACTAAATCTTGTGTATCACCCCTTTCATTTCAGTTTCCTTCTACCTCCTTTTTCCTGCAAGTATTAGCACTAGGTTTAGATCTATTTCTCTAAGCATTAGGCTTAGAATGAGGAACCAACCTTCTCTGGAGGTCTGATCTCAATTTGCAAGGTCCCACACCTCGAGATCATTCCCATTGTGTCATTAGAATGCTTGGACTCTCTCCAAGAAGGGTGCAACTCTATGTGACAATAGTATAGATTCCTTTGTCCTCATAGGAATGTTCTAAAAGGTCATCCCATTAATATTCATTAGAATCTGTATCACTATTCTCTTGGAGGTTTTGGATATGTTCAACAAAACAAGTAGTAGCCTTAGCTTTGCCTTTGCCATTGTCTTTGTATCCTAGCCCTCTTGTGTCTCGGGCCGATGAGGATGAAGCGGGTTGAATGGGTTCTGTTATTCATTCTTTTCTTAGGCTGATGGGACCATGTCCTTCATAGCCCATTCTATGTAAGATAGATTGACCACGCCCATAGATTTCTATTGGGAGCTTTGGTTGTTTGTCTTATGGTGTGTCATCTTTGTCTATGTAGAGCCATTGTAGAACGTCTCTTTCCTCACTTTCATCGGATAGGGTGCCCCATTTGACAAAGGAGCTTTGGGAGGTTCAAGAGGAGCAGATGGTTTTAGAAAGGGTGTAGGTTGCCCAAAGGACTTTGGAGACAAAGGCATTTTAGCTACGCAAAGGGTATGCTTGATGGAATACTGTCCTACCCCAGTTTCTTTAATCTTGATCTTCTGCTTTTTGGCCTTGGATGTGGAAGCTTGGGAGCTAGGATCATGCTAGGAGGTAGAAGATGTGGAAGCTCTATTACTAGGGATGCTGAAATCTGGCTTTGGTTGGATAGTGTTATAGTGTTTAAAAGTATCGAGGTCACCCTGGATGGTGATCTCTCAGCCGTTGTGAGGGAACTTGATACATTGATGATATGTGGAAGGCACAACTTTCATGGCATGTATCCAAGGTCTTCCTAGGAGAATGTTATCAGCGAGGTCCCTGTCAAGGAGTTGGAAAACAACTTCCATCACTACTGGTCCAATTCTTAATGGTAACACCACAGTTCCTTTTGTTGTCCGTTCTTCTTCATCATAGGCTTTTATTGTGATCTTCTTTCTTGGATCCATTGCATTTTCTGAGAACCCCAATGTAAGGATTAATTTAAGTGTGCAAATGTTCAAACCTTCTCCTCCATCAATGAGAACCCTCTTGATACGATGTTTATTTATGAAGGCCTCAATATGTAATGATGTGTTATGCTATTGAGACACGGATAGATCATCCTATTCAGTGAATGATAGGATGTTAGGTGAGGTAAGATAACCTACCATGGCTTGAAACTTCTCTTGGGCCAAGTTTGTGGGCACAGTGGTTTCCACTAGAGCTTTATCAAGAATCTCTTTGTGGGCTGGCAATAGATGCAACAACTCTAATATGGATATATTGGTCAGAGTCTTTTGTAGTTGGTCAATGATGATGTACTTGTGGGGGGTAGACGGTGAGGGTGATGACCTTGGAGGGAGTGTGTGCAAAGTGACTTTCCCACTGTGGGTGGTGATATTGCAATCAGTTTTGGTGTTGGAATCTGATTGTTTGTTAAACATGAGTACATTGATTTGTGGGATATGCTCCAATATGCAATTAACAGTGTAGTCAAGCGGCATGTTTGTGTAGTTAGCATCATTGTTCCTGTTATTGTGATTTTGCCAATTGTTATTGTTGTTGCTGTGAGGGTTCTGTCTATCATGGTTAAGGAGCAAATCCTTGAATACCACATGTGATTCATTAGAGGGATGATCTTTTGTTCCCACACGATTTTAGTCTATTAAGTCTTGTATGACATTTTTCAAGCAGATACAGTCATCAGTTGTATGCGCTTTTCCTCTATGGTACTCATAGAAATCGGTATCCTTCCACCAAGGAGGTTGACAGCGGGTTCATAGTCGCTTATGGTGGGAAGAGTGATCTCATTTTTTGCCAATAACTTTCTCAAAGCAGACTCATATGACTCCCCCAGTGGTGTAAATTTTCATCTAGGAGGAAAGTTGTACCATTGTCTCGGTTTGTTTAACAAAGGTTTGCTTGGTGTTGCATTGTTTGATGCTCCTTTGAGATTGAAAATTGGTTGCTTAGGAGCTACTACTTTAGCATCAACCACTCCATTGTTGACGATGTTCTTATTTTTGGTCCAGAATTTTGACTTATCCATGGTATAGTTTGAGTTAGGAGTGTCTTTGAACAATTTTATTTGTCCTTTCGCGATCATAGCTTTTTCGATGAATAACCCCATCTCAATGACTTTCATGAATGAGGTAGGGCATTGGATTTGAATTTGGTAGCTTAGATCGGGATTGAGATTATGACCAAACATTTCAAGCATTTGTTTTTCTAGTATATGATGAGAACATTTGCTGGTGAGTTGCCTCCACCTTTGTAAGAAAGTAGTGAAGGATTCGCCACTCTTTTGTTTTTTGTTGCAATGGTCAAGCATGGATACCTCATGTTTGATATTATACGAGAAATGTGTTACAAATTTGTTCACTAACTCATCAAAGGTATGGATACTAGGGGGAAGTCGAGAGAACCATTCCATGGCTTGCCCACCTAGAGATCTAGGGAAGAGTCTCATGAGAAAAGTTTCATTGTGGGCCACCTCTAGACATGCGGTGCTAAATTCTCTGATGTGGTCTCTAGGGTCACCCTTTCCTCTATACTTGTCAAATTTTAGAACTTCAAATCTAAGGGGAAAGGGTATCATTTTCAAGCTCTTATTGAAGGGATGCAGCGAGATATCCTCCAACAAATAGTGTTTAGTGGATGTCCCTATTTGGAGGTCAACTAATTGTTGTTGTAGGGTTTGAACTTATTTTGTTAACACGTCTAAATGTGTGGTTGAGTCTATAGTTTTCTTACCTTTGTCCGTGTCAAGGGTTCTTTCCTCATGCGTGCTATCTTCATGAGTTCTTTCTTCTTCGGTTTCTTTCAACTTTGTGACGTCAAAGTCAGGGGGGAGCTTAACTCCTTGGGTTGCTAGGTGGAGGAAGAACTTTGTAGGGTCTTGGTGGAGTAATTTGTCCAGCATTTGATGAAATTTTCTATCTTGGAGAGCTTCTTGTAAGTCCTTGTGAAATATTTCCTCATCACTATCGTGAGGGGATACAATTTTGTCATATGTTTCAGTCATTTCAATTTGTTTTTGCTTTTGTGATCTAGATAGTACCATGCAAGGTGATTTGGAATGGAGTGGAGTGAAACTGGATGCTTTGGTAAGATGCATTTGGAGGTTGTAGTGAATGGAATACTTTTGGTGACAAGGTTTGAACAAGGGTTTTCTTTGATTAATGGTCTCAAACAAGTCAATCGATACAAAATGGTAGCCTAAAGTAAGGATGGTTGGAATCTAATTACATGGTAGAGACTAGTTTTGCACCAAAACAAACTAATGAAGTTCCAAGATAGAAGGATGATAGATCCTGTTAGTGGAGACTTACTAGGGATGCTTGAGTCTAATATGATCAAAAATTGTCTTGTTGTAACTTGGTTTTTATAGTTGGATTTTGTTTTTGGGAAGTTTTGGTGAAATTTTGACAAGGTGATTGATGGAAAGAGGGTATGTTGTGGAAATAGATAGGAGAATTGACTACACAGTTAACTTGACTTCAAAAATTGTTACAAGGATGAAATGGGTGTCCAAAAATGTAAGCATGTTTTTCTAACAAACTATACAAAAGTGCCCATTGTGACAGATGCGCAGGAATAGAGAGTATATGCGTAGCAATAGGGAACAAAAGCACAGATCTAGTGAAAAAGTGAATGCGCCAGAATAGAGGACAAATGTGCAGTAACAGGTCACAAAAGTGAAGGACTGGTAAAGAATAGATGCACAACAGAATGGGGTAGAAGCGCAGCATAAATGAATAAATGTGCAGCAAAAAGTAGATGCATCGCAAGATGGAGCAAATGCGCAGCAGGATGAAGCAGATGTGCAACTCTATCTTTTTTGCTTGTTTTTGACTGATTTTGACTTGGTAAGGGCATGTATTTCAATGTTTTGAATGTTTTTGGGTTCTTTGTCTAAATGTTTCTCTTTTTTATTTGCTTCTTTGATTATGGCAAGAAAGACACATCACACAAAGAATATTTTTATGATTGTTTAATTTTTTTGTATTTTTGATTTTTGATTACAAAGCATGCACAATCCTAAGGTTGGCCAAGACAGTATTCAATGAGTTCCAACTTGGTTTTTACACTAACCACTGGCATAAAGGCAGACAGCTAATAGCTTGGTAGTACCGGCTCCCCTCCACGGCACTCACTTCTCACGCATACTAAGCTATAGTTCCTCCAAAGAGTTGAACTTTTCTGTCTCTACACTAAATGAGTGTATGACATTGCACAGCTCTGGAGAATGTTTTTCTCCTGTGTCATCGAATAGGAGATTTTGGCTTCTACAAACAATGGATATGTAGTAAGGGCAACCATTCGAGTGGTTATACTTACGGTAGCGCTACTCTTCATTATGGAGTCTCCCAACCTGCAAGGGTTGCGCCTTGTGGGGTTTATGGGGAGGTTAGCTGTCAGTATAACTAATATGCACTCATTGCTTGAAGATTTCACCTCAAACACAGTTTATTTATAGTGGATCAAAGGAGCTTGGTGTTAGCTCTTTACCACTTAAGGTTGTCCCACTTAGAAGGAAGGAATTCCAAGGGCAACCCTCTCTAAAGGAAAGACATGTGAAATGATGATTATAGCATTTTGTTCACCCAGTTAAGGGGAGAGCATAGTCCTATCATCATTCCAAAATCACGAAAAATACTGGTTCTTTCCTCCTAGTTAAAAGAGAAAAACTAGATGAGTTACTCTACTTGGGCACACAAAATTTGTTAACTTTGAAAAAGATTTTGAAAGCAATTATTCAATTTTAATCCTCCTAGTTGGGACTATGTTCAAGTTGTGATGCAACAAGTACAAATTACTTCCCTCCTATTTAGAATCTAGGTGAAATTTGCATGAACAAGTTTAATTACTTCCTTTACTATTTAGATCTAGATGAGAGTTAACCATGAAACTATATGTCTAACCAGCTCTTAACCTGCAAGGTGGATCTTAGAATATTCCTGCAAACGATGTTAGCCTTAGAAATTTCTTGAGAAATAGCCCAAAAAACCCTAGCAGAATGAATGCGTAGATACAGTGAGTGTATGTGAAAATACAAATGTGTAGTTCTAGAGGATGTATGCACAGATACAGAGAACAAATGCGCAGATATTACAAATGCGCAGTTATAATGAGTATATGTGCTAAAACAGAGAAATGCACGGATCGAACAAATGCGCAGTAACAGTGAGTATATGCACCGAAACAGAGAACAGATGTGTCGTAACAGGAGATAAATGTGCTAGAATAGTGAGTGGATGCACAAAAATGTCTTGTGTATGGATTCTAACACAAAAACTCAATTTTGAAGTTAAATGAGGGCAAGGGCCCCATGGTGGACACCAAAAATGTTATAAAAAAATGTGGTTAATAGTATTAAACTATAAATAATCTAATAATCTTAATGAAATTAGAAATAAACAAGATTAAACACAAAGAACACAATACCTTGCAAACCTTTCTATTTCATGATTTCCATTGGTCACCTATCTTGAATTGATCTTGTTTGTGAATGGAGCCCTTAGAAGGTGCACTTCCTTGCTTTTTTCCAAGATGACAATGGAGAACGACTGTTGATAGGTTTGCAATGAAGAGGATCTTCTAAATGCAATCATAATGGTGATCTCAGGCTATGAAGTGATTGTGCCAAAGGCACGCTATGATTCCTGCAAAGTAATTCTATAAAAAGCTTGGATGATTCAAATGAGGAATAGGGGTTGTATTTATAGATTGGTGAGAGAGAAGATCAATGGTATAGAATGAATAAGAAGATCAATGGTTGAGGAAATTTGAGAGGATGTGCATGAATAGGGAGAGGACAAGTGTCTTGCTCTTTCATGCATTAGGGGAGTTAACAGAATAGATTGAAGAGTTAACTGAGATGATTGATCAGTTAACAGAATTGATTGGAGAGATAAGTAGGTTGATTAGGGAGTTGACTGAGATGATTGAATAGTGAACTCAGATGGCCAATTAGTTAACAGATTTGATTGATGAGTTAACTAATCTGACTGGAGGAGAAATAGGACATGTGGGTGAGGGAATATTAGCTAATTAAATATTGAAAATATTTAATTACATGTGCATGTGGATTAATTGAATTATTTTTGGTATTGATTCAATTTTGGAGGAAATAGAAAATTTAAATAAATATTTGGATTTATTTAAATATAGAGAATGAGAAGAATTAATTAAATAATTTGGTATTATTTAATTTAGAATGATTTTAGAATAATTTGGATGATTTAATTAAATAAATGATTTTATTTAATTTTTGGGAGAAATATGAATCAAATAAATAAATTGATTTATTTATTTATTGATAGAGGCATTTAAGATGAAATAAATATTTAAAATATTTATCTAGATAGATTAGTGTCATTTTTAGTTGTATACAAGAATAAATGGGATGTTGTTTTATATTTGGTTTACAGTTTTTCGATGTTGATATCGGACCCACTTGTTCTATGATGATCATTATGGCTTTGTGTTTAAAAGTGGAATTGGGTATTAGGAACATTTAAATTGGTGTTTAGAATGAATGTAGTTTTAGCAATGTTTGCAAGGAGGGTGATTTAGTCCTCTCCTTTCAGTTGTACTTTCAGCCATACTTGGCCATGAATGTTGTCGATCTATCAAATCAGCAACCGTATCATGTCTATGTTGTCTATTTATGTCAAAAAAAACTATCTTGTCCTCTTTTGGCCCTTACCCTTCGGGGTCGTGGGGCGGGATGTTACCTCTGGTATCAGAGCCAAGTTTACACATTGGGAACTTTGGCATACTTGAGCCTTCTATGTTTTGTTGTGTTTGGCATGTGTGGCGTGAGCTTGTTATATTGTTTTTATAGTCTTGATTGCTTTCATGCCTTAGCATGGCATTAGTGGGTTAAGTTACAACCCCATTCTTAGAAATCATGGAGGAAATAGCATCCTTGGCCTTACCTTACTCAATGGGACTAGAGTGTTGACCTTGGTTAAGAGTGATCACTCTCCCATGTTATAAGACGAGGGTAGAAATGTTCTACCTTGTGTGTTTGTGGGTTGAAGGTAACTTGGGTTGCCTAATTACCCTGCTTGGATATGCCCTTCTTGTGTCTTCCTTTATGTTGCTAGTGAATGAAATGACCCTAATTGATCATGATATTCTCTTGTAATTCCTTCTTGTATTATAGATGTAAAGGATGGTAAGATGTAGTTGTTTGCGGATGTGGACAGATTAGTTTGATTGCTCCATGCTCTCTTGTAAGTGTTGAATGATTGCTGATTTTTATTATAACCTATTAATGTGCTTGAGTTGCTACCATTTATCATCCTTGTTAACATATTGAAGTCATTGAAATACTAATGGTGCCTTAAACTTTCCCTTAGTGGAATTCAAGCATGTGTGTATAATGAATATTGGATGGCATGTAATGTCTTGACTTGAGATGAAATCTATCTCTCTTCTCTTCGTAGTTGTCAATAGTTGACAAGATGTTAGAATAATGGCATATGGGTTTAATTAGTATGTTAGAATTGAAATAAGTAAGAGATCTAATGAGATAGGAGTGAAGAAGACCTTATGCTTGTTATGGTTATGTATTGAGAACGATTACATGTTTATTAGTGCCTCCTTACCTTGAATTTACATGAGAACGGTAATTTCTTAGTGGATATATATTGTTGATGAGATTTGGCCTCCTCTATTGCATTGTGGTTTTAATGAGATCATATAGGTGAACACTTATACTTTAATGCAAACTGAAAATAGTGAATGCTAAGGTAATAAGAATGTTGCATATCTTGCTTTGAGTGAGCAATTGAATGCCATGGACATAGCCAAAGTTACTTATGCTTATATGTATGGATGTGAATGTTGAGAAATGACTAGTGGTACTCAACCAAACTCATTTAATTGTGTTGCTAGTTTCTCATTTTCTTGTGAATGAATGGTATTATTGTGACTTGTGATATGATGTCGCATTATATGTTATTATGAGATGAGAGTGTAATGGGTGTAAAATGAGATGTATATCATTATGTGAATATAGGAGTGAATGTAATGATGATTGTGAAGATGTTACTTATGTTTATGCATTGATGTAAAAATGATAGTGATGATGCTATACATGTTCATACACTATTGTGTTATGTTGAAAGAATTGTAAAGTGAATTTATGATGTTATGGGTAAATGAGTTGTCCTTGTGATAAGAGAAAATTGGTATGGATGTTTGGGAGTACTTATTATTGTGTAAAGTTGTATATTTTGCATCATGTTGCATAATCATGTGTGGGCTATGGTTATGCTTGGGTAAGAGAAATTGTGATTGTATTCCCTGTGGTGTGAACATCCATTGATGCATTCCTATTGAGTGTTGTGATTAACCAGTGCTTGAGATGTGTGCCCATGGCATGGTGATGTGTACCCATCCATGGAGGGTATGTATGGATTATGTGTATGGGAGAAAACCATACCATCTATGTGTTTTCTGTTGTCACCCTATTGACTGCCAACCTAAGGGTTGTAGATAAGTCAATATGTGGAGGGGTAGTAGCAACAACAAGTTCCTTGGGAGGGAATTGCACGGCATACGTATAATGGCGGCGTGAAACGATGGCGATTGTTTCAAGCTCCCAAAAAAGTACTCACTACTTCCCCTTATTAATGGACCAGATACTTGGTTCATATAGTGTTAGCCTAATCTGCATAGTTCTTGAGGATGATATTAGTTGTGGTATGAGCACCTGTGATAGCTATGATCTTACCTTAATGTAATTGTTTTAGATATGATGCCACACCCCCCACTGGTATTCTGACAAAGTGTTGGTGAGGATGTCGTGTCACTGATGGTAGTGAGGCGAGCTCGAGGATAGGATGCCACATACATAGATACATAAAGGAGTAGTATATATACATGTTATGTTCCTACTTGTGCAGTGTAGAGTGAGTGCTAGCAAAGAGTAGAGGGTTCGCTCAAGAGGGCCTTGATTCTGATCGGTTGGCATGCGAGTGGAACCTAGCCATGTGCACCTCTGGCTCAGTGTGTTTCCACACATGCTTTCTCCATGGGTACACACTATGTGGGATGTTCCTATGAGAAGGACATTGCCATGTGATATTCAACCATTGTGTGCTTTCTTCGCTTGGTGTATACCATGCGTGGTCACGTCACATGAGGTATGTGACCTGGGAGTTCTAGCACAATACCTTTCCATGTGAGGGTTGCATGGGTTGGTCGCACCCACATGAAGGACTGTGGAGACAGTCACGCTTGTTTCCTCCTTCCTCGTGTGGTGACTAGCGATAGTCACCTAGTGTTGTGATGTGTATATTTCGAAGATTGTGAATCTTCCTTTTGGTTATTGGTGACTTTTACTTTGCTTGTGTGGACCAACACTTTGGTTTATCTTACTTGTATTGGTTTATCCATGGATGATTTTCTTGGCATGTAACTCTTGTGGTTACATTTGATTTATTGTTGAAGATTATGCACATTTTTCTTACTTTATTGTTGGAATTGAGATTTACTCTTCCTTATTTATATTTTGGTGGCTAAACTCATTGACTTTTTTGTTTTTGAATGCTATATGTAAAGAGATGTCATGCATGCTATGAAATTAGAAGTTGAAATTATGTATATGTGTGTTTGTGTACTCCATTTTATAGATAGCTGCATATGAAAAGTTAGAGAACTGGAAACTTTGCATATTGAAAAGTACATTTTACTGTAATTTGTGAGAAAATCATGTGGTCTATACTGGTGTAATTGTGCATGTGATAACCTAATTTTATATTTATATCGAATTTCATGGACTAATGTGTGCTATGGTTGCATCTTAGCATATTGTAGTCTTCCAGGAGTAAGCCTAGTCCTAGGGGGTACGATGTAATGACCCCCGTGTTCGCATTTTGGTTGTTACTTTTCCTTGATGGATTCCAATATTATTATGATGTTGACATGATTGGTTATCATGTTGGATTACATGCTTACTATTGCTTCGACTATGATGTATGTTATATGCACATGTGCTTTGACACGTGATTGGAGTGTTGCAGGTACTGAGTATCGACTCCACCTGGATTCACAGGCCTAAGTATACTCGTGTTCCTCGATGGTGGGTACTAGAGATAGCCACACAGGCCCAATCCCATAAACCTCGCCATCATCTCCATTTGGGGATGAGTTCCTGATGTCACATTTTGCCTCAAACACCATCCATTTTTCATCCGATTACTCTATTCTTCGGTGAGTCGGATAAGTGTGTGTTTTGTGTTTGAGTTAGTGCTTTGTTAGTTGCCTTTGTGTATGTCATACATTTATTATTATTTTTTGGCATGGTGTTAGTTGTTGGGCCATGGTGGTTCTCTTCAGTGTGAGTTTCTTGAGATGGGTCATTTTCTAGTCATATAGTTGGTTCCCTTATGTTAAAAGAAACTCAAAAATGTGTGTGGGAGGCCCTCGTTGACTTTTGGATAAGGGAGAATGTTATTCTATTATTGATTATGCATTACTCATTTTTGTTTTTCTCTCACGGAGACTCTTGTTGGCGATTTGGGGGAAAAAGAACAAAGAGAGCTAGGGTTTTGAAAGAAAAGAAGGTAGAAGGGAGAGCAGGGCAGCAGCGAGAAGAGTCTGGAAGTATGCCTACTAATTAAAATTGCTTGAAAGTTTCCAAAGCCGCCTCAACAAATCCATTTTATGCATATCTTGCAATCAACACATTCCATGAGGTGAAGTCATCTTGAGGCATTCGTCCTAGCAGTTCACGTGCCTTATCTATGCCTCCACAGTTGCATACATGTTGACTAGAGCATTTCCAACTGAGATATTAGACAAAATACCCCCTGCCATCATATTTCGATGGGTGTCCATACCCTATTCCAAAGTCCCAGTTTGGCACAGGCAGTGAGGATGCTGGTTGCGGTTGTGGGACATGGCTCCACATCTACCAGTTGTATTGCTTAAAAGTTTCTAACACCTTTTCAACAAATCCACTTTGTGCATATCCTGCAATCAATCGCCCCATGAGATGATATCACCTTGAGAAACTATGGAATATGCTCCAAGATTTCTAGTTTGAATGTGCACCTTTAACATTCAGATTTTGCATTTAAAATCAGTAGCAATAACTCTTTGGTATCATGATCGACCATGTGATAGGAGTATGCTCAGGATATAAAAATATTGGAGATTTCTTTACTAGCTTTCTTTTAAGATTTTTTTCCCTAAATTGTGGTGGCCAAGTCAGAATAGTTGTTGCAGTTTAAGAGGACTAAATCCCCTTTATCTACTAAATTTTGGGCAGCCAAATGACTATGGTTGTGCCTAATTACAAGGGAGAACTTTAATGGTATATTTAAATCCAGTATGGATGTTCATCAACATAAAAGGATAGAGGAATTTTGTCAGATGTTGTAGTTACCATTGCTTTGGTAGATATATATGCAGTAGGTATTTGTGAGGCCGATTATTTTCCTTCCTTATTTTGATCATTTTACATTACAATTGGTGACATTATTATACTTTTAGAGACTATTGTTCCATTATGTAGAGTTGATTATATCTCCTGATTTTTGTTTGACATTGATTAGACATGTGGTGATTCAATTTAAATCATATTTTGATGCTATGATGAGATTAGACATGCGAGATATATTAGATGTTGATTATAGATGTGCTTTCTAGTTTATTATGTGGATTCATTAATTGATGATGATTATGTGACATTAGATAGAAAATGCAATTTAATCTTGAATTATGTTGTGAATGGTTAATATACAATGACATGAATTTAATTTAATTGCTTCGGCTATGACTATACATGATGTGATTGATACTTGATCTAGTTGTGCAGTATTATATTCTCAGGCCATGGGAAATTGGAGGTAGTGTTCACACATATGTTATTCCCTGTGAAACCGATCCATTCCTAAGAGGGATGAGGATCACGTTTGATCAGATGTTGTTTGAGTACTTGTTTGATTTATTATTTTGGGCCTAGTACCCCTTTTTGTTAAATTAATTTATATCATGTGTTGTATATTTTTATTGTTTTACACCACTTGGTATTGTTTTCATTTATGGGCCATTTCAAGTAAATTTATGACTCCCTAGGAGAACCTTAGTGTCCCAAAACTTACTTGGGTGGTTACCCATGGGTCTAGGGTTAATTTTGACCAACTAAACCTTGGGGTAACTCACTTTTGGTCACTCTAAACTGAGGTTTAGTCAAAGTGACAAATTTGGAAATGGCTAAGGGGGGAGATGAGTCATGCTTTGGGAAAGACCCATCTCCCTTCCCAAAGTTTGGAGATCCCTTCACCAAGAAGACTTGGGAGGTCTCCAAGACTCCCAAGTGTGTGGGATCTCCCTCCAAGACTCTCACACATGTGTGAGGGCATCTTGGAGGGAGATGGCTCTCTTGGAGAATAAGAGGATGCCATATGGCATCCCTTATCCTCATGGAGGCTTGAAGGGAATTGCCACCTCACCACTTGGTCTCTCACACATGTGTGAGAGCACAAGTGGATAAGGTGAGGATTGGAATGGAATTGGAGGGTGACACTTGTCACCCTCACACTTCCTCTCCCTTGTAAGTGGCATGGTATGAGGAAGGAGAAGGTGACAAGTGTCACCTTCTCATTCCTCAAGGCCAAATTAGAAAGCCTATATTACCTCCTCTTGAAGAGGAGTGTGGGATTCTTACATTTGGCAAATTTTTTTTCTATTATTGGAGTTCTTTTGTTGGGAGTTAGAGGAATTTAGAGATTGGGAGACTTGGAGAAGCTTGGAGCTCTTCACCAAACGTGCTTCCATTGTTAGGGCTTTTGAAGATAAGCTCCATGGCTATGGCCATTTTCCCTTGTTTATTTCATTTATGTTGTGTTTGTGGTTTTATGTTGTTGGTTGTTTTCATTTTGTGTGGGTTGGGAGTTTGGTGAGAGCACCTCCATTTGGAGGTAAGGCTCAACTTGTATGGGGTAGGGGACACTGAACCTCCTTGAGGTCACCTCCTTATTTTTGTGCTACTTATAGCCTAGAGGGCTTTCCTATGGTGTTAAGAACATTTTTTATGGCAAAAGTGCCATGATAGTTTTTTTGAGTTATTTGGAGATATGTATTATGTGGTTGTGGCTTGAGGCCTTGAGACTTGGTGATTTGAGATCATGGAGTGACCTCTTGAGTTGAGGGGTCCACTCCCCTACCCCCCATCAAACTCATTTTCATGAGTTTAGTTTTGTGCAAACCTTTGGGAGATTTTTGTGTGTGTTTGGATGATTGCATTGTTGTGGAGTGTGTGTCAAACCGTGTGAATCCTACCTCCCTAGCTCGGGGGTGACCCTCTTGCGGGTTTATGGTAGGGAGGAGGGCATTCCTTCGTGGCTTAGTTTCCCTTTGTTGTGTTTATGACAGGTGTTCTTGGGAGAAAATGGAGTTGGGAGTAAATCTGTTTGCCTCATTTGCTTTATTTTAGTTTATTGTTTTTAAGCCATGGCCTTAGAGGCCTCATTGTAATTTTTGTCAAATTATTTCTATTCTATGTGTTGGTTGTTGTAAGGAAAAACTATTGTAAGTACTCTTTAGAGTTTATCAAAAAAAAATTGTTTGCTATTCTATATTGTGTGTTTATGGGTTTATGAAGAAATGCAAGAGAAAATACATTTGCTATCATTTTACTTCAAAAAAAAAAAAACATGTGTTGCTATTAAAATTTTAGTTTATGCTATGTAAAAAAAAAAAATAGATGTATAATTTCTGTTATGTTTGCAATAAAATTTTGTGTATTGTTTTGCTGTTTGTGCATATGAGTTGTTAATAATATAATTGAAATGATTTTTGTATAGATTGTCACTTCATACCTGAAAAGGGGAAAAAAGAAATAAACTAGTTAATGTGTGAATTTTGCAAAAAAAAAAAAAAATAATAATATTGTTTTATATAATTTGCCCAAAAAAAAATTATCCTACTGGTTATGTTATGTCTCAAATCTAGTTAATACATCCCTTTTGAAATTTGTTTATAGGTATGTGTATATATATATATATATATATATATATATATATATATATATATATATATATATATATATATATATATATATATATATATATATATATATATATATATATATATATATATATATATATATATATATATATATATATATATATATATATATATATATATATACATTTTGACTGAGTATATACCTCTGTTTTAGACTTCTCATATTTTATTGTTGGACTGAACAAAAAAAGAAAAATCTATATGTATATATATATTCTAAATAAACTATATTGTTGAAAATTTGTATATATAAATATCACTATATATATATATATATAAATAGAGGGATATACATATACATTAAATATGTGAGACAAATTGTATTGTGAAATGCTATAGTACACTGTTGTTTTAGGCATTTGAAAATAGGGTCGAACCCTAATTATTAAGTGTTTATTTAGATTTTTTTTGGAAAAAAAATAAGTTTTAGTGTGGCTATGGGCACTGCCACCCATAGACCATAGAGATTTTTTTTGAAGGGTGTGGGGAGGAGGCGGTGCCTCCACCCACACCCGCGGGTGTGGGTGGAGGCACCGCCTCCTCCCCACACCCCCCTTTCCCCCTCACCTCACTCCCCATTCCTCCACTCTGCGCCCATGCCCCCTTCAACCTCCCTTAATCACAGCAGCAGCGTGTATGAAATTTGGGGGCCGTCGGCCCTAACATGAAACGGACTTTGACCCTCTAAAACCCTGCCAGTATGCTTCTAATATGTACAGAAACACCAATATATATACAGTATGAAGTTTTATATATATCACAATCTGTATATCAAAAAAAAGTTTTATACTTCCAATTTTATACTAAATGAATATATATTTATATATATACACATAAATGTATATATATATGTGTGTGTGTGTGTCTACAAAAAGAGAATTTACCCTATGCATATTCAATCAATGTACATACCTCTGTATCTTTTCTCCATGGCAACCATGAGAGAACAAAACTTTCAACCTGCACAACAAAACAAATAGAAACAATGGAGGCAAAACAATAGAGAAAAAAAAAGAGATGAAATGAAGAAACAAAAGAGAAGTTAGAGTTTCCATAAGGAAACAATAAAATAATATTAGGGCACCCATTGGAGAAAACAATAAAATAATGGGATAGTGTTAAGATGGGGAATGAGGGAAAATGCATTTCTTGCCTTGTGCACAGGAATTTAAAATTCCCTCTCCCTTGCTTTTGCTTTTTGATTTATTTTTGTTCATCCTTGAGTTTATTTTAGTGGTTTTAATTTTATTTTGGGGGTTTGAATTTTATTTCCTTGTGGAATTTATTTTTGTGGGAGTGAGTTTTTATTTTAATGGGATGCTTTATCCCTAGTAAGCTTTTCATTTTTGGGTATCATTTAAGTTATCTTGTGCGTTTTAAATTAATGTTGGGGAAAGTCTCTTTATTGAATTTTATTTTACTTTAATCAATTTTATTCCAAAGTGGATATTTTAATTTATCCTCTTTTTAAATTATTTTAATGTGAGTCAATTAATAAATATGATTGTTGAAGTTATATTTATTAATGGACTTGACTATTGAATTTTATCGGTTGTTTATTATTTTGATTCAAATTTTATAATTTGGAGTGGTCAATTTATTTTACCTTGAAAATTTATTTAATATTCCTTACGATTATTTATTTTAATTTTTGCATTAATGTCTTCTTAGAGTTTTTCTTTTAAAATTTTTTATTTCAAGCATTAAAGTTTTTCAATTAATGTCTTCTTATTAGAGTGTTATA
This sequence comes from Cunninghamia lanceolata, assembly GCA_027924645.1. Taxonomy (NCBI): domain Eukaryota; kingdom Viridiplantae; phylum Streptophyta; class Pinopsida; order Cupressales; family Cupressaceae; genus Cunninghamia; species Cunninghamia lanceolata. The sequence continues at coordinate 28,868,941 of BSBN01000261.1, read as the reverse complement.
CTGTCAAATTTTTCCTATGTTTTAGGGTTTTATTTTTATGACCTTTTGGCAACTATCATGCCATTGGTTTTCACTCCATCTTATCATGCAACCATCATGCCATTGGTTTTCATATTTTATTTATTTGATTTCATTTATGTATTAGAGTTAGGATTTGGTTTTGAATCTGACGAAATCATCTCTTCACCTAGGAAACTTAGGGTTCAGATTAAAACCGTTCTAACCCTAGAAGCAGTGTGCATCACGTCGCATACCCCTTAGATGGCTTTCATCACGCAGGGAATGGCATAGGAAGACTCACTTTCCCAAATATGTATAACATGTTTACGCCTCATGCATATTGCCACCGAGCATGCAAACGCGTGAGAGGGGGTTCCTAGGGACATGCGGAAAAGTTTTTCATATTTTGTGTCATGACCACATGTCAAATGTGGACATGATACGTGTGTTGCTTGTCGTGATGGTATGGGAAATGTGGGCATGACATTTGGTATCAGAGCTAGGTTTAAACAGTGGGCTTATTTAGGGCACATTATTATTCCGCAACTTTGATTAATTTGTGGTTACCTCATTTTTGTAGGATGCCTCCCCGACAAGTTTGACGAGCACGTTCACGCTGCACGGAGTCTCTAGAGGTTCATAGTGACTCTTCTGCTGAGGGACAGGCACTGCCAGCCCCACAAGTACCATAGGCACCACTGGCCCCACAGGTACTACAGGCACCACCGACCCTACCTATACCAGTTATTGGGCCATAGATATTGCAGGCTCTACAGGCAATGTTAGATAGGCTACCACCAGCCACAGTTGAGCCATGTATAGAGCCACGTGTTGAGCCCCGCGTAGATCCGCGAGAGGAGCCACGAGTAGAGTCAAGTGTCGAGCCACGTGTGGAGCCCCGCGTCGAGCCGCGAGAGGCACCATGTGTGGAGCCATATGTTGAGGTAACAGATATGACAGCAGAGGAGGTTGGATCGGTTGACAGGGCCCATAACAGGAGCCCTCCACGTCATACTAGGCATGAGGAGGCAGTGCGAGTGGAGCAAATTGTTCACAAGCCTTATTATTATTATGTAGATGAGCCTATCAGAGGGCACAAAGACTGAGGAGATCCCATCAGGGATTTGATGAGGTTAAATCCTCCTACATTTGTTGGGACCACAGAGGGAGTTGAGGTAGAGGCCTAGCTCATTAGCTTAGACAGATGCTTCGCATTGCATCCTTACGAGGGAAACATGAAGGCACATGTGGCAGTCCACCTGTTGTGAGATGCAACAACTACTTGGTGGTGCACTGAGGAGTGCAAGCACCATCTATCATTGGACACACTCTCATGGGAGACTTTCATTGAGTGCTTTAATGTGCTATATTTATCAGATCACTACAGGTAGCATCGCATAGATAATTTTCACAACCTTCAATAGAGAGGGCTTACCGTTGCTCAGAATGAGGGTAGATTCACTGAGTTGTCACAATATGCAGAGTATCTCCATGACGAGAAACTCCTGGTTCATAAGTTTATCAGAGGATTGAACCATAGCATAGCAAGGCCTGTACGCATGGCAGACCCCCAGACATTGAGTGATGCTACCGAGAAGGCATACATAGCTGAGGAGATACAGGGATGAGGGTAGAGTTCACGCCCTCAGTTTCAGGATCATGGGTAGCAGCAGCATCAGCAGAGTTACCGCAAACCACCACCGCCACCTCAGAGAGGAGGATTTAGTTCTGCATCCTTACCTCCTAGGCCTCCACAATAGCAGCAGCAGCAAAGATCCCAGCCACAGTAGAGGGCACATGGGGGACATAATCAAGGTTGGCAGTAGTAGGGCCCGCGCAAAGATCAGAGGCAACAGGGACCACCTGCAGGACCCGTGAGGTCGCAGTAGTCATACATGGGTTCACAGGGGTCCATAGGTAGATCTGGACAGTAGCAGTCGAGTAGGACTCAGATGGGACAGGTATAGGCTAGGGGCCCATGTTATGTGTGTGGTGGAGTGGGACATCTAGCCAGAGAGTGTCCACAGGGCTTTACAGCAGGGGGACAACCTCGTTTAGGAGGATCAGAGCAGACGGTTGGAGATGTGGGTAGGTTTCATCGTATGTTCGTAGCGGTTGATAACTGCCAAGATAATTTTTAGGCATCAGTGATTGAGACATCAGGTATGATAGGGGGTGTCCCCATTTCTATTCTCTTTGACTCTAGTCCTACTGACTCTTTCATATCTCCATCATTAGTGGAGCGTTATAGGCTAGTGGCCTTTAGGCAAGGTGATAGGTGGGTGGTTGAGTTGGCCTCAGGGGCCAACATGACAGTAGATGCCTTAGTCCACGACTGTGAGATATCTTTGGGACCCTTTGCCATAGTATGTGACCTTAGAGTTATGACATTAGGATACTACGATGTGGTTTTGGGTATGAACTGGCTTGCGGCTCATCAAGCCAAGATAGATTATCGCTGAAAGGTGATTAGCTGCTTAGACGATCATGGTACCTCAGTTGAGATAGTGGGCATTTAGAAGCCCACAGCAATGCATATGATATCCTCTTAGCAGCTTAAGCGCTGCATGCGGAAGGGATGCCAGATGTTCACTATTATCATGAGTGACAGATCAGATGACAAGCCTAAGGCATTTTTGGATGACCATCCCATCCTAAGAGAGTTTGCTGATGTGTTTCCAGCAGAGTTGCCAGGGATGCCACCCCATCGTGAGGTAGACTTTCATATTGACTTAGTACTGGGTGATGAGCCAGTGTCTCATGCACCCTACAAGATGACCACACATGAGCTCACGGAGCTCAAGTTACAGCTTGAGGACTTGCTCAAGAAGGGGAACATCTGACCAAGTGTTTCACCTTGGGGTGCTCCTATCATCTTCGTGAAGAAGAATGATGGGTCTCTTCGATTATGCATGGATTATAGGTAGTTGAATAAGGTGATGGTGAAGAACCGTTATCCTCTGCCCAGGATTGATGATCTCGTCAATCAGATGTAGGGAGCCAGGGTGTTCTCTAAGATTGACCTGAAGTCCAGTTACCATCAGTTGCATATCACAGAGGTGGATATCCATAAGACCGCCTTCCAGACTCAATATGGCCACTATGAGTTCACTATGGTCCCCTTCGGTTTGACAAAAGCCCCTACAGTGTTGAGCACCTACGTCAAGTTCTACAGTGTTTGAGGGAGTAGAATCTTTATGGGAACTTGGTGAAGTGTGTATTTTTTAGGATAGAGGTATAGTATTTGGGGCACATCCTATCTAGCAATGGAATCACAGTAGATCCATCAAAGATCATGGCTATCAGAGATTGGCCAGCACCCACCAGTGTGATAGAGGTCAGGAGTTTTATGGGGTTAGCTAGTTATTACCGTAGATTTGTTGAGGGTTTTTCTCAGATAGCACACCCCATCACTTCCCTTTAGTAGAAAGGGAAGAGTTTTCTATGGACTGAGCAGTGTGAGAGGGCCTTTGGGGTCCTTAAGGAGTGTCCTACCAGTGCTCCCATTTTAGCGGTTCCTGATCTAGTAGCAAATCTTATGGTTTGCACAGATGCATCACTTGAGGGTTTGGGAGCCATACTTATGCAGGGCGATAGAGCAATCACGTATAAGTCTCGAAAGCTCAAGACCCATGAGCTGAACTACCCCACTCACAATTTGGAGCTTGCAGCAGTGGTTCATGCTCTAGTCCGTTGGAGACATTTCTTATTGGGTCGTCGCTTTGAGCTTCATTCAGATCACCACAGCCTTCAGTATATATTTATACAGCCGAATCTGAACGCCTGTCAGCGGCGTTGGATGGAGTTTCTTTGCGAGTATGACTTTGATATCCACTACATCAAAGGGAAGGAGAATGTGGTAGCTGACGCATTGAGTCAGAGGTGCCATGAGATCTTGACCTTGACTCTGAGTGTGGACTTGAGAGGATGCATTATTTATCATATGCTTGAGAATGAGTGGTTTCTTGAGGTGTAGCAGGAGATCCATTCACAGAGGGCCCTTGTGGGCAAGTTTACAGGGTACTCACTTGAGGCAGATGGGTTACTTCGTCATCGACAGCACATCTATGTACCCCTCGCAGATGACCTATGTACGGTGGTGTTATCAGAGGCTCATAGAGCACCAGATGTGGCACATCTGGGGGTGAAGAAAATGCATACCGACCTACGAAAATTATACCATTGGGCAGGTATGAGATGGGATATTGCAGAGTCTGTTGCTCGATTCCTTGAGTGCCAAAGGGTCAAGGCCGAGCATCAGCATCCAGCGGGTCTTTATACCCTCACGAGATACCTGAGTGGAAATGGGACACCATTTCCATGGATTTCATTGTTGGTCTTCCTATGTCTTCGCGTCGCCATGATGCCATCATGGTGACAGTTGACCAAGGTGGTGTATTTCTCACCGGTACGCATGATGTACAATGCACCAGCAGTGGCGAGAGTGATCTTGGACGATGAGATTGCATGGGGTACCTCGCCACATCATTTCTGATAGGGATTCAGTGTTCACTTCAGCCTTTTGGAGAGCTTTGCAGCAGGCGTTAGGTACACATCTCAACTTTAGTTCTGCATATCACCCCGAGATAGATGGACAGACAGAGCAGGTGAATCAGGTATTGGAGGACATGCTTCGTATGTATGTTATGGACCATCAGTCTAGATGGGAGGTGTATTTGTACCTGGTTGAGTTTGCCTACAATAATGGGCATCACAACTTGTTGGGTATGCCTTCTTTTCAGGCTTTATACGGCAGACCATGCAAGACACCATTGAGTTGGGATTGGATAGAGGACAGGGTTGCCATTGGTCCAGAGTTGGTTTAGGATATGGAGCAGCAGGTCACACTGATTAGGCAGAGACTTCAGGGGGCACAGGATAGATAGAAGAAGTATGCCGATGCTAAGAGACTTGATCGGAGCTTCTCAGTTGGGGATAGAGTATTCCTTAGAGTGCGGCCACACAAGAGTCCAATCCGTTATGGAAAGGGCTCTAAGCTCGCACCACGATTTGTAGGACCTTTTGAGATCTTAAAGTGGATAGGACTTGTTGCCACCTAGCCTGTCGCGTATCCACGATATCTTTCGTATTTCTGTATTGAGGCAATATAGATCTGATTTATCTCATGTATTGGACTGGAGTACTCTATAGGTAGAGGTAGACGGGCAGTTGGCTTTGGAGCTAATTCACATATTGGCTCGTCGGATGCTAGGCCTTTGAGGTTGAGAGCTGGACCAGGTTAGGGTCCAGTGGAATCGTTATGATGAGGTCATAGCAACTTGGGAGGATGTAGCTAATTTGAGGACACTCTATTCTCACATTTTTTATGACTTCCAAGAGGAAGTTTAGTCTTGGGGGGGAGGATGTGAGGCCGATTATTTTCCTTCCTTACTTTGATCGTTTTACATTACAATTGGTGACATTATTAGACTTTTAGAGACTATTGTTCCATTATGCAGAGTTGATTTATATCTCTTGATTCTGGTTTGACATTGATTAGACATGTGGCGATTCGATTTAAATCATATTTTGATTCTATGATGAGATTAGACATGCAAGATATATTAGATGATGATTATAGATGTGATTTCTAATTTATTATGTGGATTCATTAATTGATGATGATTATGTGACATTAGATAGAAAATATAGTTTAATCTTGAATTACGTTGTGAATGATTAATATGCAATGACATGAATTTAATTTCAATTGCTTCAGCTATGACTATACATGATGTGATTGACACTTGATCTAGTTGTGCAGGATTATATTCCCAGGCCATGGGAAATCGGAGGTAGTGTTCACACATATGTTATTCCCTATGAAACTGATCCATTCCCAAGAGGGATGAGGATAATGTTTGATCCGATGTTGTTTGAGTACTTGTTTGATTTATTATTTTGGGCCTAGTACCCTTTTTTGTTAAATTAATTTATATCATGTGTTGTATATTTTTATTGTTTTACACCACTTGGTATTGTTTTCATTTATGGGCCACTTAAAGTGAATTTATGACTCCCTAGGAGTACCTTAGTGTCCCAAAACTTACCATGGGTGGTTACCCATGGGTCTAGGGTCAATTTTGACTAATTAAACCTTGGGGTAACTCACTTATGGTCACTCTAAACTGAGGTTTAGTCAAAGTGACGAATTTAGAAATGGCTAAGGGTGGGAGATGAGTCATGCTTTGGGAAAGACTCGTCTCCCTTCCCAAAGTTTGGGGATCCCTTCACCAAGAAGACTTGGGAGGTCTCCAAGACTCCCAAGTGTGTGGGATCTCCCTCCAAGACTCTCACACAAAACTTACCATGGGTGGTTACCCATGGGTCTAGGGTCAATTTTGACTAATTAAACGTTGGGGTAACTCACTTATGGTCACTCTAAACTGAGGTTTAGTCAAAGTGACGAATTTAGAAATGGCTAAGGGTGGGAGATGAGACATGCTTTGGGAAAGACTCGTCTCCCTTCCCGAAGTTTGGGGATCCCTTCACCAAGAAGACTTGGGAGGTCTCCAAGACTCCCAAGTGTGTGGGATCTCCCTCCAAGACTCTCACACATGTGTGAGAGCATCTTGGAGGGAGATGGCTCTCTTGGAGAATAAGAGGATGTCATATGGCATCCCTTATCCTCATGGAGGCTTGAAGGGAATTTCCACCTCACCACTTGGTCTCTCACACATGTGTGAGAGCATAAGTGGATAAGGTGAGGATTGGAATGGAATTGGAGGGTGACACTTGTCACCCTCATACTTCCTCTCCCTTGCAAGTGGCATGGGATGAGGCAGGAGAAGGTGACAAGTGTCACTTTCTCATTCCTCAAGGCCAAATTGGAAGGCCAATATTACCTCCTCTTGAAGAGGAGTGTGGGGTTCTGGTATTTGGCATTTGTTTTTCTATTCTTGGAGTTCTTTTGTTGGGAGTTAGAGGAATTTAGAGATTGGGAGACTTGGAGAAGCTTGAAGCTCTTCACCAAATGTGCTTCCATTGTTAGGGATTTTGAAGGTAAGCTCCATGGCTATGGCCATTTTCCCTTGTTTATTTCATTTATGTTGTGTTTGTGGTTTTATGTTAGTTTTTTTTATTTTGTGTGGGTTGGGAGTTTGGTGAGAGCACCTCCATTTGGAGGTAAGGCTCAACTTGTATGGGGTAGGGGACAGTGAACCTCCTCGAGGTCACCTCCTTATTTTTGTGCTACTTATAGCCTAGAGGGCTTTCCTATGGTGTTGAGAGCATTTTTTATGGCAAGAGTGCCATGATAGTTTTTTTGAGTTATTTGGAGATATGTATTATGTGGTTGTGGCTTGAAGCCTTGAGACTTGGTGATTTGAGATCATGGAGTGACCTCTTGAGTTGAGCAGTCCACTCCCCTACCCCCCCCCATCAAACTCATTTTCATGAGTTTAGTTTTGTGCAAACCTTTGGGAGATTTTTGTGTGTGTTTGGATGATTGCATTGTTGTGGAGTGTATGTCAAACTGTGTGAATCCTACCTCCCTAGCTCAGGGGTGACCCTCTTGCGGGTCTATGGTAGGGAGGAGGGAATTCCTTTGTGGCTTGGTTTCCCTTTGTTGTGTTTATTGCGGGTGTTCTTGGGAGAAAATGGAATTGGGAGTAAATCTGTTTGGCCCATTTGCCTTATTTTAGTTGGTTGTTTTTAAGTCATGGCCTCAGAGGCCTCATTGTAATTTTTGTCAAATTATTTCTATTCTATGTGTTGGTTGTTGTAAGGAAAAACTATTATAAGTACTCTTTAGAGTTTATAAAAAAAAAATGGTTTACTATTCTATGCTGTGTGTTTATAAGTTTATGGAGAAATGCAAGAGAAAATACATTTGCTGTCATTTTACTTCAAAAAAAAATATGTGTTGCTGTTAAAATTTTAGTCTATGCTATGTAAAAAAAAAAATAGATGTACAATTTCTGTTATGTTTGCAATAAAATTTCATGTGTATTATTTTGTTGTTTGTGCATGAGTTATTAATAATATAATAGAAATGATTTTTGTATAGATTGTCACTTCATACTTGAAAAGGGGAAAAAAGAAATAAACTAGTTAATGTGTTAATTTTGCAAAAAAAAATAATAATAATAATAATAATACTGTTTTATATCATTTGCCCAAATATATATATATTGAGTGAGTATATACCTCTATTTTAGACTTCTGATACTTTACTGTTGGACTTAAAAAAAAATCTGTATGTATATATATATATATATTTAGATATGCTAGATAAACTGTATTGTTGAAAATTTGTATATATATATAAACAGAGGGATATACATATACATTAAATATGTGAGACAAACTGTATTGTGAAATGCTATAATACACAGTTGTTTTAGGCATTTGAAAACAGGGTCGAACCCTAATTATTAAGTGTTTATTTACATTTTTTTTTGAAAAAAAAAGAAATTTTAGTGTGGCTGTGGGCGCTGCCGCCCATAGACCACATAGTTTTTTTTTTAAGGGTGTGGGGAGGAGGCTATGCCTCCTCCCCACACCCCCCTTTCCCCCTCACCTCACTCCCCATTCCTCCACTCTCTGCCCACTCCCCCTTCAACCTCCCTTAATCACAGCAGTGACGTGTATGAAATTTGGGGGTCGTCGGCCCTAACATGAAATGGCCTTCGACCCTCTAAAACCCTGCCAGTATGCTTCTAATATCTGTAAAAACACAATATATATACAGTATGAAGTTTAATATATTGGTAAGTGCAAAAAGATGGGGGGCCAAAAAGTGGCCAAATTGTTTTAAAAAAAAATAATACAAAACGCGAGCGCGTTATATGGCTTGGTAATGATGAGCCTAAGGCTCGTCAAAACCAAGCCATAACGCGCTCGCGTTATAACACGAGCACGTTTTGACTTGCTATAAATTAAAAAAAAAGGTTATCTATCTCATTTCATTTCTTTCTTCTCCTCTATACTCGCGGCCTACAAACCCTAGGAAGCGCGCTCACATTTTGTAAAACTTAATTTAACACAAAAACCTTATCGATTCGTTGCCAAAATGCCGCCACAACATTGAGCATGCCAAAGGAGTGAGTTATATTTGTTTTTTTGTTTGAATTTGTTTCTAAATAGGTAGGTTTGAGTTAATTTTTGATGTATATTTCATTAATTGTCAGGAAATGTTAATGCACCTCCTCCTCCTCCTCCTCCTCAAAATCCACAAAATCCTGAAGAGGAAATACCTACAGAACAACAACCTCTTCCATCCATTCCTCGGTATGCCCCTAGAACACAAGAAAAAAAAATGGGGCAAATTGAAAACAACAAAAAAGAAATTGAAGATATAAGTGCGAGGTTGAAAGATCCTTCCACTTCAACCTTGCATAGGTCCACGCTTGCTGAATCTCTTGAATCTATGTTATCAAATGTAGATTCAATTAGCAAGCAAATAACTAGTTGGATGGATAAGAGGAGAGAGTTTAGAGACTATTATGCAAACAAGATGTCATACCAAGATGTGAAAAAATTACAAATTACAAAATTAGACTTGTGTTTAATTTTCACAAACCCACAAACAAATCAACCTCCACCCATTACATGCAAGGGGTTCCCTATCCATTGGTGCAACAACCAAGCTATAAGGGACAATTTTGGGCAAAGGTGGTGGATAGTTTTTGACCATCCTCCATGCAATAATAATGAGGTCCCGCAATACTTTTTTAGGAAACTCTACTGCGAGTTTGTCCTCAATAAAGTGCCAAACTATTTTGATATGCGGGACTTCCAGGGTAGAGGTGGGGGGTTAGCACAAGATAGACCAAGGGCACGTGTTGACCCACAGTGGGTAGTGAGATGAGTAATCAGCAAACCAGTCCATGAGCATGTTTCTATCCCTTCCATTGTGAAGGAGAGTGTTGAGGTTGATACACTTTAGTCCATTAGTGCCTTGACCTAGAGCGTCATAGAGCATGCCAGTCCTGCAGCATAGAGTGGGTTGGGAGATAGTGCGAGGAGTAGGGTCCCACCCCATACTTGTCAGACTTGTGGGTTAGCCTGTGGTTATAACCCCATGGATAGTCAGGACGTAGGTGCATAGGCTACATCTGCAGCTGAGAAGATGGTGATGACAGATACCCTCCTGAGTGAGACTTTTGGCCTTGATACTCAGGTAAATATTAGCAAGTTTATTGAATTTAATTTATTAAATTTTATTTTTGAAATGCAAGATTAACTAATTTAGTTTGATGATTTTAATGAAATTTCAGGGTCATAGTGTTGATGCAGTTTTCAGTGGTTCTCCACCTACATATTACACTAGATCATCTACTGTTGGGGTATGTAACTAGTAAACAATTATAAATATTACATGTGAATCGCATCGTTATATGAATGGTATTCTAATATCTGATTTTGGATGTTGAATAGGTTAATATTGGAGATTTCACAGCAACACCTGCCAGTGGTGGTGGACTTCAAAGCTTCACGGAGGTAATAAAATAAATAGTTTAATGAATGAATTATACTTACTAGATTTTTTTAGGTGACTTGTGTGCTTTATTGTGTGTACTTCCATGTTTAGATGATCATGTGTGTATGTTAGGAGCCATGATTTGCATCACTATTATAGTTTTCGTAATTGAATAATGTTGTTTTATTTCTAGATGATGCAGGCTGCGGAGACACTTCCTGATGTTCAGAGGGCAACGGAGCATGATGTGACCTCTACGATTCATAGCTCCATGGCATTGACAAGGGTATGAGACAGATTAGTAAATTTCAATTTACATTCATTGTTATAGTTGTTTATTTTTGAAAAATCAAAAGATTATTGATTTGAAGTTTAATTTCTATCTGGATGGTTTCTATAGGACATGACATCACCACGGCCTATTCCTGCTACTGAGGCAAGTGAGGAGACAGATTATATGTTAGCGGTAAGTGATTATTTTGTTAAATGTTTCATTTTTTTATAACATGTAATTTCTATATATTAATGTCTATACTTTTTATTGTAACAGCTAAAGATGCAGGAAGAACTAAATAGGAGGAGTAGCCCTCGGGTTCGTATTAGACCACCCACATGTGTGTCTCCATCCCCTAGAAGATCAAAGGCTGCCCGTGATATATTCTCTTCACCAGCCAGAGGGGAATGACTTTTTATTGTGTTCCTTTGTTGTATGCCTATATGGCATTTGTGGACATATATTTTGTATTGTATATAGTTGACATTGTATGCCTATATGGCATTCTTGTAAGCCTATATGGCTATTTTTTATATATGTTATACTTATATCGACAAATATTGATGTATGCCTATATGGATATTTGGTTAATACAAATCTTTTTTATTGATGGCGTCCATACTTGCATTATAAATCCACGTTTGAATGGATATTTGTAGATGGCTACTTCAAATAGTTAAAGTCCAATTGTATTACATAGGATGTTTGTTGATCCAATAAGCTAGCTATTGTTATTCAAGTATCACCTAAACCTCATTTTGGAACTAAAAGATAAAAGTTGTATTTAAAAAAAAATGAATCATGTTGAACAAAAAATATTAATATTCTTTATGAGTAGCATAGAATGTCAACTATATGCAATAAAAAAAAAATGAATCATCATGTTATTCTTTATGTTTGAGATCCTGAAAATGACTAAGTCTGGTAGCCTGATATCCTGAAACACTAAGATGAATATCCAAGTCATTAGGATGATCGCGCCTTGAGAAAAAATCGTTAAGATGAGTGCCTAAAGGAGACTTTCTTAAACATTCAAACACTGAGCAACAAGCACGAAAGGTTACGGTGCAATTTGCAACTCGTAAAGCCTTAAAAAGGTGCCCAACTTGGAGAGAGCATTCATTTAAGACAAGGCACCCATTGACACCTATTCCACCATAAAAGTGCGCTTAAGGTGGAAGGAGAAGAAGCCTCTAGTAAGTGAAGCGCACCTATTGTCTAAACCACTTCATTATGGCACCCTAGCATGAGGAGGAGTATATAAGTCAATAGGAAATGGCGCCTAGAATGCAAATGAAGGACTAAATGGCATTTTCAATAAGCATCAATTCACCTTGAGCTTTCAATAAATACATCAAATTGAGCCCCATAAGCCTAGGCACCCTTTGCCATCAAAAGAACCTTGTATTGGCGCCTTGGAGGAAATCAACTTACAATGACAAGTCTTGGAGGTTTCTCATTTTTGGATGATGTCTTTTGAGATTAACTACAATGATTGAAAGTTAAGATGAGTGGAAAGAACCTATCTTGAACCTTAGGCGCCCTTCATGTAATTTCCCACCATCATGAGCGCCTAGATCTAAGAAGGAGTGAATGAAGGATCTTAACATCAAGAAGCATGTTATCAATCAACTTGGAGAAGTCTTTGACAATAATTATGATGGATTGAGTACATGGAAGTAAAGGAAGTACATATCAACTCCAAAGTGTGCCTAATGATCAATAAGAAATTCTTCCAAAGTAAAGGCACTCATAGTGAATTTTCCTACTAGTTTTGGCACCTTAAAGTCTAAGTGCATGAAAATTATGAGGATGAGCGCTTAGGGATGAGATAGTCTTCATAAGAGTTTAAATAAGAACATCATCAAAATGCACCTTGGTAGAGAGACTTGAGACCATCATCAAATAAGCCAAAATATCTATCTCCAATCTAGGCATAAATTCTAGCTCCTCCCAACTCAAATGAGCGGCCAAGTTGAAGTCAACTTTCATCTATACAACCCTCAGATTGTGCCTTGATTGAGGAAGGGATTTGAACCTCAAAATTTAATCATCTCAAGATAAAAGCTTCCTTAGACACTTGGCATTTGATTGAAAGCATTGAGAATTAGAAAGAACCACCTAAGGATGTAAGGCATACTTTTCACCCATATAAGCCTAAAATTGTGCCTAAGGGAAATAACTTGATTTCATATCAATAGGTGAGTGCCTTGAGAGAAAGGATCCCTCTAGGTCATTTTCAATTGTTGAAAGCACAAAAATCATAAAGATAAAGGCAATTGAGTTAGGTGCACTTTAGCCTCTGAGGACACCTCAATGAGTGCCTTTGGTGAAATTGCATGAGATGACCTTTTGGAGTGAGTGCTTGAAAGATAGAATTCATTCTAAGACATGTCTCATCATTTAGAATTGCAAAATTGCAAGTATAAAGACATTTAAATCTAGGCGCACTCTCCATCAGTACAAACCCATTCTGGTGCCTAAGGGAGAAATTGCATTGAAAGACACCTTTTGAATGAATCTCTTAAGGGAGATTGACCTCTTTAAGCCATTACAATTGTTTGAAATCATTTAAAGTGATAAATATGGACCAACTTGTGTTAGGCGCCCTTTGCTCTTCTTTTTACCTATATATGCACCTAGATTTGTAGTAAGATTATTCCATGTTTAAAGAAGATTCCTTTGTGTTATAAAATGTTTATCATGAGGATTGATGTGTTTCTTAGTTTGTATTGTAGGAAGATTAAAGGAAAAGGTAGGAGCAAGAGCTTGGAGTCGCCTAGAGTCATCATGTAGCTGCTCCAAAGGAGCCTTTCACATTCATTCATGCCAGAGAGTTAAGATGGAAGTAATCACTGCCAAGGAAACACCACTTTAAGAGGTAGCTACTCCAAGAGGTCACAACAAGATATATTTCAAGTCTTCTTCATCAACGACATCACCAGTTGCATCATGTTCGAAGACTTCCATCTATCACTTCAAGTTCCATTCATCTTCAAGTATCAACTAGATTCTTCATCAATCATCGCTTCAAGATCAGCATGTAGCCACTCCAAAGGAACTTCTCATCATCATCAAGCATTCCAAAGACATCCATTCAATTTCAAGTCCCTCTGATACATTCAAGCCTCCTTGAGAAGTCATCTACTTCACATATAAGGGAAAGTCTTATCATCAATATCTACACTTCAAAGGACCTTTCAAGTTGGAATACTTCTTCATCAAACATTCGAAGACATTCATCCAAGCTTCAAGTTCTTTCACAATCTTCAAGTCTAGGAGAAATTGCATCTAGTGAAATCATTAATTGGTGCCTAGGAGGAAAAGACCTTAAACTTACATTATTGAGTCAGCACTTTAGAAATTGAGCCATTCCTAGTCAATTGGAGTCATAAAATATCAAATACAAAGTCAAATTGGACTTAGGCGCCCCTTCATGTAATTTACCACCATCATGAGCGCCTAGATCTAGGAAGATCATCCAATTGCGCCTAGGAATAAGATACAAGTCCAAGACCCCAAATTTGAGTGCCTAGAAGTGTGATGGATTGAAGAAGCTACATTGGTGCCTAAGGGTAAGTTGTATCTAATGACACTGCCTAATTGAGCGCCTAGGAGGTATAAAGCTTAACATTGACATGAGGACAAGCGCCTAGTAAAGGAGAGTTTCTCAAACATTTAAACATGTGAATGAAATCATAGAAATGCACTAAGTCATCTAGGCACCATTTTCCCCTTGTGTACCCTTACATTTGTACCTAAGAAGAAGTTGCTTCAGTTCATTGGAGTGTTTGAGTATTGAGGATTTCTTAGCAATGCTTTGCAACTTTACACTACCTCCTTCTGACGATTTTTGGGGCAGCAGAAAACCTTTCACTACAGGCAAACACCTTAGAGATATAAAAACTGAGAGAGGTTATTGTAGAGGCACTCTACATGATCGTGTTGCCTCAAATAGAATGTTTCTAAGTGACATAGTTTTCGAGTAACATCTCGTCAAAGATTGCTACCTTTTTGCACTTTAGACTCTTCAGGGATATCATCAGTACAATGTAGCTCGGACTGTTTTGACATGTCTGGGTGAAAAATAGGACCATGGCTAGCGTAAATGTACCCATTTGGATGTGTTGGAATAGTCAGTTTGGTCGCATCAGGAGTAAGACGAAAGTTACACCCCTTTGCAACTTTACGCTGCCTCCTTCTGACAATTTTTGGGGCAGCAGAAAACCTTTCACCACGGGAAAATGTCTTAGAGATATAAAAAATTAAGAGAGGTTATTGTAGAGGCACTCTACATGATCATGTTTCCTTAGACAGAATGTTTCTAAGTGACATGGTTTTTGAGTAACATCTCGTCAAAGATTGCTGCTTTTTTGCACTTTGGACTCTTCAAGGATATCGTCAGTACAATGTAGCTCAGACTGCTTCGACATGTTTGGGTGAAAAATAGGACCATACCTAGTGTAAATGTACCCATCTGAACACATTGGAATAGTCAGTTTGGTCGCATCAGGAGCAAGACGAAACTTACACCCCTTTGTAACTTTACACTGCCTCCTTCTAACAATTTTTGGGGCAGCAGAAAACTTTTAACCACGGGCAAATGTATCATAGATATAAAAAACTGAGAGAGGTTATTGTAGAGGCACTCTACATGATCGCGTTACCTTAGACAGAATATTTTTAAGTGACACGATTTTTGAGTAACATCTCGTCAAAGATTGCTGCCTTTTTGCACTTTGGACTCTTTAAAGATACCATCGGTACAATGTAGCTTAGACTGTTTTGACATGTTTGGGTGAAAAACAGGACTGTACCTAATGTAAATGTACCCATCTAGATGCATTAGAACAGTCAATTTGGTCGCATCAAGAGCAGGATGAAAGTTACACCCCTTTGCAACTTTGCACTGCCTCCTTCTGATAATTTTTGGGGCAGCAGAAAACCTTTGACCACGGGAAAATGTCTCAGAGATATAAAAAATTGAGAGAGATTATTGTAGAGGCACTCTACATGATCGTATTACCTCAGACGGAATGTTTCTAAGTGACATGGTTTTTAAGTAACATCTCGTCAAAGATTGCTACATTTTTGCACTTTGGACTCTTCAAGGATATTGTCGATACAATGTAGCTTGGATTGTTTCGACATGTTTGGGTGAAAAACAGGACCATGCCTAGTGTAAATGTACCCATTCAGACGCGTTGGAATAGTCAGTTTGGTCACATCAGCAGCAGGATAAAAGTTACACCCATTTGCAACTTTACACTGCCTCCTTCTGACAATTTTTGGGGCAGTAGAAAACCTTTCACCACGGGCAAATGCCTTAGAGATATAAAAAATTGAGAGAGATTATTGTAGAGGCACTCTACGTAATCGCGTTGCCTTAGACAGAATGTTTCTAAGTGACATGGTTTTTCAGTAACATCTCGTCAAAGATTGCTGCCTTTTTGCACTTTGGACTCTTCAGGGATATGTACATTATAGAGGTCTAGGTGCTCCTTATCATCAAACCTTAGCATGGAGTCCTAAGGCATATTTTATGTCTCCTTTCATCCATTTTAGCGCCCTTATGTAGATTTTTCAACTTGATTTGGCACCCTATATGTGAAGGAAGATCTAAAGGCATGAAAGTGGATGTCATTTTGCAAGAGTTTGGATCATCAAAATTGATAGAAATAAGTCTATTAAGCTTGGTCTTTTTTTCATTCATTATGAGCGCCTTGGGAGAATGGTATATAGGTCATCATCATGATTGGGTGCCTTGGATCCAAAGTGTTGGAGAGATCATCAAATGGTGTCTAGAGGAAGTAGGGTGAGTTATGAGTTTGATCGCATCAAGAGCAGGACACCAAAAATGCATAACATGATGATGTAAAAATGTGTATATGTGTAAAAATGCAACAGGAAATAAAAAAAAGACAAACCTTACAAATTAATGTGCATACTTACAACTCAATGTAACATGACTTTACAAAATCAATGTGAATACTTACAAATTAATCCAATGAACCATCTGGGTCTGCTCTACTCTTTATTGTGTCAAGTATTGCTTCATGGTCACACTCACGCACCTTCCACAAGATTTTGTTCAAAGGTCTACCCTGATACTTTATCAAATGAACATTGGATGCCACGATAAGGTTTGAGTATTGAAGAATCTTCCGATGCGTGTCAAAGTCCTGAAACAGCCAAATATTAACTCTTATGTGGGTACCTTCTAATCCATGTTCTAGTAATAACTACTGAGCCTGTAGGGTATTCGATATTTTCTCCATTTGTAACAGGGGCCTCCAATTTCTTTTTGGCCTCAACACAACAACAAAAGTAATAATATGTTCCCTCTTCATTATCTTCATCTGCAATAACTGCATATACGTGCTCTACATTGATATGTGTAGCAAATTAGATAAAATTAGTCAACATTACAAAAACACTACAAAGTAAGATGACATTACCTGGTTGAACTAAATGAAATTAGATGCATATACATGCCTTATATTACCTAGTTGAACTAAATCTGATATGTGGTCAAAGTCAAATAATGATTCCATCTGTGTTAGTTCCAATGCTATCGAGGGTCGATACGTGTCAAGTGGGCTAAGATAACTTAACTGCCATTCATCAACCCACTCCTTTGACTCGCACTCATCCCAGACTTGAATTGTACAGGAAGAACAAAAGCATGACATCTTTCGCATATGGATACTCCATGAACCTGCAATTGAGCTTCTGAAAAAGTGTATCTCATTTGATCCTATCAGTGTACAATAGTCCTCATATGGTGCAATGTTAGTATCATCTATCAACCAAAAAAATCTATGAACTGAAGACTTACCTTCATTACCTGGACCCATGGAAGCATTACACCACTCGATAATCAATTTTGCATCTGTCAACTTTGCATTGTCTTTATACTTTAACTCTTCTCGTGCTATGGCTCTTTTGATACATGCTCCTGCACCATCATGCTCCCCCTTTCCATGCCCGGCCTCACAAAAGTTCCACATATGCTGAATACCTATAAAATTATGCCTCCTACTCAACCAATAGAAATTCTGCAAGTTCTTGAATTGTGACACACAGTTATCCGACCATATGATATTTTGACTGAACGATATGCTCCTTCTAGCCAAATCATTGTAGAACACTTGAAAGCAGCCTTGCATGAACTCCATAGAATGTGTGTGATCATCACTAATATAGAAATTATACTCCCTTATGATCTTTCTGTCATCCTCTGTACTATCATTCACATGAATGAATGCAATGTGCACAAATATAGAAACCTGTGTGGAGTTGTAATATTGTGATTGCACCTCACGTTGTGGCTATAGACTGTAGTTCTTTGCAAAGTCAACGACTGAAACAATGCTACCAACCAGAAATGTGTCCTTATCTAACTTGAATTGCAAGTCCAACCATCGAGCTCTATGGGCATGTCTTGCATACTCATACACTATGCTGTCACGAAATATAGGCATAAACTAATACACTGGAATATTTTCAATAACCAATTCACACCTCTTTGCTTCTTTACCATCTTTTGTATTGTATGCCACTATTTTGTACTTGCCAAACTCTACTAGTTCGTTTCCAACCGCATGTGTTCTTTCCATATGTTCACATATTGGCAAATGTTGCAAGCCACCGCAACGATGACATGTGTCATCCAAGCATAATTTCTTGTAGGATATTTGACCTTCCTCTCTTTCACATAAAATTCTTGATATGAAGTCTCTTGAAGATGTTGGTGGGGCACATATGGCACAACCATGCAAATCATTGTCAGTATGCATATCTAAACATATAGACCTATAAGCATCAAAATGGTTAGAAAATTCAATATGTAATCTACAACAACAAGTAGTGCGTGTGTGATTTATCTTAACATAGAAAGGTTTTAGCATTTTAAAATATCTTTGACAAATTTTAATTTGAGGATACTTCTCTAGAAATTTACCATAAAATTGTGTTTGAGTCTCATCCAAAAATTGCTTTGGATGTGGCTCATGGTTCTGACTACCAATTGTCCTTCTTACCACATCCCTTTTATTTGGAGATACCCTTGTGTAATTCTTCCAAAAGTCTTCAATTAGTGATCTCAATGCTTCAACAATTGGTTTATCTTTTCGTGGTAGTCTCCCCGAGAACACCCATAATTCATTGGCGTCTTCCAACGGCTCTTGATAAAGTTTTCCTATTAATTCTCAATTCTTGACTCATCTTTCTAATGAGACGAGCTTCCCTCGTTTGACTACTTACTGTAGTAGATGTAATCACACGCTGTGTTGCATTACTATCTTTTGTGCGTGAGGTGTTACCCACACTCTCATATGCAGTCATTAGATTCTTGACAATAGATTTTTCACTTGAAGCCTCTGATGTTCTCAACCCAAGAATCTTCATGATGGACCTATACTTTATACTTCGCATCATTTCAATGAATAGTTGACATCTTGCAATCTCATTTAACTTTTCAAAGAACAATCTCTAAATCTTATGAGCATATCTTCTACAAGTGCGTTTTAGAATCTTACCTTCCATTGGCTGCAAAATATTCTCATCAATATCAATCAAATACTTTAGCTTTCTATGGATAATTCTAGGTGGTGTTAAGTTAGGTAAATTCATCTCAACATTAGGAATTTCATCAATATTTAAATGAGATGGGCTAGATCTCATACCTTCGATCGAAGATGGAATAGATGATATACCTTGAGGTTGAGGTGGGAACGATGGCGTACCTCCTTCATCACATGTGAGTGATGATGTACTCTCAACTTGAGATGTGATAGATGGTGTCCCTACATGTTGACTTGCGGTAGAGGACATGTCTCCAACTATGGTATTCAAATCTCTCATAGCACGAAGTTTTTGCATTCATTCTCTTTGTGCCACCAATACCATATCTCTTTGTGATGGTTGTGGTTCCTCTTCAATTGGTATGTCTTCATTTATCGTGTCCAATTTCCTCTTCTCACGAAGTTCCCTCATAGCCACTGCTTTCTTTGCATTCTTAGCTTCTATCTCTTCCTGTGTTGGTTTAATTCTTGATCGTTTCCTCGGCATGATGGAGAATTTGTCTGTAGCATGATAAAGAGACCAATATTACTTCCTAAGAAATGAATACAAGATAATAGTGGGATTGTATTTTTATTATGTTGTAAGGATTTATTCTTGTATAGTTTGACATCATGGTATGTTAAGGTCTGTTTATTACACATAATTATTAAAGAGCCCAAGTGTAGAAAATATACATGGCATCATGTGAGATTGTAGGCTGCTTTCTTGATTGGGAATGTGTCTATTTTAAACATGTATGATAAAGTAATTCAATCTAAATTAAGGAAAATGTAAAGAACATGCATGTAAAGACTTGACATACCTAAAAAATGAAGATTTGAATGGAGAGAGTGCCTAATTATGTAGTGTTTTTTCTTCTTGCATCAAACTCCTCAACAATTTGAGTTTTTCACCACTTGCTTCATTTTCAATGTTAAATTGAATAACTCTCAAATATAATTACTAACAACAATACTATTAACCAATCTATAATGTTAAATTCCTAAAATTGAATCACAATTAACATTGCAACACTACAAAAATTGAAACTTGAATAGATATATATCAAACTTGGTGTGAAAACTATGTTATTTCCTCCTTCTCAAGTTGGCAAAGTAGAAAAGGTGGTGGAAAGATCATGCAAAGGTGGTACAATGTGTCAAATGTGCATGTGAACTTCCCAACAGCATGAAAGCACTTCTTTTTTGTTAGAGCATGCGCAGAATCAGTATGAAAATAGAGCATGTGGGCCTGGATCACGAGGGTCAACACTTTTTTACCATTTCTATAGCAAGACAAAACGTGAGCATGTTATAACGCGCTCACATTTTGTCCTGCTATAGATTGATCACATCATGTGCATTATCTTCCTTAACACAAGCAGGGATGACCACATCCTGTGCTTCATCAACTAACACTTCCAAGCCTTACAATTCCTCATAAATACGGGAGGATCCATGACTGGAAGAGCCAAGCCACTTCGTCCCGCCTTGCTGAAGGATGACATTCTGGGAGAATTAGGAGATTTTCCTTTGGAGATCATATAATCTTTAAATGCTTTCCATCTTGGTAGGTCCTCTGCATCAGAGAAAAACCACTAATGTTGTCTAAGAAATAAGAAATTCTTCATCCCTTTGGTGATCCATTTCTCTTTCCGAACCTTCCCCTTCAAACTTGAATGACCATAAGGTTTTTGAGGGAAAACTTTTCTTGTTTCCTGCAAGAGCTTGCTAGATGCTCTGCCATATGATAGGCATAACAATGAAGGGGCAAGCCCTCATAATCAAGTTCTTGATAGAAAATGCCCATTGAGGAAGAAAGACAGATCTTCTTTGGAAGCAGAAGTTCTAGTTTGTGACAAATCCTTATCCAAGCATAAATAGCAAGGGTTCTGTCAAGCGATTGCCAATCCACTTCCACAAAGTCTCCTGAAGACTTCCTGATTGATTCCAAAACATCCACACCCCAAAACTGGAGAGGCAATCAATATAATTGAACCCATAAATCTACATTTGATGACAGAAACCCTCAACACTATACCTTAAACCCTAATCCCTCAACCCTCAACCCTAAACCTTATCCCTAAACCCTAATCCCTCAACCCTCAACCCTAATCCGTCATCCCTCAACTCTAATCCCTCATCCCTAAACCCTAAATGCTATCCCTATTCCTAAACCCTCAATAGACCCGATACTATACCTTAAACCCTAATCCATTATCCCTAAACCCTCCAACCCTATCCCTAATCCTTATAACCTCCACACTCTACTTTAACCCTAATCCCTCGACCCTCAACCCTATCCCTAAACCCTTGACCCTTGAACCTCAACCCTCAACCCTTAACTATGATCCCTCAACCCTCAACTCTATCCCTAAACCCTAAAGCTTAAAGCCTCAACCCTCAACCCTCAACGTCAAATCCTAATCCCTCGATCCTTCACTCTAATCCCTCAACCCTAAACCCTATCCCTAAACCCTCAACACTATACCTTAAACCCTAATCCCTCAACCCTCAACCCTAAACCTTATCCCTAAACCCTAATCCCTCAACCCTCAACCCTAATCTGTCATCCCTCAACTCTAATCCCTCATCCCTAAACCCTAAATGCTATCCCTATTCCTAAACCCTCAACAGACTCAATACTATACCTTAAACCCTAATCCCTTATCCCTAAACCCTCCAACCCTATCCATAATCCTTATACCCTCCACACTCTACTTTAACCCTAATCCCTCAACCCTCAACCCTATCCCTAAACCCTTGACCCTCAAACCTCAACCCTCAACCCTCAATGTCAAACCCTAATCCCTCAACCCTTAACTATGATCCCTTGACCCTCAACCCTATCCCTAAACCCTAAACCCTAAAGCCTCAACCCTCAACCCTAAATGTCAAATCCTAATCCCTCGACCCTTCACTCTAATCCCTCAACCCTAAACCCTATCCCTAAACCCTCAACACTATACCTTAAACCCTAATCCCTCAACCCTCAACCCTAAACCTTATCCCTAAACCCTAATCCCTCAACCCTCAACCCTAATCCGTCATCCCTCAACTCTAATCCCTCATCCCTAAACCCTAAATGCTATCCCTATTCCTAAGCCCTCAACAGACTTGATACTATACCTTAAACCCTAATCCCTTATCCCTACACCCTCCAACCCTATCCCTAATCCTTATACCCTCCACACTCTACTTTGACCCTAATCCCTCGACCCTCAACCCTATCCCTAAACCCTTGACCCTCGAACCTCAACCCTCAACCCTCAACGTCAAACCCTAATCCCTCAACCCTTAACTATGATCCCTCGACCCTCAACCCTATCCCTAAACCCTAAACCCTAAAGCCTCAACCCTCAACCCTCAACATCAAATCCTAATCCCTCAACCCTTCACTCTAATCCCTCAACCCTAAACCCTCAACACTATACCTTAAACCCTAATCCCTCAACCCTCAACCCTAAACTTTATCCCTAAACCTTAATCCCTCAACCCTAATCTATCATCCCTCAACTCTAATCCCTCATCCTTAAACCCTAAATGCTATCCCTATTCCTAAACCCTCAACAGACTCGATACTCTACCTTAAACCCGAATCCCTTATCCCTAAACCCTCCAACCCTATCCCTAATCCTTATACCATCCACACTCTACTTTAACCCTAATCCCTCGACCCTCAACCCTATCCCTAAACCCTTGACCCTTGAACCTCAACCCTTAACGTCAAACCCTAATCCCTCAACCCTTAACTCTGATCCCTCGACCCTCAACCCTATCCCTAAACCCTAAACCCTAAACCCTAAACCCTCAATGTCAAATCCTAATCCCTCAACCCTTCACTCTAATCCCTCAACCCTAAACCCTATCCCTAAACCCTCAACACTATACCTTAAACCATAATCCCTCAACCCTAAACCCTAAACCTTATCCCTAAACCCTAATCCCTCAACCCTCAACCCTAATCCTGTCATCCCTCAACTCTAATCCCTCATCCCTAAACCCTAAATGCTATCCCTATTCCTAAACCCTCAACAGACTCGATACTATACCTTAAACCCTAATCCCTTATCCC
This sequence comes from Cunninghamia lanceolata, assembly GCA_027924645.1. Classification (NCBI taxonomy): domain Eukaryota; kingdom Viridiplantae; phylum Streptophyta; class Pinopsida; order Cupressales; family Cupressaceae; genus Cunninghamia; species Cunninghamia lanceolata. The sequence goes on along the minus strand of BSBN01000261.1, from coordinate 28,845,605 downwards.
TAAACCCTCCAACCCTATCCCTACTCCTTATACCCTCCACACTCTACTTTAACCCTAATCCCTCGACCCTCAACCCTATCCCTAAACCCTTGACCCTCAAACCTCAACCCTCAACCCTCAACATGAAACCCTAATCCCTCAACCCTTAACTCTGATCCCTCGACCGTCAACCCTATCCCTAAACCCTAAACCCTAAAGCCTCAACCCTCAACATCAAATCATAATCCCTCAACCCTTCACTCTAATCCCTCAACCCTAAACCCTATCCCTAAACCCTCAACACTATACCTTAAACCCTAATCCCTCAACCCTCAACCCTAAACCTTATCCCTCAACCCTCAACCCTAATCCGTCATCCCTCAACTCTAATCACTCATCCCTAAACCCTAAACGCTATCCCTATTCCTAGACCCTCAACGGGCTCAATACTATACCTTAAACCCTAAACCCTCCAACCCTATCCATTAACCCTAATCCCTTGACCCTCAACCCTATCCCGAAACCCTTAACCCTCAAACCTCAATGTACTCAACCCTCAACATCAAACCCTAATCCCTCAACCCTTAACTCTGATCCCTCAACCCTTAACCCTTAAAACTTGAACCCTAAAACCTATCCCTACACGCTCGACACTCGACACTATATCTTAAACCCTAATCCCTTAACCCTCATCCCTAAAGCCTCAACCCTAAATCATTAAACCTTCAACCCTAAACCCTATCCTTAATCCATCTACCCCTAACACTCTTATTTAACCCTAATCCCTTGACCATTAACCCTATCCCTCAACCTCAACCCTCAACCCTCAACTCTCAACATTAAACCCTAATTCATCAACCCTAAACCCTAATCCCTCAAACCTAAACCCTATCCCTAAACCATCAACCCTCAACACTATACCTTAAACCCTAATCCCTATCCCTCAACCCTTAAAACTTAAACCCTATCCCTACACCCTAAACACTTGACACTATATCTTAAGCCTTAAACCCTCATCCCTAAAGCCTCAACCCTCAATCCTTAAACCCTATCCCTAATCCCTCTACCCTCGACACTCTAACCCTAACCTTGACATTAAATGCTAATCTGTCAACCCTAAACCTTAATCCGTCAACCCTAAACCCTATCCCTAAACCCTCAACCCTCAACACTATACCTTAAACCCTAATCCATCAACCCTAAGACCTAATCCCTCAACCCTCAACCCTAAACACTATCAATAAACCCTTAACCCTCGACACTATACCTTAAACCCTATGAGAAAAGCTTTGCATATGGTACATCCACAGTGAGTAATTAACAGTTGAAATCAAAAGGATGATCATTATGATAAAAGATTTGCATTGGGGTACATCTATGTTTCTTGTTGTCCACCCCACACTTAGGGAAGGTATATTGTTATGAAACAGGCAAATAATCTCCCATTGTTTACTGGCTCTATCCACAAGAACTACTAAACTATACCTTAAACCCTAATCCCTCAACCCTAAACCCTATCCCTAATCCCTCTACCCTCAACACTCTACCTTAAACCTAATCCCTCGACCCTTAACCCTAAATGCTATCCCTAAAGCCTCAACCCTAAACCCTAATCCCTCAAGGTCCTAAACTCTAATCCCTTATCCCTAAACTCTAAATCCTATCCCTAAACGCTGAACCCTCAACCTTAAACCTTAATCACTCAATCCTTATCCACCCCTCTCCTCCCCTATCTGGCTCACTCCCATCTCTACCCTCCTCTGCCCTCGACACTATACATACATACATATAGGCATACATAGATACATACATACATATAGGCATACATAGATACATAGATACATACATACATACATACATACATATAGGCATACATACATACATACATGATTAATAGCCTTGAACATAAAAAACATTAAGGGGAACATAACACGAGCGTGTTATAATGCACTCACGTTATGTCAAACATGACAAACAACAGACTTTTGCGGAATAGGAAAAATGCAAAGCAAAACATAACGTGAGCGCATTATAACGCGCCGCGTTATGTATTGCTTTGGGAATCCCAAGCCTTGGGCTTGGGATTTGCTTTAGATTTCCAACCTAAAGGCTTAAAGTGCCTTTTGACAAGTCACAGACGTGTTTTTCCATATTCTTCAAGATTTCACATAATTTCATTCGTGCTAACCCTCAGATTTGTACGTGTTTCAAGGTCGAACAAATCAAACACCTGGGTAATGTTAGGCTTTCTCTTAGCTATTTGACAATGTGATTTTTTTCACATTTTAATAATGTTAAGCCTTTCATCTTTAATTTCTTTTGTTTGTGTGTCCGTTTTTAGGCAAAAACTACTATTTGGTCTTTTTTTCATTGTAAATTAACTATTCATTGAAATTTCAAAAAAATTACATATTTAGAAACTAGACTCCATTCTACAAATATTAAAAAAAGAAAAAAATAATTTTCAATTAGTTTTCAAAATTTATAGGGGTAGCACGGCCAAAATTCTATTTTTAAGGATGTGTCCACTTTGAAAATTAGTAAAAAAACAAATATTCATCAAAAAATTATCAGAAAAATCAGACATAAACTACATGCTATTAGCTAATTTCTCACCAAAGAGATTTTAAAAATACCAAAAAAAAGTTGACTTTTTGAGGGAGCCACAAAACATGCTATGTTATGTTTTTTTGACAGAAACAACACCAATTTCTGTGGCTCCCTCTTTTGAACCCCTTAATCTATGCCATTTAAAAAAAAAAATAGTAGTTTAGAAAATAGACTCGGACCACTACGAACATTGTTTTGGTTGCATCTCCAAATTTTAAGTGTAACTATGCTCAATTTCTCATCCAAGGCCAGTATTTCCTGATTTCAAAAAAAAAGTGGCCACTTAAGACCCCTTTTTGGCCCCCCATCTTCTTGCACTTACCCATATATATATATATAACACAATCTGTGTATCAAAAAAAAGGTTTTATACTTCCAGTTTTATACTAAATGAAAATATATTTATATATAGACACACAAATGTATATATGTGTGTGTGTGTCTACAAAAAGGGAATTTACCCTATGCATATTCAATCAATGTATATACCTCTGTATCTTTTCTCCATTGCAGCGATGAGAGAACAAAACTTTCAACCTGCACAACAAAACAAATAGAAACAATGGAGGCAAAACAATAGAGAAAAAAAAAAGAGATGAAATGAAGAAACAAAAGAGAAGTTAGGGTTTCCATAAGGAAACAATAAAATAATATTAGGGCACCCATTGTAGAAAACAATAAAATAATGGGATAGGGTTAAGATGGGGAATGAGGGAAAATACATTTTAAATGCATTTTAATTTATTTTTCCATTTTGCCTTGTGCATGAGAATTTAAAATTCCCTCTCCCTTGCTTTTGCTTTTTTATTTATTTTTGTTCATCCTTGAGTTTATTTTAGTGGTTTTAATTTTATTTTGGGGGTTTGGATTTTATTTCTTTGTGGAATTTATTTTTGTTGGAGTGAGTTTTTATTTTAATGGGACGCTTTATCCCTGGTAAGCTTTTCATTTTTGGGCATCATTTAAGTTATCTTGTGCGTTTTAAATTAACATTGGGGAAAGTCTCTTTATTGAATTTAATTTTATTTTAATCAATTTTATTCCAAAGGGGATATTTTAATTTATCCTCTTTTTAAATTATTTTAGCGTGAGTCAATTAATAAATATGATTGTTGAAGTTATATTTATTAATGGACTTGACTATTGAATTTTATCGATCGTTTATTATTTTAATTCAAATTTTATAATTTGATGGAGTGGTCAATTTATTTTACCTTACAAATTTATTTAATATTCCTTATGATTATTTATTTTAATTTTTGCATTAATGTCTTCTTAGAGTTTTATTTTTATGACCTTTTGGTGACTATCATTTAATCACTCCATCTTATCATGCGACAATCATGCCATTAGTTTTCATATTTTATTTATTCAATTCCATTTATGGATTGGAGTTAGGATTTGGTTTCAAATCTGACGAAATCATCTCTTCACCTAGGAAACTTAGGGTTCGAATTAAAACCGTTCTAACCCTAGAAGCGGTGTGCATCGCGTCACATACCCCCTAGATGGCTTTCATCACGTAGGGGATGGCATAGGAAGACACACTTTCCTGAATATGTATGACATGTTTACGCCTCATGCGTATTGCCACCAAGCACCTAAGGACATGCGGAAAAGTTTTTCGTATTTCGTGTCATGACCACATGTCAAATGTGGACATGACATGTGTGTTGCATGTCGTGACCTCATGGGAAATGTGGGCATGACAGTATTAATTTTTATTTAGTTTTAGCTATCTGGTATGCACCTATATAGGGGTGAACTGAACTCATGGAAATTAGTAATTTAAACAGCATTCTTCTCTCAATCAATAAAATGGGCAGCCAAATAGAGTCTAGGCTGTTATTGTCAAAATCATTAGGCCCCTCAAGGCTGCGCCTCACATAGAGGATTTATCCTCTTAAGGAAACTTATTAATTTTTGTTCCCTGTACATGACTCGGGTGACTAGTATGGATGTTAAAAGAGATTTTATTATTTCTTTAATTTTTGTGTGTTTTTTCTCTAATTTAAAGGAATGACCTTGTATGGGAGAGGCCACGCCCAAATTCATGGAGGGGCAAGCCTCTGAGAATGCTCCAACCCTTGCCAAATAAAATTTAAGTTTTTTTTAAATTATTCTATTCCTTCTAGTTTTTCCTTATAACTAGATTACTCAAACATTTTACATTCCAAGAGTGAAATAGTAAAATAAACTCACCAGTTCATGTGAATTAAGAATTGGATTGAGCTGTGAGTATTGTAGAAAAAGTCTCTTTCTCGTGTTGGAATACAGGGTATAGTATTTCCTAAACAGTTATAATTGTATATTAGTTATTGAGATATTGTGAAGAATTTATATATGTTAATTCTCTGGAACAAATAAGCAAGAATTCTAAACTAATAGTTTAAAATGGTTTTGTTGCACACTTAGATGTTCCTTTCCACTAAAATTCGACCTTTTCGGTACTTCATTGACATTAAAATAAGAACTTAGAAGTGTTGTAGAGTTGTTTGGATATAAATGTCTGAGTTATAATTTTTAGTATAACAAAGATAACCAAAGAATATTTTCTAACCCTAAATAGTAGGTGTTGAGCTATGTAGTTTATATATGTGGTGTCCTTGGGACACATCCCCTGCCCTCTATGGCTATTCCAAATACTTTGGGGACGTAGATGGGACACTCACCGTGTCACCTATTTTTATTGGATTAATTTTAGTTGGGTTTTGTATGCCTCATTTGGTTAAACAAGATGAGGTTAGGTCTAGGACATTGAGTCCTCGTGCATGGCCTTGAGCACTTGTAAAGGCTAAGCATGCATACAAGAAGGTCGATCCGTCTGTAGGGCGTTGATTCAAGCATGATTGAGTCTTCTCGTCTATATGAGAAGTGCACTTGAGTCCATGTGGTGCCATCCCTTCGAGCATGCATGACAACACTCCATCTGATTCACACCCTAGTGTCTTGTACCTTTGTAGTCATGAGTAGCACCCAACATTCATTTGATGAGTATCTTTATGTTATGACTTTGGCTTTATGCAATATTTTCTGTGTCTACTCCGTGATTGATGTGAGTGTTGGCCATCATGTATACCCTTACTTTGTTACTTATGTCTAGGCCTTGTGACTACCTCTGAGCACGGTGGGGTGGTCTCTTTGAGTCCACATGGTTGGGATGCATTACCACCGCCATTAGGGACCGATGTATAGGTTTTGGAGCACCAATTGGAGATGTTCTCTATTCTATTTATTTTATCAGTGATTGTATCTTATCCATGGTTATGCCATTGAACTTATGTATATTCTTTTATGCAATTTGTACCCTCTTGAGAGAGATGATGTAAATTATATTATGAGAAGAAATGGGATGTTTTATATTTGTTTTACTATTTTAATGTGTTGGTATCGGACCCACTTGTTCTATGATGATCATTATGGATTTGTGTTTAAAAGTGGAATTGGGTATTAGGAACATTTGACTTGGTGTTTTAAATGAATATAGTTTTAGCGATGTTTGTAAGGAGGGTGATTTAGTCCCCTCCTTTGGGTTGTACTTTCGGCCATACTTGGCCATGAATGTTGTCGATCTATCGAATCGACAACCATATCATGTGTATGTTATCTATTTATGTCAAAAAAAAATTATCTTGTCCTCTTTTGGCCCTTACCCTTCGGGGTCGTGGGGCAGAATGTTACAATTTGCAAGTCGGTAGAAGTGACTCTACCCACAATGCTTTCCTTCTTCCTCCATTTTGAGCCTTCAAAGTGAGGTCTTGAAGAATATTGCATGTGTTGTCCAATCTTGTGAGGACTTGTACCTCCTCATCTGTCACAAAAAATTGTTTCTTCCAATCTCCCTCATGAAATCTAGAGTCATGCAATGATACTGAACTATTGTTAGAATAAATGCAAAAATCAACATTCTTTTCTAGGACATACCTTTTAATAAAGTCTTTCTAAAATTCACTTGGATGGGTTCCTTATAGCTCCAACTCACTTTCTGAATTAGCTTCATGGAATTGATCTAAGCATTTATCATAGGTGGTTGTTCTGAAATTTCCAGCAAGCTCAAACCCATCATTAGTAACAACATATCCTTCAATAAAGTCATTATGGAGCTCCATCCCACATGCCTCTTGAATTAAGACATTTTCTTCTACACGAAAGTTTTGAATGTTCATCTTTCTCAAATTTAGGCTCTTTAACAACTTTAGAAATTTTTGTTGCTAACTTCTCTTATTCCATTCTCGACCTCCTTATGTAGATATAAAGGTCATTTTTGTTAGGATGCTCTATTTTAAGTAACTCCAAATAATCATCAAGGGAAAATTGGTCTTTGAATTCACAAGGGAGGTCTTGATACTGATCATGGTGGCTTCACATTCATAATTCATTTTGTCCATCTCCCTCATCAATGTCGTTAGATCCTTCTGATATTTTCTTGATACTTGCAATACTTCTACCATGGATTCTTGAAATGTCTTCATCATTTTGCATCAATCTGTCAAAATTCCAACATGCTAAAACATTAATACCACTGTAATGTCTCAAAAGGATTGATTAGCATAATTTCACCAAATCCTCATAAATCAACCCAAATCCATTACTAAAAAGATGGAAAAATACTCATATAGCAATGGTAACTCAAATATCCACGAGTACTTACAAACCTAGTGTTGAAAAAATAGTAATATTGTGTGGTCACTGGCAAGAGAAAACTTTAGGTTCCATTGTTTTCATTCAAATCTTTCTAATGGTGTGCTAATCTTGTAGGGATTCATCTTTGTAACATTCATAACCACTATGTATCCCAAGGATGATGCGGCTAGTGTCCAAAGTCTCCAAATAATTGCGTAGGGTTGGGCCAATGCTTACCAAGTCATGGCTTCCTTCATTTGTGGCAGTGACTAACATCTAGATTCCAAAGATAGATTTAATGGATTGTTTAGCTAGTACAAATCTAAGGGAGTGGCCAATAAAGATTATTAAAAAAGATGTGCCTCTATCAAAATTAATGGATGCAATTAATAGATGATACGCCAATACTACAATTGAAATGCCCTTCTTACAATCTCTAGAGGAAAACCCGTTAGAATGCTTCACCAAAATTAGACACTACACCAATAATAGATATTGTGCCATGTTGTAATGCATCTCTAAAAAAATCAGCTTCAAAGGAAGACACCACGTCCACAACTAATAATAACCTAGCAGCTAGAAATGAAAGTGTAACGTGACTACCACAATTATTAATTATGTTATGCATCACTATGGTTGGCAAGTTCAATCCTGCAATGGAGCTCAAGAATACTCACACAACATTCACATAAAGACTTTGATGGCAATTTTTCGGTGGATAATGTGCAGATCAATCCTTGATAGTCAAATATTAGAGTTTTCCTAACCTCTATGATAGGAGGCAACTACGATTGGACGGTGCTAAGAAACAAGCAAAATTTCATCACAATTTCACTAGTAATAGATATTGCACCATGTTGTAATGCATATCTAAAAATTCATCTTCAGAGGAAGAGACCATGTTCACAGCTAATAATAACCTAGTGGCCAAAAATGAAAATGTAACGGCTACCACAATTATTAATTATGTTATGCATCCCTATGGTCAACAAGTTCAATCCCACAATGGAGCTCAAGAATACTCACAGCATTCATACAAAGATTTTGGTGGTGATTTTTTGGTGGATAATGTGCAAATCAATCCTCCACAGTCAAAGATTGGAGTTTTCCTAACCTCTGTGATAGGAGGCAACTATGGTTGGACGCTGCTAAGGAACATGCATAATTTCATCGTAACTTTACAATTGTGAGGCGACGCCATTATAACCAAAATTATCATAACAAATAATTATATGCATAACAATTGGAGAATATTAATGAATTAAAATACCACAGAGATACCAAGCAATTTCTGAATGATCTAAACATTTTTTATTAACTGGAAACCCAAGATGAAACTAGAAAACATGCAGCCACTCCAAAATATGAATCTCTTAGAAACACACTGAAAATCTATCAACTGAAACATACAACAAACTTACAAGCCATACAACTTCAACAAACTGGTAAAATTTCCTAAATCACTGAAACTAAAATTGTCGATGAAGCTCTATGCAATCCCTGTCTAGAATTGCTAGTGGAGTCTGAGTGTTTTCATTCCCGAATCTCAAGATCGCAAGGGTTTTCATCCTTGGATCTGAAACCATAAAGGGTTTGACCTTTAGATTGGATTTCGAACACAAGTGCTTAGAAATTGAGAGTAATTGATGATATCAAGTTTGTATCTATTTTGTAGCCTTTTCTCCTCCTTTTATAAAATTGTTTCTTTCTTCCCTTATTCCTCTCCACTAAAATTATTTAAGATATTCCAATCTATTTTAAGTTTGTAACTTCCCCAAGAGATTCACCTGAAGCTCCCACTCCTAAAAATAATTATATATTTTCCTAGAGTTATAGATGACCATAACTGTCCCATTTAGGCAACCCACTATCTAGAATAAAATAATTTGTCCTTAATTAATTTAAGATAAAAAGAGGACCAACTTATTAATGTTAACAATCATATTTCCCCATGGAAAATAAAACAATATTGTAGAGGAAAAAGAGACAGCATAGTCCTCCATTCCCAAAATTGCTTATCCTCAAGCAATACAAACTCAATACTCTAACATGGCTACTCACCTCTGCAATACTCAATTCCCAAATCAGTCTAGGGAGTTGGCGTATAGGAGTGTGAGCAAATCCTGATGGTTACTCTTCATGCCAAATAGATTCACCATGACCTTGATGCTACACTACTCTAATTTCCATGTGAACTTCCTCTAGCAATCTTCGTGTGACAATTGGGACTTGTTGGTAGGAAAGTGCATTTGCCATAAAACATATCCCTAACTCATGATAGTTTTCTTCAATCCATGGTGAGTCAGAAGGTGCCACAACTATCACCATGCCAAATTGATCCAAAGTAGAAAACATATTGTGGTGAGAAATTATGAACTCCATGGAATTGCAACTCAGATGTTCTCCCCAAGTGTTATCATCATGCAACATCTCATCATCTTCTTCAACTTGAAGCTTAGCAACTCCTTCAATCATATACTTGATCTCTTTATCTCTTGTTTCATATTTTTGCTCCTCAAACATTGCAACAATGGACTGATTTTTAGTTTTGTACAGAGAAAATGTTCTAGACTTAAATCTAGGTTGAGCTCATCAACCTCTTTTTCATTTATTTATATGCATTGAAGAATTCTTCCGCAAACTAGGTGATGTTTTATGTCTTTGATCAAGTGCAAATATTCCATCTTCATTGCTTCCAATGTATCCTTAATGATTTGCAAGTCAATAAAAGTGACTCTACCCACAATACCTTTCTGCTTCTCCCCATTTCGAGCCTTCAAAGTGAGGTCTTCAAGAATCTTTCATGTGTTGTCCAATCTTGTGAGGTCTTGTACCTCCTCATCTATAACCAACAATAATTTCTTCCAATCTCCCTCATGAAATTTGAGTCATGTAATGATATTGGACTATTGTTAGAATCAATGTAAAAATCAACATTCTTTTCTAGGACATGCCTTTTAATAGAATCTTTCTAAAAGTCACTCAGATGGGTTCCTTGTAGCACTAACTCACTTTCTAAAATAGCTTCACAAAATTAATCTAAGCATTTATCATAGGTTGTTCTAAAATTTTCAGCAAGCTCAAACCCATCATTAGTAACTGCATATCCTTCAATAAAGTCATTATGGAGCTTCATCCCACATGCCTCTTGAATTAAGACATTTTCTTATACACAAAGAAGTTTTGAATGTTCATCTTTCTCAAATTCAGGGTCTTTAAGGGTGATCCCACAATACTGAGTCCCAAACTTAGGAGATCCTATTTTTTGTTTGAAATCACATATTTTTTAGAAAAATTAATGATTTAAGCCTTGAGGGGTTCCATCTAAATGGGTTTAATTGAATGGGGTTAGATAAAACCCCCTTAGATCAAACCCACTTGGAAAGAACCCCCTAGTCTTAAATTAAAACCTCGATGGAGTCTCCTCTGCACCTATCAAAATGCTGACAAAAAATCAATTTTGCTTCACCTTTTGGCGGATCAAATGAAGTCATTTAGAAATTCTATTTTGTAAGTATGTAGTCCTTAGTATAAGCTTTCCAAAAAGTATGATTTTGAATATATTTCATTTGATTATTATATTTATTTTTTATTTTCTAATGAACACGGGTTTTTCACCAATCTCTATTCCACACATGCGAAAAAAAATAAAAAGAGAGAAAAAAAATTATGAAAAATATCTACACACTAGGTATTGATGTCCTTGTTTCAACCAAAAAATAATAATTTAATTTGGGTACATACATAAAAAGTTATGTTGTAAGGTATAAACCTATGTCTGAATTATAATTAATCTCACTCCAATAATTAATAAAAAGTATATATATATGTAACAAAAAAATATGAAAAAATATATGTACACTAGATATTGGTGTTACAAATCTATATTTAAACTTTTATAATTTGATCATTTCTATAAAAAAAAGTTATGATGTATGGTATAAACATCACTTTTAAAAAATGATGTTAACTATAAAAAATAAGTTATTTAAAGTTACATAAAAAATTCACAAATTATTTCTTAAAATTTTAAAAAAAATACATCTAGAATCTATCTACACACAAAATCTCAAAAATCACTAGTTCATATCATCTTCAAATTCTTGACGGTTTAGTTGTTATAGGTGTCAGAAAGTGAGAATTTGGTTTAATATGTTTATTTGAATGTCCTACTTTGGCCAAAAAGTGGGACATAGTATTGTGAGGTCACCCTTAACAACCTCAAAAAAATTTGCTACTAACTTCTCTTCTTTTTCCATTCTCAACCTCCTTATGCAGTTATAAAGGTTGTTTTTGTTAGAATGCTCTATTTCAAGTTAACTCCAAATAATTATCAAGGGAAACTTGGTCTTTGAATTTTCACAAGGGAGTTCTTGATATTGATCAAGAGTTTTGGTGACCTCACGTTCATAATTCATTTTGTCCATCTCCCGCATCAATGTCATAAGATGCTTCTAATATTTTCCTCATACTTGCAATGCTTCTACCATGGATTTTTGAAATTTCTTCATCATTCTACATTAATCTGTCAAAATTTTAATAGGCTAGCAAGAAAACCAGCTTTGATACCATTGTAATCTCCCAAATGGACTAATTAGCATAGTTTCACCAAATCCTTAGAAATCAGCACAAGCCCATTACTAAAAAAGATAAAAAAAAATATTCGTATAGCAATGGTAACTCAAATATCCATGAGTACTTATAAACCTAGTGTTGAAAAACAATAATATTGTATGGCCACTGGCAAGAGCAAGCTTCAAATTCCAATGTTTTCATTCAAATCTTTCTAATGGTGTGCTAATCTTGTAGGGATTTATCTTTGTAACATTGATAGCCACTATGTATCCCAAGAATGATGTGGCTAGTGTCCAAAGTCTCCAAATAAATGTGTAGGGATGGGTCGATGCTGACGAAGTCGTGGCTTCCTTCATTTGTGGCAACAACTAGCATCTAGATTCTAAAGATAGTTTTAATGGATTGTCCAACTTGTACAAATCTAAGGGAGAAACCAACAAAGATTATTAAACAAGATGCGTCTCTATCAAAATGATGTAGGGACTTTCGGAGGTCATAACTTTTGACTCAGATGTGGGTTTTCTATGAAATTTTACATGTGGATGTGTTATGAGGTGGCATGTGGTTTCCCAACTCACCCTAGTCGGTTGGACCCTGTCTTGGCACTTTTTCGGGGCTTGAAACTTTCATTTTGGCCCTTAAAATGGCAATTTAGTGTTTTTTTCTAGTTTTTTAAAAGTTGCTTTTATTAGTAACTCAAAACTCATGTTTCGAATTTAGGATGTTAAGTGGCTTTTCATCCTACCTTAGTTTTAGGAAGTTTTTGGGAAAAAACTGGATTCCCAAGATATGCATGTAAAATTACCTAAAATGGTAAAATCTGACAATTGTTTAAATCTGCCAAAAAAGGTAATTTTTTTTTTTTGTTTTCTTGGATATAAGAGAGTTTTCTCTCATTGTAGCAGCAGAGTTGGTGAATAGAAGTTTTTTTTTCCAGTTTTTCAAATCTTTGGCTCTCACACAAGATTAATGGCACAATTCTATTGAGTGTATGTTGTAAGTTCTACTACTTGCCTTGGTAGATTCCAATGTTTTCATTCAAATCTTTCTAATGGTGTGCTAATCTTGTAGGGATTTATCTTTGTAACATTGATAGTCGTTATGTATCCCAAAAATGATGTGGCTAGTGTCCAAAGTTTCCAAATAAATGAGTAGGGATGGGTCGATGCTGACAAAGTCGTGGCTTCCTTCATTTGTGGCAGCAACTAGCATCTAGATTATAAAGATAGCTTTAATGGATTGTCCAACTTGTACAAATCTAAGGGAGAAACCAACAAAGATTATTAAACAAGATGCGCCTCTATCAAAATTAATGGATGCAATTAATAGATGCTACGCCAATACTGCAATTGAAACGCCCTTCTTACAATCTCTAGAGGAAACCCAATTAGAATGCTTCACCAAAATTAGACACTGCACCAATAATAGATATTGCACCATGCTGTAATATATCTCTAAAAAATTCATCTTCAAAGGAAGAGACCATGTCCACAGCTAACAATAACCTGGCCGTCATAAATGAAAGTGTAACGACTACCACAATTATTAATTATGTTATGCATCCCTATGGTCGACAGGTTCAATCACGTAGTGGAGCTCAAGAATACTCACGCAACATTCATACAAAGATTTTGATGGTGATTTTACAGTGGATAATGTGCAGGTCAATCCTCGACAATCAAAGATTGAAGTTTTCCTAACCTTTGTGACAGGAGGCAACTATGGCTAGACGGAGTTGAGAAACAAGAAAAATTTCATCATAACCTTGCAATTATGAGGTGACGGGCCATTATAACAAAAATTATCATACCAAACATTTGTATGCATAACAATCAGAGAAATATTATTGAATTAAAATAACATAGAGATACCAAGCAATTTCTGAAAGATATGACCCTTTTCTATTAATTGAAACCCAAGATGAAACTAGAAAACACACAACCACTCCAAAATATGAATCTCTTAGAAACACATTGAAAATCTATCAACTGAAACATACAACAAACCTACAAGCCATACAACTTCAACAAACTAGTGAAATTTCCTAAATCACTGAAATTGAAATTGTCAATGAAGCTCTATGCAATCCCTATTTGGAATCACTAGTGGAGTCCAAGAGTTTACGTTCTTGAATCCCAAGATTGCAAGGATTTTCATCCTTGGGTTTGCAACAATAAGGGGTTTCATCCTTGGATTGGATTTCAAACACAAGTGCTCAGAAATTGAGAGAAATTGATGATATCAAGTTTGGATCCATTATGTAGCCTTTTCTCCTCCTTTTATAAAATTGTTTCTTTCTGCCCTTATTCCTCTCCACTAAAATCATTTAAGATATTACAGGGTGATCCCACAATAGTGGGTTACACTTTTTGGCCAAAGTTGACATTGAAATGAACATTTTGAAAAAAATCTTCACTTTTGGACACCTATAGTTGCTAAACCGAGAGGAATTTGAAGATGATGTAAACTAGTGATTTGTCACATTTTGTCTGTAGATTCTAAGTATATTTTTTTAAAAAAAATTGGAATCAAATTGCATTTCTTTTTCCATCTCCTTCCATAACTAGTTTTTAACAGTAAACACCATTTTAAAGAGTGATGTGTACTGTGTAAAACATAACTTTTTTTCTATAGAGGATAAAATTCTAATTGTTTCGAATTTAAATTTTTAACTACAATATCTACAGGATGCATTTGGTTTCATAATGTTTTATTGGATATTTTTCTTTTAGTTAACTTTTGAAGTCAAACCAATTACAATTTAGACATAGGTGTACTGTGTAAAGCATAACATTTTTTGTATGTATCGGAATTCAATTTTTTTTTGTTGGATCAAGGACATGAATTCCAAGAGGATAGATATTTTTCATAACTTTTTTTGGTAATATATTAATTTGAACCACATGTGCAGAACATAGAGCTTGATTTTCGGTGAAAACCCTATGTTTAATTAAACTATAAAAAAATATAATAAAACCACAATATATTAATTTTTTACTCAATAGAAAGCTCGTTTTGAGGAATATAATCCTCTAGATGGGTTTGTCAAGTTGCTTCCATTTTGATCCTCAACTTGAGCTTCGAAACCCAAAAATTTGTATAAAATTGCAGTTGGACAGGGGCAAGGGCAAAATAACAGGGTTCGAACGAATGGGGGTTCATTCAAACCCTATTAAAAAAATGTTAAAAAATCAATTCAGGGGGGTTCGATCGAACCCTGTCACTTAAAAATCAATCCATGGGTGGTTCGATCGAACCCCTCAATGAATTAAGCTGACGTTGGGTTCGTTTGAATGGGGGGGTTCGAATGAACCCATTTTTGGGTTCAGTCGAACACCCCCCATTCCATCAAACCTGTTCATTTTTTTTTAGGATTGGGCAATTTTCCTTCCTCAATTCAATTGTAACCCAGTTATGTGGGTTCACCCTCCAGTCTATTTTAAGTTTGTAACTTCCCCAAGAGATTCCCCTAAAGCTCTCACTCCTAAAAATAATTAATTATTTTCTTGGAGTTACAGATGACCATAACTAGCCCATTTAGGTAGCCCACTATCTAGAATAAAAAATAAGTTGTCCTTAATTAATTTAAAATAAAAGGAGGACCAACTTATTAATTTTAACAATCATATTTCCCAATGGAGAATAAAACAATATTGTAGAGGAAAAAGCGACATCACATGCTTGTACCTCCTAGTTGAACCATCTCTTGGGTGAGATTCTCCCTTGTGTTGGGATGTCATTTTTTATCGCCATGGAATGGATTCAAGGTAATTGTAACCCTCTTCCTCCATGTGTTCATGAGGAAGCAAGGTCTTTGACATGCATCCAATCATCATCATGGAATGAACTTCATCTCTTGTATGTCCTAGTAGGGGTAGCATAATCTTTTGGGATCATTTGGGCTAGTCACACTTAATCTATACATTTCTTTTGGAGCATGTTACATAATACAAACACTATTGTCTCTCAATTGTGGACGATCATCCTTGATCCTAGAGGGAGAGTCTAACATTATCATTAAAGCTTTAGATTTCAAACACAAATCTTGTTTGGCATGGCAACTCAATTCAACAATCCAAAATGCAAGGTCGCTTCTAGCCCACTTGGTGAATGTCATAGGAAATCTAGTCTTGGTAGGGGTAGCAGAATCTTTTGGGATCATTTGGGCTAATCAAAGTTAATCTATACATTTCTTTTGGAGCATGTTACATAATACAAACATTATTATCTCTCAATTGTGGACGATCATCCTTAATCCTAGAGGGAGAGTCTAACATTATCATTAAAGCTTTAGCTTTCAAACACAAATCTTGTTTGGCATGGCAACTCAATTCAACAATCCAACATGCAAGGTCACTTCTAGCCCACTTGGCAAGTGTCCACTTCACTCATATTAGATGAACAATAAGGCAACCAATTAAACCACCAATTACGGATTCAAACTTTGCAATATTGTGTATGTCTTCAAAGCATTTTCTATCTACATATTTCAAATAAAATGTTGAAATTCCTAGTAAAGGATAGCAAGTGGGGCATAACTCTCACCATATAATATAAACCCTTTTCCTTAGTTTGGATGGAAACATTTAGAAAAAAGTTCTTTCTCCTCAAAATTTAACTCAATCTTGCATCACAATGCCACTACCCATGCTAAGAACTATGAAATCAATTGCATGGTCTCCCACAGGATATTGAATAAGATTTGAGACATGTTGCATATGATGCATTTGCTTTTGGTCACCATGGCTGAAAATTTTGGTATTTATTTTTCTGTTGGCATGAATTGTCCTCCAAGTGTTGCCATTTCCAAGGCAAAGTAGTTAAAGATGTGATTAATTTGGAACATGATAGACAGAAGGTCAAAAACCCTGATGCTAAGGATGAGGCTATCCATGTGTTGGTTCCCAAAATAACTGCAACCTAAAACCCTAAAAAATTACTCAACCACCCAAGCCAGGGGTGTCATCAAGGTGATTGGAAAGAGGTTTATCAATAGGTTAAGGGCAAATTTGGCCAACTCACAGGAGTGGGTATGCTCTCTTACACTTTGGGCTCAGCTAGACCCAGGAGGGATATTCCAAAAGGCATAAAATGGAGCACGGATAAACATTCATAGCCATACATAATGTACACTTGACCCCCTAAGATTGTCAGTGGATCAAGACTGACTGGCTGCACAAACCTCTAACAAAGTTGATCACACATCTTGCACATGCACCCACAGATGATAACATTTACACTCCCATGAGATAAATTCATTTGATATTTTACATAATGGCAAGATGCAAACATACATGTCATGATTCACTCAAGATCTAAACAGTTTTATATCACTTCATGTGAATCCCTGGTTGTAACATAAATCATGGATAGCATGCAAATGCTAACCTAACCCTACTCCTACTCCTAATACTAACAAAATGAGGGTTTGATATTTGAAGAGTGTTTGATCCCTCACCAAGATGGACCAGTGCCTACTCCAATAGACAATAGTCATAGGATACAAGGAAAAGGTGAAAACATCCGATAGCCATCAACAGATCAGGGAATGCATTCACATGTAAACCCAAGATTACAGTTCATAAAATAGACATACTTAGTAATCCCTAACATAACTGCAACAATTCATTTGCAACAAAGGAGAGACCAATACAAAATATTTGTATTGCTTTAGAAACTATCATAGTCATCTAACCTCGGTTACAATCGCACCAGCAAATGTGGTGAGGGAAATATACTTGTAACCGCAATTACATATTCCCATAACTGTTACAAGATGTCATGGAGACATACCATTACATAAAATTTGCATTGAAGACCTTTCTCCGAGTTGTAGAACAAATTCCACCCATATGCATGCCTGATTGGAGTTGTTTGATACCCTAGAACCTCCATGAGCATATGCATGACCAAAGAATTGATTTGGAGACCAACTCGTAATACACCTTTTGATCACGTCTATATAGCATTTTCTTCACAGTCGCACCTGAGTAGGAAAAATCTACCCTATCAACCACCATTACTCCTTGACCAACTTCACCTACATGTACCTACTACATTTAAACATCTTCAACAATTTCAATTTGGTCAAAAATGAACAATTATGGCAGCCTGGGGAAGATCAAAATTTAAAATATAATGCTCGCTGAAAGTGCATGTAAAGCTTTTACAACACTTTAAAATACATTAAAATATTTTAAAATATTACATTTATCACATGCTTTATTTTCTTCTTTGACTTTTTGTTTTTCGACACATTGGGTTTACCACGAACCAAGGCTTCTTTTTGGCGGGTTCAGCAGTTCGTGAACCAGCCAAACCGTCAAAAAACCATCTCTTTCGTCCTTTTCTTCTCTCTTTCGGCGTTGCCTCCCATTTGTGAACCATGACCCCTTTTTCGACAAGTTCGGTGGTTCGTGACCCTCTCAAACCGTCGAAAAGGCAAAGCAAATGGGACCACAAACACATAGAACACAAAGGGGATCAACACTTAAGAATTTTAAGATCAACAAGGGATTTTTACACTTTGACAATTTTGAATATGGACCCACATAAAAATAATCTCATATTGGATATCAACAAATGGGCAAAGGGGCATGAAACTGGGATTTTAACTAATTAGAGCATAAAATTTGCAAGATCGAGAACAAGGAAAATAGGGTGCCAACACTGGTTCCGGTTGGGGACGTGTGACAACCATGGCATAGTGAGAATCACAAATCTTCGGGGCAGACCAAAAACACAAAACACAACAGAGGAAACAAAACACAAATGTATTTACAAGGCAACACACAACTAAGGCGTATATACAAACAACTTACAGTTATAGGCATGAGGACACAAAAGGAAAGATGATTATAAACAAAATTTAAACACAGAGGGGTAGAGAAAGCCTGTAAAAGGAAACTAAAACTACTTGCCTCTATCAAAGACAAGTTGAATGAAGGAGTTGATCTCCCTCAAACTAAATCTGCATTTTTCACCCCATTGCAACAATTGAAGACTACCCCCAACACACATCAATCTGCAACATATGATCATTGTGTTGGCAAGAGACACTGTGTGGCTTCATGAGTGTTGTCATTGATGGAAACAAAGTCCATCCCACACATCCGTAGGACATGGTGTGTCTATACCGGAAGTCATATTGAAGAGTATTTTGGTCCAGTGACCAAGAACAGAGCATGCAGCAAGGTCTAACAATCAAGTCCGGATCTCTCAGAAGAAGTATCTCAGTAAAGTGCGGACTTGGGGAAGTCAAGAGGAGTACCTTGACTGATAGATTCCAGGGATTGAGCCTCCGGTGAAGAAAGAGTGAAGAGATATGAGCACCTAAGTATTGGGTTCCTGTTTGGCAGAGTAGACTGAGGAAGAACTAACCGGCAGAGCATCAGACCTTAATCCGGATGAGATATTGATGGTGATCAAGCTTCCTGAGGTATCATTCATGATTGGCTGACATGATTGATGACTTCTATAAGCATCTCCTTGATACACATCACTTGGTAAGCAAGGATTCAGCCGACAGACCAGAGTTTGAGAAAATATTGAGTATTCTGGATGCCAACTAAAAAGTTGTTGAAATCCTTTGTGCGGATATATATACCAGATGGATTTTGATGAGAAGGTGTGTGTGGTGTGTTGTTAAGTGCAAAGAAAAGCAGAAGAGCAATGTGAAAGCAAGAAGACAGGCCTGGTATGTGACAGGACAGCAGTACCAAAGAAGAGGAAGAATGAAGTGCAATAGATCAGTATATTGAGCTTAACCAAAACTGAACCTAAGCACGTGTGGATGCTTCTCATCAGTTCAAGTACCTAGTTTCCTTGTATAAACTATTGTAGGTAGTGAGCCTCTTGTGAGCAGTGTGCTCGGGCAGTGAGCCCTAATTGGCAAGTGCCATTTTGTTCTTTCTATTCTTCTATCAGAGAATACAATCTTGGGTTAATCACCCCGTGGTTTTTTCCCTTAACAGGGTTTTCCACGTCAAAAATATTGTGTCATGTGTGTTGAGTTTATTTCTGCTTCCATTGTTTGTATGCTGATATGATTTGATATTGCTCTAATTGTTAAAAAGGGAAAGAAAGCAAATTATTAAGATAACTTATTCACCCCCCCCCTCTCAGTTATCAACAATTGGTATCAAAGCCAAGTTCCTCCAAACAGAGCCTAACAGTTTGAGGAAAATCTAAGAATTCAAATGGATATGTATGGTATGAGGGAACAACTTCAGTCTGCCCTTGATGATCTTGAGCAATCTCACTCTGAAGTCAATAACTTAAGAGGAAGACTCAAACAAGCTGATGATTTCATAAATGAACTAAAGGAGAAACTGAGCATCTCTATGGAAAAAAGAAAGGAACTTCTTCAGCAATTAGCAAGTCAAAGTGAAGCCAATGATACTAATGAAGATTTGAATGAGAAGAACAAATTATGTGAGAAGCTATCAAAAGAGGTCATTATGGTAAGACATGAAATGGAATCAGGAGTTATGAAATTCACCCAAGAAATTGAAGAGAAAAGAAAGACTGAAGATAATCTAAAACAATCTCTCAAGAAGAAGTCAGAAGACTGCCACAAAATAGATAGAATAATCAGGCATTTGGAATTTGATCTTGAAGAGGCCAGAGATAATGAAGAACAACTTGAGAATCAGATTGTCACTCTAAAAAGGGATCTTCAAATAGCAAATGAATATAAAGAGAAATTCAAGATAAGCTCTACTCAGCTTGAAGTTCTTCTTGAAAGCCAAAAGAGAGTAGATGATAAGTAAGGCTTGGGGTATGAAAAAGGTGAAAGCTCCGGATCCGGTCAGAAGAACTCTGGATCAGGAAATCCAAGCAATAGGCCTAGAAGACCTCCGATAAGGCAACCTGCTCAAAGATATCCATCCTTCAATGGTTACTGCTACAATTGCAATAACTTTGGTCATAAAGCAAATCAGTGTAGAAGAAGAATAAATCAGACTAATTCATCCTTCTCCGGATAGTGTTTTAATTGCAAAAGGTATGGTCACAAATCTCATGAGTGTAGAAATATGCAAATGAACAATTCATTCAATAGTAGATGCTTTGCATGCAATAGAATGGGACATATGGCTAATCAATGCAGATCAAGAGGATATCAGTCAAATCTGCAAAGAGATGTTTGCTACAATTACAATAGATCCGGTCATATTGCCAAATTCTGCAGAAGTAAGAATCAGGATAAAAGGGGTCCGGTGCATCATAATCAAAATCAAGACAAAGGAAAGGGAAAAGTGAGTGCGGATGAAATTCAAAGGGAGATGAACAAGATTTGGGTAAAGAGAAGTACAGAAAATGTTGGGGATGGATCCGCACCAGAATCTGGTGCTGATATTCCTTCTGGAAACTAAATAAGATGAGCTCTGGCTTAGGGGGAGTCAAAAAGAAAAACAAATTTCCCCAGCCAGTCAATTGGTGCCTAAAATTGGCACATGGAAAGTTGCAGATTAAAGGGTTCTCAGAGAAACATCTAAATGGGCCTTGGTAAAGATATGGAAGATCCGCAAGAAGTTTAGAAGAGGTTAATCTTCCTAGATTGATCCGGTATAACAGTCATCCGGTAAGAATAGGATTCTCACAGTTAGATCCGGTATGACTCAAATTTGAGGTATCTTGATCTGTGGATAAGTGGAATGATTGGGGAAAGATAGATAGATAGCTATTAGTGCATACTAGTGATCTGGAAAGATCTCTCTCAGAACAAGGAAAACAAAGCAACCGGAATAACTAAGGTTGTGCATTTATTGCAAAATGGAATTAGGGTTTGCGCAGAAATAAAAGGGTTCTTTAGTTCATCATTTGCACATTTGCATTTGAAAAGAAGAGAGGAGGAGCTCTGCAACAAGTTATCTCAAACCTCTCAAAGATCAACCACAGAAGTCGATTCATCCAAACAACTTGATCCGACTCATATCGTGAACCCTAGAAGCGTAAAGAGAAGATGAATGGGTCGGGTATGTTCTGAGTAGAATGCATGACAACTTTATGTGGTTAATGAGGCCTTTCAAGATAACCAAGGATGCCATTAGGGCAGTTACCGAATTGCACTCATCCGGTGGGTTACCTACTCTCAAATCCGTTAAGAATCAGACAGTGAGTGAGGCAATAGGATCAAATTTTGACGAGAGCAATGACAATTGAAGATATTACTGATCCGAATATCAAGTTTGCCTCCATGATAATTGGTTACAAGATATACCACTCCAGCAGGGAAAATTTAGTACTTGGAACTACAATTTACACTGCTTATCAGATGTTAAGAGAGAATACAGATTATGATCTTTGTGAGCTTCTTCTAAGCCAACTGTTGGAAAACCTACAAAAGATCAAGGACAAGAAAAACTCATTCAAGGATGGTGGGCTAATACTGTGAATGTTCTTTTACTTTATGAATGAGCTTCCTGGATCCAGTGGTTGGATGTGGCAAAATGACAGACCAATAGCCATACAAATCAGAGATTATTTGCATGGAATTGGTGATGCCAAGGCATAGAATACAACACTCTGGGGCTACTTCAAGAACTTTCAGAGTATGATGCAAGCCAGAGAGAGAATTCCCCAATCACTAGTTGAAAAGTATAAGGACACAGTATGCTTTATGGTAGAAACTGATCAATGCCTAATGGAGGCAGTGGAGCCAAGGACAGTCTGGATCATGCCAATGGGGTATGAAGTAGATGAGAAAATTGTAGAGCTACATGTTCAACACATGCTGAGTCAGCCCAAGGATCCCAAGGCAGAAAGATTTGGAACCTACCAAGAGCTAAGTGTAAAAGTTTATGTTGAACTTAGACAGCCTGAGATCAAGAGAAAAGTAAGAAGGGAAGTAGAAGAATTCGCCAAAAGGCATGGAATATCAAAGGAGGTAGTTGATGCCAACAGAGAGAAGATGGAAAGGGCAGAGAAAGAAAATGAAGAAGCAGAAAAAGAAAGTGCTTCGGTAGAAGCCCCCTCCCAGACCAGATGCTCTAAGAGCTCTACATCTGCCACTGCTAAGAGCTCAAAGGCATCAAAACTAGAAGCAAAATCATCCGGTAAAGGAGAAAAGAGAACAAAGACAAAGGTTACAAGATCATACACAAGCCTCAAGGATGATGAGGAGACAAAGACAGGTGAGGAAGTAAAGAAAATGAAGAAGAAGAAGAAAACATCTGGTGAATCCTCTATTGGTCAAGGGAAGCAAGGAAAGGCAGAAGAATTTGTTGAAAAACCTACTCTTCGCATTGATGATATCATCAAATCAGTCATTGTGGATGGGAACCTAAAACCAATGATTGAGTTCTATGATGCATATAATGAAGCTGACCAGAAGATCTTGCAAGAAGCGACAGTCAGGTATCTGAATATCTATAATAAGGCATTTATTGAAATCATATCTCTAATTCCTAAAAGCCTAGAGAAGGAACTAGAAATAAGGAAGAACAATGCCAAGGCAAAGGACCTTGAGATTCGGGAATAGATAGCTATTCAGCTCTATCCTTCAATCACTCAGAAACAAATGAATATGATCTTCAAAGATTGCAAGGATGAGTTCCGGAGCAAAGCTAGAATGAATCAGCTTATGCTTGGAGAGACTGACAAAGTGGTAAAAGAAATAGAAGACATCCTCCGAAATGCATACAAAAGATTCAATCTTCCTGTTATAAAGGACTTAGGTGATGATACCTCTACCATGGATGACAAAGAAAAATCCACTGAGACAGTGGCAGAAGAGACAAAGGAGACAAGTAAAGAGAAAGCTAAAGATTTAGATTCCTCTAGTTCGGAAGAGGAAATTCATGGAGAAATAGACACCTCTCTTCCGGATCCCCCTGCAGACTCCGAAATTGAAGGAGAAGAAAGAAAAGAAGAGAGCATTAGTCAAGAAGAACAAGTAAAGGGAAGAGAAGAAGATCAAATTGAGAAGACCACAGGTGACAGTGTTAAGGCTGTAGAAGGGAAGAAAACTCTGTCTCCGGCAAGAGACACAACAGAAGCAGTCAAAGACTTCTTGACAAAAGAAATGATGGAATTAGATGAACCAGAGCTACTTCAAGGACCATTCAATTTTGATTCCCTCTCTCCGGTCCAGATAGTGAAGGTGGCATCTTTTGCTCAAGCCAAAGCAAAAGAAAAGCTTGTAAAGTCTCACATGGAAGACTGTGAGCTAATAGAGATTGCATCCGGTGTGCTAGAAAAAATATGCCATCCTTCCAAAAGGATTCTTTAGCCTCCACATCCGGTAATCTAAAGTCTCTTGTAAACTCTGTTAATACACATTTTGTTTCCTTAGAGAAGTCAGCTGAAGAAAAGGTCTGGAAGGAGTTTTTGGGAAAATGATTCTCCAAGATACAAGGATTTATAACCAATGATAGGAGAAATATGGATATTGGGATAAAGAGCTTAGAAAATGCTCTTAAAGATGGCGAAGAAGTATATAAATTTTGTTTATCCTGGTCTAAAGTGACAAAGGATATTGAGAAGAAAATGAAAGAACAAGAGGATAAACTGTCAAGCCTCTCTCAGAATTTTGATCCTCTCACCACATCCACAATAAACCATGAATGTCAGACTATTGCAGTCATAAATGAGATAAAAAAGCTTGAGAAGGAGAGGAAGAACATAATAAGTAGGATGGGTGAACTTAGAGGGATGATTATCCCTAAATTAGAGGCCATGCATGAGGCCCTAATTGATGCTCAGACCACAGCCCGGAGCAGTGATCTGACAGATCTAAAGAGGGCAGAAGCTTTTGCATTCCTGTTGAGCGGCCACATCTCAATTTTGGACAGGATGAAGCAGAGTTGAGCAACAGAATTTGTCCAGTTAAAGACAACTTTTGCAGATATACTTCAATATATGTAAGTATAACATATATATATACTTATGCAACTAAGTATAGTTGGATTTTTGGGGATTTTTGGTGTGCAGATTCTACCATTTGCCATTGATGTCAAAGGGGGAGTGAGTAGTAGTGAAAAATGTGGAATCTAGTTAAGGGGGAGCTCCGGAAAAGTGTACATTAGAACAGAGCATCAGCCAAGGGGGAGTGTAGTGTGGCACTTAGTCATTTTTCACTAAGTGTTGCCATCAATGCCAAAGGGGGAGATTGTTGGCAAGAGACACTGTGTGGCTTCATGAGTGTTGTCATTGATGGCAACAAAGTCCATCCCACACATCCGCAAGACATGGTGTGTCTATACCGGAAGTCAGATTGAAGAGTATTTTGGTCCGGTGACCAAGAACAGAGCATGCAGCAAGGTCCAACAATCAGGTCTGGATCTCTCAAAAGAAGTATCTCAGTAAAGTGCGGACTTGGGGAAGTCAAGAGGAGTACCTTGACTGATAGATTCATGGATTGAGCCTCCGGTGAAGAAAGAGTGAAGATATATGAGCACCTAAGTATTGGGTTCCTGTTTGGCAGAGTAGACTGAGGAAGAACTAACTGGCAGAGCATCAGACCTTAATCCGGATGAGATATTGATGGTGATCAAGCTTCCTGAGGTATCATTCATGATTGGCCGACATGATTGATGACTTCTATAAGCATCTCCTTATTCGCATCACTTGGTAAGCAAGGATTCAGCGTATAGACCAAAGTTTGAGAAAATATTGAGTATTCCGAATGCCGACTAGAAAGTTGTTGAAATCCTTTATGCGGATATATATACCAGATGGATTTCGATGAGAAGGTGTGTGTGGTGTGTTGTTAAGTGCGAAGAAAAATAGAAGAGCAGTGTGAAAGCAGGAAGACAGGTCTGGTATGTGACAGGACAGCAGCACCAAAGAAGAGGAAGAATGAAGTGCAGTAGATCAGTATATTGAGCTTAACTGAAACTGAACCTAAGCACATGTGGATGCTTCTCATCAGTTCAAGTACCTAATTTCCTTGTATAAACTATTGTAGGCAGTGAGCCTCTTATGAGCAGTGTGCTCGGGTAGTGAGCCCTAATTGGCAAGTGCCATTTTGTTCTTTCTATTCTTCTAACAGAGAATACAATCTTGGGTTAATCACCCCATGGTTTTTTCCCTTAACAGGGTTTTCCATGTCAAAAATATTGTGTCATGTGTGTTGAGTTTATTTCTGCTTCCATTGTTATGTATGTTGATATGATTTGATATTGCTCTAATTGTTAAAAAGGGAAAGAAAGCAAATTATTAAGGTAACTGATTCACCCCCCCCCCTCTCAGTTATCAACACATTGAGCAAAGGCCACCTCCACCAATGAAATCACTACTACAAAGCAACCATAAGAAATAGGTACTCGACCTATTCCAATCCACATCGCACACTCTCATAATAGCAGGGGTGAAAAATCAAGAACAGAGTCGGCATCAAAACATATGGATGAAGACAAATCTCCATCATCAACTGTCAAGTTGTCATACCTATTGACCTATTCATGTGAAATGAGGGAAAATGAGAATACATCTAG
This sequence comes from Cunninghamia lanceolata, assembly GCA_027924645.1. NCBI lineage: Eukaryota > Viridiplantae > Streptophyta > Pinopsida > Cupressales > Cupressaceae > Cunninghamia > Cunninghamia lanceolata. The sequence goes on along the minus strand of BSBN01000261.1, from coordinate 28,819,380 downwards.
CTCACATGGCAAAGAAAAATGTGTCTAACTACACTATTGATCTACAAGAGAAGACACTTCATCTTGCAGAGCAAACTGGAAAGACTCCAGCTCAGGTATACCTTCAAACTAAAATGCAACATGTTGATCTGCAATTTGACACTCGTGTTGTTGTACATCCTCTTCATTTATATGTTGGGCCCATGTAAATGATTCAAATTCACACACAACACTATCATCCAGATCAGCAAAAACTTGTCCTTCATCACAAAGGAACGTTTCATAATCATGATTTTCAAGTTCTTGGACAATAGACGGACAACATACACAACTTTCACTAGTGCTGATACAATATTCAATTATTAAATCATGAGCGCAATTCAATCCAAAATTTAAAACATTAGCACACAAATTAGAACCATGAAACACCTCACATTTAAGAACCACGGTCTTCCAATTGTCTCTTTGTTTCAAGTTCACCTTGGCAACTTATTGTGTCACACATGCTGTGCAAACAAACCACTGACAAGTATCTTCTTCCTCATTCATTATATCACTTTCTTGTGGTTGACCTGAAGCACACTCTGCATGAGAAAGACATCACACTTTGCACCAAAGAAACAAGTTCTCATATGTGTCCACATGATCACCATCTTCACAATCCAAGGCAAACTCTTCACACCGAAACTTCATGGTTGCACCAACATCTATCTCTGATTGGTTATCATCAAGTGCAATCACCTCAACCTCATGCAAACAAACACTAACTACTTCCTCATCACAAACGGGAACAAAAGAAGACAAGACATCAAACAAGAAACAAGTTCCTTACTCACTATCTGTTTCACTTACCTGTGCACCTTCTACATAATTAGTTTCACAAGCTGACCTAACTTGTTGTTCACTGGTGCACACGCCTTCCTCATTGTTTACCAAGCCACATACCTGAACATTAGGCTAGAAGTCATCATTGGTTCTATCATTTTCATCTTCAACTGATGAGCTACCCAAACGAAAATAGGTGCATATGTTGTCATCATCTACATCGTTGTCACATGATGCACCATCTTCCACTTCTACCCTCTTGACTACACAATCATAACCACTTGATGTTGCACTCATCTGATTGTTTGTATCCATAGAATTGTTGTTCAAATCGACAAGTTCTTCACTAGCAGCACACACACTTGTAGATAGCAAACTATGTAGTCATCTCTCATCTTCTCCAAGTAGTCTAGGCATTCATATGCTTGTTACATACTTGTTATTTTAAAATCTTCCCAAACATAACTCAGTCCAATTTCATATGCTTTGAAAAGCATATCGATGCAAGCGAGAGTGTTAGGTCTGAAATCATTTGGATTATGAGAAAGCAATAGCGAACCTATGACCAAAATCCATGCTTGACTCTCCCTCGTCTTCTGATTTTCTTTAGCTCAATGACAAGATCAGCAGGGTCAAGACCTTTGACAAATTCATTTTCAAACGTTATTACAAGTTCATTCTAAGAGGCAAAGGACTGCCCCAGGCAGTTTTAGATCCATTCTTTTGCCTTTCCATGCAATGACCTAACAAAAAATCTCATGTACATATCATCATCCTCAAATTGAGATTTTTCCATAAATTATGAGAATACATCAACATGTGTGTCCCCTTCTCAAATGTTGTACCCATCAAACTTGGGCAACTGTTTGTAGACCTTGGTTGGCATACTCATCATTTTGTAATCAACCCAAGAGAGGTCTAACTAGTTGGAAATTGAATCTAAGGGAGGAACAGGGGATTGAGCAAACTAATTTTTAGGGGTAGCAGGGCGATCATTGAACTGCACCCTAGACTCTAGTAGCTTAATATTATTTTCAATTTCTTTTTCTTGCTGCTATAAGGACTTCAACAAATGTTTGGTTTTATCAATTTCATATTGCTGCATTGCTAATTCATTTGGATTTTGCATAGATGCATATAGGTTTGGGGTTGTATAACATGCAGAGCTATGACTGAAATATGAATTTTTAGGATAGTCATGGGAATCCACACCAATGTAGTTTCTAGGTCTGAGATATAGGACGATTCGTATGAAAAGGCATCTCTAAGGTAATCAAATTCATACCAATTGGCCATGACTAAAACATCCTATAATGCAAGGCATAAAATAGAGGCGTACAAATTTGTTCCTCCAACATGACAAGAACACGATCTCAAGGTAGGAAGAAAAGCATGTGTACCTTTATTTCACCAACTATTGCAAATAAACTGGGGCGTCCAAATTACCAACAACAAACATATTGTTACAACAACAAACCTTCTATTTTTGATAGCAGAGTCACCACTTCTTCCAAAGAGGAATTCCTTAAAGTGTGACTGGTCTTCAAGGCCACAAATTGATTTTGGGTTCAGCACACAGTAGAGTTTTCAAATTCTTTTACCCTCAAATTCTCCCTAACAATGGCGTCAAAATGTTGGTTCCCAAAATAACTACAACCTAAAACCCTAAAACATTACTCAACCACCCAAGCCAAAGGTGTCATCAAGGTGATTGGAAAGAGGTTTATCAATAGGTTAAGGGCGATTTTGGCCAATTGGCAGGAGTGGGTATGCTCTTCTGCACAATGGCAAGATGCAAACATACATGTCATGATTCACTTAAAATCTAAACAGTTTGTATCACTTCATATGAATCCCCGGTTATAACATAGAATCATGGACAACATGCAAATCCTAACCTAACCCTACTACTCCTAATACTAATAGAATATGGGTTTGATATTTGAAGAGTGTTTGATCCCTCACCAACATGGACCAATGCTTACTCCATTGGGCAACAGTCATAGGATGCAAGGAAAAGGTGAAAATGTTTGGTAACCATCAACAGAACAGGGAATGCATTCATATGTAAACCCAAGAATATATTTCACAAAATGGACATACTTAGTAATCCCTAACATAACTACAACAATTCATTTGCAACAACAGAGAGATACAAAACCTGTGTATTGCTTTAGAAGTTGTAACATTCATCTAACCTCAATTACAATTGCACTAACAGGGTAAAAGCAAAAACCTGTCACTTTTTTGAAGGAATCGGCCAACACAAACAAAAATTTTCAATGATGTAACCTAATGAAATGTGGAACTCTTGATGAATTTTATGCTTGTAATTTTTCAAAAATTTAAAAAAATTATTTTGATATTTTTTATAAATTTAAGAGTAGATTTTAAATTGCTGAAAATTTTAAGAAAAAGTGACGTCGAGTCCACATCACAAACAAAACAGTAAACAATCTTATTTTTCCCTATTTTTTTTCTAAATAGATTAGTTCAATATTAGTGCATGCAAAAAAAAAATGAATGCATATTTTTTTCGTAATAACGTTTTAAAGTCAAACTTACCAAAATTTGATAGTTTCCATTGCACGTCAATTTTTGTATAAGTTTTTTTTATCATTTTTTCAATATTTTAAATCAAAAACATATTAAAATTAATCAAAATATCAATATATATATATACTTGGATTGTAGACTCGAAGCTCTCCAAAAAAGTATTTTTAGTTTTTTGAAATAATTCATTCTAACTGAAGAAATGTTTAGTTTAAGTTGAGAGTTTCAGAAAATACTGAAAAGGAGTAGGTGGCTGCCAACAAGGATGCCACATAGATAGTTTAGGGCGAAACTATTTCACCTTAAACTATCTTATTTTTCCTGCCACAAATAATACGAGGAATTTTTTTTTTATTTGCCTAGTTTTGGGCGAAAACGACTTGCCCAAAAATGACTCACCCGAAACTATTCTGACACGTACGGGCCATAGAGGCGTGACATTGTTTCAGACGAGACCTACTCGTCCAAAAATGACTCACCCAAAAACGACTCACAAGGAACTATTTTGCTAGTCCAAAGTGTGACACAAGTTTGTGCTTTTACCCAACAAATGTGGTGAAGGAAATATACAACCACAATTACATATTCCCAGAACTGTTACAAGATGTCATGGAGACATACCATTACATAAAATTTGCATTGAAGACCTTCCTCTAAGTTGCAAAACAAATTTCGCCCATAAACATGTATGACCGGAGTTGTTTGATGCCTTAGAAACTCCACGAGTAGATGCATGACCAGAAAATGGGTTCGAAGACCAACTCGTAATACACCTTCTGATCACGTATATATAGCATTTTGTTCACAACTACACCTAAGCAGGAAAACTCTACCCTACCAACCACCAGTACTCAACCAACTTCACCTACCTGTACCTGTTGCATTTAAACATCTTCAATGATTTCAATTTGGTCAAAAACGAACAATCATGGCGGCTTGGGGAAGATCGGCGTTTAAAATACAATGCCTGCTAAAAGTGCGTGTAAAACTTTTACAACACTTTAAAATACATTAAAATATTTTAAAATATTACATTTATCACATGCTTTATTTTCTTCTTTGACTTCTTGCTTTTCGGCACATTGGGTTTACCATGAACCAAGGCTTCCTTTTGGCAGGGTCAACGGTTCGCAAACCAGCCAAACCACCAAAAAGCCATCTCTTTCGGCCTTTTCTTCTCTTTTTGGTGCTGCCTCCCATTTGTGAACCACGACCCCCCTTTTCAATGGGTTCGACGGTTCGTGAACCTGTCGAACCGCTGAAAAGGCAAAGCAAATGGGGCTACAAACACATAGAACACAAAGGGGATCAACACTAAGGAATTTTAGGATCAACAAGGGATTTTTACACTTAGACAATTTCGAATATGGACCCACATAAAAATAATCTCAGACTGGATATGAGTAGATGGGCAGAGGGGCATGAAATTGGGATTTTAACTGATTAGGGTATAAATTTTGCAAGATTGGGAACAGGGAAAATAGGGTGCCAACAGCATGATTATGTATTCGTGAGAGTAACTGCCGTCAGGATTCTTGGATATAATTCTAGCGTCCTACAAGTACTCATTTACTAAAATGGAGATACATTTTGACAGCCATGAAGTTCTAGAAGAAATGCGATTTAAGGTTAATTACAAGTGTGAATACCTTAGAAACGATGAATAATTTCCTGTGATTCTTCCGTGTTATTCATGTCCCTTGGCTTTTCTACATTCTTGACATATACATTATTCCCCTTGGAGTTTTCTGTAGAATTAAGTATTAACAAGATTCTGACAGATGGTTGCATTCAATATACTGCCACATATGTTTGCAACTAGACATCATGCAAATGTAGGGATGTTGGCTTGGTAAAATTTGTAGATGAGGAGAATTGAAATGAGGATTCGCACTCCAAGATTAAATGATGAAGTGTGTCTTACATTCAGCCTAGAAATGAGAGGTGACTACAAGAAGATACCAATGACGGAATGCACATGTCCTACAACTTATCTGCATATCGGAACAGAACACCACTATGTATAGAACTTCTCCTTTGCAAATTTAGCATAGGTTACCGTTAAGGAGTCTGAGTTTTTCAACAACTCATTAATATGCTCATTCAGCACTGTTGGCAGTACATGAGGCCTGTTCTCATGGAAGCACTTTCTTTGAAAACCTAAAGCCTCATCATGAACACCATTTTTTGCATTTGCCATATTCATCACAATGCATAAGGCCACTATTGGATGTCACATTCTGTCAAACAATTTGTGGGCCTTCTGTTTCGCATATATAAATGTCATGTGCAGAATAACGGAGAATGGTAATTGATCAGTTTGGTGACCCAAGCCTTGCGGTTGATGATTCATTCACTTGGTTTAAGTCTTTCCTTGCATATTAAAATCATGATTCAGCAATAGTTTGGTTAAATAGGTACAATATTTTGGAAACTCTTGCTTTTCATGTTGTCGAAAAGGAAACACTTTAATTAACACATATTATATTAAAAATGTGTCAGCAATATCTGAATAAATAGGGATTGAATTTTGTGTAAACATGGTACTCAAGCCTATTTCTTGGGACAGGAGCCCTCTTATACTCCAAGAACCTTTAAAAAAATGGTACAAAATTCAAATTTTACTGAATTTAAGTCTTCATTGTTTAAATAAAAACTAGTAATGTTTGGAAAAAGCAAAATCAGTTCATATTTCTTGTTAAGCTTTAACTTGTGCATATATCTGAATTGCAGTGGCAACCAATTGAGAAATTTTGTGTTTTGTAACAAAAAATAGGAATGTTGCCTTTCCTTAGAAAATAAAAAATATCAAAATATCAAAATAGATGAAGAGTGATTGGTTAATGGGAGCTCTGCCAAGTAGGTGTGCATAGTGATTCAGTGCAAGCCGAGGTTTAGATTAGACCTAGCTTTTGGTACAACAGTCATTCTCTTGTTATTTTGAGGAGGGTATAGCAGGATGGAAACTGGGAGAGGGAAGCAGGGGGGAGTTCATCAAGCCTCCCAGGGCAGAATTTTCATCTAGCAATAACTAGTCCAGTCCTAGAGCTAGACAAAAACAGACTGGAAGGTAATATTCATAGATTTTGTATCTAGAGGTTTGATCTTAGAGCCCTCATGTTCAACGATTAATTGATCATTTGTAAGCATGGGTGAGGAAGAACTAGACAACTCATGGGGATTATGAGATCAGCTCATGCCCTAGAGAATATTTTATCATGATCTTTGCTAATGAGTTGGATAGGGAGCAGATCTTCTAGATGTTATTCAAAATGCAGATCTATTTATGAAGCATTTGCATATCAGTTTTGTTGGTGGAGCCCAAGATCACCAACTGCAAAAATAACCTTCACGAAATAGAGAGAAGCATAGCTATTTCACCAAATAAAGAGTGAAAAATGAGATGATAAATTACATATGGTACAGGCTTTTTAAAGCCGTGAAAATGCTGACAGGTATGAAACTTCCCAGCACGGGAAAAACAACTACCCAAAACTATATGCACCTAACTAATAATATTTGCCTAAGTAAAACTTAAGCATAGTAAACGGTAAAACCATTTACTCCAACAAGTTTTAAACCGATGAATGAAATGCCTTCTAAAGCTCTTATATGGTTACAGTTGTATGCCCTACTACATGACTTATTGCCGCGCTGTGTCTTCCAATCCTTGGCAAACTTCATGGTCAAGTTTGTATGTCTTTCCACATCAACTTTAGGAAGACAAGCAGCCAACTATGCTCAGATGTGAGTAAAGTTGGATTCAAATTGCCTGTTGCCAGAAATTGTCACATTGAGATTGACAAGGTGGAAACAGATCGACCAAGTCAAGTACAAGTGCATACCATTTAGATGTAGAGCCTGTAATGGGTATGGCACCTTGCAAGGGAGTTTCCTATGGAAAAAAAAGAAGATTCGAAACCAATGAAGGAAGACAATAGGGGCAAATGAGGAATGTTTCAGAAAGCCAAAGAAAAAGCATACAGTCAAGGCCAAGTAGACAAAAGTGGGGGTATTGAGCAAGTAGGGACAAGATCAGGTGAAGGACTAGAAGGGAGAAGAAGAGAAAAGAATTTGTGGAACACAAGCACCAAACAAAGTGGCGAGGAGTCAAAGGATACAGATATGATGGAGGATTATGCTTTAAGGGTACTCAGGATGACCCATCATAAGGCTAGCTAGTAGAATAAGTCTACGAGGAAAAAGCCCAAGGGAAAGATAGGACCATAGAGGTCATGAGTGATACAGATCAAATGGTCATTTTGGGGGAAAAGGTAGCAAGAAACTAACATAAACAAGGAAAATAGAGAGGCCCAAGGTTCAGCCAGGTAGTGACAAAAGGACATCTGATATAGGTAAGTCAAGAGGGAAAGAGATGGTATGAATGTGAGCATTCAAAAGGAAACCACGGTAGAGGTGTCTAGTGAATAACAACCTCTAGTGAAGATCCCCCATTAATGGGATAGGAAATAGCTAAAGCCTCCAGCTGGCTTTTGGAAATTAAATTTTGACAGAGCTTAACATGGTAATCTGGGCCAGGCAGGGGCAAGTGTTGTGCTTCAGGGCTCTTCAGGGTCTTTTGTTCATGGAGGTCCTTTCTTGGCAGTGCATTCTAATAATGAAGTGAAATGGATGGATCATGGTGGTTGTTGGAGATCTTTTTCCAGCTGTTTCTTTGGGCTGTAAGCAGTTGATTGTTGAAGGGGATTCAGAGATTGTTATTTTAGCTCTTAATAAGAAGTCATGTCCAAACTGGAAGTGTATTAGTCTGCTGGAGGAAGCTCTTTCCTTGTGCAAGTCCTTCAATGATATTCTTTTCATTCACGGTTTTTGGGAGATCAATAAGTTGGCAAACTGTTTGGCAAATTTAGGAGCTGATCAAGGTCCTTTTTCTGCCTTGATTAGCGATAGGATGGATTCCTGCGGAGGGTTCAATTCTCTTCTCAAAGCTGATGTACCTTAATTTTTGAAGTTGTAAAGCCCTCATGCTTTGGCAGCCACAGTTTGATGGGGTGAGGTTTTTTTTGTTTCAGTCTAACTTGTCACATATCTCTTGATGTGAAGGGCCTGTATGCTGGATCTGGGAAGGAAAGATCACTGCTACGTAAGTTTTTAGCTCCTTTTTTCCCCATCATTGCCTGATGTCAGATTAATAAGAAAGTATGTCTCATACGAAGATGATTTCTCATGTGTGCATCATTCTTTGCTCATTGTTCTCTCTTTTCATGGGTCAGATCTCAGCATTTTCCGTGTTAGCTCTTTGCTATCTTCCTTTCTTTCCTAGTGCTTGGTATGGAGAAGTGTTGCTCTCTTGGTAGTGTTTTTCATGCAATGGCATGCAAGGGTGCAGTCAAGGGGAGGGACCCACAATTCAAGAGCCCAGTGTCAAATTTGAAGCTGAAAACAATCCTTGATCACTCAGTAGCTGGCTTGATTTCTTTGATAAAACACATTTTGGATCCGGTTAGGTGTAAGATACTGGGGTAGCTCACTCCCCTGCATCCATTATGGATGATTTCCTGCACAAGCTGGACGAGAAAGTGTTTGCCCCAGTGGTGAGGCGGTGGTTGCTGCAGAGCTTGGTTCATTAGGAGGGGGGGCAGGTGGAAAAGGAGGATGCAGAGCCAACAGATTTCCCTGTTCAGCATTCTGTGGATTCTCCTTGGGTGTCTAAAGCTGAGATTAGGGCTTTAAAATGATAAATTAAGGAAGTGATTCCTGTGTTAAAGAAGGTCAAAAAATTCATCTCTTATATCAATTTGGTAGTAAAAAATCTTCTGGTCTCTCAAACAAATGGTTCATTCGAAGTTTCCAGCACATATACCCCTCTTTGGATGGACATGTCTGTCACAGGGCTGCCAAGAGAAGGAAGCTGTTGCATGGTATCACATTCACCAACCTGGAAGATTGTGGCTTTGCTGACTTTCCTATTAAAGAGGTTGTGGCAGTTAAGAAATGTGTGAGAGATGAAGATGGTGTTGTCAACATGTTTGAACTTCAGGGGTGTGGATGGGTAGCGGGTGGTTTAATCTGTGTCTGTGTTTTCTCCTCTGTGGTTCATGGCAATGGGGGCATCAGTGGCTCTTTTTGTTTGATCTTTGACCCTTGTTCATTTTTTTGCTGAGACTTGGTTTTTGGCCTTTTTATGTTTGTAATCAATGTTCTGGTTTTCTTTCATGGTCCCCAATAGAACCCTCGTATAATTATTAAAAAAAACAATCTCTAGTGATGAAAGTTCTTGAAAAGAGAAAAAAATGGAAATCAAATTCATTAAGATTATTTCTTGGAATGTTAGGGGAGTGCTGCACCCTCATAGAAACAATTTTTGAAAGTAAGGGACACAATAATTTTCCACAGTAAATGACAGTGAGTACTTTTGGATGTAACTGTGTGGTGATTTTTAACATCAATGTTTTGAATCCATCATTAGAAAGAGGAAAAAATTGATGCTGGATCAGTAAGTGTGATCCAAAATGTTTATGATTAAATTTTTTGAAAGATTTAATGGGTAACAAAAAACCAGATATTCTTTTGTTGTCAGAAACCAATCTTGTAGGGAGTCAAGTGGAAAGATATGCCAAAACTCTATATACATGTGGAGTGGATGCTAAGGGTCAGGTTGGAAGGTGGGCAATCTTCTAGATTCCTGATTTATTGTTTAAGCCATCTAAGGATTAGATAATATGCTGTGTTTTGAGTCCAAGCTCAAGTCTTAGCTTTGATCAAACAAAACTTCTATGGGCCTTGAAATAATGGTTTGCAGGAAGGGTGCTTGGACCACTTCAAAGGAAGTGGGAGAATAAGAACAGTAAAAAGATGGACTATGGTGTAGACTTCAACATGCATCAAATTAACAATGGTGTGATCAATTCATGAACCGGATCTTAAGGACATGCAAGCTTTTGAGGCAAACTTGCAACTCTAGGACATTAAATCATGCTATGGGCATTTCACGTGGAGCATCAGGCAGACCTTGTTGCAAAAAAGTTGAACAGCTCTTTTGGTTCAGATGGCTAGCAGGCTCAATATCTCTGATTGAAATGAAGTGCTGCATGAGGGAGGATTTGATCACTAGTCTGTGCATGTGGTGATCGTGGAGGACTAGCCACCTTGGCCTCCATTTTTAGTTTGAAAAAATGTGACTAGAACACCCTAGGTTTGAAAGTTTTTGAGGCAATATGGTGAGTGGAAGCAATAGAGGTCCAAGGGGCTAGGATTTTGTCCTAGCTGAAAAGTTGAGTTTATAAAAAAAATGGAAGAATGGAAAAAAGAGAATTATAAGAACATCTTCATTAGCAAGGCAAACATAGAGGATAGAACAAGGTAGGATCAAGATGAAAGTCTAAATAGGATATGAAAGATGTCATGGAATTGTTGGACAATGTTTATTGCAAGGAAGAGATCTTGTTCAAACAAAGATCGAGGATCCAATGGTTGAGCGAGGCAGATAGGAACACTAAGTTTTTGCAGTAGACCTGAAAGGCTGAAAACTCAAGAAGGCAGAATCTTAGAGACCCAGGAAGAAATGGAAAAAGTGGGGTTTAGTAATATTGGAAAGGAGGTGTTTAGGAATATAGAACATCTATAACAAAAGATGAGATGGACAGAGAGGAAACTAATCTTTTTTGCTTTCTAGTATTCCAGCTATTTTCTCAGAGAATTAGAGCCGGGCTTTCTCTTGTCCAGTTTTAGATAAGGAGGAGAAGAAAGTGGTGTTCAAAATGTAGGGGGAAAGACCCATGCACCAGGTGGCTTTCCAAATTTCTTAAGGGATTGAAGTTTCTATTGCCAATGATACAATCACCCACCTTCAATTTATAGGCAATCTATTTTAATTGTTGAACCCTATTTGGAGAAATGCAAATGCGTTAAGGAGATTCTTTAGAATTATGAGTTGGCTTAAGTCATCAATAGTGAGCATAATTACTTTGGCAAGAGCTTGGGATGTTAACTCACAAGTTCAATGGATTCATATCTCAGAGTTTCTCTCTTTTAAGGGAAGGCAAAACTAAACCTCTGGCTTGGTTTGGTAGATAGAATATAGAAAAGGCTTAGGTACTTGCAAAGGAAAGCGGTTGTCTTTGGCAAGCAAGTTGATTATGATCAAAGCGGTCCTCCAAATAATTCCTACTTATTGGTTCTCTGTCTGGCAAGCACTAAAGAACATTCATAATGAGACGTACAAAGTTTTGCATCTTTTCTTGGAGCAAAGAATAGAGAAGCAAATGACGATCTTATTGGTAGCATGAAAAAATTTAAGATGCCAGAGGATCTATGGTGCACTGAAGTTAAGAATGGGGAACTTGATAACCCAGCATTAAGAGCAAACTTGGTCTGGGTGATACATAGTAAAAAGTGAAATAGGATGGAGTACTACAATTAGCAGGAAGTAACTAGATAGTGATTTACTGCAAAGGATCTTTATCACTCTATCACTGCCCAAAGGATCTAACATCTGGAATAATGTGGTTTCTGCAAGTCTTTGATATAGAAGGCTCTATTATGAAAAATAGGCAATGGCAAGAAGGCTGACTTCTAAGGTGGTGGATGGCATATGGACTACCCAAATTTTGGGGAAGAAAGCCAAAGACTACTAAGTCAACAAAAACTAGGGTCGCTGGGAAACATGGATATGGAAAGATATGCATTTGCTTCTATTTGCTTCTCAAGAAGACCCAACCAATTGTTGATTGCACCAAAACAAGATCTTAAGAGTTTCAAAGTGTTGTGGAATAACCTATCCAGCAGACTGCAATGGAACTTTTCTGAGAGAGGAGGCTGCAGGATATGACCTACTTGTGGAAACAATAACAATGGCATCTAGATCAGAGGTTTAAAAGAAAGTGTGAGGAGCTCACACTTGGACTAAGGCTAAAGTACTCTTGTGGATGGCAGTGCAAGGCATGATTGTGACTGGAGACCACCTGAGAAGAAAGATCTTTTCAAGACCCACTAGATGTGAGCTCTATCATAATAAGAAGGAAGTTGATTACATCCTTTTGAATTGCTATTTCATAAATAAGGTATGGTTGGGCTTATTAAGTAGCTTTAGTATTATATTATTTAAGTGTGACCTCCAATGCAAACTTTGGTATCATATATCCAGTCAGAGTGTAAGGCCAAAACTAGAAATGTTAAGAGTACTTTGGGACTCCATTCCAGCAATGATTCATTGGAAGAAATGGATAGAAAAGAATGAACAGATCCTCCAAGATGAAGGAGATCAGTTGAGGAGATCCAAAGTCTCCAAAGGAAACATCATGTATTCCTAAGCTTAGGGAGGACTTGAATTTGACAACGAGCACAGATCTTGATATAGGGAACGAGGTCTTAGGGTCTTACAACTCTACTGAACTGCAATAAATCCTACTATGAAAAAGAAGATTTAGTGGCATCTAAAAGAAGATAGGAGCAAACTAAATTTTGATGGAGCTTCTTCGGGTAACCAAGATCCTCTGGTGTAGGATGTGTCATTCAAATCTTGGAGAGTGAGGTTATTGCACTTGAGGTGGCATCCATGGGTGTTAAATCAAACAACTAATTGGAGGTTGAAGGGATAGTGATGGATCTCAGAATGGCTATTTAGTTTAGAATCTTGACAATTGTATAAGGCATTCCTATATTATTGCTGGAGTAATGAAGGGAGGTCAGGGGAAACATTGGATAAAGAGGATCGTCAACAAAGCTATGGAACTTGGAAGCTACTTTGAGGAAATAGGTTTTCCCCAACTGCTTGCGATAGGGGAATATAGTGCTTTGTAGGAGCTACTTTGAGGAAATACGTTTCACCTTTCACCCACTGCTTTCAGGAGGGGGTTAGAAAGGCGTATTGGCTGCCACTAGACAACAGACGGGTCATGTCTAATGGAGAAAGCTTCAAAGAATATTTGAAAGATGTTAATCTTTGCAGAGACCTAAGGAAGCTAGTTGATGAAGAAAGAAGACCTTGGAATACTGACCATTAAAAGTAATGACTCAGCTTTAGTTTTGTTATGAGAAAAGGGGGATGCAAAGAAAGAGAGAGGGAGAGAGGGAGAGAGTCTTGATGATGAATACATTCCTTTATCAGGCCTTTACAAGCACAGTTCATTTTAAGATTATTTTGAACAATGGTGAGGTGGTGAGTTTTAATTTCTATTAGACCTTAATGGCATGTATTAATGTGTTTAAAATATGTTTGGCTAAAAATAGAGAGCATTTGAGATTTTAGTTTAACATTTTTTGGAATGGCGTGGGCACATCTGCAATATGTTCTTTGGTGGAGAATGGAGTTACTTTTGCTCATACTGTAAAGGGACAAATTTGGCAGGAATCTTTTATAGGTGAGGAGATGTGGTTATCAATTTTTGGCTCTTCTTAGAGGTTTTAATGATTGTTACAGGTTGCCATTGTGCAGGAGGAAGGCTGTTGTTCAGCCTGCATCTTATGCTATTAATAAACAGTTTTTCTGAAGGCTTTTTTCATTTTGTGTAGTGGCTAATTTATCGAGCAGGTCATGATTTGGATGCCAGATGACACTGGCCTGATATTTTTTTATGGGTGCCTCTGCAGAGCACAAAATCATCTGCTGTGGACCTGTTGGTGGCAAGCATGACATTTGCTATGGTGGTATGTCAAGCTGCGGTAGCTGCCTGTAAGGGAGCTGCATCAGATTTTCTGTTGTAGCCTTTGTCAACAGCCTTCATAGTGGCTATAATGTTGGTCTCCTGTTTTCTGGAAGCATTTGCTATTTATGTAGAAGATAAAGCTGTGCATTAGCCTGCTGACAGGGGATTCTGAGGGTTTGTGTTTTCTCTCTGTGGAAGTTTGTGCTGCAGTTGGGTAGTTTGTCCAAGGCCATCTAGGGCATTGATATCTTTGCCTCTTTTTGCAAACTCTCTGTCTTCTGCATGTTAGTGTTATTGCTTTTCCCTTATCTGATTTTGTTCATTAAGTCATTTGTTAAAGAGGATTAGATCGTTGACATTGGAATTGAATTTTGCGGGCCTGCTTTGGGGGGACATTACAACTTGTGGAATATAGCCACTTGCTTCTAAACCTTTAGATCTTAATGCAAGAGCCAAATGGGAGAGAGTGGGGGAAGCAAGGGGAAGAAAAGGGAATCAAGTAGGGAGGGAAGCTATAACTCTTGATGATGAAGAGAAAGAGGCAACAAACACAAAATATAGGAATGCTGAAGGTATAGAGACAAGAGAGGGAGAGAAAAAGTCTGTGTAAAAATGGAATCAGGCTAATTGAAAGAGAAGCTCATGAGATTAGTTTCTAGGTTTACGAAACCCCTGGTGAGATTGCAATTGACCCATCGAGCAATCAAGATGAGGATATTTATTATCAAGTGGATAATGCTAAGACTAGAGTGCAAGATGCTTTGGAGGTTTAGAAAATTGCCATTTGAGGCTTGGAGGACTTATATGGGTGGTCTTTTGAGAAATTATACACCCAGTATTACAGGCAGGAGGCTGGGAAAGGTAACCTCACTACGGGTAAATCAAATATTTAGTAAACAGGAGTGATGTGTAGCCTGTAAGTAACACTGTGTGTTCAGAGGTAATAAAATGGTTAAAGTCTAAGACTAAGACCAGGTGTTAGCATGCCTTCTTTTATTATTTATTTTGTCTCTAAATGCCAGTGATGTTTTTAGGTGTGTCTTCTTGATGTATCTATATGGGGTTTCTAACCCTTTTTTATTTAATAATTTACCCTCAATAAAAAAATAATGGAATTTTTTTAATTTTCAGAAGTTAACATAAATAATTCAAATTCCTTTCCATGTCTAAAATTGGATACAAATTTGAATTATGTTGATGGCCAATCTGAACAAATCTGCATTTTAAAACAAAAATTAAAAATGAATTCAAACTTTCTAAAAGCTGAAAATTGGCACAAGTTTAAGCTATTCCTACTAAAAGCCACACCTTTCTGCACTTTCCAGCAAAAGTTGGGAATATTTATAAAGAAACATAATCAATTCAAGTTTCTTGGAAACCTCAATGTTTGTCACAAATTTGAGTTATTCCAACCAGCCAATTTAAGAATTCTGAATCTGATGACAAAAAGTGGGAACGTTAAAATCTTTTCATGATAAATTTGAACTCCTTAAGAAGCTCAATATTGGGCACAATTTCAAATTGTTCCAAATATCCAATTGAAGTATTTTTTAATTATTTACTGACACCCAGGAATATTCAGAAAGAATCGCTTACAAAATCCAAACTTCTCAGAAAGTTCAAAATTGGGCACAACCCTAGAACTTAACCAAATAATTGGATGTTGGCACCTAATTCAACTTTAATGGTGCTCTTAGAAGAAATCCATGCACAGCAGCATGTGACAGCATCTTTCAGGATTATTTGGGTTAACCAGTCTTAATCTATGCCTTTCATCTTGAACATGCTATAACAATATTATGGAAAGGTTCTCTTCAGGAGGTACTTCTGAGTCCTCACTAATCATCCTTGAACCTAGAGGGAGACGAACATTATCATTCAATCTCTCAAACACATCTTATTGTGCATGGTAATTCAATTCAATGATCAATCATTCAAAAGGCAATGCAACTTCTAGCCCACCTTGCAAAGATCTACTTACTCATGTTTGAGGCAGCAGATTTAGCATCCAAGTGGGGAGTTGATCTTCCTAATACTTCCAGTTCCGGGACCCTAGAAAAGGTTTTATCTCCACCCTTTAAGAATAAGATATTAAAGTCATAGTAGACGACTGCAACGGAGACATAACTCAGTATAATATAACCCTTGGCATTTAGTTGGGATGGAAACATCTAAAACAAAATTCTTCTCTCTCCCCGTGATACAACTCCTAGATGTTACATCAAGATTTTGTTACCCATGATAAAAGGTCTGAAATCAATTACAGCAAGACCCAAGGGATGTCAAATGAGGCTTGAAACAAAATGCCTGTGACACATTAACTTCAGGTTGCTGTGTCCGGAAATTCAGGTAGATTCTTCCTGCTGCCACGGATTACTCTTCTACTCTGTGAAGTGCTGTGATTTCCAATACAAAGATGTTAGAGCGTGATTGACATGGATGAAGATGAACAGAAGGGCACTAAGCCTGATGCTAATGATGGAGTTATGCAGGATTGTGCATTAGTCAGGGGTCATCCTGGACTGAAACGAAGATCATTTTGTGACAACCGCACAGTTCTGGAAGGAATCCAATAAAAGGTTAATTCCATACATGAATGTCTTAAAAGAGATGAATAGCTGCACATGATTCTTCAGCAAGTTAAACTGTCCCTCAGCCTTTATCTGTTCTTGACAAGTATGTTCTTCACCCTGGAACATTTTATACATAACAAGTTTTCAGCAGATTGTTGCATTTGAAGTGCCACCACATGTAATTAGGCATTGGACAAATGTAGGGATGTTGACTTGGAAGAATTAGGATATAAAGAGAATTGTAATGAGAAGAATTAGGAGATGAAGGGAATTGTAATGAGGATTCTCAAACCTAGACATAAGATGAAGAAGTCGCCTTGGATTTGGCATCGGCGCTCAACTTTTTTTGGCAAAATTTTTAAAAATTAATTTACCACTTGTCATATTTTTTAAATATTCATCTGATTTTCATGTTATTAGAACTACCAAACTGGAAATTCTCCATTTCTTCTTCAAATAAGCCTATAATGTGTGTAAATTATCTGCATGAGAAAGATTCAGCAACCATTTTTTTCAAAAAGTAAATCCTTAAAATTTTCCTTATTCTAGCTCTAACTCTCAGTCTCTCTCTGTTTTAAAGATTTATCATTTACGGAAAAAGAAAAAAAGTATATCGATGTCCAATAAACTGAAAATAGATCAATGCGACTGTAAAAGTACAGCTAGCTTGAAATAGACAAACAG
Source organism: Cunninghamia lanceolata (assembly GCA_027924645.1). NCBI lineage: Eukaryota > Viridiplantae > Streptophyta > Pinopsida > Cupressales > Cupressaceae > Cunninghamia > Cunninghamia lanceolata. The sequence continues at coordinate 28,802,159 of BSBN01000261.1, read as the reverse complement.
AGTGTTTACCGTGTCTCCAATGAATTACAGAACAACAAAAGAAATTTTGAAAACCGCTTAACTAAAAAAAAGAAGAAGACGGAAAACACCCAAAAATAATGGCTAGCTAAATCAAATCTAATTAACACAAAAGAAGTCAGGCAACTCAATTCATTTTAAGGCCAAGAGTAAGAAAAATTAAGTAAGGGCTCATTTTCATATTTATATATTAGAAATTTGAAAGGATGCCAAGTGGGCATCCAATTATAGGACTTTACTGGTCTATCAAAACAAAATTACTGAGTAGGTTTCAAGTCAAAGGTTTCGCCCACGGCTTCCTGAGAAGGGTTAACATCGATTCCCGTTACAATTGCTGCAGGCGGTCCTCGTTTGCACCTAAAAATAACAAAAATAAAACAAGCCTTTAGGCCAAAATGGTCTGTAGAAACTATCCAAGTGTGTATACAAATTGTGTCTGAAAGTATGTAGTTTTGAAAAAACCTACCCAATTGTTTTTTGGTTCAAAATGATGAAACAAAACAATTATTTTCTCACTTGTAAATGATTCCCTACTTAATCTCAGAGCCATTTAAACAGATATTTATACGCCATGAGAGCCTGAAATACTTAATTCATTGAAGTTGCAAGAAAATTATGAACTTCAAAAATATTATAACTAAAAGTCATCTACATACCTTTCCAGCATATCATCAACAGATTTACTGTCTCCAGAAATGAGCGCCTCAACCGTTCCGTCTCTTCTGTTACGAACCCAACCCTTTAAACCCAGTTGCTGGGCGTTTTCCGCCGTCCATTTCCGGTAAAACACACCCTGCACTACGCCTTTCACCCGCAGATTCACCTGCAAATACAGGTTAACAAGAACATCTTAAGCTTTGCAGTCTATGAAGAATTAGAGGGTTTCTAGACAATAACTGCCTAATTTTTTTTTAAAAGAACAGTTTAACCGCTCATTTAATATGATTCCAAACTTTTTTTTCCGCAATTTCTTAAAAACATTCTTCCAGTAATTTATTTCAGAGCCACTTTTGTGAGAATTGGAATTGTTTTCCAAATTGCTTTATTAGCTAACCCTCTTCCAACAATTTCTTTTAACTAGTGTTGGGCTTACAGTTTTGGCTGAGGCCGATGATGAATCGGAGCTCATTTTCAGAGTGGAAAGAAATTTAGTGTTTGTAGAGGGAGGAAATCTTGAGAGTGTATGAAGGGCAAAGGAGCCAGTCATTACTTATGATTTGTGATCTGCTAAAATAAATAGCAATCTGGTTGTGGTGGTCGAATATGTGGTGGCTAAGGGATTTTTGCGGGGCATTGTAGTGCTGAAGTTTTGTGGGGACAGTAATTTAATATAATGGTTTTTTCATGTGTAGGAAATTTTAGTGGTTGCAAAGCTTGGAAACAAGGTGTAAGGACCCACTACAAAGCCAACTCCTCTGTTTCTTTTATAAGTACACCATACATTAAGATTAGAAGTTAAAGCACATAATCAGAACTGTTTTTTTAAATGGTGGTATGGATCACATTTTGTTATGCTAGTAGAGTTAAGAATTTGGAATTCCATTCCCAAACCACTAGAAGGGGACTTCTACATTGAGTGGTGGTGTTCACCAATCTCAAATCTTTTGGTAAAAGGATGGCTTGGTAATGTAAGTGTAGGGAAAAATCTTTTCAAGGGAAGTGGAACATGAAAGGAAACTTCTCAATTTTGATCTAAGTAATATTAGCATTCATGTTTGTATCGTTGCCATTAAGACTCAGTTGTGTAAACTTGACATTTATAAGGGACAAGGAGCTAGACTACATTGGATCAAGGAGGGGAATAGAGGTTTTAAATATTCTATTAATTACTTAAATTACAAACATAAGAAGAAGAATATGTGTGCTATAATGGACAATCTTGGTTCACTACATATGGATCCTTCCAAGATAAGTAGGTTGTTCCAAATTTTTTATGAGAAACTCTTTAGAGAGAAAGGTCTTTGGAAAGATATCCAATTTACTCTAGAAGAGATAGTCAAAGATTGTATCGATCCTAACTACAATTGGTTCTTGGATTGTATTGTTTCTTTGGAAGAAATAGAACACGTTGGATTTTCTATGGCTCCCAACAAAAGTCCTAGTTTGATGGGCTTCCTGTAGAATTTTATCAAGTTATGTGACAACATATCAAGGAGGATTTCTATCTTCTATACTTAAGGCTTTGGAAAAGGCTCTTTGGGCCCTAATATCAATAGAGGTACAATAAAATTACTCAAGGGAAAAATGAAGAAACCATTTTTGGATGGTGTCTGATTGCCTTACTAAACACTTCCTATAAGATCATTGTAAAGGCCTTAGCGACTCAAATTAAACATGTAGTACAAGGTATAGTGAGACTAGAAAAAATTGGGTTTATGAGAGGAAGCAAGGTATGCGGAAATGCTTCCTACATTGATCTACTGAGGAAAGATTTATTCAAATTTTATAGTTGCATATTAAGATGCACATTGACAAAAAGGTAATAACAACATCCAAATGCAAATATAAAACTCACAACACAAGATATACGTGGGGAAAACCCTTTCGAGTGAAAAAAACCCACACTCCAAAACATGCACAATGTATTGTCAAATCAAAAGGTGATTACAAGACTTGCAATGCAAGTTCTTTCAAGAGTACACAATGCTGATTCTCATTTGAATCTCATGACCTTTTACATTTTCCAGCCACTTATTTATCAAGCCTCTTTGGTGGTTATCCAATGTCAGTTTTTCCATGTCAACCAATAGCAAACTAACTGTCAATGCCTTTATTAAATATAGGACATTTTTTCCTTCAGGGCCGCTGCCCCCAAACCTCTACCGTGGGCTCTACCCCTGAACCCCCGCCAAAGGGATAAGCCCCCCGGGCCCCACAAAAGGGGCATTGCCCCCCTGCACTCCCCCATTAATTATTTTGGGTGGAAACTATGACTGACAAAGTCACCAAAATTTACCTTGTTGCATGTATCCGCAGCCTTGCAACATGATCAGTCACCACATACTAACAACTTGTCACACCTGTCATTTTAGCTCTTACATGTCATAGAATCTATCATAACTCGTGACACATGACCACAAGGTGCTGACACATGGTAAAACTATGCTAAGTTAACATGGGACGCCTACCTCCTCATAGAAAATTACAATAGTAGGCAAAAGTAAATAAAAACAACATTAGGAACTTGCAAAGGTTGAGACACCTTAATTCCCAACAGTTTCTTGGCGGCAGATTTATTCTTGATAACTTTTCTAGCTTGGGAAGTTAGTGAATGGGCTTAACAATTGGGCCAAAATGCTCTGCTAGTAAAATTAGACTTGGATAAAACCTATGACAAAATATGTTGGAGATTTATTCTTAAGATGTTACAATGGTTAGGTTTTGTGCCTAAGATTAATGAGCATGTTTAGATGTTATTTCAAGATGCCAATGCACAGTTAATCATCAATAATTATATGTTTGATCCATTCCCTCTACAACTCTCCATTAGACAGGGATGTCCTTTATCACCATTTTTATATGTTCTTACTACAAATGCCTTGGGATATTTACTGCATAAGGCCAATTAGATGAATCCCATATCAGACATTCTATTCCCAATAATGATGTTCTCATTAACTCACATTTTTCTATGATAGTATGTTTTTTCTACAAAATTTAGAAATAGAAATCAATAATACCATTGACATTCTAAACTTATACTATTCAGTGTCTGGATCTCAATCAGCCCACCATAAAACTAAATTTTGATGGCGCAATCTGATCTAATCTCTTATTGGATTCCTAAGGAATGGAAACAAATTAAACATAGGAAGATAACTAGATATTTCATAATTTGTTTTGATATGGGAGTTCCCTTTTTTGAAATGTGGAATTGGTTCCTTAGCAAGCTTTAAACAATTATTTATTTGGGGCAATAAGTTCCTTTCCTTGGTGAGTAAAATCCAAATTACAAACAAAATCCTTCTCGTCTCTCATGTGTATTGCTCTTCATGTTGGATGTCATCTAACAAAGGCTATGAAGACTTGAATAAAATCATTTGGCAATTTCTTTGGACCAATTGGGATGGTAAGGCTAGTTTTAAAACTACATCTTGGATGCATTGTATACAACCAAGAAGTAAAGGTGGATTGGGACTCATAGTAATGAATTGAGCAGAAGCAATGAGAAAATTCATTATAAGAGAGAAATAATATAAATATAGAAATAAGGTTGGTAAACAGCCAACTAGATCAAACATACCTGATCAACTAACTTATAACTATGTCAAGTAGTTATAAGTTACCTAATGTTAATAATATGTAAATATTATTAACATATTACACAATAAAATGATGTAATAAATAAATCCTATGTGGAAGAGTGAGGAACAATGGTTTTCTTTTGCTCCCCCAAGGGACTAGATCCAAAAAAGAAAATGAAGCCTAAAGTAGACTTCTTGTTATCCACTAAACCTACATAGTCTGCATCCATGTATCCACACAAAGAAAAATTTGCATTCTACTTGTATTCCAAGCCATATGCCATTGTACCATGGATGTATCTCAAAACATGCTTTGTTGCTTTCCAATGAATAACCTTAGGTTCACACATAAACCTACAAAAATAGTTGATAGCATAGCTGATGTCAGGCTTGGTATAAGTCAAGTAGATGAGACTTCCAATCAATTGACGATAAAGAGTAGCATTCACCTAAGGTGATGGATCATGGCAGGAGCATTACAAGCCTGTCTCCATGGGAATGGACATAGGTTTGAATCTTCCATTCTAAATTTCTTAAGAAATATCTTGGCATATTTCATTTGAGAGACATAGATCTGATTATTTTATTGCCACACTTCAAGGCCAAGACAATAATGTAGAAGAATGAGATCTATCATGTCGAATGATTATTTGAGATCATTCTTTGTTGCATTAATCATCTGTGGAGAACTCCCTATGATGACCAAATCAGATGTTGACTTATACAATCAAAATTACAATCTTCCCCTTGCTCTTTAAGATAGAGATTTTGATCATATGGATTCCTAGTGAATCCATGTTGAAGGAGATGCTCATCGATCTTGATGTAATAGGCTCGAGGAGGTCTCTTACTCTAGTGAGTCCATGTTGAAGGAGATGCTCATCGACCTTGATGTACTAGGCTTAAGGAGCCTTCTTACTTGACCATAGAGGGATTTTACAAGTCTACACATGTTGTGTTGCTAGTCAGGTGCAGTTTACCCCTTAAGTTGAGTCATGTAGACTTCTTCTTTCAGATCTGCATCAAGAAAGGCACTCTTGACATCCATTTGATGAACTTTTCTAGCTAAATTGTGTTGCCATTGTCAATACCATAGGAATAGTCTTAGTCTTTTCTATAGGGGCAAAAGTTTCATCATAGTCAATATCTTCCTTCTGTACATAGTCTTTAGCCACAAGTCGGGCCTTATACTTGACAATGCTATTGTCTACCTTATATTTGATTATGAAAGCCTATTTGTATCTAATAGCCTTCTTCCCTAGTGGAAGACCAATAAATTCCTAAGTTTTACTCCTCAGTAATGTCTTATACTTTGCATCGATGGCATCTTTCCAAGGTGGTGACTCAAGAACCTATTGTATTATTTTTGGTTATGAACTTTATATAATTGTACACATTAGGACCAAGTTTACCTCCTCACGAGACTTGCTGTGAATTTTGGGCCTATTGCTAGATGTATATGCAACTACATCATCTTTAACATCCTTCATTATGGCTTGATGCCACTTAAAAATCCTTTTGTGCATAGGAGATGAGGATGGAGGTGGTGAAAGAGGTGGAAAATGATCCAATGGAAACAAAGCCTCTTTTTGCACGTTTCTTCATCAAGTTCATCATCTTCAGATTCAAGAATTCTTGGTGTTTGAGAACTAATAGGTGATGGTAAGGAAGAGGTGTTGCATCTTATTTCCTCATCAAAAACAACATCCTTGTTAGTGTACACCTTCTTTGTTACTACATCCATAAGTCAATATCCCTTTAGCTTAGAACTATACCCAAGAAAAATACACTTCAAAGACTTATCATCCAATTCTATCCTTTGTACCTTGGGAACATACATGAAAGTTGTACATCCAAACACTCTAAAATATGATATAGAGGGATTCTTCCTAGTCCATGCTTCTTTGGGTGTGATATTTTCAAGCACTTTGGTGGGTGCTTGATTCAACAAGCACAAAACTACATGAACTGTTTTAGCCTGGAATGTAGGAGCAAGATCATCATCCTTTAACATGTGCATCACATTATTTTCACAATAGTATGAATATGCCTCTCTGCAACACCATTTTGTTGAGGCACATAAGTAGTGGTCAACTATCTTTGGATCCCATGTTCTTGTAGGTAGTGTGAAAATTTCTTATTAATGAATTCCCCCCTTGATCTAAGTAAAGGGCTCTGAGAGATTGTCTTGATGACCTTTCTACAAGGGCTCAAAATTCTTTGAATTTCTCAAAATCTTGATCTTTGTGAGCCAAACAATAGACCCACATTTTTCTAGAATAGCCATCCACAAAGAGAAGAAAATACTAGGCATCATTATGACTTGATGGCATAGGTCTACATAGATCAATGTGAACCAATTATAAGGGACTAGAGGCTCTATTTTCTACTGTAAGAAAAGGAGCCTAATGTTGCTTTTTGACAAGACAATGGGAGCAAAGAACTTATATTTTTTGCATTGGGGGAAGTACTCTCACCATATCTCTCTTATTCACAAAAAGAAGGTAGCCAAAATTGAGATGGCCAAATCTTTGATGCCAAAGAGTTGTGGATACATTAGTTTTTGCAGAAAACAAGATTGTGGAATACAAAAACAAGCACACGAGATTGCAAAGAATCTACCAGATTGTATTACCAAATGAGGTGAGTATAAATAGGCAAGTGTGGGTACCCGAATCTCCATGAAATGAGGATAAGACTCCTCTACATGGAGCTATGGTGAGTAACCTCCCACAAACATAGCATGAAGTGTCAATGCAAGTCGATACCTCTCAAAACTGACCAACTACTTTGACATGTTCAAAGTAACATGTGGAAAAATGCCTAAGTATTGTTAAATGCAAATGTGTATACGCTTAGGAATAAAGGTATACACTAACACCCCCCCTTAAGCATAGCTTAGGTGAGTATCATGCAAAATGGGTCCCGACTATGAGCCTGGTGAGGTAGCCATGCACAATGCAAAAGAAAAATGAGTCCCGACCATGAAGCCTGATAAGGTACTCAAATACAATGCAAACTCTCGAAAACGAAGAAATGTAACATCATTTTCCATAATGCTCAAGATTTAACATAAACATGCATTTTAATCAAGAGATTTAATTTTCAATATGATAATCCAAATCAAAATTTAACCATAATGATTCATTATCGTTTCATCAACTAAGCATGTTATTCTAAACAGAATATAACAAATCTTACAATACAATAATCATTTACATATCCTTAGTGAGTAACCATCACTATACATGTACAAATTATGCCCAAGGCATCATAAATCAAATTATACATTACAATTGACCAACAAGTCATAAAATGCAAAACACTATATCTAGAACAAATGACATCTGTCTCCATAAGCCTCGGCTTGTCTCATGCTTGGGAAGGAGAGCATCATCTTGGTGCTTTTCCTCTAACCACAGACCTGCAGTCCCTCACTCAACTTCCTAACTGGAAGAGGCCCTACCCTTCATAGAAAGGATAGATAATAGGAACCCTTAGGTTAGCCATATAAGTATCTGGTGTTGTGTCCTTCCTAATGTCTCACGATCACACAACTATAGATCCACTCTAACTATGTATGACACTTCTGGAGACACTAAGCCATCTAGAGCACTGTGGACTGACAATGCATGCAGAGACATATGCATTACTTTGGCCAAATATTTACATACATATACATTACACAATGAATGTCGTCGTATGTCACCCTGACTTGACTTATAAGCTATCATGTCCTACAATAAGTTCAAATTGACATTTCTCTCTAGGTCTAGTATAAGTGGGATCAATTCGATTCATCATCCATATCAGGACACTTGACTCCCATCAAAGGTTGGTTATGACTAAATGGGTTACTTTCATAATGAAGAACTTGTGACTCCTCATCACCTTGTTCCACTTCCAAATCATAACCAAAATTGACCATTCTTGGTCTAGTATAATTAGGTTTCAATACATCTTAGTCCAATCCTTGGACATTCAATTATTATCTCGAAAACCCATACTTAGGATTCTTGGTCTCTTAGACATTTGGGAGCTAGTGACTCTACGTCACACTATCCTATATTTCTTGAAGAAATAAGTACATTCTTAGTTTCAACACTTACCCTAGTTGGTCAGTGTTTACTTTGTTTACCTATTGTCAAGGTTAGAATCAGTTCATAATATATATGAAAGGCTCAATTTATAATATATTTGAAATGCTGATATAATATCTTTGAAAGGCTCATAAAGACTAATAGAGTCGATCCCTTTCTAAGTCTTTCCTAAAGAAACTTTCTTAAAACCAAATATAAAAATAACTTCCATTCACAAAGTCGACATTCATCTCATATAATATCACTAGTTCCTAAAGTGACTAGGATAGGTTCTTATACCAAAGAACATTTCAAGAATCTACTTCTTATTGAGAACAAGACTAAAGCCGTGGATGCCAAGAAAGCCACACTATAATAGTATATGAATAATACCCTATTACTCTCCTTGAGGAGTCATTATGATCACAATGTACCTAATATAGACAACCATTCGAGTTATGTCATTATTCACTATAGAATTGGCAAAATAAGGTACCAAGTGCAACAACAAGACTCAGTATTATCTCCGGTTACTGTGTTCAAATTAATCATGGCTGTGACCATAGTTATAATGGTATAGACTACTCTGTGGTGTATATCCCACAGGCTAATACCATCGACCAGCCATTCATTAAATATTATTGCCCTATCGGGCTCATTAGTATATACAGGTTTGTAAGTATTATCAACTGGTAATCAAATAAAAAAAACATCATTAAAAGATGCATGGCTCATAGGAATAACTATATCTCGCGGGTGCTCATGCCTGCATTTCCACGATGGTTTTATGGCCTCAAGCTGGCTGAGTGCCACTAAAGAATAGTAGCTTTCAAAGTATCATCAATTATATTTCAATGAGGCTTCAAGAGCCTTCGACAACCAGAGTCAATCATCAAGATGTACATGTAAATATGCAGTCACAACTCAACTTTTTGTAAGCATGAATGACTAGTTCTCTTAAGACTACACTGTCTACGTTCTTCATAACAAAGGATTTAAAATAGTATTGAAGACCATTAAATATATGAGCCAAGAGCTCTAAGGTAGTCATACCTATATTTATAACATAGTAATAAGAATCTAGCTTGTTGAGCTCGAGCCTTCTCACCTTCTCTTGTGGTTAAGACCATCTGTAGCTCTTTGAGAAAAGAAGATATCCTTCTAGGTATTCACCACCCCCACAAACACACTTCTTCTTCAAAGTGTTACTCACAAAACTAAAAAAACCCAAAAACTCCCTTACTATGCCATCCGCCAAGTCTCTCCAAGATAGCATTCGATAACTAACAAAACATGTTCTTTGCATGTGTTCTCGACTTGCCAGCTTGTGAAATCTTTTGATCCATGCATTCCATTCTTAGCCGATCTGTGAGGGGGCTCCAACAAGCCTCCACTTGGCCTAACATTTCTCCTTTCCCACTCCTCATGGGTAAAGAATATCAGGGTGGTAAGTATGAAGATAGGTTAAGATAGCTATAAGCATAGTCAAAAGCTATTATTATCAACCTCTTAAGAGGTTCATATATATATATATATATAATCACCCTTGACTAACAATAAGGGTTAAAGAACTTTTATAATATTAAAGATCATCATAATGATGAAAGCAAAGGACAACACACTAAAAGCTTAGGATATTCGAGGTCGAGTAATACTCCCCCAACATCAACGATAAACCTTAGTCGAATGACTAGAAATAAAGAATTAATATCCCCATTTAAAAATAGGGTAACGAGAGATATCTTCATCTCTTAACACGACTATCACTCGACTTGTGATGATGTTCCAAGAACGTTGTCTAGTCGTTATATCTTGTCATGATAGCACCATCAACAAAACAACTCACGAAGAAACACAATTACTAATAAAGAAGACATGACTCATGACAACTTACAAAGGGGTTCAAATGGACATATAAGCTGATACTCAGATGACTATTCAACCTTGTTTTCTCAACATCTAACCCTTCCTCCAGGATGATACTCTCCTTCCTTCTTCGAAGGATGTTACATTTTCCTATTCACACTCAGGACCACAAAACCATGATTAGTGCATCATTATCATATTCCATAATTCAAATTAATTAATATTCATAACTAATTAACATCAGTCATTAACCTCATAATCAAGATTAAATCAGATACTTCCACAATATCAAATTAGCTAACTATGATTAATCCTCCTGATTATCATGCAAGGTTAATGATTAAGTCTAATTGTAAGTTGGGGATGTAACATATCTCCCCCCTTAAGAATCATCATCCCTGATGATTAATTGTCTTCAAAGTAAATCAACATAATAAGGAAATGTTTTCAAGAGCATAATAAATAAATGTTTCAGAAAAGATGAGGAAATATAGCATGAAAGTCATCATAATTTTCCTAGGTGGCATTTTCCTCAGTATATTGGTCCCACTGGACCTTGCACTGTGTTATTTCTTTGTTACGTAAACATAGCTTATGCATTTCAAGCACCTTAATGGGCTCGATCCCCACCAATCCTGGGTCCTTCACCTATAGAGTATTCCAATCAAGCATAGGAATTTGATTATCAGTAGAATTAAACTTTTTTAAATATGAAACATGAAACACAGTATGCATCATGGCAAGTGCTAGCAGTAGAGCAATTCTATATGCTACTGGGTTGACTTCTTCTAGAACTTTGAAAGGACCCACATATCTTGGTGCTAGTTTGGACATCTTTCCAAATATAATGGAACTTTTATGAGGTTTTACCCTTAGGAGAACTTTCTCTCCCACTGTGAAATGCCTTTTGATGTGCTTAGCATCTGCATAACTCTTTTGTCTATCATTGGCTTTTGCTAGTCTTCTCTTAATTAGATGGACTTGCTCTTCCATCTTTGATAGCATTTCTGGACCAATGCTAACCCTATCTTCTAGCTTGTCCTAGCTTATAGGGGTTCAACACTTCCATCCATATAATGCCTTAAATGGAGCCATCTTAATAGTTGAGTGATAGGAACTATTGTAGGCGTATTCCACTAGAGGAAGATAATCCTCCCACTTGTACTACTGATCCATGCAATACATCCTCAATAAATCCTCCAACACTTGGTTTACCCTCTCAGTTTGTCCATCAGTTTCAGGATGATAAGCAGAGCTTATATTTAACTAGGTTCCAAGTGAAGAGAACAAGGTTTGCCAAAACCTCGATGTCATTCATGCATCCCTATCTGAGATGATTTTCTCAGGAATGCCATGCAGTCTGAAAATCTCTTGAACACATTTTTGAGCAATAATAGGTGCCCCATCCATCAAGTTTCTAGGTATAAAATAAGCAGCTTTGGTGAGTCTTTCCACCACAACCAATATAGCATTGTGCCTGTTCCTTGACATAGGAAGCCCTTGCACAAAGTCTATGCTTATAATTTGCCATTTCCACTCAGGAATTTCATGAGGGTATAAAAGCCCTGCCGGGTGATGGTGTTCCACTTTCACCCTCTGTCATTCAATACATGTAGCTACAAAATTTATAGCAGGGTAAGTGTACAAAGATGAGGGACCAAAATGGGGTCTTAAGTTGCCACTTTTTTTCTAAAATCAAGAAATATTGATGTTGGATGAGAAATTTAAGATAGCTACACTCAAAATTTGAAGATGGAACAAAAACAAGAGATGTAGTGCTTTGAATCTAGTTTCTAAACTACTACTTTTTTTCAAAAATGGTTGAGATTAAGGGGTTCAAAAAGGGGGAACACACAAATTGGTCCTATTTTTCTCCAAAAAAATAACATAGCGTCTGGTGTGCTCCCCCTAAAATGTTAACTTTTTTTTAGTATTTCAATAATTGCTTAGTGAGAAATTAGCTAACACCATGTAGTTTATCCCTGATTTTTCTAATAATTTTTTCATGAATAATTGATTTTTTAGTAATTTTCGAAGTGGACACATCCTGAAAAATAGAAATTTGAGCATGCTCCCCCCTAAACTTTTTGAAAACTAATCCAAAATCAATTTTTTTTAAATACGTGTAGAATGGAGTCTAGTTTCTAAAAATGTAACTTGTTTCAAATTTTGATGAACGGTTAAAAAAAGTCAAAAATACTAGACACTGGCTTTTGACAAAAAATGGACACACTAACAAAAGAAATTCAAGATGAAACACTAAACGTACTCAAAATGTGAAAAAAATTGTATGGTTAGATAGCTAACAGAGAGCTTAAGATTATGGTGGTATTTGTTTTGAGTTTTCATTGAAAAAAGTGCCATCCTGATGGGGAGCACGCTCCAAATTATCTCCAGATTTTGCTAAAAACTGATAAAAACATGTCAAAGAAAGCTAAGCATAACTAGAAATACACATGCCAATTGCATTTGCTTGAAAGTTTCTAAAGCCTTTTCAACAAATCCATTTTTTGCATATCTTGAAATCATTGCATTCCATTATAGAACGTCTCTTTGAATTGTTACGTCATACAATTGACATGCCTTGTCTATGCTTCCACACTTTACATACATGTCTACAAGGGCAACTGCACTTCCTATCATCTCTCTCACTCTCTACTTCCCTCCCCTCTCTATGTCCTACCCTCTCTCTGAGTCTCTGCTTCCCTCTCCTATCTACCTCCTACCTTCTCTCTCACTCTCTTCTTCCCTCCCCTCTCTACCTTCTACCCTCTCTCTTACTCTCCACTTCCCTCCCCTATCTACCTCCTACCCTCTTTCTAAGTCTTTGCTTCCCTTGCCTCTCTACCTCCTACCTTCTCACTCACTCTCTTCTCCCCCCTCTCTACCTCTTACCCTCTCTCTCACTTTCTACTTCCCTCCCATGTCTACCTCCTAGGTCCTCTCTCTCAGTCTCTGCTTCCCTCCCTGTTGGGTGAATATTTTGTCGTCTCAAGGGTTGAGTTAGGTAAGCTAACTCATGAAGGCATTAAGGCAGATTTTTAAACTACTGCCAGCACCTTGCTCGAAAAACATGATGAAGTCAAAAAGGAGAAAGAACAGTATAAAGCTAAAGTAGAACAACTTGCTGTTGTTCTTCAAAAAATAGTAAAGTCATCTAAAATTGTGGAACCCGTGGCAGTGACTGTAGAAGATCCTCTGATCCAGAAGGTTGAAAAAGCTCAGGCCAGAGGAAGAGTGGTAGGAGATATTGTGGAATGTTTGGTAGCTCAAGGGTGAATTCTACTGAAGACCACTGTAGAAAGAAAAGAAAAGATGGATAAAGCCAAAGCTGAGCTTGATAACATGGTTGACTTACTTTCCCAAGAACTGCAAGATCAGGAAGAGAGCTTAGAGGAGTGGATGGAGATGAAAAAGATTAAGATAAAGAATCTGATTACTATTGGGGTCATCGCAAATAGAGAATCATATCTTAAGACTAAGGAGTCTCTGGTTCATCGTATCCATATAATAAAAGGCTTACTTGAGGATTTATGTCAAGCTCGTGAAAACAGTGAAGATAATGATGTCACGCTTCTACATAGGCTGGAAGAACTCCTATGCACCCTCACAGGTGAAGATCATAAGTTCCTTTCAGCAGATGAAATGATAAGCTCCTTCGAAAAGATGGTTCAAAGGAAATTCAAAGATGAAGTGCCCTCAGTACTTTCTATGGACAATCTTTATGATTAGCATTCAACTTTTGAGAACTTGAAGGACAATCTTGACAAACATGAGAAGGCAATAAAGGCAGTAAAAGATGCAGTTCTTTAGGCCCGCACTATCTCAGAAAATATAGCTAAGCCAGATGCATGTGAAATGGCAGCTATACAGGCCATGTACCAGAATTTTCTAAAGAAGAATGATGGAGGAAGCTGAAGTTCCTTTTTTATACCTTAGTTTATTCTATTCTTGTATATGTAATTTGAATTTTGTTGTGGACATATTCATGTGTAATTTTCTAAAATGTAATTACATATGAGGCAAAGGAAATCCTAAGTCAAATAGGACTTTTTTGTTTGAATAAGTCAAAGTAGTTAGGATTTTCCTATTTTTGCTCTCGGTTTCTCTTATAAATAAAGAGGACCCCCATTGTAAATATCTATCTTTTATCTATTGAAAAGAAACTCTGCCGAATTGGAAAACATTTCAAGATTGAACTTTTTATGTTTATCATATTTTTCAAGTGAATATCAATATAAGCAGGCAATTTGAGTATCAAACTTTGAGTTGAATCATATTGTTTTGTGATATTAGTGTTCTTATGTCATTGGTGTTATATTATATTGAATCATTGTTGGAATCATGGAGTTCATTGAAATTTGAGAGGAGTGTTCTTGTTTTGGTTGAATAGACTTTGTGCTATTTTTCTCATTGTGGGAGTTCATGTTTATTTGTGGGAATGGAATTGTTTAGAGACTTTGTGTTGTAAACTATTGTGTTCAAGTTAGTTATATCATATTGGGTGAAAGTGGAGACTTTGGGCTACATTTGAATTCAATTAAGTTTGTTTTTTGAGAAATAAGTTGAACAATAGAAGACTTTGTGTTTCTATGGTTTGTCTCGGTTTAAGAATTATCAAATATCATTTATTTTGAAGTTGTTATTTTGTAAGAGAGACATCTATTCTGAAAAAAGAGAATAGGATGTAATGGAAACACCCCAAGAATAGTTTTAGTTTATTTAAGTATTAAAAGTTGTTTGTTAGAAAGAGCTCATTATCTAGAGGGAACCCCCCCTTGATGAGAGGAGAGACTCAGTCTCATCATAGCTGTGGCGATATAACCATTTTGTCATTAGTTAGCTAAATGACAAAATATTCACCCAACAATTTTTTGGCGACTCTACTGGAAAAGGACCCAAATTTTGTTTGAGTCCTCAGGAATGGGTAATTATTTCTTGTCTACTGAAGACATTTCTAGTTCATTAGACGACACCTCTGATATTTCAGATGCAGAATCAGAGGATATTTCTAGTAAATTAGATGAAAGTTCAGATGAGAGCATAGTAATGCTAGAATCTTCTCTTTCTGATGAAGAAAAATCTACTAGTAATAGAAACATCAAAGTAAGAAATTCAAATGATGTTTGGGTTTTAGAATTTGATGGTAGTTGTTCCTCTACTAGTTCTAGAGCCAGAATTGTTTTGATATCTCCACAAGGTGATATCTTCCCTTTCTCATACAAGCTGCAATTTGACAATACCAATAACACCGTTGAATACAAGTCATTGTTGCTCAGATTGGAGGTTGCTCATGCTAAAGGTGTTAAAAATCTTCATGCTCAAGGAGATGCCGAATTAGTGGTTTGCCAAGTGAGAAATTTATATCAGACCAAAAATGAAAGGTTGAGGCACTACTGTAACCGTGTTTGGGATTGCATCGAAGGTTTTGATGCTTTTGACATTTCTGCAGTACCAAGAGAGTTTAATGATCATGTTGATTCATTAGCTATCTCTGCCACCCTCATGGTTCCCCATAAAGACTTCAAAGGTAACAAGTACACAATTGAGTTGATTTTCTGACCAAGTGTACCAGATAATGCCGACCATTGGCAGGTGTTCAATGGTGATAATCAAATCATAGCTTTCTTGGAAAAGACGGATAGCTTTGATGAGCTCTATTTTGAAGGTAGTGAATCTCCACCACGAGAATACGTTTCCGAAGTAGATTCACAAACTGGTGAAGAGTTTCTTCAACTAAAAGGGAACAAGATTCCAAAAGGTTTGGTTTCCCTGGAAAAGCTATTTGATAAGCATGACAGATACATTCAACAGCAGCAACAACTTGATTCAAGTTCCTCTATGGAATTTGAACAAGTAAATTTGAGTTCTGAGGTAGATCCTAAAATGATCAACATTGGGAAGTATTGCACTGCTGACGAGAAATTCAAATTCACTACACTCCTTTGCCATTACATTGATGTTCTGGCATATTCTTATGATGACCTAAAGTCTTTCAGGCCTAAGGAGATTCAACATGAAATTCCTCTCAAGGTTGGGTCATTGCCTCACAAGTAGAAACAGAGGCAATATAATCCCAAAATATCAGGTACTATTCTTTCTGAGATTCAGAAAATGTTGAATGCAAGAATAATATTTCCTATTCATCATTCTACCTGGATCACGAATATAGTTCCTGTAAGAAAGAAGAACAAAGAAATCCGTATTTGCGTTGATTTCAGGAATCTCAACCAGTCTTCTCTAAAGGATAACTACCCCCTACCCATTATGGACCAAGTGTTGCAAATAGTGACTGGTTCAGAAATGTTGTCTATGTTAGACAGTTTTTTGGGATATAATCAAATAGAGGTCAGTGAAGCAGATCAATACAAGACTACTTTCACAACACCTTGGGGCATGTTTGCATATCGTAGGATGCCTTTTGGTTTGATCAATGCTGGTGCTACTTTCCAGAGAGCAATGGACCTCACTTTCAGAGATGAGATGGGGAAATTCATTGTGGTATATCTTGATGATTTGACTATTTTATCCAAACAACGTCATGATCATGCGTATCATTTGCGATAGGTGCTGGAAAGATGTCGACAAAATGGTATTTCTCTTAACCCTAAGAAATTAGTTTTCAGGGTTACAGAAGGTAAACTTCTTGGTCATATTGTGTCTCGAGAAGGCACTAAAATTGACTCAGAAAGAGTCAAGTCCATCCAAAGTCTTACTTTGCCTGCTAGTAAGACTGCAGTTCACTCTTTCTTCGGAAAGGTAAATTTTCTGCGGAGATTCATCCTGGAATTCGCAGAGAAAACCTGTCACATTGTCAACATGATGAAGGGTAAGACTACTTTCCGTTGGAGCACGGAAGGTAAAGAAGCATTTGAGGACATCAAGAGGGCCATAGCTCATGCTCCAGTTCTGGTTTGTCCTGATTATACCAAGGATTTCGTAGTATACAATTATGCTTCCGAGCATACACTTTCAGCCATTCTTGTTCAGCAGAATGAAGAAGGTGTGGAATCTCCCATTTCATTTATGAGTTGTCCTCTAAAGGCTCATGAATTGAAATATTCAAATATGGAGAAACATGCTTATGCCGTGGTCAAGGTGGTAAAGCATTTCTGGTTCTATATTTTGAATTCACATACTATTATTTTGGTGCCCGACACAACAGTGAAGTCAATTTTGACTCAACAGGAGTTCAGAACCAAAAGAGGTAATTGGATTGCCAAGATTCAAGAGTTTGATCCTGATATCAAACCTACCAAGCTTGTGCATGGCAGAGGTTTGTGTCAATTGATTTATGATAATGTACCAAAAGAGACAGGAGATGAAGAAGAAGAAGTTGAGGATATGTCGACTGTTCTTTTTGTCACTACTACAGATGAGTGGTATTCAAATATTGCTCATTTTCTTACCTATGGTGAGTGTCCTTCTCATCTATCCTATAAGGAGAAAAGGACTATCAAATTGAAGGCTACTAACTATGTCCTATGGGACAATGGTTTGTATAAAAGAAGCCTTGATGGAGTTTTTCTCCGTTGTGTGGATAAAACGCAACAAAACAGACTTCTGGAGTCTTTTCACAATTTAGCTTGTGGAGGACATTTTTCTGCACCTGTGATGACTCATAAGATTCTGCAGGCTAGTTACTATTGGCCCACACTATTTCAGGATGCGTACAATTGGGTACGTAGGTGTGAGTTATGTCAATAGTTTGTTGGAAAGCCTAAGTTGGCTCCACTACCTCTCAAGCCAGTTGTGATCGAAGAACCTTTTCAGCAATGGGGTATTGACTTCGTTGGTACTGTGAACCCACTGTCAAGTGTGGGTCACAACTTTGTTCTCACCGCAACTGATTATTTTACCAAGTGGGTGGAGGCCATCCCAGTTAAGCATGCCACTTCTGAAGTGGTATGTAATTTCCTTAAGGAAAATATTATTTCCTGGTTTGGAGTTCCAAACAAGGTTGTAACAGATAATGCTACTTGTTTCTCTTCCAATGAGATTACTAGCTTTTTCTATGAACATGGGATCATTCTTTCCCACTCTTCAGACTATTATCTGCAAGGAAATGGTCAGGCGGAATCAAGTAACAAAAATCTGGTTACTATTATCAGGAAATTGGGGGAAGATAATTAGAGAACTTGGCATAAAGCTTTGTTTGATGCTTTATGGGCAGACAGGATTACCCCCAAAAGGGTGATAGGTATGTCCCCATTTCAGCTTCTATATGGTCTGAATGCAGAAATACCTATTACTTTAGAGTTGTCGGCATTGAAGTTGCAAAGGCAGTAGAAGATAGAACTTTCAAAAGTTCTATTGATAAAAGAATCATGTATCTCACTGAACTTGAAGAACAACGAGCTATGGTAGTAGACCGTATTGCTAAACATCAAAGTTAGGTGAAGAAACTCTTTGACAAGAAAGCAAGGGCTTGTGAGTTTCAAATTGGAGATCAAGTCTTGTTATGGGACAAGAGGAGAGAACCAAAAGGAATGCATGGGAAGTTTGATTCCCTATGGAGAGGCCCATTCATCATTCATCAACTTTGTGGTGAAAATAGACTCTTGCTAGAGTATCTGGATGGAACACCATTCTTGCTACCTCACAGTGGACAACATCTGAAATACTTCAACCCTTGAAGTATCAGATAAGTTCATTTGTACATTTGTATAGTTTTGTGTTTTTATTTTTCATTTTTGTTTAGTCTTTTGCATCTTTTTCTTTTTGGTAGCTTGACTCTATGGCCTAATGGCATGGATGAAGGCACTTAGAGACTGGATTCTTCTCCCTTCGATCGTTTCAAAGTTCCATCGATGGAAGTTCCCCAGTTAGAGCCAGCTGTTGTTCTCAAAATCAGCTACACTTGTTTTTGTAGACAACCCCTACGAAACTTGTCCATTTCGTAGACTACACTCTAAGTTCACTTATTGAGACAAGTCCTCTTGGCCTTGCGCGAAGTCTCCTAACATCGTTGAAATGGTTTGCGACATTCCCTAATACGATTCCTCGAAAATCATGAAACTTGATTTGGTTGTAAGCTTGTCAAAATATCAATTATTGACTATTTTGGGGGTGTTAGAAAAGTTTTTGTATTCACATGCAATAGCGGTCCAAATTACCGCTCGTACATGTGTTTTGTTGTTTTATGTGTAATGACGACCCTTTTTGCCGCTTTTACATATTTTATCAAAGTTTTTCTTTTAACATGCAAGAGCGGTCCTTATCGTCGACCATGCATGTTCCATGTCGTAGTTTAAGATGCAAAGGCGGTCCTAGGTACTGCTCTAAGGTACTCAGTTAAATGCATGAGCGGCCTTTTTCACCACCTTGGCATGATCTCTCCGAATCTTGAACTATGAGTGTCATTAATGGCGTTCATGTGGCCATTAATATCTTGTTTTAAACCCTTTTTAAAAGCATTTTAGTCATTGTTCTTTTTAGTTTTTATTCAAAAAAATTCTCGAATAAGTTATCCAAGCCTCCGTGAAGTTGATTGAACCGTGGGACTCATGGATTCTGAAGATTTTGCGCCTAGGTTTTTCATTGTTATTTCTAGGTAGGCTGACATCTTTCCTAATTTCATTTTTGTTTTTCTTCCTTCTATTAGGGTTTGTTTGTAATAGAAATGTTTGTTCAGGATTTATGAAATTTGTTTTATCTGTTTTAAGTCATCATTTTGCATGTTTATGATTATCCTTAAAACCCTAAGTAGAATGTGTTTGTGTGTTATTTCTTCTCCGTCCTTTGTTTGAGTATTGGTGGATTCATTGTGCCCTACTTTTCATCATGTTAAACTTAGGTTCTTTCATTAGTTTCCCAACGTGTATAGGCGGCCTTTTTCACCGACGATACACGTTCTTACTCCCGAATCATGTATAGCTCATGTAATGGCGGTATTTCTTGCCACTCTCACATGAACTTTACATGTTTCTTTTCTTTGACATGTAGTAGCGGGGTTTTCCCCTGCCTTCACATCCTTTATACATTTGGTCTTCCCTATATGTAAGGGCGGTTAAAACCACCGCCCTTACATGAACTTTATGTATCTCCCAATGTGTAGGAGCAGCTGAAACTCCCGCTCTTACACATATAACTTGGAGTTTTCAAAAACACATGTAGTAGTAGTCAATTTGACTGACTATACATCAGTTTTTATTTCAAACATGCACCGGCAGTCCTTTTCGCCAACTTTGCATGTGCCTCAAAAGACTTGCAATTTTTACCTTGATGTAAGGGCGGTCATTTTGACCATCCCTACATCTAAACATATATTTTCCTAAATACATGCAAAGGCAGTCCTTTTTGCCGACTTTGCACGTGCATTATAATAACCTTTTCTAAACACATGTAATAGCGGTCAATTCGACCAACTTTACATGAGTAAATGGTCCTCTATGTAGGAGCGGTCATCCTGATCGCCCGTGCACATTTTCCTGAATTTGTCCTAACACTGGGAAAATTTGCCTTTCAAAGCCTGTTAACCCATTTTCACCTTTTACCTCAATTTGCGTGCACTCAAGCCCTTCAACGCATGCTTCCCTATTCATGATCATCAAATCGCAGTAATCCCAATTTATCCATTTTCCCCCTAACTGCGAGATCATGGCTTTTTGCAGTTTTCAACAAAACGTCTGTGGTAGATATCTTTTCCATAATTATCTCTAGAATTGATGTCGGAGCCATCTCCATCCAAAGCCAAAATCATGAAGTACAAATACCAAGGGGTCTTCCCTGTCACTTCAATACAGTCAAATGTTGATGAAATCAGAGATACAGAAATAGGGCATGTAGATATGACAGAATTTATGGATAGAACTAAGAAGACAAATCCTTCAAGACACATGCAAAAGATCATTGACAACAACATTCACTTGGTTGCCTCTTTTCCAGTTTCTGTCCATAACCCTGAGTTCATCCTTTAGGTGGCTAGCCATTACAATAGGGATACTAGGGTTGTGACAGATTCCCAAGGGAATGTGATTATGAGGTTGGATGCATAATTTCTTGATAAAATCTTTGTGTCCTATTGAAAACATTGGACAAATTAATTTTGCTCAAGGGCAAAGAGACTATGATGCAGATGTGGAAGCTACAAGAAGATACATAAACAGTAAATGGTTGAAGATTCCTTGGAGCAATCTGACTAGATGGCCAAAAGATCTCCCGAGGAGTGACTTTGTTGAGGAAGTTTGTGACTTGATCACACTTTTGAGTCGTATCAGAGGACTCCCTTCTTCCTCCAAATTTCAAGAATGGATGTACACATACATCAAGGTGATTCTTCGGGGCACATAGAAAATATTTTGGGGAGAGCAGATCAGTAATGCTTTGCATGAACAATTGGTGAAGGTCAATACTACTTTCAAGTTTTATATGACTTCATATCTGGTCTATGCTGCTGCTAGCATGAGGAGCTTTCCTCGTCTTACTCAGGTTGGCGATAGGAGATTGGTCCCTGTATATGAGTATTATCCTCAAATCACTCTGAAAGGATCAATTCATCATTTTTGTAGGGTTAATGATGCTTTCTTTTCAGTATTTATGTGCTTATGGGATAATGAACTTGTTTAGAAGAGGGTTTCAGATGAAGCTTGGGAAGTTGTAAATTCTTTTGGCTGCTTGTTCTTACAATTCCCTACTTTCACATATCTCAGAGTGGGGTATTAACCTAATTACACTTATATACTTCCACGATATCCCAGTGACCAAATTGTTCTCATGGAATTATGTAGGCAACTGATTATAGCACATAATAAACAAATGGAGCTGAAAAAATCAAGGATAAAGTTTCTTGTAGAAATTGGAAGGTACTCAGTTCAGTTAGCTAACAAGGCAAAAATAGTTGATTCTGAATTGCAGCTGGTCACCATGAAAACTTTCAAGAAAAGGAACCGTTTTGACTTCAGGAGGGTACAAGATAAGATCAAAAGAAAGTCAACTTTCCATGTGCCTATGGTGGAAGATATTTGGGCTGATCTCAGGACACAAAATGAGATTAGGAAGTTAGACTATTGTAGACTTCATTTGAGTCAAATAGAAGAGCTAGGCCTTGTAGATATTCCAGATGGAATGGAAGATGATGGGGATGTTCTAGATCCCAAATATAATATTGAGAATGTTGAAGTCTCACCTATTCCAGAAGTGAAATGGTTAGTCAAAGAGCAGACTTCCATAAGGAAAAGATTTCAACCGATCCTGGCTAACACAAACATATGGTTGGAAAGCAAAGGGACCAGCTTGAAGGAATTTCTTACAGGATCAGAGACTGAAACTCAGGAGCAAATAGGCAAGAAAGTAGAAAACATGACCAAGAATAAGAGTGACACCCCTTCTTCCTCCAAAATACATAAGCCAAAAATTAAGTTTGTATCTAAGGGAGAGAAGAAGAAAGAGGTTGCAGAAACCTCTAACATCACTGAATCAGGTGTCGAAGACACAAATGTTGAGCAAATGGAGGTTGAAGATGTTGAAACTAAAAAGAAAAATATTCAGAAATCTAAGGATGGCCAACAAACAGAAGTGTCTGATAAATTTGATGAGGAAGGCGAAATTGAACAAGGCAAGGATGAGAATGTAGAGCAGGTGTTGGGAATTAAGGTGTCTCAACCTTTGCAAATTCCTAATGTTGTATTTATTTATCCCATGTTGAGTTAGCATAGTCAGCACCTTATGTATATGCAGCAGGGTAAATTTTGGTGACTTTGGCAACCGCGGTTTCCCCCTTGAATAATTAATGGGGGTTTGGGGGCAGCACCCCCAAGATAGGGTCAAGGGGCGTAGCCCCCGAAACCTCAAACAATTTTTAATTAATGACAAGTGTCGGTGAGTATCTCTGCACGAGAGAAATGCATCTTTGGGCAGTCAAGGCAGGTTATGACATGTAAGAGGAATATGATATTTTTAGTCAATGTATGACAGATTCTATGATAGCTGTAAGGTGCATAAGAGCATCTGTCGTAACCTATCTTGGGACTAGGCACCCACTTCAGGATGGGATGTTGGACAAGTGTCCATAGGCGTGGGTTTTGGGGCATGAGTCCAAGATTGACGCCCATCTCTAGAAGGTTCCATATTTGCCTTGTAAACTCTATATATATAGGTGCTTGGATGGGAGATAGACAACTTTGGTACGAGTACTGTTATGCTGCTGTGATATCTCCAGATTCGACATTCGAAGACTCCTGAAAGAGCATTGGCTCTGAAACTGTATTGTAATCTATTATTATTTACTGTAATACATTTGAGCTGTGTTTTGAAGTGTGGGGTTTTTCACCCGTAAGGGTTTTCCCCACGTATATCTTGTCTCTCTCTCTTCTGTCTATATTCTGTGTGTATGTGTATTGCTGCAATATCTCATGTTAATGGTTTAACATTGCTATAATAGTTAGGATAAAGTTGAATTTGCATAGCCCTCTCCTCATTAGATTAGTGTAGGAAGTGTTTTCCGCACACCTAGCTTCCTTTCAGTAGGAACAACTTGGTGATCCACATCAGTCTCCTAAGAAGGATCTTCCAACTGAAACACAAGTTTCTACACCCCTTCCTCATGCTCATGTTTCTGGTAGTTTTCCAGTAGTTTCAAGTGTTCCTATTTCACCTATTTTCATTGTTTCTTCTGATAATACCCCTACTTTTGTAAGAACCAGTTTTGGGACTGTGTTTGATTCCTTTGGTTCTATCCCAAGTTTATCTTCTCCATCTTTTGATATTGGTGAGCAATCTATTTTGGAACATCTTCTGGATGGTTCATAAAAAGTTGTTGACACAGGTGTAGTTTTTACCGACACCAGTCCTATTGTTACCATAACAGGTGTAATTATGGATTTGGTGAAACAAGTAGTGGATTCGTCCCCGACTATTAGTGCTTCTGTGCTTCCTCCATGGTTGTCTGCATATACTCCCAAGAGAAAGAAGCAAGCTATTTCGCTAGATGAAATTGATATTGAGAAGTTGTTACCTGTTAAATCAAAGACTCTAAAGAAGAAGCCTAAAACTGTTTCTAGGCTTATCAATGAAAGGGGAATCAGATATGCAGAAATTGCCAAGCCCCCAGAGGATGCCACTATTGATAATTCTGACATGAATGATTATGGCATCTCAAGGGTTGAGTTAGGTAAGCTAACTCATGAAGGCATTAAGGTAGATTTTCAAACTACTGCTAGCACCTTGCTCGAAAAATATGATGAAGTCAAAAAGGAGAAAGAATAGTATAAAGCTAAAGCAGAACAACTTGCTGTTGTTCTTAAAAAAATAGTAAAGTCATCTGAAATTGTGGAACCCATGGCAGTGACTGTAGAAGATCCTCTGATCCAAAAGGTTGAAAAAGCTCAGGCCAGAGGAAGAGTGGTAGGAGATATTGTGGAATGTTTGGTAGCTCAAGGGTGAATTCTACTGAAGACCACTATAGAAAGAAAAGAAAAGATGGATAAAGCCAAAGCCGAGCTTGATAACATGGTTGACTTACTTTCCCAAGAACTATAGGATCAGGAAGAGAGCTTGGAGGAGTGGATAGAGATGAAAAAGATTAAGATAAATAAACTAATTACTATTGGGGTCATTGCAAATAGGGAATCATATCTTAAGACTAAGGAGTCTCTGGTTCATTGTATCCATATAATAAAAGGCTTACTTGAGGATTTATGTCAAGCTCATGAAAACAGTGAAGACAACGATGCCACACTTCTACACAGGCTAGAAGAACTCCCATGCACCCTCACAGGTGAAGATCATAAGTTCCTTTCAGTAGATGAAATGATAAGCTCCTTCAAAAATATGGTTCAAAGGAAATTTGAAGATGAAGTGCCCTCAGTACTTTCCATGGACAATCTTTATGATCAACATTCAACTTTTGAGAACTTGAAGGACAATCTTGACAAACATGAGAAGGCAATAAAGGCAGTAAAAGATGCAGTTCTTCGGGCCCGCATTATCTCAGAAAATACAGGTAAGCCAGATGCATGTGAAATGGCAGCTATACAGGCCATGTACCCAAATTTTCTAAAGAAGAATGATGGAGGAAGCTGAAGTTCCTTTTTGATACCTTAGTTTATTCTATTCTTGTATATGTAATTTGAATTTTGTTGTGGACATATTCATGTGTAATTTTCTAACATGTAATTACATGTGAGGCAAAGGAAGTCCTAAGTCAAATAGGACTCTTCTGTTTGAATAAGTCAAAGTAGTTAGGATTTTCCTATTTTTGCTCTCAGTTTCTCTTATAAATAAAGAGGATCCCCATTGTAAATATCTATCTTTTATCTATTGAAAAGAAACTTTGCCAAATTGGAAAACATTTCAAGACTTTTGAGATTTTTATGTTTATCATATTTTTCAAGTGAATATCAATATAAGCAGGCAATTTGAGTATCAAACTTTGAGTTGAATCATATTGTTTTATGATATCAGTGTTCTTATGTCATTGGTGTTATATTATATTGAATCATTGTTGGAATCGTGGAGTTTATTGAAATTTGAGAGGAGTGTTCTTGTTTTGGTTGAATAGACTTTGTGCTATTTTCTCATTGCAGGAGTTCATGTTTATTTGTGGGAACGAAAATGTTTAGAGACTTTGTGCTGTAAACTATTGTGTTCAAGTTAGTTATATCATATTAGGTGAAAGTGGAGAATTTGGGCTGCATTTGAATTCAATTAAGTTTGTTTTTTGAGAAATAAGCTGAATGATAGAAGACTTTGTGTTTCTATGGTTTGTCTCAGTTCAAGAATTATCAAATATCATTTATTTTGAAGTTGTTATTTTGTAAGAGAGAAACATCTATTCTGAAAAAAGAGAATAGGATGTAATGGAAACACCCCAAGAATAGTTTTAGTTTATTTAAGTATTAAAAGTTGTTTGTTAGAAAGAGCTCATTATCTAGAGGGAACCTCCCCTTGTTGAGAGGAGAGACTCAATCTCATCATAGCTGTGGTGATATAACCATTTTGTCATTAGTTAGCTAAACTAAAAAATATTCACCCAACACTCCCCTATATACCTCCTACCCTCTCTCTCTTCTTTCTTCCCCTATCTACCTCCTATGGTCCTCTCCCACTCTCTACTTCCCTCCTGTCTCTACCTCCTATCCTCTCTCTCACTCTCTACTTCCCTCCCCTCTCTACCTCTCCTCATCATTCTTCCCATCCAATGAAATTTCATAAATTATCTTGTTTCCATTTCATCATCCCAATTTTTATCCTTGCCCCTCTTTGCATGTCCTACTTTTCTTGTTTCCATATTCTTTGTCAACATGCGAGAGGAGACGGAGGAAGAGGGAGAGAGGATGGAGATGGATGGGAGAGAGAGGCAAGAGATAGGGTGATAAGGAGAGAGAGAGTCCTAGTTTTCTTGTTTTGGAGAGAGAGAAAGGGTTGGTCAGGTTTATGAGTTTAGGGTTGCTTAAGTTTACGGTTTATTGGAATTATTTAGGGTTTAGGGGTTTAGGGTTTCTCAGGTTTATGGTTTAGGGGTTAGATTTTAGGGGCATTATTTAGGGTTTATGGGTTTTGGGAGAGAGAGAAGTTTAGGGTTGCTCAGGTTCAAGGTTTAGGGGTTAGGCTTAAAGGGGAATTATTTTATAATTTCCCTCCAATCCTCCTAATCCTAACATATTAGTCCACCCATCTCCTAATCCATCAATCCCTATCATCCATTCACCATATAACTCACTATCTAATCCACCATCAAACATTCTAAGCTCTAATCCATCAACCCATGAACGCTTGAAATTTTTTCTCCAAATTTTTTCTCCTAATCCTAACCCCACAACATCTTCCATCATTATCCATCAACTATATGCATATCCTAGTCCATCAACCCATGAATCCATGAAGGATGTGACCCAAGGACTATTAGCAAGGAATCTAAGAACATAATGTACTCAAGTTCCTATCCTTGAGCCTAACAAAGAACCTCCTAATAACACCATCATGTCTATCCATTTCATTGAAGAGTCCCCTACCATAAGTCCAAGTCAAACCCCATCATGTAGCCATGTTGTCAAACATCCAAAGATTATTGATCCTAGATCCAAACCCATCACATCCATCTAAGAAACCCAATAGCTATACACTAAGACCCTATTCCAAAGAATGTGGAAACACCAACCACCCATCCTAATAAAAATCCAAACATCCCATCTAATCCCATCTCTGTTCCCTTACCGTCTCATGGTCAACCCCTCTATACATCGATCCCATCATTAATCCTCCAACATCTCCTAGTGAACCCCCATCACCACCTCTTACTCCCCAATTCAATGAATATCAATGCATCCCCACTTACCCTATCCATATCTAATAGCGTGCTATCCATGCTTATCCTCCCTGTGATCAAGATATTATCTATGATCAAGATCTTATCCATGAGCAAGTAACCCACATCACTCCAATCCATCATCCCATTAGCCCTATCCATCATCCCGTGCTAGTCCTATTCATTATCCATCAATATCCCATGATGAGACACTTGTTCCCCAAGAAAACATAGAGAATCAAACAAATAAATTAGATCCTATCAAATCACATCCCAATGAGTATAATGATTTAATCAAGATCCAAGAATTCTACATCTATTTCCTATTGATCCTCCATCATCCCCTATCAAACTATATGTTTAGGTGTTTAGCATGGTTGCTCGAGTTTAGGGTTTAGGGGTCAGGGGCATTATTT
Source organism: Cunninghamia lanceolata (assembly GCA_027924645.1). Taxonomy (NCBI): domain Eukaryota; kingdom Viridiplantae; phylum Streptophyta; class Pinopsida; order Cupressales; family Cupressaceae; genus Cunninghamia; species Cunninghamia lanceolata. The sequence continues at coordinate 28,774,291 of BSBN01000261.1, read as the reverse complement.
GATGTTTACATGGGTTTAGGGTTGCTCAAGTAAATAGGGTTTAGCGTTTAGGGGAATTATTTAGGCTTTAGGGGTTTAGGTATGCTCTAGTTTAGGGTTTAGGGGTTAGGGTTTAGGGTTGTTCGAGTTTAGGGGTTACGGTTTAGGGTTTAGAGAGAGATAGAGAGAGGGGACCAATGGAGATTGGGAGAGATAGGGAGATAGAGGTTTAGGGTTGCTTCCAAGTTTTATACTTTAGGGGTTAGGGGTTTAGGGGTTTAGGGTTGCTCATTTTTAGGGTTTAGGGTTTAGGGGCATTATTTAGGGTTTAGGGTTTATGGTTTATGGTTTAGGGGTTAGGGGTTAAGTTTTAGAGGTTTAGGTTTATGGTTTAGGTATAGAGGAGAATAGGGAGATATAGAGGAGACTGATCCTGGGAGAGATATCTCTGTCTCCTCTATCCCTCTCTCTAACTATACCTACCTCTCTCTCTCTCTCCCTGTCTCTCTATTTTGCTCTCTCTTTCGATCCCCTCTCTCTAACTCTACCTTTCTATCTCTCCCTCCCTCACTATCTCACTTCCCCTCTCTATCACTCTCCCAATCCCTCTACATCAAATCTATCTCCCTATGTCTCTGGAAGTTGTATCTCTTGATCTCTTTCCCTATCTCTATCTCTCTGGACATATGTATCCCTATCTCTTAATCTATCCCTCGCTACCTCTCTCTCTCTCTCTCTCCATCCCTCTACCTCTTGAAATCTCTCTCCCTATGTCTCTAGACATCTCTCCATCTCTTTCTCTATCTCTATCCCTCTGTATTTCCCCATCTATCTCTCCCTTGCTAGATCTATCTCCCTATATCTCCCCTCTCTCTCTATATATGTATCTCTATCTTTCTCCCTCTATAGACCCCTTTGTCTATCTCAATCCCCAGCTCTCCCTCTCCCCGTCTCCATCTCCACCTATCCCTCTCTGTCTCTCTATTTGCCCCTCTTTCTATATTTTTTCCTTTCTCTAACTCTATCTCTATCTCTCCATCTCTTTCTGGATGTCCCTGGGCTCTCTCCCTATTCATGTCCATGTCCCTCTCTATCTCTCCATGTCTCGTGGTCCCTCTCTATATATAGGATAGAGAAATAAAGAGAGAGAGAGACTCTCCCATGTATATACAAGGTTACATTTGTCCCTCCTAGTATAAACAAGTTCTATTTCATGAACCACATGGATATTTGAGTCTAGGGATACTCTTGGACCATCACTTGATTACCTATTTGATGCACTACATGCATAGTTACATTGAGAAGGTTATGATTTTTGCATGCATGAACTTTTTATGTTTTCACGCTTCCTAGAATGCGCTCGCGTTATAATGCGAGCACATTATAACGCAAGCGCATTATAACTTGAGCACATTATAACGCGAGCGCATTATAATGTGAGCACATTATGGGAAGCATGAAAAATGGTAAAAAAGCATGTGGGATTCGTGTTTCAGACCCCACATGACTGTTATTCTTGCTTTTCATGCAATATATCAGACAAGAAAATGCTTTTTATGTTGTTTGACTTATTGAGAATCATTTTTATATCAATCCACCACCTTTTTTGTTTTTTCAATGTAGAAGAACTGATTTTGCATGTTTTTGGATAAAATTTTATTATTTAAATTGAAAGTTTCATGCTTCATGTGTGATATTGTTTCAAAGCTAATTACCATTGATATATAGATTGAATTTGATGAATATGTTTTTTTTCCATAAATTCACTAATCCTATTATAGAATTATATAGAATTCATAATCAAACTTGCAAAAAAGAAGAATTTGAGGATTTTGAAGCCATATTTTGGAGAATTGGTCAACTGCAATATCAAATTCTAAGGTATGTTCAACTTATGTCCATTTTAATTCATATATATATGTTCTTTATGTTCTTTATGTCTTTATGTTCTAAGATATATATGTGTCTAGGTATATCAGTTAGTTCAGTCAAAGAGACTCCAAATTCCTCATGTTTCCACCAAGTTTTGGCCCTTCATGCCTTCATTTCACCTATTTTCAGCTATACAAGAGAAAACAATATCAAATACTTCATAAAATAATTTTAGTGAACAATTGTTTGTCATACTCATATTCATGATCAATGGAGCCAAAATTGATTTTGGAAGACTCTTAATTTTTTCCTAGGATGATATAGAAGGATTTATTCCTTAATATGCATAATTCAATTCATTCAATAGAACCATGCAATGGCTTGAATCTTAGACTATCCTATGCCCCCTATTACATGACAATCCTACTTTTCTCTATTGATCATTTATATAAAATTGTTAGGTGTCCTTTTGATAACTTCTCCACGCATGTTTCATAGTATGAATTCTCTTGGAGAAGGTTGGAGGATGTGGAAACCTCTTTAGTGTCTTGGGCTAGGACATTCCTTATGCACCTATTCATGATGATTTGTATGCACATAACACAACAATATTTCAAAATCTCCTAATTGTCCTTTGTTAGCACATGATGGTGGTTACCTTGATCGACTATATACCTTTCAATACCCTAAATTACAAAGATTAGTTTAATGATCTTTATGACAGTCCTAGGTATGTCTCCAAATATTCATGTTTCCAAGATAGCTCTAGCTAATGTCCACTTGTTTCTGGAACTTCTTAGGCCTACAAGAAACAATTCCAAGCATTATATTCATCATAAATAAGTCACTTTTAGTCAATAGAAGCCAAAATACGTCCATTTGCAATCATGGATTAGTTAAGGACAGCTAGGTGGTAAATTTGTTGCCATTAACAACTTCACAAATTCTGTGTCTTATCTTGTCCTCCTTGATTTTCTCCATGGATCTCCATCATTGTCTTCATGATTCATATAATTCATCATGTCATAGTGGCTTCATCATTCCATAATTATCTAATCACAATAACCCCAGATGGCTATCCCTAGGACTACTCTGTGAATTGCACACTATGTATTTCAGCAATTTAGATCTCCTTCATGTGTGTTTCAATGGTTTGCAGTGTTAGGATAGTCATATGTGAAACTTATTGAACATAATTAAACTCCATCACACCACCTCAAATGAAATCAAACTCAATCCAAATTTCATGAATATGACTATCCTTTTGAATAAATCAGTTATGACATGACAATCCTTTATGAGCACTTGGTTAATCTTCTTCAAACTTTCACCTTTTGTCTATATTGAAAAATATCTAAAATAATCCTCTTAGAACCTTATGAATGAATTTATTATCATGTGCATGAAGTGATCAACAATAATGGTTGTCTCTAGAAATAGGTCTAATAGTCTTAGTCAATAGTTAGGATTGTTATGACTGCCCTCATAGCTGTGACAGTCTTATTTGCATCTGAATATGACATTCATGTCTCCATGTGATGAACTTGTCTAGGATATCTTTATGCAACACCCATCCTCACCTTAATTCTCATTCCAAAGATCAACAACACTAATGAGCAAGGCATTTGTACCTATTCATGATTATCCTACTTGTGTTGGTTATGACAACAAATTGTCTCCTTCTTCATAGTGGCCTTTATCGCAATTTAGCTTATGCACATGATTATCTACTTGAGTTTGGCATTACCATATTAATGAGCCTTGAATTCAATAATTATCTCTTGATATCCCTTCTTCACCCTCTACACTAGTCCAAAGCATAATTTGTCACTACTATTCACAACATATTTCATGAGATTGTCTTCCTTTTTCCCATTGTTGTGACAATTAAGGCATGACTAGGGACTAGCTAAATGACATCTCTTCTTAATTAAGATAATCTTCTTCCTTATTTCACAAGCTCAAGTAGGATCTCATGAGTCACTTGACCCATACTTCACTAAAATAATCTTGAGGTGTGGAGAGATTTATTCATAGATAGGGTATTGACAATTTGCTAAACAATTTCAAAATGTTGCTTAGGACAGTCCAAATCATGGAATTTTGATAGGTTGCCTTTCAAAATCAAATTTGAGATTGAGGCTATGATTTTCTTCCAAATACCCTATATGCAGCCCTCCCCTATACTAAAAACTAACTTCTTATTTACTCGAAATGGAAATTAGGGCACAAAATATACACAATATTGCCATTGTTTTGGCAATCCCATATAGACAAGGTGTTGGCAGTCACTAGTTAAAAATTCCCATCACCCCCATCACAAAATCCTTTCATCCCCATAAAAATATCCCCTTCCTATCACTATCCTTGCAAATACATCACTTAGGTCACTGAGGTAGGTTTGAGTTTAGAAGAAAATGTTATCATGTGCATAGGGGGCAACCATCAAATGAGAGATTTATTATATCCTTATTCGTCCTTACTCATTACCCTTACTTGTGTGTGTGCTTCACAACTCATTGGTAGCCTTTCCAATCCATTAGAGTATGGATGGTTATGAAGATGTCCATTTTCAACTATTATGGAAGAGATATGTATAACTGTCCCATCATTCTCAGTGATTTTGGTATGACAACCCTTTCCCTTACCTTCTAGTTGCCTTGATGATAATCCTTCTACAAATTTTAACATCTTGTGAGACATGTTGGCTAATTCCCTGATGCTAAATAGGCTCACCTTGGGTAAATGTCTCATGACAATCGTGAGGGTTAATGACAGTCATCTAGGGATTGTCTTATGGCTATTGGTAATTCTTTATTGTAACATGATAACATGATCACATAAATACCTACCAAGTGTAATGATTATGATTGGCATCTTGATGATAGCATGTGTGAGTTTTAATCACATCATAATAGTCTATTAAACACTTAGTACAATCCCCATCTTCATTTTGTAATAGTATTGGAGGTTTATAGGATGACATTCATAGCATATTTGTTGACAGTCCCACGAGCCTTGTATAGTGGTTCTCATTTTAGAGCTTAGACATATACTCTAATAGCATGCAATATGTTTAGTCCTCATAATGATTATGATGTAGAGCAGGGGTATAAAATGATCAAACACAATCAAACAACCACTCACAAGAACCCTTAGTCATTATCTATTAGCTTTCCTTCTCAAACTACCATTGATACTTGTAGCTTTTCAAAAAGGCCTTTTTAGACATAACTTTTGGAGCAGACCTGACATTCAGAAAGTGAGACTAGTTTAAGATACCCTTTTGGCCACTACAACACATATTACCATTCAATCGACCCCAACTAACTTTTGAAACAACTTTGCAAATTGGTTCATTACATAGAAAAGTTGTCATTGACAACATTGACAACAAATAGCAACTTTTACATCTTTTAACCAATTGACTCCAAACTTTCCACAATGACTCCAAATGATCATCCATGGCCCAAAATGACCTTATTCACATGAAACAACACAAAATAAGACAAAACCCAAAGTTTGAACATTTTGACGAAGAGGGTGCTCTTGCACCAGATTATCCTTACTAAGACAACATCTCAAGATGACCTCCCAGATCCACATTCCTCTTTTATTCATAATGATATTCTTCATAGTTAGGGTTTAATTAATTACCCATGCCCCATTTGAAACAACTTGCAAAGGGGTTCATTCAAGTCATGATTTTTGGCTTCACACGTCTTCCTCTAGACTTTGGGACAATGGTTATAACTTTTTTCATGGGTCAAGAAAATGAACTACAAAATGATTTTTCAGAATTTACGAACTTTATGCATGTTTAGGACAACCTGGGCATCTTAAAAATGTCTTTTTATCAAACGTACAACAGCCATGAACATGAAGAACAAGTTGCTGATTTGGTTGAGAAAATGGGTATAAATCAAGCTAGTCTTTCACCACAAGGGGAGGTGCATGATATTTGTGCATTTTGATGAGTTCAAAAGTATTTTAGATACCTCCATGATACTGCCCTAGCCCAGGAAATGCTCACACATGAACACAAGCAATAATTAGGGGAGTTTTCTCATGATCTTGACATTGTCAATTCAAGGAATTTGAGTGCTTTTTGGGACAGTTTTTTGGTCTATCATATCTTTTAATGATTTTTGTCCTATTTATGATTAAACTTTGATCATGGTCTATCATATCTTAATAAACAAGGAAAACGATGAATTTCATGAAATTGGAGCTCCTAAAGTGATGCAAATCACCAAACATGATAACTTATTTTGTATTTTTTCATTGTGACCATTATTCATTATCATTATAAAGGTTCTAATTATCATTGTCTTATTCATCATGCTTGTAGAAATCATCATCATGCCAAGGAAATGAGAAAATAATCTAACACCAGAAGAGTGTGAAGCTGAGAATGAGAGGAAAAGCGAAAGAATGAGGCGAATTCGGGAGAGTAGAAAATTGTCAACCATACAAGAAGACATTCTAGCATTGCCAATTGAAGAGGAACATGACACATTGAATGAAGCTAAGAGAGAGATGGAATTGGTGGCACAAAGGGAACAAATGCAAAACCTCCATGCAATGAGGAAAGAGAATCTCCAAGTTGGAGGCACTCCATCGTCCATAGGTCAAGTTGAAAGAACACCATCATTATCTTCTCGAATTGGAGACACTCCATCTTTCACAGGTGAAGTAGAAGGTACATCTACATTTTCTTCTCAAGTTGGTGGCACACCATCATTCACACCTCAAGTTGAAGATACGTCATTTTCATTTTTTTCACCTGTAATTGAAGGTACATCATCTATCCCATCTCAAGTAAATATTGAAGAATTTCCTAATGTTGACTCTACTTTACCAATTAAAACACCTCCTAGAATTTTGCATAGGAAGCCTAAGATTCTAATTGATATTGATAAGAATGTATTGAAGCCCATGCATGATAAGATTGCCATGCGCACTTGCTAAAAATATGTGAATAAGATAAGGAAAATATTCTTTGAGAATTTAAATGAAATCAGAAGATGTCAACTCTTTGTTGAATTGATGAGAAATCTAAAATTTAGGCCATATGAGGACTATTGTATAGTAAAAGGACCATATGAGGACTGTTGTACACTGACAGGATTAAGTGAGCTACACTCTTTTAGAAGCTCAATTGCAGGTTCATGGAGTATCCATACACGAAAGATGGCATGCTTTTGTTCTTCATGTACAATTCAAGCCTGGAATGAGTACGAGTCAAAGGAGTGGGTTGACGGATGACGGTTAAGTTATCTTAGCCCACTTGACATGTATCAACCCCTAACGACACTGGAACTGATAGAGATGGAATCACCAGTTGACTTTGACCACATATCAGATCTAGTTCAACCAGGTAATATATCTACTTGCATAGTTTTCAAAATAAATACTAATGTTATCTTACTTTGTAGTATTTTTGTAATGTTGACTAATGTCATCTAATTTGCTACACATATCATTATAGGGCATGTTTATGTAGTTATTGCATATGAAGATAATGAAGAGGGAACATATTATTACTTGTGTCGTTGTGTTGAGGCCAAAAAGAAATTGGAGGCCCCACTTACAGATGGAGAAAACATCGAATACCCTACAAGCTTAGTGGTTGTTACTAGAACATGGCTTAGAAGGTACCCACATCCAAGTGTTAATATTTGGCTATTTGAGGACTTTGACATGCATCGGAAGATTCTTCATTAATCAAACCTTGTCATGGCAACCAATGTTCATTTGATACAATATCAAGGTAGACCTTTGAACAAGACCTTGTGGAAGGTGCGTGAGTTTGACCATGAGGCAATACTTGACAAAATAAAGAGTAGAGAAGACCCAGATGGTTCATTGGATTAATTTGTAAGTATGCATAGAACTTTCCTAGATGGTTACTTGTACTTTGTTTTGTAAATAAACAGTAGTATGAATTGCTTCCCTCCAATATACATCCGATAGGTTTGCTTCTCTTACCATTGTCCTTTACATATGTGATCATCAGATGGCGGTAAGTGATCATGGAGAGTGATCATCAGATGGCGGTAAGTGATCTAGTAGACAAGATGATGGAGAGTGATCATTAGATGGTGGTAAGTGATCGATTACATATGTGATGTTATATATTTCATGTACATTTTCTATAGTAATGTGCATATTGTTTGATTGTATTAAAAGGTGGGGCTGCATGAACTTGAACTATCAAAGAGGTCTACTCGATGACAAAGAGAGGATGAGTCACGAATCGGCTCTCCATCTTCACGGTCAAGCAAGGGCTGCCGATTATTTCATAAAAGTCCATAGGAAACTAGTTTTTGGGACATTTTTTGTATGCCTAGATGGCTTTGTATGTACATAGTTTTGTATGTTACTGATGTATATTTTTGTATATATGCCTATATGGCTTTGTTTGGACATGCCTATATGGCTTTGTATGTAAACTAGATGTTATGTTCATGACATTATGTATATGACAGTTTATATTAAATATTTAATATGATGATCAATTATCCTTACGTGAATTGGGTTTTACACGTGCCAATTGCATTTTCTTGAAAGTATGGAATGCATAATTGTGTAGGTCTATTGGTTGTCTATTGTTTGATGATACCATTATGCTTTCAGGATATGTTGTTGGGTTTTGTGATATAAAGACACTTGTTGGATTGGGTTGTGGTTCTTCCTCATGACAGGAGTTTGTTCATATCTTCATGCTTCTTTGTCCTCCATGTCTTTAGTGTTCTCAGTGTCTTCATGTGTCAAATATTTCTTCAGTATCCTCATGATGTTGATATTGATCACAAAATATGGTGTTAAGTGCCTTAATCGTTCAGGGAAGCAGGGTACCGGCAAAGTCCCTTAAGATCCCTAAGACATAAAAGTTACCAAACTTTGATAGAGGTTTTCTCAGAATTTGTGGCAGTTGGGAATGTTTCATTTGGACCTACAGGTGCATGTGGGGTTTGCCCACAATAATGTGTCTCAATTTTGGTCAACTCTAGTCTATTTGACCGTTTCGAAATCAAATGCATTCTTGCAAAATACTTTAGTTTCATGCAATGGAAAGGTGCTAGGAGTGACATTTTGCATTCCATAGCTCGTGGTGCCAAATAGACTTTGCCAACGCATCGGGGTGGGTGGATAAATGCCAAGGGAGGTATCATTTCATGTGCCAAGCACCCCAATCGTTCGGGGTAGCAGGTTACCGACAAAGTCCTAAGATAAAAAAACTGCCAAACTTTGATAGAGTAGTTCTCAGAATTCATGGTAGCTGGGAACATTTTGTTTGGACCTATAGGTGCATGTGGGGTCTTTCCACAATAACCTCTCTCAGTTTTGGTCAACTCCAATCTATTTGATCGTGCCGAAATCAAATGCATTCTTGCAAAATGCTTTAGTTTCATGCAGTGGAAAGGTGCTAGGAGTGACATTTTGCATTCCATAGGTCATGGGACCAAACGGACTTTGCCAACGTGTTGGGGTGGGTGGGTAAATGCCAAGGAAGGTCTCATTTCATGTGCCAAGCACCCCAATCGTTCGGGGTAGCAAGTTACGGGCCAAGTCCCTGAAGAGTCTAAAGTGCAAAAAGGCAGCAATCTTTGATGAGCTGTTACTCAGAAACCATCACACTTAGAAACATTCTGTCTAAGGCAACATGACTATATAGAACCTCTCTAGAATAACCTCTCTTGGTTTTTGATATGTCTAAGGCATTCAGCCGTGGTGAAAGGTTTTCTACTGCCCCCAAAATCGTTAGAAGGAGGTAGTGTAAAGTTGCAAAGGGGTGTAACTTTCATCCTGCTTCTGATGCTACTAAACTGATAGTTCCAATGTGTCTGGATGGGTACATTTAGGCTAGGCATGGTCCTATTTTGCACCCAAACATGCCGAAACAGTTTGAGCTACATTGTACTGGCGATATCACATAAGAGTCCAAAGTGCAAAAAGACAACAATCTTTGATGAGCTGTTACTCAGAAATTGTTACACTAAGAAACATTCCATCTGAGGAAACGCGATCACATAGAACCCCTATATAAGAACCTCTCACTTTTTGATATCTCTAAGGTGTTCGATCGTGGTGAAAGGTTTTTTGTTGCCCCCAAAATCGTCAGAAGGAGGTAGTGTAAAGTTGCAAAGGGGTGTAACTTTCATCCTGCTCCTGATGTGACCAAATTGACAATTCCAACGTGTCTAGATGGGTATGTTTAGGCTAGGCATGGTCCTATTTTGAACCCAAACATGCCGAAACAATTCGATCTACATTGTACCAGCGATATCCTTGAAGAGTCCAAAGTGCAAAAAGGCAGTAGTCTTTGACGACCTGTTACTCAGAAACTATGACACTTAGAAACATTTCATCTGAGGAAACGCGATCATGTAGAACCCCTCTACAATAACCTCTCCCAGTTTTTGATATCTCTGAGGCATTTAACTGAAAGGTTTTCTACTACCTCCAAAATCGTCAGAAGGAGGTAGTGTAAAGTTGCAAAGGGGTGTAACTTTCATCTTGTTCCTGATGCAACCAAACTGACAGTTCCAACACGTCCAGATAGGTATGTTTAGGCTAGGCATGGGCCTTTTTTGCACCCAAGGCATGCCAATTATTTGACCTAACACCTCAAAGAGATCTTTTGTCATGGAATACAATGATTGCAAGATATGCAAAAAATGGATTTGTTGAAAAGGATTTAGAAACTTTCGAGAAAATGTAATTGGCATGTGTAAAGCCAAATTCCACAACCTTTGCTAGCATCCTCCAAATTAGGATCTTTGGAACATGGTATGGACATCCATCAAAGCATAAAGGATATAGGAATTTTGCCAGATGTTGTAATTGTTGCTGCCCTTGTAGACATGTATGCAAAGCGTGGAAGCATAGACAAGGCACATGGACTGTTTGATCATACAACACCTCAAAGAATAAAGGATATAGGAATTTTGCTAGATGTTGTAATTTCTGCTGCCCTTGTAGACATGTATGCAAAGTGTGGAAGCATAGACAAGGCACATGGACGGTTTGACCTAACACCTCAAAGCATAAAGAATACCAGAATTTTGTTAGATAACAACCTTATGATTTCATGATAGTCCCTTGATCGTCCATGCTTTTGATTTTTTTGTGCATTCTTGACTGTGTATGAGGGTTTAGTGAGTTGCCATTGGCACCCAAACCCTAGGTCTTCATTAGAAATCCTTGAATGCTAATTATTGCCATTATGCTTCTTTCTTATTAATTCTTACTAATTAGGGTAATAATATAGAAATATATAGTATCTCATGTATTCTTACAAAATGCATATGGGAATTTTATCAAATGTTGTATTTGCATTGAATGATGCCTCAAAAAATGTGGTCTATTAGAATTTTGAAACATGTTGTAGTTGCAACTGCCCTAGAAGACATGTATGCAAAATATGAAAGCATAGACAAGGTGAGTGAACTGTTTGACGTGATGCCTCAAAGAAATGTGGTCTCATGGAATGGTATGGTTGAAGGATATGCAAATAATGCTTTAGAAAATTTCAAGAAAGACCAATTGGTGGGTGTAAAGCTAAAATCCACAACCTTTGACTACATCCTCTCTGCTAGTGCCAAACTAAGATCTTTGGAACACACTACATGGACATCCATCAAATCATAAAGGATATGGGAATTTTGTAAGATGTTGTAGTTGTAACTATCGTAGGAGATATGTATGCAAAATGTGGAAGCATAGAGAAGGCAAGTGGATAGTTTGACATGATGCCTTAAAGAAATGGAATCTCATGGAATGCCTTGATTGTAGGATATGCACAAAATGATTTTGTTGATAAGGCTTTAGAAACTTTCAAGAAAAAGAAGTTAGTGGGTGTAAAGCGAAATTCCACACTGTATCCTCTCTACCTATGCCAAAGTGGGATCTTGATGCAGAGGAAGGACCTTCTTTAGGACAACAACACAAAATGACAAAGTGTTCTTACACCATCTTCATTTATGCTCCTAGGTGTACCTCTATAGGACAGTAACATTGAACTCTTTTTAGACTCTTGAACCAATAGACCTTGGGACAATGTACTTTTCATGGGGTAGGCTTGACTTTGTGTTTAAATGATCATAACAACTCCTATGTGATGACTCAACAATGTAACAATTCATGGGCTTTCAACTCTTACAACCTAAGATTGTGAAATCAAACCTCTTGGGACAGTCATGCCTTAACTTGTGTCAACCCATCAAAGATGTTCAAGACCTATGGTTCATGGCCTATAGGACCTCTCTCTCCATCCACCTATCATTTCTCATGACAAACAAACATAAACTAGGCTCTAACACATCAAATCTTCCTTGTTTCTGTTGTCCATAGTTTGATACATCCAAATATCAGACCTACTGTGCCAACAAATCCTAGGAACAATTTAGGTGCTAACAAAGATTGAAATTAACTCTTTCTTACTCATCCCAATTGCTATAAGACTACAAGAACATTCAAATCATACACCAAAGAAAGCACTAAAATCCAATTGCCAACATGCTAGTGAATGAGCATTGAATGTGACCACATAAAGAAAAATCATACTATTCTTCAACAATCACCATCTCCTTGGTCCAAAAATTCAAAAGACCTAGAAAGGACATCTCAATGCACATTTAGATCAATAGACACACTTCCAACTTTATTGAGCCAAGTGAAAAAAGAAAATTCATTCCTTGAATGAAAGCTAGTCATATAATAAGAAAGTTTCATAGAACCTTCCCAAGTAATTGTTGAAGGACTCAATTTAATGGTGCCATTACAAATGCTAAGAGAGAAGGAAAGGCAAAGACAAAACATGTTTGGGCAGGCAATAAGTAACATCTTTGTCAATATCAAGCAACACTATGGCGTTTCAACATGTCACTATTTGAATCAAGTTAAGCATGACTATCTACAATACAAGCTATGCCTTTATGAAAAAAGGTTAAAATGTTTCATTGAGTGCTATTTAAAATGCATACAAATCACATGCATACCAACTATCAACCTAGTCCATATTGTCTTATTTCTCACAACAACCCACTCCCGTCACTTAAAACTAATTCCACTAATTATGAACTTTGAAATATGACTTTTGACATTGTGTACATGACTAAATGGACAATTAAATACCTAATGCTATTCCCTATGGGAGCCATTTCATGACTTTCTTCTTTCACAATATAGGTTGACATAATTTCCACTTCTTAGACAAAAGTTTAATTGGTATGTTATTGTCACCAATGCTATGGTTAACAAAGACCCTTTTCCTAGTGATGCTATGTCTTGCAACACCCTGCCCCACCCCTACACCCTCATCTCCACCAAAACAAATCAACCACCCTTCACTATGGAGTTATCTTGCATCAAAGCATAAATGATATAGGAATTTTGTAAAATGTGGTAGTTGTAAGTACCCTGCAAGACATGTATGCAAACTGTGGAAGCATATACAATGAATGTTCAAATTGTTTGACATGATGCCTCAAAGAAATGTTGTCTTATGGAATGCAATGATTGCATGATATGCACGAAATGGATTTGTTGAAAAGACTATAAACTTTTAAACAAGTAAAAGCAATTGGCACGTGTAAAGACAAATTCCACAACCTTTGCCAACATCCTCCCTATTTGTACACCAAAATAGAATGTCTGGAACAGTGTATGGATAGCCATCAAAGCATAAAGGATATAGGAAATTTGTCACATGCTGTAATTGCAGCTGCCCTTGTAGACATGTATGCAAAGTGTGGAAGCATAGACATGGCACGTGAACTGTTTGGCATGCTGCCCCAAAGAAATGTCACCTCATGAAGGCACATGAATTGTATGGAAAGTGTGGAGGCATATACAAGGTGCATGAACTGTTTGAAATGATGCCTCAAAGAAATGCATGGTCCCACAAAATGCAATGATTGCAAGATATGCACAAAATGGATTATTTGAAAATGATTTATAAAATTTCAAGCAAATGTAATTGGCACATGTAACACCAAATTCTTGTAACGATAATTGATCATCATATTAAATATTTAATATACGCTGTCATATACATAATGTCATGAACATAACATCTAGTTTATATACAAAGCCATATAGGCATGTCCAAACAAGGCCATACAGGCATATATTTAAAAATATACATCGGTAGTTCATACAAAAGTATGTATACAAAGCCATCTAGGCATACAAAAAATGTCCCAAAAACTAGTTTCCTATGGACTTTTATGAAATAATCGGTGGCCCTTGCTTGACTGTGAAGATGTAGAGCCAATCAGTGACTCATCCTCTCTCTGTTGTTGAGTAGACCTCTTCAACAGAAGTTGATCCAGCTCCACCTATTAATACAATCAAACAATAGATGCACATTAATATAGAAAATGTATGAAATATATAACATCACATATGTAATTGATCACTTATTGCCACCTGATGATCACTCTCCATCATCTTGTCTCTCTTTACATTCGTACTTGGATGGAATGGAGTTGTGACCTCCTGTGAGAAGCATCAAGAAGCAAAATTGACTAAACATAAATATCATTTATGTACATCAAATGACATGAGATAAAATAAGAAATACAAAAATTATGACATTTTCATGTTTACATCGGTCAAAGGATTTGAAGGTATCATGGCTGCAACAATGCCTATCTGTGCTGACTCATGAAGATGAGGAGGAGTCTCCACATTCAGCATCTAAAAATCAAGTTCAAGATTATTTGACCAAAATAAATACATAACATTATTTTAAAAATGCATAATGATTAGACATGGTTAAATTTACCTTTGTAAAAGTGGTGGATTGGCATCTCGGGGACCAAGGAAACTGTGGAGGTGCTGGTGACTGTTAAAATCATCAAATTGTCACAAAATAATATTACCATTGACATATCTACAATAATTATGATTATGTGATAAATTACATACCCGTTGACTTGACCTCCTCTCATAACCTACCAATGGACAGCTAACGGAGGCAGGATGAAGACTCTAACCCTGGAATTTCATTGTACAAATAATTACATACATTATTTTTGACTTATAAAATAGATAATCATATAAAATTAATTACAAATTTTAAATAACAATATACTAAATCAAGATGAAACTTGTAACAAATTACCTGAGAGTCAATACCAAATGTATGCTATAAGAGATCGTCACTAAGAACAAGTTCATCCATTATGGATGCCTCCATTAATGGATCCTGCCCCTGCATCGTAGCATCCTACCGAGAGTCCTGCCATGCATCTTGCGTCCCATAATCACATAGGTTCCCACATGAACTGTACAAATGTGGGGACACATGACACCTACTACTCTCACCCTCATCAACTTGGGTAAGATCATCGGCATGCTGTGATAGATTTTGGGTGAGATTAGTCAATGAATGTAATGTCTCCACCTCAACACTCTCCTTCAAAGCCAAAGCGAGTGACCTACGTTCTGGCCTCGCCAGGGGTACAAGCACACGGTTTTCATCTCGCTGAGCCCCAACTCTATCTTGGGAAGAGCCACCACCTCTACCCTGGAACTCATGAATGTCAAAATAATTCATAATCTTATTGAGGATGAACTTGTAATGGAGTTTCCTCAAGAAATATTGTGGTACCTCATCATTATTGCATGGGCGTTCATCGAAGACCATGTACCATCTATCCCAAAAGTTTTGGGATATTTCTTCATTCCTACACCAATGTATAGGAAACTATTTGCAACTTTCTTCTAATCTTTGGCCGGTTTTGGGATTAATAAAGTGTGCACATAATTGAGATTTTGTAAATTTTTCATTCTTGACTTGTTCATATGACAACTTGTCGGCATAATATTACTGACACCTCTCCCTATAGTCTTGGAATCAGTAATTTGTTTTGTCATCGAATCCGTGTGGGAAACAATCTCCTCTAGTGATTTTGCAAGCACCCTCCTACAATCAGTGGTTCCACTTGGATTGTTTAGGGTTTGAATAACAGTTTGAAGATGTTTCTTGTTTTCTTCTATTATCTGTAGGTAGTTTCTTGACTATCCCTTACATTATAAGGAGGTGAAGGTGGGTTTTGAGGGTTTGGAGGGTTTTGGGGGTTGTTTTCACCCTCCTCAGCTGGATTTAGGTTTTCTCTTTCCCCAATAACTGTAAATGCAATATAAAAATAAATCAAACATTGCAAAACTCAAAAATTGTTCTCAAACTAACAAAATCAGTCAAACCCTACCTTCTTCCTGTGTTGGAGCCTCCAAATTCGCTTGACGACATCTTTGGTGGTGAGGTGGCATCATGAATTTATTGTTTTCTCTCTTACACTTGATTGGATATGCTTTTCTTCAATGCGATCACGCTTTCACCTGAGTTTTTTTGCTGCTAAGCTTGTAATGGTCGTGGCTGTGAGGAGAAATGAGTTTTTTTTTGCTTTTATGCAAAGTAAAATGTGAGCACGTTATAACGCGCTTGCATTTTGCTTTACTTTTGGACATGGTGGTGACTTTTTGGTCCCCCATCTTTTTGCATTTACCTAGCATCCATCTTCATTCCTTTCCAGAAATATAGGAGTTTCACATCATTAAATAACTTTATTACTCTAGGATGCCCAGAATATGGTGCATAATGAACCTCTTTCCATACCATATTCCTTAACTTTGCTAAGTTAGGTACATACATCCTTCTTTTAAAACTTAATAATCCATCTGGTTCAAGGTTGAATCCTTCATATCTCAGATTCTGGGGGTTTTCTTCAAGGGCTTGTTTTACCCCTGCTTGTAAAACTCATCTCCCTTAGATTTTTGTAACACATGATTCCTAAAATTAGAATGTATTTAGATCATGGAGGAGATGTACCTTCTCCTACTCAAAGCATCTGCCACCCAATTTTCTTTTCCTTGTATATATTTAATCTTGAAATCATAATCTGAGATGAATTCCAACCATATTCTTTGCCGAGCATTAAGATGTGGTTGAGTGAACAGATATTTGAGTCCCTGATGATCTATTTTCAGCTCAAAAGGTTTCCCAAGTAAATAGTGCCTCCACATTTGAAGTGCATGAATAACTACTGCAAGTTCTAAGTCATGTGGGGCATAATTCTGTTCATAGTTTTTTAGTTTATGCGATTCATACGCGATGACCTATCCATAGTGGACTAGTACACCACCTAAGCCTTCTCTTGAGGCATCGATAATGACTACAAATTGACCCTCTAGGTTAGGTACTTTCAAAATTGGTGTTGAATTCAATTTTTCCTTCAGTAGGTCAAAGGCCTCCTGGCATTTATCTGACCACTCAAATCTCTCACCTTTTCTCTACAAGGAAGTTATAGGATATGTAATCTTAGAGAAGTTTTTCATGAACTCCCTGTAATAACCAGCAAGGCCCATGAAACTTCAGACCTCATGAACATTTTTTGGTATCGACCATTCTAAAATAGCCTTGATCTTAGTTGGGTCCATAGCTATCCCCTTAGCTGAAATTATGTGCCCAAGTATTGTACCTCTTTTTGAAAGAAAGTATATTTGGAGAGCTTGCCATATAGTTTATGCTCTCTCAACCTCTAAAGAACAACTCTTAAATGTTGCATATGCTCTTCCTCATTCTTGGAATAGATTAGAATGTCATCAAGGAATACTAGGACAAACTTGTCCAAACAATTCCTGAACACACTATTCATAAGATTCATAAATGTTGCCGGTGCATTTGCCAATTCAAAAGGTAGGATAGCGAATTCATAATGTCCATACCTGGTTCTAAAGGCTATCTTATGGATGTCCTCATCCTTCAACCTCAACTTGTGATATCCAGTTCGAAGATCGATCTTGGAAAACATAGTTGCTCCCCTCATCTGATCGAAAAGATCGTCGATGCGAGGTAATGGGTATTTGTTCTTAATGGTTGCTTTATTCAACATGCAGTAATCTATGCACAACCACAAAGTGCCATCTTTCTTTTTCAAAAAAATAATTGGGGCTCCCCATGGCGACACACTGAGTCTAATCAACCCTTTGTCTAACAACTCCTATAATTGAGCTTTTAGCTCCATTAGTTCTGTAGTAGTCATTCTATAGGGGGCTTTAGAAATAGGTTCCGATCTAGGAATTATATCAATGGCAAAATCAAAGGCTATTTTAGGAGGTAATCCTGGTAGTTCATCTGAAAATACATCCTCAAAATCTCTAAGGGATACCTGTCCATATCTAATCTTTCCTGACGTATGGACTCCTTCTCAACTTCATTAAGTTTCTGAGATTCATAAAACATTAAGTCATCTTGGAAATAAGTTTCCTTAGTCTCATTTACTTTTTCCATCTTGACTGCGAAAAGCTGACACCCTTTTCTTTGAGCTCTTTTCATTTGTAGAGCATAAATTTATATTAATTTGACTTCCCTAGGTTTTCCTTGCAGGAAGACTTTATTTCCTAAATCATCCAGACATTTTATTATTTTGGCATAACAGTCCACTTTGGCTCGATGTCTCCATAGCCAATTTATCCCTAGGATAACATCATACGAGCCTAGTGGGGCTGCATAAAGATTTACTTTCATGGAAAAGATCAGATGTTCAACCCTAGCCTTAAACAGGCATTGCTCTACCTAAGCCTTGGTGCGATTTACATACTCTATAGACCATGTGTTTGCCATGAATTTAGTTTTTCTAGGAATTTTACTAGCAATTTTAGGGGAAACAAAGCATTCGGTAGCACCACTATCAATCAAAACTAAAATTGGAAGTCCAAATAAAATACATGTTGTCTCAATGGGAGTTATTTGGTATTTGGCTTGCTTGTTGGACCCAAGGCTGCATGAATGCATTGCTGGAATGCTGCTTGTTGAGAGGGTAGAGGGTTTCCTCTTGGTTGTGCTTTCTGTGTCTTGTTAGGACACTGGTTGGCATAATGATCTCTGCCACAAGTGTAGTACCCTCCCACTAGTCCACGCCTCTCCTGAGGTTTTCCAGAATTGTCTCCATTCTTCCTGGAGTGGTTATTCCCCTTTTCTCTCCCTTAGACTCAGTTTGCTTATGTTTGGTCCCCTTATCATTTTTCTCAAAATAATCCTATTTCTTCCCCTCTTTCATAGAGGATAGTTAGGATTGAGACCAACTATATCTCTTTTGGTTCCTTTCTCTTAAGTTGACATAGCTTTGAATTTCTATTCCTGTTTGATGGACTTTTCATAGACTTGGTCCATTGTAGTAGGACCATGAACATCAACCTCACCTCCAATCTGGGCGTTCAACCCCATTATGAACTTCTAAATGTGAAATTTCTCATCTTGTTGGTACTACGGCACATACTTCAATAGTCAGGTGAATTTTTCCCAATATTCATTCACAGTCATATTAGCCTATTTCTATTTCTAAAAGTCTATAATTTTCTGATCATAGAATAGTGGAGGCAACCATCTTTGCCTAAAAAGTTCTACAAACCTGTCCCATTTAAGGCTTGTAGACCTCAAGCCTAGTTCCATCTTTTTGTTCATACACCACGTGGATGCTTCACCTTCCAATTGGAATGCTCCCCACAGAGCTTTAGTGACCTCATTATAGTTTCTGATTTCAAAATATTTTTCCATTTCCATAAGCCATGCCTCCGTGGCATCTCCACTTATGAATCCATCAAATTTAGGAGGCATGACCTTCTTCATGTCTTGGGATAGTTCCAAAGCTATATGGCTCCTCCTATCCTCTTCTTTCCTAGCCTTGAAGTTATTCTCTCTGTGCTCACTTTGGGTGGTGTCATTATGGCGTTCCTCGCCATCACCCCCAACATAGGCATCCCGCCTAGGTCCTTGTAAGCCCCTGACCTCCTGTTTGAGAGTTTCTACCCTCATTCTTATTTCTTTCAATAAAGTCAGGATCTGGTCGAACTTAGATTTGGAGTGCCCTGAAGGATGTCCTTCTTCCTGGCTGTTTCCCATCCTGGTTCTAATCTAAACCTTTGCTGCAATCTACTTCTTCTTGAAGTTTGCAGATTAATCACAAATTAGTTTTTCCATGTCATTTAATTCATTCATTATACAAATCTATTCTCATTCATGTAATCTTTAACAAGAAAGGAAAGATTGTCAGAATTTGCCATTGCATTGTAGTTTTTATTAGATTACATATAATCCACCAAAATTACAAATTTTTTGTTTACACCTTGCTACCGCAAGTCATTTATAGTTTGGGATAACTTCCCTTATTCATTTCTCAATCTTGAGATTCGTCATTTCAATTTTAGGAGATGAGGGTACATGCAGGTACTCCTTCACAATCTCCTTGGGTACATCATAATCCTTAAAACTATTTTCCATAGCTGGTGCTTTAGGTGCAGAGGGTTCTGCTGATGCATCAGTAGAGTTAGGGGAAACCATCCTTTCTGATTTCCTTAACTCCTGCTTGATGCATTTCATGGCATCAACAAAGGTTTCCTCATCACTTAACCATGCTCCTACCAGGTAGCCAGTCTGTTCAAGTTTCCTCACCCTTGAGGCTCTTTCTTTTTCCTTCTAGAACTTAAGGTAATGCCCTTATCCATTACCTTCTTTCAGGGTGTTGTTCTAGATCTTACCATTTTGGCATAGAACATCCAAACATTAGCATACTTAATGTTGGGTAAAATTAATCATCAAGTAGTGAGGTCATAGGTCCATGTATTGAACCCGATTGCTCTGATACCATATGTAACATCACTTTCCATAATGCTCAAGATTTAACATAAACATGCATTTTAATCAAGAGATTTAATTTTCAATATGATAATCCAAATCAAAATTTAACCATAATGATTCATTATCGTTTCATCAACTAAGCATGTTATTCTAAATAGAATATAACAAAGCTTACAATACAATAACCATTTACATATACTTAGTGAGTAACCATCACTATACATGTACAAATTATGCCCAAGGCATCATAAATCAAATTATACATTAAAATTGACCAACAGGTCATAAAATGCAAAACACTATATTTGGAACAAATGACATCTATCTCCATAAGCCTTAGCTTGTCTCATGCTTGCGAAGGAGAGCATCATCCTAGTGCTTTTCCTCCAACCACGAACCTACGGTCCCCTTCTCAACATCCTAATTGGAAGAGGCCCTATCCTTCATGAAAAGGTTAGATCTTAGGAACCCTTAGGTTAGCTATCTGAGTATCTGGTGTTGTGTCCTTTGTAATGTCTCACGGTCACACAACTATAGATCCACTCTAACTATGTATGACACTTCTGGAGACACGAAGCCATCTGGAGCACTATGGACTGACAATGCATGCAGAGACAAATACGTTACTTTGGCCAAAGATTTACATACATATACGTTACACAAAGAACGTCATCGTATGTCCACCACCTTGACTTGACTTATAAGCTATCGTGTCCTACAGTAAGTTCAAATTGACCTTTCTCTCTAGGTCTAGTATAAGTGGGATCAATTTGATTCATTGTCCATATCAAGATGCTCGACTCCCATCAAAGGTTGGTTACGACTAAATGGGTTACTTTCGTAATGAAGAACTTGTGACTCCTCATCACCTTGTTCCACTTCCAAATCATAAACAAAATTGACCATTCTTGGTCTAGTATAATTAGGTTTAAATACATCTTAGTCGAATCCTTGGACATTCAATTATTATCTTGAAAACCCATACTTAGGATTCTTGGTCTCTTAGACATTTGGAAGCTAGTGACTCTACGTCACACTATCCCATATTTCTTGAAGAAATAAGTATGTTCTTAGTTTCAACACTTACTCTACTAGGTCTGTGTTTACTTTGTTTACCTATTGTCAAGGTTAAGTGGGATCAATTCGATTCATCGTCCATATCAAGATGCTCGACTCCCATCAAAGGTTGGTTATGACTAAATGGGTTACTTTCATAATGAAGAACTTGTGACTCCTCGTCACCTTGTTCCACTTCCAAATTATAAACAAAATCGACCATTCTTGGTCTAGTATAATCAGGTTTAAATACATCTTAGTTGAATCCTTGGACATTCAATTATTATCTTGAAAACCCATACTTAGGATTCTTGGTCTCTTAGACATTTGGGAGCTAGGGACTCTACGTCACACTATCCCATATTTCTTGAAGAAATAAGTATGTTCTTAGTTTCAACACTTACTCTACTAGGTCTGTGTTTACTTTGTTTACCTATTGTCAAGGTTAGAATCAGTTCATAATATATATGAAAGGCTCAATTTATAATATCTTTGAAAGGCTCATAAAGACTCATAGAGTTGTTCTCTTTCTAAGTCTTTCCTAAAGAAACTTTCTTAAAACAAAATATAAAAATAATTGCCATTCACAAAGTCAGCATTCATCTCATATAATATCACTGGTTCCTAAAGTGACTAGGATAGGTTCTTATACCAAAGAACATTTCAAGAATCTAATTCTTATTGAGAACAAGACTAAAGTCGCGGTTGCCAAGAAAGCCATACTATAATAGTATATGAATAATAACCTATTACTCTCCTCAAGGAGTCATTATGATCACAATGTACATAATATAGACAACCTTTCAAGTTTTGTCATTATTCACTATAGAATTGGCAAAATGAGGTACCAAGTGCAACAACACGACTCAGTATTATCTCTGGTTACTATGCTCAAATTAATCATGGTTGCGACCATAGTTATAATGGTATGGACTGCTCTATGGTGTATATCCCACAAGTTGATACCATCGACCAACCATTCATTAAAGATTATTGCCCTATCAAGCTCATTAGTATATATAGGTTTGTAAGTATTATCAACTGGTAATCAACTAAAAGAATACTTCATTAAGAGATGCATGGTTCATAGGAATAACTGTATCTTGTGGGTGCTCATGCATGCATTTCCACGAAGGTTTTACAGCCTCAAGATGGCCGAGCACCACTAAAGAACAATAGCTTTCAAAGTATCATCAATTATATTTCAATGAGGCCTCAAGAGCCTTTGACAACCAGAGTCAATCATCAAGATGTACATGCAAATATACAGTCACAACTCAACTTGTCATAAGCATGCACGTCTAGTTCTCTTAAGATTGCAATGTCTACGTTCTTCATAACGAAGGATTTAAAATAGTATTGAAGACCATTAAATATATGAGCCGAGAGCTCTAAGGTAGTCATACCTATATTTATAACATAGTAATAAGAATCTAGCTCGTTGAGCTCGAGCCTCCTCACCTTCTCTCATGGCTGAGACTATCTATAGCTCTCTGCAAAAAGAAGATATCCTTCTAGGTATTCACCACCCCTACACACACACTTCTTCTTCGAAGTCTTACCCACAAAACAAAAGAAACCCCAAAAACTCCCTTACCATGCCATCCGCCAAGTCTCTCCAAGATAGCATTTTGATAACTGACAAAACATGTTCTTTGCATGCGTTCTCGGCTCGCCACCTTGCAGAATCTTTTGATCCACGCATTCACTCAGCCTAACATTTCTCCTTTCCTACTCCTCATGGGTAAAGAATATTGGGGTGGTAAGTATAAAGATAGGTTAAGATAGTTATAAGCACAGTCAAAAGCTATTATTATCAACCTCTCAAGAGGTTTATATATATATATAATCACCCTTGACTAACAATAAGGGTTGAAGAACTTTTATAATATTAAAGATCATCATAATGATGAAAGAAAAGGACAACACACTAAAAGCTTAGGATATTTAGGGTCGAGTAATACTCCCCCAACATCGATGATAAACCTTAATCGAATGACTAGAAATAAAGAATTAATATCCCCATTTAAAAATAGAGTAACAAGAGATCTCTTCGTCTCTTAACATGACTATCACTCGACTTGTGATGATGTTCCAAGAATGTCATCTAGTTGTTATATCTTGTCGTAATAGCACCATCGACAAAATGATTCACAAAGAAACACAGTTACTAATAAAGAAGACATGACTCATGACAACTTACAAAGGGATTTAGATGGACATATAAGCTGATACTTAGATGGCTAATGAACCTTGTTTTCTCAACATCTAACCCTTCCTCTAGGATGATACTCTCCTTCCTTCTTTGAAGGATGTTACATTTTCCTATTCACACTCAGGACCACAAAACCATGATTAGTGCATCATTATCATATTCCATAATTCAAATTAATTAATATTCATAACTAATTAACATCAGCCATTAACCTCATAATCAAGATTAAATTAGATACTTCCATAATATCAAATCAGTTAACTATGATTAATCCTCCTAATTATCATGCAAGGTTAATGATTAAGTCTAATTGTAATTTGGGGATGTAACAAGAAAGATAGAAAACCCAGTGGGAAAAAACTATCCTCCAAAAGAGAGAAGAAAGGAAAGGCTTAGAAAGACACCCAAAAAGATGAAGCTGATGCCGAGTCTGATGTAGAGATGAAGAACTCCTAAAGCATGAACAAATTGTAAATTCTTCCCTTCCCTTAATTCTAAGAGAATTTAGCAAATTAATTGAAATTTGTAGTGTGCAAGGAACTCGGTTGAAAATGTACAAGATCCTAAGAAAAGGATGTGCATTGATGGCACATATGAATGAGAAGAGAATTTGTTCAATTCAAAGCTGTGATTATTACAATCCCCCATTACCCTTTATATATCAGTGTGAGTACAATTTTCCTAATTTCCCTTTATGTGTAACACACATTTAGTTACATGACACTTCATGAGTGTATTTACAAATAAATATGCTAGTGGAGTTCAACCAACCTGCTATATAGAATCAACTGAGTTGAGCCATGACTTAACACTAAATCACATTATGAGAGTCCTCTTCACCTAATGTAAAGTGTGAAAAAATGAAGTTGTAGTCAAAGTGACAAACCTTCGCTACTGCTACAATTTTTTGACTTTGTGATTTTCTGATTAGGGTTGTGGTCGTGAACTCAACTATTTTTTTGGAATAGGTGAGTTGATATATAGAGAGATGATTTCTTAATAGTTCAAGAATGAAAAACACATTGTGTACAAATCTATTTCCTAACTTTATAGTTCCCTTACCACAAACATTATAATAGATATCATCCATCAGTATTTTGAAGGTGTTGCATAGTTTGATTGTCACAAACACCTCTTTGTAAGGTGACATGTGATCCATTGCACATGAACTGAGAATCCTTTTGTTGACTTCTGATTTTGAAGGTGCCATGGAATTATCTTTTTACCCTTCAGTTGTGAAGTTGTTTTCCTCAATTTTACAAATTACTCCTATTTGAACTCAATTTTTAAGGTGGCACTTTATAAGTTTAAGTGCATGATTACTCTTGCTTAATTCCCCCCTTAAAGTGGCACTTTATAAAGTAGTGCATTGTGAACACTATTACTCCCTTTAATTATTTGTTCCCCCCCAAGATTGACACATTTTAGAAGAAGTGAGTTTGCAAGTCTCCCAAAAAGACATAAACTGGCACTTTATAAGATTAGTGCAATATTATGCTTATTGGATCAGTGACAAAAAAACACCCACTTTTACAAAAAGAAGCACTTGATTTCAAGTTGATTTGCAAAAGTTATAGGACTTGCAAGTTTTTTTTGCATTTACAAAAAAAAATCCTTCTCTAGCAATTTTTTTTTTCAAATTTTGGAAAGTTAAATTTGCATGCAAATTTGTTGGAGAAAAATTAAGCCCCCTTGGGTTGTGCGTGACCAGGGGCTAAAAACCCATGTGACCAAGGGCTTACTCCCTTTGATTATTTGTTCCCCCCCCAAGATTGACAATTGACACTTTTTAGAAGAAGTGAGTTTGCAAGTCACCTAAAAAGACATAAACTCACACTTTATAAGATTAGTGCAATATTATTCTTGTTGGATCAGTGACAAAAAAACACCCACTTTTGCAAAAAGAAGCACTCGATTTCGAGTTAATTTGCAAAAGTTATAGGACTTGCAAGTTTTTTTTGTATTTACAAAAAAAATCCTTCTCTAGCATTTTTTTTTTCAAATTTTGGAAAAATAAATTTGCATGCAAATTTGTTGGAGAAAAAATGAAAAAAGGAGAAAAATTAAGCCCCCTTGGGTTGTGCGTGACCAGGGGCTAAAACCCCATGTGACCAAGGGCTTAAGATTTTGAAATGGTGCCCCCTCCCCTTGCTGACAACACCCCCCTAGTTTCTTACCTCAACATTTTTGATCTTTTTCTCAATGAACAGTACCAACGTCTGTGAGATTAACTTTGATGGCCATCGTTCTCCCTTTGTGCTCCCTTTCTATGGTAGAACAAGTCAAATGACAAGACGACTGGGCCGTGTGAGGGTGCTTGGGGTTGACTCACCTATGTAAGGTGTTGGTGTAGAGTGTAGGCACCGTGGGCATTGATGTGAGGACTAGTCTAAACGTGAGAAGCTTGGCTGAGAGCTAAGAGCAGTGCCTTGGGAGGCATTGATGGATGAGCCTTCCCTTGCTAATGCAAAGTAGTGGAGGTGCAGATGGAATACTGAGTGCCTAGCTGGCTGGGTTACCTTGCTGTGGCAAAGACCACTGTGTATGGAGACCTCCTTCTGGCACTTGTTTCCTTCCACTCATAGCGATACAAATCACCTTTCCTCCTCTCCACAGCGACACACAAAACCTTCACTCGCTCTCACAGGCTCAACAACAAAATACTTCACTTGGGTTCAATCAAGAACAATAATGAAAAATGACTTGAAATGATTCCAATATGCTCTAATACCATGTAGAAAACAAGATCATGGAATACAAAAACAAGCACACAAGATTGCAAATAATCGACTAGATTGTATTACCAAATGTGATGAGTATAAATAAGCGAGTGTGGGTACCAGAATCTCCATGAAATGAGGATAGGACTCCTCTACATGGAGTTGTGGTGAGTAACCTCCCACAAACATAGCACAAGGTGTCGATGCAAGTCAACACCTCACAAAACTGACCAACTACTTTGACATGTTCAAAGTAACATGTGGAAAAATTCCTAAGTATGGTTAAATGCAAATGTGTATACTCTTAGGAATAAAGGTATACACTAACAGTTTTGATTACAAGGGCCTTGTCTTCGTGTGTGACATCAACAAGTTGAAATATTTTTCCAATCCCTGAAGCATGAACAACAACTTCACCATTGAGAGTTTTGTCTCAGATGAGATAATTTTCTCACCATTATGTTGATCAAATTAAACCTTTAAGTTGTGTTCTAGCAATTGACTTATAGAGTGTAGGTTCTTTATGATCCTTGGAACATAGAGAACCTTAGTAAGTCTATATTTGTGAGTTTTTAGTGGCAAGGAAATATCTCCAATTCCTTGAACATCATACGATGTGTCATCATTGAGTGAAATTTGCCCATATGAGGTTGATGGAGTGAGATTATCAAACCACTCTTGTTCACCTGTCATATGTCTGAATGTACCAAAATCAACATACCAGACAAAACTAAACATTGAAGTGGAGACTGAGTTTCGATAGTATATAGGAAGTTTTCTTTATTTGAATCTCCTATAGATGCAACATTACCATGTTGCTTATTAGGCTTTTTCTGGCAATGGGGATTCTTCTTCTTTTCCCCCTGAGAATATTTTTATGTCTTTCTTTGACTAGATTTGCTATTAGCATAGTAATATGAGCAATCTTTGAGATCATGTCTCTTTCTACCACAAATTAGACAATTCTTTTTCTTTGTAGAAGAGTTTTCTTAGTTTGGTTTGGATGAACCTGAGGGACCACTTTGACGTTCAAGTTGTTTTCCCTTATGCTTTGATGTGAGGGCCTCCTTATCTTGGGAGTTAGAATTCTCACCATGGATTACTTCTTGTTGAAGCAAATTTACCAAAAAACATCAAGGGGTATAAGGTAGTCCATAGAAGGATAATTGAAGAATAGAGTTTTATCTAAATCTCCATACATTTTTGAGGTTTTGGTCAAAAGGGAATAAGGGAAACATTATGCTCAATGGCCCACATAGTGTTAGTATCTGATGCAGGAGCATCTAGGGCAAACTAACAATCCTGCATCGCCCAAAAATATTTCATTTTCATTTTGGTTTGGTTTTAGTTTTGGTTGGTTTCTCTTGATAGTAGTATGGCAAAGACATTCAATGAGAAAATATTACAATATTGTTTTATGCATATGCTGGCAGCGGTGAAGACTTGTAAGATTCAACTATGTTTGGCATCACATTCTTGTTGCCGTACATATAAATTGTTACACAATTTGGGATCTACGCAAGTATCAATAATGAAGACACCAAAGAACATTCTGCGAAGGGCTAAATTATACTACTGTGAAACCACTGAGTTGGAGTTGGAGTCCTACAGTATTACGGGAACATCTTTATCTTATCACTACCCTGCAAGATCTTAGGAGCTAGCCGACAGTATAGCAGGAGCTTATAAGTTTCTGCTAACCCACTAGACTTTGTGTTCAAGCCTGTAGTATGGCAGGGAACTAATCTTCCACCATCACCATCCCGCCATGACAATGTAGACTATCTACGGGACTGCGGGAGGAATATATCACCATTATAAATTTAAAAACCGTCATTCATAGTAGGTTCATGCTACGTGTCTCAGGGTATCGAAGGGACCATTCAAGCAATTAGACTTCCACGTTAGAGATGATGGTTGAACTGCCATCTTGGCCTTTATAAAATCAACACTTCGACAGTTAACGTAGAGTGGGAGAGAGCAGAAGAAATAGAGGGGATAACGAGAAAGAAAACAAACTAGTTGCTGGGTTTTTAGTCAGATATAGATTCGATCAATCATAGAGAGAAGTAAAGAATTATTTGAGAAGCCCTCAACAGCTAAGTAGATATATTTTGTATTGTAGATAGATACATATTATATTGTAGATGTATGTAATCACAGTTTAATTAAATAAATATCATTTGAGTTCCATTTGTTGTGGACTGTTGTGTATTGTTTTTATCTGTCTGCATTGCGTCAATATCGATATAGCAACTAGTCAATCCTATGACATGATCATTCCTATCATCCCATACTTGCTTCTATAAAAATAAATAGGTTTAGGAACAAATCCATAGCGACAGGGCAAGAGATGAAGCCACTTGAAATGCTTAAAGATTCCATCTTGCTAAGACTTATAGTTCCCTTAATTGAACTTAATGATAGAATGATGAATTTCTAAAATACCCATGAAAAATTCCTTAAGTCAATCAAACAAACCAATAAAGAGAACCACTAGGATGGAACTTTATCTCAGTTATCAATTTACACTAATCCCATTGAATAAAAGTATAAGAGTATGACACTTTATCATTAGTGCATTTACAATATCAAATAATGTTTTAGGTTCTCAAATAGAGTATAACATAGAAAGTATAATTTAGATATACAATGAGAAGAAACAAAAGATATCGGCACAAAGTATGTAAAAAAAGTACTTTAAACAAAATTGATCCTTGAAAGGAGTTAAATTGTGTATGATATGGCCATCTAAAGGTTCAAAATAGAAATTGCATAGTAATAATTTTGAAAAAATTTCATTTTTATGAAATTTATAGTATAAAAAATAAGAACTATTTAGACCATTATGAAGCTCTCAAAAAACTAGCCTATTTCAAAAAAATGCACCAAAATTGGACACCATATAATTGAGAATGAAGCTCCCCAAGCTTGAGTGAAAAATTGAAGCTACTTATCCATGGAGCGTCCCTCAAAGGCCAAGTTAGTAGCTATTTCTTAATTTAGAATCACCAACAAATTTACCAAAATTTACCAAGTCTAGAGTTCTCACCAAAAACTCCACCAAAGTTAGATGACTACCAAAACCTTTACCAAAGATAGAGAATTTACCAAAATAGGGGTTTAGTATAATCTTTTCCAAACTAGATAATCTACCAAAAATCATTGATGACTACTAAACTAAGCTAGAGTTACTATTTTAGGTCACATGGGTTTGCTGAATGTGCCATGTAGGTAGGGTTTACATACTTGGGCACTTGTGAGAAGAGCCATAAAGGCCAAAGTAAGAAGGGGTAGCTTCGTGGTGGAGGTCGAGCCTCACACCATAGGCTACAAATTTATGGTGGAGGTCATGCCTCCCACCAAGGAAAGGCCTTGAATCCTAAAAGAGGAGGTCACAAACCTTACTAGATGGAAACCCTTTGAAATAGGTTGTAGCCTATGCAAAGGCTACACCTTTTTTCTTTTTGTTCTTTTGAATATAGAAGCCACAAATAAATGAGGGTTGTGCCTTTATGATGGCTCTTTGAATAATATTTTCTGCTTTAAATCTTAAAAATATAAAAACATAAATTATAATACATCCATGCTTATATAATTCTAATACAAGAAGATATGCTAATGAAATATTCCATAGAGGACATCATTTTTGATGAGGAGCCCAAGACAAAGTGCTTCAAAAATAGACAAGTTTCTATACAAACTTGGTAGTTTCTATGTCACCGAATCCAAAGGTGTATTTAAATTTTCACTCAACTACTTTAAAATTCAAGCCACTTGTAAACCCCAAGCATACAAACATGAAAATACCACCAAAAATAACTTAGCTTACTAGAATCTAGTTTTGGTAAAACTATAGTCAATTTTGACTATCTCAAGCCTTCTATACATGATAGTGAAATAGAAAAGGTACATAATGTACCCAAAAATTGCTTGTACCTAAAACCTATAAAACTAAGATATTTTATAATATCTCAAAAATAGGAAAGATGGACTAGAATAAGACATCATGGCTTCAATACCATGTTACATTTTGTCATAAGTGAGAACTCAACCAAGATGTAATCCCATAGTAATAACCACAACACTACTCATGACTAGATAATAGGATGAATAACATGCTATTTTCAATTAATTAGAGAGAAAAAGACTCAAGCAAAATACAAAGCAGACTAGATACCTAGATATGTGCAAGATAATGAATGAGAGAATATGAAAAGCAAAGCTAGTTGAGTACATTTATAAGGAATGTAGAGGAGGAATGTGGAATATGAAGAGACATAAGGAAGGTAGAAGAGGAAGGTGGAATATGAAGAGACACTACTCACTCCACTCACCATTATTAATACTAAATAAGGCTACCTAAGTAAGATAAAGTAGGTGTAGGAAAATACTTGATAAAATAATTAAAAAATAAAACCTACACTAACATAGGGAAGGCTAAAAAATGAGGTAAAATTAAATTATTATTAGATCTAAACATACAAATTAAAAATTCAAGCTAGAAGAAGGTTGGGATGTGTAGGATTGGATGAGTTCACTAAAAAATGTAAAGGGAAATAAAATTTCCTTATGTGCAACCTAGGCTAATCCAATCAAATACATACAAGCATAAATAAGCCTAGGTAAAATACGTGTGGGTTGAGTTAAAATTGATAATTTGTAATAATTGAATTTGAGAAATGCAAACAAAAAATAAATTTACTTAGCTCAATAACTAAGGATGCATATAAGATTGATATGCACGTGCCTTAGAGTTTTGAATAGTGTATGACAATCTACTAATCACATTGGGATCAAAAAGTTTGGTGACACTGTGCAAGGATGAGTTTGACTTTAGGGATAAATCTGTGACCTCAAAATTGTCATGTACCTATATAAACTTTCCTTGTGTGATTTACAACCTACCTTTCTTCACTTCACCCAAGCTATCTTGGCATATACTATGTTTCTTGATATTTGTGGGCTAGTGGTATTTAAAAATACCTTTTCTAGGTTGTCATACAATAAAGTTGTGATGGCCCTTTCCCTAGGTCACCCTTAAATGTGTATAAATAACAAAAGACAACAAGCTTTAGTTATGCTAGCACTCTTAGGAAGATTGTGCAATGCTAGACTCCTTTTAGAGCACATTTGAAGTGTATGGTTTCTCTTTGTGATCAAATGATTGGACTAAATGCACTGAATGCCTTTTAAATACAAGGACACAACAACATATCACACAAACTTGTGTTTAATTAGACTTAGGTAAGAGAGGTAAAGGTAGGTAGTCAAATTTGAATTAAAAAATTAAATAAGGACAAGACTAGTTGTGACCACACGAATGACCTAGTGACTACAAAGTAGTCCCAAGATAGAAAAGAAGCTAAATAGTTATGGAATAACATGTGCATGGAAATAAGTGTGAGCATAAGAGTAATAAATAAGTGGGTATGACAAATGTATAAGGGTGTGTGGACATGAGAAAGAGAATAAGTAGTAGCTATATAGAAAGATATGTAATGGGATAAGTAGATAACATAGGACAAGTGACTTGACTTTACATAAAATTATATCATTTGGTAGTATCTCTATATATCAAAACACTCCCTTCAAAATAAATGCAAAATTAAATAAGAAATAACATAAAACTAAATAAAAAATGGCATGTATGTAAACTTCACCATTACACATCATAAGCAATAGCTTGACTTTAGTCTTGGTAAGCTCCTCAAAATACATAGCTTGAGCTAATTTGCAATCCTCACATATCTAAATACTAAGTTTGTCTTTGTAAGACCCACAATAATAATTTGCCACCCTGAAATACAAAATATTAAGTTTGTTAAAAACATATTGATTTTAAAATTCCATTACTAGAAGATTTAAATAATCAATGACACTATTAAATGTGATTATTTCTATTAGTCTTTGCTTCTTCACCCCCACCAAAAAAAATATCACTTGTGATTTTTTAAAAAGAATTTTAATGATAATAAAAGAGCCTTTCTTAATGTACATCTAATTTAATATGGTCAAAGATAAATTTATAATATATAAAAATATGAATAAATTGTACTATTAATAATCAACCATTTATTGAACAAAACTGAAAGAAAAAACTGTAAGAGTTGAGTTTAGTGGAAGATATCTCCACAATTCAAGTAGCATTCATTTGAAAAATTTAAGCAATTAAAAAATTTCGAAATCAATCTTCATTACACAAAGTTATACCATCACGTTCACAATGAATTTTCTCGATTTTCCCTCAATACTGAAGTGTTAATCGAATGCAAGCGAAAATTTAGGTGCGTGGCATATTTTTACCATGTTTTAGAAATGGAACTCCAGATATGACATGATATTAGGGCATTTATTCTAATTCTACGACGTAAAGATGGCAGGTTTCCATTTACTTAGCTGTTGAAAGATTTTCCTGCAACATATCAATCATCAAATCTTATGATTTTAGAAATTGACAATTATTTTCCTCCAGACGTACGCAGTCAAATTCAATGGCTCAACAGAATAAAATTGTATATAAACTTATTACCTAGATCTCAAGAGCAACACATCGGTGTTTCTTTCTACCTTCTGTTAATGGTGTCGTTTGCATAGAATCGCATTCTCCACTGTATTAGTCATGACTATGAGTATGCGCTTCTCCAGGAAGGCAGAAAATTACCCACGAGTTGTGACTAATGAATTGCAAAACGACAGGATTCAGATTTGCTTCTCCGTTTGGAAATTCATTAGGAACAACTCGTGGTTAATGGTATAGCTTTCTGTAATGAACATTTGATTTCTATTTTTATTATTTTACTCTCTCTTCTTATTATGTTAAGAAAAATCTAACAGGGCTTTGCTGAAATCTCTTACGGTTGAATCCATAACAGACTAGAAAGTGTAATTCAACTTCCTGATTTGAATGCACAACATACGTTACCTCTTGCTGTGGTTGTTTATGCTTTTGAGGGAATGGTGAAAACAACCCTAGCTGATGCTGTTTATTGAACGCCAAGAATATCCTGTGTCCTTCCATCGACACAGCCCAGAAACTCTGAATGCCCAACATTACAGTACTAAATAAATTTTAACAGAGTTAATTTTCTTTAATGAAATGGTTTTATGTAGTTGTTTAGCTAATTTTATTTATTAGTTGTTATTTAAATTGTTTTGGATTTTTTTTAAATTAGTGGATATGATTTTTTAATTATTTGTTTATTTTACAGTTGTTAAATTGTAAGAAAAGAAAGGAAATCTGTGCAGTTATATGGCACATTTCTTATTAAGTATTGACTTAATAATTTTTGTTCTCACTATTTATGTATGGTTATAATTCTCAATGCCTATAATTGTAGAATTCCCCCACTATAGGAGATGATTCTAAATTATTGTTTGTGCTTGGTTAAAATTTTTAGTGGGATCATTTCTAGTGTTAAAAATTAAATTTATTTAAGCAATCATATGGGACCACTAATAATAAGTCATTGTATATTTATCAACTATAATATTAATATAGTAATATTTTACTACACATATTATAGGAAATATAAAACAATATTTTATTATACATGTACACAAAATATAGTGCTATAGATTAAAAATATTCATTCATTCACATAACACCATTCATATCTTATTCCTATCATATATGTCTTACATTCATTATCTATTCATATGGCAAGTATTGATATACATATCACATATGCTTGGGTGCTACATATATTTACTAATACATATTCTCTTATTCCAATGTGTAGGGAAGGTAAACTTGTTAGACTTAAACTTTTAGCACCCTTGTGGGATTTTACCATAAACCTCCACTAGGTTTCTCTTTTCTCTTTAGAGTTTTCAACCTAATAGGGATAGATTCAGCCGCCCTTGTAGATTTCAAATTGAATTCATCAAAAGTTTAAATGGACTCCGATCTTTAACATATTCATTGGCTTGACATATGTCTTGTCAGCAAGACATACTAGCTTTAATTACTAACTTCACAATAAAATTTGAATCATAAGGGTCAATGACACTATCTATCTTCAAAAGAGTACCACAACCATTTTAACTCATCATTGCACTAAGCTCCTTAAAACTAAGTTTTTATTCTCTAATCTTAGACTTGTTGAGATTGGTTTTAAGAATCTATCTTTACTTTCCATTTGTGCTTGTTAGCAAAGTATATGTCACTCAAGTCTAAGTGATTTGATTCTCTAATGAGTCCATTTGACTTTTGAGTGAGTCCATTTGACTTTTGAGTGCTTGGGTGGAAGCTCACCAACTTGAGAAATATTAATAGAGTAAGACAAAGTTGTTGTATGTCTGTTCTATTTTATTTGTTTTATTGAATTAATTAAGCTGTCTTTTCCAAAGTTTCCTCTATAGTTATGTGGTTCTAGAATAAATCCTTCTTGGCACTAGGGATCTTTTTAGTGGTGATTTGTCACCAATTGGTGAATTTTTACATTTTGGGGTCTAAAAATTGACAAATAAAACTTACTTTTGGTAGCATATGCTTTGGCCAAAATTTAATTATATTTTTGTGCATGTAGCATTAGATTTCCCTAGAATAAATTTTTTAATATCTTAGAACAACATTAGATTGTCATGATATTTAATCTAGTTTGGTCCCCATCACTAAGATATTATAGAAGCAACTTTTAATGCAAAAGGTGGTGTGACTCCTAATAAAATTATTGGAAATTAAGGGCAAAGGGTGTTGCCATCACTAATAAAATTATAATGAATTTAGAGAAAACATATGTAATCACCATGCAATTATAGGTATTTTAGGGCAAACATGTCATATTACCATCCAATTATAGGTATTTTAGGGAAATGTGCATTATCACCATTCAATTATAGCCACTTTATATAAATTGTGTGCCATTGCCACATAATTAATAGGTAATTTAGGGTTAATGTCTTTAATCACCCATGCAAAAGTTACTATATTTTTGTGGGCTAGATGACCAAAAACTTAATGTAGTGTGAATTCCTATTTAAGTAAAAGTTTTCTCCATTCATATTGGAAACTTGTGATTTTTGGTCCTCTAGATTGGCTCCCATTCCTAGTAAGTTATAGAGACATAATTGTCAATTTATGTTATAATCATATTTGTTAGAACATAATGTTATCACGATCATTAACCTTATAACATTTATATAATTTATTCTAATATAAGGTTATAAAACTTTATGTTATAAAAAATATACCATTTAATAATTAATAATTTTAGATTATTAAAGATTTATGGGTGTGAGGGTGTGACTAATACCCCTTTAGATCTTTTGCCAACCCTTCTCCTTTATTTAAGGAGGTTCTCTCTCATTTAAGAGGAGGGAATTTGAAGTTTTATAGTGAATTATCTCACTATATAGAAGGTATTATTGGCTAGGTTCAATCTAATAGACTATTTTTTTGTAAGTGTTTTAATAAAATGATGCTTTATGGGGTTTTTACCTCAAAGGGTTTTCCCCATGTATATCTTGTGTGTATAATTCTCTTTTATATTTTGTTTATAATGATTAATATCCTAAGATCCTGTAGATCTACACACTTTTCTTGTGTTGGTATTGATTTCTTGTGTTGATATTGATTTAAATGTTATCATTGCATACACTTTCATATTTTTTTGCATATTTCTTATGTGTTGATATTGGTATAAAACATTATAATTGATTCATTGCATAGACCTGCATAGTATTTTTGTTATTTTTGTATATTTATTTTAATGTAGACTATATTAATGGTCATGGACTATTGGTTGAGTAAATTCCTTGTTGTATTTAAATGTAGACTATATTAATGGTCATGGACTATTGGTTGAGTAAATTCCTTGTTGTATTTAAATGTAGACTATATTAATGGACATGGACTATTGGTTGAGTAAATTCCTTGTTGTATTTAATAAAATATTAATATAATCGAGATATATTATAAAGATCCAATAAAATAATGACACATATATTTAATGTTGCACAAGTTTCCCTTAAGAACATAGATTTTCTTGTAGAAAGCAAAGACTATTACATGTCATCTACCCTCCCCTTCCTACAACCCATAAAAAGGCTATATTAATTCATCATTATAAGGAACCAATGGTTTCTTTGTAGTTAACAACTTTGCCAATCACCAACCTTAAGCCTATAGTCCTTAAAGCTTATAGGATCCATTTTTGTGACCCTAATTATTTACACTATAGGGCCTAAATTTGATGGCTATATAGCCATATTTAGGTATTTTTTCCATAAATACAATCAAAATTTTTAGAAGATAGCATCACATGATAGGGCGATTTCAAATCAATTTTTATAAAAAAAGTTTGATAGGTAGGGTCAACTATCAAATTTGGGATTACACATATAGTATTTCTCTTTATTCATTTGATGTTACGATGCTTCAACTAGAAACCACCTTTGAATATGTAGACATAGATAAAATTGGCCATGTCCTTCTAACATCACCTTTCGACATCACCTTGTGTCACCTTGTGACACATTTTTCCTAGGACCCTTTCATCATCCAGTTATATATTTATTTAATACGAGTTTAATACGAGACGGCTCTTTAATAATTAATTAAAATAGTTTTAATTATCTTTTCACCTGTCTTCATCTTTTTTCATTCCCCCAAATAAATAAATTAAAAATTCTAACTAGTCACATGATTAACTAATCTTATCCATCCACCTTTTTAGAAAGCCCTAGAAGCTTATACCCTTATCCCTAATTCCACCTCTTAATCTCATCTTTCCATTGCACCTCTTAATCTTAGCCCTCCATCCTTCATATCATGAATCTATAAATCAAGCATCAACCAAGCCATTATCATGACGAGCTTTCAAGTAAAGTTATGTTGCCGGTATGAGCAATCAACATATTATTATCAAGAGCATATCTAGTGGAGCTAGGGTGCATTCCATTCTCCTCTATTGGAGGATAAAGGATGATTTGAGGTAAAGATCTTGTGTTATTGCATTATCTTTCTATTATTTTCCACTTATCATTTTATGTTCTTTAGAGTCCCTCTTTGTAGGTCTTATCCTAGTTGGTCTATCTTCACCTTTTTGTAGCCCAAAAAAATGATTTATTGATACTTTTAACCTTTAATAAATTGCTTCATTGTCATAATTTTTTATTGAATTGCAACTAGTGGTTACCATGCCATTTAAGTTATTTTTTGTCACATTGGGACATACAAATTAGTTCTTTCTTTGTGGTTAATGACTCTACCAATAACCAACCTTAAGCCCATAGTCTGCAAACCCTATCTTTATTTCAAGCCCTAGTTATTTACACATCTTACATAATTTCTCCCCACAAACAAATAAGGTGTTCTTAAAAAAGAAAAAATTAAATACAACCATTGATATTTTTGAAATATTCAAAATGTTTAGAATTACTATCACATCATTTGACATCTCACATTCAATATAATTATTTTGGATGCAATTAACATGCCCTTGCAAATTTCAAGCTACTTACTCAAAGAAAAAACACTTGCATTCTTATGAATTATAGAGCCTTTCCACCATGCCCTAGTTTCCTTTCCACCATTGTCAATCCATGAATGAGGATTTACAGAATGTAACCAGGATAATTTTCTAGCTATGTAATTTGTTTCCCTTTTTGTTATTAACTATGAATTTCTATATTGTAATTTAGAGTCAAGTGTATTTTTTACTTTTCACAAGCCATAAGAGTTAGGGAAAATCTTAATTGGGTTTTATATGTTGGTAACATAAAATTGAATGGTAGCACATATATAAATCAAATTTTAATTATAGCCTAGGCTACATTTTGTGTACACCTTACACTCTATTCCTACTAAATCCCTAGGTAAGCCATAACCTTTCAAGACAACTGTAAGATCACAAAGATGGAACCAAAATGGGGTCCCTTCCATGATATTATAGATCTCATTCCTTGGGCCATAAAGAAACTAAAGAAGTCAATTGGTAAGGGGACAATTGATGATCAATTTGAAGATGCCAAAGAAGAAATTAGAGACGCTAAAACCTTAAAGGCTTGGAAAATCATTATTCATAGCAATATATCTATAGATAATAATTGGAATCTAGACCTAACCAAGCTAGTTGTCCCAAATTATTTTGCCACCCAAAAATTATGGAATGGGCTATTGAAAGGTATGATGAAAAAAATAGGACAATTAAAAACACTAATGTGAATGATATCTTCATTGTGAATAGAGGAATTTCCTAGAGGGTGTTTAATTTAAACCCAAAAGACAAATAGATCATCAACTTAAGGGAATTAGATGGAAAATATATGAAGGATTGATACAACTTTAGAGAAAAATGGCTTCCTCTTTATCAATACAAGGAATTTCCTTACCGACAAGACAAGAGCCAATACATAAGGAGGAGATAGAGCCCCTAGATGTAAAACTAGATATTTACCACTCCAGCTAGGGCTAGAAATGAGTCAAATAGGTACATGTATGGACATCCATAAAAGAATAAAGAATAGAGAGGAGAAATCTCATTTGGCCCTAACTCTTCTGGATTTGTTGTTAATCATGTATTCACTCCACTCTAATCCCATTTTACATGAAGATTCTTGAGAAAAAGAATTAGTATTGAAGTATGTGGAGAAAGAAGAAAGCTAGTTCTTTTATAAATGTTTATTTTTCTTCTCTTGGTTCATTGTGATCTGCACAATGTTTGCAAGGTTTTTAGCAGGAGGAGAAACCAAACAAATCATAGTTCAAAAGATCTCGATACTCAATATAATCCTAGATTCCTATTTAATCCCAAGTCTAGACATCTAAGGCTTGTTATGGGTATTGTTGTTACTAAATTTTTGTTCAAACTAAATTTAGTTAGACATAAGTGCAGTTGTTCAGAAGGAATAAAAGGAAACTTTGAATTTATTGCATTTAATGAACAATTGATGTCTTGAAAAAGTAGAGATGGAATTTAGTTGACAAGATAACCCATCAGTCCAATTAGGACCGATGAATCATCATGACAAGAGAATCAAGTTGTCAAGGTATCAATCATTCAAGAAATACAGTTGATCTAACATAGTGTTATCTTTCAGGAGTTATAAGATAGATTGATTATTCAGTTGACCAGATTGGAAAGAAAGAAATAAATTTATTTGAACTGTTATTTCATGTCATATTTGGAACATACAATTTAGTATCTGTTACTTTATCCTATGCATTGATTGAAAAAGAAACATATATACATCAAGTGCATAAGATAAATTAACTGATCATATTTAAAAGGAGGGTTCAAATGTGTCCCACACAAGCCGTGGGAGTAACTAGACTAAGCAATGCAGACATGCAAGCTATACATCTGATGATAAAAGAAATAATAAGAAAATATGATAAAGGTAAACATCCATCATTCCCTGAGCAAGAAGGTTGTTTCATTGATGTTGATCTTCAGTCCTCATCTTCAGCTCCTATCATTAGTTGAACCTATAAAAATTTGGGGAAAGTCCTATAAGCTCCAGATGTTTAAAGCTATCATATGCTTTATCATGCAGACGTATCAACTTGTCACATCATGCATTTCATATGAAAGATCAAATCAGACATGCTACAAGTCAAAATATCATAAAGAAGGTCAATCAATACCATCAGGTATTTTTTTATGCTAACTTGTTTGTTCACTGTGCAGGTATAGGAAAAGTAATGTTGCTGATTTGAAGACATTTAAAGCATATGGAGAAAATGTGGCTCCCACAAGGGTCGAGCCCAGCATGCTCAAGTGATACCATTACAAGTTATGCTATATCCAATAGCTCATCAGTGATCAAATTCCAAATGATATGCAAGAAACAAGGTACTATTCTACTTTCTTTATCATTAATGAAGTGCGATTTTTCATAACAGTCATATTCATATACAGTCAAGGACAGTCCTCATAAAGGAGAAATGCACCTCTGAACTGAGAAGAGTGCCAGCTAAATGATAAGCATAAACATAAGAGGATAGAATCACAGCCATATGGAGGCAATGGGGCAGTAATGAAAGGGACAAACATAGTTCACCATGTTCTACAAGTAAGAGAGGGAGACTGGAGAAGCTCATAAAGAAAAACATCATAATGTTGCCACTATCTAGTATAGAGGAGAACAAAGTCTAATGATTATATCATGTGCTAAGAAGACAAAGATAAAGAGAAGACAAAGTAGCATCTAAGATATGCAGATACACTATATGAAACAACAACAGTCACATGATTTCCAGTGCCTCATTACGTTGTAGGTCAAAATCAAATGTAACTATCATATATGGAAGCATGAGACAATAATAAAAGGGTACAGTATAATGGGCAATGAGGAACCACCTGAAGTTCAAGTTTGAATGCATGTATTTATTTCATGTCAGGTGAATAAATATTATAAACAAATGATAAATGCAGCTACAGTGTGAAGATATGCTATAGGATAATTCCAAGTGCCAAAGTGAATAAGAAAAAGCAACATAAGGATAAGTATCTGACAGTTGCCCAGTTCAGGCCAAAACAAAATGAAATGTCAAACTAAATTCCATACTCAGAAAAGAGATTCATGTATGCAAAAGTAACATAGGATCTTTTATAGGAAAAGATACATAATGAACTATAGAAAATAGCATTTATTATCACTCAAGAATCTCCAAATGCTTTAAAAAAGTTAGTAGAATCGGAAGAGCAAATTCTAGAAAATAGAAGAGAAAGGAAATAGTTATAGTGTAGTTTCTACCATGGCCATAACTAGAAAAGCAAGTTTTATGCCTGAAAGAAGATACCCAGCTGTCAAAGTTTTGAAACCCTCATTTTCAGAAATAAAACCCTAGTCTTCATTTTATTTTCACAGTGAAAAGAAAATTACAGAGAAGTGTTCTTATAGCATGGCCGTGACAGAAGTTAGGTTTTCTTAGATTCCCATATGCAATTTTTATGAAACCCTAACACATTTTTGCAGTTTTAAGAAAAGATTGATCATAGAAATGTTCTTTGTCATGGCCATGCCTGGAAATGGCAAATATTATACATTCTTGAGAAAACCCTTGTCTCAAGTTGAGAAACCCTTTCTCATTTTTATAGATATAGTCAAGCAGAGGACTAATACAAGTATTTGCAGGTATGCCGTGAGTGGAGAATGAATTTATATGCATTTCAAAGAAACCCTTGTCAAAGTTTTTAAAACCCTTCTTTCTTTCTGTGAATACAGTCATGGAAGAATGATATCAAGTGTTTAGAGGCATGGCCATGGGTAAGGAAGGAGTTTCCTGGCAAGATTTCAAAGAAACCCTCATTCCATATAAACATCAAACCCTTGAAGTTTTATATTAGAGAAAATCAAAAAATATGCTACAGGGAATAACAATGGTTGCGACCATACCATAAAGAAAGGAATACAAGGATACCTAGCTAGCAAAGCTTGAAACCCTAACTCCCTTTTTGCATATACAAATATAGTCAAATATATACATCAAAAAGAAAAGGAGAGCTCAACTTTTAGTCATAGAAGAGAAAGAATGGCACGGTCGAGCAATTCTTTGGAGAGGTTTTTTACTAGATTTTATCACATTTGCAGATTTTCAACTTAGAGAACAAAAGAACAATGTCAAAGGATTTACAGAAAGAGAAACAAAGAGCAGAGATGGTTGCAGCCATTCAAGAAAAGAAGCTACATAGATGATGATAAATGCCAGTTAAAACTCAAAACATCATACTCACCGTTCTCTGTCACCTTTTTCACTTTGAAAAATGCAAGAAAATGATGGAGTTTGAGCTCAGAGAAGCCAGAGAGAAACTCAAAAAACCATCAAACCCTAAAGTGTTGCCAAAGAGTTGTAGAGCAGCGTTCGAGTGAAAGATGAAATGAAAATGACTTAGTGTTTAGGGTTTCTTCTCACCTTTTGTTTGAAGATTCTTTTCTTCATTATGTTTCTTGACTTCTCAAAATAATAAATCATTGCCTTATCTAAAAATGCCGATGGGGGTCAAGACATTAAGTTGTATATCCCTAATAATCATGGTTAAAAAGGGCTCACAAGAATGTATTTCTTGCATATTGTTCTAAGTCAAAGGTGATCGATGATTATAGAGTAAGTGTTTATGCCTTACATCAAATGATTAAATAAAGACTTGCTTCATTAGTGTCAACTATTATAGTCAAAATTCCCTATGCCTTGTCTCCTTCCAAGTCAAAAGATTCCTTGTAATGTAATAATTGATAACATACAAAGTGACCAAATATGGTCAAAAGGAGATGTTCTTTATGCCTTACAGATGTAGTCAAAGACAAGAAGATATGTAAAGACAAAAGAGATTGCAAGGTGGCAAGAAAGGTGGCAAGGGTATTTTTGTTTTTGCATGGCGAAGATATATGGTAGTAAGGCCAAGATTTGCATTGTATTTGGAGTGATAAGGCAGAGGGATTTTTTATTTTTTCCTTGATACAAATTGGAGTCATAAGGATTTATGGATTATGCCTAAGTATTTTATGCATTTTGATAAAGTAAATGGAGTGATAAGGGTGTAATTTTGCCTTAAATGCATGTATCATGCAACTAGAGGATTTTTCTTGTATGGAGACATAAGGGGATTTTATTTTCCTCTAAAGTCCTATTTTTGCTCAAATCATGCAAATTAGGCATATTGTAATTGGAGAGATAAGGAGATTTTTTTTTTTTCATGCATGATTTTAAATACAAATCAATTGTAAATAAATAATAAAGTAATATTATTCAAATTACTTTATTATT
The DNA here is from genome assembly GCA_027924645.1 of Cunninghamia lanceolata. Taxonomy (NCBI): domain Eukaryota; kingdom Viridiplantae; phylum Streptophyta; class Pinopsida; order Cupressales; family Cupressaceae; genus Cunninghamia; species Cunninghamia lanceolata. The sequence goes on along the minus strand of BSBN01000261.1, from coordinate 28,731,083 downwards.
TTTCACAAATTGTAAAATAAAAAATAAGTACAAGTTGGAACCAATAATAGAGTAATTACTTTAATTACTTTATTATTTACTCACAATCAATTTTACAAAAGCAAAATCATGCAAATTGATGAGTTGAGTTAACTAGGCTATCTAGGAGATTTTTGCATGATTTGAGGAGTAATTTGAGGGATCTTGGTCAACTTTTTGGTCAAGCATATGTAGAGGACCAAATTGGAGCTATTTTTGCTTGATTTGTGGCAGTTTGAGCCCTTATTTCTAGGGATTTTTGAGTTTGCTCATGGATCACTTTGGAAGACTTATTTTTAGAGGCAGTTAGCTGCAGTCCATTTTTTTTCATGCCTCTTAGTGAGAGCAAGCTATATATTGTAAAGCAAAACTTGTTTTTGCTAGTTCTTGCCTTTTTGCTCTTATACATTTTGAGAGAGGAAAAGGTTTTGTAGCTCATTACTTTTGATAGTTTTATAGAGAGATCATAGCAGGTTACAGGTTCAATTTCTTTGTTCTTTGAAATCAAGTAGTTGCCTTTCCATTTAATGCAAATTGTATGAAGTGATTTGATGAAATTTTACTGTGTTTAATAATCAAAACCTTTAAAATTATTGTCTCACTATTACTTGAAGCATTAAGCATAGTGTTATTATAGGTCTTAGGTTGTGTTAATGAAAATAATCCTTTTTGTGTTGTGAGAAATCCTTTTCCTTCATAAAAGGTCTATTTTCAAGCCTTCCTTAGAAATACTTTTGTGACATTTGTGCCAAGATTGGATTGTGTGAGTCATATTTCTAAGTTATATTGTGAACTAGATTGCATATTTTCTATCCATATTAGGTGCATCACCAAATTTTACAGTTTTATTTCCTTATAGTTTCCTTATTACCCTTTTCCAAAATAGAAAATCATACATTCCAATAGAATATTTTAAGGGAACCAGCCCATAATCTGGAGGTTCAAACTCATTATAGGTCACCCATAGCCTGAGTTTGTCCCCATGTTTCGAAGGATTGCAGAGTGTCACAACTTTGCATAAGGGTGCAATCCGCATCGATAACAATTTTTGTTGATGCATAAATCTGTGGGTTTAATCCAACAGCAACACGAGAAACTTCAAAGACGTGGGATTGACCCCTGAAGTGATCTCCAGATTTTAAGGAAGCTGGCTCTTTTGTTTTCAAAGGGGGTTTGGGAAAAGGTTTAGAAGGAAAACAAGATTTTGCAAAAATAAGTACCTAGATCTAAGGCAATACATTAGATTTAAAACTCAGTTGCACAGTGATAACCTTGAAAGATTTAACTAGAAATTAAAGAGCATAAATGCATGGTTAAACCTAGTTTATAAATAGATTAAACAAATGCAAAAGAAGTAGAGAAATTAGAAACAAGAAATAGAGACACTCATATGCACATAATAGAGCTTTTCATTATTTGAAAAAATAACAAATTACAGAGGCTGAAATAGCACAAAATAAAATGTCACATCCTCCTGGAAGAAAGAACTGCTAAGGCAAAAGAAAATATCTGCCGTTGGTAAAAAATCTCTGATCTGTGTGTAACTATGGAACTCTGAAGAACTCTCTCCCTGTGCTCTAATTAGGATCTGCATTTATAGTATGAAAAATGAAATCCCTACAAAATATCTTCAACGACTTCCAAAAATCTGCAACTGAAAAACTCATGAAATCTGACACAAAATCTGGCACAATATCTGACAGTGTAACTATATTTGAAACTGAAACTACAACATAAATGGTAACTTCCCCATAGCTGGAAAATATCTCTATCTCTTTGGCTGCGTGAAAGTCTTCCCACCACTCTTTTCTTTTACTATCCTATAGCTTGCTCATGAAAAAGAAATAAAGTGGCTGCATAATCATTTAGGGTTTCATATCTTTGTTTTTCGGTGAGTTGAGAGTCATTAAAATATACTTTAATGAAGCTTCTCTTTTGGATTTGGGAGGGACCCACATGTCTCACAAAATAGACTTTACTCTTTATTTAAATCTACCTTTATCCTTCTCCCGTGAACATAAGAAAAATGAGACACAAGAATTTTATATTAATAAAACTCTAGTTTAAGAATATTTTGAGGGACCCACCACTTTACTCAACATTAAAATAAGATAACTTAGCCCCGTGACTTATCTGAAATGAATCTATTTTTTCATTTAAAAGAATGGCCCACCATATTTCATAAACTCTTAAAATATTTACTCAGCCCTTTGAAAACCCACAGGACTCATATGATGCAATTTCATGAAATGAAATAAAACTTTTGTTTTCTTTCTTTAGAATCAACCATGTGGCTTCATCCAAAGCTTGCTTTAGCTCCTCTTCATAGCAGTTTCCACGTGGTGCCCTCCAGTAGATTTTCTGAGCTGTTCTCTTATCTTCCTTTTTTGACACGTGGTGAATCCTAGAAACTTCTTTGCTTCTATTTCCATACCGTTGATCTTTTGCTACATCCATGGCTCAAGTGTTGCTACATTTTAGAAACCCTATTTTATACTGCGTGCATTCCATCTTTCTGGCTGAAAAATGCATCTCTACCTCTATTTACCAGCGTGAGAAAAGCCCCCGCTACTCTTCTTGCTTCCTGTGAAAAGTGAATGGCTGCAATTATTTTTAGGGTTGCATCTCTATTTGTTTTCCATGAAAAGAGTCATAAAAAACCACTTAACAAAGTTTCACTTTATAAACTTGGACCCACGTCACATTTTATATGTTTTAATTTTAATAAAGATTTTAATCTTTATTCAAAACTAAATTTTCTTCCCTGGCTTCTGAGAGGCATTAATATTTGAACTTAAAATAAAGTATTTGACTTTATGAAGGGGGCCCACCATTAGCATTAGAAACTTCATACTCAATACAAACTTTAGCTTTTCTTATTTGACTCCCATGAATTATGAAATCAAACATTTATTTTCCTCTGCTCGGGCTCAACCACATGGCTCTCTTCATAGCCTGCTTTTGGCTCTCTTCACCGCTGCTCCCATGTGGTGGCTTCTGCTTAATTCTGAGTCTCTCTCAAACATGCTCAGGTGCCTCCAAGTGTCATTCTCCTGAACTTGCTTCTCAGAGATTTATTTCTCCTTTCAAACCTCTGTTGCCATTAGATCCCTTTCAATCGGATGGTGACTGTATCTCTTCTTTTGCTATGCATTGTTTCTCATATGCTATTTATTTTCATCATAGAGAGGCGACACATTCCATTCCTAGAGTGTTACATTGGCGGGGCCATTTGAATACCTTAGTTGTATATGCGCATGGCTTTTGGAGCTTCTAAACATTGGGTTTTCCTTTCTTTGAATGATGGTGTTGTTTAGGAAATGGATAAGGCATTTTGCATTGCTATGGCTTCATTCTTATATGTTGACACCTTGTAAAGACAAGTACTATCCTTTGAGTATGCTGAGCCTTAGTTATGAAGCTAAAGCTGTGGCATGACTCCTCTGATATGCTAAGCTCTTCCATAGGCCGAGCCTTATAATAAGCCTCGTCTCTTCACATATGTGGTTGCTTTGATTCTCTAGCTTGTACACCTTTATTTCATATGCTTATATGGGTTGATTTGTATTACATAGATAGCTAGCTATTATTTCCTTATGCTGGATGTGCATGTGGGCTACACTGATTTTATAATGGCAGTATCTCACATAAAATGACTAACCCTTTACTATGTATGCACATTGCTCATTATGACTCGAGACTCTCTGCATCGATCTTCTTAAGGCCACCACCATACAAACTTGCACTTTTCACAACACTGATGAGCCTGATTAGAAATTGGTAGCACTAAACCTATGTGATTTGAAACCTCTCAGTAATATCAAAAATTTTGAAATGATGGTGCAGGATCATAATCATGCCTTAATGAGAGGATTTTAAAATGGAGTGCAAAAAATGCACTACAGTTCTATGTTAGAATAAAGATCTTTTATAATACCTGAAAACATGCTTTCATCCAACTGATATTCCTATGCTAAAACTATTTGAGTTTCATCACTCTGCTACTCAGAACTTTTACCCTGCATGATGTCCTGCCATATCAATTCCTCCTCCACGGTTAATGAATCACTCTCTTCTGTTAGGACAGCTAATAACTCATCAAAACTATTAGATCTTTGAAGACTTTTAGGAATAGGTGATAGAATATCTAATTCCAGCTCCAAACTCCTAGTGTTCTCATGACTATCCTCATTCTATTCTTGGTAAATTAGTAAACTGTCATCATTACTTGTATCTCCCTGCTGTTCAGTTATTTTTGAATCTGGTTCAATGAAACTAGGTAGTTGATCAAAATAAATCAGCTCTTCTTCCTTGTTAGGTTTATTCTCCATTAGAACATGGGCATCTTGTCTTTGCATTTGAAGATTCTGTCCTTCCAATATCTGCATCCTACTTTCATTTATCTTGTAAAGAACATTAGAAAAGTTTTCAAATGAATCGAAATGCAAAGGATTGAGTACCAAATTTGGACCAACATCCTCTTCATATGCATTATGCTCATTTTCAGCTGGGGACACAGTAAAAATAGTAGCAACCTCTTGCTCCACATCTAAATTTTCTGGTCTGGTGGGACAAGAATGACTGCAAGAAACTTTAGCTACTAGGTTGAAACTTGGAATCTTGATTGGATTGAGCTCTAAAACCTTTTGCTCTTGCTCACTACACCAACTTGGAATCTTGATTGATTCAGAAACTACTACCTCTTCCTCTTCTTCCTGATTTTGGATTGGTATGGAAGGGGTAGCCTTAATAAGATTTGACATTTTATAATCAGGATGCTTGGTCCAAGAAGGCTACCATGGTTGTTCAAAAGCTTGATGATTTGATTCAGGCACCTGATGTGACTGATACTAAGGGCTAATAGATTGATTTTGAATGAAAATAGGTTCCTGATCAAAATCACAACTTCTAAAACTTAACAGTTGATAACTACTAAACTCATTTTGAACAGGGTGCTTTGGAATGAATGCAGTTGTATGGATTGCTTGTCTTTGTTTTTGTGCAAGCAAAAACTTCATTTGTGCTTCTTTGGCTGCTATCTCCCTTCTAAGACCTTCCTAAAACTACAACCTTTGTGCCTCCAACTCCTGCTCATGAAGATAGGCTTGATAAGCTAGTTCCTCTTGCTGCATGTTATATATTTGCTACCTCTTGATCTCTTCTATATGCTTATTGATTTCTAGCACCATAACCTTCATATCATTCATGCTATTCTTGAACTATTTTTTAATATCTTCAATGATTTGATGAGATATTGAAGATTATTCTTGAGGTTGATTTTGGACATATGCATGCTGATATGAAGGTTGAGCAAGGGCGGGTGGGAGGTAAGCATATTGAACATGCTAGTTTCCTTGAGAAACCATAGAATTTGGGTTAAAATCAGCAACATGGCTGATCTGATATGGCTGATAAGATAGAGGATTAGTAGTAATTTCATGATATGATGGATGATATGACATGTTTCCATGAAAGGTAGACATGCTTACTCATTCAAAGAGATTGAAAAAATTGCACTTGATCTTATGAATCCTTCTTATAGGCTAAAAAAATTTGATCTATTCAAAAACCATAAAGTTAGAGTCGCTAGGTACTTGAAAAATAAACCTTCGAAAGGCTATATGTGCTCAACAAGATCAAATCAAAGAGGCAAGTATTCATTCTTTTCATTCACATGAGCTAACTCTCTCAAATCAGATTGAAATTACAAGTGATCATATGACAGCAGATATAAATCAGGACATCAGGAGCATCAGCCAAGGATACATCATTGCAAGAGGCTGTTCAATCAAGGATATAGCTGACAAATAGATTAAGAAGCAGGTACAGATTGCTATGGTGCCCACATAATAGTTTTCAACCTCAAAATAGCAAAATTAGATCATCTTTCTACCCCATGATAGAGGCTTACATGATCAGGTTCAACTGGTGAGTGAATTTATCTACATTTTTTATGAAACATTGCAGAAATTTGCTAAGTACTTTCTCGTACTTCATCTAATTTTAGACATCCATAAGCATGTGAATCAGTGTCCCTTGTTGAGAAAGGGAAGTTATTTTAACCAAAGAGTTAATGGATTTGTTTGACCAGCACCTTTGACTAGTTAGAGTAGGGTAGAGTAGAATTTCAGTTCAGTATTTCATTTCTAAGAAGTGCTTTTGCACATGTTTCTGGCTTTATTCTAAGCAAGTCAGTTTAGTTTCAGTTTTCAGTTTTGTTGCTGCTGTAGTATTTCAGTCAGTTTTTAGTTGCAGAAAAGACTCTATGCCCAATGGAGTTGCAAATGCTACTGGTTCTAAGTTGCTACTGGTTCTAAGTTGTTTAACATGCAAACACCCCCGAGAGGTCACTAGAAATGTTACTAAATTTATGTTCACACTAAATTTAGTTAGACCTAAGTGCAATTGTTCAGAAGGAATAAAAGAAAACTTTGAAGTTATTGCATTTAATGAATAGTTGATGTCTTGACAAAGCAAAGATGGAACTCAGTTGACAGGATAAACCATCAGTCTAATCAGGACTGATGAATTATCATGACAAGAGAATCAAGTTGTCAAGGTATCAATCATTCAAGAAATATAGTTGATCTACCATAGTGTTATCTTTCAGGAGTTATAAGACAGATTGATTATTCAGTTGATCATATTGGAAAGAAAGGAAGAAAGATATTTATTTGAACTATTATTTCATGTCATATTTGGAACATACAATTCAGTATTTGTTACTTTATCCCATGCATTGATTGAAAAAGAAACACATATACATCAAGTGTATAAGATAAATTAATTGATCATATTTAAAAGGATTGTTCAAATGTGTCTCACACAAGCCGTGGGAGTAACTAGACTTCAACAATGCAGACATGCAACCTATACATCTGATGATAAAAGAAATAATAAGAACATATGATAAAGGTAAACATCCATCATTGCCTAAGCAAGAAGGTTGTTTTGTTGATGTTGATCTTCAGTCCTCATCTTCATCTCCTATCATCAATTGAACCTGCAAAAATTTGGGGAAAGTCCCGTAAGCGCTCCAGATGTTTAAATTTATCATATGCTTTATCATGCAGACATATCAACTTGTCACATCATGCATTTCATATGAAAGATCAAATCAGACATGTGCTACAAGTCAGGATATCACAAAGAAGGTCAATCAATACCATCAGGTATATTTTTTATGCTAACTGGTTTGTTCACTGTGCAGGTATAGGAAAAGTAATGTTGCTGATTTGAAGACATTTAAAGCATGTGGAGAAAATGTGGCTCCCACAAGGGTTGAGCCCAACATGCTTAAGTGATACCATTACATGTTATGCTATAACCAATAGCTCATCAGTGATCAAATTCCAAATGATATACAAGAAACAAGGTACTGTTCTACTTTCTTTATCATTAATGAAGTGTGATTTTTCATAATAGTCATATTCATATATAGTCAAGGACAGTCCTCATAAAGGAGAAATGTACCTTTGAATTGAGAAGAGTGCCAACTAAATGATAAACATAAACATAAGAGGATAGAATCACAGCCATATGGAGGCAATGGAGCAACAATGAAAGAGACAAACATAGTTCACCATGTTCTACAAGCAAGAGAGGGAGACTAGAGCAGCTCATAAAGCAAAACATCATAATGCTACCACTATCTAGTATAGAGGAGAATAAAGTCTAATGATTATATCATGTGCTAAGAAGATAGAGATAAAGAGAAGACAAAGTAGCATCTACGATATGTAGATACACTATATGAAACATCAATAGTCAGATGATTTCCAGTGCCTCATTATGTTGCAGGTCAAAATCAACTATAACTGTCATATATGGAAGCATGAGACAATAATAAAAGGGTACAGTATAATGGGCAATGAGGAGCCACCTGAAGTTCAAGTTTGAATGCATGTATTTATTTCATCTCAGGTGAATAAATATTATAAACAAATGATAAATGCAGCTATAGTGTGAAGATATGCTACAGGATAATTCCAAGTGCCAAAGTGAATAAGAAAAAGTAACATAAGGATAAGTATCTAACAATTGACTAGTTCAGGCCAAAACAAAATGAAATGTCAAACTAAATTCCATACTCAAAAAAGAGATTCATGTATGCAAAAGTAACACAGGATCTTTTATAGGAAAAGATACATAATGAACTATAGAAAATAGCATTTATTATCACTCAAGAATCTCCAAATGCTTTGAAAATGTTTGTAGAATCAGAAGAGCAAATTCTAGAAAATAAAAGAGAAAGGAAACAATTATAGTGTAATTTCTGCCATGGCCATAACCAAAAAAGCAATTTTATGCTTGAAAGAAGATACCCAGCTGTCAAAGTTTTGAAACCCTCATTTTTAGAAATAAAACCCTAGTCTTCATTTTATTAGCACAGTGAAAAGAAAATTATAGAGAAGTGTTCTTATAGCATGGCCGTGACAGAAGTTAGGTTTTATGAGATTCCCATATGCAATTTTTATGAAACCCTAACACATTTTTGTGGTTTCAAGAAAAGATTGATCATAGAAATATTCTCTGTCATGGCTGTGCTTGGAAATGACAAATATTATACATTCTTGAGAAAACCCTTGTCACAGGTTGAGAAACCCTTTCTCATTTTTGTAGATATAGTCAAGTAGAGGAATAATACAAGTATTTGCAGGTATGACATGAGTGGAGAATGCATTTATATGCATTTCAAAGAAACCCTTGTCAAAGTTTTTACAAACCCTTCTTTCTTTCTACGAATATAGTCATGGAAGAATGATATCAAGTGTTTAGAGGCATCGCTGTGGGTAAGGAAGGAGTTTCTTGGCAAGATTTCAAAGAAACCCTCATTCCATATAAACATCAAACCCTTGAAGTTTTAGATCAAAGAAAATAAAAAAATATGCTATAGAGAATAACAATGGCCACGACCATACCATAAAGAAAGGAATACAAGGATACCCAGCTAGCAAATCTTGAAACCCTGACTCCCTTTTTGCATATACAAAGATAGTCAAATATATACAACAAAAAAGAAAAGGAGAGATCACCTTTTAGTCACAGGAGAGAAAGAATGGCACGGCCCAACAATTCTTTTGAGAGGTTTTTTGCCAGATTTTATCACATTTGCAGATTTTCAACACAAAGAACAAAAGAACAATGTCAAAGGAGCTACAAAAAGAGCAAGAAAGAGTAGAGATGGCCGTGGCCATTCAAGAAAAGAAGCTACAGAGATGATGATAAATGCCAGTCAAAACTCAAAACATCATACTCACCATTCTTTGTCATCTTTTTCACTCTGAAAAATGCAAGAAAATCATGGAGTTCGAGCTCAGAGAAGCCAGAGAGAAACTCAAAAAACCATCAAACCCTAAAGTGTTGCCAAAGAGTTACAGAGTGACATTCGAGTGAAAGATGAAATGAAAATGACTTAGTGTTTAGGGTTTCTTCTCACATTTTGTTTGAAGCTTCTTTTCTTCATTATTGCCTTATCTAAAAATGCCGATGGGGGTCAAGACATTAAGTGGTATATCCCTAACAATCATGGTTAGAAAGGGCCGACAAGAATGTATTTCTTGCATATTGTTCTAAGTCAAAAGGTGATTGGTGATTATAGAGTAAGTGTTTATGCCTTGCATCAAATGATTAAACAAAGACTTGCTTCATTAGTGTCAACTATTATAGTCAAAATTGCCTATGCCTTGTCTCCTTCCAAGTCAAAAGATACCTTGTAATGTAATAACTGATAACATGCAAAGTGACCGAATATGGTCAAAAGGAGATGTTCTTTATGCCTTATAGATGCAGTCAAAGACAAGAAGATATGTAAAGACAAAAGAGCTTGCAAGGTGGCAAGAAAGGTGGCAAGGGTATTTTGTTTTTGCATGGCGAAGATATATGGTAGTAAGGCCAAGATTTGCATTGTATTTGGAGTGATAAGGCAGAGGGCTTTTTTATTTTTTCCTTGATACAAATTGGAGTCATAAGGATTTATGGATTATGCCTAAGTATTTTATGCATTTTGATAAAGTAAATGGAGTGATAAGGGTGTAATTTTGCCTTAAATGCATGTATCATGCAACTAGAGGATTTTTCTTGCATGGAGACATAAGGTGATTTTATTTTCCTCTAAAGTCCTATTTTTGCTCAAATCATACAAATTAGGCATATTGTAATTGGAGAGATAAGAAAATTTATTTATTTTTTTCATGCATGATTTTACATACAAATCAATTGTAAATAAATAATAAAGTAATATTATTCAAATTACTTTATTATTTTTCATAAATTGTAAAATAAAAAATAAGTACAAGTTGTAACCAATAATAGAGTAATTATTTTAATTACTTTATTATTTACTCAATCAATTTTGCAAAAGCAAAATCATGCAAATTGATGAGTTGAGTTAACTAGGCCATCTAGGGGATTTTTGCATGATTTGAGGAGCAATTTGAGTGATCTTGTTCAACTTCTTGGTCAAGCATATGGAGAGGACCAAATTGGAGCTATTTTTGCTCGATTTGTGGTAGTTTGAGCCCTTATTTTTAGGGATTTTTGAGTTTCCTCGTGGATCACTTTGGAAGACTTATTTTTAGAGGCAACTAGTTGCAGTCCATTTTTTTGCATGCCTCTTAGTGAGAGCAAGCTATATATTGTAAAGAAAAACTTGTTTTTGCTAGTTCTTGCCTTTTTGATCTTATACACTTTGAGAGAGGAAAAGGTTTTGTAGCTCATTACTTTTGACAGTTTTATAGAGATATCACAACAGGTTACAGGTTCAATTTCTTTGTTCTCATGCAATTTTTCCTTTGTTCTTTGAAATCAAGTAGTTGCCTTTCCATTTAATGCAAATTGTATGAAGTAATTTGATGAAATTTTACTATGCTTAATAATTAAAAACTTCAAAATTATTGTCTCACTATTACTTGAAGCATTAAGCATAGTGTTATTACAGGTCTTAGGTTGTGTTAATGAAAATAATCTTTTTTGTGTTGTGAGAAATCCTTTTCCTTCATAAAAGGTCTATTTTCAAGCCTTCCTTAGAAACACTTTTGTGATATTTGTGCTAAGATTGGATTGTGTGAGTCAGATTTCTGAGTTATATTGTGAACCAGATTGCATATTTTCTATCCATATTAGGTGCATCACTAAATTTTATAGTTTTATTTCCTTATAGTTTCCTTCTTACCCTTTTCCAAAACAGAAAACCATACATTCCAATAGAATATTTTAAGGGAACCAACCCATAATTTGGAGGTTCAAACTCATTATATGTCTCCCACAACCTGAGTTTATCCCCATGTTTCGAAGGATTGCAGAGTGTCACAGCTTTGCATAAGGGTGCAATCCTCATCGATAACAATTGTAACATTGAAGATTTTCATAGGGGCAAAATTTTGGTAACAAGAGGTTATGGATGTGTTCAAATTGCTCACTACATTCGTACATGACATATTTATGCCATAAAAGCCCAAATTCTAAGAGACAAGAAGAATGATATGGGACTTGATGGAGCTTGACCAAATCACCTTCAATTCTCTCCTTGCTATGACCAAACAAAATTGATAAATGTTTTTATTGCATCCCCATTATAACTTCTAATATATTATTGAAAATTATAATTTACTAACAACATAACCATTACACATCCTTAAATACAAATACTAGAAAACTTTTAATCTAAAATATAGATTTAATCCTAATAATATCAGCCCTCAATAATTATGTGGGGATTGATGGCTTTGATTATATTCCAATTCTCCTTACCTTCCTTTAATGTCTCCCTAAATTCATTTGTCCCCAACTCATAATAAATGAATAGATTTAGTCTTTTCAATTGCTCCAATCCTGTTGGAAATATTAATCTTGAGCAACAATAACCAAATTTAATGCAACTATCAGAGGAGATCTATTAGGGTCATTCCCCCTCTTTTGCTATGTCTAACATCTGTTGTCCTAGTTATTGTCCTAGTTAATGCATTCTCACAATGAATTAATTTTGGTAGGTCATTTTGAATTAGGCAGTAAATTTTTTTGGTGAAGGTAGAGAAAGAAAAACAAGGAATGAACAAAAGAATGTTCAGGAGAAGAAGACAAATAGTTAGGAATAGAAGAACTTGTGGTAGCAGAGGATATTGGATAGACAACAGATCTCCAGAAGTTTGCAGTAGCAACACAGAGCATTGCACAGGAAGCAAGCTTTGGAACTCTTGAATTTGGACAATGGACATAGCTCTAAAGATCATAGACTAGAACTCTTAAACTTGCACAGAATCAACCCAATTATCTTTGGAAGCTCTAGAAAGGTGTACGTTTTTTGTATGGAGTAAATATAGAGCCATAGCTCTAATTTTTTTTGTATGTAAACATTTTTGAATGTATATTTTGAATATAAATGCAAAATAAAATATTCTGTCTCCTTGTTTCCTTGGTCTCTATTTTCTTCTTTTCCCACTTTAGTTGGATCCTTTTCAAATAGATTGGTATCAGAGCCCTAAGTTTTCTAGGCATTTAGTTTTAGAGCCCCAACTTTTCTAGGCATGTAGTGACAAAACCCTAACTTACTGGGTAGTTAGAAAAACCCTAGATTTTCTATGTATTTGCAATTTCCTCCATTTAGCAAAATGGTAGGAGGAGATAATAGGAGTTGGTAGTGGCCACCTATGTTTGATGGTAAAAATTATGATGTCTAGGCAAAGAAAATGAAAATCATTTTAGTCTGAAATGATTTGTGGGAGTTAGTAGCAAATGGGTTCATAGATGTGATTGACCTAAATGCATATACAACATTGAGCAATGCTTAAAAGAATCAATTGAAGGAGACATGGAAAAATGATGCAAAATCCCTTAGTTTGACTGAGGCAACCTTGATAGAGGCTATTTTTTCTAGAATAGTAGTAGCTAGTTATGCAAAAGAAGCATGGGAAATGCTCCAAAACAACTACAAGGGAATTGACAAGGTGAGACTAGTGAAACTCCAGTTGCTAAGGATAGATTTTGAGACCCTATAGATGAAGGACAATGAGTCCATTTTAGATTTTCACACAAGGGTCTCCACCTTGATAAACTAGTTGAGGATAAATGGAGAATCCATGGAAGAGCAAAGGATTATAGGGAAAATCCTTAGAATCTTACCCTCTAGATTTGACCCAATGGTTATTGCCATAGAAGAGACCAAGGACCTCTAAAAAATGACAGTTGATGAGTTGATGGGTTCACTTCAAACCCATGAACAATATCTAAACATATCCGTTTGTTCCATAGAGCAAGCCTTCAAAGCCCAAGGAAATGTGAGAGGTAGGGGGAAGAGGAAGAAATGGTAGAGGAAGAGGTCAAAGGGGCAGAGGTAGAAGCAACTCTGAAATAGGAGGCTCAAACAATCAAGAGGAGGCCATCACCTCCCAATTAGGCTTCCAAAAAAAAAAGAACAACTCAAATCAAAGGTGTGATAAGAGCAATGTGCAGTGTTACTACTATCACAAGTATGGTCACTATGCAAGTGAATGCAGAAAGAAATAATGTGACCAGGGGAGTCAAAATGCCAATGTGGAAAATGAGAACAAGACTGAAAATGAAAAATTGATGCAAAGCTTACACCACAAACACCACTAAGGGTTCACAACTAACTTCATAGGAGGAAAGAGGATGCAGGGGATGGTAGGGTAAACAAGACTCTTAGGCCCATGTGGACCTAGCTGCTCCATTTGACTTCAAGCTAGACATGACTGTCCTCTCTTTTTCCATTGTTTCAACACTACACAACAACACCATCTTTGGGTTCATATACCTAGGCTCTTTCCCAAAATTTTGAGGAACCCTAGACCATCTATGGTTGAATGTCCCAAGCTCACAAAACCATCAAAATGCTTAGGAGGTACCTCCTTGTACCACTTCCTTCACAACTATGCCAACTCCCTTATAGCCCTAAAAAAGGGACTGTCAGACAATATCTTGAGATGCAGACCTCCAAACCAGACTGTGATGGGTTTTCTGAGTACCCATTATTAAGTTCTCTAACATATCCAACATGCACTAGGGGGTCTTTTGGAACACAGGCTTCAAATTATGACTGTACCGATTCCTAACTAGGCCTAATTAGGTCGATTTTGTAAAAGGAAGTACCCCCAAACTCCACTCCAAACATCTAACTCCTATTCCAAGGTACCCAATGGGATGTAAATAGACTAATTTAATAGGTTTTTAGGGTCCAAGATCATTTCAAGACATTTCATGATCAAATCTTCACTCCACCAAAGCTAGTTAGCCCAAACACAAAGTGCAATAAGGCCTCAATGGCTCCAAACTCCATCTTACATTTGTCCTCTCCTCTTGCACACAAAACCCATTAGAAAACATTCCAAACCAACCTCATTCGACCAATTTTTGGGTTCTAACATAGTAGAATGGGTTAGGAAATCAAAAACCTCACTAAAACCCTCAAAACAAGGGTTAGAGACCTCTCAGCACAAAAAAAATGATAAAATCCTTCTAAGCAAATGAAAATCCTCCAAAACTGGTTCAAATGAAAGTTAAATCAATGCTTCAACTAATTTCAGACATTTTCCTTCTTGAATGTACTGTACGGCCTCACACAAGATGTTGGAACAACAAATAATACAGAAAAACTTAGAAATACATGGCATCCAACAATATTTTCTTTATTTTCTCCATTCAAACTCCATCAATCTACAATGCCTAGACATGAGAGAGGCCAAGACTATATGTTTACCATGAATTTCCTCATTACAAAGCTCCCAAATCGTGGGAAAAGGTTAAAAATAGCCTAAAACTGACTGTTTTCTAAAAAAAAACTAACTGTCTAAAATTAGATTGTCACAACTTAAATGGAGTGCAAACCTTACCTAAGTAAATGCCTATTTTAGGCCTCCACAACATGACAATGCATTTAGAAGGCTTCATTACAATATTTTAAAAAACTCCCTTTAGTCTCCATCACACAAAAATTCAAAAATTTGACATCATGAACATCCTAGGTGCATTGCACCATACACCGTAACTTGTAACTTTTCCAAGTCCATTGGAAAGAATCTTGTAATTTGTCCTCCATTTCTTGTCTCTGACCTCTTTGTTTGTCTTCATCAAGTTCTTTTTTCTTTGATCCTTCACTATCCTTGACATGTTTGTGAACATCACTTATTTCTTGACAATGTGCACTCTTTGTAAACTGTCCTACTCTTGGTCCTCTAACCTTGTCACCTTCATTCCTTGGTGTTATACCTACTTGAGCATCAGTACCCATGCTTTCTTAGCTGTCCTTCCACTTGTCTTCTTAGCTTCTTGCTTACACCACTGTCTCATGCTCTTCTTTGCACTATCCACTGTCCCATTACCTTTCTCAACCTCTGTCAGACCTGCAACTAGTTTGTTAACTGTCCTAGGAACCTTGTAAATTGCTGCATCAGCTTCAATTGACTGCCTCTTCACTATACTCATCACTACAGGGCACGTAACTATCCCTACTAAGATCCCTTCACTTTTTTCTTGCCTTTCCATAGGCTTTCCACTCTTACACTTCTCTGTCTTAGACCTAGACACATTTTCACTCACCTCCTTCCACATGAAGACATTCTTCTTCACAACTATCTGCAAATCAGCTTCACTCTTCCCATCTGCTGTCTCAACAACTTTATGCCTTGAAAAGGATGCATACTCATTGGTTTCACTTTCTTCAAACCTCAATGACTCCTTCTTACCAAACATTATCATTTTTGCTATCCTTGATTGCTCCTTGACTTCTTCCTGTATTGGCATCAGTACAAAAATCTTCTCACCCTTCCTAATGGTGTAGGTGTTATCTTTTCCATTATAAATTATAGACCTATTAGACTGCTAGGGTCTTCCAAGTATCATATGACAACAATCCATAGGTAAAATGTCACAAAGTACCCTATCCTCATAGGCTCCAATCTTGAACTCTACTAATGCTTGTTCAGTTACCAAAATGGACTGATTATCGCTTACCCAAGAGACTTTGTAAGGTGTGTCCCTATGTACTCTTTACAATTTTAGTTTGTCTACCATTTCATTAGACACCATATTGTCAGTATATCCTGAATCCACTATCAATTTGCATACCTTGTCTTTGCACTTGCAAGTTGTCCTAAACAGCGCTCTCCTCTGAATCAACTCCTTCTCCTTGGAGGTCTTCAATAGTGCTCTGTTTCTCAGGATCAACATTTCTCCTACCTCACCAACACAACTAGTGGGAGTAGAACCACCACATTCTTCTTCTTGGACTAACTGAGTCCTCTCATTCTTCCTTTCACTATCACTTGTAAAATTTTTCTTCTCAGGACACTTGTATGTTGGGTGCCCAAACTCTTGGCAATTGTACCACTTACCCATAAAGGTGTTTGCACTCCTTCCACCACCAAATCTGCCTCTAGAACCTCTGCCTCTGAAATCTACACTTTGTCCTTGTGCCTTGCGCAACTCTTCTCAACTCTCTTTGACTTGATTTGTGTTTTAAAAGAATCCTCTACCTCTAACTATCTTGTCTTGTCTTGTCTTCAGCGTCTCTTCCACTCTTACTGCCATCTGATAACATTCTTCAACATTCCTTGGATTTGCCAACACTAGTTCATCCTGCATGTTAAACCTCAAACCACCAATATATCTAGCAACTTTTTGCACTTCACTTTCATTTTGACCAGACCTTATACTCAGCTTATAAAATTGTTCAGTGTATGTCTTAACATCCATTTGCTTTTGTCTTAAACTTTGAAGCTTTTTAAACATTTGAACTTCATAGTCTTTAGGAAAGAACTTACCTTTGATCTTAGCTACCATCTTGTCCCATGAAACAATCTTTGTCTTTCCTTGCTTTCTCCTCTCTATTTGCTAATAATCCCCCCATAATAAAGCATGACCTGTCAACTTGGTCTTTGCAATCTTCACTTTATGATCCTTAGGAACTTCTTCACACTCAAAGTGATTGTCCAATGCTGCAATCCAATCTAGCAACTCTTCATCATTAAGACTTCCCCCATGCTTTGACACATCTATCTTTATCTTGTGCTTGTCTTCTTTTACTTCCCTCAGCAACTTTGCCATCCTCTGATCCTTAGGGTCTAACTCTTCTTCCACATCTTCATACTCAGATTCCTCTTCTTCCTCAGACTCATTCTCATCACCTAGAGCCACTCCTCTCCTCTGATTTTGTTCTAGGGTAGCCATTATTTCCTTCAGCTCCCTCAACTCCCTAGCATGTTTCTCCTTTAGCTCATTCATCTCTTGAGCCATGTTTCTCACTCTTGGAGGCATCTTGACAAACTGCCCCTTCAACTTAACACTTCATAATCACAACAAACCTACTAATTATGCTCTGATACCACTTTGATGTAGAGCTTACACCACAAACACCACTAAGGGGTCACAACTAACTTCTTAGGAGGAAAGAGGATGTAGGAGATGGTAGGGCAAACAAGACTCTTAGGCCCATGTGGACCTAGCTGCTCCATTTGACTTCAAGCTGGACATGACTGTCCTCTCTTTTTCCATGGTTTCAACACTACACAACAACACCATCTTTGGGTTCATATACCTAGGCTCTTTGCCAAAATTTCTAGGGACCCTAGACCATCTATTGTTGATTTTCATTCACAAAACCATCAAAATGCTTAGGAGGTACCTCCTTGTACCACTTCCTTCACAACTACCCCAACTCCCTTGTAGCCCTCAAAAGGGACTGTCAGACAATATCTTGAGATGCAAACCTCCAAACCAGACTGTGATGGGTTTTCTGAGTACCCATTATCAAGTTCTCTAACATATCCAACATGCACTAGGGGGTCTTTTGGAACACATGCTTCAAATTATGACTATACCGATTCCTAACTAAGCCTAATTAGGCCAGTTTTGCAAAAGGAAGTACCCCCAAACTCCACTCCAAACATCTAACTCCTATTCCAAGGTACCCAATGGGATGCAAATAGACTGATTTCATAGGTTTTGGGGGTCCAAGATCATTTCAAGATATTTCATGATCAAATCTTCACTCCACCAAAGCTAGTTAGCCCAAACACAAGGTGCAATAAGGCCTCAATAGCTCCAAACTCCATCTTACATCTATCCTCTGCTCCTACACACAAAACCCATTAGAAAACATGCCAACCCAACCTCATTCCACCCATTTTGGGATTTTAACATAGTAGGATGGGTTAGGAAATCAAAAACCTCACTAAAACCCTCAAAACAAGGGTTAGAGACCTCTCAGCACAAAAAAAATGATAAAATCCTTCTAAGCAAATGAAAATCCTCCAAAACTGGTTCAAATGAAAGTTAAATCCATGCTTCAACTTATCTTAGACATTTTCCTTCTTGAATGTACTGTACAGCCTCACACAAGACATTGGAACAACAAACAATACAGAAAAAACTCAGAAATACAGGGCAACCAACAGTATTTTCTTTATTTTCTCCATTCAAACTTCATCAATCTATAATGCCTCAGCACGAGAGAGGACAAGACTATATGTTTACCATGAATTTCCTCATTACAAAGCTCCCAAATCATTGGAAAAGGCTAAAAATAGCCTAAAACTGACTGTTTTCTCAAAAAAAAATGCCTACCTTACCTTACCTAAGTAAATGCCTATTTTAGGCCTCCACAACACAAAAATGCCTTTAGAAGACTTCATTACAATATTTTTAAAACTCCCTTTAGTCTCCATCACACAAAAATTCAAAAATTTGACATCATGAACATCCTAGGTGCACTGCACCAAAAACGGTCACAAGTTTTTATTGCATGCAACCTTGCAGAATAGGGAAGCATTGAAATATGGTATTTGGATAGCACCTGTAGCAACCACATGAGTGGTAACAAAAATTTATTTGTCTCCATAGACAACAACATCAAGTCTAAAATTAAAATGGGGAAGAATGAAAAGGTTCCAGTCATGGACAAAGGCATAGTGTGTATTAAAACCAAGCATGGTGAAAGAAGGAAGATCCACAATGTCTATTATGCCCTTGGCATAAAACATAACCTCTTGAACATTGGACAGATGGTCCAAAATGATTATAGAGTCATGATGGAGAAAGGGGAATGCATCATATATGACAAGGATGGAAGAAAGAAAGTTATTGTAGCGGTTCAAATGACAAAGAACTTAATGTTTCCCCTAGAAATGCAAATCCCAACACAATAAATAGGCCTGCAATAGTCATCTTTCAAAACAATCATCAAAGACCCATCCGAGCTTTGACATTTGAGGTATGGGCATTTAAGTTGTTCCAGTTTAAGTCTTTTAGCTAGAAAATAAATAGTTAGGGGCCTACCATCAATTATAGAGCCCAATAGAAAGTGTGAAGCATGCATCTTAGGTAAACATTGGCAGCTCTTCCAATTAGGGTATTCTAGGAGAGAAAGATCACCATTAGAGCTGGTGCATTTAGATTTGTGTGGCCCCATGAAGACCCCAACCCTAGGTGGAAATGTTTATTTCATGACATTCATAGATGACTATAGTAGAAAAACCTGGGTGTATTTTTTGAAGAACAACTTAAAAGCATTTGAGAAGTTTAAGGTGTTTAAAGCCTTGGATGAGAAGCATATTATCCACTATATCAAAATCCTTAGAATAGATAGAGGGGGAGAGTAAATCTCCAAAAAATTTATGAATTTTTGCAAGTATGAAGGCATTGAGAAACAATTCACAGCTAGGTATACTCCATAGTAAAATGCAGTGGCTGAAAGGAAGAACAAAAACATCACAAAGATGGCAGCAAGCATGTTGAAGGCAAAAGGTTTGTCAAATGATTATTGGGGTGAAGCTGTAGCAACAACAATATACCTATTGAATAGGTGCCCCACAAAGGCTGTTCGTGATAGGATTCCACAAGAAGCCTGGACAAAATACAAATGAAGTGTAGAGCTCTTGAGAATATTTGGGTGTGTGGCATATGCATTTGTGCCAAAAGAGAAGAGGCAAAAATTTGATGATAAAGGTGAAAAATGCATCTTCATAGGCTATAGAGAGGAATAAAAAGCCTACAAATTGTACAATCCCATCATCAAGAAAGTGGTGATTAGAAGGGATGTTGAATGCATTGAAATTGAATCATGGGATGGAATGGTGGACAACAATATGGGTATTTTTGTCATAGTATCCTTTGAGGATGAAGAAGCTCCAGAAGTCAGGAGCTCTGAAATTGCACAACAAGGTAACAATTTACAAAGCAGGAGCTCCTAAAAATTTTAGTATAATAGCAGCTTCGGAACTGTTTAGCAGATCAACAGCTCTAAAAATTTACAACAGAGTGCAAATTCTGATGCTTAGTCTTCTTGATTAGTCCAGTAGTCAAGAAACTCCAAAAATTTAGACCCTACACTTGCATCATTGATGCCACAGAGAATAAGAAGCATGAGGGAAATTTAAGACAACAATGTAATATATACTAATTTTGTTGAAAATTTAGATTTTGCATTATTTTCCTATAGTGATCCAATGTATTTTGAAGAAGTTGTGAAAGGACCAGGTCACGGAATAAAGATTTTGGAGGGAGGGGCTGCAAAGGAATCCCAGAGGGTGCACAAGGGTTTCTTTGAAATCCTCTGTGTGCATCCTGTTTGTGGTTCCTTCTCTGCATTGGAAACATTCAGTGTTCTTTGTTTTCTTAGATAGATTGTATACTTCCCGTGACAGATATTTACCTTGGCTTAGGGTTAAAGATGGTCTATGTTGTTGTATTGCTTTTCTTTGTGGCACGAGTGGTCTGCCTTTATCTATTCTTTTCTACATTAATTTCATTTTTCTCACATTAGGTGATCCCCCATTCTATGACCTCCTGGCACTCTCGTCACCCTGGTGTCACCTGGGCACTTTGATGTGCTTTTCTTGACATAGGTTGTACTTGGGATGTGCTTGGAGTTAATGTCGGCATTTAATCGACAATGGAAAAAAAAAGTGGGGCAGATGAGAATGTTCAACCAGACCATTCAAAATCCTACAGAGAAGTGTTGAGAGCAGAAAATGCCAAAACTTTGCCCAAAAATGCAGGCTTCGAGATCAACTTTGGACTCGAAGGTTTCAGTGGACTTACTATGGAAAGGATTGAGAATGGCAAGGCTAATGAGCAACTTCAAGGTGAGTTCCGTGTCTAGCCTAGGAAATTTTCCTTGTGTCCAAATGGTGATATGCTTAATGCAGTTAGAAATGAAGAAGTTAGGTTAAAGAACATTGCTATTTTCTTTACTTGCATTAACATGGAAAAAATGCCTTCAAGAAGATTCTTTGATAATTGGTTAATATCTGTTTGGGGAAAGAAATTAGGCATCCACTTCTCATTCTGTAGAATGATCCAAACTGGAATATTTGTTATCTTTTTCAAGAGCCATAGCATGCAAAAGAGAGTAGTAGAAAAATATTATTGGAATATTGGGCCGACACTTTTTAAAGCATTTCCTTGGGCACCAGACACCACACACAATGAGATTCAGTTTTGTTCTATACCTAGATCGGTTCTTATAAAAAATCTTCCTGTGCAATTTTGGAGTTTCTTACCACAAATTTTAAAACCCTTTGAGAAAATCACAAAGGTAGACGAAACCAAGTCTACATTACCACATTTGGATGCAAGACTATTGTTAGCATTTAATACTGGAATTCAAATCCCAAAAATTCTGGAGATAAACTGGGGAGATAAATCTGTTCAATGTGATTTTGTTGGGCTAGGCAGGCTTAACTCTTGTTTCTTATGTAAACTGGATGGCCATCAAAGGAAGGATTGTCCTTCTATTAACATGAGATTCAAAAAAGATAACTTAGCATTTGAAATAAAAGAAAAAAATTCTAATGATCCTTCAGTTAATGTGGTTTCAGACTCTAGGAGCCAGCCCTTGGAGATCTCTAAGGCTCACTTAGCCCATTACACTAACCCTATACAAGCAGAGGAGAAATCAAATGATAAATTTTTTGAAACCAATTTAAATAGTGGTGAAGGATTGCCTTCCATGGTTTTTGATAGTGAGCAATAAATAGTAGGTGAATCTGATAGCACCCATGATGAAAATTTAAGCTTCTTCTCTCAAGATGACTCAGGGGAGATGGACTCAATGGATGAGGATCCTTCTCTTATCTCCCAAATCAAGGAGACTCAACCAACTTCTGAGTCTTTTAATGTAGAAAGGGTTGATGAGATTGAGCAGCCCAAGAAAGTTCATGATAAACCCTCAGAAGTTAATAAACTTGACATCCCTTCTGATGATGGATTCATTATACTTAGAAATAAGAAAAATGCTCAGCAGCTAGCCCTAGACAAAATTAGGGAGGTAGCTGATCAAAGAAAGAAGTTGGATAAGCTTAGAGATGAATTCATCAAAACTAAAGAAGCAGATCCCTTGGGGTTAGCAATTGACCTCCAAAAATAGGGTAGTAGAGTTGCCTTGTCTGTGAGAGATGCAATCCATAATAAAGCTTTGGCTAAAGGAAAGAAAGTTACACTTGATTTTGAGTCCTCTGAGGAGGATAACAAGAAAAGTAAAAATATGAGTAGTGTTGATGACTGTTTTGATGCAATCATAACAATAAGTTAAAATTCACATAAAATGAACTGAAACTATACTTGAAAGATAAGAAGGAATCATTTGAGATTCAACTAATCCCAAGTCTACAATGGTTCGGTTGGTCAAGTTCAGTTGGTCAATGTGAAGCTGTAATGTTCAAGGGGCCTTACATAGTTTAGGTTTGTTTGGTGGCTTACTGGACTAAGAATATGCAAAGAGGTCATAGATTTCAACAAGTATTCTGTTCATTTGCATACAAGTGTTACCGGGCTGCAAGTTTCAGAGGATTTCTTGGATTTTTACAGCTTTCTTCTTTATCTATTTATGAAAACTGTCTACTTATAGCTCTGTTATGCATGCTTCTTCAAATTTGAGACAATTTCCTTTAGATTTCTACGTTTTCAGCTAAATATTTCAGATGGGTTGGGAAAAGTTAGAAAGATTTACTCTATACCTCATTTAATCTACCGAAGGATCTAATTGTTTCTGTTATGCACTATGTAAATACCACAATAATTTGATCAAATCCACAGTAAAAACCCTAAATGTAAGTTCTGAGCATTTTCACAAACATACATTTAAAATTGCAAGCTCTCAAAGAAAATATTTCAAAACACAAAGAAGAGCAGGAGAACACTCAGAAGATAGATGCAGAACTCCAGATTCTATTGTATTAGAAACGAATAGTCATACATGATTTACAATGTAGGAATGACTCTTAGTTTCATTGATCATACTACAGAGAACTTACAAGCTTTACAGATACAGTAAGGCAGCCAGACATTCCATGCGTACCTTACTGCAGACAAACAGGCGACCTCCTTCTTCTACTTCTAAACTATGCTAACTTGCTGTATGTTCCTAAAAGAAAATATCTGTTGTAACCCCTATTGCTTTCCTAAAATCCCTGTTGTAAAGTATTACAGTGTAGAGAGGCACAATATAAAGACATTCTGATTGTCCTCACTACAGCAAAAACCTAACTGAACCCCTGGTTCAAACCCTTGGTTACAGCAATAAATGCAGGTGAACCAGCTCTCAAAAATATCTCTGAGTAATGTCAAATCTGGGCGAAATATTGCCCCTTCTGAGAAGTTTCGGCAGCTGGGTAATAACTTCTGTTTGTCTGTTGTAGTAATACCTTCAGCTGCAACCTTGTTCTTGACTTGAATGGCCTTGACTTTTCGCACTTCATCCTTATCTTCTTGCTCCTAAGATCAGATTTCACTCCTCCATGAGGTCACTGTGTTGACTTTCCAGCTGCTTCCTCAACTGCAAGCCTGCAAGACAAGACAAGCAATAAGTATTACATTTATCACATAAACAGCAGGAAATTAAAATAAGCATTTAAACCCAGGTGACTGCGCAAGATTATGGAAATCGGATCCAGAAAACTCCTCAAAACGCGTCCAAAATGCGTTCAGACTGCTCAAAATTCATCGGGTCAACCATCGCTGACCGGGAAAATGCCATAGGCACCAAAAAAAACACTTTAAAATTCCACCGCTTCATTTCCCGCCCATCGGCATGACCATCGCCATCGGCATGTCAAAAAAAACATGTTGGCCGACATTTACTTCATCATCATGATATTCTGGAAATATGATGCTCTCCCTCCTGAAGGTCCAGATGACGTCATCAGGATATTCTGCTTCTGCATATCGGGGAAAAGAACAACATCATCATCATCATCATGTTGAAGAAGAATAGGAGGATATGGAATATAATCCTGCTGCTGAGGAAAGGAAGATGATGGTGACGTCATCGTCATATTCGGGCTTCGTTAAAATGCAAATGATGGCGTCATCATCATGTTCAGTTAAGATCAGGGGATAATTGCAATATCGGGTCACCTAAGGAGCATGATCAGGATGATGAATGTAATATGACCCTTTTGCGGCCAAGGTAACCCTCTCGAAAGATCAGGATGATGATGATCATCATCATATTTGGGGCTTCTGTCGAACTTAGAATAAGACGTCATCATCATGTTCGAGAACCGGATCGTGCTTCGGAAAATATCCTGTCGAAGGGAAAAGTGATGATGATGATCATCAGGATATTTGCTTCTTCGTTTATCAGGTCGGGATGACGTCATCATGATATCCGGAGCCTTCGTTAAACTTAGAACATGACGTCATCATGATATTTCGCTAACCGGATCATGTTTTGGAAAATATCCTGCCAAAGGGAAAATGTGATGATGATGATCATCAAGATATTTTTAAAAGGTCTTACTTCATCAGCAGGAGGACTTTACGAAATATCAGGTGAACAAACAAGATCATGATGATCTTGGCAATATGACAGGATAAAAAAAATATGATGATGATCCTCCTCATCGAATTATCATGATGACGTCATCATCATATTTCGTCTTCGGAGCACAAGGATGAGTTGAAGTCATCATGATATTTGCGCTAGGGTGATATTCAAAAATATGATCATGCTGTTGCAGAATGGAATATCGCCCTCTTCTGAATAGATAGGGTGATCATCATGATATTGCAAAAAAAAGCGATCAGGAGGATATGAACATGATGATCCTCATCGATTTATCATGATGATGTCTCCATTACTTAGCGAATTTCAGCGAATATGACCCTCTTGTGAAAGATCAGGATGATGATCATGATTATGCAAAAGGAGATCAGGAGGATATGAAGTCATCATCATCATCTTAGCGAACTTCAGCAAATATCATGATGATGACCCTCCGCTAGTTTTTTAACATGCGCATGCAAATATACCGATGATGAATTTTCTAAGTCAGGGTGATCTTATATCATCAGCATGATATTATAATTTTAGGCGATGCAAAAATATCATGATGATGCTCGCGATACAAAGACCGCTCGACGGGGGAAACTTACCGTGACTTAAAGTTGACGTCATCATGATATTTGGACCTCAGGATATTATCGGGGGGGGCTTTTCAAATATGATGATGATGTCTTCATGTAACCAAAACCGAGTATATGACCCTCCTAGAAGAAAATCATGATGCTGACGATGCGCATAAGGCCATTTGACGGGTAAAGGGCACTACCACCTAAGATTGACGTCCGGATATTGCGACTGCATGATTTTTATCGGGTGATAGACCAAGATCATGATGACCTTGTCAACATGAAAAAATATGATGATCATCTTGCGAATATCAGGTTTGACCAAAACTTTGACCGTGCATAACTTTCACATATGGACGAATTTTCAAGTGAAGTAAAAGGCAAACCTGCATGGAATTTCAAGCTCTTTCTAAATATGAGGTCACAGAAACAAAATATGAACTTTGACAAACTGACCTCATGATGATGACCTACCTCATTCAATATCATGATGATGATGCACCTGACCTTCATTTTTACCAAACCGCCAGAAAGCAGAAAAACACGAGCAGAAGCAAAAAGCAAAACATCAGCAGGGGTCCCCATTTTGCTAAGGAGCATAATGGGGCATGTTGTGAACATCACAACAAGTAGATCAAATACCTCAATTAAGGTGGGCAAGAAAGGCAAAGATGATAAGCCTTAGCTTGTACCTCGTGGTTTAAGGATAAAATTTCCTCTATTTCTAAACCTCTATGAATTATTTGAGATGTTTTAGTTGGAATGTCAGAGGTTTGGAATCCTCTGAAAGGAAATATGTAGTTAGAGATTTTTGTAATAAATGCAAACATATGGATATCTTGTTCCTCCAAGAAATCAAAGCTGTAGGATTTGTGATGGAAAATACCCTTCATTTTATTTGGAGAGATGCTGTTTCTTTCACTACTAATCATGATAAGGGCAAAGGTGATAATGCTATTTTGCTGAATAAGAAGTGGGAAAAGCTTATCCAAAGCTCAGGACACTCTCCATGCAATATATGTATTTGGATTATTTTAGACTTGCAAGGGATGACTGTTGGTCTCTTACAATGATTTAACAACTGAGCTCTTAAAATTATAACTCAGAGATTGGACATCTGAACTGAGTAGTGTTGGCCTCGTTTCTAACTGCTGAATTTAAACTTTTCGTATATCAAAACCCTTTGCCAAGTCATCTGTTTGGTTACAAATCACTAATGTCATATTTCCTGCCTTAGTCATGTTGAAATTCTTTGTCTTATTTCTCTCCATTAAAGCTTTAAAAGCAATTTTATGCCAAGGCAAAACTCACGGCTTAGGAATACTTCACTTTGCGTCTATTTTCCATTTGGGCTAAGTCCACGTTAATTTTTGCTTCTCACCAAGTCCATCTTGCATTTGCTTTTGATCCTCGCCAAACTCGCACCAATTTCTTCTTTTCGCTAAGTGTGCACAACTTGTGAGTTTGCCTAAGTTGTTCACATCCACTTTTTACCGATGCAACAAGTTTGGCATAATAAAGTCTACATTCACTTGTGGCAGCCAGGAATTAAACATCGTTTCTATTATTCAAATCACAAGTTGCACATTTTTCTCTTTCGAAGCAAGTAATAAAAGTGGGGGCATAAATTTACGAGCATCCAATGTGTTAAAATTCACTTATTACTTGCATGAAAAGTTGGTTGCAGTTTTTGTGTCCATGATCATCTCCTAAAAATAAGGGAATATTCTTTAGTTCAAATAAAATGAAACGAAGACCTCCCTGCCGGTAATTATCATTAACGGTGATGAATGATTAAGTCTAAACAGCATCCAAAGCCTCAAATTTCTTACTGCACCCTGTTGGTTTTACCTCTCAAGTGATGTATGAGTGATACATGCCGGAAAAGGTGGTGAAAGACTACATCAGCAAATCAGCAATAGTCAACATGTGGATAACAGCATGAATAGTTACGCTGGTGCAGTATTGTAGCTCGTGAAATGTGGATAGAATTCAGTTATCAAGAAGCAATTTTCAATTGACAATCACCATGCATCACACCCCAAAATGAAGGCATAAAAAGTGTACAATAAATGTTCGCTAGAAGGACACAAAGCTATCTATGCAAAGCCATCAAAAACTTCAAAGCAATTTCAAAGCAAAACATTGAATCTGCAGAACAAGGTAATTGTGGGCGCTGCACGAGATGATGAAGACTTCGAATGAAAATGATTCATGAATACAAGAATGAACTCTGCAACGTTTACTAGTTTTCTACCCCGACAGATATTAGTGCAATGTGATGCTCACAACCTATATCGTTTGGATAACTACCTCAAATAGACGTTGTCTGATGTAGTGAGATGATTGCCGGATGCACACGAAATGACATTATTAAAAAGTTTGCAGAAGTTTTTAAGCAGATGTAACTCGCAGGCATAAACCCAAACTCCATGACCGCCGCTAGCATCTTCTCACCTATGTCATAGTGGGAGCATGGCATCCATCAAAGAATAAGTGCAAGAAGTTTTTCGTCAAATGTTGCAGTTGCAAGTGCCTTTGAAGACGTGTATGCAAACTGTGGAAACCTAGGCTAGGTGCTACAAAATATCTTAAAGAAATGCGCTTTCATGGAATGCACAGATGGAACGATATAACACAAAATGTATTTGTTGAAAATACTTTAGAAACTTTCAAGCCAATGCAACCGACTAGTGTTGAAACCAAATTCCACGACCTTTGCCAGCATTCTTCTAGTCTGTACTGAAATGGGAGCTTTGGAACAGGGAAGATATATCCATCAAAGCATAATTGAAAGTGTATTTTTGTCAAGTCTTGTAGTTGCAAGTGCCGTGGTGGACATGTATGGAAAATGTGGAAGCATACAGAAAGCATGTGAAATGTTTGATAAAATGCCTCAATGGAATGCAATGACAATGGCTTGCTCAAGAGAAATGCTTGGCAAGACGTTGAGGTGATGGGCAGACAGGGACAGAAGCCCTCAAAAGGCTGACTCACTTTAACACACATGTCCATTTTATCATTGTGTATTACTTGCAGGGGTTTGCTAGCTCAGTTTGCCAGTAAAGAAGTCCATATGATGAGAGCAGGAAAGGTTTTTCCGTTGTTTTTCAAAACATTTTCGTCGGCAGAAGCAACTTCTGTTGAGAATACAACAGAGGCCTTGACAGAATCACATAGTTACAATTTGTTGAAGGGTTTATTCTGGAGAATCTTTTATAACCTGAAACTGCCAGTGCATTTAGCACTTGACAAGTGGTGCAGGGCCTTGTGCGCAGTCTTCATACCTGTCACAGATATGAGATGGCTTTGCAGGCTTTTGAGTGGATGCAAAATAACACTAAGTTTGTCTTTAAACCCGGTGACCATTGTATCCAGTTAGATTTGATAACTAAAGTGTATGGCATTGGTAGAGTTGAGAAGCATTTTGGAGATCTACCTGAGTTTGCAAAGAATGAAATCACTTATCGTGCTCTACTCAATTGTTATGCCAAAGAAAAAAGAGCATTGTATGGAAAAGATGAAGGAGTTGGGATTTGTTACAACTGTATGTCCTTATAATATGTTGATAAACTGCTATTTCACAATTGGCCAATTCGAGAAGGTTCTTTCAACAATCAAGCATTTGAAGAAAATGGATGTAGAGCTAGATTCGTCTACTTACAGAGTTTGGATTAATGCATGTGCCTCTATGTCTAGCATTGATGATGCAGAGAAGATTGTGGATGAATTAAAAACTATTAGTGATGATAGTGTAAAGTGGGTTGCATACATTGCTTTAGCAAACATTTACATCGAGGCTGGTCTTGTAGATAAAGTAGAATCTACCTTAAAAGAAGCAGAGAAAAAGGTTACTAAAGGTGGTCACAGAGTATATGACCATCTTATTATCATGTATGCCTCTATTGGTAATAAGGAAGAAGGTTATAGCATATGGCAATCCTTAAAAACATCCTTCGATAAATTAAATAATCAAAACTATTTGTCAGTCCTTCCTTCACTGGTAAAGTTTGGAGACATTAAAGGAGCTGAAAAGATATTCAATGAATGGGAGTCATCAAGTTCAAGATATGAGTTCAGAGTCTCTAATGTACTTCTTGCTGCATATGTAAGGGAAGGTATGCTGGAATAAGCTAAAGGTTTTCACAGTCATATCGTGAAGGAAAGAGGTGAATCAATTTATAAAACATGGGAAATTCTTGCACAGGTCTATTTAAAGAGCAAGTAGATGGATAAGGTAGTCACAACCATGATGAAAACTTTATCAAGAGTGAAATTTAGTGATTGGAAACCACGTTCTGAAAATGTCATGGGCATTCTGAATTATATTGAGGAGTAGGGGAATGTAGAAAGTGCAGATGCAGTTGGGGAAGTAGGTTTTTTCTGGCTTCGTGGTCATCAAGATCAGTGAAATCTAGTCTATTGCTGTGGACCATGAGAAGCACTTCCTTGTCACGGGCTCAGCTGATCATGAATTGAGAGTCTATAATAACCATCAGGAAATGCATAAAGAATAGAGTATTACCAGTGAAGCTAATGTTGCTAATCTAGAGAATGATGAAAGTCACACTCTGAAATAGAGTAAGTGGGAAGTCTTGACCTTTCTTGGAGGTATTAAGCGGCAAAATAAGTACAGGGTTGTAGCAATAAGATTTAATAGTATTAGGTCACTTCTTGCCTGCTAGGTAGTTGGGAAGGTGGTGGAAATATTCCATGGAGCCCTTGGGTTGAATTGCTTCTTATAATTTCACCGAATCTTAACTAACATATCAAGAAAGGGTGAAGAAGCATTATATTGTTTGTCTTCAGAAATCTTTGGATGGGAATCAAAACTTGGGTATTGCTCCATTGTAGAAACAAGGAATAATTAAATGTGGGTGGCTATGGTGTGGAACTTTCTCTAGGGTGGAAAACCATCGATAATAGTAAAGTGAAGAAAGGAGTAATCTTGGAAGATCCTAGAATGAAACAACTCAACCAAGAAGTTAGAGGTTTGGAATGCAAACCTAATCTAACATCATATGTGATGGATTTTTACAATTCCCCTGAGGTATGAGATTTGAAAGACTTATAATATATTGAATCACACATAGAACATCCAATGTAGTCAGATTACAGGCTATAAAATAGCACATGCTTTTTGTGGGGGAGACATATCACATCTACAAACAACATAAATCTATGCAAAGATGGAGAAGTTATCTTGGGAGATGATGATAATTGCATTAGAATATGAATGCAATCAGAATAGCGAAATGACCAATGTTATTCATACTACCTCTTCATGATGATGTTGCTAGTGGAAGACATACGATTTTCATAGTCCATATTTTGTATGCACAGACACAAGAGTCTAATGACTCAGGTATCTAGAGGAGTTGTCAAGATCTGGAGAGGTTCAGTTGTCAAAAGGGAGTAGATGAAGATGGAGAATATCTTAGCCAAATCCACAACTCGAAAGTTGTAGCTTTGAAAACTACCATTTTGAAAAGTGACTTGTTTCACTTATTGTAATTAAAAGTTCAAAATTAGGTTTTGTTTCGAAAAAGGTAGTTACTTAAACTGGTTAGTTACAAGCAAGTTACAAGTTGGTTACTAGGTGGTTATGGAAGAAGCCTATAAATACAAGGCTATTTCGTATGTAAAGGGGGACTTTTTCAAAAAAATGTTTTGAGGGTGAACTTATGGAGAAGTTTTTCAGAGACTTTTGATGTAATACTTTGTACATGAAGGCTTTCTAAAGTTGTATAATTTCATGAAAGAATAATAAAGAATGCATTTGGTTCGTGTTTTCCAATGTTACTTCTGCATTATTGTTACTAATTTTTCGTATGTTAGATTAGTAATATTTCTATATCATTGTGTTGATCGTAGGTCATTCATTGAAACATTTTTACTGTGAAATTGATGTACTGAAGCACACTCATTTCTTGGTATCTTGATATGATTGTGTTCAGGTAACCTATCTCTTCATATGTCGAGACCTATGTGTTATCCTTCTCTCATCATTGTTGCATGTTAAGGAACATATTTCCTAGTTTTTGTGGTGAAATCCCCTCATATCTTGTTTCGACTTTATGAAATCCAAACCAGTATTCAGATGTCTACTACTAGGGTTTCTGTTAATCATCTTTATTATTAGTTTTTCTTTTCTTCCTTTCTGTACTTTCAGGATAAAAGTACACAAAAACCACAAATACCCCTATCATACGAGGGAGCTACCCCTCTCAAACGCAGAGGAAAGTTGTTAGTCCAGTAACAACTTCTCCAACTGTTGGGACTATTTAGTCACTGCTCTAAGGGTAATGAGTCATTTTCAAAGGTTATTTCAAGGTGACAAATCTGTTTACCAACAGGTTTTTGGCGACTCCACTGGGGATCGAGCTGAAGCGTTGGTGCCTTTCATTCCTAAATGAAAAATCTACTATTATCTCCCCTAGAAAAGAAATTGGTGACTCTATCTGAAAGAAGAATCTTGAAAAATGGTTTGCTATCAAAGAACCCAGATGAATAACTTGTAGTTTCCTTAATCAGACAGTGACAGTGATGATGAAGATTATCTTGTTTCTACATCCTCTTCTCAACAAAATCAAGTCCTTGACGACTCTAAGTAAGTGGAGTTCCTGAAGAGTTAATTTGCATCTAACCAGGTTCATCCTTGCTTGTTCCAAACATTACAGAAAATTGAAGAAAAAGATGGGAAAAAGACTCATTTTCTTGCTTGTGTTCAAAACTCCCTATCAGAAGAGATTCATGCACCAAAAGATAAAAGAAACTATGCTGATGAGGATAGTGATGAAGAGGCAAAGATTTTTCCTAGAAACGAACCTGTATTGAAGGAAGTGTCTGAAAGAGACTCATCAGAACATGCATGTTTACTTAAATAAGACCAAAAAGAAGCGGTGATGGAGACAGAAAAAGAAGATTGTATGGAAGAAAGCAATGATGAAGAAATCTGTCCAGACTATGACATGTTCTTAGTTTCTTTGAAGAATGTCACTCCTCTTGTGACAACTTGCTTTGGTTCAACAACTATATCTTCCGAGGAAGGTTTCCATGACATAGTTGCTGTTCCAGGGAGTGAAGAAATTTTGAGTCAAAGTGTGAAAGAACATGAAGACGAGTCACAAAATATTTTCCTGACATGCATGCAACTTGAGAAAGAGGAAAGTGATGATGAAAGAATATTGCAAGAACTCTCTTATGAGGTTTCCATTCAAGATTGGCATCTCAACACTACTGCTGATGATTTTATTCAAGAAGAAGATGCTATCCTTTCTCCTTTATCATTTGTTGAAGAAGAATACTCAACTATTGAAACGAAAGATACTACTCAAGATGAAGTGTTGAGTACTTCTGCTCCAAATGTGCAACAAGATCATGAAGATATTGGGTGTGCATCTGCATGGAAAGAGGTTACAAATGAACTTATTCCTGAATGTTCTTATTTGAGTGATTTCATTCTATGTTCTAGTCCATCATCCGCATACAATAATGTTGGAGAAGTCAGTGTGAGTAATGGTTATGATAGTGATAAAGGACATTGGATTTCTAATGTTTGTCGGAACATGGATGAAATTGGATGTGTTCAAAAGATTGATGAAAAGCTACGTGTTATTTCTTCTTCATCAACTATAGAATAGACTTTTCAAAGTGGAAAGGTGCATAATGCAAATTCATTGCTTTCTCATCCTCATATGCAACCCTCTCATAAAGCATATCCTGAGTTGTTAATGGTAAAGAAAGGGAAATTTTCTTTTGCATGTGATGATTCAATGATAAAGGAAGACATTATTCATGAGAAGCATCAGTCACAGAATATCAAGTTTTCTTCACTTATTGGTTCACGTGAAGGATGCTCGGTTCGTGATTTAGCTTTCTTTGGTTCAAATTATGAAAAGAATCTTTAGATAGAGAAAATTGGTATGCTCGACATGATGCTAGAAGATGTGATCAACACTAAATAGGGCAATACCAATATGATTCAAAAAGACTCAAAAGTTTATGATGAAAATTGGTTGTTCGGGACACTATTCAAGGAGTCCTCATTTTTCATGCAGCTTATTTTTCTCGTCACTTTGGAATGGTTATTGAGTTCACAGGCACCTCATCCGTGCCCTTCTCTTTTCCGTACAGGTGCATATTTTTCTCAGCCTGTCAATGGCTTCACTTGATCTTTCCCAAGAAGTTTCAAGGTAGGAGTCACCTGCCATTGTACATAGGTTAACTAGGTGTTTTGGTTGTGTTTATCTTGTTTTAGTTTATGTTGTTTTTGTTGTTTCCCTCGTCTTTGTGTGTCCTTGTCTCCTTGTTTCCCCTTGTACATCGTATTATCTTCTAACTCTACCCGCCCAATGGATAAGGCATTGGTCATTTCTAGAGATTCTAGGTTCATCTTACATCCGCAAGGTCCTTGTCCCCAGTTAGAGCCAGCTATTGGCCTCGTTTCTAACCTACCGAATTTAAACTTTTCGTATATCAAAACCCTTTGCCAAGTCAGCCATTTGGTTACAAATCACTAATGTCATATTTCCTGCGTCAGTCATGTTGAAATTCTTTGTCTTATTTCTCTCCATTAAAGCTTTAAAAGCAATTTTATGCCAAGGCAAAACTCACAGCTTAGGAATACTTCACTTTGTGTCTATTTTCTATTTGGGCTAAGTTTGCGTTAATTTTTGCTTCTCACCAAGTCCATCTTGCATTTGCTTTTGATCCTCACCAAACTCGCACCAATTTCTTCTTTTCTCTAAGTGTGCACAACTTGTGAGTTTGCCTAAGTTGTTCACATCCACTTTTTACCAATGCAAGAAGTTCGGCATAATAAAGTCTACATTCACTTGTGGCAGCTGAGAATTAAACGTTGTTTCTAGTATTCAAATCACAAGTTGCACATTTTTCTCTTTTGAAGCAAGTAATAAAAGTGGGGGCATAAATTTACGAGCATCCAATGTGTTAAAATTCACTTATTACTTGCATGAAAAGCTGGTTGTAGTTTTTGTGTCCATGATCATCTCCTAAAAACAAGGGAATATGCTTTAGTTCAAATAAAATGAAACGAAGACCTCCCTGCCGGTAATTATCATTAACGGTGATGAATGATTAAGTCTAAATAGCATCTAAAGCCTCAAATTTCTTACTGCACCCCGTCGGTTTTACCTCTCAAGTGATGTATGAGTGATACAAGCCGGAAAAGGTGGCGAAAGACTACATCAACAAATCGGCAATAGTCGACATGTGGATAACAACATGAATAGTTACGCTGGTGTAGTATTGTAGCACGTGAAATGTGGATAGAATTCAGTTATCAAGAAGCAATTTTCAACTGACAATCACCATGCATCACACCCCAAAATGAAGGCATAAAAAGTGTACAATAACTGTTCGCTAGAAGGACGCAAAGCTATCTATGCAAAGCCATAAAAAACTTCAAAGCAACTTCAAAGCAAAACATTGAATCTATAGAACAAGGTAATTGTGGGCACTGCACGCGATGATGAAAACTTCGAATGAAAACGAGTGGTGAATGCAAGAATGAACTCTGCAATGTTTACTAGTTTTTTGCATCGGCAGATGTTAGTGCAATGTGATGCTCACAGCCTATATCATTTGGATAACTACCTCAAACAGATGTTGTCTCATGTAGTGGGATGATTGTTGGATGCACACGAAATGACATT
The DNA here is from genome assembly GCA_027924645.1 of Cunninghamia lanceolata. Lineage (NCBI taxonomy): Eukaryota > Viridiplantae > Streptophyta > Pinopsida > Cupressales > Cupressaceae > Cunninghamia > Cunninghamia lanceolata. Next base: position 28,696,026 of record BSBN01000261.1, on the reverse strand, counting down.
ATTAAAAAGTTTGCAGAAGTTTTTAAGCAGATGTAACTCATAGGCATAAACCTAGACTCCATGACCGCCGCTAGCATCTTCTCACCTATGTCATAGTGGGAGCATGGCATCCATCAAAGAATAAGTGCAAGAAGTTTTTTGTCGAATGTTGCAGTTGCAAGTGCCTTTGAAGACGTGTATGCAAACTGTGGAAACCTAGGCTAGGTGCTACAAAATATCTTAAAGAAATGCACTTTCATGGAATGCACAGATGGAAGGATATAACACAAAATGTATTTGTTGAAAATACTTTAGAAACTTTCAAGCCAACGCAATTGACTAGCGTTGAAACCAAATTCCACGACCTTTGCTAGCATTCTTCCAGTCTGTGCTGAAATGGGAGCTTTGGAACAGGGAAGATATATCCATCAAAGCATAATTGAAAGTGTATTTTTGTCAAGTCTTGTAGTTGCAAGTGCCGTGGTGGACATGTATGTAAAATGTGGAAGCATACAGAAAGCACGTGAAATGTTTGATAAAATGCCTCAATGGAATGCAATGACAATGGCTTGCTCAAGAGAAATGCTTGGCAAGACGTTGAGGTGACGGGCAGACAGGGACGGAAGCCCTCAAAGGGCTGACTCACCTTAACACACATGTCCATTTTATCATTGTGTATTACTTGCAGGGGTTTGCTAGCTTAGTTTGCCAGCAAAGAAATCTGTATGATGAGAGCAGGAAAGGTTTTTCTGTTGTTTTTCAAAACATTTTCATCGGTAGAAGCAACTTCTGTTGAGAATACAACAGAGGCCTTGACAGAATCACACAATTACAATTTGCTGAAGGGTTTATTCTGGAGAATCTTTTATAACCTAAAACTGCCAGTGCATTTAGCACTTGACAAGTGGTGCAGGGCATTGTGCGCAGTTTTCATACCTGTCACAGATATGAGACGGCTTTGCAGGTTTCTGAGTGGATGCAAAATAACACTAAGTTTGTCTTTAAACCTGGTGACCATTTTATCCAGTCAAATTTGATAACTAAAGTGTATGGCATTGGTAGAGTTGAGAAGCATTTTGGAGATCTACCTAAGTCTGCAAAGAATGAAATCACTTATCGTGCTCTACTCAATTGTTATGCCAAAGAAAAAAGAGCATTGTATGGAAAAGATGAAGGAGTTGGGATTTGCTACAACTGTACATCCTTATAATATGTTGATAAACTGCTATTTCACAATTGGCCAATTTGAGAAGGTTCTTTCAACAATCAAGCATTTGAAGAAAACGGATGTAGAGCTAGATTCATCTACTTATAGAGTTTGGATTAATGCATGTGCCTCTATGTCTAGCATTGATGATGCAGAGAAGATTGTCGATGAATTAAAAACTATTAGTGATGATAGTGTAAAGTGGGCTGCATACATGCTTTAGCAAACATTTACATCAAGGCTGGTCTTGTAGATAAAGTAGAATCTGCCTTGAAAGAAGCAAAGAAAAAGGTTACTAAAGGTGGTCACAGAGTATATGACCATATTATTATCATGTATGCCTCTATTGGTAATAAGGAAGAAGGTTATAGGATATGGCAATCCTTAAAAACATCCTTCGATAAATTAAATAAGCAAAACTATTTGTCAGTCCTTTCTTCACTGGTAAAGTTTGGAGACATTGAAGGAGCTGAAAAGATATTCAATGAATGGGAGTCATCAAGTTCAAGATATGAGTTCAGAGTCTCTAACGTACTTCTTGCTGCATATGTAAGGGAAGGTATGCTGGAATAAGCTGAAGGTTTTCACAGTCATATCGTAAAGGAAAGAGGTGAATCAATTTATAAAACATGGGAAATTCTTGCACAAGTCTATTTAAAGAGCAAGTAGATGGATAAGGCAGTCACAACCATGATGAAAACTTTATCAAGAGTGAAATTTAGTGACTAGAAACCACGTTCTGAAAATGTCATGGGCATTCTGAATTATATTGAGGAGTAGGGGAATGTAGAAAGTGCAGATGTAGTTGGGGAAGCAGGACTTTTCTGACTTCGTGGTCATCAAGATCAGTGAAATCTAGTCTATTGCCGTGGACCATGAGAAGCGCTTCCTTGTCATGGGCTCAGCTAATCATGAATTGAGAGTCTATAATAACCATCAGGAAATGCATAAAGAACAGAGTATTACCAGTGAAGCTAATGTTGCTAATCTAGAGAATGATGAAAGTCACACTCTGAAATAGAGTAAGTGGGAAGTCTTGACCTATCTTGGAGGTATTAAGCGGCAAAATAAGTACAGGTTTGTAGCAATAAGATTTAATAGTATCGGGTCACTTCTTGCCTGCCAGGTAGTTGGGAAGGTGGTGGAAATATTTCGTGGAGCCCTTGGGTTGAATTGCTTCTTATAATTTGACCGAATCTTAACTAACATATCAAGAAAGGGTGAAGAAGCAATATATTGTTTGTCTTCAGAAATCTTTGGATGGGAATCAAAACTTGGGTATTGCTCTGTTGTAGAAATAAGGAATAATTAAATATGGGTGGCTATGGTGTGAAACTTGCTCTAGGGTGGAAAACCACTGATAATAGTAAGGTGAAGAAAGGAGTAATCTTGGAAGATCCTAGAATGAAACAACTCAACCAAGAAGTTAGAGGTTTGGAATGCAAACCTAATCTAACATCATATGTGATGGATTTTTGCAATTCCCCTGAGGTACGGGATTTGAAAGACTTATAATATATTGAATCACACATAGAACATCCAATGTAGTCAGATTACAGGCTATAAAATAGCACATGCTTTTTGTGGAGGAGACATATCATATCTACAAACAACATAAATCTATGCAAAGATGGAGAAGTTATCTTGGGAGATGATGATAATTGCATTAGAATATGAATGCAATTAGAATAGAGAAATGACCAATGTTATTCATACTACCTCTTCATGATGATGTTGCTAGTGGAAGACATACGATTTTCACAGTCCATATTTTGTATGCACAGACACAAGAGTCTAATGACTCAGGTATCTAGAGGAGTTGTCAAGATCTAGAGAGGTTCAGTTGTCAAAAGGGAGCAGATGAAGATGGAGAATATCTTAGCCAAATCCACAACTCGAAAGTTGTAGCTTTGAAAACTACCATTTTGAAAAGTGACTTGTTTCACTTATTGTAAATAAAAGTTCAAAATTAGGTTTTCTTTCGAAAAAGGTAGTTACTTGAACTGGTTAGTTATAAGTTAGTTACAAGTTGGTTACTAGGTGGTTATGGAAGAAGCTTATAAATACAAGGCTATTTCATATGTAAAGGGGGGCTTTTTCAAAAAAATGTTTTGAGGGGGAACTTATGGAGAAGTTTTTCAGAGACTTTTGATGTAATACTTTGTACATGAAGGCTTTCTAAAGTTGTATAATTTCATGAAAGAATAATAAAGAATGCATTTGGTTTGTGTGTTCCAATGTTACTTCTGCATTATTGTTACTAATTTTTCGTATGTTAGATTAGTAATATTTCTATATCATTGTGTTGATCGTAGGTCATTCATTGAAACATTTTTATTGTGAAATTGATGTAGTGAAGCACACTCATTTCTTGGTATCTTGATATGATTGTGTTCAGGTAACCTATCTCTTCGTATGTCGAGACCTATGTGTTATCCTTCTCTCATCATTGTTGCACGTTAAGGAACGTGGTTCCTAGGTTTTGTGGTGAAATCCTCTCATATCTTGTTTCGACTTTATGAAATCCGAACTAGTATTCATATGTCTACTATTGGGGTTTCTGTTAATCATCTTTATTGTTAGTTTTTCTTTTCTTCCTTTCTGTACTTTCAGGATAAAAGTACACAAAACCACAAATACCCCTATCATACGAGGGCGCTGCCCCTCTCAAACGCAGAGGAAAGTTGTTAGTCCAGTAACAACTTCTCCAACTGTTGGGACTATTTAGTCACCGCTCTAAGGGCAACGAGTCATTTTCAAAGGTTATTTTGCGGTGACAAATCTGTTTACCAACAAGTAGCTGTCTTAGGCACTATGGAGATGTATTTCACTTGTCAACCCAGGGATGTGAACTTGAAATGGGTCAGCATAGTATGTGCACTAAGAACTTCAAAGTAGCCATGTTCATTCTATAGCTAAAAAAGACACAATGCTGAAGATAAACTACTAAATAGGAAATAAAAGGAATACTAAATATTAACCAACAACTATTCTGGAATCAAGTACATAACACAAAGTAACAATCTGGGCAAACAAACAGGAAACTACTCTATCTGCTTTGGCTGCAGGAACAGACACAGAATAGAATTCTAGTGGCTATAGGAACATTCAATGCCAGATTTACTAAATACTTATCAGAAAATGCAACTAAACTAAAGGGTGGAATTCTGACCAAGTGGGCCCCCTTGGATGAGTATTCCCTAAAACAAATGTAAACTCAGAAATTCAAAATCACAACTTTATTTTATTCATTTGAAAGGATGAGTACAACTAAACATGATAATTGTATTATTGAAAATTGGATAATGCAAGTACAATCTTCGAATAATCAACAACCCCTCTAAAGGAGTATTAGAATCTTACTTATAGAAGAAAGACTACTAACTAACTAACAGGGCAGTCAACTCCAACAGAATAGGAGGATGCCACATTATGGAAAACATAGAAAGTGGAAGGAAGTTATGCATGCAAGGGAATCTGGTCAAGCGAGTTGCTTTAATGTGGATTTAGCATAACTATAACTCCTAAATTCGCTCACCAGATATTTAAGATTAGTTATGAAATAGTTGCTTTCCCCCCATTTGATATTTGAACGGCCACCACCTTTGAATTTTATGGTAAGCGACCATCTAGCAGAATCTTCCTAACTTTATGGATGCCAATTATATCTGTAAAATAATGTTAGTACACACAAATAATTGCTCATTCGTAAACATCTTGGAGCAATATTCATTAACCATATGCAACATTAACATAGATAGTTCAAATAACATGACTTTGCCATCAAAGGATATAAGAAATGACCTATGCTCAACAAGTTATAGTTTTGGGGGTAATGACATAGAAAGACCAAGAGTAAAGTATCAAAGTCCAAGATAGCTACAAAAAATAGACAATAAAGTTTAACAAAATATGAGTCATAAACTAGACTCATCACTCTCCCCAACCTAAGACTTTGCTGGTCCTCCAGCAGAGGAAGGGTTGTTCTTTTGCTTGGTCAATGCTCTGAAGTTAGCAACAACCAATTGTCCAATATCAGTCTCTCTGGTGCGTGAAGTAGGATCCCAATAGAATCCTTGCTGCCTTTCCAACATGCTCCATCTCTATTTTTCTTTTGCAATATCATATTGGTAAAATCTGTAATTTGGCACTGGCCACAATAGGAGGGGTGGTTGAAAAATTAAGGGAAGCCAGAATTGTCCCTTTGTCCTTCCAATCTGAATATATCTATCTACTCTTCTACATGCTGCAGTATAATTCTACAGAGAGTGAGGCTCTGCCTATTTTAGCTCATCAGATAAACTAGTCCACCTTTGTGTCAACTATCCTTTCATAGATTCTCCAGTAGTGCGTGCCATCTTTTCATATTCTCTGTATGCTGCTTCTCTTTCATACAGGATTCTGTTACCATAGCTTGCCCTATAAAGCATCCTATGCCAATCATTAAAAATGCTTCCTGGATTTCCAGATTCTGCTCTAACAGACAATGGAGTGTTGAATTCCAATTCCGTATAAGTCCTGAATTGTTGTCCCCAACTAACCTCATTTTGCATCCAGGACATAAATGCCCTCAATTGAACATCCTCAACATAAAACAAGGGGTTCCACTCATGGTCTTGGGACATAGAAAAATTATGCAAAGAAAACTCACACAACAAATTCTTTATTTCTAGAGGAGCAATCCTATAAGCATTGAAAAATTCAAGAGGAGTTTCAATGGAAGGGTTCAAACTAGAAATAATTCTTGCCAACTTAAAAGAGAGGTACCTTTCTTTTAAATGTAGAGCATAGACTCTCGGAGGAGTCCTACATTTTAATACCTGAGGCACCAAAGCTGCCACCATCTACTCTCTCTTTTAAAACTGCAATTTCTGCATCCTTTTCTTTAATCTCTTCATCCTTCTTTTGAATTTCAATTTTCAACCTACATTTCTCCCTCTTCCACTCCTCTTCTCTCCTCTGCATTTCATTCCACAAATTCATGGCAACCATTTGCATTGAAAAATCAGGAGGTCTATGAATGTCTACCAAAGGTTTTCCTGGCACAGATGGTAGTTCTTCCTGTAACATAGGTTGCAGGGTCTCTGATTGCTCAGCCAAATCTAACTGTAGGGTGTCTTGTTGTAGGAACTCCTATTTACTTTCATGTTCCTATCTCTCTATATGCTCAACAGCGGCAGCAAGGTCTGCCAGAGTTACATCAGCTGTTTCCTTGATTATGTCTTCTTTTTCTACATCATTATCATGCCTCACTAGGGCTTAGGTTTCCTCAGCTGCCATTTCATCAATCCTAGGGCTTGTCTATGTAGATGCACCAGAAGTAGGCTCAATAGGTCTTGGTTTACTAGAAGGGCTTTCATGTTGTTCTTTGGCTACAGGAAGAACAGTGTCAGCTTTTTATTTCCTAGAGTGCAACACCTTCATTTTTGTGGTTTTCTTTTTGGTTTTTCCCTTCTTTATTTCTTCCCTTCTTCTCTATGCCCTAGTTTGAATTAAATTACCAAGAGGAATATCCTCATTGTCAGAATCTAAAGATTTTTCTTTATCTGCATGCTTTGCTTTAGAAGAGCTAATTTTAATAGCTGGTTTTGATGTAGGACGGTTTGCACTAGAAGTTGAAGTTCCTAGAGTAGTTTCAACTCCACATATCATTCTCCTAGTTCTACATGATGTTGTGGCACAACCACAGGTTGCAAATGACTAGGTCTTATTTGATCAATTTCTAGAAATTCCTCCCAAGTCATATCAGATACATCATGCAGAGACTTCTCAACAAGCAATTTGATTAAACAATGGTGAGAGACAGAATTAGGCCTACCTTTTTGAGTTTCAGCGGCCATAATTGAGAGAAGGTGGTGAAGCACATTTGGCACATTCATTCTTCTTCCATGTCTCATATGATTTAGAAATTTGAAATGCACAGAGTGAAGGTTCGACTGTTGACCTTCGCAAGTGATGTACTTCACCACATGGACAGCTACCTGTTTCCACGGCTCTGGCAGAGAGGTTCTTTTGGCTCCTTGCTTGTCTATAATCAATGGTGGATCCCTAGGTTTAGCAAACTCGGCCCTAGCTGACCTGGCATCTCTGGCAATAGGGTATTCTTCACCAACCGTCAGACCTGTAACCTCTACAATTCTTTCTTCTGTGGCCAACACCTCTAAACCTCTTACCACTGCTTTACCATTAGAAAACGTCTGAGCAAATTCCAACACAATATTTTCATCAAAACCATTTAATTTCAAGAAATAGTCCATCCAACCACAATTTCTAAATTCAGCCTAGCTAAGTGCATCCTATAACAATGCATCGTGAACTGTGGGTTCATTATGAATTAATCCTCCTCCCATGACTTAGATGTCTGAAATCAATCACACTGCAAATTTTTTTTCTATGCAAAATTTAAAAACAAGCTTCACCTTCCTGTAACCCTGTAAGTTTTCAAAAACTCATGCTATCTGCATTTTCCTTTATGGCTTCTTTTCTTGGGAATGCAAGACAAGGGTGGTGGTACAGGCATAAATGAATGATTGATGAATGCTGTCATCTCACACTTGCAAGCCATCACCTCACTCAGGATTCAAATTATTCAATTTCAAAACTTTACTGTCATTCAGGCATAAAACATATGGACGGACAAACACATGGTCATTATATTTACACTCCCTCCCCAACCTATATTTAGGCATGTGTCCACACATGTGGATTTGAGGTGTGACAGGGCAAGGAAGGGAATAATGACATGCTACGAGAAATATCGATATTAATGTACAATAATTAAATAAACAAACCACAAGGTAATTAAGAGAGAATTATTGGAGTGTGCATACCTTTATTTGTGGAAGATCTGCTGCAAGAATCATGGAGAAAGTAATGGGTAATGCTTAATAATTTGTTGAGCAATGAATGTAAGTGAAGTGGGCTAAAGCAAGATGGGATGAAGTGTAATCAATACACATTATGGAAGAGAGAAGAATGGATATGGGTGGGTGGATGGGCAAAGAAGTGAAAGAATGGACTCCCACGAATGTGGAAATCTTTATTATGATTATTGCTATACCTTGGTTAGCCAGAAAGAGGGACACTAGGTCCGCTGACTTTGGCTATAGGAAGTTCTGGAGTTGCATGTTGATTGAACTGCTGTAGGAAATCTTCTTTGGAGACTAGCTTATGATATAACCTGAGGGTATGACCATTGACTAATAGCTTGAATTTGACAAGGTCAATAGTAGTAAGCTAAACAACACCATTCGAAAACACTTCAGCAACTTCATATGGGCCTAGCCATCTTGTTTGTAATTTTCCTGCATTGTCCTGATACCTTGAGTCATAAAGCAAAGCCCAATCACCAGGCTGGAACTTCTTATCTTTGATGTATTTGTCATGCCACCTAATTCTCTGGTTCTGCACCACTTCTGTATGTTGTAAAGCTACTTTTCTCATCTCATCCAGAGCATTAAGCTGCATGATTCTTTCTTTTTGTGCTTGAGATAAGTCCATCCCCAAGTCAAAATGCAGTTCTAAGAGTTCTATGTTTAAATTCAATAGGCATCATGGCTTTTTTGCCATACAGTAACTCAAAAGGAGTAAAACCAGTAGTTGTTTTCTAGGTTGTCATATAGGCCCAGACAACTTCTAGCAACCTACTTGCCCAATCCTTCCTATGGACTGCCATAGTTTTGGTCAAAATAGCTTCTAGTTCTCTGTTAGTCACCTCAACTTGGCCATTAGCCTGGGAGTGATAAGGAGTAGATTTCTTGTGCCTTATGTTGTATTCCTGTACTAATGCTGCAACTAGAGTTGAGGTGAATTGAGCTCCTTGATCAGTCACTAATTCTCTGGGGACTCCATACCTTGTAAAGATTTCTTCATAAAGAAATTTTGCAACTTTACTGTCTCTTGCATGTTTCATGGCTTTAACTTCTACCCACTTAGTTACATAGTCAGTGCATACTAAGATATAAGATTTACCATTAGATGGAGGATCAATAGGTCCTACAAAATCTAACCCCCATTTATCAAATGGAGTAATCACAAGCTGAGGATAAAGGGGCATCTCATCAGACTTTGTTGGCCGTCCCATCCTTTGACAACTATCACATTTCTTGGTATACCTTGCTGCATCCTTGTATAGTGTAGGCCAATAATAACCTGCATTCAAAATCTTTATTGCAGTTCGCTTTGCTGCAAAATGTCCTCCACAAGGTTCATTGTGACAGGCATGCAAAATGTCATATGTTTCATCTTCTTTAATACATCTCCTCATGACATTGTCTGGTCCAGTGTAGAACAAACATCTAGCAATCCATGAAAAAGGAAAGGATTTTTCAATGAGTACCCTTCTTTCATTAGGAGAGAAGTGAGGAGGGACTCTTCCTGTGACTAGGTAATTAGCTGTGTTAGCATACCAAGGTGTTTGCACAGAGAGTGAAAACAAATGTTCATTAGGAAAAGAGTCATCAATGACCTGGTTATCTTCTGATGTAGTCATTCTTGAAAGAAAATCTGCAACCACATTGGCTTTTCCTGGTTTATCCACAATAGTGATGTCAAACTCCTGCATTAACAACACCCATCTTGCTAACCAGCCTGATATAAGAGGTTTATTCATGAGATATCTAATAGATGCATGATCTATGTGCACAAAGATTTGATAACAAGTTATGTAGTGCCTATACTTATTAAGTGCATAGATGACTGCTAACATTTCCTTTTCTGTGACTGTATAGTAGAATTCATCACCCTGTAAGTTTTTGCTGACAAAGTAAATAACATGCTCAATGACTCCTTCTTTCTAGCCTAAAACTGCTCCTATGACATAATTTGATGAATCAGTATGAATGTGAAAAGGAAGTTCCCAATTGAGGCCTTTAAGTATAGGAGCATGGGTTAAGGCTACTTTTAGGTAAGAAAATGCTTTGTCATAGTCTTCATTCCACTAAAATTCAGCATCCTTTGTCAGAAGGGTATATAATGGGGATGCCATTTTGCTGAAATCTTTGATGAAGCATCTGTAATACCCTGCATGACCCAAGAAACTTCTGACATCCTTTTGCTTTGCAGGAATGGGTAGATTAATGATTTCAATCTTAGCTAGGTCTACCTGTATTCCTTTTTGAGAAATATAGTGACCAAGTACTAAACCTTCCTGCATCATCATGAAGCACTTGGCACTATTTAATGATAGGCTGTGGTCTTCACATCTTTCCAAAACTTTGCCTAAGTTTGCTAATGCCTCTTCAAAAGTAGCACCGTAAGTAGTGAAATCATCCATATAGATTTCCATACAATCATGTGAGATATCAGAAAATATGCTAATGACTGCTCTTTGGAAAGTTGCAGGTGCATTACATAAGACAAATGGAAGCACTGAGTAGGCATATGTTCCCCAAGGATAGGTAAATGTTGTCTTCTTCTGATCTTCAGGTGCAATCTGAATCTGATTGTAACCACAGAATCCATCCAAAAAGGAATAGTACTACTTTCTTGCAAGTGAGTCCAAAACCTAGTCTATGAAAGGAAGGGGAAAATGATCCTTTTTGGTGGTAGAATTTAATTCTCTATAACCAATACATACTCTCCATTTTCCTCCCTTCTTGGGCACAAGAACCAAAGGGGACACCCATTGGCTATCTGAGATTGGGTAAATAAATCCTGCATCTAATAGCTTCTGTAATTCCTCTTTGACAATTTCTCTTAGTGCAGGGTTGATTCTCCTTTGTGGTCGTCTTACTGATGTGCAATCTTCCTTTATGTAAATCCTATGAGTGCATAATGCAGGATCCAATCCTTTCATGTCATGATAATCCCATGCAAAAACATTTTTATGTTTCTTTAACAAATTTGCCAAGGACAGCTATTGTGCTTGAGTCAAGTTGCTATTAATATTGAGATATCTATCCTCTAAAATTTCCACTTGAGTTGTGAAATCAACCATAGCTATCTCATTAATGCTAGGTACCTTAATTTCTTGTGGAAGCAATGTATGTAACATACCTGATGCTACAGGGAAAATTGGAACAAGCATCCTTTCTGAATTAGCAGAATGAGAGGATGATGCTTCCTCAACTTCATAAAGATTTTGGATTATATTGGACAACACCTCCTCCTCTCCTTCAAGCTGCAGGAAAGATGTTCTGCCTATCATCATAAGCTGCTCTATGGAATTAGCTTCCTCTGCCTCTTCACCAACATGAGGCCAAACAGGATTATCCATATCATGAGATGGCTATGCATGTGGGTAAAGAACAAGTGTTTTAGTGCTTCTCCCATCAGAGATGGTCATGTCTCCTAATCGGCACCCAATATAAGCATCTGCTATGGCTAACCACGACCTTCCCAATATGATGGGGTATCCTCCCAATGTAGCTTTAGGAGAAAGTATCATGAAATTAGCTAGATATTCCCATGAGTCCAGGGATACCACAAGATCCTCAACTACCCCATCAGGTTTAATAGTAGAGCTATTAGCAAGCTACAGGATAGTAGGGGTTGGTCGCATAGTTGCAACATTCAGTTGCTGCAGGATATCCTTTTGTTAGATTTAGGGCACACAACTAAGAGGGGGAGTGAATTAGTTGTACAAAACTTGCTTTTAATTCAAACACTTAAATCCTCTTTGTTATTTAATAGCATATCAATTAATCACTCATGAAAGCATAAAGCATAAACACTAGAGTAGATACACATCAACAGATGAGACACCAAGATTTTGACGTGGAAAACCTGGTCAAGGGAAAAACCACGGGTGATTAACCCAAGGATTATTCTCTATTAGAAGAATAAGAAAAATAGATGGAACATGCCAATTAGGGCTCACTACCCGAGCACACTGCTCACAAGAGGCACACTGCCTACAGGAGACACACTGTCTACAAAGTAACAAGTATTACAAACTTGAACTGGAGATTGACATCTTTACTATGCCTGGATCAGTTCCATTTAAGCCCAAAAACTCCTACTCTGCCTTTCGCTCTTCTTCTTTGCTATGCCACACTCATCCACACCAAGACACACTACAAAATAAATTCACAATCCCTTATTTATACAAGGCATCGACTTAGGAACAATCATCTAAGTTGGCAAACACCTATAAGATCATTCACAAGACGTGTAATACATCCGGTCGGCCTATCTTAGGAAGAACACAATATCCATAGTTATTCTTCAAATGCAAACTCAAACTTCAATGCGGACCATCAATAAGAATTGTACACAATCCAAAGATCACCAAAACCTTTCCTGAGTCATCAAGAACATCCGCACTTTATCAGCTTACTGGAATTCTTCTCTTCTTCATTCAAAACTTCAAGAACACAATCTGTCATCACTGTCACAATGAAAAAGGTGCTTCCAGACCTCCAAACCATGAACAAATCTATTTGTCACTTCACATGGACTTCTTCAACACTCTCTCCAATCCACAAAATGAGATAATGCAATTCTGGAGGTTACCGGACCAATCTGTGACACTCTGTCACCATTGAACATCTGTCAGAACCAGTTCTACTTGAGCAACCATAACTTATTTAGATCTCCATGCGGACCCCTGAAATCTTGACTGGAGCATCTCAAGACTCATATCTACAAACCCTTTAAATTGCATCCTCTGATCTTCACCTTATCTTAGACTTTTACCTTAATGTCATCACTGTTCTTCATTGTTCCTGATTGAGACTAATTTCCTCATTATCCTCAGCACATAGCTCATCCAATCCTTTCTCATTAATGCAATATGAGTATGTTGACATCAATGACAACACTGGTTATCCTCATACTTGCAACAATTTCCCCCTTTGTCATTGATGGCAACATATGATGTAAAAAACCATCAAGACAAGAACTTCTCCTTTCTGTCACAGCTCCCCCTATCAGCAACAACTCTTTACATGTCTTCTCTTTCTTTACTGCTCCCCCTTTGATCATCAACCACTTATTTTTCACATGTCTTCTCTCCCCCTTTGACATCAATGGCAAAGGGCTCATACTTGCAACTTTAACATATTAGAATCATACCAGCTGCTCCCCTTGAGTAGCAACTCCCCATCATCAATCCGGATCACAAGATATGACTGTGATATCCACCGGATTGATGCACATCAATGCATCCTAGTTCATCACCGGAGGGGCAATGACCCCTAACTTCTCCCTGAGATACTCAAAAGAGTCCTTGGGAAGAGGTTTAGTAAAAATATCTGCAAGCTGATCCTTGGAGGGCACATACTCTAATCTGACTTCACCCTTGTTCACTTGCTCTCTCAGAAAGTGAAATTTGATAGATATATTCTTGGTCTTAGAATGCAACACCGGATTCTTAGAAATATTTATTGCACTTGAATTATCATAGAAAATTGTGATAGGCTCCTCATATTCTACTTGAATATCTCTTAGCATTTGCTTCATCCACAAAAGTTGAGTGCAACTTCTTGCTGCTATAATGTATTCTGCTTCAGTTGTAGACAGGGATATTGCCTCTTGTTTCTTGCTTAGCCAAGAAACCAACATTTTTCCCAAAAAGAATACTCCTCCACTTGTACTCTTCCTATCATCCACATCTCCTACCCAATCTGCATCTGTATATGCATCAAGAGAAAAATTATGATCTCTAGGATACCATAGACCATACTCAATTGTTCCTTTTAAGTACCTAATTTTTTTTTGATTGCCATGACATGAGATTCTTTGGGATCAGCCTAGAATCTCACCACAAGACCAATAGCCTGCATTATATCTGGTCTAGTCTGAGTAAGATACAATAATCCTCCAATCATTGATTTGTACTTGGTCTGATCTGTCTTAGGAGAGTCATAATCTTTGCTCAACTTATATCTGGTTGCCATGGGAGTATTCATTGGCTTTGAATCTTCCATCCCAAATTTCCTCAACAATTCTTTCACATATTTGGTCTGAGAAATAAAGATTCCTTTCTTTGATTGAGAAATTTGCAGACCCAAGAAGAAATTCATTTCACCGAGCATTGACATTTCAAACTCACTTTTCATTTGATTTGCAAAGGTTTTACACATATTATCTCTTCCTCCAAAGATGATATCATCAACAAATACTTCAACAATCAAGATGTTTTCATGATCAATTTTAAAATATAGGTTACTATCAGCAGTACCTTTGTTGAAACCAATCTTCAAAAGATGTTTGTCCAGCCTCTCATACCATGCTCTTGGGGCTTGCTTTAGACCATACAGTGCCTTCTTTAATTTGCAGACCATATCTCCATGCTCAGATAACTAAAATCCATCCGGTTGTTCAATATACACTTCTTCTTCTAAGTCACCATTTAGGAAAGTAGATTTGACATCCATCTGATACACTTTGAAATCTTTGAAGGGAGCAAATGCAAGAAATAGTTTGACTACTTCAATTCTTGCCACTGGAGCAAAGGTTTCTTCAAAATCAATCCCTTCTATTTGAGAGTAGCCTTTGCAGACTAATCTAGCCTTATTTCTAATTACTTCACCAACTTCATTTAGTTTGTTCTGGAAGACCCATTTGGTTCCAATCACATTCTTGTTTCTAGGTCTAGAAACAAGATCCCAAGTGTGATTTTTCTCAATTTGCATTAACTCTTCTTCCATTGCTTTGGTCTAATTTTCATCATTGCAGGCTTCATTTATTGTCTTAGGTTCAATCTTTGAAATCAGACAACATTCATTTAAATTTTGAGCAACATTCCTTCTAGTTTGCACACCTTTGCTTTTGTCACCTATGATCTAATCTTCAGAGTGGTTCAGTCTTACATACCTTGGAACTTTGGGAGTTTCTTCCACTTTTGCTTCTTGATCAGGCTCATTCAGACCTATCTCTTCTTCCTGATTTACCAGATCAGTCTGAATCTGACTTTTAGGAGAGGATTGAGTTCCTTGAACCAGAACACCATTCTGATCATCTTCATCATACTCATAAAATCTTGAGGTTTTCTCAATACCTTCATCAACCTTCACATTTGTACTTTCTATCATCTTTCTCAGTCTCTTATTGTAACACTGATATGCTTTGCTTTGAGTGGAGTAACCCAAGAAAATTCCTTCATCACTTCTAGCATCAAACTTTCCTAGATCTTCATCTCTTTTAATGTAACATTTGCTACCGAATACTCTGAAATATCTCACAGTAGGAGTGATGCCAAACCAAAGTTCATAAGGAGTCTTACCGGTATTGCTTCTGATTTGAACTCAATTGAGAGTATAGACTGCAGTGCTAATAGCTTCTCTCCAAAACATCTGGGGAACATTGGCTTCCATCATCATTGTCTTGGATGCTTCCTGGATGGTCCGGTTCTTTCTCTCTACTACTCCATTTTGCTGTGGAGTCCTAGGAGTAGATAACTGTCTCTTTATACCATGCTTCTCACAAAAGTCTATGAATTCACCGGATGTGAATTCACCACCTCTATCAGACCTCAGACATTTCATTTTTAATCTAGTTTGATTCTCTACCATAGCCTTGAAGATTTTGAACTTCTCAAATGCTTCTGATTTCTCTTTCAGAAAGGTAACCCACATCATGTGAGAATGGTCATCAATCAGTAACATGAAGTATCTATCACCTTGCATACTCTTGATTCTTGTCAGACCACATAGATCAGTATGAACTAATTCCAATAATCTAGTAGAGGACTGATCCTTACTTTTGAATGAGACTCTACTCTGTTTACCCAGCTGACATTCTTTGCACAAACTATTTGTAGGTTTTACCAATTTTGGAAGATCTCTTATAGCCTGAGTATTGCTTATCTTGATGATGTTATCAAAATTTACATGACACATCCTTCTATGCCATAACCAACTCTGATCAACTTGAACAAACATACAACTTTTATCATTACCAACCAAGTGGAAGATATTACCTTTAGTTTGAGTACCGGATACAATCTCTATTCCAGATCTTTCAAGGATTTTGCATTTTCCATCCTTGAATCGAAGATCATAGCCTTTGTCCACCAACTGTCCAACACTGAGAAGATTGTGCTTCAAGCCTTCAACATATAGCACATTACCAGTTTTGTTTCTTCCATTAAAAGAAATAGTTCCTCTTCCTCTAATTCTACCAACAGAATTATCACCAAACTTTACCACTCCTCCTTCATACCTTTCCAAATCTAAAAACTTGTTCTTGTCACCTGTCATATGGTGAGAGCACCCACTGTCAATAACCCAATCATCCTTTTCTTCAACTTGGGCAGCCAAAGCTCTTTCTACAACCTTATGATTGACAGATTCAGAGGATATTGGATCTTCTTCCTTGATGGCAATAAACACCCATTCATTTCCAGATTTGTTTTCTATCTCTGATTCATCATCTATTACTCCTTCATTATCATCTTCTTCATGAACATAATAACAATTCCTTTGGAACCTTTGTCTGTTAGAATTTGACCTTGTAGATCTTTCCAGACATCTTGAGGCAAAATGACCAATCTTATTGCAGTTGAAGCACTTAAAGGGTAATTTTCCTTCATACTTACTTGATCCTCTTGGCAGTCTCTTTGCAATGACGGCTTCAAGTTGAGCTATTTCTGCTTCTTCCACTTCCATGTCTCTTCTTGCTTGATCATACCATGACAACTTCCTTGAAGAGTTTTCTCCCAGATCAAATCTTTGTTTACTTTCACAGAGGCACTGGCTTTGAATGCAGATTCAGTCTTGGGGGGATCATCTCCAAACTCGGTCATTTCAAATGTGGCCAGTTTGCCAGCCAATTGGTCTCTTGTGACAGTTGTATGGGCTCTAAATTCATCAATGGCAATAACCTTAATTTTGTAGACAGCAGGAAGGGATCTGAGAATTTTGCCAACAATCTCATTTTCATCCAAAACTCCACCAGCATTCCTAATTCTACACACCAGCTCATTTACTCTTGGCATAAATGTAGTAATATTTTCATCATCTCTCATCTTCAGTCTTTCAAATTTCCCTTTGAGACTCTGCAACCTTGCACTCTTAACATACTCATCTCCTTCATGCAGAAGTTCTAGTTTAATCTAGATCTCATAGGCAGTTGGTAGGTCAATAACATTTGAGAGTTCTGAGTCAGTTAATGCACTTAGAAGAGCCTCTTTGGTCCACAGATTATTTTCAGCATTTGTGATTTCATTTAGAGTTGTCGGACCACCCTGTGGAGGTGCATAAGCTTTTGTGACCATGGACCAGTATGCCTTTCCCATACACTACAAGTGACATTTCATGCAACCTTTCCAAAGAGAGAAGTTGGTTCCATCAAACTTCGGACTATGCTTCTTGTATGATGACATCCTGGATCTCCTCAAGCGGTTAAGCTCCTTTTAGAGGAACTTGGCTCTGATACCAATTGTTAGATTTAGGGCACACAACTAAAAGTGGGGGTGAATCAATTGTACAAAGCTTGCTTTTAATTCAAACACTTAAATCCTCTTTGTTATTTAATAGTATATCAATTAATCACTTATGAAAGCATAAAGCATAAACACTAGAGCAAATACACATCAGCACATGAGACACCAAGATTTTGATGTGGAAAACTCGGTCAAGGGAAAAACCATGGGGTGATTAACCCAAGGATTATTCTCTGTTAGAAGAATAAGAAAAATAGATGGCACATACCAATTAGGGCTCACTGCTTGAGTACACTACTCATAAGAGGCACACTACCTGCAAGAGACACATTGTCTACAAAGTAACAAGTATTACAAACTTGAACTAGAGATTGACATCTTTACCATGCCTGGATTAGTTCCATTTAAGCCTAAAAACTCCCGCTCTACCTTTCGCTCTTCTTCTTCACTATGCCACACTCATCCACACCAAGACACATTGCAAAATGAATTCACAATCCCTTATTTATACAAGGCATCAACTTAGGAACAATCATCTATGTCGGCAAACACCTATAAGATCATTCGCAAGATGTGTAATACATCCAGTTATTCTTCAAATGCAAACTCAAACTTCAATGCGGACTGTCAATAAGAATTGTACACGATCCAAAGATCACCAAAACCTTTCCTGAGTCATCAAGAATATCCGCACTTTATCAGCTTACTGGAATTCTTCTCTTCTTCATCTGGAACTTCAAGAACACAGTCTGTCATCACTGTCACAATGAAAAAGGTGCTTCTGGACCTCCAAACCATGAACAAATCTATTTGTCACTTCACACGGACTTCTTCAACACTCTCTCCAATCCGCAGAATGAGATAATGCAATTCTGGAGCTCACCGGACCAATCTATGACACTCTGTCACCATTGAACATCTGTCGGAACCAGTTCTACTTGAGAAACCATAACTTATTTAGATCTTCATGCGAACCTCTAAAATCTTGACTGGAGCATCTCAAGACTCATATCTACAAACCCTTTAAATTACATCCTCTGATCTTCACCTTATCTTGGACTTTTACCTTAATGTCATCACTATTCTTCATTGTTCCTGATTGAGACTAATTTCCTCAATATCCTCAGCACACAGCTCATCCAATCCTTTCTCATTAATGCAATATGAGTATGTTGACATCAATGACAACACTGGTTATCCTCATACTTGCAACACCTTTGTCATTACATTTATGGCTGCTCCAAGATCAATCAGAGCATTTCTGATTTGGATTCCATTTATGACAACTCCTACTACAGGACTTCCTCGATCATTATATTTAGGAATAGTCACTTTTCCAAGCATGATGTCAACCAATTGTCCCACCACATGGACCATAGTGGGGTCTTTCCCTTTTCTGCCTGGCTTCTTGAGGAATGCTTCTTTGATTACTTTGCCATATATAGGAACATCTTTTATGGATTGAAATAGAAGTATCTTGACACATACATGTTTCAACTGCTCTAGAATATCAAAGGTGGATTCTTCTTCTACTACCTTTTGTTTCATAGTTTCTAACCTTTGTGGAAATGGTTGTTCTTGGGGAGTCTGTTTGACTGCCATTGGTTCAGGATTTTCAAACACATCTGATTGAATGGGGGTTTTGTTAGGTTCCACTTCTTCCTCAGAAAGCTCAGTAATGACAGGTCTTGAAGGAGCTGCCAAGGCAATTCCTAAACATAGATGTATATCACTGATATTCACAACATATGCAGTGTATTGATTTGGATCAGTAGAATATACTGGCTATTGCTATGGTCTATTATTTGGGTTAGGTGAGGGTTGAGCTGGCATTTGAGTAGGTTTAGGTGTATTTTAATTGGAGGTAGCAGGTGGAGGCATTATGGCAGGCTGTTGGGGCTGAGGAGGTGTCTACATGTAATTAGTGGTCTGATTTGGATAACCAGTGTTGTCATTGAGATGTTTGCTGCCAATGAATTGCAACACCTGAGGATAGCCAATTCCCTGGGGGTGACTTCCAATTCCCTGGAGGCTGTTGCCATTAGGGTGCAGGGTTTTGGTAATTTAGCCAAGCATTTTGAGGGTTGTTCCAAGGCTGAGGTGGATATCCTCCATAATTAGATGGAAATGGCTGTTGCCATTGGTTACCAGATACATAAGTATTAAAATGTGGACTAGCATATGATAATGGATCTGGTGACATACCTTGTCTTGGAGCCCATGGCCTCCTTTGTGCAACATAGAAGACGTTATCATCTTCAACTTGTATTGGCTTGAACTCAGGTGGAATTTGCTTGCTATCGATGTTAGGTACCAGCTTGCATCTGCAGTCCCTCTTCTTTTGTCTATAATGAGGACAATTATCTGCCAACATTGCCTCAGCCTCTTCATGCTTCTTCTTTGCTTGGAGTGTATCCAACTGGGTGGCCATATTGTTTATAATATCTTGCTTAAAATCAGATAGCAAGTGGCTTATCTCCATCCTTGAAATTCCATTGGTAGAGGTTTTGCCCGCAAGGGAATGGTAACCTCTTCCTTTCTTCATGGTTGCTCTTGAATAATTCTAGCACAACTTCTTAATATCATCCCAAGACACTTGGGTAATATCTCCTCCTCCCATTAAATCCAAAGCATCCATGCAATGCTCACTTATTCCCTTGAGGAAGAGCAGTTTCTGAGAGTCCTCAGTGAGTGCATGATGAGGAGACTTTTGTAAACAAAATAGGAACCTTGAGATGTAATCCTCCAAACTTTCATCTTCTTTCTGCTGCATTCTGAAAACATCATTTCCTCTCATATCCCCACTCCTATAGTAGTCTTTATATTTCTCAAGAAATTTCTCTTTCATTTCTTCCCAGGTATTGACAACATCACTGCCTAGACTCATAAACCACCTTAATGCAGCCTCCTTCATGGTAGTAGGAAACAACTTAAGTCTATGAGCATCAGTAGTATAGTCATAGCTTCTATAGAGGATATCAAATTCAAACAAGAAGGTGTCTAGGTCCTTTGTTGCAAGTCCATAAAACTTGGGGAGAGTGGAAGCATGTATGTTCTTGAGATTATCCACTTCATTTTGAAGAGTAATCGGGAATGGAAATGGTGGTTGATTAGGTACATTTTGGGCAGCCATGACTGCTTGACCTACTATCAAGGCAAATGGATTTTCAACTAGATTTGGGGTATCTTGTTCTTCAGAGGAGATTTCAAAGCTATTCAAATCAGGGAATGCATCAAGGAAAGGATTCACTTTTGCTTCTTCTGCTAGGTGAGTTAAATCATTAGGAGGGAATCTCACTAAAGCATCTCTTCTCCTACCTCTATGCATGCAATATACTCAGTATCAGCCACTTCTCACACAAAAATATTGATGGGTTGTAAATGATTTCTTCCTAACTAACACACATTTTAAGGAAAAATTGTAAGGAATAATACTAAAAGATGACTCCAAAGATTTTCTGAGTTTGACACCATCCCCAGCAATGGTGCCAAAAATGTTGGTCTCTTACAATGTTTTAACAACTGAGCTCCTAAAACTGTAACTCAGAGATTGGACATCTGAACTGAGTAGCTATCTTAGTCACTATGGAGATGCATTTCACTTGTCAACCCAAGGATGTGAGCTTGAAATGGGTCAGCACAGTATGTGCACTAAGAACTTCAAAGTAGCCATATTCATTCTATAGCTAAAAAAGACACAATGCTGAAGATAAACTGCTAAAAAGGAAATAACAGGAATACTGAATATTAACCAATAGCTATTCTGGAATCAAGTACATAACACAAAGTAACAATTTGGGCAAACAAACATGAAACTACTCTGTCTGCTTTGGCTATAGGAATAGACACAGAATAGAATTCTAGTGGCTGCAGGAACATTCAATGTCAAATTTACTAAATACTTATCAGAAAATGCAACTAAACTAAAGGGTGGAATTCTCACCAAGTGGGCCCCCTTGGATGAGTATTCCCTAAAACAAATGTAAACTCACAACTTTATTTTATTCATTTGAAAGGATGAGTACAACTGAACATGCTAACTATATTACTAAAAATTGGATAATGCAAGTACAAGCTTTGAATAATCAACAACCCCTCAAAAGGAGTATCAGAATCTTACTTATAGAAGAAACACTACTAACTAACTAGCAGGGCAGTCAACTCCAACAGAATAGGAGGATGCCACATTATGAAAAACATAGAAAGTGGAAGGAAGTTATGCATGCAAAGGAATCTGGTCAAGCAAGTTGCTTTAACAAAGCTTTAGCATAACTATAACTCATAAATTCGCTCAACAAATATTTAAGATCAGTTACAAAATGGTTGCTTTCCCCCCATTTGATATTTGAATGGCCACCACCTTTGACTTTTATGGTAAGCGACCATCTAGTAGAATCTTCCTCACTTTATGGATGCCAATTATATCTGCAAAATAATGTTAGTACACACAAATAATTGCTCATTTGTAACCACCTTGGAGTAATATTCATTAACCATATGCAACATTAACATAGATAGTTCAAATAGCATGACTTTGCCATCAAAGGATATAAGAAATGACCTATGCTCAACAAGTTATAGTTTTGGGGGTAATGACATAGAAAGACCAAGAGTAAAGTATCAAAATCCAAGATAGCTACAAAAAATAGACAATAAAGTTTAACAAAATATGAGTCATAAACTAGACTCATCAATGACTTTTGGTCTTTGTTCAATTTATGCCCCCAATGAATACTATAACATGGCAGAATTATGGAATTGGTTGACTTCTGAGTTGCCAAGGATCCCTTTGGTGTTTGGGGGAGATTTTAATATGGTAGAACATCCACAAGACAAACGGGGGGCAACCCCCTAGGGTGGAAGGGTAATGAATCTTTTTTTGGTAGAGATTAAAGAAATCTTTAAACTTGTTTGACCCATTAGAAGGTGAAAAAAGAAATAACAGTGGAATTTGGTTCTCTTGGTCTAATTGTCAAAAAACAACCAAAGAATTCATTGTAGGTTAGATAGATTTTACTTTGATAAAAATGCCTTTTTGTGCCAGGTCATAAAAGATGCAAACAAAGTGCAAGTAATTCCAAATCCTCTTTCGGACCACCATCCTATCAAAATTGTGTTGCAAATCAAGAATCAGGATGGAAATGTTAAAAAAAATAAGAAGAATACCTCCTTCAAACTAAATTGTGATCTTCTTAATGATCAGGACTGTTTGAATGGGATCAAAACTCTTAAAAATATATGTACTACTCAATTTAAGGGTAAAGGAGCCTCTATATATTGGAGTAGATTGATTGAGGCTTGTAAGGCTATTTTTCAAATTGTTGGGAAAAAAATATGGATCAGACAAGAAAAAAGAGGAACTATTCTTACATCATGAATACCTTAGAATTGAAGAATTAGTCCAAGATAACCCCAATAAGGAAAATTTAGTTAAAAGGTTGGGAGATATCAAACACAGGTTAAGAAAGGTTCAAATCAGGAAGGCTCAAAGTGCAAAGATTACGGCCAAACTGAACTGGCTAGAAGATGGTGACAAAGGCACAAAATATTTTTTCAATCTCCTTAAATTGAAAAACATCAAAGAGAACATAGGAGTTATTGTTGAGAATGGAGTCACCTTAAATAGCCAAGAAGATATCCTAAATGCATTTAAGAATTTCTATGAAAATCTATTTAAAGTAGAGGACTCCAAGGTGGGTTGCAGAGAGGCTCAGGAGTTGTGTGGGAGAATTTGCAAGGAAAAAGTTAATGAGAGGATGAAAAGACAACTTGACAAAGAAATTTCAAAAGATGAGATTGAGACAACAATAAAATCCATGAAGAATGGGAAATCCCCTAGTGCAGATGGCCTCCCTATGGAATTTTATAAAGCTAACTTGGATTGGATAGTAGATGATCTTTTTGAGCTGTATAATGAATCTATTGCCAGAGGCTCCTTGGGGGAGGGCATTAATAAAGGAATCATCGATCTCCTTCCTAAAGAAGGTGAGAAGACCCTTATAAAAAACTGGAGACACATAACATTACTAAATGTCTCCTACAAAATTATTGCTAAAAAGTTTGCATTAAGAGTTAGAGATATTCTACCAGAAGTAATAAGCTCCACTCAAACAGGTTTTATTAAAAGCAGATACATTCTTGAGAACCTAATTACAAGTTGGGAAGCACTACAATGGGCTAAGGATTCTAATCAGAATGCAGGTATTCTTCTTTGGGACTTTGAAAAAGCCTATGACAGGGTTGAATGGTCATTTATATTTAAGATTCTTAAGGCCATAGGATTTCCTAGTAAGTTTTGTAATATGGTCATGATGCTATTTAGGAATGCCTTAGCCCAAGTGGAAGTTAATAAGGAACTATTTGCTCCCTTTGGAATGGGGAGGTCATTCTGTCAGGGATGTCCCCTTGCCCCCTCTCTATTTGTAATTGCATCAGAAGCTCTACATTTTATTTTGAGAACATAATGTATTCAAGGTGATTTACATGGTATCTTCCTACCCAATGGTGGGAAACTTCTCAATGTGTAGTTTGCAGATGATACTGCCCTTTTTCCTAAGATAAATAAGTTAGAATTTGAAAGGCTGGAACATAGACTTGATATCTTTTGTTTGGCTTCTGGGCCTAAGATCTCTCCCTCAAAAATCTATTCTCCTCTCTTGGGACCCTGTTGCTCATGACTGGCTTGATCTTGAGAAATGGCAATGGGGGGCCCTAAGGTAATGGTTAGATTCCTTGGAATCCCATTTGCTATTAATCCTTCTTTGCAACTCATGTGGCACTGGCTGTTTACCAAAATTGAAAAGAAACTAAAAAATTGGAAGAGATTGCATCTATCTCTAGCTAACAAAATGCAGGTGTGCTAGAAAATCCTATCAGCCTATTCAATATACTACTCTTCTATGTGTCTTTTTGCCAACTATCAGTTTGATGTAATTCATAGGTTAATAAGGAATTTTTTATGGTCAGATGGTAAGGGTAAAAGAAAAAAACACTTAGTTAAGTGGAGTTGGTGCTACATGAGCAAATATTTGGGGGGTCTAGGGCTTAAAGACTTGAGGCTCTAGGGTCTTGCCCTAGCAGCTAAATGGATTATCAACTCTTTGGTAGGTGAAGAGCCTTGGAAGGTGTTAATAAGAATAAATATGTTAAAATCTGTCCCTATAAAAAAAAATCTTGGGGCATATTGCATCTCCATGATACTCTATTTGGGGACCTCATTGTTAAACCTGGGTGATCTGCTATCTTTAAGAGCATTTGGAAAGCCTGAGAGCAAATCAAGTTGTCTATCCCACAAAGGGAAGCTATTGATTTTGATAACCACTGCTTATGGGATTAGAGATCAATCTGGTGGAACATTAAGTACAAAAATAAACCTCTTGCCTTATTACAGTGGTGCTCCACTCATAAATTTAACTCTATAGGGATTTCAAAACTCACTGATCTTTTTAAAGATAGACATCCAAAAAAGTGGATCCAAATTAAAGAGTAGGGATAACTTTAAGGAACCCCCCCCTAAAAAAACCTATAAAATCCTTGTGAATCCTAGCCTGACGCCAAAAAATGCTGGCGAATCTATGCCTATTTTGGAAAAAAAAATAATTTCATTGGTGAGTTTTTTCAAATTTGTCAACATTGTCTTTTTTGATGGAAAATTGTATATAGATTTAAAAAATAATAATAATTTCCTTGGCGAATTATAGTTGTATTCCAAAAAATTTAATAAATTAGGTGGCGAATTATAGTTGTATTCCAAAAAGTAAAATAAATTGGGTGGCAAATTATATAGATATTAAAAAATATAAAATAAATTAGGTGGCGAATTATATGGATATTCAAAAATATAAAATAGAATATTTGGTGATTGTGCTGGCAATTTTTTGAAAAGTCATAATGTGGTTGGTGAAAATATCAAATGCTATATTATAATGTCTAATCTTCTTGGCAAATTTATAGTCTATTCAGTATCAGAATCAATGGCATTAGAATCAATGTCATCAGTTGAAGTTCCATTTCGGGCTGCAGTTCTGACACACCCATCTTTCTACATAAAGTCT
Source organism: Cunninghamia lanceolata (assembly GCA_027924645.1). NCBI lineage: Eukaryota > Viridiplantae > Streptophyta > Pinopsida > Cupressales > Cupressaceae > Cunninghamia > Cunninghamia lanceolata. The sequence goes on along the minus strand of BSBN01000261.1, from coordinate 28,670,459 downwards.
TTGGAATAGAGACAAGTGTCAAGTAACAACGATTCTAATTAACATAAATTAATAGATAATTATTTAAAAAAAGAAAATTCAAAAGGATATGTGAAAAGAATATAGATTCATCCACTATAACACAAACTTTAAGACTTCAAAAATCAGCTCCTCAAGCTTCCATTCATAACACATATATTGAAAATAACAGAAATATATAGTAACACTAAATTATATAAATATTGAAATATATAATAATAAGTCTTTTGCAACAAGAGTCTTAGAGTATTCAGAGCATGTTTAAAGAAATAACATAAAAATAAGAAATGCCATCACATGGAAGTCATTTCGTCTTCCTCCCGAGTTGCTTCGTTTTTGTTGTCCTATTCACCAGTAGCAATCGAGTCCACCTGTGCTCTTAGTTTCACCTTGTATCTCTTGAACCTACTAATTATGGGTTTTAAAGTCCTAGAACTTGGTGTATAGGTGTTCTTTGCCTGAACTTTCCACTTATCTATCATTCTCTCTGCATCTGTTACTCTCATATAGACATCATCAATTCCACGCCTGAAAGTTGTGAGATACGATGCTATATGCCCAAGATTCCCTAGTGATTCACCATTAACTGTGGCAACATGCTCTTCAGTAAGCCTCTTCATAAAATTTTTCTTTACTTCCTTGACATCAAGCAAGTTTTCTCCACTTTCATTTGAAATCTCTACATCTAAGATGGTACAATTGTTTTTAAGATCAGCTATATCAATGAAATGTTGAGCCAAAATTCTTCTTATTTGTCTACTAAAATCCCTTAGGACAGACCTCTTCCACTCTAGTGCATCTAGCCAAGATGGAGAATCATTCTCATTTGGATCATTAAAAATTATCTCAGTTACAGGAATATTTGTATCAATTTTCATCATTTCTTGTATCTCTGTAAAGTCTGTGAGCAGATTTCTGTCTTCCCTCTTTAAATTTCATAACTCTGCAAGTAACCCTTTCCTTTTATTAGAAAGGAGGGGATATAGTATCATGACCTCCTTGATATATAACAAACCATCAATGGTGACTCGCTCTACCCATTGCTCAGTGGCCTTACCTAGAGTTTGATATCTCTTGATTTGTTGCAACATGCTAGGATCCACTCCATCAACAGAAACACTCAGAGTTGCATTGGAGGATTGAGAAGTAATATTCAAAATAGATTGAATGAAAGATGTTAGAGAATTCACCTGGGCTTGCAGGTTTGTGTTCTCCTATTGCTGAGCTTTAACTCTCTTTGCTAGCATGCGTTGAGAGAATTTTAAATGATATAAATCACCTTCCACCGTAAGAGGACCTATGTTAATCTTGGTCATATTGAAATCCGTTTCTGTGACTTCATTTTCATTTTTATCCTCGATGGGGTCTGTAATCTCCAAGATCCTATGCCCTAAAGAAGAATCTGTTACCATACGAGACATCCTCTTAGCCTTCTTAGGCTTAGGTGTAGTTACAGTGTCAACAGTTATGTTTGCTATTGGGGGATATCTCCTCTTTTTCTCAAAAACTTTCTTTAGCTAGGAAGGGGAAGACAAAACTGTACTGCTCTCACTTGCACCCAGGACAAATCTCTCTAGCTGATTAGGAGTATCTTACACGAGAATTTCATTTGATATGAGGGAGGCTGGATTCTCAAACAAGGAACGAAAACTAAAAGTACCCTCATTAGCAATCTGTTGATAAATGGAAGAATCATTACTAGGTGAAGGAGACACAATATAAGTCATGTGATCTACCTACAATTGTTGTAAGACATCCAACTTCTTCTCCACTCGTGGTTTCACGAATATAGGCTAACCATCCTGTTCACATACACCTTTTAGTTTTAGTTTCCTATTATCTTCAGGAAGCTCTCCATCCCCACCACTACCAGATTGTGAACCAACTCTATGATGAGGTTTCTCCACACCAGTTGAAGTTTTCTGAATTCTGGAAGCTTGGGAGGTTCCTTGCTCTCTTGTTCCTGATTCTTTATGCACAGAAGAAGAACCAACATGCTCTTGAAATTTCTCCTTAATATCAGGATAATAGTTCTTTGCACATGCAAAAACCAGGTTTGGACATGGAACAATAGGTGGGAAACCCCGAGCACGATCTAACTCGCTTGTTAGGATTTCTAGGCTATAGGTGACTTAGAGTTTTGCTCTAATTAAGACCATAAATCCTCCAAGTCGAAATCTATATGACTTAGCTCGGTATCCTTCACCTTAGCTAAATAATTCTCAATAAACAAAAGCTTCATATTTACTTGTTTGAGAAACCAGTAAACAAAAGCTTCTGTAACTGCTAAGGGTGCCAAATAAATCACCAAAAGATTTTAGGTAAACAAATAGTCTGGACTCATGAAAAATAATTTTTCTTCCCAATTCCCACCCAGTTGACTTAAAGTATTCAAATTTGTCACTATAAGAAATGGGCAAGAAAGAGCACAAATTAGCCAACCTAGTTGTGAAAGCTCGTGTTCAACACCTATAGAAGATGTAGTCCAGAGTTCCTCTAAAGCACACTAGTGAAAAATTGAAAATGCAGAATAACGTGTCTGTGAGGGTTGCAAACCCAATAAATTGTTTCCATAAATTGCATTAATTTTTGGCGGCATGTACTATTGTATGATTCATAATTGAGCTACATAAATTGCCTTCCCAAAAATATGTAATTGTGTTTTTCATGATATTCCTTATTTATTATGAAAGGATAGAGGTCACTTTTGGCATGGATGTCATTAAATGGAAAATATTCTAATAGATTTCGATTGTCAGATGATCGCAAATCAATGACATAAGTTCTATTTGGCGCAAAAGTACCAATACACCCAATTTCCCAAATTTGTAGTTGTATAGTTGAGGACTTGCACTCTGTCGTGCTGCCACCTCAACCTTTGCACAATAATCAATATAAATATATTATATATTTTAAATATATGTCAACCATTGATCTAATAATATCTAATGGCTACTAATTGATTCTGGAGGATTTTGTTAGCAATGTGTAGCATTGGAGATCTACCTTCCGGAATTGAACTACAACCGTTCATCTTTCATTCTAGGGTTCATCAAATGGTTAGTGGTGATACGATTGATTTTATTGAATGCACTTAACCGCATAGATTAGCCAATGCTCAATTAAGTTCATTAATGGCAAGTGAGTCATGACAAATCACACAGATTAGCCAATGCGAATTTCCACGGTACAACAGAGGCAATTAAACAGAGTTGCTTGTTATTTATTACCCATTTTTCATGGAAGTACATGTAATGTATATATGATATTCTTTATTTTTTCAACCTTATATTGCATTACTAAGTTTTAGATAGTAGAAGAATCAATAGACTGTAAAAGTTCAAAGTAATGGCTTTCATTACAACAGCTATATGAAGAAAGTAAGTTACCTTGTACTTATTTTGTGATCATTCATGATTTTGAATTTAACTATGTGATAGAGTTCTCAGTTCACAGATGTAGAATAATAATAAGAATGATGGAAAATTTTGTGTGTGTGGCTATGCAGGATGTTATTGCTTTGCATGTCCCGGAATGAAGAAATATGAGCATTCGTCAATTGGAATAAATTGTGTCAAGAATTGACACTTTTAACATTTGCAAATGATGCATTCTATTTTGGTTGGTGGGTTGAATCTCCCACACATGCATGCATGTATGAGAAATTGGAAATTTGAATTGATGCATGGAATTGGTATTGCAACTCAATTGCTAGTGACCTTGAGAATATCAATTTAATTCTCGTTTATTGGCCTTATTGTTACCCATGCCTAGTGGTTGCTTGTACATATAAAGCAAGTTTCTATAGTGAATCATTGACTGTCATTGTGAATGAGGACATAATTGAATTTGTAACAGACCCATTGCCTATTAATAGGATAATTATGGACGACAGTGAAATATTCATTACACGTCATCGAAAAGAGGAACCAAAAAGATTTTGGAGGATTAAAGCAAGGTTTGAAGGTCAAAGGATAGTAGTTTTGTTTGGAACTTTGAGGTTGGTTAGAGGTTCATGTACGATGTAATTCCCCAATCTTTTTGAAGGGTGATGTTAAATTTTATTAAATAATATAGAAGTAATTACAGTTTGAAATTAACATGAGTTCAATGGCAAATTGCAATGTATACAGATCATAGATGGTTCAAAGAATCAAATTTTCAATATTAAATAACACTGCGGCTATTTTTGTCTAAGGTGTTTAGGGTTTATCCTTCTAATTCATCATTGACCTATGTAGCCGGTTTCCCCAACTTAAGTTGTTCTTTTATCCCCTTGGTTGTCATTGAGTTATTGGCCCCTTTGCTCTAAGTTACCAGCCCCAAGCCCCTTTATTTTATTCTAAGTTTGACTATATAATAATAATTACATTATATGATTAACATCATATATTATATTATTATCAGATAATAATATAATATATGATAATAATTATATAATATATGATTGTAGACACCCTAAAATGACCAAGTCGTCGCATCACTTGCATTTCGTCATTTCTTCCTAATCACCTACATTTCAACATTAATTAAATAATCTAATTATTTAATTAATTTCATCAAATTCTTCTAAATCACAAAATTGCGACATTAATTAAATAAATCCTCGTTATTTAATTAATTAAATCAAATTCCTCTATATTCTTCCACAATTAAATAATTTTAATTATTTAATTAAATCATTGTCACCTTCCAAAATTCACATCTACATTAATTAAATATATCCAATTATTTAATTAATTCAACAAATTCCCTCTTATCTAAAATTAAATAATTCTTAATTATTTAATTAAATCAAATTTATTCTTCCAAAATCATGCACAACAATTAAATAAATTTATTTATTTAATTTGCTTTCAAATCTTCTAAATTAAATAATTCCAATTATTTAATTATTTCTTCCAAAATATCTTCTCTAAATTTAAATAAATCAATTATTTATTTAAATTGCTTTTTCTTCTAATTTGAGTTATCTCTAAAAAACTCAAGCTTTCTTGCTCATCAATTAAATATTTCTATATTTAATAAAGCAAAATATCTTCTATTCTCATGCAAATCTCTTCTTCTTGTTTTAAATCACTTAACTGATTGCTTTATTCTTTTAATTGATTTATTTCTTCAGTTAACTCATTCTTCTATTCTTGATAACTCCTCTCATGTAAAAGCAAGCAAGACACATGTCTTCTTCTCATTCGTTGCACATTCCTCAACTTATCTCCTCCATTAATTCTTCTGAATTATCTGGACCGTTGATCGATCTCTGTTGAAACCTATATAAACCCCCCTCATCTCCTTCATTATCTCTCTCTTCGATCGTATTCTCAGGCATACTTAACAGAGCTTCGAGTATACACAACGCGTTGATTGAGCAACCTTACGATCATTTGACATTGATCTCTTGAGCACTACACTTGCTTGTTGCAGCTATGGCTTTGCAATTTCATTGAGCGATTCTACATTCAATCCAAAGGAAACAACACAAATTTTGGTAAAAGTCTTTATTGCATTGATTATTTGTCATGGCTTTTACTTAGATTCATTTCCTTTATGTTATTGGATTTTTTGGTTTTATTTATTTTAGATTTAATCCATTTTTCCATATACACATTCTGGCACGCCCGGTGGGACCCACTAATCCCTTGGTCTCTTTGAGAAATTTGTTTTTTTTGAAGACACAGTACGGCACGGCGCTTACGGCACTTCACAGCGCTTCTGGCAGTATATTACAGCGCTTTTGCAGGAACAGTTCAACGCCCTTGGCAGAACGGCCGCGCTTCTGGTAGCACAGAGAAGCGCTATCGGCAGAACAGAGAAGCGCTACTGGCGATGTTATTAGGCGCTTTTGGTTGAAATTAGGTTTTTGACTTCTTTCGGGGTTTTGCAGTGGTTTCTCATTTCAGATCTGTCATTTTGTTGGACAAGCTGTTATATTTGTCTTTCAGAACCTGATTTTTTTGATATCTCCTAAGATGATTTATTTAGGAATATCCTTGTTTTTGGTGCTAATCTATTGGGCTGATCCATTTTTCTGAGTTTTCCAGATTACACAACCCAGATCTATCAGATATCATCCTTTGAATAATAGGTCCACCATGAAAAGTTATTTTGACCTGGTTATTGTTAACAAAACTAATATTTTCTGTATCTGAGACAGAACAGCACGTTTGGCAACATATTATCGCGCTTTAGGTTATACAGTGAAGTGCTTTTGGTTATTTTACAACACTTTTGTTATTATCGTTACACGCTTTTGGTTATTATCGCAGCGCTTTTGGAACGACAGTGAAGCGCTTCTGGTTATTATTCAACGCTTCTAGATATATTCTCTGACGCTTCTGGTCTGCATTACAGCGCTCTTGAAACACAGTAGGTCGCTTCTGGTAATGTTGTTCAGCGCTTTTGGTCAAAGTTGATTTATTTTTGCTAACTTGTGAATTTTTGGTGGAACTAACGGAATTGCTGCAGCTTCTTATTACTCACACAAAGCCAATAGGTGTTTTTAACATATTTATGCAGGACGAGCATTGAAGACCCTTTTGTTTTACCTTACTAAGTCTTAGAAACACATTGCATGCTTAAAAGGAGTAATTGAACAAATCTTTCCTTGCAATCTAAGTCTTAGGAATATACTGCATTTCTTAAGGGACAATGGACATGTATGAACAAACACCTCAATTTTCTAAAGGACAATGGGCATGAATGCCAAACACTTCATTTCATAAGGGACAATTTACAACTACAATCGTGTGTGTGCATAGCTTAGTTGCACCTTATTTTTCTTATAACGGGACAATTGAACCTTTGTGTGACGTGCTTGCTTTTACTTTTTTTGTACTTCCTTTAGAAGGGCCTGCTTTTGGATTGCGATTCATCCAAAAGGGATGACCCTAAGCGGAGTTTTCCTTTGAACCGCTATATAAAAGGGATAAGGCGAAAGCCAAGTCCTAACCGACGTCAGCCTTACCTTGTGATGCCAAACTGAAAAGAGGTGTACTAGCCCTCTGTGGAAACGATTTTCACATTGAGCGAAGTGTTTGAAACTCTTAGTAGGATTGGTTAAAGCTTTTAGTAGCTTGTCGCATTGCTCGTAAGGCGTTGGTCCCTCAAAGTCACTAAGAACCAATTTAGATAGAGACTACCCGACCTACCTCCGAACATTGCGGTAATCATCAGTACAAGGGAAATTGATTTAAACCCTTAAGACACTCACCATTGGCTCCCTTGAGAAGAGATAGTATTCCCTCAGACATAAAGCTCTTGTGACCTACTTGAGCTTTCCAAGGGGAGGGTGAGATATCCCTACCTATCGTCTCTCGCAAAGATACTAAATATCCGACACCTTTATGGAATGATATTTTTATCGACGGAGTATTAAGCTGTGAGCTGATCTACTGCAATGAAACCTTGTCTCTAGGGATAAAAAGTGCTTGTTATTGATTGCAACTGTATTTGACTTGTGGAAACATTGGGCTTGTTTGGAGCCTTGAACATACACTATCTGTTGTGTCAGTCCTTGTGCCTTTTTTTGACCACTTGTTTGCTGTGTTTTCTCTTGCCAAACCAATCCAATCAGAAACAGAAAATCTTGCCTTTGAAAAACATCAGACACTACTTCAGCGCCCCTGGTATCACAGCAGCTCGCCTTTGGTAATACAGTAGATCGCCTTTGGTCAGCAGTAACCCGCCTCTGGCAAAACTCTACTTCAGCGCCCTTGGTATAACAGTAGCTCGCTTTTGGTCACTGTGGCTCGCCTTTGGCATAGCAGTAACTCGCTATTGGCAGCTCAGTTCATCGCCTATGGCCCACAGTAGCATGCTTTTGGTAGCACAGTCCTGCGCCTCTGGTCAAACAGTATAGCGCCTTTGGTCCAGTACTTTGTGCATCAGAGTTTGTCCGTTTCTTCAAAGCATCTCACAGATTCCCAGCATTACATTGTGTCCTCAATATTTCCCATGGTCACCACTAGGCTACAGCAAACTATGAAGTCTAGGCAAGTTATCCCTAAGAAGCACAAGTCACCCCCTCGCACACCACAATCAGGTCGTCTCAACGTTACTCCCAAAGTGACTCCTAGTACACCCGCGGCAAGACCAATTAGCTCTCCAAACATGCCGCACATAGAGGAACCAAGCAATCCTCATGAGGATAGAACCCCTTTGCTAAAGGCACCGCAGTGTACCACAGGCTTGCCTCCGGATTTTGTCCCACAAGGTTATGTCATAGATCAACCCCCATCTCAAGAAGAGCGACACTTTGAAATAGGTCAATCCTCTCAAGAAGATGGGCAAGATCTTGATGAATTTATACAAGATCCTAGAGCTATAGCTGCCTTTGATAAAATCCTTAGTGAGAACTAGGATCATTTCTTTCACTTGCTTGCAAAGCAAGGTGCCAAGTTACCTCCAGATTTTGATGTGTCCACCCTCAAGGAGAGCAACAACACCCAAGAAACCATACAAGCGGTGCAAACCATGTCCACGGTCACTACGCCCTTACCTACTCAAGGCTCGCAGTATAGGAATCTCCTTTTTCAAAATCCAACAGAGGAGAGGCCCGTATCACCACTTTTGACTCCTATGGAGATCTATCAAAACCAACAAGAAACTCTCCAACGGCAAGCAGAGTTAGCTAAGCAAGCCACCTTAGCTCGATCCAATGTGCAACCACCTCCCAAAGTGTCCACCCCAAGCGCAAGCGGAATCTTGGTTACCCCATCACGTGTAGGTTTCCCACCCAATTACAATCCGGGGAACACGTACGTAGCCATGCAACAAGGGTCTCAACATATGCCACCTCCTATATCATCACACCTACATGTCTCTCAACCAATTGGAGTCACGCAGCCCCAACCACAACATTCTTCTACTCTCATCCTCAAGCAACCCCAACCGTCGCAAATCACTTCTACCTATGTTCCTCCACCACAACATTCTTCTACTCTCATCTTCAATCAACCCCCACCGTCGCAAATCACTTCTAACTATGTTCCTCCTCCACAACGTTCGTCCTCGCTCAACTTCTTTCATACATTGCCTAGCCACTCTCAACATTCCCAACATCAGGTTTCCCAAAGCTATGTGCCACCATCACAACCTAATCAAACGCACTTTAGCTTTCCTCCCCCCAATACGTTTCTTCAACCATCACAGAGCCAACATTCTTACCTAGCGCCACCTCCACCTCTGCCTAATCAAAACCCCCAATTCCAACCCAATCTGAACCAATCGTACAATCCATACAATCCCAATCAATCTTACGATCCTTACAATACCAGTGCGCATGGCTCACACTATAATCTTCCATACGGGCAACACCAACCGTCTTCTGGACAACAGGAGACGTTACCAACCCCTCCCACGACTATGGAACTAAAGATTGCGGAGGTGCAACAACAGCTATCTGATCTTACGTTCGGCCACACCAAAAAGACCTTCTCCTTAGAGGAAGTGTGTCCTTATCCTTTTGATCGGTCATTACCAATGATCCCTTTTCCTCAAAATTTCACTATTCTAAAGTTCGATAAGTACAAAGGAAAAGGTGACCCAAAAGACCATCTTAGGGAATTCTATCTTGCTTGCTTCGAGGTCTCTCACAACGACACATATCTTATGCGTCTTTTTCCTCGCAGTCTTGGAGGACAAGCAATAGAATGGTTCTCACACTTACCCACGGGTATTAAGTCCTTCAATGAGCTAGCAGAGAAGTTTGCCACCCATTTTTCTTACAACGCAGAGCATGAGATTTCCATGACGGACTTATGCAACAATAAACAGAAAAATGGTGAAACTTTCATTTCTTTTCTCCAACGATGGAGACAAATGGCTAGTAAATTCCCTTTCAAGATTCCAGAGAAACAGCTTGTTAGCATATTTGTGCAGAACCTTAACCAAGAGTTAGGTTTCCATTTGCAAATCCTTAGTGCTACAACCTTCGATGAAATCACCTACAAGGGTATCAACATTGAGAAGGCCCTCATTGCTAAGGGTGTAGTCAAAATCTTTAAGGAGACGAAAGATAGCAATTCGCATCAACAGTTGAATGATAAACCCAAGTATTGGAACAAGAACAAAAACGTGGTCAATGATGGAGTGGTCGATGCTAAGCATGTCCAAACGTTGCAAACACCGCTGCAACTCTCCAAATCAAGTCAAGCTCCACCCCAACAACAGCAGCAACAAAGGCAGCCTTATCCCAACCAACAGCAAAGACAACAAGAGCGGCCCCAACAAGATTACCCTCCGCGACGTCAATTTACTCCTTTGGGAGTGCCCATCGAATTAGTCTTACAGCAAGCTTTGCAGAAAAGGCTCATAACCTTACCTGATGCTCCTCCTTATGGAGAACCTATCTACAAAACTGCATGTTACAGAGACAATGAGTATTGTGAGTTCCATAGGAGTAAAGGTCATCAAACTGCATCTTGCATGAAGCTTAAGCACCTCATCCAAAACCTCATCGACGGTAATCAAATCACCTTTGAGAATGAATCACCAGCGCAACACACGAACTAGGATCTCGATATGTACAAGGAACCATTCCCTCATCATGGTCCACCTCCTCCTCAGGATAGAGGTAAAGGTATCAATCACGCGTCCACATCTTTCGATTCCATTGTAGGTCGTTTTGAAGAGAGTCGAGTGTCTACCCTCACCATTAAAGGCAAATCTACAGACTGTGCTGTTACTACTCGTCGAGGTCATGTCACCATTCGTGCACCTACACCTAGGCTTCCAGTTCAGTCTGATTATAATCTTGTAGAACATTTAGGGAAAACACCAGCACAGATCTCTATTTTGGACCTTCTACGGTCATCACCTGCACATAGAGTAGTGCTAGAAAAAGCCCTCCAAGAGTCCTCCGTTCCTAACAACATAGCAGTCGTAGATTTCCAATCTATAGTGGGTAATATTGCTTCGCCTTACAATGTGGTCTTCTCGGAGAAAGACCTTCCCTCCCATGATCCTTGTCACAACGATGCCCTCCATATTGAAGTGCTCATCCATAAGCGCAAAATCAAACGCATCCTCATAGATGGTGGTGCTGGTCTCAACATCTGTTCTTTAAAGTTACTAAAGCAATTGGGATACTCTGAGGATCATGTCAACACTGATCATAGTATTACAATCAAGGGGTATGATGATGCAGAACGCCGTTCAGAGGGTGTTATTCACTTGCCTATACAACTGGGCCCTGTCATGCTGGAAACCAGGTGTCAAGTCCTTGATATTGAGCTGCCTTACAACATTATTCTAGGCCGCCTATGGATCCATGCAATGAAAGCTGTTCCCTCCACGTACCATCAGTCCCTAAAGTTCCCATACAATGGTACGGAGATCACTATCCCAAGAGATCCTAATCCTTTTGAATTTTGCCGTGTCTTGCAAGGAAGCTATAAGAATTGCAACCAAGTGCCTAAAAATGACAAAGCCCTTGAATCCCCTCTCTATGTTGACCCTGAAACTCTCACGCAAGCCTCTACAAGTGAACCTACACCCCTCCCCAAAATCACAGCTCGCTTTCGGGATATAGGCTTTGGCACTTATGATATCTCTGAATCTTGTTGTGTAGGGCGGATGCCTTTATCTCCAAAATCTTACGGCAAACCACCCATTGCTAAAGTTACCAAAAAAGCAACTATTCCTCCCCCAACATTCCTAACCCAATTCCAACATGGACGGCTATTGGAAGAGGAAACTATTGAGGACATCTCTTCTTGGCTCTACAAGGAGAAAGAACCAGTTACGATACCAGTCAAGCAGTATGGCAATGGCTTAAGGATAGTGAAAAACATGGGCTATAAAGGCAAAGGTGGCCTTGGGAAACAGAATCAAGGCACTATGGAGCCCATTGTGGTAACAAAGAAGCTAGACAGGAAAGGATTAGGATTTGGTAAGAAGGTACCACGCGCCTCGGACATCGAGTATATCCTCGACGAGGTAGCTGACAAGTTTCCCGCCGATTCGACATCTACAGAGGACATCACCAATGACTCTTCCCTCCACATGACCAATCTATTCGCAGAATCCTCCATTTTTACACTATCCTCCGTATCCTTAACTTCCACCACCAGCACCCAGAATGTCACGCTTGTCTACCCTGAACTTATCGATTGGGACCAACAAGGGGCCCCCGTTATAGATGTATTTCAGAATGACGAAGCTTTAGCTGAGTTCATGGGACTTCGGGAAGGTATCCCTCTTGGCGATCACAAGGCAGGTTTTGTAATGGAACTAGAGCCCACGGCTTATTTTGGTGAGAATGCCAAATCCTCTAGTCGCAAAAGTGCAAATAAAGAAAGATCTCTAGGTGAAAACCACACTGTGGCACCTCCTGATCATAAAATAGTAAAAATAAAGGACGTATCCAAAGGTGAAAACCCAACTGTGGCACCTGAGGATGGAGGATTTGACCTTCCCTTACCTTCTAAGTATCAAGAGAAATCAGCTCTACTAGTGGAAGATTCTACAGAGATCAACCTAGGTACAGAACAGAATCCAAAGACAACATTCCTAGCGGCATCATTATCTGACACAGAGCACAGAAATCTTAACAGCTTCTTCTTACAACGAACCATCAACTTTGCATGGACCTATGCAGATATGCCAGGGCTAGACCCTAAGCTGGTAGTTCATTATCTCACAGTTGATCCCAAGGTGAAACCAGTCAAACAGAAGTTGAGAAAGATGCACCCACAGATAGCTCTCTTGGTGAAAGCGGAAATACAGAAGCTGTTAGACGCAAAGTTCATACGACCTATCGACTATTCAGATTGGGTCTCAAACATTGTACCTGTGTCTAAACCTAATGGGCACATCTGCATGTGTAATGATTTCAGAGATCTCAATAAGGCATGTCCTAAAGACGACTTTCCACTACCAAACATTGACATTATAGTGGACTTGACAGCAGGTCACGAGATGCTTTCTCTCATGGACGGATTCTCAGGCTACAACCAGATTAGAATAGCTGAGGAGGATCAACACAAAACAACCTTTACATGTCCTTGGGGCAATTACTGTTGGTGTGTTATGCCGTTTGGTCTGAAGAATGCAGGAGCAACCTATCAGCGAGCTATGACAGTGATCTTCCACGATCTATTTCATCACATCATGGAAGACTATGTTGATGATATATTGGCTAAATCTTCTAGAGCAGAACATATACAGGTCCTAGGACAGATCTTTGACAGGCTTGAAAAATACCAAGTAAGACTTAATCCTAAGAAGTGTGTCTTCGGTGTCACATCAGGGAAGCTGTTGGGATACATAGTATCTCGTAAGGGTATCGAAGTAGATCCAGCAAAAGTAAAGGCTATAGTGGAGATGCCTCCACCAAAGAACCTTAAAGCATTAAGGAGCCTCCAAGGAAGGTTACAGTCCATCAGGCGTTTCATATCACAGCTAGCAGATAAATGTCAACCCTTTCAGCACTTGCTCCGAAAGGATGTCTTGTTTCGATGGGACAACAAGTGTCAGGCAGCGTTTGATCAACTTAAGGAGTATCTAGCTACACCTCCTGTATTGGTTCCACCAGTTGCGGACAAACCCTTGATATTGTACATCTCCACTACAAATTCGGCCCTAGGGGCCCTGCTAGCACAAAATGATGACTCAGGCAGAGAGCACACAATTTGTTACATCAGTAGAACCTTGGTGGGATATGAGCTCAATTATTCACCAATGGAAAGGGCTTGTTTAGTAGTAGTGTTCGCCTCCCAAAAGTTACGACATTACATGCTGAACCAACACACAAATTTGATAGCCAAGATTGATCACCTGAAGTATCTACTAGCAAAAGCAGCTCTCACAGGCAGACTGGCCAAATGGGTTATGATCCTTAGTGAGTTTGACATTGAATACACAGATCGTAAGGCAATCAAAGGACAAGCCCTTGTGGATCAACTAGCAGAAGCACCTATGAAAGATACACATCCTATGGTAGCAGACTTCCCTGACGAGAATCTCTTCACTCTTGCTACCTCCATAATGTGGAAGTTATACTTTGATGGTTCTTACATGCAGAATGGATCAGGAGCCGGCATCTTATTTGTTACACCTCAGAATGACTACATTCCAAAGTCATATCGGCTAGCATTCCCTTGCACCAACAACATAGCCGAGTATGAAGCACTCCTCATAGGTCTCAACACAGCAGTTCAATGGGACATCACAGAATTACAAGTATATGGAGACTCACAGCTAGTCATCCGCCAAGCCACAGATGAATACCAAACAAAGGATGAAAAGTTGGTCCCCTACAAACAACTAGTGGATGCCTACAAACCACATTTTTCTAGCATCACATTTGAGCAAATTCCTAGAGAGCATAATAAAGCTGCAGATTCTATGGCTTCTGTAGGGTCACTGATTGACATGCCTGCAAATACACACAAGTGTGAATTCTTGATCGAACAATTGTTGATACCAGCCGTCGATGTTCCTGTTACTGAAATCATCTGCAAACTTGTTGGTCCCAATTCCCCATGGTACGAAGATATCTATGAATACCTCAAGAACAAAACCTTTCCCCCTGACCTATCATCCACTCAACGCAAAACCTTTATCCGTCGATCCTCTCGTTATATCATTCTGGGTGATACACTATATCGCCGGAGTCTCGATGGTATCCTCTTACAATGTCTTAACGCGGAAGAAGCCGAAGCTACCTTACGAGACATACACGAAGGTGTCTGTGGCGCACATTCTACTGGTCCTAATCTTGCTAAGAAGATACTCAGAACAGGTTATTATTGGCCTACAATAGAGCAAGATGCTGCACAGTTTGCTAAGAAGTGTCTACAATGTCAGCATCATGGAGATTTGATTCATGCACCAGCTCATGAGTTACAACCTGTGACAACCCCATGGCCTTTTTCTCAATGGGGTCTCGACCTCGTAGGACAAATCCACCCTTCCTCCTCAAATGGCCACAAGTTTATCATTACTGCCACTGAGTATTTCACGAAGTGGGTGGAAGCCATTCCTATGACCTATATCACCGGTAAGCAAATAGCCAAGTTTATCCTAAACTACCTCATATGCCGGTATGGTATTCTCCAAGCCATTGTCACCGATAATGGGAGACCATTCAAGAACCAAGATGTCCGTGCCTTATGCATATAGTACAATATCCAACATCGCTTTTCAACTCCCTACTATCCGCAGAGTAACGGCCAAGCTGAGGCTTCCAATAAAACCATTCTCAAGATCCTAAAGAAAACGGTCAATGAAGCTGGTCGTGATTGGCACTTGCAACTTAATCCTACCCTATGGGCCTACCGCACTAGTATCAGAACACCCACTGGTGCCACACCATATGCCTTGGTCTTTGGCTCTGAAGCCATCCTACCTATAGAGGTCGAGATCCCATCCCTCAGAGTATCCATGCAGGACCTGATCGGCGGAGATGAGTATCGCACTTCCAGATTAGCTGAGCTTGAACTACTAGATGAGAGGCGTCTTGCCGCACTTAATCATCTCCATGTCTATCAAAACTGCCTCCGACATAATTACAAGAAAAAGATCAAAGAAAGACGGTTTCAAGTTGGTGATCTTGTACTTAAGGAGAATCAGAGAAATCAAGCAGATCGAGAGAAGAAGGGTAAGTTTGAGCCTAACTGGTTAGGTCCCTTCATTGTGACAGCGGCATATGGATCAGGAGCTTATACTTTAGCTACACCTGACGGCATTCCTCTAGATGAGCCACTTAACAGTGTCCATCTCAAGAAATTCTATGCCTGATCCTCAGAGTATTCCCACAAAAAAATAAAAAAAATAATAAAAAAATCAGAAAAAGCAAAAAAAATCAAAAAAATCAAAAAATCCAAAAAAAATCCATCCTCTAGTGAAAACCTGGCAAACAGGCGCCTTGGATAAGTACCATAGTGAAAACCTGGCAAACAGGCGCTATGCGTAGAGTCAGCATCCATCGTCTATCGAGTCCTGTCCACTCCTTGTCCAGTTCGCAACCTGATTCATCCATCCATCCATAATAAAACCATTGACTTTGTTTGCAATTCCATCTCCCTACCTAGTATAGCTTGGAAATTTGTCAGTGTCCCTCATCGTCATCCCACGTCTTGATCTGTGTCTACAGTTAACACTGTCTTGTCCTAGGTCAAGTCTTTCGGTGTCTTCTTCGGCGGTCACCCCTACAATTTCCTCTACCAGAATGGGGGCAACTCTTTCCTTAGCTTCAGTCTAGGATTGGTTCCTTGTTCATGGTTCGCAACGCATACTTCAATCTTGTCTCATTTCCACAGGTAACACCCTTTAACGGACACTTCGCTCCTACGATAAGGCTGTTATCTTCTCAACACTTGTTCTACATCATTACCTCCACCAGAACTACATATTATCTCTTCTCAGTCTTAAGGTACCTTGATCCCATGGATATGGGTATGTAGGCAGTCTGGAATACGAAGGACGTTTCCAGTACTCAGGTACATAAGATCCCATCTTCTCAATGCTTGTCCACATCATCACACCAACCAGAACTACATATTATCATCATTTCAGTCTTAAAGTACCTTGATCCCATGGATATGGGTATGTAGGCAGTCTGGCATACGAAGGAAGTATCCAGTACTCAGGTACATAAGATCCCCTCCTTTCACCTTGACCCATTCATCACTCTATCCAGAACTACATATTTATCACGTTCATCTTCCATCGTAAGTGTGCCTTGATCCCGTGGATACAGGGTATGTAGGCAGTCTGGAATACGAAGGATGTATCCAGTACTCAGGCACACACGATCCATCATTCTCCACCTGTTTCAATCCATTAGCACTGTCACCCTTCTAGTCTTCCGTTTGTCAAAATCCATTCGCCTCGACTTGACTAACTCAAGCAGCAAGCTAGCGCATCCTTTCAAAGCAAAAGTCCTTAACAAACTTGAAGCAAAGAGGCTTACTTCCAGAGTCATCTACTGCCCTGCATACCGATTGCCAGCATCAGCTAAGTACCGCTTAACTAAGCCCTAGATCAACAAGCTTGTCTTCTACGAAGTGTTCCATTGTCGAGACCAACACACGCGTCTCCTGCGACATGTGGCATTTCCTGTAGTGAGACATTGTCTTTTTAGGTAGATAGCCCCCTTTAACGGACACAGAGTTCCTACGATAAGGCTGTTATCTTTCCTATCCAATCTATCCTGAGCAACCTCTTTGGCAAGAGAATATGTTGGCTGTATGTTTTACTTTGTAAGTCAGTCAATTTGTGTTATGGTTTATCTTTTGTTCCTTTTCCAATACTTATTCAAAGCTACCTTGATTTATCTATAATCTTGGTATGTTGCGATGCAGTACGGATTGGGGGCATAGTCATTGCTTTCTGTGTGCCGTGTGTGAGGAATGATCTTTAGTATCTTTCTTAGCATTCTATTTATCTTGTGTGTGTTACGACCTAGCATCTTACATATTAATATTCTTCTTGCATTTACATGTATTGAAGTTTATTTTATGTTCAAGACTATGGCTTATTCACATGTTCCAACAAGGTTATATGCTGTCTAAAAAGATCTAAGTTCAAACCGCTTGCTTGCAGAGTCAACGTCCACGCACTCGGATATTACTGCACCTTGGTCTTTTATACCTTGGTGGCGAACTATCCACGTGCTATATCAAACTAAGGATTGCTCTTTATATACAAATGTGAAGCCATTGCAACAAGCTCATTCATCCATTCCCACATCCTTTATATCATTTTCATTGCAGTAATCGATCAACAGTCTGCGTCCTCCATCTCCTCCTGTTCTCTTCTCTGGTGCATATCTGCAAAACCCACATGTCAAATATCACTAGTCATCACATCTATATCATCATACATCTATATCATCATACATCTCTGGTGCATATCTGCAAAACCCACATGTCAGATATCACTAGTCATCACATCTATAAGCATCATATAAGCAACATATGTCATCACATGAATCCATAATCATACATACATATCATCACATCCATGACATCAGATAATGCATACACAAAAGCATGAACAGTAGTGAATCGAACAGATCATCATATATATATCATGTAATGGTCATCATCATACAAAGTGTCTGTGTCTACATCAATAATACAAAATGTGTATACATCCAAATATACATCAATATAGTACATCAAGGCTATCAAGAGCCCTCAAAAATAACATCAGAATGCACGCAGGCATCTGTCCAAAATAATACAATATGATACAATATACATGAATATGCCCTAGTGCGTAGAGCTACCCTCCTGCTGTGGCCCCTGGCCTCCCCCTGTGCTCTGTGGAGGTCCCCCTGATGGTCCTCCTCCTCCCCCTGGCGGCAAAAGTGGCCCTCTGACCGAGGACGCTGACTGCCCTGTCCTCCGGGATCCTGATGCCCCCAACCTGCTCCTATCTCTGTAGCTCGGTGCCTGCTGCGTTGCTGGCACCGCCCCCACATACAGGCCCCTGTAGTACTCTGCCTCCCGGCCAGCTGATACCAACTCACCCTGCACTCGGATGAGCTCACTATATAGTGTCCTCTGGTCTGCGCCTAGTGCACGGCGTGCCTCCTCTCTCTCCCGCCTCACTCTAAAGAGTGTAGCCTCTGCTGTCAGCCGTAGCTGTACCTCTGCATCTCTCTCCCTCCTGGCCTGTGCTATTGCCTTGGTGTCGGCTGCTGGTGTGGCCGGTGGCTGCATCTGTGCCTGTGCCTGTGCATGCACCTGGGCCTGTAGCTGTCTGTAGGCCTGCACCTGTGCCTGTAACTGTGCCAGGGCTGTCTGTGTGGCTGTGGCTGCCTGTGTCTGTGCCTGGGCTGTGGCCTCTACCTGTCTCGCCTTTGCCTGCGCTGTATCCCTGCCTCTCCTCAGTCTAACCATCCGGAGCTCTAGTCGAGTCCTCCGGGCTATCTCCTCCTGCAGCAGTCGCTCGGCCCTCTGCAGATCAGTCTCTACGACTGGGCCCAATGCCTCTGCCATCTCAACATCCTCTTGCTGGCCGCCTGCCTGCTGTACACCTGCCTGCTGTCCGGCTGCCCTGGCCTGCCGCCTCATCCTGGCCTCTCCGCCAAGTACTAACACCTCTCCCACTGCCCCTGCTACACCTGGTGTAGTCAATCTCATCGGCCTGTGAGTCTGCCAGTACTGGTCATAGTCTGGCAGCGTCCCTGGGTCTGCCAGCCCAGAGTCCCAATCCCATCTCACGGGGATAAGTCCCCGCACCTCTGCTAATGCTGTCGCCACCGGGATCACTGCGTCCCAGTCTCCTGTCTCTCTCCGCGTCCTGGCATGTGTGGCCTCCCCCACTGGTAGCCCCTGTGGTAGTCCAAACTGTCTCAGTACCCGCTCCAGAAGATATCTCTCTATCATATCTATCCATCTACCAAACAGATAGCGAGCCTGTCTGCAGTACATGAGCTGCTCGTGCTCATCCGGCCACTCCTCGCATAGTAGCCATGGCCTCCAGATAAATATGTCCATCTCGTCGATCTGTCACCGCCAGTAGCTGACAGATCCCATCCTCCTGTGTGTCATCACTCCATCATATAGAAATGCATACGGCTCCCCTCTGTCTCGGTGGCGCTGCGCCATGGGTCGAATGACTGGAATGTGCTCCCACGCCCACACCTGTAGTAAGGTCACCCCTGCTGAGAGGCTCCTACCTCTCCTGTATACACAGTAATGCATATCATGGTATAACTGTCCTAGGACACAAGGCCCCCACGCATACTGTCGGCCATGTGTAAACATCCCGGATAACACTGTCCCCCAACCAACTGATAAGCCTCTAGATCTCCTATCTGGGCACAGGAAGCCGCCGATCAATGATGCCACTATCCAGCGGATCCTATCGCAGAGTCTCGGGACGTCTGCCCATCGGATCTCCCCATCGTCTATCCATAGGTCGTCTGTGCAGAAGACCTCCTCCAAGCCTGCCTCACCCCGTGCCGGGTCGAAGTCCACTATCTCTCCATCAATCCGAATCCGCAGGATGCGATATACATCCTCCAATGTCACTGTAGCCTCCCCTGTCGGGAAGTGAAATGACGAGGTCTCGCTGTGATACCTCTCCACGACTGCTGTCACTAGGGCGAGATTTGCCCTAATGTGTGTGAGGTGTGCTACATGCCATAGCCCTGCATGCTCTAAGAACGCATCCTCCTCCTAGGTCAACTGAACAACCTCGTGCGCAATCGCGTGGTGTCGCTCCCGCGACATCAACGGTGGCAAAATCCTCTGCATCCATAAACATATCACTTGTCAGTTTCATAACCAAATCCCTCAAAACCTATCTACCCATTGGCTATGCTATACCCCACCCCTGCCATCCCTTTTCCCTCTTGTCGGCTAGGCTAGGCGTCTCTCCTCTAGGCCCCCCCATTTTACTAAACCCTAACTTTTTCTTCTATCTAGCCAGAAGCGCTTTGTTTATGCAACTGCGCTGTTTCTCCCAGCCAAACGCGCTTCACTACTTATCCAGCTGCGCTTTGATTTTTCCTCCCATGTGCGCCTTGTTTTTCAAGTGCGCTAACACACTATGCCAACTGCGCCGCTCTGTTTTACCAGAAGTGACGCACTTTTTTTACTCCCCGCCAGTCGCGCTAAACTACCCGTCCACCTGCGCTCTCCTCCTCTACCATAAGCGCTACGGAATTTTGCAACCGTGCTGCGACGCTGACAAACCTAACCAATAGCGACTTGTTTTTGCCAGTCGCGCTGCAGCCGCTGACCAAACATGCTGCGGTGCGCCAAAAGCGCGCCAGCCGACTACCACCCGCGCTGCACAATTCTATAGTGCTTTTGGCTAAAATGCATACCTGCCTAAATCTAGCCCTAATCTACCCCTAATCGACAAATTACAAGAGGGTTTTCGATCACCTACCGCTGCCGGAGCTCCTACTGGCCTCCCATAGGTCCGCACCAGCTCCGCCCGATGTCTGTGCACAGGAATCGACATCTCTCTCCGCTGGCTGCTCAACTCTCTCTCCACTAAGTTTAGAAACTCTTGTCTCTAAATTTAGAATCTTAGTGGGTGCAAATGAGGATTGTGGTCCCCATGGGACCTATTTATAGTCTCCCCACCCTTCAGTTTTCTTCCCCCCCTTGTTTCTGCTTTCTCTTCCTACTGGTCGCGCATCTTTCTAGTCAAGCGTCAACACCTTTCCTCTGTCGCCTCCCTGTCTTCCCGCTCGAGGGGGCATACGCTGGGGCAACTCGATACACTGGGGCATAAAAATTGTATTACATCTTCAACAATCGATTTTCTTTGACGCAATGCTGCAAGCTGCATCGCATCAAAGAGGGGCAAAATGTAGACACCCTAAAATGACCAAGTCGTCGCATCACTTGCATTTCGTCATTTCTTCCTAATCACCTGCATTTCAACATTAATTAAATAATCTAATTATTTAATTAATTTCATCAAATTCTTCTAAATCACAAAATTGCGACATTAATTAAATAAATCCTCGTTATTTAATTAATTAAATCAAATTCCTCTATATTCTTCCACAATTAAATAATTTTAATTATTTAATTAAATCATTGTCACCTTCCAAAATTCACATCTACATTAATTAAATATATCCAATTATTTAATTAATTCAACAAATTCCCTCTTATCTAAAATTAAATAATTCTTAATTATTTAATTAAATCAAATTTATTCTTCCAAAATCATGCACAACAATTAAATAAATTTATTTATTTAATTTGCTTTCAAATCTTCTAAATTAAATAATTCTAATTATTTAATTATTTCTTCCAAAATATCTTCTCTAAATTTAAATAAATCAATTATTTATTTAAATTGCTTTTTCTTCTAATTTGAGTTATCTCTAAAAAACTCAAGCTTTCTTGCTCATCAATTAAATATTTCTATATTTAATAAAGCAAAATATCTTCTATTCTCATGCAAATCTCTTCTTCTTGTTTTAAATCACTTAACTGATTGCTTTATTCTTTTAATTGATTTATTTCTTCAGTTAACTCATTCTTCTATTCTTGATAACTCCTCTCATGCAAAAGTAAGCAAGACACATGTCTTCTTCTCATTCGTTGCACATTCCTCAACTTATCTCCTCCATTAATTCTTCTGAATTATCTGGACCGTTGATCGATCTCTGTTGAAACCTATATAAACCCCCCTCATCTCCTTCATTATCTCTCTCTTCGATCGTATTCTTAGGCATACTTAACAGAGCTTTGAGTATACACAACGCGTTGATTGAGCAACCTTACGATCATTTGACATTGATCTCTTGAGCACTACACTTGCTTGTTGTAGCTATGGCTTTGCAATTTCATTGAGCGATTCTACATTCAATCCAAAGGAAACAACACAAATTTCGGTAAAAGTCTTTATTGCATTGATTATTTGTCATGGCTTTTACTTAGATTCGTTTCCTTTATGTTATTGGATTTTTTGGTTTTATTTAGTTTAGATTTAATCCATTTTTCCATATACACAATGATATTACATGTTATAATATATATAATAATTATATTATATTATATATGATAATAATACTATAATAATAAATTATAATTATATTATATAAAATGTGATATTATTATAAATTTATATATTGATATTGATTTCATTTGGTGGGCTGCAAAATACTTTTCCCAGGCATTAATTTTTAATTTATTAAATAGTTTTGACAAGTTTGGAGAATCGCTGTTGGTCGATCCTTACACGAGCCGAAGACTGACGCTACAAAAAATCTAGACAATGAATAAATGCATCTATCAGTTGAGGCGTGTGTTCATTAATGGTCTTCCTTTAAATCCTGGAGGTCTCCAGTAAAATGACACTCGGCTAGCTTGCTTAAAATATAGCATGGAGACTTCCATAAGGCTCTGCTGCAATAAGCTCCAAGTCACCTTTCTGGGCCGTATCAGAGATGGCAGACTGATGAACATTTATAACTAGCAAAACTTACTCTTCCTTGAGGCAGTGAAGATGGTCCTCGGTAAAGACTTCTTGGTCTCTGAGGATAGCTATAGGGTAAATTCAGACATTTCCTCACGCTTTTTGGCTTCTTTGTTGGACCTAGGAGAGGCAAAGTTGGATGCACTGATGATTCTACGACAGGTATTCACTCTAGATATTTTTTTGGATGATGTAGACGTGGTGATTTATGCAAAATTGAGGGTTGGTATCCCATGGCCAAGAGACCTAGAGAAGCTGCGAGAGGGATAGGAGGGCATAGCTAGGCAGTCGTTCCTACTAAACATGAATGAGCAACAACTGGGAAGGCACAAGTTTTGGACGGCTCGTGGGAGACACTTTCTTCAGCGGGCAATTGGAATGGACATAGAGGAGACTCCGGTATGGCTTGAATACTTTGTAGCCATTGTGAGTGCGAGGGGATTCTACTCGCAGTGGCCGTAGGAGTGGTCGGGCTCCTAGGGCCATTCTTTTTGGTGATTTCCATGCTGGGGTGGTAGGGTGGCAAGTTTTCAAGGAGTTGCGCAGTCAAGGGGCTAGGGATTTCTATGGTACTATGGTAGCCTCTTTGGTGCTGTGTGTTTTTGAAGCCTAGGCTAGCCATTGGAGTGGTTTTTGTATTAATATAATTTCCCAAGTGTAAATCTTTTTGTATTAATATAATTACCCAAGTGTAAATCTTTTTGTATTAATATAATTACCCAAGTGTAAATATTTTTATATTAATATAATTTCTACTTTATTATTGAGGCAATGATGTCAATGTGTTCATTTTATTCTATTAGTTATTATATCACCAAAAGTGGGCCCGACTTCATATAAATATTAAAGGGGTTGCAGACTCTAGCAAAATATTTCAATGCCAGATGGACGAGTGTAGTTGAATTCTGGAATGAAAGTCCGGAGTGCTAGACTTGCGATCTCAAACCTCCGAAATCAATCAAGAGCCATTAGATTTACAAAGATCAACAATTGAGACTATACAATAGTTTTCAAAATTTCAATTCCACTGCTTGATGTATGTGCTATATTAAATAATTAATTCAGGTTGCAGGCTTGCATGCCATCCTTAAATTTCATTTGAACTTTAAAGTGGGAGTACTCAGTACAAGTGTACAACTAAAACTACATAATTGTATTAAACTTTAATAAAAGAATTTACTATGTTTCACTCGCTTTACTTCACAATTGACACTTAGCATTTAGCAATTTTAATTGATACTACTTGGAAGCGAGAGTATCAAGGATTCAAGTGACAAGGAGATTGTAGTGCACTAGAAATTTTAATATTGATTGTGTGATTCCACGGATTCACTCAGTGCCAGTCTTTGTATTCATCTTTTCCGGGTAAGTGAAATACATAAATACTTTATTCCTATTACTATTGCTATTACTGTTGTCCTTGAGACTTCAATTTTTTCAATCTTGGGGTTTGGGGTTGAGTGTTTACAAGCATGTCTACCAGCACTACTAAACCAAAAATTGGGAAAACCAAAGAAAAAGAAAAAATAGACTATGCCAGACTACTTAAAGCCCCAGGTTTTATAGATGAATACCATGATATTTATGACCCTGTAATTTTTGGAAGGTTTACCTCAATACTTAGGTTTTCATTAGAGAATAAGGTACGTCAAGCACAAGCTAAGAAACCTAACCCAAAAAAATCAATACCAATTAACAGGATGACTGCACTATGGATGGTTGGATTGGGACGCTTGATGTTACCTGAGGTTTTCCCTTGCCCTGAATTTATTCTAGCTTGTGCCCTAAATTATGATGAAAAAAGAAAAGTAATAGTTAAAAAAGATAGTTAGGAAATAATTCTTCCCATTAATGGAGAACATTTTGGCAAATTTTTGGGTTTTACCGCTAAAGAATGTGGAGCAGTCCTCATAAACCTAGAAGAACTTGCTAATACTTATGAAGCAGTTAGTGAAAATAACAAAAAAAGATTTATCAAATCTCTAACAGCGAATGGTGTCCAACTCAATCAGAATCATAAGCCTCCTTATAAAATTGATATTTTTAGATCATGGGTCTAGGATACTGTTTCCTTTGCCTTGGATTGGATAATAATAGTGAAGTGGATGCAAGCCTCCTTGAAGTGGTATACAATATCCATCAATTCATGCCACCTTCTAAATACAGATTTCTTGAGCACATTGCAAAATCCATGCATTACCAGTTTTTAATGATTAAACAAAGCCAAAGTGAACCTCCGACTCCCAGTGCCAATAGAAAGACATTTAGGTTCACAACCTACTTATGCTATTTTTTTCTAGTGCAGTTTGTTGGGATGTTTCAGGACAACAAGCTTCAAATTCAGCATCGGCAAGATAAAATTGGACTACTAGATTGGACCCATAAGATAAAGATGTATCATAATCAAAAGAACTACAATCATTTTGTGGACTACTTTTTGGCTCCATTGTATGAAACCATTACAAATACTCCAATGCCTAGATTTCCTAAGTCTTGTAGAAATTGCATTTAACTAGGAAAAGAAATACAATTGGATGACTGGTACTTCATGGAGTAATATATTGTCCTAAGATTTTATGGATCAGGAGCACAGCCCCAAAAACTTCCAATACATGTGACAGAGAGGGTTTTTGGATTGGAATACATATGGCAGATGGAGAGTACTGATCAGTTGTACTTTGTTAGTTAGCAAAAGAAGAGCATATTTCCTTCCTTACCTTTTTCATGTGGAGGGTTCACATTCAAGAGAAAAGCATTCACTGTGGCACATGAAATTCTATGACTTTTTAAATTTGATGTTGACTCTCACTAGCAGTATGACCCATGTGATGTGATTAAAAGAAGGCTTGTGGCCAATAAGAATCCTCCAACTAAAATTCAACATGAAAGTAAACCCCTGCTAGAAATGTTGAAAAACAAGAATTCTTGGGAGGAGGTGAGAAAAGTCATGGAAGAAACTGCCGCTCAAAGAGGTATTTCTTTTGAAAAATTGTCATAAAAAATAATGGGAGTGTAATAATACAGTGTCAAAATGGTGTATTTTTTGCCAGAGTTGGCATATAGCTTGTACCTTATCTAATTTCAAGAATCCTTCTTTCCTATTAGTATAGAGCCAACCTTTACATTTATTTTTTCTCATTATTTTTCAAAATTGCATATATGATTCTAAATTTGGTTTAGAACTATAGGTGCTTGATTCTAAACTAGGCTTTGAGCCACATATGTAATTTTGACACCAAAATCTCCAAATTAAAATTTAATTATGGTCCCATGTTATCTTGCTTCCAACTAGACATTTGCCATTGACTCATGCATGAAATGTTCAAATTGTGGTGCAAGCATGATGTATAGAAAGAAAAACCTTAATTCATTTTATCCATTAATGAGATCTAATATTCATAGAGTGAATTCACATTTCTATAGATCATCATCTAAGGAGCATTTGAATTTTACTCGTGTCTTCAAATTTCTTCAAAATCATTGCATCGATCCAACTATACAAAAAGGGAGAAGTCTAGTCATCTTCCTCTCCTAGAACAATAAATTCTAGTAGTGTGTCTAGGCCCAACCATTTTCAGATTGTTAAGTGGAATAATATTTCTAAAGATCAAGAGCACAAAGTTCAAGACAATAGACCAAGGTCAATACAACAAGAAAAGGGTTAAAACTAGAGGTGCATAGATCATAACCATAGGTGGATTATTAAATCTAAAAAGAGAACAACTCATTTATTAGTCTAAAAAGGGAACAACATTATATTGAGACTAGGTTATTGATTATTGATTTATTTACCTTAGCCCTAAAAAATAATTTATTTATAATTTGTTATTGTGTTTGAACAGAAATGAAAATACAATGGATTCTTAAAAGACCTTGGGAATGGAAGACTAAACTTGTATGGCATGGCTTCCTATTTTGATAGTTTTCATTTCTTCATTAATATTATATTTCCAGCTTTATCTATTTTCTATTGAATGTATAGGTCCTAGTTCTGCTGAGATGTATCGGGTACCCAATGAAGGGCAACCAATCTACCCAACCCAACATGTACAACAAAAGCAATAACAAATAACACTTTCATTATTAAATCAATTTTTTTTTGGATTAGGGCAACCAATTTGCCCACCCAACATGTACAATAGAAGTAATAACAAATAACACTTTCAATATTAAATCAATTTTTTTTGGATTACATATTTGCCTCATGGGGATACCACCTCATGTAAATAGCTGGCATGTTGTCACACTGGCTCTTTAAAAGGTGTTGACCTTGTGACTTGCATCTGTAACCTGAAATGACTTTATCGATTGCTTTGCTTGTGTGCATAAATGTAATCGACTTTAGGTCAATGTTATTTTGACTACTGTCAAATTTACAACTCACTGGTTGGATAAGCTCTTTCTAGACATATAATCAAACAACACATAGATTCATAAATCACCACCATGTGATATGAAATCAAATACTATTATTCTAAATACAAGAAGACAAATAAGCCACCTTTACAGTAATAAGATCACATTAATTCCATGAATGAGACGCATGACCCATAGACATCTCCCAACAACCACAAAGATTTTCATCTGCCAATGCTAGAAATATGACTCATACCAATTGAAATCTGTCAGAACTAGAAATACAACTCATGCCAATTGTCTTTCTATCCCAATATAATTGTGATTAGACATATCACTGAGACCATCACCAGAATTAAGGAGTATATAACTCCAGAACAACTGCGATAAACTCCAACTTATATGCTACAGACTTTATTAATCTCCATCAAATGCTATGGACTATTATCTTCAACTTTGATATTTCCTTCCACTTCCCCCATCTACTATGACTATCCTAACTACTATAAAACCAAAACCAACATCTTTCTCCTAAGATGTTTTCTCTAGAAATATTAGACTCTTATCTCTGCATTACCAAATCAGCTTAACCAACATCTTTATAGTATAGAAATCTCTATTTTAACTTGAAAAGTTGTGGCCGCCAAGGACATATGTATAAATGCTTTTGAAACTGTCAGTCTAGAAAATGAAAACACCAGGTCCAATTTTAGTGGGCTGTCAGACCACTAACTACCAGCTACTAATCTTGCATTCCAATACTATATCAAGCCATCAGCCACCCATTATCCTTTATCAACTACTATTTTAAATGCCCCAATCCAAAGGAATATCAATAACTCAAGATTATTTACCAATATGATACATTACTTACCAAGCCGCCATTGCTAAAAGGTAACTGACTAGCATAAAAGACAACTTAGCAGTCTCAATTTGGAAGGGTGGATAGGACAATGATAACACATATGTTATTCTTCCAGTTTAGCTATTTCTCCATTCATTCCTCTATTCTAGATAGATAGGATAAACTGTTGGGTGGTGAAGCCCAACCGTTATAGCCATCTCTACGGTTTCTCTGCCATCTCTGCCACTGTTTCCACTTCCTTTTCTATTCTTGGCTGGGCATTGGCTGAGTGGTGCCAGAATAATAAATGTATTGTAACAAAGAGAGAAAATAGAGTTAGTTGTTGTTGGTGTATATAAGGCATGCTGCTGTGTATTGTAAAGAATGGAAGAAATAGTGAATAAGATATTCCCTGTTTGAGAGTGGATGTAGGCAATTGCCGAACCACTATAAATTCGTGTTTCTTATTTTGTTCTTTATTTTTCTATCTTTATTCTGTTTCTTTTCTCATTTTATAATCAACAATTGGTATTAGAGCCAATGGTGGAAAAGATGTTTTAGAAATCATGAAGAATTTCTAGGAAAATGGATGTAGCAGCTTTGGATGATTGGGTTCAAGCTCTCATGTCTATGTGCCATGGCCATGAAGAGATTCATGATGAAGTGGGAGCTATTCATCAGATGTTTTTGGATGAATTAAATGATGAAGCTAATTCTATTATTGAGAAGTTTCTTGGTATGTTGGAACCTAGTAGTGACATGGAGTAGATGCAAGTAATAAAAAGGAATGGTTATAGTACTCGTTGTGTAGGGAAAAAGGTTAGATTTGATTGTTACAACAAATGTAGGTGAGAACCTCATGATGAGAAGAATAATGATTACTCTTAGGAAAGAATAGGTTCTAACTAAAGATGATGTAAACTCATGGTAGTGTACAAATATTTTCTAAACCTAGTGCAGTTCAAGTAGAAAATGTGTGTAAACCTATTATTGATGGTGGAAATTGTGAAACTATGGTTTCAAATGAAATGGTATAGAAACCAACTCTATAATTTGTGAAAATAATCCTTATCTTTATCATGTTTCTTGGTTTAGGAAAGGAAATGAATTTACTATTGATAAGAGGTGTTTAATCAAGTTTTCAGTAGGAAAGAATTATATAAGGATGAAATTTTGTGTGATGTTATACCAATGAATGCATGTCATGTGTTTCTAGAAAAGCTATGGAAATATGATAGAAAAGTGACCCAAGATGGAGAGAAGAACACATACATTTTTGAAGGATGGTTTAAAGGTAACTTTTTACCTCTAAAGGATGGAGATAGAAGGAATTCTATCCACAAAAGAATTTATGAAGGACATATATATGATAGAGTTTTGCTATTCCTTAATGGAAAAGAGAGAAGAGACCAAAGTTGTAAAAATACTAGTAGAAGCAAGAAAAGTGATGAAAGAATATGCATATATGTTATACTTGATGAGTAACCCAATGGCTTACCAAAAAATAGAGACATTCAACATCACATTTATTTATTTCTAGGATCATCCCTATCTAATCAAGTAGCTTATAGGATGAGCCCAATAGAACATAGAAAATTGAATAGGCATGTGATTGAGTTGTTAAAAAAGGGAATAGCAAAGGAGAGCATAAGTCCTTGTACAAATCCTACATTAATAACTCCAAAGAAGGACAAAAAATAGAGGATATGTGTCAAAGATGTAGTCATAATAAGAGGGTCCAATGAAGGACTATCCAGCTGTGCAACCAACACAAATAAAAGAAATCTCATAGAGCCAACAACATTCTCATCTATATAAGCTTGCACAATTATCACCATGATTACGACCACATAAATTGTTGCAATGGGCCCTCTTACATGCTAGGCTACAAACACTTGATTACAAATAAGATTTACAAATGGATAGTCACAAAAATGGTCTCATTACATTCACAAATCAACTAAATTATGGAAACACCACTTCCAAAACTAGGCACATGGACTACACAATGATAAAATTCAAGTACAATATAACTTCACAATTTAATCATTATTCCACCACAATGACATCTGCTATCTTCCTACATACAACATTTCCATCTTCCTTAGATTGCACTCCATATCATACTCCTATTTCCTCACTTGACTCCTTCCTTCATTGTTGAGACTTACTCTCTAACCTTCTACCTGACTATGTCTTCTTCACTTTCCTTAAAAAATTCACAACCAAGTATATATAGCATCCTCAAGTTTCCCAAATGGTCTACATCAGCCTCAAGATGGTGCATAGCCTAATACCACATGAAACATTTCGTCAGCGTAAAATAACAAATTTAAAAATTCAAATAGTAAAACTATGGAGAACCTCCACATGTTTCACCACATACATCCCCAATGATTAATCAAAATAACACAGATATTCCTATGTTGTCACAAACTCCAAATAACCTACCACAAATAGAAATAACTAGATTTACACACAACTGTCAACTTGTCTAGATGCCCTTGAACTAAATTTATTACTATCTTTTACTCATCTAGTTCTCCTCAAAAGTTAAGACTAGACTCATCAATCACAAATAGAACTTATCCCAAAACTATAGTCAACTAGTCTCTCAATTCAGTGAAATGCATTAACCTTCTCTATCACTGATTGTTAAGCATAAACTAGTTATGTGCATGGAAATGGGGGACCAAAAGGGGGTCATAAGTGGCCACTTTTTTTTGAAATCAACAAAAACTAATCTTGGATGAGAAATTGAAGATATCCACACTCAAAATTAGAAGATGTGATAAGAACAAGATTTGTAGTGCTCGAAATCTAGTTTCTAAACTCTATTTTTTTTTCTAAAATGATGGAGATTAAGAGGTTCAAATAGGGGGAGCACACAAAGTGTTCTTATTTTTATCAAAAAAATATAACATAGCATCTGGTGTGCTCCCCCTAAAATGTAGACTTTTTAAAAGTATTTTGTGAATCGCTATAGTGGAAAATTAGCTCACATCATGCAGTTGATGCCTAATATTTTTACTAATTTTTTCATAAATATATGATTTTTTTTATGAATTTTCAAATTGGACAATCTTGAAAAATAAAAATTTCAAAATACTCCCCCTAAACTTTTCCAAAACTAATCAAAAATAATTTTTTCTAATGTGTATAGAATAGAGTATAGAATCTAAAAATATAATTTATTTCAAATTTTGATGAATGGGTAAAAAATGACACCAAAAATACTATACATAGGTTTTAAAAAATGACACCAGAAATACTATACATAGGTTTTCTCCATAAAAAGAAGACATTAGCACAAGACATTCAAGATGGAAACCTTAATATTTTTAGATTTTAGAAAAAAAATACATAGTTAGAAAGGTAAGAGAGACCTTGATGTTATTGTGGTGGTTTTTGGATCAAAATTGAAAAATGTGCAAACTTGATGGAGAGCATGCTCGACATTTAGTTGTTTTTGTATATTTTGTAAAAAACACATCTTTAGGCATTGACATGCAAGTCCAACCCTTTAGGGTAGATTCCCAAGGAAAATCCAACCCTAAGGGTTGGTATTTTCCAAGGAAAGTTATAACACAAGTGTGTTATGGCTTAGTAGTGATCTATCAGGTTATGAGATGCAAAGAAAGTGACAAATATGCTTTTTTCTCAAGTCTAGAATGAAGTTTTTTCTTTTCCAAATTTCAAATGCAAGGATGCAAGAATGTTTTAAAAACCAAGAATGACAAGGTACAACAAATGCAAATGTTTTAAACAAACTAAAAATGCAACTAGATCCAAAACAACTAAGAAATCTATAAACCTTGGGCTCAAAACTAGCTAGGTTTACTATAAATGCAAGCTTTTTACAAACCCTAGTTTTGAAACTATGCAAAATTTAACTATGTATGCATGAAAAATGATTAATGAACTCAATCCCAATCAGATCTACGGTGATAAACAACTCAGATCTGAAATAAGAAGGATGAAAAGGTGCAATACAAGTTAGGTTCACCAAAATGTTATGTGGTAAATAGTGATCTAGCCTAAGGAGGTAAACTAGGTCAAACCCTCTTCTACAAACATTAGGGCACAAACTGAGCTTGGATTTTACCCAAGAAGGAGATCCAAATTGTTAGCATAATATATATGTATTACATTGTTACATAACTACATGGTTACGTTAGTTGGTTTTGCAGTTATACAAACTGCTTTGACAGTTTCTTCAACTGTTGCATACTATATATATGCATCTTGTTTATGTTTTGCATCATCGAATAAACATATCCTCCTATGCTTCTCTTCAAATGGTATCAGAGCATTTATGATAGATGGGCATTGAATTTTGGCACTGTTTCCATTCTACCAGTCTGTGGCAATGAAGATAGGTGTTGGAATAAAATGCTGACCGAGATGAGCAAAGAACGCATCTGAGGCTATCTTTGAGTTGTTGTGAGATTTGAGGATAGACAGGAAGCAAGGAAGCGGTCTAAGTTTGCAGTGACAGGAAGTGTTGCCTTTGCAGGCCTGAAGTGTTTGGGAAGGAGCGCTCATTGAGAGAAAGCGCTCATCAACCACTTTTAGTTGCAGACCTCGTTGCAGATTGGCACAAACAAAAAAAAAACAATTGTAGAGCTATTCAGATCATCGGCAAAGGAGGTCTCTGGAAATCCTACCAAGTGCATCCACAAAGCATGTGTTGATTGAAAGCAATCCTCAACAGAGACCAACCTTGCAAACCAGTGGATGTCTAACACACCCGATGCTAGTAGTGTGGCCAGCAATCATGCAAATGAGCCACCACGAGGCAGTCGTGTAGTTTCAGAGAGCTTAGGATTCTATTTTTCCCTTCTAGATGCCTTGCAAAACACCAATAATCTTGAATTTGATGAATTGTTTAGGCAAGGGTTGTTAGATTATTTTTTGTTTGATGTACAATGTCAAGCAAGGAAGATTAGAGTAAAAGTTGACGAGGGTTATGATGCTGATGATGAAGATGAGGTAGAACACACTCCCAAGCGTCCCCATCTCATAGCACATGCCTATCATCCTCATCTTTGTGCTGCAATTTCTTCTTAAAGGTGAATGTATTGTCAAATAAAATAATAATAAAATTGTTGTCTGGACTAGTTTTTTCTATTTGTGGTGAATAATGTCAGTGCTGAAATTGCTTCTTTCTGATGCTCAACTTTTAAAAGGGCCAAATTATGTCGAATGGAAGACAAAGATGTGAACAATTCTCATTTTTGAGGAGTTATGGGGAATTGTCATTGGTGACATAACCAGACTGGAAGACCCAAATGAAAGGCAAAAGTTTGACAAGGCCAATGCCAAAGCAGTGACGTTGATAACACTCAACCTTACTGATGAAGTTCAAACTCACATTTGGGATGCGAAAACATCAAAGGCAACATGGGATTCTCTCTCCACAATCTACCAAGCGAAGAACCAGATGAAAATCCTCCATCTCTCGTCCAAGCTACATACACTCTGTATGCAAGCTGGTGAGAAAGTTGAGGAATTCTTATGGTGGGTATTTGAACTATGAGCTGAGCTTGTTGCACTTGGAGAAAAGGTGGAGGAAAAACTACTTGTCCCAATTACGTTGAGAGCTCTGCCATCTCAGTTCAAAATCTTTGTCACCATGTTGAACATCACAAAGCAAGATGTGTCATTTGACCAATTGGTGAATCTGTTGCAATAGGAAGAAGCCATTCGATCAGTCCAAGGTGAACTTGAGGACAAGGCCCTAATTTCCAGACAATCAAAAGGTCAGAAGTTTTGTGGAAAGCAGCCACAAAAACAACAAGAACATCAACAGTTGAAGCCTCCAAAGGCAAACTGATGGTGTCATATATGCAACAAAAATAATCATGACACTATCAACTGCTGGTACAATGCCTTATCACAAGGCAATTCAAGTAAAGAAGGCTTTTTTGGCCACAGTGATACTCAGCCATCCAAACATCGTCATTGTCACAGAAAGCACAAAGGCAATGTAGCGGGCCAACAAGATGATACATCAAAAGAAGATGAACCAGAAATAGCCAACTGCGGCACTCATCACAATCTAGTCCTTGTCTCCCAAACCTCGCAGCCCAAAAGGGATATTTGGTTGATAGACTTGGGTGCCAGCAAGCATATGACAGGCAATCGCGAGCTGTTAAATGCATTGACAGAACAACCTACTAGAGATAGAGTTTGAATTGTTGACAACAAGGAGTATGTTGTAGAGGGAATAGGCAAGGTCATCATTCCTCTTGGGACAAGCCATTGTACCCTCACCAAGGTGTTGTATGTTCCTAGTTTGAGAACAAACCTACTATCTGTTAGTCAGCTTCTAAACCACAAACTAAAAGTTGAGTTCTAGGTGAAGGACGGGGTCAAGACTTGTCTAATCTCAAGAGAAGGTATAATACTTGCTAGAGCATTTATGAAGGATAGATTGTTTGTATTAGATGCTATCTCCTCCCCTACAGTAGCTCTATCAGATTCAACAATAGAATCTACTAGACTCTGGCACTATCGCTATGGGAACCTTTCAATCAGCTCCTTGCATCAGCTCAGCTCCAAACAAATGGTAAGAGAACTACCCCCAATTTCAAATTCATTGCCTATATGTCCTAGATGCCTTGTAGGTAAATAACACCAAGATCCGTTCGAGGCTAGTAGCTTCAATGCTAAACATTGCCTTGAGTTGGTACACACTTATCTGTGCAAACCCATGCCTACTTCATTTTCAAGACATAAGTACTTCCAATTGTTCATGGATGACTTCTCACAAAGACCTGGGTGTACTTCCTCAAGAAGAAGCATGAAGCCTTTGCCAACTTTGAGGACTTTCACAAGCAGGTTGTCAAAGATACAGGCTAGTCACTTCTTGTCCTCCTCTTAGATCAAGGGGGTGAATTCACCTCCAAGGAGTTCGTGGCATACCTGAAGCATCATGGCATCAAGTAGCACCTAACTGCTCCCTATACACCCCAATAGAATGGAGTTGTAGAACATCGCAATCTGACTGTCATGGAGATGGCTCAATGCATGCTCTCCATAGCCAAGTTGGAGGAAAGATTTTGGGCAGAAGTAGTGCAGATAGCTATATACCTCACCAATAGGGTACCAACAAGGATCCTGCAACACAAGACACCTGAAGAGGTATGGATTGGACAAAATCCTTCAATTTCTCCTCTAAGGGTGTTTGGATGCACAGCATACATGCATGTCCCTGGCAATAAGATAAAGAAGACTAATCCTAAGATGCTCCAGTGTATATTGTTGGGATACAGTATTACATCAAAAGCATATCATCTCATAGATCCTGAGACAAAGAAGATACATGAGAGTCGAGATGTGGTGTGTGATGAATTGTCATTTGAATCCTTATCACAAAAAGAAGAGAAACAACCTCCTGCTTCTCATAAATTGCTCTCACAATCAGATGATGAGCATGTGGAAGACTCTCACAAAGAAAGTGAACTACAAGGAGAGTTGTATGTTGATTTGGGCCCTCTAGAAAACATTACACACCAGTAGTAGCACAGTCAACCTCCAAAGTGGGTCCAAAGTACAATTAGGGACTCTAACCTGTACACTCTTCTAGACACTTCGTCAGGAGTCAGAAAAGAAATAAAGTGAATCTTGCGCTCATGAGCACTTTTGTTGACAGCACTGAACCTGACACAATTCAAGAGGCATTAAGCCAACCTTAGTGGAAGAAGGCTATGGATGCAGAGTATAATTCTCTGATGCAAAATGGAAGAAACCCATTGGTTGCAAATGGATCTTCAAAACAAAATACAAGGCAGATGGATCTATCGACAAGTACAAAGCACGACTTGTAGCAAAGGGATATGCTCAACAGGAGGGAATTGATTATGAAGAGATCTTTGCACCCACTGCGAAGATCAAAACTATCAGAATGGTCTATGCATTGGTAGCACAGAAAGGATGGAAGCTTCAGCAGATGGATGTCAAGAGTGCTTTCTTAAATGGTGATCTCAAAGAAGAAGTGTACATGACCCATCCAGAAGGGTTTGTTGATGAATATCATCCACACAAGGTATGTCATCTCATCAAATCAATTTATGGCCTTAAGTAATCTCCTAGGACATGGTACATTAAGATTGATGGTCACCTATTGTAGCATGGATTCACTTGTAGCCCCTGAGATCCTAATTTGTATATTAAGAAGGTAGGTACAGAGATTGTCATTTTGGTTTTGTATGTGGTCGATCTTATTCTCACTGGCAGCTCAGACAGTCTCATTGATGATATGTAAAGAATGATCTCAAGAACTCCTTCGACATGACAGATTTGGGGCTAGTTCATTATTTTCTTGGCTTGAAGATATGGTAGAAGAAGAACCACATATTCATCTGCCAAATGAAATATGCCAAGAAACTCCTGGAAAAGTATAGAATGGTCAACTGTAAGCCTGTTTCCACTCCAATGGAGAAAGGTTTGCAACTATACTGCTTCCAAGATTCACCTCAAGTAGATGCCACTCTCTACAGGCAACTAGTTGGGAGCCTCATCTAGTTGACCTACACTAGACCAAACTTATGTTTTGCTGTCAGCTATCTCTCTAGATTCATGCAGGAGCCAAAGAAGTGTCATTGGGTTGTAGCAAAGCATGTGTTGAGATATATTTGAGGCATAGTTGATTATGGTCTGGAATATAAGAAGAACAATCAATTCTTCTTATAGGGATATACAGACTCAGATTAGGTAGGATCTGTAGATGACACGAAATCAACCTCAGGATATGTTTTTCATCTTGGATCTGGGCCAATTTCATAGGTTAGTAAGAAGTAAACTATTGTTGCCCTTTCATCCATTGAGGCTGAATACCACGCTACATGAGAAGTTGTGTGTGAAGCAATTTGGTTACATCGCATTCTGGCAGATATGGACATTCCTGAAGAGAAGTCACCAGTTCTCTATTGCGACAATCAGGGTGTGTTAAAACTTGTGAAGAATCCAATTTTCCATGAGCGTACCAAACATATTAAGGTCGAGTGTCATTACATTCGGGACCAAGTTTTGAACCACCACATCCAGCTCCAGTACTACCCTACAGACTCTTAAATAGCAGATATGTTCACTAAGTCTCTTAGTAGGATCAAATTTGAACTGTTTAAGGGGTACATTTGTAAAAAGAATGTAATAGGGGGGGGAATGTTAGCATAATATATATCTATTACATTGTTACATAACTACATGGTTACATTAGTTGGTTCTGCAGTTATACCAACTGCTTTGACAGTTTCTTCAACTGTTGCATACTATATATATGCATCTTGTATATGTTTTGCATCATCGAATAAACATATCCTTCTATGCTTCTCTTCACAAACTAGAGGGGTTCTTCCCTTTTTGTTGTATATAGATGAGTCAACCAAGATCAAGTGAGAGATCTAGGGCAAATAACCAAACCCTAAATGACAAAGATCAGACTATAACTAACTGTTAGAAGTAGATCCCAGAAAACCAAAAGCACAACAGAGATTAGGGAGTAATTTAGAACCTGGATTTGAGAGCAGAAATACCAAAGACCAGGGTGTTTGGGTGCCTTAGACTCAAATTAGGGTTTTCTAGAATCTCAGAATATCACCAGACCTATACCTTCCTGCTCTATTTTCTTCTCAGAAATTATCTTCAGAAACCTATTTCTCGAAACCACACACAAGAAAAGAGGAAAAGGTTGTGCTTTGTATAATGGATTGCCTTAGTCAAACCCTGTGTTGGTGTTTCAACCTCCATTACAATGATGATTAGATCCAAGAGTACGTGCCCTAGGAGGGCATATGCTAGATCTCTAATAATATGCTAGAAATATGAATGAAAATGATGATGATTACCACAAGATGTAAAACCGTAATTGATGAAGATGACTCAAGATCATGCACCAACAAGGAGAGTGATGAAGAAGGCTTGAAACTCCTTTCAAGACCTGTAAACAAACTTTAATAACATTCACAAGTAGATAACACCTTCAAGCATGAAGCACACTCTAGCATAAAAGATCAACACATGAGAGCAAACTCCAATTTTACATTAGGTAACTTATGATCCACTAGGTGTAAAATGAAATACAAAACTCCTTTATATATGCACTCTTGGTCACTTACAACAAATAAAACACAATGACGCTGACAAATAGTAAATAGGGAGGTGTTCTAAGCTGACACCACAAGAGAGGGGCTAAAAAGCCCATTTGGGCCTAGGGTACTCAGGTGCCCTGGTCCTTTGGCCCCACAAACTCTATGGAACTTTGTACCAAATGTTGTGGGCTTAGTCCAATCTTGTGTTGATTTCATCAAGTTTATTCATCGGGATTGAGATTTTATCATTTATGCTAAAAACTGGTGTTAAAATAGGTCCTAATTAACAAAGGCAACAAATTAGGTCCAACTAGGTGCTAAACTAAGTGTAAAATGCTAGTGTACACATTTTACTCTATAATAGTTGATACAAACTCTCCTAGCCTTGGAGAGATTTATGAGTTATTTGATAGCATATTTGGGTAGATGAAGCAATCCATTCATAGTAGGGATCTTAATTTGGGATTCTATAAAGAGCATGTTAAGCTCATTGTGACATGGTAGTGGAACACTTTGAATACCCCACTTCATATGGAGCTTATGCTCTAAATCCCAAATGGTATGTAGCAAGGCCTAGGAGAGTGCCTCCATCTCATGATGAAAATGTGATAGAAGGGTTCATTAAGGCCCTTTGAAAGATGTATATTGATGAGGAGTTTACTTTACTTTGAATATAGTCACTAACCTTTGTTAATCTCTATGTTCCAACATTAAACGAACTAGAGATGAGGATAGATAGAGCTACATTAGCTCAAACCAATCCTATTCAATGGTGTATGTGGCATGACAATGATGCATCAAAGTTGAGGATACTTGCTACTCACCTCCTTTCATGGGTTGTCAATTCTTCTACTACAAAAAGGAATTGGTCCACATATAATTTTATCTAGTCAGTTTAGAGGAATGAATTGATCTCTCAATAAGAGGAGAAGTTGGTGCCATGCATAATGTCTTGTATCTTTAAGATCAACAAACTCCTAAGTATTGTTAGACTCCAACCACATATTGGGATGTTGATCCTAATGATGTCATAGAAGTTAATGAAAAAGAGGCAAAGGAGGGATTGTTTAGGGTTCCATTGGATGAGATAGCCTCTTGTAGTTGTAGTGACTTTGATTTTGATATAGTGTTAGTAGATGTTGTTTTGGCATAGTGGATGTTGTTTTGGCGTATTGGTAGATTTTCTATGTTTTTATCACTTTGTAGTTGAAACTTTTAGCCTTTAATCATTTTGTTGTAATTTTTATATAATATATGTACATTGATAATGAAATCAATTAAATTTTGTTAATTTGTTGGTTGAATCTCATGTGAAATCTCAATTCAACTCTAATGTTATGTATTAAGGTTCTATAATGTATATGATGAATGTCTTTGTTAGGACCCATAGTCCTAGCTATTTCTTCCTAATTAATTACTTTTGTATTAAGCTTTATAAATATAAGCATCGGGTAGCTGATAAGGGTGTGGTGGCGACCACCAAGGTTCAAACCCCTGTAGGGCCAATGAGGTCACAGGTCATGTGTGCCTTCGCTGGGCTGTCGTGCTTGTAGGCTAAGTGTGCCTTCATTGGGCTGGTGTACTTGTAGGCTGTGTACCTTTGCTGGGCCAATGAGCTCGTGGGTTTGACCAAAGGGTAATAATGCCCATTGGGGACAAAGACCCCCTAGTTGTGGTCTCAAGCGATAAAGCTAATGGGAAGAGATCCCCCGTAAGGGTCTCTCTGAGCCCGGACCAGGGTAAAAATTTGGGTACCTCCAATAAAAAAAAAAAAAAGCATCGGACACATATGCTTTTTAAAATCATCTTTTTGTTAAATTAGTTTCAAGTGCACATGCTTGATAAGTAGTAGTTCTTTTGGGTAGAATTAGTATAAATTAGGGTTTGACACTAGATTGGATCATCCATGAATTATATTGTATTGAGCATTGCTTAGTAGGTTGCCCCCTAGAAGAGGCCAGCGATATATTGTAATATGAATTTTATCATTTCAATGTAATATTATTCTTTTGTTTCCATCTACAATATATATTTTTGTTATTTGGATAATTTCTTATGGGAAGGACCATATCAACCTTATCAATATACTATATGAATACTTGAAATTTTCCTATATTTTTAAAATTTCGCTCTTTTTTGGTAGCCATCCATTGTTGTACCCTAAAAATTGGCCTCCCAAAAATCTATCCTGAAAATACATCTCCTCATCCTCTATTCATCTCAAAAACATAGTGTAACATAATCAAACAAATATTATAAACTATTGAATGTTTCAGATTTTTTAAAAATTCTTTATAAACACTACATAAATTGCATTGAAATAACAGTAGATTATAAATTTCCACTATAAAAAAAGTTGCAGATCAATCTATTTTTGGACTATAAAAAATGCCCATCACTCTATTAGATCTAGGAGATGCCTCATGGATACTGAAAGGTCTCAATTTGTAATACCAATGATAATGAAGAACCTCATCTCAAAAACTTAGTGTAACATAATAAAACAACAAATATTTTAAACTATTGAATGTTCCAAATTTTTAAATTTGTAATACCAATGATAATGAAGAACCTCATCTCAAAAACTTAGTGTAACATAATAAAACGACAAATTTTTAAACTATTGAATGTTCCAAATTTTTAAAAATCCTTTATAAATACTATAAATACGACATAAATTTCATTGAAATAACACTAGATTATAGATTTGCTCTATAAAAAAGTTACATATGAGGTGTTTTAGGTCAGCTTAAGAAATAATGTAATATTAAGTGCATTACTTAGCCAATAGATTAATAAATATAAAAAATAGGGATTTATAAATATTAAAAATATAGAATTTCAGATTGCAGAGATCTTGAAATGTTATATAACATCAAATACAGAACAAGTTCAGTGACAATAGGCATGGCTTCAAGGCGACTATTTGACTACAGTTACAGATAATAGAGGTGATTGCTGAAACGATAAGCTCTTCTTATTAATAACAGCAGGTCATGTCTTACCATCCAAACAGATCCTGATCATCTTGCAAAAATAAAGAGTCATCGTTATGTTGTACTATATCCTGATCCTGATCATCCTGGGTGAGACCGAATGTAGTTTCTGTCGTGACAGACGCAAGATTAGCCTGTGCATTGAGGAGCTCCGCTTTTGTGGTTGCCAGTTCTGATTGTAGTTGTAATACTTGTTTCTGCAGTCGACAAACTACACCAGTGCAGCCATAGATTGGATCATGCACTCTCGCACTTGCTTCAAAGACCATGCTGGTTACAGCATCTGCTCTCTTCTCTGCCGGAATATCCTGCAATAACAAAACAGCATAATAAAGGGCAACAGATTCTTACGTTTTGTTTCACTAAATACTAAATACTACTATATTTGTTAAAACTGAGAAAAGGAGTAATATTAAAGTCGGTCTTTTCACAAAATCGAAGAAAGCATTTGTTGTATACCTGAAGGGTTTTGACAATCTTGCTTGTTCCAAATAATCTGTGTACTAGTAAAAACTTGAGACGATCGTTTGGTGGGAAATAGGGAGCAAGCACGCAATTATCTCCACATTTTCTTCGTTGCATCCTGCAGGCTGCACAAGGATAAACAATCCCAGACATCTCTTGCGCTTTCTGTTGCATCAGCAGAAGAAAAAATTATAAAAGTTTTAAGAGTAAAGCTAGCAGATCAGAGTCGTATAAAATAAGTAACTACCTAAAATTGTAATTAATGAACGCTTATCGAACCTAAGAATGTAGGAGATGATATCGATTTCTGGTGTTGAGTGGCTATTCTCTATTTAAACATCATCTGATTCAATGGTAAAACAATCAATAACAATTTTACACTTCATTTTTTTATAAAACGTGATAAATAATTGTCTTATTTTTATTTACCAAAATTGATTTTTGATTTTTGATTGTTGAAGTGAATGACTTTTTTTCTATGCTGTTTTAGAACAAATCTGAAGCAGTCCCTTTTCAAATAAAACAGCTAATTGCCGAGTTCTGCCTCAATGGTGCACTGCTGTAAACTGTCCTTCTGAGGGGATGTATGTGGTGAAAATAAATCTTGGAACATATGTGGGGTGGCCTCACTGCGTGTATGGTGTAAGCAATAAAAGAATCAATGATGCTGACGCTCACGACTTGGATCTACCCTACGACTTCGACTTCCACTCAAAAAAATTTCTTCTTGTTTTTATTTACAGCGGAAGCTGCTAAGTGTGAAACATATGATACATCAAGTGGAAAATTAATATGCTGATGGCCATTGGATTGTTAGTTTTTGTGTTGCAATACATTTGTAAATTAGTTGAATAGGTTAAGTCGTGCTAATAGTTATTTTAATATATATAAATATAAGTTAATTATAAGTTTAGAATATAAATATATGAGAATATACAAAATTGATCTTCATAAAATATCATAATTTAACACATTGTAAAAAATATCATTTGTTTTACAAAGTATTAGTTCCGAAGGTGTGCAAACTAATATGAGACAAGTTGTAAAGGTTAACATCTAAACTACAAATCACCAATACCAAGTTCTTATA
Organism: Cunninghamia lanceolata; assembly: GCA_027924645.1. NCBI lineage: Eukaryota > Viridiplantae > Streptophyta > Pinopsida > Cupressales > Cupressaceae > Cunninghamia > Cunninghamia lanceolata. The sequence continues at coordinate 28,627,691 of BSBN01000261.1, read as the reverse complement.
ATACCAAATGTTTTTCTTGTCTAGTTTCTAACTGATTTTAGTTTCGCTTCGCTATTTATCTCTTAGTTGTCCAATTGTTTTAATGTACACATATGAATATATACACATGTTTTCCCTACATAAAATCGGTATGTCACACGTTCAAATGAGACAATTCGTAAACCAAGAAAAGGTATTCAAATCATGTCATGGTTTATTTAATATATAACTACTTTAAGAGGTTCAAACCTCTAGTTAGGTGTATCATATGGGGACAATGTAAATGCACTAGACAAGCTCTTTGGAATGAATTTGTCTATTTATTTGAGCTCCATAGAAGATGTTGTTTAATATATGATCCTTCCATAAATGTATATGGAAGTTGGAATGTTTGGCAGTATTTAATATCAAACTAAATTGAAAAATAAAAAGGGGAGATGGAGTTTTTTGTATGAGCAAAAGACTAAGTTATTCCCCAAAGTGTATGACCTATTGGTGTAATTATTTATTTAATTACACTTTATTAAGTTTAACTTGTGGCTTTTTAAAGCTCACTTAGGGTTTCTTCCCTTGCAATATAAAAGAAAGGTCTCTCATGTAATTATTGAATTCCAATATCATTATTGCATCCATAATCAAGTAAATTTATCCTCTTGTCTCTCTCTTGTAGAAGGTAATCTATGGTTTTACAGGTGATCTTGGGAGCTCTTCCATGGTATCAGAGCTTGAGATCTGCAAGCCTCTTCTCAAATCTAGAAGAAAATTAGAGAAGATATTTTTTTGTAAACTAGACCTCTTTATTAAATTTAGAGCAGTCAAGAAAGTTAAATTAGCCTTTTATTTGGCTTGATTTGAGCATTCGAGGCCAGATCTACAAGGGTTTGAAGTGGGTATTTTTTGCATCTAAAGGGTAGCCACAATTTTACAGTATTTTGGGTCAAATTTCACTCTACCATCACATTCAAAAAGCCCAAAAATCTTAAGATCAACTATCAAGTTGTTGAAATCAATCTCGGGAGCATCTGGAGATTTATTTTGCTATCAGAGATGTACAACTCCCATACAACCTTATCGTATGATTTTTATCAAAAAACAAAAAATATATATAGGCACTGCATGCCCCAAATCGAGACATGCAAGGCCCCTTTTGGGTTAAGTTGGGTGTTGGCTAAGGCTTTGGGCTTGAAATCTAGCCCAGTTGGCCTCGTTTTTGGGCCCTATCAACCTATCTTCAGGTTGCCACTAGTGAAAGAATTCATCACCACAAAACATTGCTCCAACGCTGCCCTTTGTCGAACATCACCTCAATTTCCACTAACACCCCACTGGAGGGCTACTCCACCTAGCCAACCACACAAAACAAGATCTATTTCACTTGTTTGTGAATTCTCCTTTATAGAAGTAATTTTGGTTTTACAAATCTTCTTTCTGATTTTCACATAATAAAGCATTCTATGTTGTTTTTTGAGCCCATTTGACTAGTTCACAAGCAAGAACTAAGGTGTCCTATATCAATCTTCCCCTATGAAAACTAGTTTTCTTTGACATACTTGTAAGAGCTAGGCCAAGCTCTTGAATAGTGAGCATCATATCAATGAAGTGTTGTTCTTTATTTATTTCGTTTCAGATACAATTACCAAGAACATATTCCACCATGCTTTGTAAGGGGTCATTGAGAAAATGATCTAAGAATAGTTGCTTATAGTGATAAAATAATATTTCTTTTATGCTCCCAGTATTAATGCACACCTATTTGTTATGGTCTTGAATGGCCTCTATATGTTCCTTGTTGTTGTTGTTGTTGTCTTCCAAGTATTGAAAGATGAATTTAGTACCCTTATCTCAATTTTAAAACAACTAAATATTTCTCAAATTTGATCCCCTTTCCCTTTATAAGCTTCTAGTTTTCTAAGATTTTTCTCAATAGAGGTAGCAACCTTTTGTAGATCATTGTTTGTTGGTGAGGCAACTAGAAGGCACCTAACTATTTCAAGATGGCCTTTATGGGTGCACGCAACTCTTTTCCTTTTTTATGTCATTTTGTGACCATAATATCTAAGAAAGTGAGTGCATAGAGTAAGAGCTCACTCACACCATTAAATCCATCCCTTGTTATCATTCAGGTGAGGTTGTTCATTCTAGATTGCTCTAAGGGTTTCGATATAACTTGGTTTGCACAAGTGAGAGAGCCCAACTTGAAAAGTAGGGGATTACAAGTTACAAATTCATTGGAGAGGAAATAAGTGGTAAATAGGGTAGATGATTGGAAAGGGTAGAAGATATAAGTGAAGTTGTACTAATAGACCATCCTTAGGAGGAGCAAGAGGGATAAAGGGATCCATATAAAAATGATCTACATAACTAAAGTTTGGAAAGGTGCCTTGAAAGAAGTTGGATCAAGTGAACCAGTGAGAAAGGTGGGAGTTTTCCTAGCCAAAGAGCAGTTTAAAGACATCAAATTTAGCTTGTGAAAGTTTACTGGGGCTAGCTTAACTATGATTGCTGGCATGTTCAAATATATTAAAATCTCCAACCAATGACCCAAGGAATTACATATCCATTTTAATAGTTTAGTTCTAACACTTCATTGAAGGCATAAATGGAGCATCTAGATAAGACAAACACAACACACGATGATATGTAGGATCCACTCCTCCTAAGAAAAAATAGAATGAAAATTCTAAGATGATATTCTGCAATTACAGCTATGTCATTCTATAGTCATACCTCTGACATAATAATCTCCTTGGCTAGATGGTTCGTTGACACGCAGCCTTATCTCTTTAATTAATAGTGGATGTAGGTTGGTATTCCATTTCAATGTACATTGACAACTTGCAAGATAGCAATATAGACGGATGTAAAATAGAGTACAGCTAAGGCATGCGCACACCGCTTGAAGAAGGGGCAAACTAGTGATGGTCACTCGATTTACTAGATTTGTTAAAGAAACAATGAACTAAAGTAAAATGTCTACTCTTGTGTGAATTTATAAGCAGTTAGATCATGTTTTAGTGAGTAAGAAGATGAATCTTATTCTTAAAGAGGAATGAGCCTAAATTTGCCTTCCAAAAGGTGATATGTGAAACTCGGATCTAATTCCATTCCCATTGTGTGTTGTACAACACTCCTCATTCCTCGTGTTGAGAAGAAACGAATGTTGATGCACATGGAGCCATATGAGCCACTTTACCCAATTTTACTTGGAAGTCGGATGCAAGACGTCTCTTCAAATATTATAACATATTTAAAAAAGGAAAATGTTTAAAATGAGTTTTGGTTAAGGGCCTTTTTTGTCCTTTTATATGTCATTGTTTCACACATTAACACATGACATAAATTAAACTTAAAATATGTGGCACAATTTTTATTGTTCTTTTAGTGAACGTGGAGAATTCCATTTACAGTTGTATTGGAATTGGACTAGATTGAAAGGAGTACTATTGAAAAGGTCATAACATCAAATCACAAACTTTATTTTTTCACTTCCCTTTTACTAGGTCTCAACAAATTTTATTTTTCCATTTATTTTTATTATTTATTTAAATACTTTTTTTAATTTCTTTTCACTACATTTTCAAGTTTTTTATAAATTATCAAGTTGTATTTAATATTCAAGGCACCTTTATGATATTTTCACTACTATGCCTTCTAATGAACTCTCCTCTTCCTAATGATGGATCACTATGTGTGATCTGAAATGTCGATGCACAAATGTACACAGTTGAACCAAAAAAAATAGATAGAGATGATATCAAGGTCAATGTAAGCTTAACACCATTGTTCTACAAGTATCAAATTCTAAATGCATTTTGGTCATACATAATTTAATAATAAGAAAAATAGAAGGTTACTTAACTTATAGCATAATTTTAGTGAAAATGAATGCAAAAATTTTTCCTAGGGGCATTGGAAATTTTATTTAGGAAAAAATAACTCTTTTTTAAGTCAAGAATATGTTATATTCATTTGCTTTAGTTTAATTTAAAACCTTGCTCTACATCAAAGTTGTGAAACATGTATGAAATTTATTGTAACAAACCTTCTCAATTTCCCATATAGGAATTTGATACTACACAAGTGAATAAAATTGTGAAAGTCTTGTAGACAACTAAAATTGTCTCATCACTATTTCAGCCACCATCAAAACAACACTTTACTATTTTCTCTATAATTAATTGAATAAATTCCTATTTATTCAATTAAAATTATCCAATTTTTATCCTAATTATTATTTAATTAATAAACTCACTATTCATCACTATTCACCCATAATTAATTGAATAAATTGGAACTATTTATTCAATTAATTAACCTTCTTCTATAGTCCAATCTTAGATAAATAAATTCAAATATTTATTTAATTCCCTATTTTATCCACTTTTCACTAAGTTGGCTAGAATCAATTAGTCAACTAATCCTCCACTTGCACAATCCTAAACATGATCAACTCATTCAAACCTCGCACAAAGTTTAAAACTCTACATGGGTCTTTTTGATTTGTACATAGGCATGGGTCTTTTTACATGGGAATGGGTCAAAGATTTTCCCATACCTCTAACATGCCCCTAAGGTACCCTTTTGATCCTCATCATCCATTTTCCCTAAGGGAATCCTCAACCATTGGTTTACCTTGAATCTTGGATCCCTCCATGTGCACATATCACATGGTACCACTTGAAGGCTCCTCATAACTCTAATTCTCTCAATCATCCTAAACCCTTGATCATTCAAACTAATCTTGGCCATTGTTCATCCTCCTTAAAAATCTATAGATTGAACCTCACCTAAGGCAATTTCATCAACTAAGAGAATGCAAAGTCATGTTGCTAATAAGATTACCCACACCTGTCATCAACAATCCTTGAGCACATCCATGATATCTTGGTACAACAAGGATTGGTGTTGGCTTAATGAGAAATCATACTAAAACCATCTTCATCAACAAATCACTTGGAGCACATCTCAACATCAAATGGAAGGTATAAAGTTTGCTTTAAGTTACATTATTTTGTTTACTTTCCATTTATTCCCTAATCTAATTTAGAAGGTTAATAGAGTTCACATTTACATTATTAGTTATACTTTACCTTCTTCATCTTGTCAATCATACATTAGAGACCTTATTTTTAGGGATCCCTATGTGTGCATCGATTATCCTAGCCTTGTTGATCCTACTACTAGGGATCCCTACATATGCACTAATGATCATGTCCCTGGTGAAGCTTGCTCCCTCATCTATACATCCGGTACGACCTACTGTGGTACTCTCCATACTATCCTTCTAATGATTACTTAGCTTACTAGGTTGCTAACTAATGGGGTATTGCTAGGTGAATTGGTTGATGTTATGCCTACCATGCCTTGAACTCGCATGTAGTTCTTTGTCCACTACTCCTACTCTATCATGTTATGGTACTCCTCATAAGGAGTGCCAAATCCCAATGGCTATCTACAAGTCAATCCTCACACCCCATTTTCCCTCCTCTCAAGCCACATGTGTAAATATGTGTGGCCCCTTCACTAGTACCCCTATCTCAAGCCAAATTGTTGATGTACTATATCTCTCCTATATCTCTCTATGTAGAAAAATGACTAAACAAACAAGAGATGCATTAGGTCCTTGACCCAATGCTCACACTCCCTCTAGGGTCTACATATCGCTACTTATAAGTCATCCAGAGCCCTTTTCCAATGCTCCTAGTCTCCAAGGTACCTATATCTCTACCGCCTACCCCATGCATAGACATACAACTCCCCTACTACTCTAGCATCACCACCCCACTGGCCTGAGCATTGTTATATTCTCCTAGGCCCAAACTTGTAGTACTGTCATGCATCCTAGGCTCTGCCCTCCCCTATACATGATTAGGTGAAGATCCTGATATAATTATGCAAGCACACATGACCCCCACACAAACACTCTGTTCCGATGTTGCATATCTACAACACACCCTACAAGACCAATCATAAAGCATATAGCAATCTTGATAGGAAACAATATACTATTGACAAGGGTTGACATAACCAAGGCAACCTCCTCCACCTGTCCCTTACATGGATTGATATCTAGTGAAATCTATCATCAAGGCGTAACTCCAAACATGAGTGGATCTCCTTGCATAAATTCTAAGACAGTTATGCTAACTGATGGAAATGGGCTTTCTGAGTCCATGCACCACATTCTTCATTGATTTTGATTAGTGTTTTATTTTCTTTATATTTCCATTTTTAATAATCAAGTCTAATTTTTAAATTTTACCATTTTTATTTCATTAATATGCATTCCTCAAGGAGGTATCTATAATGCTTTGGAGACATCTCAGTGCTAACTTCATAAGGATTCTATAAGTTTCTTAGTAGTTAATATGCAAAGTTTGAATAGATGGGTATGCATTGTTTTTGTTAGATAGAAACAAGAAAGAGATTACCAATCTATATTATAGGGCAACTTATCATTCTCATGTCTCTTCCAATGTATTTGGTTACATTCATAATTAATGTTGTGTCCTTGTAGCTAACTTGTTTGTGCAAACTCTAATGTTTACATGTATTTCACATAATCTTTTATTATAAATAATTCCTTTGTTTTGTCTCTAGGAATATTTGAAGGCATCAATTTGGTTATAAACTAGTGTTTTAGTTTTGTAAGTGTTGGTGTCATCCACCTCCCAAGAGCACAACATGCAGAAAATAACCTTCACAATACGAGAGAAGGAAAGCTATTTCACCAGAGGATAGAAAATGTATTGAGATGTAAAAAATATTTACAAATGTACAATATATAGGTGTGTTCAGGAGCTGGTAGATAAAAACTACCCAAACAGTAAATGCAACTAATTATCTAATATGAACCTAATTTAATATTTGTGTTGGATGCCTAAGTAAACTTAATCATGGGTAAATGGTATTTATTCATTTACTCCAACACCCCCTTAAGTGCAACTTAGGGGGATTATTATGCAATATGAGCAAGATGCAATATGGGTCCCAACTACACAACCATGTTAGGTACACATTTACAATGAAATGCAATCTCTCACAAGCAGAGAAAAGGAGGAAAACCCTGTGGGAGAAAAATCATCTCCAAAAGAGAGAAAAAGTTAAAAAAGGTGAAAGGAAGGAGGACTCCATAGGACTTCCCAAGGACAACTTCCGTTGGCAAAATACAAAAGGAGAGAGACTATGTAGCCCCCCCATAGTAAAGAATAGAAATGTTGAAGATCCCCCCATGATGAAGAAACTCCTGTGTCGATCCTGGAAGCCTAAAGATAAAAGAATATCCAATGTCTGCAAACAACATGCCTCCCTTTAGGGAGAAACAAGTCCAACAACTGATGCAAGAGAAACTTCAACTCTAAAACAAGAGAAGGGAGATGAAGAATCAGCATGAAAGATGCCTCTGAAAACTGTGCCGGTGCCTCCATGTAACCAAATGTCACATCATGATCAGGTGCAACCTCAACCAAAGAAGGTCGATAAACAAGACCATGTGGAAACTCTGAATCAACAATCTCCAAAGACACATATGGTGTGATAGTAGTGCTGATACTATCATCAAAATGAAGGGATATACCCTCAAATACATCATCCAAATCAGAAATGTGAGATTCACTAAACAACTCTGAAAGACCTATCAAGTGACTATCCCACAAAGAAAGATCTAAAGGATCAAGAACATCCTACTGTGCTTAAGAACCAATCACTAAAGGAACAAGATCTGAAGTAGGAGAAGAATAAACACATTTCTAAAGAACTCCAAAGTTCAAATGACCAATCTCTCATGAGCAATTGCTACCAGCACTAGCAAGTGGAGTGTGAGGCTCATAATCATCATCCTCAACAAAATGAGAAAAAGCATAGAGATGAGATTCATGATCAGCTTCACCAACTACAATGACTTTTCTAGTATCAGCCTCTCTAATGAAAATAGAATCTGCAATGAACTCTACAGTCTTAGGTACCTCACCATGAGTACTCTGATAGATAAAAAGAAGATTTGTGTACAAATCAAGAATACAAAGTACATCTCTAAAATAACCATCACCAATCTCAACATTGTCTATCCTTGCAACATCCAAAAACTTACTATCCCCTAACAAGATCTTAGAAGTATATGTAGGATGAAGACCTAAAAAGGGATAGGGAGAAAAACCCATGTGATGTGATGCTCCTAAATCCAAAAACCATCTATCATGTCCAAAGTGAACTGTAGAAGTAACCAATGCATGTCCTTTGAGCTTGCCTTCTTGACCTTTCATCCCATTTGTAAATCCTACATTCCCTGACTGTGTAGGTTTAGATAAAGATGAAGGTGGTTATAGGAGTCATAGATGAGGGCAGCTGAATGTTGTTCTTTTGAAGAAGATGTGTAAGCTCATCAATCTTCTTAGTATAACAATGGTGGTCATCATGACCTTTCTTCTTGCAATACACACAACTAAACTTCTCATTCTTAGGTTTATCTTCTTTGGAAGAGGTGGTGGACTCATTAGGCTCTGTCTTAGCCTTAGGTTTCTTCTTCCCTTTGCTTTGAGATGTTTGTGCAACTAATGTATGACTCTTAGAGGATCCATCTACCTGAGCAAGTTTGGCTTGCTCCCTAGTTAAATGATCACAAAATGTCTCAAAAGAAGGCATTTTAAAAGCATTACCCAAAGCATCCATAGTGGAGTAAAAAGTCAAAGAAAAAATAGCAAATGGACCTCTTAGCTTAGATAGAATCAAGAAAATAGACTTCTTATTAGTTTTATCCTTCTCACATCCTACTAATTGTGACCTCACAGATTTGAACTTGACTAGATAAGATTTCATCAATGGAAGGAAATACATCTGGGGAAAGAGAAGTCAATTCTGCCTCTAGTTGGAAAGCACATAACTCATTGATCTGATCAAACAAGTTATTGAGCTTATCCCATACCTCCTTGGGTGTATTACACTCCTCAATGTGGAAAAACAAACTGTCAGAAACATGCAAAGCCATCAAACCCATAGCTTCATCACACTTGTTCATGTGAGCAAATATCTCATATTCCTTAGTAAGAGTGGGTTGTTTATCATGCAATGTGGACCACAAACCCTTAGATTGGAGCAACCTACACATTTTAATCTTTTGGGTATGATAGATATGAGGACTTAAAAGGTTAAATGAATAAGGAGTAGCTATGACAACAAATGCACCAAAAGCAAGGAAAATAGACACCAAACTGATACAATCAGGTCTAAAACCTCCAAGATATCAAAGATAACAACAAATGAAGCCTCTCAAAATAGATTTCACCTTTCCAAGATCTAAAAAATCTTAAGATATCACTCAGGAAGCAATAATGCAAAAAACATGTACCTGAGGAAGAATCTCGAAAAAGTGCACGGAGGTAAAAAAAATTAAGCCCTTGAGGGGCGATTGGTGGTAGGTTCCCGTGCCACAATTCTCCACATCTAAATGACAAATCACCACCAAATCACCAAGGCAGTCGAGCATACAAGTCACCAAGTCACACTGAGAGAAAGATAAAACAAGCCTTTGTGAGCCTTTCCTCACAATCAATGGAGTGTGAAGGGCTATATTAATAGCCAAAAAATGTCTGCACCAACAATGTGGGACAAAAAGTCCCTTATACACTTGAAGACAATGCCTAAACAATTCTAACGGGCCCATCTCGACTTCGAGCACAACAAAAACCTATAAATATTTGATGCAAACTTTACAGATTATAAAGTCTACTAAAAAATATATATCTAAATCGGCCAATCATTCACTTTGAAATGGCCTCTTAAGCCTATTGTTGTGAATAAATAGAAATGCATAGGGAGATCTATTAAAACTATCTTGTATCTTCACAAGATAGTGCAAGAAATATTGTACAGGATGATGTACATGCACTCCAAGCTCACTAGATTGAATTGCTCCTTTCACATTTGGAAATGTGAATCCCATAGCCTATATGTTGTAGGGCGTTCAAACAACAAATCGATAATACAAGCATACAACAATGCTATGATTCCTTCAATAAAAAAGATCTTGACAATGATCAACTCTAAATTGGCAAATATGCCTCCTCTGCAACCACCACTGGCAAATCTGCTTACACCAAATCACTCACGCCAAGATAGCAATGAAGGCAAAAGACACACTCGCCTGGCAAAGATTGAGGAAGAATATTGCTAGAAATGGTGATGTTGAAATTTAACAAATTTCAAATGCCAACAAAAAAAACTCCACTAAATAAATGATCTCAGACTCTGATGAAAACTCTCAATGGAAGGAGGTGCACGTTGAAGGCTCTGATACTATGTTGGTGTCATCCACCTCCCAAGAGCACAACCTGTAGAAAATAACCTTCAGAATACAAGAGAAGCAAAGCTATTTCACCAGAGGATGAAAAATTTATTGAGATGCAAAAAATATTTACAAATGTACAATATAGAGGTGTGTTCGGGAGCCAGTAGGTAAAAACTACCTGAACGGTAAATGCAACTAATTATCTAATATGCACCTAATTTAATATTTGTGTTGGATGCCTAAGTAAACTTAAGCATGGGTAAATGGTATTTACTCATTCACTCCAACAGTAAGGTTATGGTGTATGAAGACATTTTTCAAAACTTCTCAAGGTGATTTTGATAGACCAGACTATAGACCCTACAAGCTTTCCAATCAACTAGGTTTTGTATCTTTAGTACTTCCAACATAAGCCAAAGTGAAACACACTAAACAAATAAAGTTCAAAGTCACTTCAAATAAACAATCAATGGATGTCAAAATTTAAACACACACACAAAAGTAAATGCTAAAGCACAAACACACACTTCATACAAACAATAAATGTAAACAAAGTGAAATCAATTTTAAACATATAAATTGAAAACATATATGTCAATGCCAATGTTCAAGCCCATGCTTCACATAAACAATAAGTATATCAAATTAGAGTGACAAAGTGAATTCAATTTTAAACAAAGTGAAGCAAATGTAAGTCAATGTCAGATCTTAAACTCACACTTCACACAAATGATAAGTCTATCAAATTAGAGGGACAAAGTGAATTGATTTTTAAATATACAGAGTCAAACAAATATAAGTCAAAACCAAAGTTTAAACCCACACTCCACACAAACAATAAGTGTATCAAATTAAAGTGAATGCCAAAGTTGTGCTCCACACAAACAATAAATATATTCCAAAGTGAAACACACTAATTAAACATGTTTAAATTGCAACTTACCAGTAGTATAACACTAATTATGACAATGTTAATAGATTGCATTATGGTTAAGGAGTATTGTGATACTTGATAATTATAATTCACCATTTAAATTTCATGCCATTAAATGTGATGAAATTAAAAAAATTAAAAAAAAAATGTCAAATTTTATGCAATGAAAAATAATACTAAAATTCAAAAAGAATGAACACAAACAAAGATGAAATGAAAAAATTAAAAACTAAAAAAGAAAGATGTCAAATTTTATGCAGTAAAAAATAATATAAAAACTCGAAAAGAATGAACACAGACAAAGTTTAAGGAATGGTTATGGCCAATGGTCATTCCTCGTAGCCTTAGGAAGTGGGCCAATTCAACCCCTTTCAAATAAGAATCATTTGTAGTAAACAATAAATTAGTTTACATAATACATATTATATTTGTTGAATTCGATCTAGCTTCAACTATTCATTCAAGCTTCCAAACATTTCTAGACCCTCAAACAAAGAACATCAACCATCTTTTAAATTCATATTAATTTCCTTGCCAATAAACTAGTAAAATCACCTAAAGGTGCTATCAAATGGCTGATAGGAACATATATAAATAATCCTATAAGCAAAGCACTGCATAAAGGTACTATGAAATCATTGATAGGTACATATATAAATGGTCCTATAGACCAAGCACTCCACAAAATAACTTTTAAAAAACATAAATGTGTAGTGCTTGTCCAATAAGACTATTTATATATGTGCCTATCAACCATTTGATAGCACCTTAAAATACTTAAATAGTACATAAATTTCATTGAAATAATAGTAGATTATAGATTTTCTCTATTTAAACCTCTTTGATATTCTGAAATGATTTAGTTGCTTCATCTTCCCATTTGACAATTGCACCTTTCCTCAACATCTTGGAAATATCTTTTGTGGTCTTTGCAAAATTAGGAACAAATCTCCTAACAAAATTAATTTGTCCAAAGAAGCACTGAACACCTTTCACTGTTCTAGGGATCTGAATTTTGTCAATTGTAGCCACCCTTTCAGGATCAATCCTAACTCCATCCTTGGAAACAATGTGGCCAAGCAATTTTCCTTCCACTACCCCAAAAGCACATTTCTTTAGGTTGAGTGAGATGCCATATTCCAATGCTCTAATAAAGATGTGTTCTAAGTGCATGCAATGTTGCTCCTCCTTTTTTGAATAAGATGTCAAATCATCTTGATAGACAGCCAAGATTGAATCAATTAATCCTGCAAAAGCAACATCCATAGCCCTCTGAAATGTGGCACCTGCATTTGTCAACCCAAATGGCATTCTCACATATACATAGGTTCCCCATGGAGTGGTGATAGCAGTCTTGAACTATTCTGATTCTTTTAGTTTTACTTGATTGTACCCTGAAAATCCATCCATCATGGATAAGAGCTCACAGCTAGTCACCTTCTGCAACATGGCTTCCATGTTTGGCAATGGATAATTGTCCTTCAAAGAAGATACATTCGGATTTCTAAAATCCACACAAAGTCTTATGTCACCATTTTTCTTTCTAACTGGGACAAGGTTAGATACCCAAGTCGAGTGTCTGATGGGCATAATTATTCTAGCCTCCCTAAGCTTCATAAGTTGTTCTTGCATTTTTGGAGCTAAAGTTGGGTTGATAGGTCTTTGTTTTTGTCTAAATGGTTTAGCTTCAAGATTCAAAGGGATTTCATGCTGAAATAAATCCTCTCTATAAGCTTCCAGGTCCTCATATGACCAGGCAAAAACATGCTTATACTTTCTCAGTAGTGCAATCAGCATAGTTCTGATGTGTGGTTTGAGCTGTTTACCAATATATACCCTTTTGGGGGCATGAGATGTCCCCAAGTTTATTTCTTCTAAATCATTCTTGTTTGTTGGAGATGCCTTTGTAACAAATTGGTCCCTATTGTCAAAAGCTCTTTCTAAAGCAACCAGCCCTCTAGGGATTTTATTTGTCTTGAGTTGAATTACGTCCTTTCCTAAGAGAGTTTCTTTCCCATCTACAACCTTTACAAAGTTTCAAAAATCCACTTCTTGGTTCTCATACTCATCAATGCAATGTAGAAATCTCAGCAAATCCTTGTCATCATCAAATACCTGCCAGCTGCATATATTATCTGGCATTGCAGGTCTAAGCTTTACCTCAACATTTGTTACATCTGATAGAGTAATATCATCTGACCTTATAGCTACATTAGCTACAAAATTTGCCCTGACATTTTTTGATCTCTCTATCCAGTTTATTGAAAATGCGTCAAGCAATTCAATTGTATCCCAAACAACATGCTTATATTGTTTCAACCTTTTATTCTTTGATGCATACTTATCTCTGACTTGGGACACAACTAACTCTGAATCCCCAAATACTTTGAGCATCTTGATCCCATGCTTCAAAGCAACATTCAACCCTAATGATAGAGCTTCATATTCTGCAATATTATTCGTACAAGAAAACTTCAGCAATAATGAGAATTTCAGAAGCTTACCAGCTGGAGACAAAAACACAATTCCAGTACCAGAGCCTTCCTTCAAACAAGGTCCATCAAAATACATGGTCCAAATACCATGTTGATCAGACTCTTGAATGCACATGTCTCTCCCTTCACCTCCTTTTTCATCTGAGACAACCCTGAAATTTTCACAATCAGTGTCCACAAAACATACATGCTCCTCTGACTCTTGATCTTCAACTGTCTCTAGTGATCTTTCTTCTCTGATCAGTTTGACATCCTTACCGTTCATAGGGATCATAGCATATGACAGGTCCAATTGCATGCTCCCACCAATCAATGCTGCCCATCTTCTTGACAACAACATGCCATATTGTGGCTTGATATCAACAATTGTTATGTTCTTTTTGTACATTTTTTCAGGATATGCTGCCAGTCTGAAATCTACATCTTTCATAATTCCAATGATAGGTACTTCCCTAGCATCCATGGCATAGCATTTCTCGCATGCCTTATCTATCTTTAACCCAGCTTGCTACATAATAGCCAAAGGCATGATATTTGTTGATGCTCCTGAGTCAAGCATACAATTCTTAATCACTTTTCCATTTATGCCAAGGGAGACATAAAATGGCTCAACCTGTGAAGGGCATTTTGTCATGGTCATCCCTAGATATACTTCAGGAATCTCATCTTCTTCAATACATAGGGCTTGTTTCTTACCCTGAGTCTCAATATTCTGATTAGCTTGACAGGGTACTTTGGCAATCAGGGACAACGTTTTATTTCTGATATCCTCAACTTTCATCAGCTCCATCAAAGGAACAGAAACCTTTACCTGGGACAAGACCTGAGCAATGTCGAATGGAGCATAATTTTGTATAACAGTTATGGCCTGATCCACAGTTTTATTTTTATCCTAAGATGATCCAGCTTTAATTTTTGTGGCTCCCTGACTGTCACCTTTGATTTGAAAATTTTTGCTTTGATTCTCAACTTGGGGAATTCTATTTTCTGGTCCTTGAGAATCATGACCTATCTTTTGCTTGAAATTTTGCTTGTTATTGCTCCACTATTTCTTTTGTGATTCAATCCCTTTATGACTATGCACTGGCTGGTTCACAGAGGTATTCTCTGGTTGGTGTGAGTTGCTTACCTGAGCTTTGCCCCTGAGATTGTAATTACTTTTGACTTGAGCCACTACTGCAGCTGTGAAGGCTCTAATTTCTTCATCAGAAGGCCTCCTCAAGCTATTCAAAAAGTTATGTGAATCTTGAGCATAAGCATAACTATCCTCATCATCTTCATCACATGAAAACTGTCGACATACATGAATCTCATTATTTGTGCTTGCATCAACATCAGGAAAAGGATACTCCCTGTTTGTAGACATCATATTGACATTATCATCCTCCATTCAATGCAGCTCATTGCACTCATCATAGGCAATAACATTATTATATAGAGACTGAGCAATCATACACTATGACTGTGAGTGAGGCATTTGGCATATTATACACCATGGGGTGTCATCAGCCATATTAACAACCCTCTTCAAAGGATCTGGTGTTTCCTTTGCGTTTTGAGTCCTTTGATTTGTGTTGCTGTGTGGGAGGATGGGTTTACCATTATGCCAATTAGTGTTATATGACATATCATATAATGATGGTCTTCTTTCTTGCCTTTGGTAAACCTGTTTGTGAGGACCAACCCCCTTTTCATTTTTAGCCATTCTATAGCTCAGGTCCTTGACAATAGTTGTCAATTTATCTAATTTATCTTCAGAAGTGGATGCACTGCCTTGAACACTTTGAGATTTAGTATTTGGATTTTGCAAAATTTTTACATCATCTCTTCTATTTGTCTTACCAGACACTTTTCTGTTATTTTCAATATTTGTTGCTATTTTGAAGGCATCTCTGAGGCTGTGAGGACCCTTGTCTCTTAATCCATAGGTTATTTTTATTGGCAAGAGACACTATATGGATTCATGTATGTTGTCATTGATGGCAACAAAGGTTATCTCACACATCCGCAATGCATGGTATGTCTATACCGGAAGTCAGAGTGAAGAATGTTGTGGTCCGGTAAACAAGAATAGAGCAGTCAGTAAGGTCTGACAGACAGGTCTGGATCTCTCAGCAGAAGTATCTTAGTGAAGTGCGGATTTGGGGAAGTCAAGAGGAATATCTTGACTGATATATTCCAAGGTTTGAGCATCTGGTGTGAAAAAGATAAAGAGATATGAATGCTTGAGTGTCGAGTTCCCAAGTGGCAGTGTGAACAGAGGAAGAACTGACTGGTAGAACATCAGACATTATTCTGGATGTGTTACTGATGTTGGTAAAGGTTATGAAGGCATGAATTATGTTTGGCCGACATGATTAATGATTTCCACAAGTATATCCTTGATCCGCATTACTTGGTGTGCAAGGATTTAGCTGATAGATCAGAGTTTGTGAAAAGATTGACTATTCCGGGTGCCGACTAGAAAGGTGATGAAATCACTTGTGCGGATATATATACAAGATGGATTTAGTTATGAGATGTGTTGTGGTTGTAAGTGATGTGCGAACAAAAGTAGTAGAGCCGAATAAAAGCAGAAAGGAAGATCAAGTATGTGAAAGAAGAGCAGCATAAAAGAAGAGGAAAGATGAAGTGCAGCAAATCAGTATACATAGCCTAACTGGAACTGAACTCCAGCATATGTTGATGCTCCTTATCAGTTCAAGTATTGTATTACACTCTTTATAAATTGTAGACAGTGTGTCTCTTGTAGGCAGTGTGCTCGGGCAGTGAGCCCTAATTGGCAAGTGCCATTTTGTACTTCCATTCTTCTAACAGAGAATACAATCTTGGGTTAATCACCCCACGGTTTTCTCCCTTAACAGGGTTTCCACGTCAAAAATATTGTGTCATGTGTATTTCTATTTCATGGTTATGTTTGCTTGTTTGAATTGATGCTACACTAATTATTAAGAAAGTTCAGAAAGATGAAATAATTAAGATAACTGATTCACTGCCCCCCTCTCAGTTATCAACAATTGGTATCAGAGCTAAGTTCCTCCTAAACAAAGTCTAACAACTTGAGGAAGATCTGGGAATCCAAATAGATGCATATGGTTTAAGGGAGCAACTCAAGACTACCCTTGATGATCTTGAGCAGTCAAACTTTGAAGTCAATGAATTAAAAGAAAGACTCAAACAGGCTGATGATTTCATGAGAGAACTAAAAGACAAATTAAGTCTCTCTATGAAAAAGAGAAAGGAGCTACTTCAGCAATTGGCAATTCAAGGTGAAGCAAATGATGCAAATGAAGATCTGAAGGAGAAAACCAAGTTATGTGAAAAGCTATCAAAAGAAATCATTATGGTAAGACATGAAATGGAATCAGGAGTTATAAAGTTTACCCAAGAGATTGAAGAGAAAAGAAAAATTGAAGATAATCTAAGACAATCTCTCAAGGAGAAATCAGAAGATTGCCACAAGATGGATAGAATTATCAGACATCTTGAATCTGATCTTGAAGATGCTAAAGATAATGAAGAAAAACTTGAGGATCAAATTGTCTCTCTTAAAAGGGATCTTCAAACAGCAAATGAATATAAAGAGAAATTCAAGATAAGTTCTGCCCAACTTGATGTTCTTCTTCAAAGCCAAAAGAGGGTAGATGACAAGTGTGGTTTGGGATATGAGATAGGAGAAAGCTCCGGATCTGGTCAGAAGAATTTTAGATCAGAAAATCCAAGGAATAGGCCTAGAAGTCCTCCGGTAAGGCAGCCTAATGCTCAAAGATATCCATCCTTCAATGGATACTGCCACAACTGCAATAACTTTGGCCATAAAGCTAATCAGTGTAGAAGGAGAATGAATCAGACTAATACATCCTTCTCCGGACAGTGCTTCAACTACAAAAGGTATGGTCACAAATCTCATGAATGCAGAAATATGCAAATGAACAATTCATTCAATGGTAGATGCTTTGCATGCAATAGAATGGGTCATATGGCTAATCAATGCAGATCAAGAGGATATCAATCAAATATGCAAAGAAATGTTGTTTGCCAAATTTGCAATAGATCTGGTCATATAGCAAAATTTTGTAGAAGCAAGAATCAGGATAAAAGAGGTCTGGTATATTATAATCAGAATCAAGATAAGGGAAAACAAAAAGTAAATGTGGATGAAGTTCAAAGTGAGATGAACAAGATTTGGGTGAAGAAAAGTACAGAGAATGTAGGGGATGGATCCACACCAGACTCTGGTGCTGATATTCCTTTCAGAAATTAAAAAGTGAGCTTTGGCTCAGGGGGAGACATAAAGAAAACCTTGTTCCCCCAGCCAGTCAATTGGTACCGGAACTGGCACAAGGAGAGCTGCGAATTAAAAGGGGTCATACAAGAAACATCTAAAAGGGGTATGGTAAAGATTTGAGAGATCCGCAAGAAGATTTGAAGAATCTAATCCTACCAGAATTGATCTGGTAAAATAGTCTTCCGGTAAAAATAGATTCCTTACAAGTTTGGTCTGGTATGATTCAAACTATGGTGTCTTGATCTATAAATAGATCAAATGACTAATGAAAGGAAGATAGATTATCACTACTCTCCTAGAATAACTTCGAAATCTATCTCAGTGATCTAGAAAGGTTTTGTCTCTGAATAAGACAAACAAGGCAAACTAGAATGAATTAGGTTGCACATTTATTGCCGAATGAAGATTAGGGCTTCTCAGAAATAAAAGAGTTCATTTGCTCATCATTTGTGTACTCACATTCGAAGAAAAGAGAAAAGGAGCTCTGCAACTACTTCTTCCAAAGATCAAGATGATTCTTCATATAGCTCAATCTGGATTTCATCATGTGTGCCCTAAATAGCGTAAAAGGTATTCTTCATTCTTGATATCTCTCAGTAAGATTCCTTGATGATGGCTACTCCGAATATAGTAAAGATTTCTGATAGACCTCACCCCATATTTAAGAAGCATCCACACAAATCCTTGGAGGTAGATCCCCTAGGAGCCTTCTCTAGTGTTCCGCATGGTGTTTTGCACACAGAAGATATTAGGGTTTACATACACGCAAATGTTGAAGAGTTTGGGGAATTCAAATTAAGAGATATCTATCACAAACAATTGATAGACGATGCTTTTGAGCTAAAACCAGAATATAAGGGCATCCAGGAGAAATATTTTGATCAATTCATTCATTTCCCCTGCTTTGAAGAAGATGAATGGGTCCAGTATGTTTTGAGTAGGGTACATGACAACTTTCTATGGCTTCACAGACCTTGCAAAATCACCAAGGAAGCAATTAGGGCAGTAACTGGTTTACACTCCTCCAGAGGAATTCCTGTCCTCAAATCTGTCAAAAACAACATTGTAACTGAGGCCACCGGATCAAAATTTGATAAGAGGGCAATGACCATTGAAGATATTACTGACCTGGATATCAAGTTTGCATCTATGATAATAGGATACAAGATATATCACTCCAGTAAGGAGAATTCAGTATCCGGAACTGCAGTATACACTACCTATGAGATGCTGAGAAAGAATGTAGAATATGATCTCTGTGAACTTCTTTTGAGCCAATTAATGGAAAACATACAGAAGATCAAAAAGGACAAGAAGAACTCCTTTAAATATGGTGGACTAATATTATGCCTATTTTTCTACTTCATGAATGAGCTGCCCAGATCAAATGGATGGGTATGGCAAAATGACAAACTGGTAGCAATTCAGATCAAAGACTATTTGCATGGGCTTGGGGATGTTAAAGCAAGAAATATAGCCCTGTGGGGATATTTCAAGAATTTTTAGAACATGATGCAAGCAAGAGAAAGGATTCCCCAGTCTCTTGTTGAGAAATACAAAGACACAATATGTTTTATGGTAGAGACTGATCAGTGCATAATAGAGGCAGTAGAACCAAGAACTGTATGGATCATGCCCATGGGGTATGAAGTTGATGAACAAATTGTGGAGCTGCATGTTCAACACATGCTAAGTCAACCAAAGGATCCAAAGGTAGAAAGGTTTGAAACATTTGAGGAGCTGAGTGTAAAGATTCATGTAGAACTCAGAGAACCAGAGATCAAGAGGAAGGTGAGAAAAAGAAGTAGAAAATGTTGCCAAAGGCCTTGGTATCTCAAAGGAGGCACTTGATGCCCACAAGAAAAAGATGGAAAGGGCTGAGGAAGAGAAGAAGAAGGTAGAAAAGAAAAATGAGGAAAGTGCTCTGGTAAAACCTTCCAACCGGACCAAATCATCAAAGAGATCTGCACCTACCACTGCCAAAGGCTCAAGGACATCAGAACCAGAAGCACAATCATCTAGCAAAGGAGAGAAAAGAACAAAGACAAAAGCTACAAGAGCTTATACCAGTCAAAGGGATGAAGAGGAGACCGAATCTGATGAAGAAATCAGGAAAATGAAGAAAAAGAAGAAAACATCCGGCCAACCCTCTACCGGACAGAAGGAAGAAGAAAAGACAGAGGAATATGTTGAAAAACCCACTCTTCACATTGATGACATAATCAAATCAGTCACAGTGGACAGAAATCTTCAGTGAATGGTTGAGTTCTATGATGATTATGGTGAAGCAGATCAGAAAATATTGCGAGATGCCATAGTCAGGTACCTAAATATCTACAACAAAGCATTTATTGAAATTATATCTCTAATTCCTAAAAGCTTGGAGAAGGAACTAGAAGCAAGAAAGAACAATGCCCAAGCTAAAGACCTAGAAATCTAGGAACAGATAGCAATTCAACCATATCCTTCAATCGACCCCAAGACAATGAATATGGTATTCAAAGATTGTAAGGATGAGTTCAGAAGCAAAGCAAGGATGAATCAACTTATGCTTGGTAAGACTAATAAGGTAGCCAAGGACACAGAAGAGATCCTCCGGAAGGCCTTCAAAAGATTTAATCTTCCTATTATAGAGGACTTGGGTACTGATCCCTCGACTACAAGTGTTGCAGAAGAATCTACTAAGAAAATGACAGAAGAGGTGGGCCTTGAACAAACTAACATTTCTCCTCCGGTTTCCCCTATAGTCTCTGGATCCAAAGGAGAAGAAAGAATAAAGGAAAAAGAAGCAGAGGTGAAGGGAAAAGAAGATATCAGTACAAAGGTTGTGGAAGGGGAGAAAGCTCCAAAAGACAGTTCTGTGACTGCAGAAGAAAAGAAAAATCTGTCTCTGGCAAGAGACACTGCAGAATCAGTCAAGGACTTTTTGACAAAAGAAACTATGGAGATTGATGAACTGGAACTATTACAAGGGCCATTAAATTTTGACTCTCTATCTCCGGTGCAAACAATGAAAATAGCTTCATTTGCAAATGCGAAGGTCAAAGAGAAACTACTGAAATCTCACATGGAAGACTGTGAGCTTATAGAGGCAACATCCAAAATGTTGGAAAAGATCATGCCATCTTTTCAAAAGGATCCCACAGCCTCTTCCTCCGGTAATCTCAAAACTCTAGTCAACAGTGTTAGCACACATTTTGATTCTCTAGAGAAGTCAGCTGAAGAAAAGGTCCAAAAGGAGTTTTTGGATAAGAGATTCTCCGAAGTACAAGGTCTGATAACAAATGATAGGAAAGTTACGGATATTGGGATAAAGAGCTTGGAAAATGCTCTTAAAGATGGTGGAAATATGTACAAATTTTGCTTATCTTGGCCCACAGTGACCAAAGATATTGAGAGAAAAGTAAAAGAACAAGAGGATAAACTATTAAGTCTGTCTCAAAGTTTTGATCCTCTCTCATCCTCCATAGTAAATCAAGAGTGTCAGACTATTGTAATCACAAATACAATAAAGAATTTTGAGAAGGAAAGGAAGAACATAATTAGCTGGATGGGTGAACTTAGAAGGATCATTATCCCTAAGTTAGAGGCCATGCATGAGGCCATAAGTGATGCTCAAATCACAGCCCAGACCAATGATCCAATAGATCTAAAAAGGGCAGATGCGTTTGCATTCCTATTGAGCGGTCATATATCAATTTTGGACAGAATGAAGCAAAGTTGGGCTACAGAATTTGTTCAATTGAAGACAACTTTTGCAGACATACTTAAGTATATGTAAGTATGCCATATGTATATACTTATGCGGCTAAGTATAGTTGAATTTTTGAAAGTTTTGATATGCGGACCCTACCCTTTGCCATTGATGTCAAAGGGGGAGTGAAGAGTAGTGAAAAATGAGGAATCCAACTAAGGGGGAGCTCTAGAAAATGTATATAAAAACAGAGCATCAGCCAAGGGGGAGCATAGTGTAAACACTTAGTCATTTTTCACTAACTGTTGCCATCAATGCCAAAGGGGGAGATTGTTGGCAAGAGACACTATATGGATTCATGTATGTTGTCATTGATGGCAACAAAGGTTATCCCACACATCCGCAATGCATGGTATGTCTATACCGGAAGTCAGAGTGAAGAATGTTGTGGGCCGGTAAACAAGAACAGAGTAGTCAGTAAGGTCCGACAGATAGGTCCGGATCTCTCAGCAGAAGTATCTCAGTGAAGTACGGATTTGGGGAAGTCAAGAGGAGTATCTTGACTAATAGATTCCAAGGTTTGAGTCTCCAATGTGGAAAGGATAAAGAGATATGAATGCTTGAGTGTCGGGTTCCCAAGTGACAGTGTGAACAGAGGAAGAACTGATTGGCAGAACATCAGACATTATTCCGGATGTGTTACTGATGTTGGTAAAGGTTATGAAGGCATGAATTATGTTTGGTCAACATGATTAATGATTTCCACAAGTATATCCTTGATCCACATTACTTGGTGTGCAAGGATTCAGCTGACAGATCAGAGTTTGTGAAAAGATTGACTATTCCGGGTGCCGACTAGAAAGGTGATGAAATCACTTGTGTGGATATATATACAAGATGTATTTAGTTATGAGATGTGTTGTGGTTGTAAGTGATGTGCGAACAAAAGTAGTAGAGAAGAATAAAAGCAGAAAGGAAGATCAAGTATGTGAAAGAAGAGCAGCATAAAAGAAGAGGAAATATGAAGTGCAGCAAATCAATATACAGAGCCTAATCGGAACTGAACTCCAACATATGTTGATGCTCCTTATTAGTTCAAGTATTGTATTACACTCTTTATAAGTTATAGATAGTGTGTCTCTTGTAGGCAGTGTGCCTCTTGTGAGTAGTGTGCTCGGGCAGTGAGCCCTAATTGGCAAGTGCCATTTTGTACTTCCATTCTTCTAACAGAGAATACAATCTTGGGTTAATCACCCTGTGGTTTTATCCCTTAACAGGGTTTCCATGTCAAAAATATTGTATCATGTGTATTTCTATTTCATGGTTATGTTTGCTTATTTGAATTGATGCTACACTAATTATTAAGAAAGTTCAGAAAGCTGAAATAATTAAGATAACTAATTCACCCCCCCTCTCAGTTATCAACAATTTTGGCATCAAAAGCATTTATGTACAACACTATGCACATTGGTTCATTAGGCCTCAGGTGATGTGGCAGTTTGTTCAATACCTTAGTGAATCTAGCATTGAAATCAGCAACTTGTTCATTTGATCCTTTGGTAATGCCAATGAATTCAGTAATGAAAAAACTTGGATCAGTTTTGTCACCATATTGTTCTTTGAATATTCTCTTGAAGTCCTCCCATGATGAAACACTTCTGTCAGGTAGACCTTTGTACCATTCTCTGGCCTCATCAACTAAGGATTGCATAAACAATTTCATGAAAACATCCTCATGCTCAACCTCAAACTTGTCCATGATATTCTGAAAAGCTTTTAAATGGTCTTCCCCTGACACAGTATTATTTCTTGAAAATTTTGGCACTTGCGGCCTCACATGTTTATCAATAGGATTTGGGTAACCAGGAATGCCATAAAAAACTAACTGCCTGAATCTATCTAGCTGCATAGGCTATCTACCAAATTGATTAGCATTGGTATTTCTGTTTGCATTTTGATTTCTTACATTATTTAATGGTATTCTAGCATTATTTGCATTCTGTCTTTGATCATTATGCTAATCTTGGACTTCGTTTCTTTGCTCATTTCTCTGCATATTTGCATTTTCAAAGGTAGGAATTGAATCATTCTGAGTAACTCTCAGCACTTGCACTTTCTGTCTCATGTCATCTCTGATTTTTACTGCCTGCAAATATTCTAACTCTGCCCTCAGGCTCTTGATTTCTTCAGCTAATTGTTCCTCTTTGGGCATAGAGGAGGATGGTCCCATTCCATTTTGGTCATCATTATCTTCATCCCTTGGAGACTCAACCTCTTCAAATCTATCACTGGGATCCAAGAAAGGGCGTTCTTGAAAAACCTCTGACCTTATTCTCAAATTAACACCCTGTTGTCTTTCATATACGTTCTAGATTTCAGCCTCAATGTTTGAAAAATAAGGTATTGTCTGCTCTGAATATCCCAGATTATCTTGAATATTATCATTACTTCTGGGAGAACCCTCCTGACTGGATTGAACAGGCCCCTTTTTCCTGTACATCATTTTTCTGGGTAATTCTTTAGACAGAGAATTATGTAGGGATCTTCTCCCTTGCATACAAATTTTTACTTTACCGGTTGGGAGATTGGTTTGGAGTCACCACCTATAATTAGGAATCAATTTCTTTTAGACCAAGGTTCTTACACAAACTCCCCATTGGAGTCGTCAAATCTGTTGGTTATTTTCCCAGACTGGATGCTTATTCCCAGTAATCCCTATAAAATAGCCATAATTGATCAACAGGATTCTCGGGCCAGGGGCCAACAGTACAAGAGATAGACTCTATAAATATCTCCTCTTCTTCTTTAGGCTCTGCAGAACCAAGGGGGTATTCCCTATTCAACATCTATGAAATGCATCTATGTATTAGCTGGGATGTTGACACAAAGCAGATAAATCCTCTCTTATGCAGACTAAAACTGTAAGATAAGTGCAAAGGGGCTAGCTTTGGGCCTATATTTAGTTGTAAATAGAGGATTTCAGTCCTAAAACTACTTCTAATATCCTAAAGGTTTGTATTTAAAGTTTGAGTTTGATTTTATATTTGGATGCAAAACTGAGACTTTGGGTTGCAACCAAGATACAAGACCAGATCAGTGCCTATCCAGGGCTCGGAGTCAATAGATATATATATATATGTGAATGTTTATCATAGACCTAAAACAACAATTAGATTTCAAGGGGATTATGCAATGTCTGCCTTACAGATAATACCTAAGATAGAGTATTTAGTTATTTATGCTTACAAACATCCATACTGCAATGTATTCTTCTCAATACTTAACCCAAAACATTCAATCTACTCCTTGAGCAGAAGTAAAAGACTAAGCATTCAACATGGGAAAACCATATCCTAGAATCACTAATACCCCTTAGATATTCAGATTCAGAAGAACACATTCAATTTGGAGACAAATAACAAAATACATGCTATAAAGCATTACTCATTTAAATCAACATGAAACTGATGGATTCTGTATATAAGACATTCAACATATAACTCATAAACTCACAAAAATACCCAGAATAGAGTCACCAATGAGATTGTATCCGATTACAACACCAAAAAGTTGTCCAATTTTCAACAACAACAAATGAGTGACACAATCTGCTTATATAGCAAGAGTGTGTACTCAACATTAATTACAAGGCAAAAAAACCAAGAAATATGCAAGATAGTGTGCACCACAAAATGGCACTCAAAACATTAATGCAGTAGGTAGAAGGAATGGCAAGGAGGAGTTGGACTCGAGCCCCGTCCCGTCGCTTGGGGACATTCCTCATAAAACTGGTAGTTGGCCCGTCACTCAATCTATCGCACCTCTACATTCCTCCATTAATGATTCAGCTACCCACGGGATGCAGCAATGAACACATCCGAAGTTTTCCCACTCAAAACAAGCTGCACATGCATAGGAAAAACTCACATTGAAGGTTCAAAACACGGCCATCGATCATGACTCCATCGCTAAGATCTAACGGCCCGAAAACCTGCAGAAAAGCTAAGAGCGAATGATTACGTGCCACGTAGGCACTCCATGTTCCTATTGCTGACTTTTTGCCATCTTCATTTTGCCATTTTCACCCTTGTACATGCATATTTAAATGCATATACACTTGCCCACCTTTTGCCTCTCAAATCCTTGTATATGCAAAGCATATACATACAACTGTTCATCATACAAAGTGAACACCAAACTATCATAGAGCAAATTGGAATTTTGAATCGGGTCCGGAATGTATCTTTTTCCTTTGTATATCTGCGATGTACAACACACACATACATTCAATCCGTGGACTTTAAATCATTATGCATCAGAATGAACCTCATGTTGAAGTCTGGCTTGTATCCTTTTCAATGCACATCGGCTTGTATATTGGCATATACAAGCGCTTTGTACAACCCACGAACCTCAAATATTTATGAATTAGCTTGAAAACTCCATCACATCCGGATTGTATATCGCCTTCCTTGCATATTCAAATGCATATACAATTGCTCTTGTATGTCTGCGGGCCCCACCAATTGTATATCTTGCTGCATTGTATATTTTTCCTTGTATATGACCTTTGTATGTCTGAACATACATTCACCCTTTCACATACAAACAAGGAATCTTTCCTAGAATATGCCTGCAATGTATCTAACCATTGTATGTCTGAACATACAAACCAAATATACTTGCAAACCTAATATACAAACAGCGAATATTCTAGGGATCTGCGATAGATTCGCCCTTTGCATATGCGACCCGATATGCATCTAAAATGCATATAACTCAATTCTTTATCATTTTTTGGAGGCTGACTAAGATTTCACAAGATCGATAACATACAACTTGTATTTGCACATACAAAACTTAACATTTTTCCCATGTGCGACAGAAAAAAGGGGTAAAACACTGCATGCAGGTTGAGAAACAATTAAATCAAGGCACTAAGGGTTTGAAGGAATACACACAGGAACTTGTAAACTTGAATTCAAAACCCTAACCCTATGTGAACACCACCAACACATATGGTTCCAATGGTTGTATTATTTGTCATTGATGTCAACACTGTCACAAGGTTGTCATTAATGTCAACACTGTTATGAATGTGTAATAGTGTTCATAGTTGGATGTACTGCTCCTAAAGAAGATACATTGAGATGGGAATTAGAAGTTCATATTTTGAGATGGGAATTAGAAGTTCATATCATGCCTTGTTCATCGTAGAATTAAGTATGAAGTTATATTCAAATGGGAATTAGAAGCATCAAGAAGACACATTGATATGGGAAGCACTAGGACATGGTATTGATGGATTAAGATATGTTGTATCCTCTTCTCTACTATCCCTAAGAATGCATGTGTTAAGGTCAAGAAGATTTAGCCTCTGGAAGTTGGTGATAGTCTTTGTTTCAGAATGACCACCTTGGAAGGCTATCTGGGAAATTGCTTAGCATTTCCATTAGTTTGGTTTTGGGACTTTGCGGATTGGAATATAGATTAATGTAATGACAAATACTACATAATCCAAGTTTTATGATGTGTGGAATATCAGAAGTATGTTTTGTAAAACATAGAGTGAAGACAGTGTTGGTTCGGTGAAGACAGACACTGCATGGAAGCAAGATGCTCTGCATTCCTCCGCATTTATAGATTTACCTATGGGGTTATGAAGGTATGTTAAGATTCTAGGGAAGATGATAATTCTTGATATGCAGATCATTTACCCTTCCGCTGTGAAAGGTGTGCATGATAAGAGTACCAACATATGTTCTGGCAGAGTAAGTCAGTGTTGAAGGTTTGTTGGGATGCTCTGCATTCCTCCACAAATGAATGATTTCCCTTGCAGTTTTGAGGACATGTCTCTCGATCTGTATTATATGTTTCTCTTTAATTTCAAGGTCCTTAGTGGTCTACAGCTTAGTTTTTCAAATGACATGTTGTAGTGTGTTCCAGATGACAAAGTGTTCTCAGAGTTAATGATTGAAGCTATGTGGCATAATTCTTTGATGTGCGGTGGAAATGGAGTGTTTGGCGATGTTTTATGATTCATGTGGACTCATCTGGAAAAGTTTCACAATGATCTTTCTTGTTTCTAGTATCGGACAAGGTTTCTCAAGTTATTGTGGTTGTTATACTTCAAGTCTTCTTGTGTTCTCCTTGAAACTATCCTATTTCAAAATGAGCAGTGTGTGGATGTAATTCCTTATTGTTTGAAGCTGTGAAAGATGTTTTAGACCTAGTTAAGCAAGTGTTGGGGTCCGCAAGGCTTGGATCTTCTGCTGGTGTAACATGTGTGTTCACATAGGACCTATCTTCTACACGTTTCATATTGTGTGTTGTTTGGCCGACTTGTAAATGTATTGTTCATATTGTATCTAGCCGATAAGCAATGTAATCAATGTAATATCATGTATAAATAGTGAATCAAAGTGAGTGAGGTGAGGTATGATTACAAGTTAATTGTAAAAGTTTGCAAGTACATAAAAGGAGGAATAAATGCATTATTGATGTGTGACTGAAGGATAAAGAGCAGATGTTGTTGATGATGTCTGGATTCATCTTGAAGATATATTTGTGATAGTGATCAAGTATAGAGTGTGCTTAACTGATCAGATCTTTAGAAGAAAGTGTGAGGAGGTAGAAGTGGAATCATCAAAAGTGTGAGTTTCAATGTCAGTTTTTAGATTGTAGAAAAAACTGTCATACTGTAATCTCTTGTAAGTGTGTTCGCATTTCAGGGAGTAGCAGCTTCCTTGGGAGTGACCCTAAAACAAATTCATCAGGGAGTAGAAGCTTCCTTAGGAGTGACCCTAAATCAAAGTTACTTATGGAGTAGCAGCTTCCTTGGGTTAAAGCCCCTAGAACAAAGTTATTATTTGAGCTTCATATATTGTGAGTTAATCCTCAATGTGGTTTTTCCCTTTTAGGGTTTTCCACATATATCTGGTGTTATGTGTTGATGTGCATTGTGTTATTCTTCCATGTTGATATTGTGATACTTAAGGTTTAATCTACTTCAAATAAGTTAAATTTGTTGAAATTGAAAATTGTTTAAATATTGATTCACCCCCCCTTCTCAGTATTCTTGTGTGTCTAAAAATTGGTATCAGAGCTAAGTTCCTATGAGGGAAGCTTAACCACTTGAGGAAGATCCAGGATGGCACAAGGTGGATCCAGAAAGATACCTAGGTTTGATGGAACCAATTATGCTTTTTGGAAGCTAAGGATGGAATCATACATCAATTTTTTAGGGTGTGGAGTTTGGGATTCTATCAAGAAAGGTTACATTGTCTACTATTCCTATATATGCAGATGAAATTAAGAAGTATGATAACAATGCCAAGGCAAAGTTTTCCATCATGAGTGGATTAACTAATTTAGAACTTTCAAAGGTGATGAGTTGTAGCTCTACTCAAGAAGTATAGGATAAATTTGAAACCATTTATGAAGAAGATAAGAAAGTAAAGCAAGCTAAGATGCAAATCCTCAAAAGCAAATTTGAAACCCTAAAGATGATAGATGATGAAAACATTGCTAGATTTATGCTCCAAGTGAATGAAGTGGTCAATAGCATCACAGGTCCTAGAGGTGAAATAAAAGAGGATGAAATTGTGAAGAATGTTCTCAGATCTCTTACCAAATCTTACTGTCATAATGTATTTGTTATTGAGGAGACTATAAACCTGGATAAATACTCTTAAGACAGATGTTTTGGACCCTTACTACTTTTGAAATGAGATAATTTGACAGTGATGTTCCAAAGAAAGAAGTTACTTTCAAAGTCAATAAAAAGACAAAGGATGAGACTGATGATGAAGATGAAAGTCCTGATGATGCTAAAGCAAATTTTGTAAGAACACCGATGAAAGACTCTGGCAAAGATAAAGGTAAGTTACCCTTCAAATGTTTCAATTGTGGAAAGGTTGGTTACTTTGCTTCTAAATGTCCTCTTAAAGAAGTTAGGTGAAGTAACAGAAATAGTAAATTCAAAAGGAGACTGTTTTGCTTAGAAGATAGTTGTTCTTCAGATGAGGATCATGATGATTCAAATGATGAAACACTTTTTTGGCCATGAGTGTTGGTGAAAAAAAGGATGATGTTGGAAAATGTGGAAAAACTGATACCTTGCAAACAGTCTAAAATAATGAAAGATCAATGGTTGTATGGACTACCCTCCATGCAAATGAAGAAACCAAAGCTTTTCTTATTGATATTGGTTGTTCAAATTATATGACTGGTGACAAAGAGAAGTTTATCAGCCTTGAGAAATGGGATGGTGGAGCTGTCAAGTTTGGAGGTGATGAGTCAGCTCAAATCTGTGGAAAATGTGCCATAACTATTGATGGAAAGAACAAGACTAAGGATGTTCTCTATGTCAAAGGATTACAACACAATCTTCTCATTACCAATCAGATGTGCAGGAAAGGTTAGAGTCTTACTTTTCATGCCAATGGTTGTGAAATCAAGTAGGCAGGATCTGGAAAGATAATTGCAGAAGGTATCAAGACATGTGGTGATATTTATCACTTGAAAGAGGTAAATGGAAGAACATGTTTGTTGGCTCAATCCAGTGAGTGTTGGCTATGGCACAAAATAATGGGACACAACAATTTTGATAATATGGTAAGAATCAGTTCTACTCATGTAGTGAGAGATATGCCTAAGATAATCAAGCCTGCAAACACTGTATGCAAGGAATGTCAAATGGGAAAGCAGACAAAGACAAGTTTTAAAAGCAAGGAGTACTCTTCTTCAAAGCCATTGGAGCTGATTCACATAGACCTATGTGGACCTACAAGAGTAAAAAGTCAATAAGGTGAAAGGTATTTTATGTTGCTCATTGATGATTATTCTAGAATGACTTGGGTTACTTTCTTAAGAGAAAAATTAGATGCCCTTGATAAGTCTAAAGTTTTCAAAGATTTGGTTGAAAATGAAATGGATACTAAGATCAAATGTTTAAGGTTAGATAGAGGGGTGAGTTTACTTCAAATGAATTTGAAAATTTTTGTGAAGATCATGGTATTAGGAGGCATAAATGTACGCTCCTAGAACCCCTCAGCAAAATGGGGTGGTGGAAAAGGAAGATTAGGACTATGCAAGAAATGTCTAGGGCAATGTTGAAAGATGTAGATCTACCTAATATATACTGGAAGGAAGTAGTTCACACTGTTGTCTATCTAACTAATACAGTACAGTTAAGGGTCAACAACACAAAGACCCATTATGAGTTGTGGTATGGAAGACCTCCCACTGCTAGATACTTCAGGATTTTTGGTAGCAAATGCTACATTAGAAGAGATGAAGAAGACCTAGGAAAGTTTGATTCAAGATGTGATGAAGGAATCTTTCTTGGCTATTCAACTAGAAGCAATGCCTATAAAGAAAAATGTGAGTATTCAAAGTCAGCCCAAGGAAATATTTGTGAAAACTAATCTAGATCATAATCCACATCAGAAGACTAAAGAAACTAAAGGGAAAGAAAATGGTAAGAAGGATAGTGAGGAGATCAATCCATGAAAGGAAAAAATATGTCCTCGAGGTTCCTATTATACATGATGGTACTGTCCATGACAATCCCTTGCCAAGATACATCCCTCTAGATATGGCTGAGATCCTTAGAATAATAAGGGTAAATGTGTTCACAAGAGACACTGCTTCGCATGATAGGTGTTGTCATTGATGGCAACTAAGACTATTCCACTCATCCACATAACATAATTTGTTTATACTGGAAGTCAGAATCAAAATTTATCTAAGTCCAGGTAGCTAGAAACAGAGCATGTGATAGGGTCCGGTATCTTGGTCCAGATCTCTTTGGTGGAAAATTAGAGTATGCTGCAGATCTGAAGGAGTCATAAGGATTGTCAGGGAAATCTAACTCCATAATTTTAACCTCCGGTGACAAAGGGAGTAAAAGTTATGAGCATCTGAGTACCAGGTCATAATATGATAGAATAGTTCAGTAAAGAACAGGCTGACTTGTGTTAGATCCTTATGCGGATCTGATAGAAGTGTTTTGGTGAGTTGCGTATGGTATATAATGTTAGTTACCAACATGAATGGTGACCATTAAGTGTTATTTTTGGTATGCATCATTATTGGCGCATGGATTCAGCCGACAAAATAGAGTACTTGTATTGTTAGTTAAGTTCTTCATAAGGCCGACAGGAAAGTAATTGAATTACTTGAAGTAGATATATATAGCCAATGGATTTGAGTGTTGAAGGGGTGTGTGTGTGTGTATGAATATGAAGTAAATGTGAAAAGAATAGAAAAAGGGTGCGAAAGAGAAGAGATCTAAGATCCGGATTATGGCAGAACAGTAAACAGGGTAGAACAAAGATGAAGTGTATCAAGTCTATATTTTGTGCTCAACCAGAACTAAATCTTTCCATTAGTAGATGCTAACTATCAGTTCAAACACATTGTAATCTTCTTCCTGTAGGCAGTGAGCCTACTATAGGCAGTGAGTCTTTCTTTGAGCAGTGAGCTCTGGGCAGTGAGCCCGAATGCATGTGCATTCTCCATTGTAATACTTTTAACAGAGTCTAATCTTTGTGGGTTAACCCCCACCATAATTTTCCCTTAACCAGGTTTCCACATCAAAAATCTTGGTGTCAAATGTGTTATTTCTACTTCTGCTCATGTGTTGTTGATTCTTGCTTTTCATGATAACATTACTAATCTATTAATGAAGTAGTAAAGAGGAATTAACTGCTACAAGTTTTAAAGTTTTAAGACAACTGATTCACCCCCCCTCTCAGTTGTCACCTCCAATTCCAACAATTGGTATCAGAGCAAGGTTCCTTTGAAAAAGTTTAACAGTTAGGAAGATCTGGGAAGGTAGTAAAATGGATGAATATAACGTCCAAGGGCAACTTAATCTCACTTTAGAAGATCTTGAGTAGTCCAGAGAAGAAGTCCAGGAGCTGCAAGAGAACCTTAAAAATGCTGAAGACTTCATTGAGACTTTAAAAGAAAACCTGAGCAAATCCTATGAGAAGAGGAAGGAACAACCTCTTCAACTGGGAAATCATTATGAAAACAACAACAAGGATGAGGCTCTGAAAGAGAAGACAAAGGAATGTGAGAAGCTAGCCAAAGAAGTTGTTGTCCTAAAACATGAGATGGAATCCGGGGTGATGAGGCTAACCAAAGAAATTAATGATAGAAATAAAAATGAAGAAGACCTGAAGCAAAATCTAAAAGAAAGAACTGAAGAATACTATAGATTGGATGTAATAGCTGGCCTCCTAGAGTCTAATCTACAAGAAAGTAGAGATAATGAGAGAGGACTTGAAAGGCAAATTGTCATTCTCAGACATGACCTAGAAGTTGCAAATGAATACAAGGAGAAGTTCAAGATAAGCTCAGATAAACTTGAACCACTACTTGAAGGACAGAAAAAGGCTGATGACAAGCATGGTCTTGGATATGAGAAAGGTGAAAGCTCTGGATCCAGACAAAGAAATTTTCAACCAAGGAATGGGAGAAACATACCTAGAAGACCTCTAGTAAGACAACTTAATCCTCAAAGATATCTATCATTCAATGGAAATTGTTTTAATTGCAATAAATTTGGTCATAGAGCTACTTAGTGCAGAAGCAGAGTAAATCAAAATGGTCCATCCTTCTCCAGTCAATGCTTCAAGTGTAAGAGGTATGGTCATAGATCAAATGAATGCAGAAGTATGATAATGAATAACTCTAGAGAAAATGACAACTATTTCAATGGTTACTACTTTACTTGCAATGGATATGGACACATGGCTAATCAGTGCATATTAAGAGGAAATCAAGTATATAAGCAAACAAATGTTGTTTGCTTTAATTGCAATAGATCTGGTCATATTGTAGGATTCTAAAAAGGTAGGAATAATGAAAGAAGAGGTCTAGTAAATAGAAAACCAGATGAGCAAAGACAAGACAAAGGCAAAGGAAAAATTGATGTGAATGAGATCCAGAATGAAATGAGCAAGACATGGTTTAAGAAAACAATTGTGAACAATAATAATGGGTCCGCACCAGAATCCGAACAATTCCTCCGTGAATTGAATTTGGAACTCTGGCTTAGGGGGAACTGCATTGAAAATCAAATTCCCCCAACCAGTAAGTGGGTCCCTAGATCTGGCACAATGAGAAGATATTTTGAATTGTTTTAGAACATTTGGAAGGATTTCTGGAAGAAAAGATGTTGATATGGAAATTTGTAGAGTGATTCATAAAGAACTATTCAAGAAACTGAGTAACCGGATGAAGTTAGGGCAGATCATTTATTACAAAGGCAAATTAGGTTTTGAGGAGCATAAAAAGGTATTCACTCCTCATTTGAATCACTTTGCACTCGAACAAAGCAAGAAGAATAGTGTCTGATCTAAGATTACAAGGAATTGAAGTACGACCGATGAATATATTTGTCAACCATAATCTTGTGAAAAAGGCATTTATCTATGAAACTTTAAACTTATAATCCTTTTGCAATGGCTACACCTTTGGTCATTGACATTACTAAAAGTCCTTGACCCAAATTTATGAAACATCCACACAAATCTATAGAAGTCAACCCATTAGGTGCATTTTCAAGTGTTCCATATGGTGTGCTGCATTTTGTAGATATTAGGGTTTATATTCATTTAAGCATAGATAAATTTGGGGACTCAAGGTTTGTAGATTTGTTTGAGAGTCAACTAATGGATGAAAATCACGATCTTAAACCCGAGTATAAGGCACTGCATGATAAACATTTTATTCAAATTATGGGGTTTCCAACATTTGATGAAGATGAATGGGTCCGGTATGTTTTGAGTCGGATGCATGATGAGATCATATGGCTATTAAAACCATTCAAGATTACCAAGGATGTTATCAGAATTGTGTCAGGGTTAAACTCAACTGGTGGAAATCTGTGAAAAACCAAACTATTACTGATAGGGTTAACCCATGTTGAAATCTATGAAAAACCAAACTGTTACTAATGCAACTGGTGCAAATTTTGATAAGAAGGCTATGACCATAAATGACATTATAGAACCAAATGTGAAGTTTGCTTCCATGGTGATTGGCTACAAGATCTATCACTCTAGCAGAGAGAATTCAGTCTCCAGAACTGCTATATATGCAACATATCAAATGTTGAAGGAAAATACAAATTATGACTTATGTGAGCTGTTACAAAACCAGTTGATTGAGAACTTGAACAAAATCAAGAGAGATAAGAAAAATACTTTTAAATATGGTACATTGGTTCTATGTTTGTTCTTCTACTATATGAAAGAAGTACCTGGAGTAAAGGGTATGCATTGGACTAATGATGAGCTAGTTGCTATTCAGATCAGAGATCACCTACGCAACATTGGTAACTATAAAGCACATAAAACTGCAATCTGGGGATACTTCAAGAACTTTCAGAGTATGATGCATTCAAGGGAAAGAATCCCTACAACAATTGTTGAGAAGTACAAGAACGAAATATGTTTTATGGTTGACACTGATCAGTGCCTAATGGAAGTAGTGGAACCCAGACCTGTTTGGATCATGCCCATGGGGTATGAAGTAGATGGAAAAATCTTGAATATGTATGCTCAACATCTCCTAAGCAAGCCAAAAGACACAACAGTTGAAAGATTTGGGACATAGGAAGAGCTAAGTTTAAAACTACATACTGAGCTTAGAGAACCTGAAACCAATAGAAAAGTAAGAAAAGAAGTTGAGTAGTTGGCCAAGAATCTAGGTCTCACAAAGGAAGCTATGAGGCAATTCAGGGAAATAATTGAAAAGGCTGAGAAGGAGAAGCATGATAAGGAAAAAGGAAGTGCTCCAGTAGGATCCTCCTCCACATCAAGGACTACTAAAAACTCTGATGCTGCCCTTGTTCCTCCAAAACTTGCCAATCCTGAGATACCGGAAGGCAAATCATCTGGAAAAGAAGGAAAAAGAATTAAAACAAAGGCCACAAGAACCTATAAGAGCACAATAGTTGATGAAGAAAGAATAGATTCTAATGCTGAGGTAAAGGAGTTGAAATCCTCTAGAACAAAAGCTGCCAAAGTGACTAAGGAGAAACCCTCCAAAAGCAAAAAGACAAACAAAAGGAAAAAGACAGATACATGTGTTAAGAAGCCCACAATCTTTGTGGAAGATGTAATAAAATCAGTCACTGTGGATGGAAATTTGAAACCCATGACTGAATTTAATGATGAATACAATGACACAGATAAGAGGGTGTTAGAGGAAGCAACTGTTAGATATTTGAACATCTATAATAAGGCCCTGATTGAAATAACTTATGAGATCCATCCAAGTCTTGCAAACATTTTGGAGTTGAGGAAAGAAAATGCAAAAAGCAAGGATATGGAGCTTAGAGAGCATGTATTGATAAAACTATGCCCTCAGATCACTCAAGTTCAAATGAGTATGATATTCAAAGAAGTGAAGGATGAGTTTAGGAGAAAGAAGAGAATGAACAAACTAATGCTTGGAGAATTGGACCAAATAGTCAAAGAAACACAAGAAATACTTCTAAGTGCATTGAAGAGACACAATCTTCCATTTGTTGAGGAGGAGACTGATGATGAGATTGATTCATCAATCTTAGATATTGAAAAAATGAAAACTAATGAGCAGTAAACCAAGGATGATGACTCCTATGTTTTGGAAGAGGAACAAATAAACAAAGAAGATACAAAGATGGTGGACCAAAATGATGATGCAGGACATACTGTAACTTCTCCTAATCAATCCAGAAAAGAAGATGATGTTGAGAATACTACTGCTACACAAGATCCTTAGGAACATATTGCAAATAGTGTGGTCAAAGGAAAGAATACTAAGCTAAGAAATCAAAGATAAGGAAGATAAAGTAGAAGAAGATGGTGCAAATGTTGATAGTCCTGATACTATGAAAACTCAAGGAAAGAAAAGTGGTCCAAAAACAGTGGCAAGAGACACTGCAGATGCACTGAAAAGTTTTCTGAGCAAAGAGATGCTAGAGTTTGATGAACCAGAACTAATTCAAGGACCAATCAACTTGGATATTCTCTCTTCGGTCCAAATGATGAAGATAGCATCCTTCACACAAGCCAAAGCAAGTGAAAAGATATTGAAATCTCACATAGAGGATAGTGAGTTGTTAAGTCTTACATCTAGTGTATTGGAGAAGATAATGCCAATATTCTAGTAGAATCCATCTGACTCTCCCTCTAGACATCTGAAGAATCTTGTAAATTTTGTAAGTACACATTTTGAGTCTTTTAAGAAGTCTATAGAGACTAAAGTCAGAAATGAATTTTTGGATAAGAAATTTAGTGAAATAAAGAGCCTAATAAGGAATGATAAGATGATACTTGGTATCAATATAAAGAGTATTCAAAATGCTCTAAATGATGGAGGTGATATATACAAATTTTTTCTATCTTGGCCCAAAGTCAGTAAGGATATTGAGAAGAAGATAAAGGAGCAAGAACAAAAATTGTCAAATCTATCTCAAAATTTTGATCCTCTAATAGTTTCTCCTATAAGTTAGGAATGTCAAGTAATCAACTTGACTGATGAAATAAAGAAGCTTGTAAAAAAAAAGGCAATATTGTGAAGAGAATGTGTGAGCTCCGGGGATTGATTGCCCCCAAGTTAGAAACAATGTTTAATGCATTATCAGAAGCTCAAACTACAGTTCAGACAAGTGATCCTTCAAATCTGACAAAGCTAGAAGCATACAAATTTCTTCTGAGTGGACACATCTCAATTTTGGATGGCATGAAAAGAAGTTGGGCCTCTGAACTTGAGCAATTGAAAAATAATTTTGCAGATATTCTCAAGTTCATGTAAATATAACATTATGATTGGGTGTACATATGCGACACTGTATACAGAAGTTTTGATAATTTTGTCTTGCAGACCCCATCCTTTGCCATTGATGTCAAAGGGGGAGTGAAGAATAGTGAAAAATGAGGAATCCAACAAAGAGGGAGCTCCGGAATTAGTGGAGAGCTTAAGAGTATAGAATAAGGGGGAGTAACACTTAGTCATTTTTCACTAAGTGTTGCCATCAATGCCAAAGGGTGAGATTGTTGGAAAGAGACACTACTTCACATGACAGGTGTTGTCATTGATGGCAACTAAGACTATTCCACTCATCCACATAACATAATTTGTTCATACCAGAAGTCAGAATCAAAATTTATCTTAGTCCAGGTAGCTAGAAACAAAGCATGTGACAGGTCCCGTATCTTGGTCCGGATCTCTCTGGTGGAAAATTAGAGTATGCTATGAATCTGAAGGAGTCATAAGGATTATCAGGGCAATCTAAATCTAGAATTTTAACCTTCAGTGACAAAGGGAGTAAAAGTTATGAGCATCTAAGTACCGGGTCATAATATGATAGAACAATTCAATAAAAAATAGGCTGACTTGTGTTAGATCCTTATGAGGATCTGTTAGAAGTCTTTTGGTGAGTTACGTATGGGATATAATGTTAGTGGCTGACATGAATGGTGACCATCAAGTGTTATTTCTGGTATGCATCATTATTGGCACATGGATTCAACTGACAGAACAGAGTACTTGTATTGTTAGTTAAGTTCTTCATAAGGCCGGTAGAAAAGTAATTGAATTACTTGAAGTAGATATATATAGCTGATGGATTCGAGTGTTGAAGGGGTGTGTGTGTGTATGAATATAAAGTAAATGCGAAAGGAACAAAAAAAGGGTGCGAAAGAGAAGAGATCTAAGATTTGGATTATGGCAGAATAGTAAACAGGGTAGAACAAAGATGAAGTGTATCAAGTCTATATTCTGTGCTTAACCAGAACTGAATCTTTACATTGGTAGATGCTAACTATCAGTTCAAACACATTGCAATCTTCTTCATATAGGCAGTGGGCCTTTCTTTGAGCAGTGAGCTCTAGGCAGTGAGCCCGAATGCATGTGCATTCTCCATTTTAATCCTTTTAACAGAGTATAATCTTTGTGGGTTAACCCCCACCATGGTTTTTCCCTTAACCAAGTTTCCACATCAAAAATCTTGGTGTCAAATATGTTATTTCTACTTCTTCTTGTGTTGTTGATTCTTGCTTTTCATGATAACATTATTAATCTGTTAATAAAGTAGTAAAGAGGATTAACTACTACAAGTTTTAAAGTTTTAAGACAACTAATTCACCCCCTCTCAGTTGTCACCTCCAATTCTATCAGTATGTTCCCTTATTGGAAATGAATTTGTGTCATGCCCACATTTCACATGCGTTCACAACACGCAAACACGCGTGTTCATGTCCACATGCGACATGTGGTCATGATTCAAACTGCCAAACATTTTACTTTACTATATGAAATCTCCCTCTCGCACGCATAAGCGTGCTCAGTTGCGTATGTTTAAGTTATCAAAGTGATGGTTGCTATGGAATATTCTATGCGCATGTTGAAATCGATCTCTATGTTTGTGTCGGTTTAATTTGCATCATTTATTTAATCTATTTATCTCAATAAATTTTATCATTGCTTAGTCTACCAACTTGGATTATTAATTTATTTGTGTGATTAAAGTTCCTATTACAGATTGATCTGTGAATTTTAAATATTAAAATGTCGATTAAATTGTCCCCTTAACTCTTTAAATAAATATTTAAATATATATATTTAAATATTTTATTTTTTCTTTTAGTATATATATTTTATGAAAAGAAAATTCCCCTTTCGCTATGATTATATGATTAATTCATATAATTCCATTTTAATTGCATCACAATATATATATATATATATGTTTATTTACAAAGCTGGTGAAGGCTCCACTCTTTTTTTTATTGAGAGTTTCTTTTTTTATAAAAATTACAACTCATACATGAGGGTTGAAATAACCCTAAAGCCTTAATGTTATTGTGGTTTTGCAGGCATGGTGGAGTGGCGGCGGATTAGATGATGGCGCTGGTCGCAGGTCTGAACGCAGTGAGGGGAGGCAGAGTGAGTGGCAGCCATGGCGGGTGGATGGGTTCCAGGGTGGCCACGGTGGTGGTGGCGGTAGTGTGTATGCTGCGGAGGGCGGTGGGGAAGGGACGTTGCAGAGGCAGAGATGAGATGGGAGCCGCGGAAGGGGGATGACACTGTGGTTATCTGCGGGCGGGGTCTTGAGTTACGACAGGGGTATGGGGAGGGGCGGAGCCCCACCCACACCCCACGATGTGGGGTGTGGGTGGGGCTCCACCCCTCCGCACACCCTCCTTATTGGTAAGCGGTTTTCGGTGGGGATTTAAACCCCCACCACATTCCATGAAGCATTTTCGACTGTGTATCGTATGAAACACATTGAACTCTCTTTGTTGTTCATTGGCTAATTTTGAAATTTCAATTTAATATTAATTAAATTAATATATATATATATATGTATGTATATATATATGTATATATATGTATATCTCATTTCCACATATATATTTAATTTAAAACTATTTAAATATATAAATATATATATATATATACACATATATACACAAATGCAAATTTTCACAACTTCTTTTCAATAATAAATATATATATATATATATATATATATAAATTTCTATGTATTTAGTTCATAACAAAGTCCTACATATCCTACAATCTTTCATTTCTCGATTACAAATTCATTTCACAAGTTCTCTACATTTTTAAATTTCAATATAACAACATTTAAGTGAAATAGAAAATACAATCATTTACATCTGCATTTGTCAACTAATTTTAATCTATCAATATACATTCCATTTCAAATACATCTAAGGATCAAAAGTAAATAAAGGAAACTAATGAATCTTTTCATTTCAATAATACACAACAGTCAAGTAAAATTCGATTTAGAATATTTCCCATTTTATACTTATCGCAAGTTTTAATTTTGTATTCAAGGGTAATTTGCACCTTTCATAATACTGTAAAAAAATAACTTTCTCACTAAATAATACAAGGGATATATTTTATCAACTGATCCAAATCAACTACCAATCTAACAATCTACTATTTTGATAACAAAGAACAAGCAACTATAAGATCCCACAACTCACAAACATTCTAAGGGAGTAATTTACTTTCTTCTCCTAGCTCACACAAATGATGTAATGTAATAACCAATTACAGTCACAACTAATAACATAACAAGGGAGGATTATCTTTCCACTCCCAAGATAACAACTTTTACAACAGATTCAAAGAGAGAAGTTCTCTCCTCTAAAACTCTTACATAATGAAACTTTAAAAGACCAAGCTCTCATTACAAATAGGAAGATAGAACAATTTCTTTAACAAGGCAAATTCCCTTCAATCCTTTTAACATGCTCCAATAGTAACTTGCATGACAACAAGGGAGAAAACAACAACCATCTAGCTCTCCTGCCTACCATAGATTCGCAAGAGGGTCACCCCCAAGCTAGGGAGACCATCCAAATACCCAGGGTAGAATAGACCAATCACTTCACAACATTGAACATCAACAAACAAAACAAGTAACACACACACTCCCATGGTATACTCACAATACAAAGACTCAGCTGAGGTGAGTTCAGGGAGGGTAGGGAAGTAGACTTTTTCACTCAAGGTGTCATTCTTCAAAACATATATCACAACTGATCACATGGCCTCAAGCCAACAAGTTAATCTTTCTCAAGGTCTCAAGCCATCCAAACAATCAAATTTCCAGGGATATCCAAACAGGCTCTCAAAGCCATAAAGCCCTCTTGGCTAAAAAGTACCAACATGCCCTCAAGGCATTTCATATATCAAGAAAACAAGAAAGACACCTGAGGAGGTTCACACCTTCCCTTCCCTATACGTGATGAACATTGCCTTCGAACTGGAAGGAGCTCTTTCAACACCCAACACATACCCCAAAATAATAGAAAAACACATAGAAAGCATTTGTAAACTCATTCATCAAGTAAGAACAAACATACATAACAAGCAACAGATCATACAAGTGAGAAGTCTTGTTCACCAACCTTCTCAAGCCCAATTATGGAAGAAATTTGATGAAGAGCTCCACTCTTAGCCTCCTCCTCCAAGTTCTCCTTCTTTCCACAATAATCCAACCCCCTTACCCTCTACCTCTTCTCCTCTTTAAAACAAATTCTCTCCCTTATCCCTTATTCCAAGTGGCATTAAAAAACTAAACCCACTCATTATCCATTATCCCTAATGGACTTAAAACAATTAACCCCACTCAAGAGGTTCCGCACTATAGCCCTTTTACAACACATGGGTGAATTAAAATATAATAAGAAAAATAAAAAATAAAAGGGAAGTGGATGACACACCACCCTTTTTATGGGGTCTCCCACGAAAAGAGAGGCACAAAGAGACAAGCACTCCATTATTGGTGGATCATGGAGGCATTCCATCACTTGAAAGTGGGTCTAAGTGTGGATTCCACTCATTCCATTATCCCATGCTTCCAAATTCGTCACTTAACTTCACCATGAAGTTGAAGTGACCATATGGAGTTTGTTCCAAGGTTATCCTAGTCAAAAGGGTCCCTAGACCCATGGGGTATAACCTAGGGTTGATTTAAACCTAGTTAGGACTCCCAGAGTCAAGTAAAAACACAAGAAGAGGGTCTAAAGGAAATAAAGTTAAAACAAGATTAAAAACAACATCTCTTACAACACTTATCATAATAAAAGTAAATCAGAAGATAGCCCTAATTCCCTTGACCTCATGCAACATTAACACATTACAACATTACAACATTTCTCCAAACACGAGGTTGATCTTAGTTCCTCATGGAACTAGATCGGCTCACAAGGGATACAACATAGGGTATGGAATGATCTCCTGTATATATGGTTTCGTTAGCAATACCTGCACACTCAAACTTGAAGTAAATAACACATAAAGATATCATAGCCGAAGCAATTTCAATACAAGCATACCTAAACATTCTACCATATAATCATACTAAAATCACATTAGAGTTCCATTTCCATTCATCATTTTCTTAAAAGCAACATCTACTTACCATTGCACAATTATTTCCTTAAAAATCAATTAGGTTTAATAAACAAGATTCATGATCAATAGTCTCTCAACATAAA
The DNA here is from genome assembly GCA_027924645.1 of Cunninghamia lanceolata. Taxonomy (NCBI): domain Eukaryota; kingdom Viridiplantae; phylum Streptophyta; class Pinopsida; order Cupressales; family Cupressaceae; genus Cunninghamia; species Cunninghamia lanceolata. Next base: position 28,584,969 of record BSBN01000261.1, on the reverse strand, counting down.
AATAATAGCAATAGCACTGCAAATAGTCTCATGAATAGAAGTGTAAAAAGTAGGCCTCACATCCTCTCCCCCTAAGATTGTACTTCCTCCTGGAAGTCATCAAAGAGGTGAGGGTAAAGCTTCTTTAGTCTCGTAGCATCTCCCCATGTTGCAGTGACCTCATTGTACATATCCCACTGGACCCTAACCTGGTTGAGCTCTCGAGCTCGAAGGCCCAGCGTCTGATGAGCCAATATGTGTATTGGCTCCAAAGCCAACTGTTCGTCTGGCTCTGCCTGAAGAGCACTCCAATCCAATATGTGAGACAAGTCAGATATATAATGACGTAAAACTAAAACATGAAAGACATCGTGGATATGAGATAGGCTAGGTGGCAAGGCTAAATGGTAGGCTATAGGTCCTATCCTCTCTAGAATCTCAAAAGGTCCTACAAACTAGGGTGCGAGCTTAGAGCCTTTTCCGTAACGGATTGGACTCTTATGCGGTCGCACTCTCAAGAATACTCTATCACCCTCTGAAAAGCTTCGATCCGTTCTCTTCGCATCTGCATACTTCTTCTGTCTATCCTGAGCCTCTTGCAGTCTCTGTCTGATCAATGTGACCTGCTGTTCGATATCCTAAATTATTTTGGGACCAATAGCTACTCGGTCCTCTAACCGATCCCAACTCAAAGGCGTTTTGCAAGGTCTACCGTATAAAGCCTGGTAAGGAGGCATACCCAACGAGCTGTGATGCCCATTATTGTAGGCGAACTCAACTTGATACAGGTACTCCTCCCATTTAGACTAATGATCCATAACATACATGCGAAGCATATCCTCTAACACCTGATTAACTCTTTCTGTCTAGCTGTTGATCTCAGGATGGTAAGCGAAACTGAAGTTGAGCTATGTGCCCAATGCCTAATGTAAGGCTCTCCAAAATGATGATGTGAAAACGGAGTCTCTATCAGATATGATGCGGCGAGGTACTCCATGCAGTCTGACAATTTGATCTAGAAATACTTTTTCCACCGATGGTGCATTGTACGTTGTGCGTACTGGTGAGAAATGTGCCACCTTGGTCAACTTGTCAACTGTCACCATGATGGCATCATGGCGTCGTGATGACATAGGTAGACCAACAATAAAGTCCATGGAAATGGTGTCCCATTTCCACTCAGGTATCTTGTGTGGGTACAAAAGTCCTGCTGGATGTTGATGCTCGGCCTTGACCCTCTGACACTCAAGGCATCGAGCAACATACTTTGCAATGTCGCGTCTCATCCCAGCCCAATGATATAACTATCGCAAATCCACATGCATCTTCTTCACTCCTGGATGAGCTGCATAGGGTGCTCTATGAGCCTCAGAGAGTATCATTGTACGTAGGTCACCCGCATGGGGTACATAGATACGCTGCCTATGTCTAAGTAGTCCATCCGACTCAAGGGAATATCCTACGAATTTCCCCTTCAGGACCCCTTGATTCTGAATTTCCTGTTTCACCTCAAGAAACCACTCATCCCCAGGTAGATGCTATAGAATATGCTCTCTCAAATCCACCTTTAAAGTTAGAGTCAGGATCTCATGGCACCTTCGACTCAAAGCGTCAGCGACCACATTCTCCTTTCCTTTGATGTAGTGGACATCAAAATCATACTCACACATGAACTTCATCCAACGCCGCTAGCGGGTATTCAAATTAGGCTGAGTGAAAATGTACTGTAAGCTATGATGATCCGAATGGAGCTCAAAACGTCGACCTAAAAGAAAGTGTCTCCAATGAACAAAAGCATGAACAATAGCTGCGAGCTCTAAATCGTGAGTAGGGTAGTTTAGCTTATGTGTTTTAAGTTTTCGTGATTCATAAGCAATCACTCTACCACCCTGCATAAGCATAGCTCCCAATCCCTCTAATGATGCATCTGTGCAAACAACAAAATCTTCTGCCAGATCAGGAACAACTAATATGGGAGCACTGGTAAGATGTTCCTTAAGGATCTCAAAGGCCTTCTCACATTGCTCAATCCAAGTGAATCCTTTCCCCTTTCGCTGAAGGGAAGTGATAGGATGTGCTATCCTGGAGAAACCTTCGACAAACCTATGGTAGTAACCGGCTAGTCCCATAAAGCTCCTTACCTCTGTTACATTGGTGGGTGCTGGCCATTCCTAAATTGCTCTGATCTTCGATGGATCTACGGAGATGCCATTGCCTGATAGAATGTGCCCCAAATACTGCACCTCTGTCTTGAAAAAGTCACACTTCGCCAGGTTGCCATAAAGCTGATGCTCACGTAAACGTTGTAATACCTGATGCAAATGGTCCACATGCTCCTCCTCGGTCTATGAATATATCAAAATATCATCTAGGAATATGATCACGAACCAATCTAGGTATGTGCAAAACACCCTGTTCATGAGACTCATGAACACTGCAGGGGCGTTCGTCAAACTGAAAGGTACCACTGTGAATTCATAATGGCCATATCTGGTTCGGAAAGCAGTTTTGTGAATATCTGCCTTAGTGATTTGTAATTGATGATATCTAGATTTTTGATCAATTTTTGAAAACACTTTGGCTCCTTACATTTGGTCAAAGAGATCGTCAATCCTCGGTAGAGGATACTGGTTCCTCACCATCACTTTGTTCAACTGCCTGTAGTCCATGCATAGTTGAAGAGATCCATCCTTCTTCTTTACGAAGATAACTGGTGCACCCCATGGAGAAATGCTAGGTCAGATGTGTCCCTTCTCTAGTAATTCTTCTAACTATAGTTTAAGCTCTGTAAGCTCATGTGTAGTCATTCTATAAGGTGCACGAGACATGGGTTCTGCCCCTGGTACCAAATCAATGTGGAAATCAACTTCCCTACGTGGAGGCATACTCAGTAATTCTGGTGGAAAAACATCAACAAATTCCCTTAGGATAGGGTGTTTATCTAAGGTAGTCTCAGGTTCATCCTCTGATCTATCACTGACTGTGATAGCAAACATCTGACAACCCTTCCGCATGCAGCACTTAAGTTGCTGAGCGGATATCGTACGAGCAGTCATGGGCTTCTGTATGCCCACTATCTCGACTGGAGTGCCATGATCGTCTAGACAACTAATCATCCTCTGGCGGCAATCTAGCTTGGCTCTATGAGCCGCAAGCTAGTCCATACCAAGAACTATGCCATAGGATCCTAATGGCATAACCCTAAGGTCACATATTGTAATGAAAGAACCCAAGGAAATCTCACAATCTCTAACAACGGTATCAACTAACATCCTAGCCCCAGAGGCCAACTCGAACTCCCACCTAATGTCCTGCCTAGAAGCCACTAGCCTGCAATGTTCCACTAATAATGTAGACATAAAAGAGTCGGTAGCTCCGGAATCAAATAAGATAGAGATGGGAAAATCTCCAATCATACCTGCTGTCTCTATGATTGAAGCCTAGAAATTGGCCTAGCGGCTTTCCACCGTTGCAAACATATGGTGGGATTTACCCATATCACCCACTGTCTGCTCGGATCTTCCTGCACGTTGCTGTCCTCCTGCTATAAAGCCTTGTTGGCACTCTCTAGCTATGTGTCTAGCTTCACCACAAGTATAACAAGGTCCCTTAACCTATATAGTCTGAGTCCAACTCGACTGTTGCTATCATGTTCTACCAGTAGACCCCTGTGAGCCCCTATATGACTGCTGCGACCTTGCGGGTCTCGCAGGTGGTCCCTACTATCTCTGATCCCTGCATGGGCCCTGCTGCTGCCAACCTCTATTATTTCCCCCATGTGACCTCTATTGTGTTCTAGCTTTCTGTTGTTGTTGTGACTACTATTGCTGTGGGGGCCTAGGAGCTAATGATGCTGTACTGAATCCTCCTCTAGGGGGTGGCTGTGGTGGCCTACAAAAATTCTGTTGATATTGCTGCTGTCCCTGATCCTGGAACTGAGGGTGAGAACTCTGCCCCCATCCCTGAATCTCCTCAGCAATATAAGCCTTCTTGGCAGCATCACTCAGAGTCTGAGGATCTGCCATCCGAACAGGTCCTGCTATACTGTGGTTTAGTCCTTTGATAAACTTATGCACCAGGAGTTTCTCATCATGGAGATACTTCGCATATCTGGATAACTCTGTAAACTTACTCTCATACTGTGCCACTGAGAGTCCTCTCTACTGTAGGTCATGAAACTCATCGATACGACGCTGTCTGTAATGATCTGATAGATAACGCATGTTGAAGCGCTCAATAAAGGTCTCCCATGAGAGGGTATCTAAGGAAAGGTGATGCTTGCACTCCTCAGTGTGCCACCAGGTAGCTGCTGCATCTCATAATAAGTGCACTGCCACATGGACCTTCGTGTTGCCCTCATAGGGACGCAATCGAAGCACCTATCTAAACTAATAAGCCAGGCCTCTACCTCAGCTCCCTCTGTGGTCTTGATGAAAGTAAGAGGGTTCAATCTCAATATGTCCCTGATGGGATCTCCTCTATCACTGTGCCCCCTGATAGGCTCATCTGTATGATAATCATAAGGCCTGGGACCCAATTGCTCTATTCGCATTGTCTGGTCATGCCTGGCATGATGTGTGGGGCTCCTGCTACGGGCCCTGTCGGCCGAATCAACCTCTTCTATATTAGGTAACTTGACATAAGGCTCCACACGTGGTACCCCCTGCGGCTCTACGCAGGGCTCCACACATGGCTCGACATGAGTCTCAGCTCGTGGCTCCACGCGTGGTTCCTCTCGCAGAACATCACGGGGCTTGACACATGACTCTACGTGTGGCTCAACTGTACCTGATGGAAGCCTATCTAAGATAGCTTGTAAGGCCTGTAATATCTATGGTCCCATATCAGGTGAGGCTGATGGTGCCTGCGGTACCTGAGGAACTGGTTGTGGCTGTAGAACTGGCTGAACCTATGGTACTGCCTATTCTTGTGGGACTGGCTGATCCGGTCCCACAGCTGAAGAATCAGTGCGCACCTCGGTGGGTGGAGTACGGCCGGTCGGTATTCGCTAAACTCATCTGGGAGGCATCCTACAAAATGAGGTAATCGTTAATCAGTTTGGTTGCAGAAGTGATAATGTGCCTAAACAAGCCCAATGTTTAAGACAATTGTGCACTGATACCAAATGTCATGCCCACATTTCACATGCGTTCACAACACGCAAACACGCGTGTTCATGTCCACATGCGGCATGTGGTCATGATTCGAACTGCCAAAAATTTTCCTTTACTATATGAAATCTCCCCCTCGCATGCATAAGCGTGCTTGGTTGCATATGTTTAAGTTGTCAAAGTGATGGTTGCTACGGAATATTCTATGCGCATGTTGAAATCGATCTCTATGTTTGTGTCGGTTTAATTTGCATCATTTATTTAATCTATTTATCTCAATAAATTTTATCATTGCTTAGTCTAGCAACTTGGATTATTAATTATCTTTGAGATCACAGTTCCTATTACAGATTGATCTGTGAATTTTAAATATTAAAATGTCGAATTAAATTGTCCCCTTAACTCTTTAAATAAATATTTATATATATATATATATATATATATATATATATATTTTGTTTTTTCTTTTAGTATATATAATTTATTAAAAGAAAATTCCCCTTTCGCTATGATTATACGATTAATTCATATAATTCCATTTTAATTGCATCACGATATATATATATATATATATATATATATATATATATATATATATATATATATATATATATATGATTATTCATACAACTATAACAAAAGAAATAGATTTCTTTTTAATTGAAAACCCTTACATCATTACAACCATAACATATATAAATGTATATGTTATATACATTTATTTTAATTTAAAAACTTTTTAATCAAACTAGTTGAAACTCCACTTATAGTTTTAATAGAGCATTTATAAAAGAACAACTCATAGTATATATATATATATATATATATATATATATATTTGTTTACTTACAAAGCTGGTGGAGACTCCACTCTTTTTTTTTTTATTGAGAGTTTCTTTTTTTATAAAAATTACAACTCATACATGAGGGTTGAAATAACCCTAAAGCCTTAATGTTATTATGGTTTTGCAGGCATGGTGGAGTGGCAGCGGATTAGATGACGGCGCTGGTTCCAGGTTTGAATGCAGTGAGGGAAGGCAGAGTGAGTGGCAGCCATGGTGGGTGGAGGGGTTGCAGGGTGGCCGCGGTGGTGGTGACAGCAGTGTGTATGCCGCGGAGGGTAGCGGGGAAGGGACGCTGTGGAGGCAGAGACAGGACGGGAGCCACGGAAGGCGGACGACACTGTGGTTATCCGTGGGTGGGGTCTTGAGTTACGGCAGGGGTGTGGGGAGGGGCGGAGCCCCACCCACACCCCACGATGTGAGATGTGGGTGGGGCTCTGCCCCTCCCCACACCCTCCTTATTGGTAAGTAGTTTTCAGTGGGGGTTTAAACCCCCACCACATTCCATAAGCATTTTTGACTGTGTATCGTATGAAACATAGCGAACTCTCTTTGTTGTTCATTGGCTAATTTTGAAATTTCAATTTAATATTAATTAAATTAATATATATATATATATCTCATTTCCACATATATTTTTAATTTAAAACTATTTAAATATATAAATATATATATATATACACATATATACACAAATGCAAATTTTCACAACTTCTTTTCAATAATAAAAAAAATAAATATATATATATAAATATAAATTTCTATGTATTTAGTTCATAACAAAGTTCTACATATCCTACAATCTTTCAGTTCTCGATTACAAATTCATTTCACAAGTTCTCTACATTTTTAAATTTCAATATAACAACATTTAAGTGAAATAGAAAACACAATCATTTACATCTGCATTTGTCAACTAATTTTAATCTATCAATATACATTCCATTTCAAATACATCTAAGGATCAAAAGTAAATACAGGAAACTAATGAATCTTTTCATTTCAATAATACACAACAATCAAGTAAAATTCAATTTAGAATATTTTCCATTGCATACTTATCTCAAATTTTAATTTTGTATTCAAGGGCAATTTGCACCTTTCATAATACTGTAAAAAAATAACTTTCTCACTAAATAATACAAGGGATATATTTTATCAACCGATCCAAATCAACAACCAATCTAACAATCTACTATTTTGATAACAAAGAACAAGCAACTATAAGATCCCACAACTCACAAACATTCTAAGGGAGTAATTTACTTTCTTCTCCCAGCTCACACAAATGATGTAATGTAATAACCAATTACAGTCACAACTAATAACATAACAAGGGAGGATTATCTCTCCACTCCCAAGATAACAACTTTTACAACAGATTCAAAGAGAGAAGTTCTCTCCTCTAAAACTCTTACATAATGAAACTTTAAAAGACCAAGCTCTCATTACAAATAGGAAGATAGAACAATTTCTTTAACAAGGCAAATTTTCTTCAATCCTTTTAACATGCTCCAACAGTAACCTGCATGACAACAAGGGAGAAAACAACAACCATCTAGCTCTCCTCCCTACCATAAACCCATAAGAGGGTCACCCCCGAGCTAGGGAGAAAATCCAAATACCCAGGGTAGAATAGACCAATCACTTCACAACATTGAACATCGACAAACAAAACAAGTAACACACACACTCCCATGGTATACTCACAATACAAAGACGCAGCTGAGGGTAATTCAGGGAGGGTAGGGAAGTAGACTCTCTCACTCAAAGTGTCATTCTTCAAAACATATATCACAACTGATCACATGGCCTCAAGCCATCCAAACAATCAAATTTCCAGGGATATCCAAACAGGCTCTCAAAGCCATAAAGCCCTCTTGGCTCAAAAGTACCAACATGCACTCAAGGCATTTCAGATATCAAGAAAACAAGAAAGACACCCGAGGAGGTACACACCTTCCCTTCCCTATACGTGATGAACATTGCCTTCCAACTGGAAGGAGTTTTTTCAACACCCAACACATACCCCAAAATAACAGAAAAATACATAGAAAGCATTTGCAAACTCATTCATCAAGTAAGAACAAACATACATAACAAGCAACAAATCATACAAGTGAGAAGTCTTGTTCACCAACCTTCTCAAGCCCAATTATGGAAGAAATTTGATGAAGAGCTCCACTCTTAGCCTCCTCCTCTAAGTTCTCCTTCTTTCCACAATAATCCAACCCCCTTACCCTCTACCTCTTCTACTCTTTAAAACAAATTCTCTCCCTTATCCCTTATTCCAAGTGGCATTAAAAAACTAAACCCACTCATTATCCATTATCCCTAATGGACTTAAAACAATTAACCCCACTCAAGAGGTTCCGCACTATAGCCCTTTTACAACACATGGGTGAATTAAAATATAATAAGAAAAATAAAAAATAAAAGGGAAGTGGATGACACACCACCCTTTTTATGGGGTCTCCCACCAAAAGAGAGGCACAAAGAGACAAGCACTCCATTATTGGTGGATCATGGAGTCATTCCATGACTTGGAAGTGGGTCTAAGTGTGGATTCCACTCATCCCATTATCCCCATGCTTCCAAATTCGTCACTTAACTTCACCATGAAGTTGAAGTGACCATATGGTGTTTATCCCAAGGTTATCCTAGTCAAAAGGGTCCCTAGACCCATTGGGGTATAACCTAGGGTTGATTTAAACCTAGTTAGGACTCCCAGAGTCAAGTAAAAACACAAGAAGAGGGTCTAAAAGAAATAAAGTTAAAACAAGATTAAAAACAACATCTCTTACAACACTTATCATAATAAAAGTAAATCAGAAGATAGCCCTAATTCCCTTGACCTCATGCAACATTAACACATTACAACATTACAACATTTCTCCAAACACGAGGTTGATCTTAGTTCCTCATGGAACTAGATCGGCTCACAAGGGATACAACATAGGGTATGGAATGATCTCCTGTATATATGGTTTCGTTAGCAATACCTGCACACTCAAACTCGAAGTCAATAACACATAAAGATATCATAGCCGAAGTAATTTCAATACAAGCATACCTAAACATTCTACCATATAATCATACAGAAATCACATTAGAGTTCCATTTCCATTCGTCATTTTCTTAAAAGCAACATCTACTTACCATTGCACAATTATTTCCTTAAAAATCAATTAGGTCTAATAAACAAGATTCATGATCAATAGTCTCTCAACATAAAAATAATAGCAATAGCACTGCAAATAGTCTCATGAACAAAAGTGTAAAAAGTAGGCCTCACAATCTGAGGATACCAGAACATAAATCTAGGGCCTTAGCTATTATTAATGCAACACCAAACCAATCAAAAGCTCAAACTGAGGGAAGTGCAAAGTCAAAAAAAAAAGGGGATATAGTAGTAGAGACTGGTAAAAAGTGGGATCCTAAGACACTAGAGATATATTTGGGAACTACTATGCAAAAATGCCCCTATCAAGTCGATCTATTTTATGTCAATTTGGTCATAAAGGATAGGTTACTGAGGTTTTGTATGATTGACTTAGGAGCTTCAACAAATATTATGCCTTTGGAGATCGTGAATGAGTTAGGTTTGAAAGTGGCAAAAGCATATGGAAAGTGCTTTGCTATGGATTCAAAAGAGGTACCTATCATTGGGGTAATAAAAAACATTCGTTTCAAATTGACATCTTATCCACAAAAGGATTACAAAATGAACACTATTGTAGTTGACATCCCTCCTAGATATGGAATGTTATTATCAAGAAAATGGGCCTCCACTATTCGAGGAAGTATTCAAATGGATTCATCTTAAGATATGATCACTATGGATGGGAGAGAAGTCAGACTTGATAGGAAGAAAAGAGCCCCCTCAAGTTTAGATGGTTTTGGAGATTAGGATGGTCAGGTATATTTTCTAGATATTGACATGGACAACTTCAGAGTGGAGGCATCTAATGTTGATCAAACATAATAGAGGATTATAATTGAAGTTCAAGATACTTCTGAGAATGAAGGATTGTGATCAATGCAATTTGATGGGGAATATTCTAAAGAGGGCTCTAGGACTAGAATTGTGCTCATTTCCCCTTTTGAGAAAGCATTCAGATCATCATTCAAACTTTTTTTTGAGTGTACTAACAATGTTGTTGAATATGAGGCACTTCTCCTAAGGTTAAAAGTAGCCATAAATTATGGGATTAAAAAGATAAAGGTCATAGGAGATTATAAACTTGTGGTCTCTTAGATTAGATCTAGATATGCCTCTAAAAATTTAAGACTCAAGAAATACAAAAATATTGTCTAGGATACAATTGAGGCATTTGATGCTTTTTCAATTGATTGGGTAGAAAGAACTAAGAATGTGATGGCTGATTTTTTGGCCAACATAGAAATCAAGTCAGAGGATTTGACTTTAGCAGGGATATCAAAGGTGGAACTACTAACCAGGCCTTCTACCCCAAATAATATCTGTCATTGGTAAGTTTTCAATGATGACCAAGATCTGTACAGATTCATGAATTGTGTAGATGAGTATCAAGGACAATAAATAGATTTTCAAAATTTTGTTGAAAAGGTAGATGGGAAGGACACCATTTTTGGCATTAAGGTCATCTAGCTAAAAAAAATCCCAAGGGCATTGGCGGCTTTGGAGTGGGTATTTGATGGAGTAGACAATCAAACTACTAGGCCTACACCTATGCATCAAAATGACCTTGAGAAAATAAATCTTGGGATTGAAGCTCAACCAAGGAATGTCTATGTTGGTAAGACACTAAATCCTAAGATTAGATCCATGCTCATCTCTTTTCTTAGGAAGTACAAAAGAGTCTCTTCCTGATCTTATGATGACCTCAAGGCATGTAGGGAAGATTTGTTTCAACATGAAATTCCATTGAAACCAGATGTAAAAAATGTGATACAGAAAAATAGGACCATAAATCCTACCCTAGCACTCATGATGCAACAAGAATTAGATAAACTTAGTGAGGGGGGTATTATTAAACCAATTAGATATTCAACTTGCGTGTCAAATTTGGTCCCTGTCAGAAAAAATAATGGTGACATTAGACTATGTGTTGATTTTAGAAATATAAACATCTCATCATTCAAAGATAACTACCCTCTATCACAGTCAAATCTAGAAGCACTCAATACTACTATAACTACCCTCTGCTTAATATAGAGGCCATGTTACAAAGGGTAACTGACTGTGAACTTCTATCGATGATGGATGGTTTTTTTGGCTATAACCAGGTGGTAGTAAAAGAGTTAGAGCAGTTTAAAACTTCTTTCACTACTTCATAGGACACTTATGTTTATGTCAGGATGTCTTTTGGGCCGACTAATGTTGGGGCCACTTTCTAAAGGGCTATGGATGTAGCATTTTATGACTTAATAAATGTTATTGAATGGTTGTGTACCAAGATGACATAACTATCTTCTCTAAAAAAGAGGAAGACCATTGTAACCATTTGGAGCAATTTTTTATAATAAGTATGGATTATGGTATATTATTGAACCCCAAGAAATGTGTATTTGGGGTAATTGAAAGAAAATTATTAGGTCATATTGTCTCCAAAAATGGAATCAGAATTGACCTTGAGAGAGTAGGTACCTTTGAGAAGATTCCCCATTCTAAGATAGTCAAAGGAATTCAATCATTTTTTGGCTAGATAAACTTCGTATGAATATTTGTCCCCAACTTTACACAAGAAATTAAGTCCATCTCCAAGATGTTTAAAAAGGGACAAAGTTTGACTTCAGAATGTGAGACAGTTACATCTTTTTGTCATATTAAAGAGTCAATTAAACAAGCCCCTGTATTGGCCTCTCCCAATTTTGTCAAACCATTCTAGTTGTTTTCTTTTTCTTCTTTTCATACTATAGCAACAATATTGTTACAAAAGAAGAGTTATGGTTTTGAATAGCCCATCTCATTCTTCAAGAAATCTCTCCAAGCCGTTGAGCTAAAATATGACTCCATGGAAAAGCATGCATATGCATTAGTTAAGGCTATGAAAAATTTTAGGCCTTATCTGGTAGGAGCAAGAAATATAGAATATGTTCAACATTTAGCAGTAAAGGATATCTATGTGTAATAGGAAGTTACTGGTAGGAGATGCAGATGGATAAACAAGGTCAAAGATTTGAACATAGAAATTCAGATTACCAAGTTGGTTAGAGGTCAAGGATTGGCAAGGCTTATGGTAGAATCTAATTTGGAAGCAACTCAAATAAATTGTGTGATTAATACATCTTTTTCAAAAAGATGCAATTTGGGAGAGTCAGGTTGGTACAAGGATATCATATTTTATCTGAATTATTTGAGATGTCCTAAAAGTTTAAGTGATAATAAGAAAAGGACTCTAAAGTTGCAAGCATTAAATTTTGTCATTCTAGAATAAGATTTGTACTAGATGAATGGAGATGGTCTTTTGCTAAGATTTCTAGATTAATCTACAACAGGGTGAGTTCTGAAGGATATACATAGTGGAAATTGTGGAGGACATTTTATGGCCAAGACTATTGCTCATAAAATTATCAGAGCAAGATATTGGTGGACTACCCTATTTTTAGATGCTTACAATTTGGTAAGAAAATGTGAAGCATTTCAAAAATTCTCCGGTAATTTGAAATGGTCTAGAGCTTTACCATTAAGACCTCAGGTTGTAGAGGCCCCCTTTCAACAATGGGGCATATATTTCATTGGTAAAATTTTTGAAAAGTCCAATGGAGGTTTCAAGTGGATACTAGTAGAAACTAATTACTTCACCAAGTGGATTGAAGCAGTCCCAACTAGAAAAGCTACTAGTAGGGTTCTAATAGATTTCATCATGGATCACATCATTTCAAGGTTTGGGGTACCAAACAAGTTAATTAAAGATAGTGCTGTATGTTTTAGATTAGCTGAGCTAATGGATCTTTGCACAGAGTATGGAATCAACTTATCCCATTCTTTACCTTAATACCCATAGGGAAATGGCCAAGCAGAATCAAGTAACAAAATCCAGATGAATATTATCAAGAGGATGTTGGAAAAAATAAGAAGGCTTGCAACTCAATACTAAAATTGGCCATATGGGCAAACAGAGTGACTGTGAAGAAATCTACAGGAAAATCACCTTATGAATTTGTATATGGCATGAATGCAAATATACCTATCAATAATTTATTGCCTATATACAAGTTTATTCAGGAACATTCTAATGATCTAGACGATGCCATGACGTGCAGCATAAACCAACTGATAGAATTGGATGGAACAAGGAGAAAGGCACAAATAGCAATTGTCAAGAAGCAGTAGTAGGTAACATATTTATTTGACAAGAAGGATAAGGATAAGAGGTTTTAGTGTAGGGATATGGTATTAGTTCGGAATGCAAGAGCACATGATAGAGGGAAACATGGGAAGTTTGATTCCATGTGGCTAGGACCATACACCATACTGAATATCCATGGAGAGAACTATTTCATGAAGAGTTTGTTTGGAGAATACCAAGAATTGCCTATGCACAAACAATTCTTGAAACACTTTTTCTCATGAGCTTATGCTCATTTTTCTTTTGTTCTCAGTAGTTAGGTTTTCTACTCCTTGTGTTGTGTTGTGCAATTATGGTTGTTTTAACCCATAATGTAGTGTTTTTGTTTCGATTTTATTTGCTTTGTCTAGTCCGCATCTCAAAGTTTTCTATTTTCTCACCACATTCCATTGAAATATGTGTCCCCAAATAGAGACATTGTTACGACCTACAAATTTGTAGGGTTTTAGGGTCACTTTTAGAAGGTTTTATCCATGATCTCAAAAACCCTATACCCTTCCTTCTGATGGTGCGCTTTGTTTTTATGCTTTATCATTGATCCCTTGGTCCCATTGTTGGTATTTTTAGTTATAAACTGAGCCTCTATGTATCATGTTTTACCGACCCCTTTGTCCTAAGTTACCGATCGAAAGTGCCCATGAATATTTAAAAATGTTAATACCTAATTCTATAATGTGACCAATGAAATGTAATGCGCACTACTGTGAAGGACATGTTTTTAAATATGAGTTGGCTTTGCACTTTTGTGATTTGATGCCACATGTATGGGACCTACCAAGTACATACAAAGACTAAAAGATAGTGTGTTCCACTTGGTAGGAAATCATGAGCCTGCACTATCAGAAGTTTGGGACTCGATGGGGAGCACAGGGATACGAGATGGTGACACATGGCAAAGTTTTAAAGGTTGACATGGAAAGCTTTCTCTTATGGCACAAATTCATTGGTTGAAGACTTTTCAGTGCACATGATGGATTTTTAAATTCTCGCAAATTATTTTTGAGCTATTTATTTTTCCATGACAAGCCTACATATCAACGGTCTACATTTAAATTTTTGAATTTGTTTGTTGCAGACAGTCTAGTAGAGTACAGGGTAGTAATGGCAGAATGATTGTTGCATCATAATTTTCTTATGAATCTTGAAGCTCTTAGCTATGTTCTAGTAGGGGGTAGGGTTTGTGAAGCAAGACTTAGAAATATCATAATTGGTCATCATAGAGGGAAGTTGCCACTTGAGCATATATATTTGTGATTTGACAATAGGTACATCTCATCTGATAGTATTGCATTTCAGTCAAGTTATTTGTAAACTGATTGGACATTCGGTATATGTGTTGGATCATATGTTTGCAGGAAGTCTCTAGTAGGCTATGAATAATTCACACCTCTCTTTTTCTACTTCTGGAATTGTGATGTGATTTTTAGAGATTTCTAGATAAGGGTCAAGTGTGCAAACCCTATAGGTGACAGAAGTAGAATGATGGTGATTGTTGATAAGTGGGAAATACTTGGATGTAGATCCTTCATTCCTTTTTAGTTATAAAGGGAAGTGTTTACATCATTAGTTTACATCAGTTTCTTCCTTAAGAACAATGTAGAGTTTTTCCCTTTTGCCATGTCTTCTATGATTTTCATTTTCCTAAGAAGAATCTCTCTATTGTCATGGTTACAAATTTGTTTATATAGAGTTAAGAACAAGGAGAATGTTTTCCAGGGAATGGATGGTTCAAGTAAAAAAATAAGCTTATGGCATCAGTAGCCTTACTGCTCCCTCAAATTCACCTATTAGGAGTTTCATCCTGGTGAGGGAGGGTTTAAGTTGCTTAAAGGCTCCAACTGCATGCAACTGCTAGGTTGGAATAGATGGAATTTTTGAAATTCCAACAACCCTAGCTGATTGGCAAAATTAGATGGTAAGGTAGAGAGGCATCATTATGTTCTCTTCTCCTTTCCAGATCAATTGAAAACCATCAGAGGAAAAGTTGTGATAGTTGAAGAGTATCACGTTTAGGTGATTTAGTTAGTGATGAAGAGTATGGATTCTATTGACATAATCAAATAATTGAATGTTTAAATGATGGTAACCTGTTCATCACCATCCTTCAATAAATAGACATGATTGCCTCTGGTTCTGGCGGTTGAGGGATCTTTCAATGGTCCTAAGGGCTCTAACATTTGGCAGCCCTACATTGAAAGATGAGGAGTCATTGGGACAACCCAACTGCCCATGCTCAAGAGATAAAGGTAAAAAACAAAAGGTAGTTATCTTGAACTGACTGGGGAAGTTTGAAATCGGTTCATATTTTTTGACACAACTAAATATTGTTGTAAACATTTGAGGGAATCTTGATGAAGTGTAAGGACCCCCTTGTGTTATAAGAGGGTGGCGCTCATTAGTTTGGGGGTCAAAAAAAAAAATGGAATATTTTTTGTATTTGTTTATTGTCATTGGGATAGGAATGGAGCATTTCTTTGTATCATTTATCAGGAGTATGTACTCTTTGGTTTGAAAGATATAAATAGAGTACTTTTCTCTGTAACTTTTATCTCCAATATGTGTTATAGTAGATATTTGAATAAAATAGCTAATGGTTGTTTTATCTTCGTTTACACATTTGTTGTTATGTGTTTACTCCCTGCATTAGTTTCTTCTCAAGCAGTAGAATAAGTATTTTCAAGAAGTAAATGATATATGTTATGACATAATAGGATAACTAAGTATGAGAGTTGCATTGAGGAAGACTTTGACTAATTGACATCAATATCAAGATATTGATTGCTCAAAAAATCACCAAAATCAAATAGTACATGGATAAAGATATAGTGTATGACTCTATTTGCTCATGATAAGCATCGATCCTCATAGTACCCAGTCTCCCAATCATATATACATCAAAATGATATACCTGTTGGCAAGAGACACTGTGTGGCTTCATTAGTATTGTCATTGATGGCAACAAAGTCTATCCCACACATCCGCAGCACATAGTATGCCTATACTGGAAGTCAGATTGAAGATTGTTTTGGTCTGGTGAACAAGAACAGAGCATGCAGCAAGGTCTGATAATCAGGTCTGGATCTCTCAGATCATGTAACTCAACAATTTGCGGACTTGGAAAGTCAAGAGGAGTATCATGACTACTATATTCCAGATATTGAGCCTCCGGTGATAAAACATGGAAAAGACATGAGCATCTGAGTGTTGGGTTCCAGACAGGCAGAGCAAACTGAGGAAGAACTGATTGACAGAGTATCAGACTTCAATCCGGATGAGTAATTGATGTTGATCAAGTTATTTGAGGGATCATACAATATTGGCCGACATGATTGATGACTTCAATGTCTATGATTTTGATACGCATCACATATCAAGCATGGATTCAGTCGACAAATCAGTGATTTGTAAATATCTTGAGTATTCTGGTTGCCGACTAGAAAGTTGTTGAAATCCCTAGTGCAGATATATATACCTGATGGATTTTAGTATGAAGGTGTGTGTGTGTGTACAGATGTGATAATATAAAGTGCGAAGAAAGGCATAGATAAGTGTGGAAGTAGCAATACAAGTCTGGTATGTGACAGAGCAGCAATACTAGAGCAGAGGAAGAACGAAGTGCATCAGATCAGTATTTTGTGCCTAACCGGAACTGAACTCTAGCATTTGTAGATGCCTCTCATCAGTTCAAACACTTGGTTACCTTCTGTACATTTTGTAGACAATGAGTCTCTTGTAGGCAGTGTGCATTTTATGAGTAATGTGCTTAGGCAGTGAGCCCTAATTGGCAAGTGCCATTTTGTACTTCTTATTCTTTTAACAAAGAATACAATCTTGGGTTAGTCATCCTGTAGTTTATACCTTAACAGGGTTTTCCATGTAAAATCCTTGTGTTATGTGTGATGATTTTATTTATGTTCTTATGATCATGTATGCTTATATGTTTTAGTGTTGCACTAATTATTAAAGGAGAAAAGAAAGTTAAGATATTTGAGATAACTGATTCACCCCCTCCCCCCCTCTCAGTTATCTACCTTATTTCCAACAATTGGTACCAAAGCTAAGTTCCTCTAAACAGATCCTAACAGCTTGAGGAAGATATGGGAATCTCAATGGATATGTATGGTATGAAGGAACAACTTCAGTCTGGCCTAGATGATTTTGAACAGTCCCACTCTGAAGTCAATAACTTGAGAGAGACTCAAACAAGCTGATGATTTCATAAATGAGCTAAAAGAAAAAATGAGTGTCTCTGTGAAAAAGAGAAAGGAACTACTTCAAAAATTAGCAAGTCAGAATGAAGCCAATGATACTAATGAAGATCTAGTTGAGAAAAACAAGCTATGTGAGAAGATATCAAAAGAAGTCATTATGGTAAGGCATGAGATGGAATCAGGAGTTATGAGATTCACTGAAGAAATTGAAGAGAAAAGGAAAATTGAAGATAATCTAAAACAATCCCTCAAAGAGAAGACAGAGGACTACCACAAACTGGACAGAATAATTAGGCATCTTGAATCTGATCTTGAAGAAGCTAGAGATAATGAAGAACAACTTGAGAATCAGATAGACACTCTTAAACAAGATCTACGAACAACAAATGAATACAAAGAGAAATTCAAGATAAGCTCAGCTCAACTTGAAGTTCTTCTTGAAATCCAAAAGAGGGTAGATGACAAGCATGGTCTGGGATATGAGAAAGGTGAAAGCTCTAGATCCAGTCAGAAGAACTTTGGATCAGAAAATCAAAGAAACAGGCCTAGAAGACCTCCGGTAAGGCAACCAAATGCTCAAAGGTATCCATCCTTCAATGGATACTACTTCAATTGAAACAACTTTGGTCATAAAGCAACTCAGTGTAGAAGGAGAATGAATCAGACCAATCCATCCTTCTCCGGACAATGTTTCAACTGCAAAAGGTATGGTCACAAATCTCATGAATGCAGAAATATGCAAATAAACAATTCATTCAATGGTAGATGCTTTCCATGCAATAGAATGGGACATATGACTAATCAATGTAGATCAAGAGGATATCAGTCAAATATTGCAAAAAATATTATTTGTTACAATTGCAATAGATCTAGTCATATTGCCAAATTCTGCAGAAGTAAAAATTAGGATAAAAGGGGTCCGGTGGATCATAATAAAAAACAAGATAAGGGAAAAGGCAAAGTAAATGCGGATGAAGTTCAAAGGGAGATGAACAAGATTTGGGTAAAGAAGAGTATAGAAAATGTTGGGGATGGATCCGCACCAGAATCTGGTGCCAATATTCCTTCTGGAAACTAAACAGATGAGCTCTGGCTCAGGGGGAGTCACAAGAAAAATAAATTCCCCTAGCCAGTCAATTGGTGCCTAAATTTGGCACATGGAATGTTGCAGATTAAAGGGTTCTTAGAGAAATATCCAAATAACCCTTGGTAAAAATATGAAAGATCCGCATGGAGTTTTGCAAGAATTTAATCATCCAAGATTGATCTGGTTTGACAGCCATCCGGTAAAGCAGGATCTTCATAGACAGATCTGGTATGATTCAAAATTGCAATATCTTGATCTACAGATTCATGGCATGATTGGAGGAAAGAAGATACATTGTCAATTATCACTGAAAATGATTCTAAGTGCATCTCAGTGATTCGAAAAGATCTCTCTCAGAACAAGGCAATCGGATGACTTAAGTTGTGCATTTATTGCAAAAGGAAATTAGGGTTTGCGCAGAGATAAAAGGGTTCATTCACTTATTATTCGCACATTTTCTTTCAGGAAGAAGAAAAGAAGAGCTCTGCATCAAAGTATCTACAACTCTCTCAAAGATCAACTGCAAAATCCAATTCAACCAATGATTTGTTCCGACTCTTTTTTCCAAACCTTGAAGCGTAAAAAGGTACTTCCATTCGAAAAATCTCTCTCTGAATCCTTTGCAAAATGGATACTCCAATGTTTGTTAAGATCATTGATAGGCCGTCCCCAAAATTCAAGAAACACCCCTATAAATCTCTAGAAGTTGATCCATTAGGCACTTTTTCTAGCATTCCGCATGGGGTATTGCACGTAGAAGATGTTAGGGTTTACATTCATGCCAATATTGAGGAATTTGGAGAATCTAAGTTGATGGACATCTATCATAAATAGTTAATAGATGAAAGTTTTGAACTCAAACCTTAATACAAGGCCATCCGGGATAAGCACTTTGGACATTGCATCCATTTTCCCTTTTTTTGCAAAAGATGATTAGGTCCAGTATGTTCTTAGTAGAATACATGACAACTTCATGTGGTTATTGAAGCCCTTCAAGATAACAAAAGATGTCATTAGGGAAGTAACTGGACTACACTCATCTGGTGGGTTACCTGCACTCAAATCTATCAAGAACCAGACAGTTACTGAAGTCACCGGATCTAAGTTTGACAAAAGAGCAATGACAATTGATGACATCACAGATCTGGATGTCAATTTTTCTTCAATGATAATTGGATATAAGATCTATCATTCTAGTAGGGAGAACTCTGTGTCCGGGACTACAATATATACAGCATATCAGATGCTAAGGGAAAATGTAGATTATGATCTATGTAACCTTGTCCTGAATCAACTATTAGAAAACTTGCAAAAGATCAAAAAGGATAAGAAGAACTCCTTCAAATATGGCTGTCTAATACTATGTATGTTCTTTTACTATATGAATGAGCTACCCGAATCAAGTGGTTGGGTATGGCAAAATGACAGACCAGTTGCCATACAGATTAGAGACTATATGTATGGATTTGGTGATGCTCAAGCCCAAAACACAGCTCTTTGGAGTTATTTCAAGAACTTTTAGAGCATGATGCAGGCTAGAGAAAGAATTCCTCAATCCATAGTTGAAAAATACAAGGATATAGTGTGCTTTATGGTTGACACTGATCAATGCCTAATGGAGGCAATTGAGTCCAGAACAGTGTGGATAATGCCAATGGGTTACGAAGTAGATGAGAAAATCTTGGAGCTGCACATTCAACACCTATTGAGCTAGCCAAAGGACCCTGAGGCAGAAAGGTTTGGAACCTTTCAAGAATTAAGTGTAAAGATACATGTTGAGTTGAGACAACCGGAGATAAAAAGGAAAGTTAGAAGGGAGGTAGAGGAAATTGCCAAAAGATATGGCATATCAAAAGAGATAGTTGATGCAAACAGAGAGAAGATAGAAAGAGCTGAGAAAGAGAAACAAGAAGCAGAAAAAGGAAGTGTTCTAATACAAGCCTCCTCCAAGACTAGATCCTCCAAGAGCTCTGCACCTGCCACTCCTAAGAGCTCAAGAGCCACCAAACTGGAAGTCAAGACATCCAGAAAGGGAGAAAAGAGAACGAAAACAAAAGCCACAAGGTCTTACACAAGTCACAAGGATGATGAAGAAATAGAATTTGATGAAGAAATTAAGAAAATGAAGAAGAAGAGGAAGAAAGCATCTGGGGAATCCTCTGCTGGTAAAAACAAAGAAGAAGAGGCAAAAAAATTTGTTGAAAAGCCCACTCTTTCCATTGATGATATCATCAAGGCAGTCACTGTGGATGGGAACCTGCAACCAGTCACAGAATTCTATGATGAATATAGTGATACTGACAAGAGGATCTTGGAAGAAGCTACAATCAGGTATCTGCATATTTATAATAAAGCATTCATTGAAATCATTTCATTAATTCCCAAAAGTCTAGAGAAGGTACTTGAACTTAGAAAAGAGAATGCCAAGGCAAAAGACTTAGAGATCCGAGAACAGATTGCAATTTAGCTCTATCCTTCCATTACTCCAAAGCAAATGGACATGATCTTTAAGGACTGTAAGGATGAAATCCGGAGCAAAGTAAAAATGAACAAACTTATGCTTGGAGAAATTGATCAAGTAGCAAGAGAAAAAAAAGACATCCTCCGGAATGCCTTCAAAAGATTCAATCTTCCTATTATAGAGGAAATAGATGAAGGACCTTCTACCATGGATGTTGAAGGATTAAATCCATCAAATGAAGAATCTACTGAGAAAAATGTAGAAGGGTCAAAAGGGGTAGTTGAAGAGAAGTCTAAGGACTTGGGTTCCTCTATTCTAGAAGAGGAAGTTCATGAAGCAGTCAACATCTCTCCTCTGGATCCCACTGTAGACACTCCAGATCCAGGAACTGAAGGAGAAGATAGAAAAGAGGAGAAATTGAGTCAACAAGAGGAGGTAAAGGGAAGAGAAGAAGAACAAACAGAGAATATCTCTGATGATAGTTCTGAGATTCCAAAAGAAAAGAAGACTAAGTCTCTAGCAAGAGACACTATAGAGGCAGTGAAGAATTTCTTGAACAAAGAGATGATGGAGATAGATGAACCAAAACTATTCCAAGGACCACTAAATTTTGATTCCCTCTCTTCATTCCAGACAATGAAAATAACATCTTTTGCCCAAGCTAAAGAAAAAGAAAAGCTTCTGAAATCTCACATGGAAGACTGTGAGCTATTAGAGATTGCATCCGGTATGCTAGAGAAGGTCATGCCATCTTTTCAAAAGGATCCTTTGGCCTCTCCATCTGGTAACTTGAAATCTCTGGTAAACTCTATTAGTACTCATTTTGATTCTTTAGAGAAATCGGCAGAAGAAAAGGTCCAGAAAGAATTTTTGGGAAAAATATTCACTGAAGTACAGGGACTCATTGCTAATGATAGGAGGACCCTAGATATTGGGATAAAGAGCCTTGAAATTACTCTTAAAGAAGGTGGGGACATGTACAAATTTTGTCTATCTTGGTCTAAAGTGACAGAGGATATTGAAAAGAAGGTGAAAGAACAAGAAGGTAAACTATCAAGTTTATCTTAGAATTTTGATCCCCTCACTACATCCATAATAAGTCAAGAATGCTAGGCTATTGTCATTATAAATGAAATAAAGAGGCTAGAGAAAGAAAAGAAGAATATAATAAACAGGATGAGTGAAATCAGAGGGATAATTATCCCTAAGTTAGAGGCAATGCATGAGGCCTTAACAGATGCTCAGACCATAGCCCGGACCAGTGATTCGGCAGACTTAAGAACGACAGAAGCATATGCATTTTTGTTGAGTGGTCACATCTCCATTTTGGACAGGATGAAGCAGAGTTGGGCCACAGAGTATGTATAGTTGAAGGCCACTTTTGTTGATATACTCAAGTATATGTAAGTATAACATGTATATACATACTTATGCAGCTATATATAGGTTAATTTTTGCAAATTTTGGTGTGCGTATTCCGCCCTTTGCCATTGATGTCAAAGGGGGAGTAAGGAGTAGTGAAAAATGTGGAATACAGCCAAGGGGGAGCTCCGGTAAAACAATGCATAAGATAGAGCATCAGCCAAGGGGGAGTTTGCTGCGACAATCATTTTTCACTAAGTGTTGCCATCAATGTCAAAGGGGGATATTGTTGGCAAGAGACACTGTGTGGCTTCATTAGTGTTGTCATTGATGGCAACAAAGTCTATCCCACACATCCACAACACATAGTATGTCTATACCAGAAGTCAGATTGAAGATTGTTTTGGTCCGGTGAACAAGAACAGAGCATGCAGTAAGGTCTGACAATCAGGTCTGGATCTCTTAGATGGTGTAACTCAGCAAGTTGCGGACTTGGACAAGTCAAGAGGAGTATCATGACTACTATATTCTAGAGATTGAGCCTCCAGTGATACAACATGGAAAATACATGAGCATCTAAATGTTGGGTTCTAGACAGGTAGAGCAGACTGAGGAAGAACTGACCGACAAAGTATCAGACTTCAATCCAGATGAGTAATTGATTTTGATCAAGTTATTTGAGGGATCATACAATATTGGCTGACATGATTGATGACTTCAATGTCTATGATTTTGATGCGCATCACATATCAAGCATGGATTCAGCTGACAGATCAGTAATTTGTAAATATCTTGAGCATTCCGGTTGACGACTAGAAAGTTGTTGAAATCCTCTGTGTGGATATATATACCAGATGGATTTCAGTATGAAGGTGTGTGTGTGTACAGATGTGATAATATAAAGTGTGAAGAAAGGAAAAGATAAGTGTGGAAGCAGCAATATAAGTCTAGTATGTGACAGAGCAGCAACACGAGAGTAGAGGAAGAATGAAGTGCATCAGATCAATATTTTGTGCCTAACTGGAACTGAACTCTAGCATTTGTAGATGCCTCTCATTAGTTCAAACACCTGGTTACCTTCTATAATTTTTGTAGATAGTGAGTCTCTTGTAGGCAGTGTGCCTCTTGTGAGTAGTGTGCTCGGGCAGTGAACCCTAATTGGCAAGTGCCATTTTGTACTTCTTATTCTTTTAACAGAGAATACAATATTGGGTTAGTCACCCCGTGGTGTTTCCCTTAATAGGGTTTTCCACGTAAAATCCTTGTGTTATGTGTGATGATTTTATTTCTGTTCTTATGATCATGTATGCTTATATGTTTTGATGTTGCACTAATTATTAAAGGAGAAAAGAAAGTTAAGATATTTGAGATAACTGATTCACCCCCCCCTCTCAGTTATCTGCCTTGTTTCCAACAATACCACCCACAATGTTTAAATTATTCTTTGTTATTTAATACTTTCATTTTGAAGGCCTAAGCTCAATAGATGATGCAAAAACGAGAAAAGGGTCAGTAATTTGTTTTATTTGTGTCATGTAGTGAATGTTGATCTACTTTTGAGACACTTTGATTATTCAAATGTCCTTATTTTATATTAGGTGTTTACCAGAGGAGAACCCACCCAGGATTTGCAACACCTAAAGAGAAGAGGAGATTGTCATGTTGACAACATCTCCTATTCATTGGCCCATTTTCTATTGATCTATCCTTGAGAAATATCATAGAGAGATCAATAGGGTATATTTTGGAGCACCAACATTTTGTAGGCATTGTTTCTCGATTCATGCAGGAGCCCTAAGAGCTTTACTAAAAAGAAGCCAAGTGAATACTTCACTACATTGAGGGTACTCATGGTTTTGGGATTCACTATGCAATAGGCATTGATCTTGACTTGGTGGGATTCATAGATTCAGATTGGGTAGGCAATTCTGAGGATCACAAGTCTACTTCAAGTTATAGATTCTCACTTGGTTTAGGTCTAGTTTGTTGGTCGAGCAAGAAGTAGTCTGCTATTGCTCTATTGTTTATTGAGGCTGAGTATCGGGGGGCTGTGAATGCTGCCACTGAGGCCATGTGGCTTTAGAATCTTCTCACTAAGTTTAGTATCTAGATTATGTGACCATTTGTCATATTTTGTGACAACCAGAGTGCTATTCAAATCTCATGGAATCCAGTCCATCATCAAGAGATCAAACACATTGAGGTCTACATGCACTACATTTGGGAGCTCATCCATGGCCACATCATCAACCTTCTCTAGTATCTGACTTCCAAGTAGATTATCGATATATTCACCAAACCCTTAGTAGAAAGAAAGTATCTTCATCTAAGAGCTTTGTTGGGGTTGCAGGAGGTTTCATCTTACAGGGAGGCTTCCTAGTCCTCTCACTCAGAGTCCTGACTCTCTCTACTTTGGGGGGTCTCTTCTCTCTCTATTTGGGGGGGCTTTTCTCTCTTTTTTCTGGGGGGGCTTCTTCTCTTTGGAGGGGATTTTTATGTACATGGGTACCTCATTAGGCTTCATTCAAGTCGAGACCCATCTTTTCACCCACCTAAGTTGAGCTTAAGGAGGGATGTTAGTGTAAGTTTTTATTTTCCTAGTTGGTTATTTAATTTCTTATTCCTAGGTTTTTCCTACACATATAATTAAGATTTCTTAGGGTTAATTAAGTGAATATTAGTGTGAGTGGGTGCAAGGTGTTGGCATCTTCCATGGGAGCTACACTTGCCTATTTTAAGCTATTGTGGTGGACTCTTCCCATTGGTCATATTTTCCACCTCTCCCCTCTCTCATATTCTATTTATACTCATCTCCTCGCTTGTATTTTTCATCTTGAATGCATTGTCTAGTTACTCTGCCATTCTTTGTATGAAGCTTTCAGCTCTTAATGCAATTTTGTCACATTGACATTTGCATATTCTCTGAATTACTAATTTGATTCTATTTTGCATTCTAGTTTATGTAGCTTAGAATCTCTCTCATAAAGTTCTTGAGTTTTATATCTTGTTCAAGATTTCTATAAATTTTGTGACCATGATATCTAAGAAAGTGAGTGCATAGGGTAAGAGCTTGCTCACACTATAAAATACATCCCTCATTATCATTCAGGTGAGGTTCTTCATTATAGATTGGTCTAAGCATTTCAATATAACTTTTTTTACACTAGAGAGAATTGTCCAACTTGAAAGGTAGGGGATTAGAGGTTACAAATTGGTGGGAGAGGAAATAAGTCGTTAATAGGGTAGATGGTTTGAAAGGGTAGAATATATAAGTGAGATTGTACTAAGGGATCATCTTCAGAAGAAGCAAAAGGGATAGAGGGATCCACATAAAAATGATCTATACAACTAAGTTTTTGAAAGAAGCCTTGAAGGAAGTTGGACCAAGTGAACTAGTGAGGAAGGTGGGAGTTTTCCTAGCCAAAGAGGGGCTTAAAGGCATCAAATTTAACTTGTGAAAGCTTACTAGGGCTAGGTTAGTTATGATTGATGACAAGTTCAAATATATTGAAATATGCATCAATGACCCATTTTGCCATAGGTAAAGAATTACATATCCATTCATGTAGTTTAGTTCTAACTCTTGGTTCATTAAAAAGGCATAAATGGAACAAAATTGTATTGTGTGGCCATAGATAAGACAAACACAACACACAATGGTATGTAGGATGAAAAAATAGAATGAATGTTTGAAGACAATATTCTACAATTACACCATAGACATTATTAGACAAATGTCATTCTATAATATTAGCTTAATTAAAAAAAAATGTAAAGGGAGATGGTTGGAAAATTGCTCTGCTAGGGTTTTGCGCCACCTTGCCTTGCGCTATAATATTCCCTACATCATACCACATTTATTGCGGGAATTGTAAGATTGTTTCTATTAATGGACTCAGCTAGCTTCAACCTAGCAGTGTCTATTGGTGTTGATAGTTTGGTGGCTGCAAACAATGTCTCCTCTGAGAAAACGTCCCCAGAAGTTTGTGTTGAAGGTCTTCCACAAGGTATGCACTCTGATACTCCCAGAGATGTGGTTTTACCCACCCCAAATTTTGATTCTACTTGTCAATGGCTTGAGCAACATACTCTGATAGGTTATTTTGTTGGGAGGGTTCCACCTAAAAGCATGTTGCACTATTGGATTACCAAATCATGGGTCCCCCATGGGGTCTGCCTGGATGGTGTCCAAAACCTCACTAAGGGGTTTTTACTTTTTTCTTTTATTGAAGTTAGCCATGTTCAAGCTATTTTTCAACATGGCCCTTGGTATGTCCAGTCGTCTCTTTTGGTCTTTTAGCCCTAGACTAGAAATTTCTCTGTCTTGGATGACAAGAAACTTCATGTGCTAGTATAGCTTGGATTCCTATGTCTCCCTTTCCCTT
This sequence comes from Cunninghamia lanceolata, assembly GCA_027924645.1. Classification (NCBI taxonomy): domain Eukaryota; kingdom Viridiplantae; phylum Streptophyta; class Pinopsida; order Cupressales; family Cupressaceae; genus Cunninghamia; species Cunninghamia lanceolata. Next base: position 28,558,198 of record BSBN01000261.1, on the reverse strand, counting down.
GTTAGCCTTTTCTTGCCAATATTGCCTCTTCCTTAGGGAAGGTTGTTTATGTTGAGCCAAACCACTTTTACCAGGCCCATCCCCAGAAGCGAATCTGTGTGGAAATGGATTTATCGCGGGACCTCAAGGATACGATTGATATTCAGAATGACACTTTTTACCACTCTTGGTGAGTGATTTATCTAAATTTACCCAATACTTGCTTCCACTACTAGTAAGTGGAGCATAAGATCAAAGATTGTCCACTTGCAGCTCCTAGAAGTAAGACCCTATCGAGGGTGGATGACCCTCTTCAGGCCATTAATCATATAAATTAGAGGAAAAATGGACTATGGTGACCCGTAAAGGTCGACCCACTTCGACTAGCCAGGATCAAAGTAAACACCAGGAGTCTATTGCAGTTCAGCCACAGTCCGTTGGCTTGGCTCAGTCTGAACCGGCTGGTTTAGCTCAACTATTTTCAACCGCTTCTATGCAACCGCAGGAATAGGTTTCACACCCTTTGGTGAAGGGGAAGATTTCTCCTGAGGTTCATGTTCACCCAAAGATTGTGCTAGCATTAGTGCTTTCACCTCCGCCACCTAGCTTGTGTTGCTCCCACAACCCTATTGGGCACTTGGAGGAGGGTGAGTTTGTTTCAGAAAAAAAGAAGGAATGGAATGGTAGCCACTAAATTCTTGCAGAACTGCTACTCCTCTTTGGAGGATGAGGAGGATATGCAAGAGTTTCATTGATGAATTGTCTTTCCTAGAATGTCTAAGGTCTTACTGACCTCTCCAGAAAGTATTCCATGCAGGATACTCATTAGACATATTTTGGTATTGATGTTTTGTGTATTCAGAAAGTTAAAATTGTTGCTTTCATGCTCTCTAGAGCATGCCGAGTCATTTGGCCTTATGGCCTAGTTTTTGTCTCCAAGCACAAGACTGGGCGTGGTACTATGGTCACTTTTCTTATGCCATGGTGGCACTCTTTGGTGCTTGATCATGGGTCTGATTTGACTCAGTAACTTATCTGGATCCTCATGAATATTGATAATCATTATTTTGGGATCATTAATGTTTATGCTCCCAATGACGCAGTGGATTGCAAATTCAATGCCTCCGGCTACTTGGATCCTGTGCAGCGATTTTAATATGGTTAAAGTGGCTTCTGAAAAAGCTAGGATTTTGCATTTTTGCTGGATAACTGGTGAAAGGGAAGCATGGTTTTACATGCTCAACAAATTGGGCCTTTATGACCCTAACCTTCATCGTCGCCATTCCTAGACTAGTTGGTCCACGTGGAGTAACTTCGAGGGGAGAGAAATGAAAGAGTACTAAAAAGAGTTGATCATGCCATGATCTCAGCACAATCATTCTTTCAATATGCCTCTTCTAATGTTCAATTGGTTACACCTCTTCCTGGGGTATCTTTGTCAGACCACTTTTCCATTAAGTTCAACATTGAATGGCAAATGGGGTTAGCGCGTCCTTCTAGAACCCAATTCTTTTTGAATACGTCTTTGTTGACTCACCATCCCATGTTGGCACACATTCAATGGGTTTGGAACCTTGAATACCATCCTACTCAACAGACAAGTTGAATGGCATGGTGGAATAATGTGATTCAATGTACGTCTCACTTCCTTCGCATCTATGATTGCCAATTAGGCATTTTCCGTCATGCTCTTATGACACCACCACCTCAGATCTTTGTCACACCATGCTGAGTCTTGTTGAGAATCCTTTCTATCCTGACTTGCAAGCTCATGTGGCGCAGCTTCGCCAATAGAAATAAATTGTAGGTAATCATGCTACAAGAGGAGCTCAATTTAAAGCCAGATTGCATTGGCTTAAAATTGGTGACCGAGATTCCAAAGAGTTCTTTCATGCCCTTTGTGCTTGCCATTCCTCTCCTTGCATAAAAAAGTTTAAGGAATGACAAAGGGTGCTTTCTGAGCTTCTTGATATTCTCCAAGCGTTTGTCTGCCATTACAAGAAAGTTTTTACTGCTCAAACTCCTTTTGTTGAGTGTGATCAGGGTCTTCAGGAGTGCCTTTGGGTTGTCCCGTGCAGGCTTTCTCACCTCAAACGAGCCTTTTGTGATCAACTGCTTACTCTTGAGGATCTCAAGGATGTTGTTCTTAATGGTTAATGACAAAGCACCAGGTTGTGATGGGTTCCCATGTGAATTCTACAAAGCCCTATGGGCCTATGTTGGTTTTGACCTTCACAATGTTTACCTTGAGGCCTTTCACAGTAATTTTGTAGGTAAACTGATAAATAAAGGAAATATTACATTCATACTTAAATTTGGAGATCCTGAAGACATTTGCAACTAGAGGCCGATTACGTTGCTCAATGTGTCCTACAAGATCATAGCTAAAGCCCTGGCTCTGAAAATTCGGCACATGTTGCCTCTTATTGTTCGTCCTAAGCAAATGAGCTTTATCAATTCTCAGTTCATCATTGACAACATTATCGTAGTTTGGGAAGGCATGGAATGGGCTCGACGCTCTAAACAATAGACCTTTTTTCTAAAGATAGACTTCACCAAAGCTTATGATCACATTGAGTGGCCTTTCATTCTTGCCATGCTAGGAACTTTGGGGTTTGATCCTCAATTCCTTCAAATGGTCAACATGCTTTTTGTTGATGCCTCGGCTTGCATCACCATCAATGGCCACCAGTCTCAGGCCTTTGGTCTCTTTTGATCAATCCACCAAGGGTGCTTTCTAGCTCCTTTGTATGTTCTTTTTGCTGAAGGATTTGGTTATTTGTTCGCTAACTCTATTTCCATTGGGCTTCTCAAAGGAATTGTTTTGCCTAATTCCTCAAATCAACTGGTCAATGGTCATTTTGCTGACGATTCATTTCTCACTCTCATTGAGGAAGAACAGAATGCCAAGGAAGCACTTCGGTGTCTTGACACCTTTTGCCTAGCCTCTAGCTCAGCTATTCAATGGCATAAGACTCAATGCTATCGATAGTCTTTCCTTCCAGCGCCCCCTTGGATTCTTAGTTATGACTGGAAGTGGATTGATCATGGAGAAATTTTCTACTTTCTTGGCATTCCCTTTGCCTTTCAAGCATCCCCACTTGATCTTCAAAATGTATTTTTATCCAAAATTGAGAAAAAACTCTCATTTTGGATTACTAAACCACTCTCGTTAGTTGGGAAATTTCAAATTTGCTCCAAGATTCTAGCACCCACCCATGTTTATTATTCTTCTTGTTGGGCTCCCTTTAAAGCCTCTTATATGAAGCTAGAGAAACTCCTTCATGATTTTCTTTGGGCTTCCTCCAAGGATCATAAAGGATTCCATCGCATGGCATGGGAATTCTGCTACCTTTAGTGAGATTCTGGGGGCTAGGACTAATTTCAACCCAGAGACAAGGGTTGGCTTTATATGTCAAATGGATTGTCTATGCCATCTCTAGCAATGAAGCTTGGAAAATCCTTCTCAAACATTGCATTTCTTCTGGGTTCCCAGTCAACCACCTGGCTTGGAAGGGGATTGGCTTTCAGACCCTTCCTTTTATGAAAGAACCTATGCATATTGAAGGGTCATTTGTCACCAAAAGTCTTTGGCATGCCTGGGAAGCTGTTAAGCCTTGGCTTTTTTGGGTTCGAAATGGTTTTAGTGATGGTCTCTCCTTCAACCAACACAATCTATGGTGGTCCCCTCTCATTTAGCTTCAAGGGCTCCCTCTTGCCCATCTTCTTGGGGTCAAGGCCTTGTGTTTTCACAAGAAAGTCATTTGCACTCCTCGAGATTTATTTTTTAGAGCTACCATGAGTCTTTGCTCATGGGAGAATTTGAATACTCAATTTCTCCTTTCTCAGCCTAATCGAGAGACTTTTGAGACCATTAAGGAGGCTCTTCCAGTTGAAATGATGCATAAGCTTGGTATCCATTCTTCCAAGTCCTAGTGGAAGGACTGGCGTTGGACACCTAATACGTTCTTTTGTAATTACAAGCCGTGCCTGGGATATCGCTAGCTCTCTTCGCATCTTCCCACGGTGCCTAGCCTTAATTTGAGATGGCATTTACAGTCCCCTATTTCAATATGGCAACGCAGGTTTCATAAGATTTGGACGGTTATTGTGGAACCTAAATTGGCTCATTTTTCTTGGTGTATTCTTTTTCAAGGCTTACCATTGGGCTCTCGCCTTTGCCACATGGGCATCCAAGATCCTTGTTGCCCTTTTTGTGGTCAACCAAAGTCCTATATGGACCTCTTCTGGTTTTGTCACCATGCCCAACATCTCTAGTGTTAGATTCATGATTTCTTCTGCCCTTTCTGCCTTGAGCTTTTCTCATGGCATATGGCTCTTTTGAGGTATTGGCCTTGTATCTCTTTTAATTATACTCAAATTGGTCATGCTTTCAGGGTGGAGATCCTCTTCCATTTATGGAAGGATAGAAATTTTGTAATCTTTGCACATTGTTCTGTGGATACAAATGTTTTGCTTTTTGCTAAAGCTACTATTTGCTCCAATATTATGTTAGAGATTCAAGTGCAGGCCAACAAGATGGCTCTAGAGGTGGCTCATCTCTAGGAGGTTCTCGATCATTGGTGTAATGGCTCGTGCACTATTGCTCGAATGCCTCCTGATTCTCCGGCCTCCCGCAGCAGCGCTCCTTATTGTGGCCACCATTGAGGGCGAAGCTTTTCTGCCTGGCGCTCCCGCTCCCCCAGCGCACAGGTTCGTCGCCACCATTCTGGCGGCCATCTAGGTTCTTCCCAGTAGCATTCAGCCTCGCCTCCTCCTCGGGACATCACTGTTGGGTGGCCTTCTGGGGGTGCGGGGCCATCCATTGGTGGTGGTAGTGGCTGGCCAGTTGATTCCTCTTCTAAATGGCTCCCTCGATTGGCTCTGGCAATTTCGCCACCCCACACTGAAGAAAAAGAAAAAGAAAAAGATGACGATGGATGGTCTATTTCTGATGTCACTCTGGACCCCGCTGATGTTTGGGGGAAACCAAATGACCGTGACCCTCCTCGACCTCCATCTGCTATAGCTCTTGCCGCTTAACGGCTTTGTTTTTTAATGCTTTTTGTTTTCTAGGCTAAGCCCATTTGAAACTTTGGGAGTGTGATCTTGTATCCACCCAAACTGTTTTTTGTGTATTTGTGTACTTTTATTAATTTATTAATAGATGTTGATGCCTTTACATTAAAAAATAATAATTATAATAGTCTCCTTGGCTAGATTGTTCGTTGACGGTGAGCTTTTTATCTCCTTAATTACTAGTGGATGTAGGTTGGTGTTCTATTTTGGTGTCCTTTGACAACTTCCAAGTTAGCAATACAAGGATGTAAAATAGAGTACCAGCTAAGGCATGCCCACACCGATTGAAGAAAGGGCAAACTATTGATCATCACTCGATTTACTAGATTTGTTAAAGAAACAATGAACTAAAGTAAAACGTCTACTCTTGTTTGAAATTATGTGGTTAGATCATGTTTTAGTGAATAAGAAGATGAATCTTATTTTTAAAGAGGAATGAGCCTACATTGCCCTTCGAAAAGGTGATATGAGAAACCCGGATCAAGACATTTTATTCCCATTGTGTGAAAGCACTTCATAGCTTACTTACTACCTTCGATCAAGACATTTTCTCAATCTGAAATGCTCCACAAAATTCAGTTTGAAGGATTTATACGATATTTATTTTGTTCTATGACGGTGCTTTCTCGATTTTACCCATCAACGCTTGAATCGGTGCAGGTGTGCTTTGCCTATTTTGTGTGTTGTACAACACTCTCTCATGTGTTGAGAAGAAACGAATGTTGTTGCACATGGAGCCATGGAAGTTGGATGTGAGACGTCTCTTCAAATATTATCACATAAAGGAAAATGTTTAAAATGAGTGTTGGTTAAGAGCCTTTCGCGTCATTTCATATGCTATTATTGTTTCACCCATTAACACGTGAAGAAGATTAAACTTAAAATATGTGGAACAATTTTTATTATTCTTTTACTGAACTGGGAGAAGTTCATTTACAGTTGTATTGGAATTGGACTACTATTAAAAGGTTGATGACATCAAACATAAACTTTATTTTTCCAGTTATGCTTTTCACTAAATCTCTAGCAAATTTTATTTTTCCATTGACTTTTACATTCACTTAGATATTTTAAAAAATAATCACTTCAAAGTTATTTTTTTAAATTGTCAAATTACCTTTAATACTTAAGGCAGTCTTATGATATTTTCACTACTATCTCTTTTAGTGAACTCTCTTTTTCCTAATGATGGATCATTGTGTGATCTGAAGTGTTGATGTAAAAATATACACAATTGAATCCAAAAACAATAGGTAGAGACAAATATCAAGGTCAATGCAATCTTAACACTAATATTCTAAATATTTCAAATAAAAGAATCAAATACTAATAGTCATGTAATTTCATAATAAGAAAGAAAGAAGATTATTTAACTTACAACATACTTTTAGTGAAAGAGAATAAGAAAAAATTTCCTATGGGCATTGGAAATTTTATTTAAGAAAAATAACTCTTTTAAGTAAAAAATATGTTATCTTCATTTGCTTTAGCTTAAGTATAAACCTTGCTCTGCATCAAAGTTGTGAAATATGTATGAAATTTATTGTCACAAACCTTCTCAATTGCCCATATAGGAATTTGATATTGGACAGGGGAATAAATTTGTAAAAGTCTAATCATTAAAAGAATCTCTCTTATTCATGCATTCATGAAATTTGTTCATAGTGTGAGAAGGTAAAGGTATTCAATTGATAAAAACAAAGCAAATCACCCTTTTTTCATAGTTTTCTGGATTAATGGCATGTGGTCAAAAATCAAAAGTTTGACATTAGGAAGGCTACTGCAAATTTAGATAATGTTCATAATGGTGTCACAAGTCCAAACATTATCTAATCTACACATTTGAGCCCTTGTATTCTCATTCCAATAGTATGTACACATGCAAAATAATATATATGTAATCCTATAGAAGTAGGAAGACAAGCATCTCCAAACAATGTCGACATAGAATTCCTACAAATCCATTTTAATTACCTGATAATGTAATAGACAGACAATTTCTTGTATTAAGGGAAATCAAGTAACCTTTCAGGGGTTATTTTCTTCACTAACTTGATGATATCATAATCGTATTGCTCTTGCATTTCTGTCTCCAATTACACAAATGTCATTATACAACTATAAGCAAAACATTCCTCTTGCAATTTCTACAATTTCTTCTCGAACCTATTAGTGTACCTATTGAACATTTGGGTGCAATTGCTAATTATTAGAGGAATCAACAACTATGGCTATTCTTAAATATTAAATGACTTAATAGTCAAAAGTAATTTTTTGCTAATAAAAATGGGATAACTATTTATCACTTTTGTACATTGACGAGGTATAAAATTACCATTGCTTGTTTGACTGTTGAACCATTTAATGTTTAAGTAGAGTGAGAAACAATCCTCTATTTCAATTATTGACAATCTTAGGGTTAAATCTTCCGAGGGGTGCCCATATAAGGGTATGTATGCAATGATGGGGGATAAAAAGTGGCTCATATATGTGTTTTAAGTTGTAACATGTTTATGCTTCTAAAAGAACATAAGAGTGATAACACCTATTCATATGGCTTGATATTTACCAATCCATAACATGTACATGTTATATTGATTTTTTAGCTTTTCTATATTTTGAATAATGTCTACAAATTATCTAACACATTCACATTATTTTTATTTATTTATTTATTTATTATTTTTGTGTGTGTGTTATGCATGCTATAATTCAAATTATGAAGTCAAAGGGGTTGTGGTCAATGTGGTAGGGGCACTTGGTTATGATGATGTAGACCAAGGTTCAAATATCCTCAAGTGACATCTTGGCACTAGTAGACATGCTCAAGTAGTAGTCTTGCTTTAGTTAGAAGGTAGAGTGGTAGTCCTACAAGTGGCACTAGTGAAGCACATTAGGTTTGGAATAATGCAGAAGGGAGATGGTAGAGAGGAGTAATAGCCCTAAAGAAAGAGCTAGAGGAGTTGTAGAGTTGAGTGGTAGTCATTTAGGAGGAGGAGTTGGTTGAGTGAAGGCCCACAAGAGAAATGGGTGAAGTAGTATTCATACAAGAGGAAATAATGAGGAGCTAGAAATAGGGATTTTTTAGTGATGAATAGTTCATATCTGCCAATTACAATTTGGTGAAGACATTGCAATCGGTATGGGCCAATTCACCTAGATTTTTTGAAATTTTGATCAAATGCATTTCAATTCGCCACCAATTTATTTATGAGGCATTTATAATTAGTATTTTCACCACCGTATACTATGCAGTTCCAATAGTGATTCACCTGGAATTTCGGAGGCATGTTTTAATTCACCCACATATTCGCTAATAGCATTAAACAGTTCACCATGTATGAGGACCAATTTTGCCAATACTATTATAACTCCATGCTAATCCTAGAGTCATATTCACCTAGAAAATTACAACATTTGTGTTTGATCAAGGTGTGTTTCACCCAGCATTTATAGGTACTATTTTACAAGTTCACTGGATTAACCAAATTATTACCATACCATTTTAAAATCCCATGGTATTTGCCAAATATAAATTGATATAAATGCATTTGAAACTCTAATTAATCCTTTACACATTTTGTTCAGCTCTAAGCTCTCGATTTATTTCAGATCATAGACAAGTTTCAACTACAGGCATTGGTGAGTCACTGAAAGGCAAGTGGTCATTTATTTACTGTGTAATAATATAAGATTCATGTTGATTATGTATGTCTTTGCTAGACTACCAGTTTGGTTTCATTATTACAGATGATATTGAGTAGGAGTTAAGACTAGGGAAACATCTTAATCTAAGACCCAGAGATCTATATTCTATCATCTATGATTCCTTCTTAAACAAAATGACATTGTTTCTACATCTTTTAATTCATGAGAGATGTCAAGCAGGAACAAGTTTCCTAAGGGTGGTGAAGCCATCAAAACGTAGAAACATAATGTCATACTTTGGAAATGTTTGTGGTCCATCAGATGGAGCTACAACATTAGAACATGTACCATCTATTGACCCTTGTGGTACTATTTGTGATTGTATCTCACTCTAGGGATTTGAAGTTGGAACAAAATGAATATCCTTATCTATATGTGTATGCCCTTTGGCTTGTTCATTAGCTCCAATGGCTTGATGATTACTAGGTTTTCTAGGGTTTACCTTTGGTACCATCCAAATGCCTTGTCTTCTGGGTACCAAACCACCACCTTCATAGCCCAAGTTTTCGGCTATTGATGCCCCTGTAGTATATGTTTCTCTTGTGGTCTCACTCATACAAGGTTTGAATGCATAGGCAGTAATAATCCCACTTAAATTCAATGATTGAAAAACTTAAAAATATTTAAATTGTCCACTTGTAAATTGTTCCACTGTTCAATGAACAAATGATCAACAGTTGTAGTTCAATTCTGAAAGGTAGATTTCCAATGCTACAAATTTCCAACAAAAGTCTCTAGAATCAACTAGGAGTGGCTAGATATTATTAGATCAATAGTTGAGATATATAAAATATATAATATATTTATATTGATTATTGTATACTATATGGTATATAATTTAAATTAGTAATTATAAAATAAAGGTGGTGGTAGAGCGCTAGCTGTCATTTGTGAAGATGGGCCCACCTATTGATTTTTTGATGTACATGAAACATCATGATGCATTCATGATGACCCACATGGCATACAACGAGAAAAAAGTTTTAGGAATACTTTCAATGCAGTCCACTTGTAAATTGTTCAACCATTCAATGAACAAATGATGAATGGTTGTAGTTCAATTCTAGAAGATAGATCTTGAATGGTACAAATGTGCAACAAAAGCCTCTAAAATCAGACGGGAGCTGTTAGATATTATTGGATCAATGATCGAGATATGGAGAGTGGTAATTTACTTTTTAGATCCTTAGGGGGTGTTTAAGCTACATGGGTTGCTAAAAATATTATTAGTAATTGCGATGTAGACAACTAAATTACACCACCTCCTAATGTTGTACATTATGTGACACGTCTTATATTATTCTAATGTCACATTAACACATTTTAATTGTCATACTAACTTAAAATTATTATTTACCATCATTAATAGATTAATTAGTCACTAATTTCTTATCATCAAAATTATTTACTATGAAAAATAGTGATGTATTTATCGGTGATTGAGTCAGTGGATCGCTCAATCAGCAAGTTTGTGAACTTCAAAAGCAAGTGTTCAATGAAAAATAAGTTCATGACTTAGAGATTTCATTGATAGTTCTTTATTGTTTAAGCATCTCATTTCATCAATGAAATGAACACTTTATGAACCAACTTAATGTTTATCATGGCAGGTGATGTTTGTAAAACATGGAACTAATCAATAAAGAACTTAAACAAAAGGTTAAGTTAGCGATCGATAGAATTGGTCGACTCATAATAGAGAGAATATGCAAAGACCATTCACTTCATTGGTAAGTTTGAAAATAGGCAGACTCACCGATAGATTCAAGAAACTTTAAGTTCAAATTAGGGTGTGTCAAAAAATCAGCTGGAATAACACTTAACTCGTTGATCTATGATCATCGGACAATGGAAATATGTTATAATGTGTATGTAAATTTTCCATAAATTTTCCAAGAACATTAATAGTTATCATTTAGCATATGATATATTCGCCAACCACATTATGTTTTTTAAAAAAATCAGTAGCATATTCACCGAGTAATTAATTTTATATTTTTGAATATCTATATAATTCACCGCCTACTTTATTTTATTTTTTTGGAATACAACTATAATTCGCCAATGAGATTTAAATAAAATCTATATACAATTCACCAACGAAAAAACTAATGTCGACAAATTTGAAAAAAAATTGCCAATGAATGTTTTTTCCAAAAATAGGCATAGATTGACCAACAATGTTTTTGCCTCGACTACCAGGATTTTATAGGTTTTTTTTGGGGGGATTCCTTAAAGTTATCCCTAGATAGAAAGTAGTAGTCTTGTAGGATGATTTGGTGGAACAAAGGAGAGTGATAGCCTTAAAAGGAGAAGAAAGATTAGACATAGTGGTCATCTCACATGAGGAAAGCTAGTGGAGATGGTAGAGAAGGCAATAAGGATATGAATGTAGTATCCTCACTAGTAGAATTATAAGACAAGTGGTATCCCCATTGATGTAAAGGGTTGAAGGACCCATTTTCCACCCTCACTAAATAATCTTAGAAAATAATTCAAATTATAAAATCCTTACCATTAGGCTTTGAGTTCGAAGCCTAAGGATAGGACCTCCATTTGCTCCCTAATCCTTGGTTTGCACAACAAATAACATGTTTGTACTTCATCCTCACCAACTTTATGTGTTTTATAATAAAATTTAGCTAAACCACACCAAATGTCAAGCTACTAGGTAGACCCACAATAGTGTGTCTAACTTGTGGGACATTAATTTCAGTATTATGGGTAAGTACGAATTTGGGAAATACCTTCTTTCAAAGTTTTTTATTTGAATGAAGGTGAGCAACAAATCACCTTTGAATGAAGGTTTAAATTCATTCAAAGGTCACTATCATTCAAAGGAAACTTTTTATTATTTCTTTTTGAAGTATTAAACCTATCATTTTTTATGGTTTATTATTTATTCTTTTCCTTCAATTGAAAAAAAAAAGAGCTCCTAGGTTGGAATTGATAGTGAAATAAACATCTCAACCCGTGACTAATGATTTCACTCCCTCAGACCAAGTGGATGTTGATGTGTCATCCTAATTGTGCCATGTGGCCTTCAAATGAAGGTCAGAAGGGTTCATGTGTTGATGTGGACAACAAGTAGAGTAGATATATTGAATTTGGCCATCTTTTTCTAAGTATTTCTCAAAACTAAACTAGGAACATTCATTCTATTTTAATTTGATTTGTATTTGATAAATTGTAAACCCTATGAGCAACTATATTGGAAACCCTAAGTTTTGAATTTGATTTTTATTCAGTATATTGGTCCAAGTTAATTGGCTTAGTTTTAGGTATTCAATGGTTGTGCTCCCTTCGAGAAATCACTCAAAAATTTCAAACTATGGAATTTAAGTTCCATTCTAAAGGAAGGGAGGCAACACTTATAAGACTTCCTAATGGACAAACCAACTTGATTGTTGCAAATTTTTTGGAAGTGTCCACCTACAATCAACCATGCGTATCTATAAAGATTCTTTGTAAAGATTGTTCAATTCACATTCGAATGGTGCAACAAAAATTAGATAGAGAAATATAAGATTTTCAGGAACTTATATCTAAGCTTTGCAAAAGATTTATAGACAACTAGAGTGGCAATTTGATGAGGTAATTTGAAGATGTCATTTAGCCAAGCACATCGAGTGGATGGATGTACAAACATCCAAGGTTGATTTATGATCCTGGTAACTCTAGAAAGACTTAGTTAAGTAGAGAAGAAATTTTGGAGCATCCCACATGTGATTGCTTAAGGACAATGAATCTTGGGAAGGGTGAACTGTAATGTCCCCTTTATGAAATGAAGCCAAGTTGAAACCCAACCACCCATCATTCATTTCCCATTGGCCTTTGGAGTTTTTCACTAGGAAAATGGGATTATAACAATAACTCAAGAGGTTCATAATATCATAAAAGGGGTTGTTTAAGTGATATTATAAAATATAATTCTAATAAAGAGGACCTCAAGTAAAGCTAAAATATAAAATAAGAAGATGTCTCTTATAGTGAAAGTCAATTTTACATAACTCGTCTCAATTATCTATCAAGAGTCATGAAGAAAATATGAAGAGTCATGAATTTTGGAGGGAAATTCTATTTAAGAGAGGCCAAACAGGGAGAAGATGGAATATTGATCAACGATTCTATTTTTTGGTTTATACTTCTTGTTGGAGCATTGGACTTTGGTTGAATTCACTTGACGATGAAAACCCTCTAGGTCTAGAATTGGAGGACAAAAACCCATATAGAGATCACAATTGTGCATAAATATTTGGCTATGTGGCGGGGTAGACTATTAGTGATTCATTGTAGTACCCTAGGGAATTAATTCTTGATGTTGAAGGGATTGAAATACATGACCATGGTGGGTTATCTAATTTTGTATTGTTGATCATGATTGTGTATGAAATCAAGGGTGTGATTAGACCTTGTGGCCGATAGTGTTGGCTACCATTGGTAATCCAATCGATGGTAACATGGGATTCATGTGATTTAGTGGCTCTTATTAGAATTGACTGAGATACTGAGTGGTATTAGGGTTGCTATACCTAGAGCTAACTAATACTCACATTTTATTTGTGACTACTTCCATTTAGAGCTAATTGGAGTATTCATTGTTGAATTTGTTTCAGTGAGCTTGCAATCTGGCTACTCCTACAAGGGCCTAACTTAACCTATTTTAGGGTCATAATTGGTTATTGAATAAATAGATTTATTGTTGTTGTTGGGCCACTTTTGTAAGGCCAAGTATTGACATTATTATTATTCATTTCAGTAGATTTAATATCCATAGCTATTGCATACATAATTCATACTTGCAGATCTAATAATTGTATAACAAGTTACAATATTCAATTTTAATTATGTGGTTTACTGCCAATACTTGCAATTGGAATTTTTTGGTTTGTCAAGTTAATTATTAAAATTTGTTGAGGTGAACTAAATTTGATCAAATATTACAAAATATTCCATTCAAGATATTACATTTATAGTATTTATTGTATCAAATTCTTTTGTAATGTCAGTTCTTACAAATCAATACTTGATGATGTTCTTTGTTTAATCTTTATAATCAAGTCTCCTTTTGTTCTAGTTATCATTTTGTGGGATATTAATCTTTGAATACACTTATTATATTTCTTGTTAAGAATATGTTTCTTAGTCATTCTCAGAATGTTGTAAAAGGTCATATTGAATGTTTGATTCATTATGATGTCTTTCATACTTAATAATAGATTCATTTTCTAGTGGAAAGGATTACTAGGTAGAGTTCTAAATTTGAGTAAAGAATTAATTAAGAACCCATACTTTATATGGTAAGATATTCTATCTTAGGCCACCTAAACTATTAAAGTATTGTGAGACCTTGTTTCATGGTGAGTGTTGTTCTTTACTCTATACCCAATATCTAAAGGCACATGCCACTTTTCCTTTACAAAACTTCCACAATTTCAAAATCACATTCCTATTTCATGATAATTTAAATAATTTATATGGTTGTTGTCACACATGGACATTATGGAATAACCCATGTCTATTTATTCTCTTGACCCTTCATTTGTTCACAATTATCCTCCGACTCACAAAATTCTCTTCATACTTTTTGATAGGCTAACTCATCTAGGCTAGTGACAATTAATTGGGTTCAGTATTGTGTTGCCAAATCTTGGTCTAGAGAGACAAAAACTTTAAATAAATGTGTTTGATCAAGAATTACCCATGTATTCACTCGAAACAATAATACTGGTAGGAAACTTTTAAGAGGAATCATAGGGAATACCCCCTTGAGTCTAATAGAACTCAAAGAAGGAGAAAGGAGCTTTTTCTCATGTGTTGATCTTGTCCACCCCTGGTATGAGAAGTCATATATCATTCTTGTTGTCATAGATCATAATAGTCCTTAAAGTCTCAATCAACATGGAACTAGCTACAAACTAGGTCATGGTCTAAAACAAGAAAAAACACAACATTATAACCAATATGAAGCTCATGAATAAGTGAGATGATAGTATCTGAAAGAAATGATAAGCATTAACCTACTCTATGAATGAGGAAAAACAATAACATGATAGAAAAAACACCTCCATATATAATACATCCACATCCATAGCATATAAAGGCATGAGAGCATCAAGGATGGAAGTGTTGTAAACCAAAAAAGATAAGAACACATTGAAACAAAAAATGAATGCATATATATCAACTAAAAGAAATGACATGAAAATTCATGATGATAGATAATCTAAGGGTGGGAAGGTGGTATCAAAGAGATATGACTCTATGTGTTTTCAAACCCTAATCATGAAATAGTAATGAAATATAAATAAGGGTGGATCCATACCCTAATTATACTTGATATGAAATTAATGTAATTAGAAACTTGATCTAAAAACCCTAATTAGAAAGAAGGATAAACCCTAAGATAGAAAACAAGGTCGTGAAGGAATTTTAAGTTCAAAAAATGTAAATTGTAGAAATACCAAGTTACATCAATTATCTAGGCCAATTAAATAAATCAAGCAAATGCATGAACAATTAACCTAGATAAATGTAAAATAAAAAATTAAATTCACGGGTACTTTGCTTTGGAATTGACGCAAATATTGGGAATCCATTTGCCCTAGTGCTATAATTATAGAACATGTCATGGACTTGGGATTCTAATTGTGTGTTTCTTTGGTTCACTTTCATGAGTGAAAACACTAATCTCCATGAGCACAAACTTGAACCCGTGCACATAATTGAACCTATAATTCATAGATCAAATCTAAGTAAAGTTTGAAGTCTTAAACTTATTCACC
Organism: Cunninghamia lanceolata; assembly: GCA_027924645.1. Taxonomy (NCBI): domain Eukaryota; kingdom Viridiplantae; phylum Streptophyta; class Pinopsida; order Cupressales; family Cupressaceae; genus Cunninghamia; species Cunninghamia lanceolata. The sequence goes on along the minus strand of BSBN01000261.1, from coordinate 28,542,647 downwards.
CCCAAGTATGTGCTTTGAATTAGATAAGGAAGATGCATTGTTTATAAACACCTTTGGGGACTTTGTTGAATTGTAAGGGTTAAGTTCTCTTGAGTCAAACCCCTAGATGGACTAAATTCAACAATGACAAGGCAAGCTCAAGAAAAGAAAGGAAGTGTGTGTTATGCTCCTAGAATAATGATGCAATGTTGAAGTCAAAATAATTTTGCTAGATTCATTTATTTTTCCTAACATTTTTTTTATTCTCCCTGCGAACACATAGATGTTAGATAATTCATTTGAATTAGGGTTATCATTAAATAAACCACCCTAACATGCAATTTGGAATAATTCACATTTGGGTCAGCTTATAATAGCTAGTAGGAAAAGACAACAATTATTTAAATTTTAAAATTTAGGGTTCATATCTAGAAGCATGAAAATGATTTAGATCAATTCTCACATGTAGCCCTGAACATGGGTAGTGAATAGTAGACTTGGGGACTAGGAATGATTTATAGGAATTTGTAATGATGTGATGGGGTAGGATAATGTCATTTGCAAACTTCCATGTGAAACACCCCATCTCACACACTAGTTGATGCATAAAAGACAACTTAATCATTGTGAATCCAAAACATAAAAAACATAAATATACAATTTTTAACATTAAAATATATATTTTTAATATGAAGTGAATTGGAATCCCAATATGTGAAGAATCGAGCAAACTCCTCTAACCCCATCTCGCAAGAGAATAAACTCTACTTACCATATCAATGATAACATGTCCTAAAATTCTACCTAGGTAACCTAATTATTGAGGGCCAAAACAAGTAAATTCACGAGGGCAAATCCGTATATATTGATGACCTCAAAGTAGGCCTCCCATAAACGATTCCGTGTTGACTAACATCGAGTTGGTCTCATTGTTGCCAGCGAGATACCTATTGTAAAGCTTGAATATTGTTGAAGTTGGAGGTTGTTCAATTTGGCTCTCCTTCATCCGAATTTTAAGGCAACATCATCGTAGACTTTTACAGCCAAACCGAAGCTGGCAATGCTGGCTTTTCCTCCTCCTCTTCTTTAATAAAGTTGTTCCATGAAAGATATTCAGTAATTCTTAGTACACTAAGATGAACAACGAATTGGAGAGGAAATGTCATATTTAGCACTAACGAAATGTATATTGCTCTTTCACATTTATTAGTCCCTGCCGTAGGCAGGGTAACTGTTGTTTTTGCCTCCATCACATTAATCTGCCTCGGCACCTGTGCGCTGGTAAAAAATTAGAACTTTTGCTAATGTTTTTTTTTCTTAGTAATTTTATGCAGGGAAATTTCTATCACTTGATTTTTTGATTGGCTGACTCCTTTTTAGCCCATTAGTATTAATTTTTATGATTGTTTTCTATCACTTGATTTTTTTATTGCCTGACTCCTTTTTAGCCCATTGGTATTAATTTTTATGATTGTTAAAATCTTGGTAAATTAGGCTGATTGAAGATTTGATAGTTTGTAATGTTTTTCCTATTTTTGAAAGCTGACGCTTGTGCTTAATGACAGATGTTTCCTCCACATGGCAACAGAGGTATATACGTGTTGCTTTGCTATGCTCCAAGTTTTTTAAGGTTTACCGCCTTATTCTTGACATCCCTCTTTGCAGCGCTGGGAACCCATGCAGTTCCTTTGTTTGGTAGATTAGTTACTTCGCAGATTTCTTTCCTTTATTCAGTAAGCAGTGGCACAAACCTTGTATATGAACATTTGAGCAGTGTCCTGAGCAAAATCTTTCCTTCGAACATCATATGTATGGGACACTTGAATCTATACACAATTCTGTAGGGTGTCTCCTATAAGGGGACGGACTTGAATTGAGAAGAGGTTCAATTTACTGTGTTTATTATCTATGGTATCTCTGTGCACTTACTTTTTAACCTTTTTGTTATAAAAATTGGTGAGGCTTAAGGCTCAAATCCAACCCACAGATTAGAATGCCCAAGTTCAAAGTTTGGCCATGTCAAAATTCTTCAACAAAGGATACACATCAGTCACTGGAAGCCAGATATGAAGGTAGTTCAGCGATTACAACTAATCCTAGGAGAAATCACCCCAGCTTTGCAATGGTAAAAGCTTAAGTCTCACCTCTGTTTGCCTCACTGCTTCGACCCAACTAGCCATCAACCTGTCAGTAAGAGCTTCTTTTCTCTGATGAAGTTAAAAAGTATTTACAATATCATACCGGTAAATTTTTCATCAACATCTATTCCATATGGCGATGGTTGCAACTTTAATATGGGATTAGCGAGTAATTTTATAGTGATTGATCCCAATGTCAACCCGCAGGCAAGGTCTACTTAGTTGAGCATCATGCTAAAGAGAACTGATTTCATCTCTTATCCTTTGCTTATTTCATGAATCAAATGAATATATATTGTCACTGCATGCATGGAATGATGAATTATCCTCATCTCTGGAAAATGCATGTTCTGATCATTCCACCATTTCCAGCATAAGAGCAAATGGTTTCAATTTATAGCACTAAGGTCTTAAATTAATGTCTTACCATAATACAAATTCACATGGCAGTTTCACTTCAAATGTCTTGGTCTTTGTCTGCTTATGAATTCTTTTTTTGGGTTTTCTCATGGTGCTCTGACTTGTGTTTACATATGCAGTTTTATTTGACAGGGCCTAACCTCTGTATTTATCTTCCCCCTAAGGCAATCAATGTTAAGGTTATGGTGGTTTTACCAAGTTGCTGTCCTATTGGTTCAATAAATCAAAAAGAATAGTATACGTGTTTAAACACCCAGTTTGCTGCTTGGAAAAACAAACTCAAGCGTTACCTTCCTGTCCATAAGCTATAAAAACTCTAGAATTTCAAGGTTCTTTCTTTCAAATTCTCTGCTCCAACTCCCTTGCCACTGCTATTGTATATGGTTATTGAGAATCTGAAAAGGCAATTATTAGTGAATGCATTATTGCAGCCTCTAAAACTTCAAACTATTTACAACTCCATTTATTCAACAGACCTGTCAGTTTGGAGAAGGGCCAAAAACAAATCATTAATGAGGAGCGGATCACACAAACCCTACGGATGTTGATCACAAAGGAGCATAAACCTGCACCTTATTAGTTTTTTTTTGGGGTCCTTAAGATACTACCTTGGACATGGCAATGTAGTGACTCAGTTTTTTCACACAAATGTTAATAATTTAATTTGTTTTCTCCACAAATGTTGTAATTAAATCTTTCCTGATATAGGAATAGACAGAATAATTAAAAATTACATGTAACAACAGAAGAGCAGCAACAACAAGCAGCTAATATAATTAATTTGTGGTTATAATTAAATCTTAACAAAGGAGTTTTCTTGTTGAGTATCCAGCTCCAGGTTAAATTCTTAGGAAAATGATTCTTAGGTCAGAACCTAGGTAGCATGCCTTGTGGGTTTGTGAGATCCCCTTGTGGGAAGAAGGGTACTTTTGGTCTTTATCATACATTGTTCAAATTTTGTAGTCATTGGTTTGAAACTCATGACCAAGCTTGGGAGTAGACCAAGCCTTGTCCATTCACCCACACCGGTTCAGCCCAGCCAGGCATGCTATGAGTGATAGAATCTAGTAGCCCATGCCTTCATTGCTTTCAACAGCTACTCGCAAAAGATCAGAACATAATTAGGCTTACGAGCCACTGTTTTTTTTGTTCCGATTATGCCAGAATTGTCACAAACTTGCACTCACCAATGTCATTAACATGGGGAACATGCACTATGAATCATTACCATGGCCATTGGTATGGCTCGCTGCTAGACAATGGCCAGCCAAACAAGGCTCTATCCTGATTACAAGGATGGTTCAGTTAGTCTTTATATCCTCTGCTAAATGGCTGGTAAACAATTCAGTGGGGTGCAATTTGTTCTAGTTTCTAAATATAGGGAACACATTATGTAAACATACTATTTTAGTTTGTTTATTCCATCTCAGAAGTTATAAAGTAGCTGTCTGATGAAGCAATGCCCCTTTTATAATGTATAAATAATAATATGGTATTTAGGACTTTGATCTCCTAACAAATTTATATTTATGTTTTTTGTTTATAGTTTCAACACTTGTGTGCTTAAAACTTCAATTGAATTTGTCTATACTGAAGTTGTCTATACTTAATTAGCATAGATGTTTTGGATTGAAATATGATTCTTTAAAGTTGTCAAATTGTTCTGCATATTTATATTGGAAAGCAGTTGTATTGGAAAGCAGTTGTTTTTTTACTGTGGCAGCATTTTGTTTGTTGATGTCAATGTGTAGTTAATCTGAGTTTTGGCTTTTGTTTGTATTATTAAAAAGTTATAAGATGATGTGTATGTAATAGTTCTTGCTACAAGATCAGGTCCATGCTGTATTTTATTGTTAATTCCCTGTTGTGTGCTACAGGTTTTGATATGTGAATATGCAGTGTGTGGAGAAATTGTTATGCATGCTCAGGTATTTGTAACCTCCTCAATTTTGACTTTGCCATTTCTACCACTCTGGCTTCTTCCTTACCAGAGTTGTCATGTATTTATAGTTCCTGATGTATATACCACATGTTTACTGTTCTACAACTTTCTGCTTGATTATTATTGTTTATTTGGCACCTAAATAGTTTTAGAATTGTGCAAAGACAACAGTCTGTGCAGACAGTTTTATCGGACATCCTTTTGCTTTTTTTGTTCATTTATTACCCTGGGTTCAGTGATGTCTGAAGTGCAAATGAACTCGCATCTGAATGTCCTGCAAGGATTAAATATTCGTTTTTTGTAGTGTTTCGCTGGTCTAGGAAATGATAGTGAACATAGAGAGGAAGATCCTGTAACAAGTTCCATACATATAAAGTTCCTTTTTGAGTTTGACTTCATAAGAATACTAATATAGGTTCAGTAATGTATTGTTTGTATTCTTCTTAGCAGAGGTAAAATGCTTCACAAGGCTGCAAACCCCTTTCTACAGTTCCATTGAATAAATTTATATTTTCATATAATACTAATTTTTGCCAACCCATTCAACAACACCATATTTTGTTGTGTGTTATGTTTGGATTCGTTCTTCATTCTTAACTTATTTTATGCAAATTTTATTCAGCTAGAAAAGCTTCGCATTAAGCTGTATGGATTCACATGACTTAGGATTAGTTGATTTTGTTACCTTTCTTATCAAGGCTATTTCCTAACTCATCAACTAATCCTAATGCTTGGATTAGTTGATTTATGTGTAGCATAAAGATCCAAGCATAAGTGCTGAGTATCCCACAAAGATATGTATTTGTGAAACAAAAAATTCCTAACGAAAAAGCCACTCTTTACTCATTCTTTGTCTAATATGGGGATTTTAGCATATAGTGTATGTATGTATTCAGACTTTTCTTCACAAACTACTATTACTACTATCAGTAGATGATTTTTGGTTTCTCTTGTTGCGGTTCCCCCACTTGATAGTGACTGCTGTGCCATCATACATTGTTTGTCCTCTTTGTAATCAAGTTCTATTTACTTACATGGTCATTTATGCCATATACAGTTCTGGAACCATCTTAGCTATGAGTAGTTTTGCTACATCTTACAAAAAACTTAAACCACACTATAATCAATGATTATCCGTGATTTTTCTTTACCAATTTATTGGTCATTCAGAATGATAAATTGTTGAAAGGCAACTGGATATGAAGTTATAAACAGGGCCTTCAGATGACAATGGAAGTATTCAGAGCTCATCTCAATGAAGGCATTTATTAGTGCAGGAAACTCTTGTTCAGTAAGGGGATATAGACATTATTTAGGATTCAGTTTTGACGTAAAATGAATGAATAGTCTTCAGCACTGGAACAAAATGAAGAGGACAAAGAACACAAGGACTTGAGCAATCAAATAAAATACTATCTTCAGGACATACCTCAAGGTCATTTTTTTAATTATCTCTGAGACTTAGCTACAGATATTCAGGTTTTAACATTAGTCTTAAAGGGTGGTAGTTTCAGTGCCAACAATACCGTTGGCTTTTCTTCCCTGAACTTTGTTGTATGTGTGGGGCAATGTCATTCTTAGTTCTTCGTTGCATATTTTTCTCTTCTCAGTTCTTGGCATTATTACTTCACCTGGTGGCGCTTAGGTGTGCGACCCTCAACTCCTCCCTTCCCAGACCCATGCGGTCTCTGGGTTAACATGACTGGGGCACCATTCACTGACAGTTTGAGCTTTTGGTGTAGTGGCAGCTGGGTTTGTGTTGAAACAAACTGGCAACTCTACTAGGGAGGGGTTCGATTCCCACCGATGCCCCCGCGCCTTCATGCGCACAAGGTGCACCTAGCATTCCATGCCTGCCTATGTGGTTATCACTAGGTAGGTACGGACTGGTGGGGCCTGGTGGCGCTTAGGTGTGCGATCCTCAACTCCTCCCTTCCCGGACTCGCGCGGTCTCTGGGTTAACATGACCGGGGCACCATTCATTGACAGTTTGAGCTTTTGGTGTAGTGGCAGCCGGGTTTGTGTTAAAACAAACTGGTTGCTTTGTAAATTTCTCTATACATTTGCTAGGGCAATTGCAATTATATTACCTAAAGATGTTCCCTTATTATTTAAGCTTTGATGGGTGTGCAAGTTGTTTCAAGGCTCCTCTATTGGCACAGGTTGAAAGAGGCTGGCAATGTTCAAGAATTTAACTTTACACCTGCCACGCACATTTGCTTGATAATTTTTAAGGCTTTTCTTTTATGAAACCCATATTGTACATATCCTGCAATTGGGGCATTTAATGAGACCACATTTCTTTGAGGCATTTTTTCAAATAGTTCACGTCCCTTGTCAATTCTTCCTCTTTTTTCTTATGTGCCCATTAGGGCAGATGCAACTTCAAACTGTGTCAAAAATCCTGTAAGACCTTCAAACTATGTCAAAAATCCTATAAGACCTTATGGATGCATTATCCTATTCAAAAGCTCCCATTTTGGGCTTACGCTAGGAGTTCAATGGCTAATATGAACTAAGTAGGTTGGAGGTTCATTGTGCAAGGTTTTACACATTTGTAGACTTTGGTATATAATACGAAGTTCTTCTTTAGTTGTTGGTTACTGTGCATTGTAAACAATGCCTTAGACCATAGGATTTCAAAATTAGGTTTGTCTTCAATGGATGGCTATAGGTTGAAACACTAGAAAAACACTAAAAATTGGCATTGCATGTAGAACTTCCTTAGTAAGCATTTTTTAATGGAAGGTTCATGAGACTTGTGTGCAATTCTGAGAACTACCTCATTCAAAGGTTATGAATGCCAGTGGAGCATTGGCATGTGATGTTTAGAATGCTTTCTTTTGCATAAATTCAATTACATAAGCTGCCTTTTAAATGATGAAATATATCCAATTATGCCTTCTTTTTCTACTGATAAGTTAAGCATCAGAGAAAGTGTTATCACATGTTACATCCATTGCATATCTATAAAAGAAACATGATAAGTATTGCAGATCTGTAGCAGAAAAATACAAGACATCCAATCTAGATGACTCATTTTGTCTTTGACGAACCCCAAGTGAATAAAAAAAGAACACTTCATTACATATGTTGTAATAAGACATCATTATCATGTGACAAAGGAGTAATTAAATTGGTATGATCATCATCCTTTATGCTATAGGATGTCATGTTGTGTCAAAATGAAATGTATAAGTGAATGGTTGCATCTGGTCATGAGTGAGTTCAAATGAAGTTTTCATTATAAGAAGTGATCTACCAAAACTGGTGATAGTAGATACAGTGGTCCTGGTTGATGTCCTACAAGACATTTTATTCAATGCATTTGATATGATAAAATATAGTAAAGGAGAACAGTAAGGGTCGTCATGTGTTACAGTGTATACAAAACAAGTAAGTGTTGCCTTCATTTATTACAATACCTCAGTGTCATGACATAGCTAGGTCATCATCATGTATGGAAGTACATTTGCTACAATTCACTAAATGGACAAATAAAGCTACAGAATTGAAGACATGTATGCTGCTACAGAAGAAGAAGAGTTCTAAGTTGAAAACCAATAGTATATCATTTCATATGCAAGTCCATGAAGGAGTGAATATAGCTATAGAGATAGAAATAGTGCATGCGATCATCACTTCTTTTAAACAATGATAGTGATTATCACTTGGCAGTGACAACATGGGAAAGAAAAAGAGATACCATATGCTAGTATATGCTATAGAAAGAAGATTTTGTGCTCATAAAGATAAAACATTGTTTTAGTTTCGAATCTAAGTTTATACAGTGAAGAAAAAATGTAGAGATACATTCATAGTGAGGCTGTGGTACATAATGTCATTTACATTCATTAGCAAAATACCCATATCAAGTTTCAGAACCTAATGCATTTTACAGTATTGAATAGGAAGGAAAATGGTAAGTAAACTGTCCAGACAAGGCCGTAGATGATTACATTGTTTACACAACAAAAACATGGAAACACTTGTTGGGTTTAAAAAAGTTTCTTTCTATTTTGCAATATATAGTCAAGCAGGGTGAAAGTAAAGTATTGAAGACATGGCCGTAGAGAGAAAAGAGGTTCTGTGAAGTATAAAAGAAACCCTTATTTCGAACACAAGAAACTTCATATTTTTTACATCAAAAGACAAAGAGTGAAGCTACAGAATGTGTTACATGCCATGGTCGTGCCATGTGTGAAGCTATTTCACATACCCAAAACAAATAAATGAAACCCTCATCATAGCTTCATATAGACATAAATAAAGGAAGCTACAGTAGGAACAATGATATGGAGGACTCACCGTATGATAATGCAGCAGAGAAGAAGATTATGGCTGCGGCCAGTTGAACTGGACCTTGTCATTTTTTTTCATTTTCACAAAGTTTGACACAGAGAAACCAAACAATACATATCAAAGTTGAGAAGACTGAAGAAATAGCTTCATATTATAGTAAAATGCCATTGAAAGCTTCATATTCAAACTTACCAAGTGCGGCTTGTCACTTTGGCAAAAGAAGTGCAGTGTTTTCGACCATTGAAGACCATTGAATGGAGCAAAACACAGAGCATGAAACCCCAAGTTGGTAGCCACAATTGCAGAGCCAACTTAATGCCAACAACAAAATGAAATGACCGAGGTTTTAGGGTTTCACACTTGCTTTTGTTTCAATGTCCTTACCACATTTTGACCATGCAAACCATATAATCATTTCTATCCAAATGAGATCGAGGTCAACACTTTGAGTTCTATAATGCCTAGTAATCATAAGGAGAAGTGGCCAACAACACAAATAATATGGCTCGTTGTATTAAGTAGAAGGTAGACATTGTCATGAGTGGACAAGGCTATGCCTTTAGAATCTTGCAAGACCTTAATCTTATATGTGGTTGAATCACATTGGAGTCAAGGTATTATTTCGAAATGCATGTGGTTGAGTGTCTTTGACCTCCCACTTATGCATTTATTTTTTATTTTCCTTCACATTTTCATGTATATGCATAAAGATAAAACAAGAACCTTGGAAATGTGAGGAGTATGCAAGATGAAGACATGGTCAAAAGGGGTCAAATGTGACATGGTGGCACTATAGAGATAGTGAGTTGGTGTTTTTCAAGCCATATGGACAGAAGTGAGATGACATGATATCGACACATGGAGGCCATGGTGTCAAGCCTTTTAAGGCTTTTATTTATTTTTGCAAATATGTGTAATATTTCATTTTTTTTATGATTTTTCTAGAAAATCATTAGTGATATCTTGTAAATATCTTGGTGAAATTATAAACCAGATATCATTTTATTTTTGAAAAAAAATCATATCGATAGGATATTGATTAAAATTGCCATATCATTGTAAAGTTAACTTTAAAGCAATGAAATTATGAATTACTTTTAAAGTTTAACTATTTTTAGGCAATTTATAGGCTAATAAAGCAGATCAAATATTCCATTTTGATTTGTTTAATTTAGAGTCATATAGGATGAATTTTGCACCTTTCATGAGCAGAGAAAAGCAGTTTTATGGTGGGACCACATGAGAGGGCAGTTTTGTAGCCTTATTTCACAGATTGGTGACAGATTTAGTGCTTTATTTTTGGCTTTCATGAGTAGCTGGAAAATGGACTTAGGGTTTATTTTTAGGAGCTTTTTCAGATTTCTTCATGGGGACATCATTTGGAGACATTTATAGGAGAAAAACCTAGTTTTTTCTTAGTTAGATAGCATCAGTTTCTCCTCTCTTGTAGAGTTGTATACAGGCAGTTGGCTCACATATTTTATTTTTCATACATTGTACTCCTAGTTCTAATAGAGAATCATCTTATTTCACATATTTTGTAGTCTTGATTTGATGTTATATTTTGACTATTTCAGTCCTTTATTTTGTCTCAATACTGTTAAATTTAGTTCTTCCTAGTTGCAGTTTGTGTTTGACCCAAACCTTGTTGCAAATTAATTCAAGAATAACTATCAGTGAAATTGTGAGGATTTAGGTTAGAGGATCTATTTGTGAGTGATAGAATTTCATCCAGTTTAGATTTTAGAGTTAATTTACATTTTAGTTACATCTTTCTATCACTTTTCCCCTCAAGTGAGTAGTTTAGAAGTTACAAGAGAACCATCTCACTCTGGAGATTCATTCTCATGAAAGAAGACCCACATCCGAGAATGATTCCATGTTTCAGCAAGTAGTTAAGTTTTCGCAAAGCTTAACAAGGGTGCATACTTGAATTGACAACAATTTCATTCATATCCATTATTTCTCACAAACTAGGAATTATGTATATCAAATTTTATAATATTGAATATAACCAAGTGATTCTTCATTCATAAATGATATCGTACATTTCACATGTCAACACACCTATAAAACAAATTAAAATATCTAGCAACACAACATAACACAATTGAAAATCATAGCTCATTTATTACAACCTTCCCGTTTCAAGTGATTGTTAGACTATAGATAGTGATATCATGATGTATATACAAAACAATTAGCTAAATCTCCATTTTATATTGATTATATAATGATTGATTCAGTGTAATCTCATATTACATATGTGATATGAGAGTTCCAATTGGAAAACACAAAAAAAACAAATTGTATTGTGGCTATTCATCATACACTAACCAAGCTATAACTATGTTGTAAAAATTGATTTGATACAAATGATTTCTTGACTAAAGCACAGCCTCATGCTCACCCTTACAATAATAATTTCCCTTTATTAGATTGGCCTCTAATATTTTTTTTAAGAATTAAATAAAGTTCATTTCATTTATGAAATACAAAAGAATCATTTAATTCAAAAGCAAGGTGGAATATGTTTAAAATAATGTCCATGTTCAAACTTCTAGTGCAATCGTTGGTTACTATGTCTTGATTAGATCCTTTTTCCCTAATTACCTAGCAATAAAATATTAGATTTGCAATTCATATTTAGAAAATTTTATCACATTCACAAGGGTGGTAGTGTTTGAAGTTATTCCCTCCTAGAAAAAGTTATTAAATAAGGATTAGTTTGTGATAATGGCACAATACAAATTGATTTTGTCCTCATAGTTTAGTTGGTTCTATAACCATAAGAATGATTTTATTAAGACAAAGAAGAAAGTGGTGCAATTTACATTCGAACATCTCAGGTCAATAAAATTTTGAAGATAAAAACTATAAGCTTTGATAATCAATAGAGAATTCCTCTTTAGATAAATCAAGAGCATTGTAACTACTAAGAAAATGCATATACATAAGGGCTAGCTGAACTAAAATTTAACAAAAGTTTGAACATAAGTCACATATCCTTTAAAAGATGCTTAGAACAACCTAAGATGATTCCATAATAGTAATGTTGCATTGAGCAAAGGTATGAGAAAATCTGGTTGATTAGAATGGTTTAGTCTATCATCATGTTAAACCCTAGGAATTATTTATTCCAATCATATATGTCTTCTTTATAAAGTTTTCTAGTTCTATTATTTTCTATGCTATTAGCTCTCTCAAAATGATCAAAATCTCTTGTAGGACAACCTCATATTTCTATTGACAAAACACCCACAACATTTTGTGATCCTACCACATGCTAGTTTGTGTTGATTATAAAATGACCAGAGAAATGGAATAAAGATAGAAAAATAAAGAACAAAATTAGAGACACAAATTTATAGTGGTTTGGCAATTGCCTACATCCACTCTCAAGTAGAGAATATCTTATTCACTATTTCTTCCATTCCTTACAATGTACAGAAGCATGCCTTTTAGACACCTACATCAACTAACTCTATTTTCTTGCTTTATTACAATACATTTATCATTCTGGCACCACTCAACCAACGCCCAGCCAAGAATAGCAAAGGAAGTGGAAATAGTGGCAGAGATGGCAGAGAAACCATAGAGATGGTTGTAACAGTTGGGCTTCACCGCCCAACAATCTCCCACTTCAAGTCCAACCACAGTGCTACCAAGATATCCCCTGCATTCCCACTCCTATGGTTACATCAGCCCCAACGAAGATTTTAGCTTTGCCAAATTTTGTTCAAGAAAGCTCCAGATGAATCTCCTCCAAAGCACATCGATTTTAACAACCTCCAAGTGATGGACATGCTTAATCAATCTCACCCTCATAGTGGGCTCAGCAAGCCACACCATCAACCTTCTCAAAGAGAAATAATTCCTCACTCTTCCCCTCCTCTGCAGCACTCCTCTCTTGGGGATGCGTGGACAGCATCTCGACATTCAATATGACCTTGATTTTAGGGTTCTTGAGGGCCCTCTTTTGTATGATCTTGGAGGCTTTTTCCAAGAATAGGAACATGGATTTAAATCCCCCTTGGCTCTTAATTTCGTCAACCATCCACAAATTTTGCGACTTTGTGGCCACACTGCAACACACATTGACAAGGTCTAAAACCCCTCCATTCGCACAAACCACCCAAGAAATCAACAAATTCATTAGGTAACCAATATCCTTTTCCTTGGTGGCACTCATAATACTCTGCCCACCCTCTTCAAGTAAAGGCACACCCCAGAGGTAAACCTCCTCTGGCCCGGCCTGAGGGATGGATTCCTTCACCGTCGGCTTAACTTCTTCGACCGACTTTGCCAGAGTGACTTGTTCCTCAAGCACTGCCTTAACTTCTTCCACCGCCTCAGCTGACTTGTCTTCTCCGGCCTCCACAATTGGCACCATTGATGAGAAATGCTCTACTAGCACATCGTGTGTGTGATACTGCGAAATCACATCCTCATCACCCAAAGCATCCTGATTCTCAGCCTCTACGAAAACATCCAAATCATCCATTTCACTTAAATGAGAAAATATGATGCTTGGTACTCACCTGTCTTTGTAGCTTGCTTACTGGTTTATAATGGATACTCCAATTGGATTATTGATCATGGATGAGTAAGCAATCTTTAGATAGTCAATACTTGTGAACACTTACTCCTTTATCAGTTTGATGTTACAAATGCATTATATACTCCTGATTATTATCATGCCTGAGAATGTCATTTTCATAACAGTTGGAGTAGTGCATAATCTATTTTATACATTGAATTTTGTCCTCCATCAGTTCAGGTCATGTTCTTGGTTGCATTCCATACTTTTAAGTGAAATCATGGTCATGTCTTGAAATGGGACTGATGCATATGACTGTCTTGTTATTCCTTCAGCTTGTCATGTGAATGTCATAATTGATCTTCCTCTTCTATTCATCCCTTCTGAGATCAAGGGACAATAGCATGCTGGGCTCAACCCTTGTGGGAGCCCATTTGACACCTCATGCTGAAAGTCCTCAATCAACTTCATGATTTGTCCTATACCTACACATGAAACAAATAGATTAGAATAAAACAATGATGTTCTTATATTTTCTTCTTTTTAGTTCCTTTTGCACATGGATGTTCTGATTTGATCAATGCATTACAACTAAAGTATTATGTCTCTTGATTGATGAAGGATTTTCATAACCAGAGCTTCTAACGGGACCTTGTCACATTTTTTTAGGTACATGCTGAGGTCGGGAGCAGGACTGGAGGCTACTACGAAGATCAACCAAAACAAGGCAATGATGGCTGTCTTTTTCTCTTCTTCATTAGATGCATAGTATTTTATTTGTATTTGCATGAGTTTAGCTATAACCCATGGCTTGTGTGGGACATATGATATGTCTTAGTTTCCTTCAATGCAATGTTTCTTCTCTTATGTATTCAAAATTGTAAATGAACAGTCATTGTGGTGAATGAATACTTATCTCATTTTACTGCTCTGCAATGCAATGAATGATTTGAAACTTTTCTTTTCTGCATCTGAACAAATGAACTGCATTTGTCATAACAACTATGCAACTAGCACATAATAGAAATAAATCAAACCTCATTCAAAAATGATAAATGATAAATCTGGTAAGCCAATTTTTGAGCTGTGGTAAAAAAATGGTAACATTTTTGGAAACTTCTGTTAAATGCTTGCCTGCTAGGCATCTGACCAGTTGCCTTGACATCCATTGGGCATAGAGTCATACTCTATCCTTCTCAAAAACTCAAAAAACACTATACTTCAGCCCTCCAATAGTTCAAACAACAACAAAAAACTAAAAACAAACTCTACTAAAAGCAAACTAAAAGGCCCTGACGGCTAAAACAAAATGCTGAAACAAATGTGCATGAGCACTTATTTATTGTAAAAACTACTCTACTATATACAAAAGAATTATCTTATCCTTAGAGGCAATGCTTGAGGTGGATCCCATTAACTGGGATAGATAGCACCTCTGCACTCAATTTGGACAGCTAAAATGTGTTGTTTTCTTTGCACTCTATGATAACATAAGGCCCATCCCAAATGGCATCAAATTTAGAATGCTTACCTGGCCTGCTCCTTAGTTCATTCCACTTGAACACCAGATCTCTAACAATAAAACTTCTTGGTCTTGCTCTCTTATCAAATGCATTCTTCATTTGGGTTTGATGCATATCAAGTTTTCTTATGACCTCTTTTCTTGTCTCTTCTAGCTCCATGAGATGAGCAAGTTTGATTACAAGAGGCTGCTCCTCTAGCAGCTCAAGTTCTTTGATAAAATCTAATGTAGGCAATTCAACTAAAATAGGTAACTGAGCCTCTTTTCCATAAGTAAGCACATATGGGAACAACCAGTGGTCCTCTTCGGTGTAATTCTATCAGCCCCAAGAGCTAACTTTAACATTTCATGCCAAGTTTTCTAATTATCTTCAATAGTCTTCGTGATGATCCTTATTAGATTTTTGTTGGTAGATTCAGCTTACCCATTACCTTGTGGGTGATAGTTTGATGAAGTGTTCAAATAGATAATGTTTCTGACAAACCAAACTAAAATTCTTAATCCTAAAAAGGCTAGACCATTATCAGAGATGATCGAATCTGGTGTACCGAATCTTGACACTGAGTCCTGATAAAAACTTAGGACAACAGATCCATTTGCTTCCTTTAAGGAAACATCCTCGGTCCACTTGGTAAAATAATTTGTGGTAGTCAAAATCCAATTGTGACCTACACTTGAAGGTGGATTTATTGGTCCTATGAAATCCAATCCCCACTTTGCAAATGGCTGTTCAACTTTAATAGGATGTAGGGGTAAGGCAGCAAGTCTTTGCTTACCTGCAAATAAGGAACATTTCTCACATCTTCTCACCCAAGAAAAAGAATCTTTAAACAGATCAGACCAGTAATAACTAGCCTGCATAATCTTCAAGGCAGTTGTTCTAGAAGCAAAGTGACCACCTGAAGGTCCATTGTGAAATTCTTCTAATAGTCTATCAACTTGATCAGGTCCAACACATCTCAGAAATACACCATTAAAGTCTCTCCTATATAAAGTACCATCAATAATAGCATAAGGAGTAGCTTGCAATCGAAAATATGTTCTACCTGCCTTGTCTAAACCAATTGGGCACTCACTGGTCTGTAAATAATGCATCATCTGATGCACCCAGCTATCTGTTTGAGCGGGTGCATTGGCTACTTCATTATTATTTAGCACTATTTCAGTGTCCTCTTGCTATTCTTGCTCAAAATCTTCTCCTTCAGCAAGCTACTCACATAAGTCCTTACCTCTAATTAGCTTGGTTATTTGGATGTCAACATCAAATTCTATAACTTTGGTTATCCAACCAACTCTCTTGTCATTTATATCCTTGTTTAGTAAAAAAATCTTAACAGTGGGGTGAGCAACCTTAAAGTGAATTTTATTATTAGACAACATGTGTCTAAACTTCTTGAGGCTCCTTACAACAACAAAAACATGTTTTTCCACAAAAGAGTACTTTACCTCATACTCATGCAATACTTGGCTAAAAAATGCAATTGGCTACTCTAATCCTTCATGGTTTTGCTAACATAACATCGTAGAAATGGTGTCAGCTCCTCCAAAAGTAGATAAAATGAAATCCTTCTCATAATTAGGATTGATGAGAGTATGGGCAGCAGTGAGGGCTTCCTTTATCTATTCGAAGCTTCCTTTTCCCTCCTTAGTCCAGCTAAATGGCACATTCTTTTTCAACATAGCAGTAAGAGGTTGTAACAAAGCTGCAATATTTGGGATAAACGTCCTAAAAAAATTAATTCTGCCAAGAAAGCTTTGCAAACCTTTCTTATGTGCAGACAGTGGCAAATCTAGAATAGCTGAAACTCTCTCAGGGTCAATAGTAATATATTCTCTTGAAACAATATGACTGAGGAGTCTTCCTTCTTGCACTGAGAATATACATTTTTTGGGGTTCAATGAAACTCCAAACTCCTTGCACCTCTAAAAAATTTGCTTCAAGTGGTCAAAATGATCATTAGAATCTTTTGAAAAAATAGTTATATCATCTAGATAGACCAACACTATTCTGTTCATAAGACCATGGAAGGCCATATCCATTGTCCTCTAAAAGGTTTCCCCTGCATTGGACAAACCAAATGGCATCTTCTGATAGGCCATGGTACCCCACTTAGTTGTGAATGTAGTTTTGTATTGGTCCTCTTCTTTGACCAAAATTTGATTATATCCAGAGTATCCGTCTAACAAAGAGTACCTATCAGAACCTGAAATAGCTTGCAGTATTTGTTCCATGAAAGGAAGAGGGTAATGGTCTTTTAATGAGGCCTAATTTAGATCACAGAAATTGACACAAAGTCATATTTCACCATTCTTCTTCCTAACTGGGACCAAATTGGAAACCTAGGAGGTATGTCTTATTGAGAAAATGATACTACTCTCAATCAGTTTATTTAGCTCAGCCTTCATTAAGTGTTCAAGTTTGGGATTGAGGGGTCTTTACTTTTGCCTAACATGCCTGGCATTAGGCTCTAACTCTATGGTGTGCTGGGCCAAACCAGGATCAAAACCTCTCAAGTCCTTATACTCCCATACAAAGACATTAGAAAAATCTTTACATAATTGAATAAAAGACTGCTCCTCTTCTCTAGTACATACCTTTCCAAGTTTTAGCAATTTGTCTTTGAAAATTTCTATGGTTTGATAATGTTCTTGCTTCACTGTCATGCCACACTTATCTTTTTTGAACTAATCATCAGTGTTAAACACTGATTCTAATGTGACTAATCTATTGGGCAAATTATTGGTCCTCAACTAAACAATTTGATCTTCAAATTGCTGCTGATATTTATGTTGATTATCTGCTGTAAATTCAGCCTCTACACTTAAAAAACTCAAGATTTGGTCATCACTATTAAACACTTGCCATGAAACACTATTGTCAGGTACAGAAGGCCTAACAACTATCTTAACATATGGCTATACCTCAACATTCTGAATCTGATCAGGAATCTCAAATTGATATCCCAAGGCTACCAACCTATTTGTAAACTTATTTTGATCCTTGGGAACTGAAATCAGATTAAAAGCATCAAAAAATTCAATTGAATCCAACACTCTATGCTTGTACTTTTTGAGCAGATCATTTTTAGCAACATTCAGATTCCTAACCTGGTTAACGATTAACTCAGAATCCCCATAAACTTGAACAGATTTGCTACCTTTTTTCCAAGCCCATTCTAAACCATGGATCAGGGCCTCATACTTAGCCACATTATTTGTGTAGCTGAAGGTAAATCTTAAGGCAACATAGTACTTGTCTCCTTGAGGTGAAATTAACATATTACCTCCACCGGCACCCATCTTAGTCCTTGATCCATCAAAGTACAGCTTCCAAAGCTGATCTTCTTGCTGCTCTAATTGATTTTGATCCTTAATCAGATTAGGAATCACTGCATCAAGTTCCTATATCATATAGATGCCTAGTCCTACCTCATCTGTGTGATGGAAAAGGTCATTTTCATGATCTTTAGCTGCCCAATCATCTAAACTTATGTCTTCTATAGGTGCATTGGGATCTAGGCTCATGGGTTCATCCTGTTGCCCATTGGTGATGTAGAGATTATCATTTATTAGGCTGGGAACATAGAGGTCAATATGGTCTTTTGTAAGTGGTTCAGATTGTATTGTTACTTTTGTACCATATCTCCTTCTAAAGAACAAGTCAGTCTAGTCAGATGGAAGAAACCCACCCAACTTGGTTGTGAACTCCCTAGAAAGGCATATTACAAAACTAGGCAGAAGGTCAATGATGTAGATGTCTTAATGGATGGAAAAATTAGGACAAGCATGCAATGTGAGTGGCAGATTTTTTATTATCTCCACAGTACTAAGTGCAGACCTGTCTAACTATACTACTCCTTTTGCAAGGGGTTCATAAACCAATCCTAATGAGTCAGCTACACTTTTAGACATAACTAAACTACTTGCCCCTGAGTCTACCATATAGTTATGAACAAATTTATCACCAATAATGAGACTCGGATAGAAAGGGGGTGGTTTTACCTCATTTGCTCGTTGTCCACTTTTGATTTCAGAACTATTAGCAAGTAAAACCTTGGCCTTCTCTTGACTAGAACATTTAGAAAGTGAGAGTTCAGTCAATGCTTCTTGCAGCAAATGTTTTTGGCTAGAGATGCGTAAAGAATCCATAATTGACATGCTCACCTTAGCTTTCTTAAGATGATCAACTATATTAAAAGCAACAGAGTTTACCTTATGCTATCCTCTTGCTGCAACTACATCAATCTGACCTTGTGAAGACTGTTGTTGCATCTTGGGCTGTTCTTTCACTAGTATTGTTTGGTCCCTTTGCAGAATTTGCACTTTCTGTTGTGGTATAGGGGTAGTTTGTGACAGATAAACTTAGTTTTTATCCCTTATAGCTTGTTGTTGTAGTACAACAGCTTGGTGATTTACATCTGCAGCCCTCAGTTTTGACCTTGTGTTGGCTAAAACAGGTGTACTTTGCTGATTATGACCTTGGAAATAATTTACACCACAAAAATTAGATTCTTCCCAATTCATTAAGACCACATCAGCCTTATTCTACCGAGTTGAAGCTTCACCATTAACCCCCTCCGAACTTGCATAGTTGTTCTAAACCATGAGTGCCTAATTTCTCACTCCATTCATGTAGGCAGCTTGACTATGTGGTTGGTGACATGGATAACACTAGTCACTATCCTGAACCAGATTATTCTGTGTGGGTAGCTCCCTTGAGGTACTAGTAGTATTTGGATTATAAGCCTGAAAAGGTCGAGGGTTATAGTTCTTTCTTTGTCCCTGAGGGTCAGCCTGGAAGGGTTGCCTATATTGCTGATAGGGCTGATATTGGGTATTTTGCTAATTAGGCTGATACTGATTTTGATAGGGTAAACATTTCTTCATATTTACTAGCTTATTTGGAATTGTCCTCAATATATTTTCCAACTCTAGGGTACTTTGGGTTTGAACTGGGATAGTAGTTTGTTGGGCTGTTTGATATCCTATTGCTGGAACAGGTGGGACAACAGCTAGAGGAGGCACTGCCATAGGCATAGATGGCTAGATTTCAAGGAAAATGGGTAAAGGAGATGTAGGGGCTATCTTCCCTACCTAAATAAGGTAGTTTTCTGCTCTAACAGTGGTCTCAAAAGAATTTAGAAGGGTGGTCCATCCCATAGACTGTATCATTATGAAAATTTCACTGTTCAAAGCTTTGAGATAAAATAGAAAAGCATGCCTTGGCAATGGTTTTACCATTGTGGGAATCCTATCCCAGGTTCTCTGAAATCGGTAGTTGAAATCAGTCATGTGTTTGTGGGGTGCTCTTTTGATGGTGCTCAGTTACTCTAGCAATGAGAGATGATCAGACTTGTCCTCAAAGTGTTTGTGTAATCCATCTCTTAGTAAGTCCCAGGATGTTATTGAATTTTTAGCAAGTCCTCTGAACCACTTTAAGGCCTTTGCTTTTAACGAAGTAGCTAAAAGCCTGATTGCCACATTTTCTTGCATGACATTATGCACGAAACACAAGGTTGCTACATCTTGAATATGTTCAGCAGCAATAGTGTGATCTTCTCCAGTGAAATATGTTCATGACTGCCATTGGAATATCATCTCTTTGGGCAAGTTGTAATGGGCTGCCTCCATTGAAAGCAACAAATGCATACTGCCTAGCCATTATCAGTATTTGGACTATCAGCACTAGACTTCTACTTCTTTTGACCGGGCTTGTAGATCTGAATCAGGAAGGTGTTGACTTTGATCTTCTTGATGACTCAACTGCTCTACTTGTTGAGCTGCCTCTCCTTCTAGGTATAGACAACTGTAAGTAGTCAAATGGGTCTAGATTAGACTTGGTTTTCATAAGTTGCAAGCACTAATATGTAAACCAAACCAGAGGGAATGAGTCTCTAGGTATATTGAAAGCCTCCAAAGGCTGATAAAACTGCTGCATATACCAGAACAACAACTATGTGGGGTACATATCTCTCTGAAATTACTTCCAGAGTCCCACCGGGTGTGCCAAAAACTATTGTCAATTCAAGTATGCACCCTTGTTAAGCTTTACAAAAACTTAACTACTTGCTGAAACATGGAATCATTCTTGGATGTGCGTCTCCTTTCATGAGAATGAATCTCCAGAGTGAGCTGGTTCTCTTGTAACTTTGAAACTACTAACTTGAGGGGAAAATGAATAGAAAGATGTATCTAAAATGTAAATTAACTCTAAAATCTAAACTAGATGAAATTCTATCACTCACAAATGGATCCTCTAACCTGAATCCTCACAATTTCATTGATAGTTATTCCTTAAGTAATTTGCAAGAAGGTTTGGGTCAAACACAAACTGCAACCAGGAAGAACTAAATTTAACAGTACTGTGACAAAATAAAGGACTGAAATAGTCACAATATAACATCAAATCAAGACTGCAAAAGATGTGAAAAAAGATGATTCTCTATTAGAACTGGAAGGAGTATAATGCATGAAAAATAAAATGTGTGAGCCAACTGCCTATATACAACTTTACAAGAGAGAATAAATTGATGCTAACTGACTGAGAAAAAAACTAAGTTTTTCTCCTATAAATGTCTCCAAATGATCTCCCTATGAAGAAAGCTGAAAAAGATCCTAAAATAGACCCTAAGTCCATTTTCAAGCTACTCATAAAAGCCAAAAATAAAGCACTAAATCTGTCACCAATATGTGAAATAAGGTTGCAAAACTGCCCTCCCATGTGGTCCCACCATAAAATTGCTTTTCTCTGCTCATGAAAGCTACAAAATTTGTCCTATATGACTCTAAATAAAACAAATCAAAATAGAATATTTGATCTACTTTATTAGCCTATAAATTGCCTAAAAATAGTTAAACTTTAAAAGCAATTCATAATTTCATTGCTTTAAAGTTGACTTTACAATGATATGGCAATTTTAATCAATATCCTATCGATATGATTTTTTTGCAAAAATCAAATGATATCTGGTTTTTAATTTCACCAAAATATTTACAAGATATCACTAATGATTTTCTATAAAAATAAAATAAAAATGAAATATTACACATATTTGCAAAAATAAATAAAAGCCTTAAAAGGCTTGACACCATGGCCTCCATGTGTCGATATCATGTCATCTCACTTCTGTCCATATGGCTTGAAAAATGCCAACTCATTGTCTCTATAGTGCCACCATGTTGCATTTGACCCCTTTTGACCATGTCTTCATCTTGCATACTCTTCACATTTCCAAGGTTCTTGTTTGATCTCTATGCATATACATGAAAATGTGAAGGAAAAGTAAAAAAATGCATTAGTGGGAGGTCAAAGACACTCAACCACATGCATTGTCAAATAATACCTTGACTCCAATGTGAGTCGACCACATATGAGATTAAGGTCTTGCAAGATTCTAAAGGCATAGCCTTGTCCACTCATGATAATGTCTACCTTTGACTTAATACAACGAGCCATATTGTTTCTGCTGTGGGCCACTTCTCCTTATGATTTACTAGGTGTATACACCTAAAAATGATGACTATGTCCAAATAAATATTCTTAATATTTATTTAAGTCAAATTCCTCTATCAATAAATAAAAAAACAAATTTATTTATTTGATTCATATTCCTCTAAGTTAATTAAATATCAAAATATTTAATTACCTCTTCTAAAATTAAAATTAAACAAAATCCTTTATTTAATTAAATTCTTCCAAACAATTAAATAATTCTTAATTATTTAATTAAATCAAATCATTTTTCCAAATTTAAATAAATCAATTAAATTTATTTAAATCCTCTCAATCTCCAAAAATAAAATACAATCAAATATTTTATTTATTCTTCCAAATTATGCACAACAATTAAATAAATTTATTTATTTAATTTGCTTTCTTATCTTCTAATTCTTCAAATATCTTCCAAATCTTCTAAAAATAAATCTTCTTCTTCATGCACACAAAATTGAATAATTTATTATTTAATTTCTCTCAAATCATGCAAAAGAAAATCTCAAGTTGAGTTAACTGATTCAATCAACCTTCTTTTTATCAATATCTCTTAAATTAGAAAAAAGCTTTCTAATTTATGAAAAGCAATTCATATCTTTATAAAAGAAAGTAGTTAACTGAAATAAAACAACTTTTGTGTAACACATCTTTTTCCTATTTCGTGCATGTTCTCTCAAGGTTTCTATACCATTGATCTTCTCATTTCTTCTCAACCATTGATCTCTTCTCTTCCGAGTCTATAAATTGAACCCTGTTCTTTCATTTCAATCATCCAAGCTTTTAGTATTGTTATTCTGCAGGAATTATAGCGCTTCTTTGGCACCCAAGTCATTCCATTTTCTTGTGATCAACTTGTTACCATATCACTACAATTGTTGTGAAGCTCATCTTCATTACAAAGCACTATCATAGCCATTCTCCATTGACAATCTTGGACTAGCAAGGAAGTGCACTCTCTGAGGGCCTTATTCATACATGCAAGATCGATTGAGATAGGTAACCAATGGAAGCTATGAAATATTGAGGTTTGCAAAGGTTTTATCTTTGTTTGTTTGATCTTGATTATTTTCCTTTTCATTGAGTTTTGGGTATCATTGATATATTATATTGATTATTCATTTTAGATCCAATTTTTTCTTAACATTTTTGGCACCCACTGTGGGGCCTAGCCCCAATTTTTAACCCAAAAACTAAGTTTTTTGTGTTTTAGAAAGCCATACACATGAGGAAACCGTATATCTGACATAAGCTAACACGCATCTGCTGTCTGTTCTAGCACATACATTTTTTTGGTGCATACATACTCTATTCCGGCGCATCTATCCTCTGATACGACGCATCTGTCAGTTGGGCACATATGTACTATTTTCCTGCACTTTTGACATTTTGTCTTAGCGCATATGTGTTGCGGCACTTTTGAGCTCTATTTCTGCGCATTCAAGCTCTGAAGCTGCGCATCTGATCTAGGCAGTGATTTTTAGGGTTTCCTTAAAGTTTTCGCTAATGCTAACATCTTTTTGCAGGAACACTCTTGATCTATTTTGTAGCCTAGGTACTAGTTTTGAATCATATAGTTGCACTTGTTAACTCACACTTCAATTTCTAACGAGAAAGTAAAATGGATGCTCATGCAAATCTCACATAGTCTTAACTAGGAAGGCGATAATTGAATCATTGCTATATTGCTATCCTTCAAAGCTAACAAACTCATTGCTATCTTGGTAAAATTGAAATATTGCTATCTTGTTATTACTTTAAAGTAAACAAATCACTACTATCTGGGTAAAATTGAACACATCATTGATATCTGGGTAAAATTGAACCATTGCTATCTTGTTATCACTTCAAAGTTAACAAATTTCTATGCTTGCCCAAGTAGATAGCTCATCTAGTTTTTTTCATTTTAACTAGAGGAAAAGAACCATTGTCTTCTATGTTAGGCCTATGCTCTCCCCTATCTTGGGTGACCAAAATGCCAGAAATATCATTTTTGCATGTGTTTTTCCTTTAGAGGGGCTTGCTCTTGGATACCGTTCATCCAAGTAGGAACAACTCTAAGTGGTAATAGGATAGACACCAAGCCCTACCAATCCACTATAAATAAATTGTGTTTGGAGTGAAAGCTTCAAACAATGAGTGAAGTTGTGTTATACCAATAGTCAACCTCCCCCAAAACCCTCCAAGGCGCAACCCTTGCAGGCTGGGAGACTCCATAATAGAGAGTAGTGTTACCGCATGTATAACCACTCGAATGGTTGCCTTTATTAAACACCTTTGTCTTAGTGGCCAAAAACCCCTATAATCTGGTGTAGGGAAGGGTGATTGTCACCTCCCAAAGATGCTTCACTAGAGATAGTGAGAATTCAATTTTATACTATCCTTTGAAACCTAGGATTGTACTTGCTTTCTTTTAGTCCAAAAAGAGTCAAAAAATTACAAAAAAAAAACTATTAAAACATTCTTTGTGTTTGCTATGTCTTCTTACCATAACTAAAAGAAAATCAGATCAAAAAGACCTTCTTGTAGCCAATGATACCAAAAATTTGCAAAAACATTGAAAAAACTAGAGCAGTGCATTTATCCTTTTTTGCTACACATTTGTACCAACTTGCTGCGCATCTGTACTGACTTATTGCGCTTTTAACACTTGTTGCTGCATGTCTAAAGTTTGCTAGTATTGTGCATGTATACTGACTTTTTGCGCATTTACCAGTTTATGCGGCGCATCTGTTTCGACACATGTGTGACAGTGAGTACTTCCACAGTCTTTAAGAGGAAAATTTTACCATTTTTGGGTACCCATTTCAGCCTAGTTCCAAGTTTTGAGATCAGATCTTACCTTGCAGTCATTTTTCCATCCATTTTGCATCAAAGTCTCTCTTTCATTGGTCATCTCATTCACCTTCTATCAGGTCTCCCTAGTCCAAAGTCAAAGTATCCCATATCAGATTAGCACAGGCCCCTTTTTTAGATCATTTTAGATTCAAGTAACCCTAGTAAGTCACAGAACTTCGCTAGTGGTCTTGGTGCACGATTAGTCCCTACACAGTAAGATAGGTATCGAGTACCCTTACTAGTGGCTATTATCTTGTATCGGTCATCTTACATGGAATCATTGATCGAGAGAGTCCCTTGTCCAAATCTTGTCATAAGTATCCTATTCTTAGTAGTCTCCACCAGCGTCTTGCCAAAATCTCTAGTTTCATCCCACCACATCCCACGTTGCCTTACATGGTTCTCACTAGATCTCAATACCAAAAGAAACTTGAAATGGATGGATCATTCGATCGTATTGTCACCCCTCATGATAGTGATGAGGAAATCTCTCATGAAGATTATCAAGGACACCTCCAAGATCAAAAATTCCAATGCTTGCTAGAAAAAGTGCTCCATGAGGACCCTCACAAGTATTTTATTCATCTTGCAAATCTTGGACTTAAGCTCCCCATTGATTTTGATCTAAGCAAACTCAAAGAGACCGTAGAGGATAATCATGAACACCACACTGGGGAGGACAAAGGAAAGAAAGTCATGGACCCAAACACAACTATGGAAGAAATGAGGAAAGAAATTGAGGGTCTAACACAACAAATGACGGATCTCAAGATGGGTACAAACACTAAAACATACTCCTTGGAAGATATCGCACCGTACCCTTTTGATAAAAGTTTGAACATGGTACCATTCTCCTTTGGATTTGAAGTTCCTAAGTTTGACAAGTACAAAGGAAAAGGAGACCCTAGAGATCACATTAGGGAATTCAACACCGCATGCATGGAAGTAGCTCACAATGAGACTTTCTTAATGAGACTATTCCCAGATCTCTAGGTAGTCAAGCCATGGAGTGGTTCTCACGGCTTCCACTGGCATCAAAACTTTTGATGAGTTAGTCAACAAATTCATCACACACTTCTCGTACAATATTGAACACGAAGTCTCCATTCTTGATCTATGCAATACCAAGCAAAAGAGTGGTGAATCATTCACCTCCTTCCTACAAAGGTGGAGACAACTAGAAAGCAAATACTCATATGATGTACTTGAGAAGCAATTAATGGAGATGTTTGTCCACAACCTCAACTCTAATCTAAGCTACCAAATACAAATTCAGTCCCCTACCTCATTTTTGAAGGTCATTGAAATGGGATTATTCATCGAAAAGGCTAAGATCGCAAAAGGACAAAACAAGTTATACAAGGACACACCGACCTCCAACTACATGACCGACAAATCAAAGTTTTGGACTAAGAATTAAAATGTCATCAATGATGGAGTAGTTGATGCCAAGGTGGCGGCTCCCAAACAACAACCAATATTCACTCTCAAAGGAGAGGCAAGCAATGTTACACCCA
This sequence comes from Cunninghamia lanceolata, assembly GCA_027924645.1. Lineage (NCBI taxonomy): Eukaryota > Viridiplantae > Streptophyta > Pinopsida > Cupressales > Cupressaceae > Cunninghamia > Cunninghamia lanceolata. Next base: position 28,515,960 of record BSBN01000261.1, on the reverse strand, counting down.
ACAAAACATTCTCTTGGGAGCCAAGACCATGGTTCAACTCAAATCCAAGGTGAAAGTTCACACCGATGGGTGAGTCCCAAGAATCTACATTAAGGAAGCTATTGGCCAACAATGAACTCACTCTACCACCAACAGGCGATTATGAACCTCAAATAAAACCTCACTATTGGAAAGACACTGACTTTTGTGATAATTATAGAGGAAGAGGTATGTACTATCCTCAGCTACCATCGAAATCTACAACAGCGTCACTGAAGTTTTCCCGCTTGAAACATGACTGCAGACACAAGGAAAAAACTATCGCTAAAGGTTTAAAACCTGACCGTTGATCAAAAACCCATCGCCGAGATCAACGGTCCCAAAATATGTATGAAGAGCTGCCAGCCAATGATATCGTGCCACATAAGCACCTTAATCTTCTATCACTGACCCTTCACTCTCTCCACTTTACCTTTTCCCCCTTGTATATGCGTACTAAAATGCATATACACGCAACAGTTCCCAGGCACGTGGCAGCTTGTGACTCATCCCCCATCACTGTGCATTTGACCTCCATCGGCCATCGGAATGACCCAGGAAAGGCTGGCCAACACATATGGTCTTGGCGATAATCTCTTTACATATCGGCTATTGCACAAGCATACAATTGCTTTATACAACCCCCAAACCTCAAATTACTATTCATTGTATTTGTTTCTTCCTTCACGTCTAGGTTGCATATCTTTGTTTTGTATATTGGGTTGTATGCTGCATATACAAACCCAATATACATGCTGCGGACCCCAAACTTGTATGAAGCATCTTGGAATTCTACTCGGGTCTGAAATGCACCTTTTCACTTGTATGTTTTGTATGTATGTCAGCATACATACAATTACCATTGTATATAACTAGTGGGCTCGACCTATTTTCTCTTTCCCTTGCACATTTGATTGCACATCGCATATACAAATGCAATGTACAAGTCGGACTTTACCATAATCAAAAAGCACATTTGAAACACTTTGGAATTCAGCTTGTACATTCGCGAATGCATATTTCCTTTGTATATAGACCATATACAAACTCACTTGTATATATCTGCGGGCCCCATCCACTTGTGTCTCTGCTTCTGTACTATAGCAAATGTATATTTGCGCACTTATATGTCAAATATACAAACACAAATATACAAACCCCTAATATACAATTGCAGAATCTTCTACAGAATATTCCAGGAATGTATCTTCCACTCACCACTGTGGCAATTACATATTAGCACCTCCATGTATACTTTTCTTTGTATATAGTCCGATATACAAAGCGGGAATATTCCTGGGAATCTGCGAAAGATTCTACCATTGCATATGCAACCCGACATGCATTCAAAATGCATATAACTCAATTTTTTCACCATTTCTTGAAACCGATAGAGATTTCTTCAAGCTTGCCATCATACATTTTGCCTTTACATACACAGAACTTAACATTTTTCATGAGTACAAAAGGAAAAGGCGGTAAAACATTGCACTGGATTGGTCAACCTATGAACACTAAGGCATGAAAATAAAAGTTAGTAGTAGAGAGCCTACTACAGGAGGCCAACATAGAATAGAAAAATAACACAGTAGTCTAGGGAAGAGAATCCAAGGCATTAAGGGTCTGAAAGAACAACAACAGCTAGCAAACCAACTTCAAAACCCTAACCCTAGGTGAACACCACCAGTGGCTCTGACTGGGGACGTGCAAACGCAAGACTGTAGCAAGAACCAAATTACTTTGGGGCAGACCAGACAAAACATAAAACTTCAAAATACGACCGACTATACAGGGCATGTACAAAATATTTACATTTAGTTTACAACGTGCACACAAGATAACCATTACAGGAAGTAGAGCTTTAGGAACTGACCGTGCACAAGCAATTCTAATAATTCACCACTTAGGGCCTGGAGAAAGTAAGAATCTCCTCCATGAGTGTCACTGATTTGGTATGGGCCCACCCATAAGGGCTCAAATTTACCGTGTTTGCCCTTATCCTGGTTCCTTGCATTCCATACAAGGACCAAATCACCTTTCTGAAACTTTCTTTCTGTAGCTCTCTTATCAAATAGATATTTCACCTTTTGCTATCTCTTGATGTTTGTTTTCTGTGCCTCCCTTCTCATTTCATCTAATGCAACCAGCTGATTAATTCTTTTAGTCATTGGGTCCCTGATTTCCTCATCATTTTCTTGCATGAATTTATAAACTGGTAGGAGGTTGTTGACAGGCAATCTAGCTGCTGTACCATATACTAATTCAAAAGGTGATCTCCTAGTTGCTTTCTTGACTATTACTTTGTCAGTCCACAATGCCATTTTCAGCCTTGAATCCCAAGCCCTTTTGATTTTACCTACCATCCTTTTTACAATTTTCATGAGGCTTTTGTTGCTTGACTCAGCTTGACCATTCCCATGTGGATGATATGGTGATGCATGTAACAAATTGATTCCATAATTATTGCAAAAATCAGTAAATTCACCAGACCTGAAGCACATAACATTATCTGTAACTAATTTCATTGGTACTCCAAATCTGATAATAATATTTTCTAAAATAAAATCCATCACCACTTTACTGGTAGCTCTTTTGGTTTGAATGGCCTCAATCCATTTAGTGAAGTAATCAGTGGCAACAAGAATCCAACTATGTCCTCCACTAGATTTTTCTGAGATCTCCCCTATGAAATCAATCCCCCATTGCTGAAATGGAGCTTCTACAGTTACAGTCTTAAGGGGTAATGCACCTCCATATTTTAGCTTTCCTAAGAACCTTTGGCAAGGATCACATTTCCTTATCATTCTATGTGCATTTGAGAAAAGTGTTGGCCACTAGTAGCCAGCTCTCAAGATTTTGTGGGCTATTGTATGGGCAGCATAGTGTCCACCACACACTCCATTGTGCATGTCACTGAGAATGTCCCTGGCCTGATTCTCATCCACACACCTGAGTAATACACCATCATGATTTCTGCAATACAGTTCTCCTTGAACAACGATGTATTTGATAGCCTGCAGCTTCAAAGTTCTCTTTTGGATATCACTAAGGTGGGAAGGACAGTTCAAGTTTCATAAATAATATATTATGTCCTTATACCACTCAGATTCTGACATATTTATAACTTCATTATGTACTACATTCACTTGGCATGCCTCTAGGTTTGATTGTGTCATCAACTTTGCTAAACCTTGTCCTCTTACCAATTTCGTGATCTGTATCTCTATGTTGAACTCCTGCAACTTATTTATCCATCTGCATCTTCTTCTAGTTACCTCTTGCTGAGTGAAGATATCTTTGATTGCTGCATGAGGCACATATGCAATTATCCGAGAGCCTACCAAATATGGCCTGAAGCTCTTAATTGCTCTGACCAGTGCATATGCCTGCTTCTCCATGATGTCATACTTTAATTCAGCAGCCTGTAATGACCTACTAAAGAAAGCTATAGGCTATTCAAAACCTCCATTTTTTTGCAATAGGCATGCAGCAATAGTGTGGAAAAAGCAAATGAAAATAGTTGAAATGGCTTAGAAAAATAAGGAGACTTTAAAACATGAGCCATCTTTATCGCTTCTTTTATGTTCTGAAATGATTTGGTTGCTTTATCTTCCCATTTGACAGTTGCATTTTTCTTCAACATTTTAGAGATATCTCTGGTGGTTTCTGCAAAGTTAGGCACAAATCTTCTAACAAAATTAATTTGTCCAAAGAAGGACTGAACACCTTTCACTATTTTTGGGATCTGAATTTTGTCAATTACAGCCACCCTTTCAGGATCAATCATGACTCCATCCTTGGAAACAATATGCCCCAACAACTTTCCTTCCACTACCCCAAAAACACACTTCTTTGGGTTAAGTGAGATGCCATACTCTAATGCTCTAATAAAAATCTATTCTAAGTGCATGCAATGTTGCTCTTCCCTCTTTGAATAGGCAGTTAAATCATCTTGATAAACAACCAGAATTGAATCAATTAATCCTGCAAAAGCAACATCCATTGCCCTTTGAAATGTAGCACCTACATTTATTAGTCCAAATGGCATCCTCACATATACATATGTTCCCCATGGAGTAGTGAAAGCAGTTTTAAACTATTCAGATTCTTTTACTTTCACTTGATTGTATCCTGAAAATCCATCCATCATGGATAGAAGTTCACAACCGGTCACCTTTTGCAACATGGCTTCCATGTTTGGCAATGGATAATTGTCCTTCAAAGAAGACATATTCAAATTTCTAAAGTCCACACATAGCCTTATATCGCCATTCTTTTTTCTAATTGGGACAAGGTTAGACACCCAAGTTGAATGTCTGATAGGCATAATTATTCCAGCTTCCCTAAGTTTCATAAGTTCTTCCTGCAGTTTTGGAGCTAGAGTTGGGTTGATAGGCCTCTATTTTTGTCTAAATGGTTTAGCTCCGAGCTTCAAAGGGATTTCATGCTGAAATAAATTCTCTCTATAAGTTTTGAGGTCCTCATAAGACTAGGCAAATACATGCTTATATTTTCTCAGTAATGTAATCAACATAGTTCTGATATGTGGCTTGAGCTGTTTACCAATCCTTTTTGGGAGCATGAGATGTCCCCAAGTTTATCTCCTCCAAATCATTCTTATTTGTTGGAGATGACTTTGTCACAAGTTGGTCCCTATTGTGAAAAGCTCTATCTAAAGCAACCAGCCCTCTAGGGATTTTGCTTGTCTTGAGTTGAATCACCTCCTTCCCTAAGAGAGTTTCTTTTCCATCTACAACCTCTACAAAGTTTTGAAAATCTATTTCTTGGTTCTCATATTCATCAATACAATGTAGAAATCTCAGTAAATCCTTATCATTATCAAATATCTGCCAGTTGCATATATTATCTGGCACTGCAGGTCTAAGTTTGACCTCAACATTTGTAACATCTGACAGAGTTATATCATCTGGCCTAATGGCTACATTAGCTAGAAAATTTGCCATAACATTCTTTGACCTCTTTATCCAATTTATTGAAAATGCATCAAACAATTCAATTGTATCCCAGACAGCATGCTTATACTATTTTAACCTTTTATTTTTTGATGCATACTTATCTCTAACTTGGGAAACAATTAACTCTGAGTCTCCAAACACCCTTAACATCTTAATTCCATGTCTCAGAGCAACATTCAATCCTAACAACGGAACCTCATACTCTGCAATATTATTTCTGTAGGCAAACTTCAACAAGAAAGAGAATTTTAGAAGAATACCAGTTGGAGATAGAAAACAATTCCAGCACCAGACCCTTCCTTCCAACAAGCTCCATCAAAATACATGGTCCATAGGTCCTGCTAGTCCAACTCTTGAATGCAAATATTCTTTTCTTTATTTCCTTGATCACCTGAGACAACTCTAAAATTATCACATTCAGTGTCCATAAAGCATATATGCTCCTCTGATTCTTGATCCTTAACTGTGTCTAGAGACCTCTCTTCTCTGATCAATTTCACATCCCTGCCATTCATTGGGATCATAGCATATGATAGGTCTAACTGCATACTCCCACCAATCAATGCTGCCCATCTTCTTGATAACAGCATACCATATTGTGGCTTGATATTAACAACCGTTATGTTCATTTTGTAGGTCCTTTCTGGATATGCTACCAGTTTGAAATCTACATCTTTCATAATTCCAATGACTGGTACCTCTCTAGCATCCATGGAATAGCACTTCCCACATGCCTTATCTATTTTTAACCCAGCTTGCTGCATGATGGCCAAAGGCATGATGTTTGTTGATGCTCCTGAATCAAGCATACAGTTCTTAATTATTTTTCCATTTATGACAAGGGAGACATAAAATGGTTCCACTTGTGAAGGGCATTTTGTCATGGTCATCCCTAGATATACCTCAGGAACTTCATCTTCGTCAACGCACAAGGCCTGTTTCTTACCCTGAGCTTCATCATTCAGCTTGGCTTGACATGGTACCCCTAAAATTAAGGAGACTGCTTTATTTTTGAATTCTTCCACTTTCATCAGTTCCATCTGTGGAACAGAGACTTTTATCTGTGACAAAACCTGAGTGATGTCAAACGGAGCATAATTTTGAATAACAGTTGTAGCTTGTTCCATAGTTTTAGTTTTATCCTGAGATGATCTAGCTTCGGTTTTTGTGACTGTTTGACTGTCATTCTTGCTCTGAGAAATTTTATTTTGATCCTCAACCTAGGGGATTGTATTTTCTAATCCTTGAGGATCATGACCTGCTTTTTGCTTAAAACCTTGCTTATTATTGTTCCATTATTTCTTATATGTTTCTGTCCCCTTATGATTGTGTACAGGTTGGCTCACAAAAGTATTTTCTGGTTGGTGTGAATTGCTGACCTGAGCTTTACCCCTTAGGTTGTAATTGATTTTAACTTGAGCTACTGCAGCAGTTGTGAGGGCTCTAATTTCTTCATTAGATGGTCTCCTCAAATTGTTTAGAAAACTGTGTGAATCCTAAGCATAGGCATATTTGTCTTCCTCATCCTCATCATAGGGAAACTGCTGGCAGGCCTAAATCTCATCACTTTTGCTTGCATCAACATCATGAAAAGGATACCCTCTGTTTGCAGACAACATATTGACATTATCATCTTCCATGCAATGTGGCTCATTGCACTCATCACAGGCAACAACATTATTGTATAAAGACTGAGCAATCATGCATTGTGACTGTGAATGAGGCATTTGGCATATTATACACCATGGGGTGTCATTAACAATATTTATAGCCTTCTTCAAAGGATTAGGAGTTTCCTTAATGCTTTGAGTCCTCTGATTTGTGTTGTTGTGTGGAAGGATGGGTTTACCATTATGCCAATTGGTGTTATATGGCATATCATGTAATGATGGTCTTCTTTCTTGCCTTTGGTAAACTGGTCTGTCAGGGCCTATCCCCTTTTCATTTTTAGCCATTTTATAACCTAGGTCCTTGACAATAGTTGTCAACTTATCTATTTTGTCCTCAGAAGTAGATGCGTTGCCTTGAATATTCTGAGATTTAGTATTTGGATTTTGCAAAATTTTCACATCATCTCTTTTGTTTGTTTTACCCGATGCTTTTCTGTTATTTTCAATATTTGTTGCAATTTTGAAAGCATCTCTAAAGGCTAGTAGGGTTCTTGTCTCTCAATCCATAAACTGTTTTGGTGTCAAAAGCATTTATGTATAGCACTATACACATAGGTTCATTAGGCCTCAAGTCCTGTGGCAATTTGTTCAATACCTTAGTGAATCTAGCATTGAAATCAACAACCTATTCATTTGATCCTTTGGTAATGCCAGTAAATTCATTAATGAAGAAACTAGGATCAATTTTGTCACCATATTGTTCTTTGAATATCCTCCTGAAATCCTCCCATGATGAAATGTTTCTGTCAGGTAGACCTTTATACCATTCCTTGGCTTCATCAACTAAGGATTGCATAAATGCTTTCATGAAAATATCCTCATGCTCAACCTCAAAGTTGTCCATGATATTATGAAAAGCTTTTAAGTGGTCTTCACTTGATACAGTATTATTTCCTAAAATTTTTGGCACTTGCAGCCTCACATGTTTGTCAATAGGATTGGGGTAACTGGGAATACCATAAAAAATGAGCTGTCTGAATCTATCCAACTGCATAGGTTGTCTACCAGGCTGAATAACATTGGCATTTCTATTTGCATTCTGATTTCTGACATTATTTAATGGTATTCTAGCATTATTTGCATTCTGTCTTTGATCATTATGCTGATTCTGGACTTCACTTCTTTGTTGATTTCCTTGCACATTTGCATTTTCAAGGGTAGGAATTGAATCATTCTGAGTAACTCTCAGAGCATACAATTTCTATCTCATATCATCTCTGATCTTTACTGCTTGCAAATATTCCAATTCTGCTCTTAAACTTTTGATTTCTTTAGCTAACTATTCGTCTTTAGGCATAGAGGAGGATGGTGCCATTCCATTCTGATCATCATTATCTTCATCCCTTGGAGACTCAACTTCTTCAAATCTATCACTGGGATCCAAGAAAGGGTGTTCTTGAAAAACTTCGGACCTTATTCTCAAACTAGCACCCTGCCGTCTTTCATATACATTCTGGATTTCAGCCTCAGTGTTTGAAAAATAAGGTATTGTTTGCTCTGAAGATCCTAGATTGTCCTGAATAAATTCATTTTTCCTAGGGCTAGGAGAACCATCTTGACTAGCTCGAACAGTCCCTTTTTTCCTATACATCATTTTTATGGGTAACTCTTCAAACAGAGTATTACGCTGGGATCTTCTCCCATGCATACAACTTTTTACTTTACCGGTTGGGAGATTGATTTGGAGTCGCCACCTATTACTAGGAATTGTTTTCTTTTTAAAAAATCAGGGTTCTTTTACAAAGCAGTACCCAACAGAGTCGCCAAAATCTATTGGTGACTCGGATGGGCACATAGATACTGCTCTTTTTTACTTCAACTCCCCAGTAGAGTCACCAAAATCTGTTGGTTATTTTTTCAGATTGGATGCTTATTCCCAGTCATCCCTACAAGGTAGCCATCATTGATCAACAAGATTCACAGGCCAGGGGCCAACAGTATAGGAGATAGACTCTATAAATATCTCCTCTTCTTCTTTAGGCTCTGCAGAACCAAGGGGGGTATTCCCTATTCAACATCCATGAGATATGCTTGTGGATTGACTGGGATGTTGATACAAAGCAGATAAATCCTCTCTTATGCATACCAAAACTATGGAATAAGTGCAAAGGGGCTAGCTTTGGGCCTATGCTCAGTTGTAGACAGAGGATTTCGGATCCTAAAACTACTTCTAAAGTCCTAAAGGTTTATATATGAAGTTTGAGTTTGTTTTTGTATTTGGATACAAAACTAGGACTCTGGGTTGTGACCTCAATACAAGACAGGATCAGTGCCTATCCAGGGCTCGGAGTTAGTAGACATACACATATGAATGTACACATAAACCCATATTAATGACTGAGTTTCAAGGGGTTGTTTAATATCTACCTTACAGATATTTCCTAGATTTGGGTATTCAGTTACCTCTGCTTAGATGATCCTCACTGCAATATATTCTTCTTAACACTTTAACCAAAAACATTTAATCTACTCCTTGAGTAGAAGTAAAAGATCAAGCATTCAACATAGCAAATCTATATTCAAGAATCCTAGACACCCCTTAGCTATTTAGATTCAAAAGAAGAATACATTCAATTTGGAGACAAGTAACATAACACATGCAATGAAGCATTACTCATTTAAATCAACATGAAACTAGTAAGTTTATGCATTAAACAGACAACATGAGATTCATAAACTCACAAAAACATCCAAAACAGGGCCACCAATTAAGTTGTATCTTATCACAGCACCAAAAATTTGTCCAGTTTTCAACAACCAAAGAGTGACACAGTTTGGCCCTTTTATACCAAAACTGCGTACTCAGCAAAATTAATTACATGGCAAGGTCAAAATTCTGCTAGATTCAATGCGTGAGGAATGGCGCTCAAAATAATAAATGCAGTCGTAGGGGACACAACGGAAAGAAGCAAGAGGAGGGCGAGGAGTAGTTGAGCTAGAGCCCTGTGCCGCTGCTGGAAGATTTTCGTCATGAACTTGGTACTTGGCCATTCAACCATCGGCCCATGCCTGTTTGCAATTCTTCCATAAATGACTCAACCACCCTCGGTTACCATCAAAATCTACAGCAGCGCGTCACTGAAGTTTTCCCGCTCGAAACATGACTGCAGACATAAGGAAAAAACTATCGCTGAAGGTTTAAAACCTGACAGTTGATCAAAAACCCATCGCCGAGATCAACGGCCCCAAAATATGCATGAAGAGCTGCCAGCCAATGATATCGTGCCATGTAAGCACCTTAATCTTCTATCCTGACCCTTCGCTCTCTCCACTTTACCTTTTCACCCTTGTATATGCGTGTTGAAATGCATATACATGCAACAGTTCCCAGGCACGTGGCAGCTTGTGACTCATCCCCCGTCACTATGCATTTGACCTCCATCGGCCATCGAAATGACCCAAGAAAGGCTGGCTGACACATATGGTCTTGGCGATAATCTCTTTGCATATCAGCTATTGCACAAGCATACAATTGTTTTATACAACCCCTGGACCTTAAATTACTATTTGGTGTACTTGATTCTTCCTTCACGTCCGGGTTGCATATCTTTGTTTTGTATATCAGGTTATATGCTGCATATACAAACCCAATATACATGCTACAGACCCCAAACTTTTATGAAGCATCTTAGAATTCTACTCGCGTCTGGAATGCACCTTTTCACTTGTATGTTTTGCATGTATGTTGGCATACATACAATTACCATTGTATATAACTGGTGGGCCTGACCTATTTTCTCTTTCCCTTGCACATTTGATTGCACATCGCATATACAAATGCAATGTACAAGTCGGACTTTGCCATAATCAAAAAGCACATTTGAAACACTTTGGAATCCGGCTTGTACATCTGCGAATGCATATTTCCTTTGTATGTAGACCATATACAAACTCACTTGTATATATCTGTGGGCCCCATCCACTTGTGTCTCTACTTCTGTATTGTAGCAAATGTATATTTGCGCACGTGTATGTCAAATATGCAAACACAAATATACAAACCCCTAATATACAACTGCAGAATCTTCTACAGAATATTCCAAGAATGTATCTTCCACTCACCACTGTGGCAATTGCATATTAGCACCTCCTTGTATACTTTGCTTTGTATATAGCCCGATATACAAAGCGAGAATATTCTTGGGAATCTGTGAAAGATTCTGCCTTTGCATATGCAACCCGATATGCATTCAAAATGCATATAACTCAATTTTTTCACCATTTCTAGAAACCGATAGAGATTTCTTCAAGCTCGCCATCATACATTTTGCCTTTGCATACATAGAACTTAACATTTTTCATGAGTGCGAAAGGAAAAGATGGTAAAACATTGCACTGGATTGGTCACCCTATGAACACTAAGGCATGAAAATGAAACTTAGTAGTAAAGAGCCTGCTATAGGAGGCCAACATAGAATAGAAAAATAACACAGTAGTCCAGGGAAGAGAATCCAAGGCATTAAGGGTTTGAAAGAACAACAACAGCAGCTAGCAAACCAACTTCAAAACCCTAACCCTAGGTGAACACCACCACATTGATCGCCTATCACAAATGATCTTGTCTATGAATATGGCCCTCAGAAGGTGCACTTCCTTGCTATGATTCCAAGATGTTCAAAAAGGAATGGCTATGATAGTTTTTCCATGAAGATGAGCTTCACAACAATGATAGTAGTGCATAGTAACAAGTGTGATCACAAGCAATGAAGGAATTAGTGCTAAAGGGGCGCTGTAATTCCTACAGAGTAAGTTTACTTAAACCCTGGATGAATAAAATGGAGGAACAGGGTTCAATTTATAGACTTGAGAGAATGAAGATCAATAGTATAGAAAGAATGAGAAGATCAACGGTATAGAACGGTTGAGGAATGTGCACAAATAAGAAGAAGACAAGTGTCTTGCTATATTTTGCACGAGAAGAATTAATAAAATAGAAGAATGAGTTAACTGAAGAGATAAATCAATTAAAAGAATAGATTAATCAGTTAAGAGAATAGAACTAGAGAATGGAAATTGCATGAGGATGAGCAGATATTTTAGCTCAATTAAATATTTAGAATATTCAATTGCATGTGCACAAGGATTGAATTATATTTAGAGATAACTCGATTTAAAAGAAATGGACAACTTAAATAAATATTTGATTTATTTAAATTTAGAGAAGATATTATTGGAAGAAACAATTAAATAATTGGAATTATTTAATTTAGAATGATTTTGGAAGAATTAGAAGATAAGAAAGAAAATTAAATAAATAAATTTATTTAATTGTTGTGCATGACTTGGAAGAATAAATAAAATATTTGATTATATTTTATTTTTAGAGATTGAGAGGATTTAAATAAATTTGATTTGATTTATTCAAATTTGGAAGAATGATTTGATTTAATTAAATAATTAAGAATTATTTAATTGTTTGGAAGAATTTAATTAAATAAAGGATTTTATTTAATTTTGACTTTAGAAGAGGTAATTACATATTTCGATATTTAATTAACTTAGAGGAATATGAATCGAATAAATAAATTTGTTTATTTATTTATTGATAGAAGAATTAGAATGAAATAAATATTAAGAATATTTATTTAGACCGAGTCATGTCATTTTTAGGTGTATACATTTTGCCCCTCTTTGATGTGATGTTCGAGATGATGAGATTTGTGTTGAGTAACATCATTTCAAAGAAGCTAAGGTATAGCTAGAAGAAAAAGACGACAATGAAAAGATAGGATGAGGATGCCCCCTCAGGAGATTGGATGGGAAGAAGGTAGAAGGCATGAGACAGACAATCTCACGAAGAAGAAGGATTCAGAAAGAGCTGAATGATACGCAATGCAATATAAAATGATAACACACACAAGCAAGTAACCAAGTATGCACAAATGATACAAGAATAAGCAAGGTATTGCCCCTGTCAAGCAGTAAACCAATGATATATTGATAACGATATACGATAGTGTTGTCATGGTGGGAAACGATATATCCCTAGACCAACACAACAGGCGTGTTGTCATGGCGAGGAACGATAGATCCCTAGAGCAACACGAAGGATAGTGTCTAGTTTCAAGAAATGAAACATATCATGTAAGATGCATGTGTTGGTCTAATTTCGACAATGTTACATCCTATATAAGACAACTGATTGATTAACTGATCGAGTTGGTTTATGACCAAACAAGGATCAAGACCACTGATTGTGATTGGATCATTTGACAAGATTGACTTGACTTGATTGGTATGGATTAAGGACGAACTTGCATTTGGATCATTGCTCAGGTTGACCAAAATTGAGAAGAATGGACCACAACAATAGATAGAATACTGATTGATAGAAGAATGACTCGATAGAAGGAATCACAAGCTTTTATTTATAAACATTGATACTCTGCAGTTCAGATCTTTTATTGCATAGGATATGGATGCTTTGGAAATTTTTATTGCATGGGATATGGATGCTTTTATGGATGTATAATGGATGCAAATGGTGTTTGCTTTTGACATCTTGATGGTGCAAGTATTTTAAAGTGCTTGTTTCATCATTGGGCTATTTTTTTGGGTACTTTTCCTGAATGTTGTAAGTTAATACAAGCATCTAGGTATAATTGAACTGAGATGACCTGAGTACTGCTTACATAGATTTTGATTTAGAAAGTTGATACAAGCACCAAGGTATAATTGAATTGAGATGACCTGAGTATTTCTTGCATAATAATAGACAAGGATTGCCCTCGTTCATGTTAGACCTTTGATGTCCTCGATGATCTTTTGCCGATCATGTCTTTAAACAAGGCATCACATTACTGAAGTTTAATCCTCAAACAATAAACAAAGAAAAGAATCATGCCCCCATCATACCATCTCTAGCTTTTGGCATCCTCGAGTAGGATAGAAAGACATGATAACAAAAAATTAAGACCCCATAACTTAACCATGATTCCAACCATAAAACATTTTTACATTTAGATGTGTTTGTTTCTTACCATAATTTGGATAGAATCAGTTTGAGTGCCTTAGGTGCTTGTTTGTTTTGCCTTGGATAGGTTGATGTTTTGCGTCAATATTTTTTCTTGAAAAGTAAGTTTTGCTTGTGCTTGCTTGCCTGGTAAAAGATTCCACAATCCTTATTGGTGAGATAGACCCTAAGGGATTGACCTAGTGCCTCAGGGGATCATTGCTAAATGGCCTTGCCTACATGACGACGCAGAGGCAACGTAGTTCGGGGTAAACCCTAATGGACCATGGATGGACTAGAAGATAAATGACAAGAAATGGGATGGATAGAAACGTGGAGCCTCGGAGGCGCATAGAAATATGGCCTTGCCTATGTGATGATGCAAAGGCAACGTAGTTCATGGACTTTAACCATGTGGATACTAACGAGAGACACTATGCTAGGCTCATGCTATGGATAGGATATGGGATAAAACCTTGGTTGACAAGGCAACAAAGAGATAGAGTATCAAGCCATGATAGGTTATCGTTAGGATTTTATTATGGGACAGATATGGATCGAATGGGACATGAGTAAAGGAAGAATGGACACAAGGTGATTGGTTTCCCAAAGATGGAGGAAGCAGCTTATCACAAGTAACGCCCGTTTACCAGGTTTTCACCACTTGCTTTTATTTGCACAAAAGCTAGAAAGTATGCATGATGCCTGTTTGCTAGGTTTTCATCATGATACCTATCCAAGGTGCCTGTTTTCCAGTTTTTCACCAAAGGACGATTTTTTTGTATTTTTGTATTTTTTTGATTTTTTTTTTTGTATTTTTCTGATTTTTTTGATTTTTTTTGTATTTTATGCCCCCCTTACATTGGGGTTCTCTTATGTATAGAACCGGATAAGATGCATGCTATTGATTGGGTCATCGAACAACTCACCCTCTGATGTTGCTAACTAATATGCCCTCGATCCATAAGATGCTACAATCACATAAGGTCCAAGCTAGTTGGGTTCAAACTTGCCTTTCTTTTCTCTATCCTGTTGATTGCGAGGATCCTCTTAAGTACTAGATCTCCAACCTTAAAGACTCTTGGGAAGCCTCTATGGTTGTAGTTTCATGACATCATTTGTTGATATCCTTTGAGATGGTCAAAGGCTTTCTATCTCCTTTCCTCTAGCAACTCTAGTTCTTGCAATCTGGAAACTCTGTATTCTTCATCTGATATGAGACCTTTTAATGACACCCTGAGAGATGGTAACTCAACCTCTATGGGGAGGATAGTTTCTGAGCCATAGACAAGGGCATAAGGGGTAGCACCTGTGGGAGTGCATATACTAGTGCTGTAGGCCCAAAGAGCAGGATTGAGTTGGATGTGCCAATCACGGCCAGCATCGTTGACTGTCTTCTTAAGGAGTTTCAAGATGGTTTTGTTGGATGCTTCTACTTGGCCATTGTCTTGGGGGTAATAGGGTGTGGAGAAATGATGTTAGATTTTGAATCAGTCATAGAGTTCTTGGACATCCTGGTTTTTGAAGGGTCTTCTGTTATCCATGATAATGGATGAGGGGATTCCATATCTACATATGAGGTAATTTAGGATGAATGAGGAGATTTGTTTACCTGTGACGGTGGTGAGGGGGACGGATTCAATCCACTTGGTAAAGTACTCAGTGGCAGTTATTATGAATTTGTGGCCGTTGGATGAGGGTGGATGGATTTTACCCACAAGGTCGTTTCCCGATTGACAAAAGGGCCAAGGTGTTGTTAAAGGTCTCAACTCTTGAGCTAGTGCATGTATCAGGTTCCCATGTATTTGGCACTTCTTGCACTTCTTTACCAACTGATATGAATCTATCTCCATGTTCGGCCAAAAATAACCCAAACGCATGAGTTTCTTAGCTAAGGAAGGACCACTAGAGTGTGTTCCACAAATCCCTTCATGTATGTCTTGGAAAGCGGTTTGAGATTCTTCTTGTTCTAAACAATGGAGTAAATTACCATCTAGACCACGTCAGTATAGGGTGTTAGCAATAATGGTAGAGGTTTGGCGTATAAAGGTTCATCATTGGTTTGAAGATAAGTTAGGTGGGAGGGTGTTGTCCTTGAGGTAAGTGTAAACCTTACTGTACCAAGGTGAATCAATTCCAACTAAAAGGCATATAGAATGGGTTTCAGGAAGATCATAAGCTAGTTGCTAAATTGATTCCACTAAGAACTCATACCGTGACTCATTCTCTAGGATTTTGAGAAGAGAGGCAATGGTTGTCATGGCATCTGCTACTTTGTTCTCAATGAGAGGTATCTGCTTAAAAGAGATGATCACAAAGTACTCCTTAAAGTCCTCAACCATTTGCTTGTATGGGACAAGCTTCTCATCTTTGGTTTGGTAATCGTCATTGACCTGATTGATCACTAGTTGAGAATCAGCATAGACATGTAGCTCTTTGATTTTCCACTGTGTTGCCATCTTGAGACCAATGACTAGGGCTTCATATTTTGCTATGCTGTTGGTGCATGGGAATAGCAAGCAGTAAGACTTCGGTATGGTGTCGCCATGAGGAGTTACAAACAAGATTCCTACCCCTGATCCATGGTTTGTGTAGGACCCATCAAAGTAAAGTGTCTAGGAATGTGTTGATATATTGAATAAGGATTCATCTGGAAACTCAAATTGCATTGGTGTGGTGTCTTGTAGTGGTGTCTACACTCAATGTCGTATTCACTTAGGAGCATTACCCATTTGGCTAGATGACCTATTAGAGCTGCTCTGCTTAGTAGTACTTCAGTGGATCTATTTTTGCAATAAGTTTGACTGGATGTGCTAGCATATAATGTCAGAGTTTTTGGGAAGAAAAAACTACCACAAGACATGATCTTTCTATCTGAGAGTATTGCAATTCATAGCTTACCAATGTGCGACTGATGTAGTAGATGACTCTTTCTTTATTTTCATAATCTTGTTGTGCTAGAAGAGCCCCCAGAGCTATTGGTGTAGCAGATATGTATAGTAACAATGGTTTCCCTTGGATAGGAGGCATGAGAATAGGTGGATTCATAAGATACTCTTTCAGTTTGTCGAATGCCTCTTCGCATTCTCATCCCATCTGAATGGAATGTTCTTGTGCAGGAGACGACTGAATGGTTGATACCTGTCTACCAGTTGTGATATGAATCTACGGATTGCTTGTAGCTTTCCTTGTAGAAATCTTAGTTGACTAAGATTCTTGGGTGGTGGCATGTCCATAATAGCCTTGAATTTAGTAGGGTCCACCTCTATTCCATTTGCTGATACAATAAAACCTAAGAGCTTGCCTGAGGTGACTCCAAACACACATTTCTTTGGGTTCAATCTGACTTTGAATTGCTCTAATCTCTGAAAGGCTTTCTCCAACACATCTAGGTGTGATTCTCTTGTAATTAATTTTGCTAGGATATCATCTACATAATCTTCCATGGTGACATGCATCATATCATGAAATATAGTGGTCATAGCACGTTGATATGTGGCTCCTGCATTCTTTAGCCCAAATGGCATGACATTCTAGCAGAAAGTGCCCCATGGACAAGTAAAATTGTCTTATGTTGGTCTTCCAATGCTATCTTGATATGATTATATCCTGAGAAGCCATCCATGAGAGATAGCATGGTGTGCCCTGCTCTTAAGTCGACTATGATATCTATATTTGGAAATAGAAAATCATTCTTGTAGCAAGCTTTGTTTAGATCTCTAAAATTATTGCATAGTTTGACTTAGCCATCAGGTTTGGACACTGGTACTATGTTGGAGACCCATTCTATATAGTCTATAGCTCTGATGAACCCTACATCCAATAGTTTCTTGAGTTCTTCTTTTACAAGCAGTGCAATGTGTGGATGCATCTTTCTAAGCTTTTGTTTCACTAGTTTCACTCCTGGATCTAATGGAAGGTGATGTAGAATCAAATCTGGATCTAACCCTGACATATCTGCATATGACCAAGCAAAATTGACTTGATTTCTCTTGAAGAATGGTACAAACTTAGTCTTCTCTGGTGGGGTTAGAGATTTAGCAAAGTGAATGATCTTAGGCTGTTCCTCTGTTCCAATGCTAACAGGTTCTGTAGGTTCCACAACAATCTAAGAATTCTCCTGGTGCATGTTATTAGGGAGAGTGTCAAGCCTTCCATCGTCAAGTGCCATAGTTGGGTTTTCACCTTTCGATGCGTGCTTTCTTTTTACCATTTTAGGATCTGACACTGCCACATAGCAGTTTTCACCATTAGATCCAGTTTTTATTTTGATATTTTTGTGATTGGAAGGCTTGGCACCCTCTCTAAAATAAGCCATGGTATTAAGTTCAATGGAAAACATAGCTTTATGATCTCCTTTAGGTAGGTGGTCCCTAAGTTCCATGTAGTCAATATAGCCATCATCGTTTTGGAACATATCTAGTTGTGGGGTTCCTCATAGATCCCAGTTAATAAGCTTAGGATGCACAAGGGGGAAGGAGTTGCAGGATAGATCTGATTCATTGATAGTTTGAATGGATATACTAGGAGTATTAGTAGGGAGAGTGTTTGGGATGGTACTTTCCTCCAAATTGTTTATCGTGATAGAACTCAAACCTTCCTCGAAAGTTGTATTCTCAGGGATAGGCAAATCACACTCTGACGGCCTATTCGGTAGCATTTGTCCCTCATAGTAGGGGCTATAGGTTTGAATGGTATTGACCTCTTTGCCATCATAGGAATGCTCTATCAGCTCATCACACTCATATTTATTGGAATCTGTGACAATGTCCTTTTGAAGGGTATGGATCATTTCCACAAGACAAGCATTTGCTTTAGCTTTGCCCTTATCTTTATATCCTAGACCTTTTGTAGTTCTAGCCAATGAGGATGAAGAAGGTTAAATGGGTTCTATAATTCCTTCTTTTCTTAGGCCGATGGGGCCTTGTCCTTCGTAGCCCATTCTATGTAGGATAGATTCAACTCGCCCATAGATTTCCGTTGGGAGCTTAGGTGGTTCTTGTTGTATGTTCTCCTCTTCTTCTGTGTAAAGCCATTGTAGGATATCTCTTTCCTCTGTTTCATCTAATAAGGTCCCCCATTTTACAAAGGGAGTTGTGGGAGGTGTAGGAGGAGTAGACGACTTTGGAAAATGCTTGGGTCACCCAAAGGATCTAGGAGATAAGGGCATTTTGGCTAGATTGAGGCTGTGCTCAATGGAGTATTCCCCTACTCCTGTTTCTTTGATGGTAATCTTCTACTCTTTGGGCATTGATGAGGAAGCTTCAGAGGTAGGATCATGTTGTGGGGTAGGGGATGTAGATGCTCTATTGTTTGGTATGATGCAATCAAGTTTTGAAAGGATAGAGTTTTAATGCTGAAAGGGGTCAGGGTCACCTTGGATGGTGACTTTCTTGTCATTATGAGGGAATTTTATGCAATGGTGATAGGTAGAAGGCACAACTTTCATGGCATGAATCCATGGTCTACCTAGGAGAATATTATAAGTGAGCTCCCTATCTAGGACTTGGCACACAACGTCTTTTATTACTGGTCCCACTTGTATGGGTAATACCACTGTTCCTTTGGTAGTTCTATCCTCTTCATCATAGGATTTGATAGTAATCTTCTTCCTTGGATCAACTGTATTTTCAAAGAACCCCAATGTAAGGACTAGCTTCAATGTGCAAATATTTAAACTGGCTCCCCCATCAATGAGAACCCTCTTGATGTGGTGCTTATGGATGAAGGTGACGATATGCAAAGGGGTGTTATGGGGTTGAGATATTGAGAGATCATCTTGTTCAATAAATGATATGGTTGACTGAATGGTTGACACTTGTTTGCCAGTTGTGATATGAATCTATGGTTTGCTTGAAGCTTGCCTTGTAGAGATCCTAGTTGAGTAAGATTCTTGGGTGGTGGCATGTCCATAATAGCCTTGACTTTGGCGGGGTCCACCTCTATTCCATTTGCCGATACAATAAAACCTAAGAGCTTGCCTGCGGTGACTCCAAACACACATTTCTTTGGGTTCAATCTGACTTTGAATTGGTCTAATCTCTGAAAGACTTTCTCTAACACATCCAGGTGTGATTCTCTTGTAAGTGATTTTGCTAGGATATCATCTACATAATCATCCATGGTGACGTGCATCATATCATGAAATATAGTGGTCATAGCATGTTGATATGTGGCTCCTGCATTCTTTAGCCGAAATGGCATGACATTCCAATAGAAAGTGCCCCATGGACAAGTAAAAGTTGTCTTATGCTGGTCTTCCGGTGCTATCCTGATCTGATTATATCCTGAGAAGCCATCCATGAGAGAGAGCATGGTGTGCCCTGCTGTTAAGTTGACTATGATATCTATATTTGGCAACGGAAAATTATCCTTGTGGAAAGCTTTGTTTAGATCTCTAAAATCATTGTATAGTCTGACTCGGCCATCAGGTTTGGACACTGGTACTATGTTGGAGACCCATTCCAGATAGTCTATAGCTCTGATGAACCCTACATCCAGTAGTTTCTTGAGTTCTTCTTTTACAAGCAGTACAATGTGTGGATACATCTTTCTAAGCTTTTGTTTCACTAGTTTCACTCCTGGATCTAATGGAAGGTGATGTAGAATCAAATCTGGATCTAACCCCAGCATATCTGCGTATGACCAAGCAAAAATGACTTGATTTCTCTTGAAGAATGGTACAAACTTAGTCTTCTCTGGTGGGGTTTGAGATTTAGTAAAGTCAATGATCTTAGGCTATTCCTCTATTCCAATGTTAACAGGTTATGTAGGTTCCACAACAATCTGAGACTTCTCTTGGTGCATGTCATTGTGGAGAGTGTCAAGCCTTCCATCATCAGACGCCACAGTTGGGTTTTCACCTTCGAATGCATCCTTTCTTTTTACTATTTTGGGATCTGACACTGCCGCAGAGAGGTTTTCACTCTCAGATCCAGTTTTTATTTTTCTTAGATCAAAATTGGTGGGGAGCTTAATTCCCATATTTGCAAGATGATAAAAATACTTGTGAGGGTCATCATGGAGAACTTTCTCTAGAAAGCATTGGAATTTCTGATCTTGGAGGGTTCCTTGATACTCTTCGTGAGAGATTTCCTCATCACTATCATGAGGGGTGATGATGTGGTTGGATGATCCGACCATTTCAAGTTGCTTTTTGTATTGAGATCTAGTAAGAACCATGCAAGGTAATGTGGGATGAGGTGGGATGAAACTAGAGATTTTGGCAAGGTGCCAATGGAGACTGCTGAGAATAAGATACTTATGACAAGATTTGGACAAGGGACTCTTTCGATCAATGATTCCAAGTAAGACGACCGATACAAGATGATAGCCACTAGTAAGGGTACTCAATACCTGTCTTACTGTGTAGGGACTAGTCATGCACCAAGACCACTAGTGAAGTTCTGTGACCTACTAGGGTTACTTGAATCCAACATGATACAAAAAAGGGGCCTATGCTGATCTAATATGGGATACTCTGACTTTGGACTAGGATGACCTAATACAAGGTGAATGGGATGACTAACGAAAAAGAGATTTTGACACGAAATGGACGAAAAAAATGACTGCAAGGTAAGATTTGATCTCAGAGTTTAGAACTAGGATGAAATGGGTACCGAGAAATGATAAAATTTTTTTCCCAAAGACTGTGGAAGTGCTCACTGTCATGCATGCGCCAGAACAGATGCACTGTACAAACAGGTAAATGTGCGGAAAGTCGGTGTATAATCACAACACTGGTAATTATCAAATGCACCGTAACAGGTTGTAAAAATGCTGCAAGTCAATATAGATGCACCGCAGGTCGGTGCAAATGCGCAGCAACAGAGAACAAATGCATCGCTTTGGTTTTTTCTTAGTATTTTTGTAATTTTTTTTAGAAATTTTCTAATGTTTTTGGTACTTTGGCTGCAAGAAGGTCTTTTTGATCTAATTTTCTTTAATTATGGCAAGAAGACACAACAAACACAAAGAATATTTTTATGGTTTTTTATTTTTTTTGTGATTTTTTGACTCTTTTTTGGACTAAAAGGAAAAACAAGTACAATCCTAGGCTTTAAATAGATTATAGGGGTTTTTGGCCACTAGAACAAAAGGTGTTTAATGAAGGCAACTGTTCAAGTGGTTATACATGCAGCAACACTACTCTCCGTTATGGAATCTCCTAGCCTGCAAGGGTTGCGCCTTGGAGGGTTTTGGGGGAGGTTAGCTGTCGGTATAACACAACTGCACTCGTTGTTTGAAGCTTTTGCTCCAAACACAATTTATTTATAGTGGATTGGTAGGGCTTGATGTCTAGCCTATTACCACTTAGGGTTGTTCCTACTTGGATGAACGGTATCCAAGAGAAAGCCCCTCTAAAGGTAAAACACATGTGAAAATGATATGTCTGGCATTTTGGTCACCCAAGATAGGTGAGAGCATAGGCCTGGTATCATTCCCAAAACATAGAATACAATGGTTCTTTTCCCCTAGTTAAAATGAGAAAAACTAGATGAGCTATCTACTTGGGCAAGCACAAAAATTTGTTAACTTTTAAGTGATAAAAAGATAGCAATGGTCCAGTTTTACGAAGATAGCAATGATGTGTTCAATTTTATCCAGATAGCACGAGTTGTTAACTTTGAAGTGATAATCGAGATAGCAATGGTTTAGTTTTACCCAGATAGCAATGATGTGTTCAATTTTATCCCGATAGCATGAAATTGTTAACTTTGAAGTGATAATTGAGATAACAATGGTTTAGTTTTACCCAAATAGCAATGATGTGTTCAATTTTATCCTGATAGCATGAAATTGTTAACTTTGAAGTGATAATCGAGATAGCAATGGTTCAGTTTTACCCAGATAGCAATGATGTGTTCAATTTTATCCAGATAGCATGAAATTGTTAACTTTGAAGTGATAATGGAGATAGCAATGGTTTAGTTTTACCGAGATAGCAATGATGTGTTTAATTTTATCTAGATAGTAATGTGTCTAACTACGAAAGATAGCAATAGCAATGATTCAATTACCGCCTTCCTAGTTAAAACTATATGAGATTTGCATGAGTATCCATTTACTTTCCTGTTAGAAATGAGAGTGTGAGTTAACAAGTGCAACTATATGATTCTAAACCAGTACCTAGCCTGCAAAATAGATCAAGAGTGTTCCAGTAAAAAGATGTCAGCATTAGTGAAAAATTCAAGGAAACCCTAAAAATCACTACCTAGGTCAGATGCGTAGCTTTAGAGATTGAATGTGTAGAAATAGATCTCAAAAGTGCCATAGTACATATGCATTGAGACAGAGGTCAAAAGTGCAGGAAAAAAGTGTATATGTGTCAAACTGACAGAAGCACCGTATTAGAGGGTAAATGCGCCGTAACAATGTTTGTATGCACGGAAAGGATGTATGCGCTGGAAGAGACAGTATATGCGTCAGATCAGAGACTGTATGTGCTAAAGGAATGTATGCACCATAAAAAGATATCAGATGTGTGCTAGGATGTGTCAGATGTGATGTTTCCTCTTGTGTACGGCTTCCTAAAATACAAAAACTTGGTTTTTGGGTTAAATTTGGGGCTAGGCCCCATGGTGGGCACCAAAAATGTTAAGGGAAAATTGGATCTAAATGAATAATCAATATATAAATATCAATGATACTCAAAACTCAATGAAATAATAAAAAAAAGATCAATCAAACAATGAACAATACAAAGCAAACCTCCTTTAATTCTCATCTTCCATTGATCGCCTATCACAAATGATCTTGTCTATGAATATGGCCCTTAGAAGGTGCACTTCCTTGCTATGATTCCAAGATGTTCAAATGGGAACGGCTATGATAGTTTCGCCATGAAGATGAGCTTCACAACAATGATAGTAGTGTGTAGTAACAAGTGTTATCACAAGCAATGAAGGATTTAGTGCCAAAGGTGCACTGTAATTCCTATAGAGTAAGTTTACTTAAAACCTAGATGAATGAAATGGAGGAACATGGTTCAATTTACAGACTTGAGAGAATGAAGATCAATGTTATAGAAAGAATGAGAAGATCAACGGTATAGAATGGTTGAGGAATGTGCACGAATAAGAAGAAGACAAGTGTCTTGCTATATTTTGCATGAGAAGAATTAATAAAATAGAAGAATGAGTTAACTGAAGAGATAAATCAATTAAAAGAATAGATTAGTCAGTAAGAGAATAGAACTAGAGAATGGAAATTGCATGAGGATGAGAAGATATTTTAGCTCAATTAAAAATTTAGAATATTTAATTGCATGTGCAAAATGATTGAATTATATTTAGAGATAACTCAATTTAGAAGAAATGGACAACTTAAATAAATATTTGATTTATTTAAATTTAGAGAAGATATTATTGGAAGAAACAATTAAATAATTGGAATTATTTAATTTAGAATGATTTTGGAAGAATTAGAAAATAAGAAAGAAAATTAAATAAATAAATTTATTTAATTGTTGTGCATGACTTGGAAGAATAAATAAAATATTTGATTATATTTTATTTTTAGAGATTGAGAGGATTTAAATAAATTTGATCTGATTTATTCAAATTTGGAAGAATGATTTGATTTAATTAAATAATTAAGAATTATTTAATTGTTTGGAAGAATTTAATTAAATAAAGGATTTTATTTAATTTTGACTTTAGAAGAGGTAATTAAATATTTCGATATTTAATTAACTTAGAGGAATATGAATCGAATAAATAAATTTGTTTATTTATTTATTGATAGAAGAATTAGAATGAAATAAATATTAAGAATATTTATTTAGACCAAGTCGTGTCATTTTTAGGCGTATACAGTCACCTTCATCCATAAGCACCGCATCAAGAGGGTTCTCATTGATGGGGGAGCCAGTTTAAATATTTGCACTCTCAAGCTAGTCCTTACATTTGGGTTCTCTGAAAATGTAGTTGATCCGAGGAAGAAGATTACTATCAAAGCCTATGATGAAGAGGAGAGAACTACCAAAGGAACAGTGGTAATACCCTTACAAGTGTGACCGGTGATAAAAGACATTGTGTGCCAAGTTCTAGATAGGGAGCTAGCCTATAATATTCTCCTAGGTAGACCATGGATTCATGCCATGAAAGCTATGCCTTCTACCTATCACCAATGCATAAAATTCCCTCATAACAGCAAGAAAGTCACCATCCAAGGTGACTCCAACCCCTTTCAGCATTGCAACTCTGTCCTCTCAAAACTTGATTGCATCATACCCAACAATAGAGCATCGACATCCCCTACCCCATAGCATGATTCTACCTCTAAAGCTTCCTCATCCAAGCCCAAAGAGTAGAAAATTACCATCAAAGAAACAGGAGTAGGGGAATACTCCATCGAGCACAACCTCAACTTGGCCAAATTGCCTCTATCTCCTAGATCCTTTGGGTGACCCAAGCATTTTCCAAAGCCATCTGCTCCTCCTACACCTCCCACAGCTCCCTTTGTAAAATGGGGGACCCTATCAGATGAAACAGAGGAAAGGGATGTCTTACAATGACTCTACACTGAAGAAGAAGAGAACACACAAAAAGAACCACCTAAGCTCCCAACGAAAATCTATGGGCGAGGTGAGTCTATCCTACACATAATGGGTTATGAAGGACAAGGCCCCATTGGCCTAAGAAAAGAAGGAATTATAGAACCCATTCAATCCTCTTCATGCTCATTGGCTAGAACTACAAAAGGTCTAGGATATAAGGATAAGGGCAAAGCTAAAGCAAATGCTTGTCTTGTGGAAATGATCCATACCCTTCAAGAGGACAATGACACAGATTCCAATGAGTATGAGTGGGATGAGCTGATAGAGTACTCCTATGACGACAAAGAGGTTGACACCATTCAAACTTATAGCCCCTACCATGAGGGACAAATGCTACCATATAGACTGTTAGAGTGTGATTCGCTTATCCCTGAGAATATGATTTTCGAGGAAGGTTCGAGTTCTATCACAATAAATAATTTGGAGGAAAGTACCATCCCAAACACTCTCCCTACCAATAATCCTAGCATATCCATTCAAACTATCAGTGAATCAGATCTATCCTCCGACTCCCTCCCCCTTGTGCATCGTGAGCTTACTGACTGGGATCTACCAGGAACCCCGTAACTAGATATGTTCCAAAATGATGATGCCTATATTGACTACACGAAACTTAGGGACCACCTACCTAAAGGAGATCATAAAGCTAGCTTTTCCATTGAACTTAATACCATGGCTTATTTTGTAGAGGGTGCCAAGCCTTCTAGTCATAAAAATATCAAAATAAAAACTGGATCTGATGGTGAAAACCGCTCCATGCAAGTGTCAGATCCCAAAATAGTAAAAATAAAAGATGCATCCGACGGTGAAAACCCAATTATGGCACCTGATGATGGAAGGCTTGATACTCTCCCCAATGACATGAACCAGGAGAAGTCTCAGATTGTTGTGGAACCTACAGAACCTGTTAACATTGGAACATAGGAACAACGTAAGATCATTCACTTTGCTAAATCTCTAACCCCACCAGAAAAGACTAAGTTTGTACCATTCTTCAAGAAAAAGCAAGTTAATTTTGCTTGGTCATACACAGATATACTGGGGTTAGATCCAGATTTGATTCTACATCATCTTCCACTAGATCTAGGAGTGAAACTAGTGAAACAAAAGCTTAGAAAGATGCATCCACACATTGCACTGCTAGTAAAAGAACTCAAGAAACTATTGTATGTAGGGTTCATTAGAGATATAGACCATCTGAAATGGGTCTCCAACATAGTACCAGTATCCAAACCTGATGGTCGAGTTAGACTATGCAATGATTTTAGAGATCTAAACAAAGCTTGCCACAAGGATGATTTTCCATTGCCAAATATAGATATCATAGTCGACTTAACAACAGGACATACCATGTTATTGTTGCAAGTATGGGCCCAACCAATGTTGTCATTGATGTCAACATAATCCTATTGCATTAATGTCAAGGATTGGATGACCTGTGTGTTGAGGATATTGAGAAAATTAGTCCTATCGGGAACAAAGAAGAACAGTGAAGACAATGAAGCTCTAGGAAGTGAAGATCCCAGCTAATATGAAGATCAGAGGATACACATCAAAGGGTTTGTAGATATGTGTCTAATGATGATCTAGTTAAGATTTGAGAGGTCCGCATGAAGATTTGAAGAAGTTATGGCCATATGAGTAAAACTAGTTCTGGTAGATGTTCAGAGGTGACAGAGTGACACAAATAGGTCTGGTGAGATTCGGAAATGCAATATCTTGTTCTGTGGATTTGGTCGAGTGTTTAGGAAGTCAATGTGAATTAACAACTCAATTGGTTCATGGTCTAGAGGTTTGCAAGCATATTTTCCAATATGATAGTGATGATGGACTGTGTTCTTGAGGTTTCGGATGAAGAAGAGAATGATTTCAGTAAGTAGAAGTAGTGTGGATGTTCTTGGTGATTTAGGCAAGCTTGTGGGGGTCTCTAGATTGTGTCCAGTTCGTGTTGGTGATCCGCATTGAAGATTGAGCTCATAATTGAAGGTTTACTTCCAGATGATGAAGTTCTTCCTAATCATGACAGACCAGATGGTTTGCACATCTTGCGAATGATCTTGAAGAGGTTCTGTGAAGCATGGCATGTTCCTCAAAGAAGATTGAAGTCCCGGATATGTGTGGCCGACAGTGTGGTGATTCACATGAAGTCTTTTGCAATAAATCAAGTTGTATTTGTGTATTTGCTCTATAACAAAATAAAGTATGCCGACTTTGATGATTATCCCAAAGTCGATGTCTTGTACAAGTATGAGTTGTGAAGTCATTTCAAAGTATCTTTGCGAAGATGAGAGTGTGGTAGAGAGGAGAAGAGAAAAAGGCAGAGCAGAAGTGTTGAGCTTAAATGGAATTGACTCAAGCATGGTGAAGATGCTATTCTTCAGTTCAAGTATGTAATATTTATTATTCTATAGATAGTGTGTCTCCTGTAGGCAGTGGGCCTCTTGTGAGCAGTGTGCTCGGGCAGTGAGCCCTAATTGGCATGTTGCATTTTGTTCCTCTTATTCTTTTAACAGAGAATACAATCTTGGGTTAGTCACCCTGTGGTTTTTCTCTTAACTAGGTTTTCCACGTTAAAATCTTGGTGTCATATGTGTTAATATGTTTCTGCTCTTGATTGATTTATTATTATGCTACTGAATTACAAGAAGGATTTAAGTTGTTAATAAAAGGAAAATTTTGGGACAACTGATTCACCCCCCTTCTCAGTTGTCTGTCTTGAAACTAACAATTGGTATCAGAGCCAAGTTCCTCTAAAAGAGCTTAACCACTTGAGGAGATCAAGGATGTCTTCCTATAAGAAGCATAGTCTGAGGTTTGATGGAACCAATTACACTCTTTGGAAAAGCCGCATGGAATGTCACTTGCAATGTATGGGAATGCAATATTGGACCATGAATTCAAAGAAGTATATTTGTCCAAAGAATGGTCCACCAACTATAGATGAAATCAAAGATGTTGAAGACAATCTTTGGGCTAAAGAAGCCTTATTAAGTGCCTTATCTGATTCAGAGCTAACAAATGTTATAGATCTAAAAACTGCATATGAGATTTGGGAAAAATTGCAACTTCGGCATGAAGGAGACAAATATGTTAAATGTGCCAAGCTACAGAGTCTGAAAGAAAAATTCAAACACTTAAAGATGAATGAAGATGATAATATCACTACATTTATGCCAAAAGTAAATGAGCTTGTTTGTGGCATTAGGTGTGCTGGTGGAATTTTGGATGAAGATGAGATTGTTGCCAAAGTTCTTAGATCCCTACCTCCTGCTTACAAATACAAGGTTGTTGCTGTTGAAGAATTCAGATCTTTTTCAAATATTACAAGAGATCAATTGGTTGGCAAAATTAGCTGCATTTGAATTGGCCGAGTTTGGAGATGCACCCCCCAAGACTAAATCTGCATTCAAAGCTAGTGCCTCTGTAAAAGGCAAACAAAAGTTTGATATAGGAGAGAACTCCTCAAAGAAACTATAATGGTATGAAAAAGCAAGAAAAGATATGGAAGAAGATGAAGCAGAAGCTGCTCAACTTGAAGCCCTTATTGTAAAAAGACTGCCAAGAGGACCTGGTAAGTGTGAAGGAAAATTGCCCTTCAAATGTTTCAACTGCAACAAGATTGGTCATTTTGCTTTAAGGTGTTTGGAAAGATTTTCAAGGGCAAATCCAAATAGATCAAGATTTTAAAAGAAATGTTACTATGTACATGAAGATGATGATGATGAAGGAGTAACAGATGATGAATTAGAGACAGGAAACAAATCTGGAAGTGACTGGGTGTTTATTGCCATCAAGGAAGAAGATCCAATGCCCTCTGAATATGTCAATCATAAAATGATAGAAAGAGCTCTAGCTGCCCAAGTTGAAGAAAATGATGATTGGGTCATTGACAATGGATGCTCCCACCATATGATTGGGGACAAAAATAAGTTCATAGATTTGGAAAGACATGAAGGAGGAGTTGTAAAATTTGGTGATAATTCTGCTGGCAGAATCAAAGGTAGAGGAACTATTTCTTTTGATGGAAAGAACAAAACTAGTGATGTACTGTATGTTGAAGGTCTGAAGTACAATCTTCTCAGTGTTGGACAATTGGTGGACAAAGGCTGTGATCTTTAATTCAAAAATGGAAAATGTAAGATCTTTGAAAGTTCTGGAATGGAGATTGCATCTGGTACTCAAATAAAAGGTAACATCTTCCATTTGGTTGGTATTGGCAAAAGTTGTTTATTTGTTCAAATTGATCAGAGTTGGTTGTGCGCATAGGAGAATGTGTCATGTGAATTTTGATAATATCATCAAGATAAGCAACACTCAGGCTGTAAGAGATCTTCCAAGACTGGTGAAACCTACTAATAATTTGTGCAAAGAATGTCAGTTGGGTAAGCAGAGTAGAGTCACATTCAAAAGTAAGGAACAATCTTCTACCAGATTGTTGGACTTAGTACATATTGATCTATGTGGACGGGCAAGAATCAGAAGTTTGCAAGGTGATAGATACTTCATGTTATTAATTGATGACCACTCCTGGATGATGTGGGCGACTTTCTTGAAAGAGAAATCTGAGGCTCTTGAGAAATTCAAAATATTCAAGGCAATGATAAAGAATAAAACTGGGTTAAATATAAAATGTCTTAGGTTTGACAGAGGTGGAGAATTCACATCTGAAGAGTTCATAGAATTTTGTGAGAAACATGGGATAAAAAGATAGTTATCTGCTCCAAGGACTCCACAACAGAATGGAGTAGTGGAAAGGAAGAACCGGACCATCCAGGAAGCATCTAGAACCATGATGATGGAAGCAAATGTTCCTTAGATCTACTGGAGAGAAGTTGTAAGCACTGCTATCTATACTCTTAATTGGGTACAAATCAAAAGCAATACTAGTAACACCCCTTATGAACTCTGGTTTGGGATCACTCCTACTATGAAGTATTTTAGAGTCTTTGGTAGCAAATGTTACATTAAAAGAGATAAAGACCTTGGCAAATTTGATGCTAGAAGTGATGAAGGAATATTCTTGGGTTACTTGACTCAAAGCAAAGCATACCAATGTTATAACAAGAGATTGAGAAAGATTGTAGAAAGTAAAAATGTGAAGGTTGATGAAGGCATTGAAAAACCCTCAAGGTTTTATCAATATGAAGAAGATGATCAAAATGATGTTTTGGTTCAAGCCCCTTCTAAAATTCAGATCCAGACTGATCCAGAGAATCCTGAAATACAGGAAGAAGAGACAAGTTTGAATGAACCTATCCAAGAAATGGAAGTGGAAGAAGTTCCCAAAACTCCTAGGTATGTAGGATTGAATCATTCTGAAGACTAGATCATAGGTGATAAAAGAAAAGGTGTTCAAACAAGAAGAAAGATTGCTGAAGACTTAGAAAAGTACTGTCTGATCTCAAAGATTGAACAAAAAATAGTGAGGCATGCAATGATGAAAGATGGACTAAAGCAATGGAGGAAGAGTTGATGCAGATTGAGAAAAATCACACTTGGGATCTTGTTCCCAGACCTAGAAACAAAAATGTGATTGGAACCAAATGGGTCTTCTAGAATAAACTTAATGAAGATGGTGAAGTAGTCCGAAACAAAGCTAGATTAGTCTGCAACGGTTATTCTCAAGTAGAAGGAGTTGATTTTGAAGAAACTTTTTCTCCAGTGGCAAGAATTGAAGCAGTTAGATTATTTCTTGCCTTTTCTACCTTCAAGGATTTCAAAGTATATCAGATGGATGTCAAGTCTGCCTTCCTGAATGGTGACTTGGAAGAAGAAGTATACATTGAGCAACTGGATGGATTTCAATTGTCTAATCATGGTGATATGGTCTGCAAGTTGAAGAAAGCTTTGTATGGACTCAAACAAGCCCCAAGAGCCTAGTATGAAAGACTGGATAAACATCTTTTTAAAATTGGTTTCAACAAAGGTACTGCTGACAGTAACTTGTACTTCAAAATTGATCATGAAAATATCTTAATTGTTGAAGTGTTTGTTGATGATATCATCCTTGGATGAAGAGATAGTATGTGCAAGACTTTTGCAAATCAGATGAAAAGTGAATTTGAGATGTTTATGTTTGGGGAAATGAATTTCTTCTTGGGTCTGCAAATCACTCAAACAAAGAAAGGAATCTTCATTTCTCAGACCAAGTATGTGAAAGAATTATTGAAGAAATTTGGGATGGAAGACTCAAAACCAATGAATACTCCCATGGCAACTAGATGTAAACTAAGCAAAGATGATGACTCTCCTAAGGCTGATTAGAAAAAGTACAGGTCAATGATTGGAGGACTACTTTATCTTACTTAAACTAGACCTAACATTATGAATGCTATTGGTCTTGTTGCTAGATTCCAAGCTGATCCTAAAGAATCTCATGTCATAGCAATCAAGAGGATTCTCAGATATCTAAAAGGAACAATTGAGTATGGTTTATGGTACCCTAAGGATCATGATTTCTCTCTTCATGCATATACAGATGTGGATTGGGTAGGAGATGTGGATGACCGAAAGAGTACCAGTGGTGGTGCATTCTTTTTGGGGAGAAGATTGGTTTCTTGGCTGAGCAAGAAAGAAAAGGAAATATCTCTATCCACTGTAGAAGCAGAATATATTGCAGCAGTAGGTAGTCGCACTCAAATATTGTGGATGAAGCAAATGTTAAAAGACATCAGAGTGGAGTATGAGGAACCTATCACAGTCTTCTGTGATAACTCAAGTGCAATAAACATTTAAAAAAATCTGATGTTGCATTCAAAGACAACATATATCCATCAAGTTTCACTTTTTAGGAGAGCAGGTGAACAAGAATGAAGTCAGATTGGAGTTTGTACCCTCTAATGATCAGATTGCAGATATCTTTACCAAACCTCTACCTAAGGACTCTTTTGAGTATCTCAGGGAGAAGTTAGGGGTTATTACCCCTCCGGTTCTGAATTAAGGTGCACTGATGTGCATCAATTTGGTGGATATCATAGCCATATCTTGTGATTTAGATTGATGATAGGAAGCCGCTACTCAGGAGGAGCAGTCTGTATGATTCTGAGTGATACAAGTATGTGCCCTTTACCATTGATGTCAAAGGGGGAGAGAAGACATGTGAAAAACAAAAAGTGGTTGCAGTAAAGGAAGAGAAGACATGTGAATGGTTGTTGTTGATAGGGGGAGCTATGCCAGTCAGTGAGGAGAAGTTCTTGTCTTGATGGTTAAAATGGTTTTCACATCATATGTTGCCATCAATGACAAAGGGGGAGATTGTTGCAAGTATGGGCCCAACTGATGTTGTCATTGATGTCAACATACTCCTATTGCATTGATGTCAAGGATTGGATGAGATGTGTGCTAAGGATATTGAGAAAATTAGTCCTTGTCAAGCCCACGTTTCACATGTGTTCACAACACGCAAAACATGCATGTTATGTCCACATATGACATGAAGACATGATACGAACTATCAAAAATTTTTCTTGCTACACGAAATCTCTCCCTCGCATGCGTAAGCGTGCTCAGTTGCATCTGTGTAAGTTGTCTAAGTGATTGTTACTACGGAATATTCTATACACATATGCATGTTGATATCATCCTCTAGGTTGATGTCGATTTAATTTGCATCATTTATTTAATCTATTTATCTCAATAAGTTTAATCATAGCTTTGTCTACCAATCTGGAATTATTAATTTTAACTTGATATCGTAGTTCCTAATACAATTCGATCCATTGTATTTTAAATATAAAGTATAAGTTAATTCCCTCATTATCCCTTTATTTAAATATTTAAATATAATTATATATTTAAATATTTTCCTTCTCTTTTAATAATTACACATAGGTATATTTTTTTTATAAAATCCTTTGTATCAAAAGATTACAATTAAATTATGAACTTACCCCCCCCCCCCCTTGTATTTTTATTTATTTACATTGTAATTGTTCATATATATATATATATATATATATATATATATATATATAAATATAAATGTATTAGCTTTTATTTAGATAACACCATTGAAATACAATATCCTTTTTTATTGAAACCCTACAATGGAACCATTGTATATATAAAAGTATATATATACACCTTTTTTTAATTTAAATTCATTGTACCCATACTAGTGGTCATCCCACTCTTGTTAAATTACCATAATATTTGTAATGCCAACTCATGGCTTTGTGGGTTAAATAACCCTAAATTTTTATGTTGTTGGAAGTGGTTGTATGCAGGTAGAGAAGCGGCAGCCATGGCATATGGTGCAGTGTGCAGGGCGAAGGGAAGGATGGTGCAAGGGCCGAATGGAGGGTGGTGAGGCAGATGGCATGGAGGTCAGCGACAGTGATGGCCATGCAGAGCAGTAGAGGGGGAAGGGAGAACCCGCGGGAGGCGGTGTGGCTGGTTCTGCGGTAGCGCGGGGGTTTGGTGGTCACGAGGGCCCCTCCCCACACCCCCTTATATATATGCTATGGTGGGGGTTTAACCCCCCACCACTCCTCTCTCTATATAATGGCGACTGTGTTAAAACAAATAGCGAGCTTTCTCCTTTTTTTTTAATTTCTTTTCAATTCGTAATTTTTAATCAACATTAATTTAAAATATATATATTATATGTATATTTCATTTTCACAAATACATCTAATTTTTAAACTATTTTAAATGTATATATATATATATATATATTCACAAGTGTTACAATATTTCCATTTTTACAATTTCACTTTAAAAGAACTATTAAATATATATATATGTATATATATGTATATGTGTATATATATATGTATATATATATATATGTACACACACACACACACACACACACACACACACACACACACACACACACACACACACCAGTTGCACAATTTCAATTTGTAATAAAAATGTAAATCCAGATATATCAATTTTCACAACTAAATTAAAAAGTAAAATGACATATTTAAATATATATATATATATATATATATATATATATATATATATATATATATATATATATATATATATATATATATATATATATATATATTTATATAACGAAATCTCATGGTAAAAATCTTTCCACACTATCTTCAACATTATAATTTTAATATAACAATTAATCAAATGGAAAAGAACATTCAACCATTTAAATATGTATTTGCCTTTTCTTTTATCTATCAAGTAAATTTTCTAATTCAAATAAATTTAAGGATCAAAGGATAATATAGGAAACTGATAAATCTATTCATTTCATTAACACACAACAGTCAAGTACAAAATTTGATATAGATTATTTTCCATTACAACTTAACTCAAATTTTGATTTTATTTTCAAGGACAAATTTACAACTTTCTTAATATTGTAACTGTAACTTTTTCTCTACATAGGACAAATGAACTGATCCATATGAACAACCAAACTCATAATACACAAATTTACAACTTGGTAACAAAGAACAAACAACTACAAGATCCCACAACTCACATAAAATCTAAGGGAGTAATTTACTTTCTTCTCCCAGCTTACACAAAAGATGTATTGTAATAGCCAATTAAAATCACAACAAATGACATAATAAGGGAGGATTAACTCTCCACTCCCAAGATAACAACTTTTACAACAATTTCAAGAGGGAAAATTTCTCCTCTAAAACTCTTACAGAATGGACTTTAAAAGACCAAGTCCTCATTACAAATAGGAAGATAGAACATTTTCATTAACAAGGCAATTATTTCTTCAATCCTCTTAATCATGCTTCAATAGTAGCCTGCAAGACAACAAAAGAGAAAACCACAACCATCTAGCTCTCCTCCCTACCATAGTCCCGCAAGAGGGACAGCCCCGAGCTTGGGAGACTATCCACATACCTAGGGTAGAATAGATCCAAACACTTCACCACATTGCATCACAACCAACAAAACAGATAACACACATACTCCCATGGTTTGACTCACAATACAAAGATTTAGCTTAGGTGAGTTCAAGGAGGGTAGGGAAGTAGACATCTCTACCTCTAGGTGTCATCTTTTCACATTTTATCACATTTTATCACAAGGCCTCAAGCCAACAAATTTTTCTTCCTCAAGGCCTCAAGCCTTCAGTTAAATCAAATTTCTAGGGATATCCCAATAGGCTCTCAAAGCCTTTAAGCCCTCTTGGCTAAAAGTACCAACATGCCCTCAAGGTATTTCTTATAACAAGAAAACAAGATGACACCCGAGGAGGGTCACACCTCCCCTTCCCTATACAAGATGAGCATTGCCTTCCAACTGGAAGGAGCTCTTTCAAAACCCAAAACAAACCCTAAAAATAACTGAAAACTCATAGAAGGCATTTGCAAACTCATTCATCAAGCAAGAAACAAACATACATATCAAGCAACAAATCACACAAGAGAGTAGTCTTGTTCACCAACCTTTCAAAGCCCAATTATGGATGAAATTTGATGAAGAGCTCCTCTCTAGCCTCCTTCTCCAAAATCTCCTTCTTTCCACAATAAACCCACCCCCTTACTCTCCTCCTCCTCTCTCTTTTAAAAACTAATTCCCTCTATTTTCCTAATTTCTCAAGTGGCATTAAACAACTAATCCACAACTCATCCATTACCCTAGTGGACTTAAACAATTAACCCCCACTCAAGAGGTCCCCCATTAAAGCGCACATGTAGAAATAAAATACAATTAAGTAAAATATAAACAAAAAGGGAAATGGAAGACACACCACCCTTATTAAGGGAAACCCCACCAAAAGAGAGGCACAAAAGACAAGCACTCCATTATTAGGGAATCATGGAGTTATTTTATGACATAAAAGTGGCCTGAGTGTGGATTCCACTCATCCCATTGTCCCCATGCTTCCAAATTCGTCACTTAACTTCACTGTAAAGTTTAAGTGACCATATGGAGGTTAACCCAAGGTTATCCTAGTCAAAAAGGTCCCTAGACCCATGGGTTATAACCCAGGGTTGATTTTTGCCTAGTTAGAACTCCCAGAGTCAAATAAAAACACAATAAAAGGGTCTAAAAGAAATAAAGTTTAAACAAGATTAAAAACAACATTTCTTACAACACTTTTCATAATAAAAATAAATCAGAAGATAACCCTTATTCCCTTGACCTCATGCAACATTAACACATTACAACATTACAACATTCCTCCAAACACGAGGTTGATCTTAGTTCCTCATAGAACTAGATCAGCTCACAAGGGATACAACATAGGTATGGGATGATCTCCTGTATATGTGGTTCATTAGTAAAACCTGCACACTCAAACTCGAAGTCAATAACACATAATGATATCATAGCCGAAGCAATTTAAATACATGCATACGTAAGCATTCTAACATATAAACATACTGAAATCACTTAAAGCTCCATATCCATTCATCATTTTCTTAAAAGCAACATCTAAATATCATTGAACAAATTATTTCCTTAAAAATTAATTAGGTTTAATAAACAAGATTCAAGATCAATAGTCTCTCAACATATAAATAATAGCAATATCACTGCAAATAGTCTCATGAACAGTAGTGTAAAAAGTAGGCCTCACAGTCCTATCAGGAACAAAGAAAAACAATGAAGACAGTAAAGCTCTATGAAGTGAAGATCCCAGCTAAGATGAAGATTAGAGGATGCACATCAAAGGGTTTGTAGATATGTGTCTAAAGATGATCTAGTTAAGATTTGAGAGGTCCACACGAAGATTCAAGGAAGTTATAGCCATATGAGTAAAATTGATTCTGGCAGATGTTCAGAGGTGACAAAGTGACACAAATAGGTCTGATGAGATCCAGAAATGCAATATCTTGTTCTGAAGATTTGGTGGAGTGTTTAGGAAGTCAATGTGAATTAACAAATCAATTGGTTCATGGTCTAGAGGTTCGCAAGCATTTATTACAATATGATAGTGATGCCAGACTATGTTCTTGAGGTTCTAGATGAAGAAGAGAATGATTTCAGTAAGCAGAAGTAGTGTGGATGTTCATGGTGATTCAGGCAAGCTTGTGGGGGTCTCTAGATTGTCTCTAGTTTGTGTTGGTGATCCGCATTGAAGATTGAGCTCGTAATTGAAGGTTTACTTCTGGATGATGAAGTTCTTCCTAATCATGACCGACCGGATGGTTTACACATCTTGCATATGATCTTGAAGATGTTCTGTGAAGCATGGCATGTTCCTCAAAGAAGATTGAAGTCCCAGATATGTGTGGCCGACAGTGTGGTGATTCACATGAAGTCTTTTGCAATAAATCAAGTTGTATTTGTGTATTTTCTCTATAATAAAATAAAGTATGCCAACTTTGATGATTATCCCAAAGTCAATGTCTTATACAAGTAAGAGTTGTGAAGTCATTTCAAAGTATCTTTGTGAAGATGAGAGTGTGGTAGAGAGGAGAAGAGCGAAAGGTAGAGCAGAAGTGTTGAGCTTAAATAGAACTGACTCAAGCATGGTGAAGATGCTATTCTTCAGTTCAAGTATGTAATATTTATTATTCTGTAGACAGTGTGTCTCCTATAGGCAGTGGGCCTCTTGTGATTCACATGAAGTCTTTTGCAATAAATCAAGTTGTATTTGTGTATTTGCTCTATAATAAAATAAAGTATGCCGACTTTGATGATTATCCCAAAGTCGATGTCTTGTACAAGTAAGAGTTGTGAAGTCATTTCAAAGTATCTTTGCGAAGATGAGAGTGTGGTAGAGAGGAGAAGAGAGAAAGGTAGAGCAGAAGTGTTGAGCTTAAATAGAACTAATTCAAGCATGGTGAAGATGCTATTCTTTAGTTCAAGTATGTAATATTTATTATTCTATAGACAGTGTGTCTCTGGTAGGCAGTGGGCCTCTTGTGAGTAGTGTGCTCAGGAAGTGAGCCCTAATTGGCATGTGCCATTTTGTTCCTCTTATTCTTTTAATAGAGAATACAATCTTGGGTTAGTCACCCCATGGTTTTTCCCTTAATCGGGTTTTCCACATTAAAATCTTGGTGTCATATGTGTTAATATGTTTTTGCTCTTGAATTATTGCATTGTGTTTCCATGATTGATTTATTATTATGCTGCTGAATTACAAGAAGGATTCAAGTGGTTAATAAAAGGAAAATTTTGGGACAACTGATTCACCCCCCTTCTTAGTTGTCTGTCTTTGAAACTAACAGTTATCTCTTATGGATGGCTTCTCGGGATACAATCAGATCAAGATAGCACTAGAAGACCAGCATAAGATATCTTTTACTTGTCCATGGGGCACTTTCTGCTGGAATGTCATGTCATTTGGGCTAAAGAACGCAGGGGCCACATATCAATGTACTATGACCACTATATTTCATGATATGATGCACATCACCATGGAAGACTACGTAGATGATATCCTTGCAAAGTCACTCACAAGAGAATCACACCTGGATGTGTTAGAGAAAGTCTTTCAGAGACTAGAACAATTCAAAGTCAGGTTGAACCCAAAGAAATATGTGTTTGGAGTCACCTCAGGCAAGCTCTTAGGTTTTATTGTATCAACAAATGGAATAGAGGTGGACCCTGCCAAAGTCAAGGCTATTATGGACATGCTACCACCCAAGAATCTAACTCAACTAAGATCTCTATAGGGCAAGCTACAAGCAATCCGTAGGTTCATATCACAACTAGTAGACAAGTGTCAACCCTTCAGTCATCTCCTACATAAGAACATCCCATCTAGGTGGGATGAAAAATGAGAAGAGGCATTCGACAAACTGAAAGAGTATCTTATGAATCCACCTATTCTCATGCCTCCTATCCAAGGGAAGCCATTGTTACTATACATATCTGCTACACCAATAGCTCTTGGGGCCCTTCTAGCACAACAAGATTATGAAGGTAAAAAAGAACCATCTACTACATCAGTTGCACATTGGTGGGCTATGAGTTGTAATACTCTCAGATAGAAAGATCATGTCTTGTGGTAGTTTTTTCTCACCAAAAACTCTAACATTATATGCTAGCACATCCAATCAAACTTATTGCAAAAATAGATCCATTGAAGTACCTACTAAGCAAAGCAACTCTAATAGGTCGTCTAGCCAAATGGGTAATGCTCCTAAGTGAATATGACATTGAGTATGTAGACAGAAAGGCTATCAAGGGGCAAGTCATTGCTGATCAGTTAGCAGATGCACCACTACAAGACACCATACCAATGCAATTTGAGTTTCCATATGAATCCTTATTCAATATATCAACACATTCCTAGAAAATTTACTTTGATGGGTCCTACACAAACCATGGATTGAGGACAGGAATCTTGTTTGTAACTCCTCATGGAGACACCATACTGAAGTCTTACCGTCTATTATTCCCATGCACCAACAACATAGTAGAATATGAAGCCTTGGTCATTGGCCTCAAAATGACAAAAGAATGGAAAATCAAAGAGCTACATGTCTATGGTGATTCTCAACTAGTGATCAATTAGGTCAATGATGATTACCAAACCAAAGATGAGAAGCTTATCCCATACAAACAGATGGTCAGGGACTTTACGGAATACTTTGTGATCATCTGTTTTGAGTAGATACCTCACATTGAAAATAAAGTAGTAGATGCCATGGTAACCATTGCCTCTCTCCTCGAAATCCTAGAGAATGAGTCATGGTACGAGTTCTCAGTGGAATCAATTCAGCAACCAGCTTATGATCTTCCTAAAACCCACTCCATATGCCAATTAGTTGGATCTTATTCACCTTGGTACGGTGACGTTTACACTTACCTCAAGGACAACACCCTCCCACCTAACTTATCTTCAAACCAACGACGAACCTTTATACACCAAACCTCTTGTTATACCATTATTACTGACACCCTATACTGACATGGTCTAGATGATACTTTACTCCATTGTTTAGAACAAGAAGAATCCAAAACCGCCTTACAAGATGTACACGAAGGGATCTGTGGAACACACTATAGCGGTCCATCCTTAGCTAAGAAACTCATGTGTTTGGGTTATTATTGGCCGAACATGGAAACGGATTCATATCAATTTGTGAAGAAGTGCAAGCAATGCCAGATACACGGGAACCTGATACATGCACTAGCTCAAGAGCTGAGACCTTTAACGACACCTTGGCCCTTTTGTCAATGGGGACTTGACCTTGTGGGCTAAAAACACCCACCCTCATCCAACAACCACAAATTCATAATAACCCCCACTGAGTACTTTACCAAATGGATTGAAGCCATCCCCCTCACCACCGTCATAGGTAAACAAATCCCCTCATTCATCCTTAATTACCTCATCTGTAGATATGGAACTCCCTCATCCATTATCACAGATAACGGAAGACCCTTCAAAAACTAGGATGTCCAAGAACTCTGTGACCGATTGAAAATCCAACACCATTTCTCCACACCCTATTACCCCCAAGGCAATGGCCAAGCAGAAGCATCCAACAAGACCATCTTGAAACTCCTTAAGGAGACAGTCAATGATGCTGGCCATGATTGGCACATCCAACTCAATCCCTCTCTATGGGCCTATCGAACTTGTTTACACACTCCCACAGGTACTACCCCTTATGCCCTTGTCTATGGATCAGAAGCTATCCTCCCCATCGAGTTTGAGTTACCATCTATCAGGGTGTCATTAAAAGGTCTCATAACAGATGAAGAGTATAGAGTTTCCAAATTGCAAGTACTAGAGTTGCTAGAGGAAAAGAGACATAAAGTCTTTGATCATCTCAAGGCGTATCAACAAATGATGTCACGAAGCTACAACAACAAAGTCCACCCAAGAGTCTTTAAAGTTGGAGATCTAGTACTTAGAGAAAATCCCCGCAATCAATAGGATCGGGAGATCTAGTAATTTTTTTATTTTTACATCAGAGGGTGAGCTGGTCGATGACCCAATCAATAGTATGCATCTTCATCGGTTCTATACCTAAGAGAACTCCAATGTAAGGGGGGTACAAAATACAAAAAAAAAAAAAATTAGAAAAATACAAAAAAAAAAAAAAATCAGAAAAATACAAAAAATCATCCTTTGGTGAAAACATGGCAAACAGGCACCTTGGATAGGTATCATGATGAAAACCTAGCAAACATGTGTCACATGTACTTTTACCTTTCATGCAAATAAAAACAAGTGGTGAAAACCTGGTAAACAAGCGTTACTTGTGATAAACCGCTTCCTCCATCTTTGGGAAACCAATCACCTTGTGTCCATCTTCTTTCACTCATGTCCCATTCAATTCATATCTATTCCATAATAAAATCCTAATGATAACCTATCATGGCTTGATACTCTATCTCTTTCTGTCACCTTGTCAACCAAGGTCTCATCTAGTATCCCATCCGTAGTGTCAGCCTAGCATAGTGTCTGTCGTTAGTATCCACGTGGTCCAGTGTCCATGAACTACATTTCCTCTGTGTTGTCATGTAGGCAAGGCCATTATTCCAATGCACCCTCGAGGCTCCACTATCCCATCCGTCACATGTCTAGTCCTTCTATCCTCTATGTCCACTTTCTATCACCTAGGTCTTAGGTCCATTAGGGTTTACCTTGAACTACGTTGCCTTTGCGTCATCATGTAGGCAAGGCCATTTAGCAATGAGCCACAGAGGCACTAGGTCAGTCCCTTATGGTCTGTCTCACTAATAAGGATTATGGAATCTTTCACCAGGCAAGCAAGCGCAAGCAAAACCCACTTTTCAAGCAAAAATCTTGATGCAAAACATCAACCTATTCAGAGAAAAAGCAAGCAAATACCTAAAGCACTCAAAAATGATTTTACCTAAATTATGGCAAGAAAAACACATCTAAATGCAAAAATGTTTTGTGTTTGTGATGAAGTTAGGTTGCAGCATCTTGATTTTTGTTATAATGTCTTTCTATACTACTCGAGGATTCCAAAAGATAGAGATGCTATGATGGG
Organism: Cunninghamia lanceolata; assembly: GCA_027924645.1. Classification (NCBI taxonomy): domain Eukaryota; kingdom Viridiplantae; phylum Streptophyta; class Pinopsida; order Cupressales; family Cupressaceae; genus Cunninghamia; species Cunninghamia lanceolata. Next base: position 28,473,904 of record BSBN01000261.1, on the reverse strand, counting down.
GGTATGATTATTTTCTTTGTTTTCTATTTGTGGATTAAACTCTAGTAATGTGACGCCTTGTCTAAAGATATGATTGGCAAAAGATCAACGAGGACATCAAAGGTATAACATGAACAGGGGCAATCCTTGTCTGTTGATATGCAAGAAATACTCAAGTCATCTTGGTTCAATTATACCTAGATGCTTGTATTAACTTACTAAATCAAAATCCATGTAAGCGATGCTCAGGTCATCTCAGTTCAATTATACCTAGATATTTGTATTAACTTACAACATTTGGAAAAAAGTACCAAAAAAAAAGTTGCCCAATGATGAAATAAGCACTTCAAAATATTTGCACCATCAAGATGTCAAAAGCAAAGCATCCATCATACATACATTATATGTCCATAAAAGAATCCATATCTCATGCAATAAAAGATCCAAACAATGCAAAGTATCAATACAAATCAAAGCTTGTGAGTGTTTCTATCGAGTCATTCTTTCAATCAATCTTCTATCTACCATTATGTCATTTCCGTGTCGATAGAGTACATCTGGACATCACAAAAATATAGCATACAACTGCATATCATTCCACATGAGATAGTCAGTTACATGATTAAATCAATTGCATACATAATAAGTGCACTAGGTCATCCATATACATTTTTGCAACCATCACATAGTGTCAACAAAAAAAATAAAAAACATAGATAAGTACATCACATAAACTGTATAATCATATAGATACCATTTGCATTTACACATTAGAGGCATATCAATTAAAACATCTAAGTCTGCATTAGGTCACATAGCATCATAAGCATCTAAGTCTGCATTAGATAAGGTCACATAGCATCATAAGCATCTAAGTCTGCATTAGATAAGGTCACATAGCATCATAAGCATCTAAGTCTACATTAGATAAGATCACATAGCATCATATAAACATCTAAAATAAACATCACATAGCATAATATAAAAGTCTACATTAGATAAACATCATATAGACATAGTCAAAATATGCATCACATGAGTACCATCATACAATAGAAATGCATCCATAGCATAGAATGAACAAAGAGTCAATAGATGCATCATCATATAAATATCATAAGCATGTCCAAGTGTACAATATCAAAAGGTCCATCTCTGAGTCAATGTCATATACAATGTATACATCTCAAGGATAATGATACATGTCTCAAAATGTAAAAGTGGTACATATATAGGTCCAACTATCTGAACCATCAAAAAGTATGTACATAGGAGCCAAAATCTATGCAAGTGTCTACTAATCCTGGTTTTGTGAACCGTTGCTCCCAGCAGTGTCCTCTGTCTCCCCTCCTCTACTGGCCCCAGACTACTATGGGCCCATCACAGAGGCTCATGACCATGATCCACTTGCTCTCTGCGAAGCCATGGACTGGCTCCTGTAGCTCGGAGCCCTCTGATCAACTAGAATAGCACCATGGTATAATCCTTGGTAGTACTGTGTCTAAGCTTACGCTTTGGCAAGCTCACCCGTACGTGCACTAACTATTGCTACACCTGTGCTAACTATACCTAAGCCTGGACAAGTTGTGCCTATGCCAGCTGAACCTACCCAACTAGAAATGTGTTCATCTTGTCTGTCCCAAGGGCTACCACTACTATGTCTCTCACTACTTGGATAGCTCGTATCCTCACTTCCGCCATATCTCGCTCTCTAGTGATCCCTGAGATAACACCTACATCTGTCTGCTACCAAGCCTCGACCATCCTAAGTTGTGCCCGCAGCTGCTGAACCTGTCCTCTCAGCATGGCAATGGTTCTCTCTTGGACATCTAGTTATACTAGATCCTGGGAGGCCTATGCCTGTCCCTGCCCCTGCGGCTAAGGTACTTACTGTTGCACCACCTGCTGTGGTGGTGGCATCTGTCCCTACTGTGCAACCTGATGTGTAACCTGAGACTGCACTACTTGCTGAGTGTGGGAGGATCCCTCCCCAGCTCTCCTCCTCTACCTGAGTCCGCCTCCATCTCCCCTATCTCCCCCATCTCTGCCATCTCCTCCGCATCCTCCTCCATCTCCTCCATCTCCACCATCTTCTCCATCTCTCTGTCCTCCTCTCCTCCTCCTCCTGCCAACCCTGCCCTTATCATCTGAATTTGCCTCGTCTATGTAAGAAACCAGCTCTCCAGGCCCAAAGTATCTTAGAAATGGATTCTCTGCAGACCACTCCTCATAGTCCTGTGTCATCCTAGCATCTGTAATCTCTCTCCTCATCAGCCAAGTAATATAGGGAATCTATTGAAACTCTACCACTTCCTCCTCATAGGACGCCACTAGGCCCCATCTAAACCTCTCTGCATGTGTCTGTGTAAATAGAGCCTGCCCCTGTGGCATGCCCTATCTCCTCCCAAACTACCTCTGAACCCTACTAACAATTTGTCTCTCCAAGATGCTATAAGCCACTGAGTCTGATAGCAGTATGGCAGCTCGTCCGCGCCATCATCCCAAGGCTCGCAGTCTAGATATGGTCACCAGATGACCACATCTACCCCATCTAGTGCGTGCCTCCAGTACTCTAGCTTCCCCAGTCTATGATGGGAAATCACTCTTGTGTATCCATAGCTATAAGGCTCTCCCCTTTGTCTCTGAAACACACATATCAGTCTAGTAATGACGATATGCTCCCACAACCAAAATTGTAATAGTGAGACACCTGCTAATAAACTAGCACCCCTATGGTATACCACCTGATGCATATCGTGGTATAGGTGTGCCAAAACACAGACACCCCAAGCATAGTGGGTGCCCTCTGAGATCATCCTCTCCATAATCTGTCCCCATCCAATCGGGAACCCATATGATCTCCTATCAGGGCATACAACGCCTCTGATCAATCCTACAACTATCCCATGGAAATAGTCATAGTAAATCATGTATCCTACCAGGAGATAACCTGATAGTCCAGCTCAGGGTTGTTGAATACCCACTTGCAATCTGCGAGTCCTACATCCCACTGTGGATCATACTCCACGAGCTCTCCTTGAATCAGCAAGTGAAGTATCCTATATACATGCTCCAGAGTCACTGTCATCTCACCAGTCAGGAAGTGAAAGGTCCCATCCTTGCTGTGAAACCTCTCCACTGCTACAATCAGTAAGCCGCAGTTCGCTCGAACCTCGAGTATAAAGCACATGTAATCCAATCCCATCGCCTCGAGCGCCTCTCGATCTATCTATGTCAACATGTGACGCTACAACTTCGGCATAGGAAACTGCTCCCTCAACATTAGTGTATCTCGTATGTCCTCCTGCAAGCATGCAAAGCAAGGCATCAACCTAAAGCTACAAGTACCATGTTCAACATATCTATAGAATCATATCAACTAACTTAACATATCAAATTGATCAAAATAACACACTACATCTCTTAACTAGATTCCTACAATCTCAGAGATAGCTTATCGATTGACACATCAAACAGTATGCCAATCGAGTCAATTTTGTTAAGTAAACTGACTATCTTATGCATATGCACTAGAATAGAAGGTACATGTGCCATTTCTTAGCAAATGTACCACTTCTGTCATATGTGCTGCAGCATTTCATAAATGTGCCGTCCCATACCATATATGCACCACCCAAGTGCATGCACTGACTCATACCTTGCATGCACCGCCAAATAATACATGCGCCGACCTTCCTCATGCATGCACAACTTTCATGCATGCGCAACTTTATATCCTACATGCACCGCAGAATGATAGATGTGCAGTTCTGCATGTCAGATGTGCCGAACTGCGATCTTGCGCATTTGTTTTGCCTAATTTTACCTAGCATTTAATGCACTCAAAATCAACCCTAGGTGAAATTTTTTGAGATACATACCGGGTGTCCTGCCTCTGCTGGCTGTTCGAATAGTTGGACTTACTTAAAGCGGTGCTCCTCACATGGAATATCCATCCTAGTACTAACTTCTCTATGCTCTGTGCTCTCCTAAGCTCTCAAAGACAATCCAACAAAAGCCAAGTGTGCAAATGACTTGTCTTGTGGACCTAGCTCCTATATATAGCATGCAAACCCTAAACTGGCTATGTGGTGACTATGACTACTTCCCGCACCTGTTTCTTCTTATTTTCTTCCCGTTTCTCAGAAACACATCCTATTTTCTTCAATCCTAACCAAGTTTCTACCTTCTTCTTCATGAGATTGTCTATCTCTCATCCTTCTGCCTTCTTCCCGTCCAATCTCCCGAGGTGCCATCCTATCATCATAACCTGTACCAGGGGCAAACTGGGGCATGTATCATTATCAGAAATTTTATTCTTTGAAGCAATGCCATAAACTGCATTGCATCAAAGAGAGGCAAAATGTATACACATAAAAATGACATGACTCTGTCCAAATAAATATTCTTAATATTTATTTAAGTCAAATTCTTCTATCAATAAATAAACAAACAAATTTATTTATTTGATTCATATTCCTCTAAGTTAATTAAATATCAAAATATTTAATTACCTCTTCTAAAGTTAAAATTAAATAAAATCCTTTATTTAATTAAATTCTTCCAAACAATTAAATAATTCTTAATTATTTAATTAAATCAAATCATTCTTCCAAATTTAAGTAAATCAATTAAATTTATTTAAATCCTCTCAATCTCTAAAAATAAAATACAATCAAATATTTTATTTATTCTTCCAAATCATGTACAACAATTAAATAAATTTATTTATTTAATTTTCTTTCTTATCTTCTAATTCTTCAAATATCTTCCAAATCTTCTAAAAATAAGTCTTCTTCTTCATGCACAAAAAATTGAATAATTTATTATTTAATTTCTCTCAAATCATGAAAAAGCAAATCTCAAGTTGAGTTAACTGATTCAATCAACCTTTTTTTTTATCAATATCTCTTAAATTATAAAAAAACTTTCTAATTTATGAAAAACAATTCATACCTTTATAAAAGAAAGTAGTTAACTCATATAAAACAACTTTTGTGTGTCACATGTCTTCTTCCTATTTCGTGCATGTTCTCTCAAGGTTTCTATACCATTGATCTTCTCATTTCTTCTCAACCGTTGATCTCTTCTCTTCTAAGTCTATAAATTGAACCCTGCTCTTTCATTTCAATCATCCAAGCTTTTAGTATTGTTACTCTGCAAGAATTACAGTGTGCCTTTGGCACCCAAGTCATTCCATTTGCTTGCGATCAACTTGTTACCATATCACTACCATTGTTGTGAAGCTCATCTTCATTACAAAGCACTATCATAGCCATTCTCCATTGACAATCTTGGAATAGCAAGGAAGTGCACTCTCTGAGGGCCTTATTCATACATGCAAGATCGATTGAGATAGGCAACCAACAGAAGCTATGAAGTATTGAGGTTTGCAAAGGTTTTATCTTTGTTTGTTTGATCTTGATTATTTCCCTTTTCGTTGAGTTTTGGGTATCATTGATATGTTATATTGATTATTCAATTTAGATCCAATTTTCCCTTAACACTAAGCATTATATAACTCAAAGTGTTGACCCCGATCTCATTTGGATAGAAATGATTATATGGTTTACATGGTTAAAATGTGGAAAGGATGTCAAAACAAAAGTAAGTGTGAGACCCTAAAACCTCAGTCATTTCATTTTGTTGTTGGCATTGAGTTGGCTCTGCAACTATGGCCGCCGACTTGGGGTTTCATGCTTTGTGTGTTTTACTCCATTCGATGGTGTTCAGTGGTCGAAAAAACTACACTTCTTTGGCCAAAATGGTAGGTTGCACCTGGTAAGTTTGAATCTGAAGCTTTCAATGGCATTTTACTGTATTTTCATGGCTTCTATCTCTTAAATGGCCACGGCCATGTAGTTGTTTCTTCAGTCTTCTCAACTTTGATATGTATTGTTTGATTTCTCTATGTCAAACTTTGTGAAAATGGAAAAAATGACAATGTCTAGTTCAATTGGCCGTGGCCATAATCTTCTTCTCTTCTGTATTATCATACGGTGAGTCCTCCATATCATTGTTCCTACTATAGCTTCCTTTATTTCTGTCTATATGAAGCTATGATTAGGGTTTCATTGATTTGTTTTGGGTATGTGAAATAGCTTCACACATGGCACAACCATGGCATGTAACACATTTTATAGCTTCACTCTTTGTCTTTTGATCTAAAAAATATGAAGTTTCTTGTGTTCGAAATGAGGGTTTCTTTTATACTTCATAGAACCTCTTTTCTCTCTACAACCATGTCTTCAATACTTTACTTTCACCCTGCTCGACTGTATATTGCAAAAAAGAAAGAAACTTTTTTAAACCCAACAAGGGTTTCCATGTTTTTGCTATGTAAACAATGTAATCATCTAGGACCTTGTCTGGACAGTTTACTTACCATTTTCCTTCCTCTTCAATACTGCAAAATTCATTAGGTTCTAAAACTCGATATGGGTATTTTGTTGATGAATGTAAATGACATTATGTGCCACAGCATCACTATGGATGTATCTCTACATTTTTCTTCACCATATAAACTCAGATTCAAAACTGAAACAATGTTTTATCTTTATGAGCACAAAATCTTCTTTCTATAGCATATACTAGCATATGGTATCTCTTTTTCTTTCTCATGCTATCACTACCGATTGATAATCACTATCATTGTTTAAAAGAGGTGATGATCGCATGCAATATTTCTATCTCCGTAGCTATATTCAGTCCTTCATGGACTTGCATATGAAATGATATACTGTTGTTTTTCAACTTAGAACTCTTCTTCTTCTGTAGCAACATACATGTCTTCAATTCTATATCTTTATTTGTCCATTCAGTGGAGTATAGAAAATGTAATTTCATACATGATGATGATCTAGCTGTGTCATGACACTGAGGCATTGTAATAAATGAAGGCAACACTTACTTGTTTTGTATACACTGTAACACATGACTCTTACTGTTCTCCTTTACTGTATTTTATCATATCAAATGCATTGAATAAGATGTCCTGTAGGACATCAATCAGGTCCACTGTATCTACTATAACCAGTTTTGGTAGATCACTTCTTATAATGAAAACTTCATCTGAACTCACTCATGACCAGATGTAACCATACACTTATACATTTCATTTTGACACAAGATGACATCCTGTAGCATAAAGGATGATGATCATACCAATTTAATTACTCCTTTGTCACATGATAATGATGTCTTATTACAACATATGTAATAAAGTGTTCTTTTTTTATTCTGTTGGGGTTTGTCAAAGACAAAATGAGCCATCTGGATTGGCTATCTTGTATTTTTCTACTACAGATATGCAATACTTATCATGTTTCTTTTATAGATATGCAATGAATGTAACATGTGATAACACTTGCTTTGATGCTCAACTTATCAGTAGCAAAAAAAAAGGCATAATTGGATATATTTCATCATTTAAAAGGCAGCTTATGTAATTGAATTCTGAATTTGATTCTGCCACTCCACTTAAATGAGAAAATATGATGCTTGGTACTCACTTGTCTTTGCAACTTGCTTACTAGTTTATAATGGATACTCCAATTAGATTATTGATCATGGATGAGTAAACAATCTCCAGATAGTCAATACTTGTGAACACTTACTCCTTTATCAGTCTGATGATTACAAATGCATTGTATACTCCTGATTATTATCATGCCTGAGAATGTCATTTTCATAATAGTTGGAGTAGTGCATAACCTGTTATATGCATTGAATTTTGTCCTCCATTAGTTCAGCTCATGTTCTTGATTGCATTCCATACTTTGAAGTGAAATCATGGTCATGTCTTGAAATGGGACTGATGCATATGACTGTCTTGTTATTCCTTCAACTTCTCAGGTGAATGTCATAATTGATCTTCCTCTTCTATTCATCCCTTCTGAGATCAAGGGGCAGCAACATGCTGGGGTCAACCCTTGTGTGAGCCCATGTGACACCACATGTTGAAAGTTTTCAATCAGCTTCATGATTTGTCCTATACCTGCACATGAAACAAACAGATTAGAATAAAACAATGATGTTCTTATATATGCTTCTCTTCAGTTCCTTCTGCGCATGGATGTTCTCATTTGATCAATTCATTACAATTAAAGTATTATGTCTCTCTTGATTGATGAAGGATTTTCATAACTGGAGCTTCTAATGGGACCTTCCCGCATTTTTTTAGGTACATGCCGAGGTTGGGAGCAGGACTAGTGGCTATTACGAAGATCAACCAAAACAAGGCAATGATGGCTATGTCTTTCCCTCTTCTTCATTAGATGCATAGTATTTTATTTGTATTTGCATGAGTTCAGCTATAACCCACGACTTGTGTGGGACATCTGATATGTCTTAGTTTCCTTCAATGCAATGTTTGTTCTCTTATGTATTCAAAATTGTAAATGAACAATCACTGTGGTGAAAGAATACTTATCTCAATTTACTGCTTTGTAATGCATTGAATGATTTGAAACTTTTCTTTTCTACATCTGAATAACTAAACTGCATTTATCATAACAACTATGCAACTAGCACATAACAGAAATAAATCAAACCTCATTCAAAAATGATAAATGATAAATCTGCTCAGCCAATTTTTGAGCTATGGTCAAAAAATGGTAACAGAAATAATTACAGTTTCCCATAATACCATTAATTAATCCTAGTGAACTTATTTACATAATTCTTTGAGTAAATTTATCATAAGGGAACCAAAGAAAGGTGTAGTGAACATTGGCCACATAAATTGGTGAAAAAATTCTTACTTCATATCCTATAGATCTTAACCCTATAATTAATGTATATAACTTTTGAATATATTCTTTGTAGAAAGGAACTATAATTTTGTTATGTTAAGATCTTAGTTGTCCTTGCATTGAGTTAAACTCTATGACAAGTGAGACACTCCATGATATTTACAAGATGAAACTCTACAATAAATTATGGTTAGTATCATTGTGGTAGATGTTACTAGATTATCATAACAATGATAATTCTCTACTCAAATGCAATCTACAAGGTAAACTTTGAGTTCCAAATAGATAACTTATTGTTCTCTATAAGAGGAATATTTTAATATTATGTAGGTTGGAATGATTATAGAATTTTGCCTCTTCATTGTTATTGTTAGTGTGCTTCTAAAGTTGTGTATACTGTTTGAAGTCATGAAGTAGATAGAGAGGGTATCTATAGTCTCCTTTACTTACTACATGCAATAGAGAATGTACACAAAAGACATAGTTCTCTGATGGTTATTTGATGGTTCTAAGTATTCAACCTTGGTCATTATCTACCCTCCTATTTTGATTGTTTTCATTTCTTCTTTAATATTCTTTTTCCAAATTTATCTATTTTGTATTGAACGTAGAGATCCTACTTGTATTGAGATGTTGTCATTATCTAGAACTGATGCAGTCATAGATCAGGTACCCAATGAAGGGGAACCAATACAAGTAGCCACAAGCACAATGACTCAACTACTAGTCAAATGAACATGACAAGGACCTAAACCCAACCTAACACTTTCAACTGAAATGATCTTACTGGCTAATCTGTTTATATACATAAATGTAATGACTTTGGATCGATGTTATTTCAACTACTGTGGAATTTACAACTCACCAACTAGATAAACTCTTCCTAAACATGCCAGCGACAAATAACTTCATAAATTGCCACCATGTGGTATGAAATCAAATACTATTACATCTAAATACATGAAGACAAATAAGCCACCTCCTACAGTAATAAGATCAGATTAATTCCAAGAACCAGACACATGACCTATAGACATCGCCCAACAGTCAGAAAGATTTTCATCTGCCAACGCTAGAAATATGACTCATTCCAATTCAAATCTGCCATAACTAGAAATATAACTCATGCCAATTGTGTTTCTATCCCAATACAATTGTGATCAGACATATCACTGAGACCATCACCAGAATTAAGGAATATATAACTCTAGAACAGCTGAGATCAACTCCAACTTGATATGCTACGGACTTCATTGATCTCCTTCAAATGCTATGGACTGCTATCTTCAACTTTGATATTTCCTGCCTTTTAACCGGCATCTGTGTACCAATAGAAATCTCTATTTTTGGCTTGAAAATAGAGATTTCTATACTACAAGGACAGGTGCATAAAGGATTTTGAAACCGTCGGTCTAGAAAATGAAAACACCAGGTCCAATTTTAGTGGGCTGTCAGACCACTAACCTCCAGCTACTAATCTTGCATGCCAATACCATTATCCTTTATTATCCAGCTACAAATTAAGCCATGAACCGCCCATTATCCTTTATTATCTACTATTTTAAATCCCATGATCCAAAGGAATCTGAATCAGTCAAGATTATTTAAACGCCCAGGTTCAAAAAACTCACTCTAATATGATACATTACCTATGAAGACGCCACTGCTAAAAGGTAACCGAAGGGTGCTGGATGCTGCTTCATGAAGAACGGTGGACAGGACAATGATACCACCTGAGATGACAACACATATGCTACTCTTTCAGTTTAGCAATTATAAGTATTTTTCCATTCATACCTCTTTTCTAGATAGACGGGACAAACAAGCATGGGGTGAGATCACAAAATGTTGTGGATTGAAATATGATGTTATCCTCCTGGAGATTTTGATCATTTTGAGAGAACTAATAGCGTAGAAAATAATAGAACTAAAATTTTTATAAAGAAGATAGGTATCAGTATGATAGGGTTCAACAGGGTGATATTATAAACCTTTCTAATCCACCACATTTCCTCATACCTGTACTCAATGCAACATTACTAGTAATGTTGTGGAATCATGTTGAGTTGTTATTACATATTTATAGCTCTAAGAAACTTTTCAAGGATATGCAACTTATCTTGAAGCTTATGTTCCCTATCATCTTGAAACTTATGTTAAATTTTAGTTCAACTAGCCCTTAAGTAGTTACAATGCTCTTGATGCGTCTGAAGAGGAATTCGGTATAGTTTATCAAAGCTTATAGTTTTTATCTTCAAAATTTTATTGGACTCAGATGTTCGAATGTAAATTTCACAACTTTATTTGTCTTAATAAAATCATTCTTATGGGTTATTTGACCAACTTAAAACTAAAAAATTGAGTAATATACATCATGGATTAAAGGCATTGCCTACTTTGCAATTCAGAGGGAAAAACTTGGAAGACGATAGCAGTGCCCCAAAATAATTTTAATTTAATGTGATCGTGTTGATATACAGAGACCTACAGTAGACTGCAGTAGCAATAAAGAGAAATAGATTGCAATAAAGAGAAATAGATTGCAAAAGAACATGCATATTGTAGTTTGTTATTATTTACTAGTAAAGAAATCCAAAAACAGTACAGTCCACATATAAGAAACACAAAAACCATCATGCATGAAAACATCATGAATGGTCACTGTACTTTTTCTTCCCACTTATTGTGGTGTCCTCAAAGCTGCTCTTAAATCTTGCCCATCAACCCCTCTTTCTTCCCTGGATACTTTTCAACTTTCTGATCATGGTGTACAGGAATCTTTCCTTTGATCATGTCGTTAAGCCCGCCTTTCTTTTTCTTCATCTCTTCTTTTGCTCCACCTTCCTCATCAGTAGACTGCACATATAAGATACCAACATCACACTCATACAAGTAAAACAAAGTAAGTGAAATTAATTTCTGATTATTTAACTCTTTAATATTTAAAAATAATCTAATTAAAACAAATGAGGTAAAGAGATTCATGGGTAATAAGATTAATGAGAAGTTATAGAGCTAGAAGAAAATCTGCTTGTGCGATTGAGTTTTACCATCAATCCCCCTTCTTCGCCTTCACTGGGGTGTTTGGACTCTTCCACAACTGCATGCTCACGATCATTTGTCTCCACCATAGGTGTCTTCTCCTCACTTCCACTGAGGTGTTTGTGAACATCCTGTTGATCCACTGGAGAGGGATTATTCTGCTTATATGTTATCTCTTCTGTTTTCTTTCCAACCAAACCCAAGAGCCTACCATTTTCCTGCTCTGCTGCATTTGTCTCGGCCATTACTTCTCACAAATGAAGAATTCAACAATACAAAGAGAAGAATACAGATGATAGATTTTGATGAAATGCGTAGACACGAAGGTAGATTTAATGGCTTGGGCAGACATGGAGGATGCGCTTTTGACGCAGCCATGACTGGGAGATCCATTGTTCAGGTGACAAGTGTTTGATGAATCCTGATTTATATTGTCCGTTATAAAAATCTTCTGGTACGAGGATAGTATTGAAGACCACTCGCTCTAAATTTAGTCGCTGGAAAGAATTTCGCTATATGCATGGTTTTTGTTTTTAATGCCTCTGCTGTAAGCTAAAACTATCTTCAAATAGTATTATCAAAATAATATTCTTATAATTCTCAAGTATCCTGCTTAGAGCTCTTCAAACAGGGGGCACAATTCTAGTTAACTACTATGATCTCTCTTCTACGAACTATTGATATTTCTATTGATAATCTTCCACCATTCGGTTTTCTCACAAGCTCATCAGTCTCAAAGTGGGTCAAAAAGAAATTCACAAGTGTATTCCATAGGATATTTATAGGTTCTACATCCAAGATATTTTGATTTATCCACCCGGGCCATTGAATCTAAAACTGAATAATTATGCATATCAATAATTTTAATCTTTTTTTGATATTTTTTCTCTCTAATTTGGCTGATAGGCCATTCTATATGTGCACACATCTTGTAACTGCCAAAAAAAATTGGTAGTCCTAATAAAAAAAAATTCTTTGGTAGTCCTTCCTTTTTTAGTCATCCAAAAGAAATCGTCATTATTGGCCAATCTTTATTAAAAAGAATTGTAGATGTATAAAAGTAACCGCCATGATAGGTGAATTAATTCACAACTGCGTGAATTAATTCACAATTGCTAAATAAGGTATAATTTTTATTTTAATCGCCGTCACCAGTTTGTAAAGGCCGCCAGGGTTAATGTCCACGTTATTTTTAGTATATCGTTATTTTTAGTGTGGTGTTTCAGTAATGCATTGTTTGTCATTTCACTTGATTTATGTATGAATTATCATAGAGAACTATGATTTTGGTTCACCCAATAGATGGGACAATGAAAATTGCTCAGATGCAGTAGGTGAAGTTTTGGATCAATTGGACAATATAGACATGTATAGTCTCTACACCTAAATGCATTCACACAAACACATCAACAAATGCAAAACAGGGGAACCAGTTCAAATATTCAACTAATAACTACGTACACTTCTATTTCTCAATGCCGAGCATATTATTTTTTTCTATTGTGATCCAATCTCATAATGAGTGAAGCAAACTAAACTCACATTCTTTTTTAGAAGAATCTCACTTATTTTTTACACATGACTACTATTGTTATGCATTTTTCAGTTCTTTAGGATGCTCGGTGGGTATGATGCTTGTCTTGATGACTATGCCCATGTGTATTACAATAGATATGATGTTCAGAAAGCTCTTCATGTCATCTATGGCTCACACCTTAGAAATTGGAGCATATGCAAGTAAGATTTTCTCTCAACAGTGGCAATCACATATGTACTCTAACCTAAAAAGTGGTGATAAATTTCTCTTTTAACATCACGACATTACTTCTTTTATGGTTGAAATCATTACGCCGAGAGGTGTTCCTACATTCACAACATGGATGGAGAACAAGAGCTGAAAGATTCATAAACAAATTCAAATTCTATGAAATTTTATAAGATTTTGATAAAAATAAAAATATAAAAGAAGAGAAGGTGAAAGGAATAAAAGAAAAAAAAAATAATGTGCAAGTCGAATGGAAAGGAAGGTGGATGGCAGTTTCTAAGAAGCCATCACTATCCACTAAGATGAAAGAATGGCATATCAAAAGACGCACATTAAATAAAATTGAATGCATGGTCGTTGTACAAAATGTTTCTCTATTTTTTTAATCAATTAAGTGGAAATAGGTGCCTCTAGAAAGAAATCTCTCGGCGTACTTTAGATATATTTTTTAAATATAGGTATACTAGTTATCTAGTGACCCTTAATTAAAATAAAGAGATTTTCACAAAATGCAGCCATGATATCTTCAATGCGTGGAACTAGTCCCACACCTGATCTCAATTGTTAGCATATCTTAAGCTTATTAAGGCAGGTCTCTAGATATGGGTTTATAGGTATTTCTATTGATATACATTAAGTCTCTCCTTCCATCCCTCTGAAGTGATGTTAATGGCAATTTCAAACTTCATCCATGTTCAAAAGTGATAAAGAGTATTTTTATTGCCAAACACTTACTTGTGACTACTAAACGCTTTAATATTTAAAAATAGCTATAATAATGATGCTAAATCATTCATAATTAATGTATTTAACAGTGGAGACACAGATGGGTGGATTCTAATGCTATCAACAAGATACAATCTAAATGCTCTACAACTTCCAAAAGGTCCTTCATGGCCATGGTATTATCAGGGGTAGGTGAGAAATTAATTCAATTACAATACATAACTGAAAAACTCAATTGAATCCATTTAAAGAGATATAGACTTACACCAATGGATAATTACACGTAGGTGGGTGAACTTAAGAATATGAGGGCTTGACATTTGCCATGTTTAGAGGTGCCTGCCATGCAGTGCCAATTTTTAACCGAGGCCAAGCTTTGACTTTCTTGAGCTCATTTCTTTCAGGGACGACTCTGCCCAATGGAGGACAATGACAGTCCTTTAAATTAATATATTATTTTTTTCCCAGAAGCATATTTCATGCCTAAAATAGAAGGGCTATTCCTAAACATCATCCATTTAAATAGTCAAAAGTTAATTTTAGTCTATAAAAATAAAATAAATATTTACAGCTTTGAGATGTGGATGAAGTGTAAAATTTCAATAAAAATACGATAAATATTTACCACTTTTAGATGTGGATGAAGCTGGGGTTTTCTTCATCTGTAGATATATGCAATGTGTAAATATTGATTTTTAGCCAATGGAGAAGCTCTGAAGTGAGAGCCACAACAATAAAATACTTCTTTTTTTATTTTTTTAGGAAAACTCTTTGTATAGAGAACAATTGATGATCGGTAGTGTACTTATAGAAGGCTCCCCTGCCGCCATATCACTTAACTGGATCTTGTCAAGGAAAGATTTCCTAGATCAATTTGGGTTTCTTAGATCATTTTGTTACTAATTGAATATATTTGTCTCCTTTTTATAGGAGCTTTGGTTTTTATCTAGTGGCAATGATGGGAATGTTGAATGCAATTTTTTCCCTTTTGACTGGAGCTTCAATGTTTTTTAGTACCAATAATGGTGATATTGTAAAGCAATTTGGTGTGCACTACATGATGATAATTTGTAGCGTTAATTAGTCCATGTTTAATTTGATTTGCAGTCTGAATAACAATTATTTATCTATAAATGTCTTAATCAAATTATTACACTACAACTTTTCATATCCATGGTCATTAAGTTTTTGGAGGGAAAAAACAAATGAATGCAGATTACTCATAATCTCTTTACCAACATCCTTCAACTATGGTTTTATGTAAACACTTGTTTCAAACAAGTATTCTAAATTAGATAGGATTAGACATGACAATATAAAGATGAAATTTATATATACTCCAGCATTCCAACTTTGGAGGTGAACTACATTTAAATATTATGCATGTGTTCAGGCACTCACATTTTTCTGGAAAGAGGGACTATGGAAAAACATTTATTTCATCCTTCCTATAAGCATATATTTGAAATTAAGAATATTTAGGAGAAATAGAAGATTGTGAATGTGATAGCTGTTATAATTTCCTGCTCTTGTATAAATCAAATCCTTTGTCTGGTTGTTACAACACTTACACTACAAAGCCAAGAAAGTATCAGTTGTCTAAAATGGTTGATTATTATCCTTCACTTTCCTTCTTTCATTTGATTGATTAACTATTTGGTTTTGGTAATTCCTCTCCATTTCATTAAAATTGAAATTATTTGTATCTTTAATTTTATTGCTATCACTACAATCCTTCTCAATTTATCAATTGATTGCAAATGTTATGGAATTTGTCTTATCAATTTATCAACAAATCCATATTGTGCATTTCCTTTAATCATTGTATTCCATTAAATGGCATCTCTTTGAGGTAAATTATGTAAACAATTCACATACCATGTTTATGGTTTCCACATTTTGCACACATGTCTACTAGGGTAGATGTAGAAATTGATAATGTTAACATCCCCAAAGTTTTAGAGAAAACATTCAAAATATCCTCTACTTACTTTTGGTCCTTACTCTATTTGAGAAGTGTAAGATATAGAACACAAAATTATAAATTATGTGGTTAATGGTTGTGAGACTACAATAGATTCTTGGTAATCCCTCTCCCTTTGACTCTCTGTGTGAATCATTCTTGAATGCCTAAATTAAATTTCCCAGACACACACACAATTTATGTAAACAATAAGTAAATATGGTAATGTTCAAACATAATTCATTCACACAAATTTAGTACAAACATGCTTCATGCACAAACTTAGTTCTATCACACACCAAGTATTAGTACAAACATGCTTCATGCACAAAGTTAGTTCTATCACACACAAAGTAAACTCTCAAATTCAAATATGCCAAAGTACATACACACAGTTGAAGTGAATGCCAAAGTTAAAACACACTCTTCACACAAAGTTCAATCACTCCACACATAGTTTGTTCAAATACACACTTCATACATATATAAAGTAAATGATAAAGTTCAAATAGGCACATAAAGTGAATGCTAATGTTAGTACACTTATGAAAGTTCACAAACACAAATTGAATGCAAAGTTAAAAACATACCCTTCACACAAATTTAGTTCAATAATTTCACACATAGTTTGTTCAAAATCACACATTGAATGTCAAAGTTAGTATACTCTTTACATAGTGAATGTGAAAGTTCACACACACACACACACACACACACACACACACACACACACACACACACACACACACACACACACACACACACACACACACACACAAACACATGCAATCAAATTTAACTTAAAGTAAAGGTAAAATTGAAAGACACTTTATACAAAGTGAATGTTCAAAGTTTTTAATTAAAAGGGGTAAACACTCAATATTCTAAGTTCAAACACACACAAAGTGAATGCCAAAGTTAAAGAACACTCTTCACACAAATTTAGTTCAATCACTCCACACGTAGTTTATTCAAACTTAAAAGTTATTTTGTGAAATGCTTTGCTGATAGGGCTATTTAACAAAATGGCTATAAATATAATAACTTTGAAAAAAAATTAAAACACACACACTATTTAACAATATGGCTATAAATGTGTCTCTATCAAGAGAGAAATTAGTAACATTGATTTTATATTATCCTACATTATTTAGGCACTACATGATTGACCTAATGTCTTGATTGCTTATAATTTATTTAGTGGTAACTTTGCGGCACTAGTAAATATGCCACTTCTTTTCTTCATTGAATTGGAGGCCATAGTTCTCTAATGATTTGTTTATGATTTAGTTTTATAGCCTTATCCACCAACTACGACATGTAATGACTTTTGAGTAATAAATATATACTATTTAGAGATAGACCTCTATTGTTTGCTTTTACAAATTGTCTAATGTATTCATTCATCTTGTCTTAAGAAAAACAATTATTTTTCTATGGTAATGAATTGACAAATAAACATCCAATCTGGTAAAGTTGACATTAAAGAGACTAAAACCTTATTTATAAGGCGGCAGCTCAATAAGGATGTAACAAATTTAAAAAATACACTTATATAAAAAACTTTGAGATCACCTTAATAAAATGGTTGAAAAAATAAAGTAGAAATAAGGTCCTAAATATATATTATTTAGAGATAGGCCTATAAATACTTGTACGTATCGGCAATTTGATAGCACCTTTAGTGCTTTTACTATTTTTTATTGGCATTTTACCATAACACATTTTTTTATTGGTGAGGAGGGATTTTTTAGGTTGGCCCAACACCAGTCGAGGTCATAAGGGGGACCTCCTCCCAATCCACATATTCAACTTAGATCACTTATTCAACATAGAAGCCACAATGGAAGTCCAAGAGCCACAACTTGGAATTCCCACTATAGATATCACTTGGGGGACTCGAACTTTGATCTTGTCTTGAGACCCTTATGGCCTTTCCATTTAAACAAAACCCCTTTGACAACCATAAGACAACCTTTACAACAAATAAATGGTTCCACAATTTCTTGCAATTAGATCAATAACTCCAATATCTACTATACAGACATTTTTTTGTAATTGTTTATAAAGTATTTTATTTGTTATAAATTTTTAATTGGCACCAATAGAAATTCTAGAGCTATATTTTACTGTAACAGATTTCTCTTTGTATATACATACATACATACATATACATATACAATATATAATTATTTTTCCTTAGAATAAGGATGTCCATATTGAGTAGAGTGCATTTTCTCGACAATTTTTTATTTTATTTTTCCTAGTGTCTTCGATAATGGTCATTACCTTTTTTAATGGACCTATATTAATTATAAAAAATTCAATGTAATATTAGAAACATAATACATTGTATACTTTTTGAAGTGATAACACAAAGGGACATGTACTTGCAAAACTATGTCTTTAGATGACATCATTTAATGCCCCAAAAAGTTAGGTAAAATTACTTTTTCGTTACCATTTTGACAAGAGTAGAGAAGATTATACCTATGGTTCAATTTAAGCCTAGGGGGTTTGATCTACTCCCCTTAGATCAAACCCCTTGGAATTAAATCATGCTATTTTGAGGAGTCACCTACATCAACACAACATGAAAGAGCACATCCACTAAAGCAAAGTTTGCATGGTAACTAGTATTGTTTAGTTTCCTTCTTGTTTTACATTCCTTTATTGCTCTATTAGAGGTATATTAGGATTTGAGTGTAATAGCCTAATATTGTTTTGCTTTATTCTCCTATGCTCATTTTCTATTGTATACAGTCTCTATCTTAGGAATCTACTATACGTTGTGCCTTGTATACCCGCCCCATTTTATCAAATGGAGACCACCTTTTTCTAGTTTTGCTTGAAGCTTTGGCTTAGTCTTGGTCAGTTCCTTTGAGGTGATGTTCAAATTGCAAAGTCAAATATGTCCACAAAAGGTTCAAATTCTCATTCATCTAGTGAAAACATGCTTAAAATTTTCAAAGAAATCTAATCAGGTCAGGAAAAATCCCTTTGCCACAAAATCCTAAGGCTTTAAGGCCTTTAAGTTAAAACATGTTGTCACTATTCTTTACGCTAATATCTGGTCACACTAGATATCTGCACCAACATTCAATAAACGAGTTTGCGCTAAAAACCCAAGGCACTGGACTTGCACTAAAAACACCTTTCACTAGACATGTCCGGTGATTGATGAAATCTTCATTAATCCAATGTCACTTGAAAACTCCACCAATAGGCACTTAGGTCAATTATCCTAAAAATGCAGGTGACTAGATTTGCACTGATATCGTGTCTCTCTAGATATGTTCAGTCTCTGCCAAAATCTCCGCAAGCTCCAGCCGACCCCAAAATCTCCGCAAGGCAGCGGGTGCATGACACATTGTTGCTGTACTCTACCATTAATGGAGCATTAAACTGCAATAAAAATGACTTAAATAATTTGTGAACAATTTATTTTGTATTTTGAGTCCTTGCTATCTTTAACTTCTGCATTCACTGAGTGATCTATAGCAGTCTGTGGTGATTTGACTAGTTTTCGAGCTCATTTTTCAACATGTCTAATTCTTCCTTGCCTCTAGTTCTACATCTACAGGTCGGAATCGTTAAACCTGTCTTTTTATTAAACTGATAAAGTCAAGGGTCTAAAATTGATGTAATCTTTCATAGTTGAGATTTGCGTTTGGGGTTCCATTGAAAATCTCTTAGAATTACCAGATTAGGGGTTGTTGATTTGGGGTTTTGTCCAAAAATTGGGCGTATATTCAATGCATATATAGTGGTTTGAGGTTTCTTTTCTAGGTATAAACATTTCACAATTATCCCTCAAAATCCTTAGTTTCAAACTTAGACAAAAATCGCATAATACAATGTTTTAAAATCTTAGAAAAATTGACCTAAAACACACTGTGACAATCCTTTTTGTATCCTTCACGTGGAAAAGCAACTTTACTAAACCTATCCTGTAACCACTAAATTTCTACAAACATAACCCTAGGCAATTCCTGACAAAATGAAGTAATTCAAAAACTTAGTACTAAAAGGGATGTCACAGGACCTATGCTGAAATTAGATATCATTGGACATATCTAGTAAGTACCAAGAGTTTTGCTGATTCTATCAATTCTCAAAGCCCTGCAAACTAAGATACTCAAAAGCTAGTGCTAAAAGACCTCATCACCAGATCAGCATGGAAATAGGCTCTCACCGGACATATCTGGTAGCACCTGAAAACTACGTAGGTCCCGTGTCAATCAATTTCCCCGGCTAGGTATTAAGTCAGGTTTGTGCTAAAAGTAAAGGACAGTAGATCTGCACTAAAAGCACCCTTCACTTGACATATCTTGTGACTCAACAAATTCTTGCTTATCCCGTCAGGCGATAAACCCCCACTAAGGACATTGATCTCCCTTTGCGTTAGATCCAACCCACTCCAGATACATCTCACGACCCACTAAAACTCTGTTGATTCATGTTAGCTGATTTCTCTGCCATGCCCCTTGAGTTGCCAAAGTCTCGCTGATCTTGCAATGGCCAATTTTTCTACAATGTCCACTAATTGCTAAAAACCCTACTAAATATGTTAAAGGGAGATTACGCTAAAACTAACATCTTTTGCACACATCCTGTGACCTGCCAAAGATCTGCTATATCTAGTGATGACCCAAAACCTTGCTAGGTCCAATGAAGGTGTAAAACCCTACCAGCTATGTAAATGAGAAAAAATTGAAGATTTTTCTAAGGGAAAGATGCATGATATAGTGATAATTTGCATGGTTTTATTTAAATTTGAGGAATTATGCATATTAGGGTAGCATTTATTACACATATCCAGTGAGGCCATAAAAACTCACTGGACTGCTTTTCACTATTTCTTTTGGTAAGTTTGAGTAGTCAATGTTAGAGGATGGAACATCATGCAAATCTTAGGCTTCTCAAATGAATTTTAAGGGTTTTTAGGTATGAACAATGGTTTTCTTGATAGTTCTTGACATGGGATATAAATTGTAATCATCCAACTGTCTAAAAACCTAAGTCTTAGAACTCCTAGGACAACAAATTACAAGGTATACTTATTAGGTCCTATCCTGCTAGTTAGATGTCTTCTCGTGCAGTCAACATGAAGTAGGAATTTAAGGGAATTTCCCCAATAACAAAGATCACCTCAGGATGACAGAACATTGGAGATACCGACCTTGGTCACATAGACATAGAAGAATTCAGGAAGAGAGTCATAGGCCCAAACCCAACTCCACTGGCCAGGAAGATTAGAGACAATGGGATAGCAGAAGCTACTACCTTCCCAACATCAGTATAATGTCCAGAATTGGTTGTAGCTTGTGCTAACAATTATGATTAGGCCACTAAAACTATACAAGCTCTGGGTGGGCAAATTTTGACAGATCTCAGTGCCCCGTCTTTAGCAAAAATCATTGACATTCCCCCTTTCCCAAAGCTCTCCATAATGGACAAGGAAGAGGCCAAAAAGATGTATAAGAAGGACCCAGAGACTTGTAGAAAGAAGATAAATGAAGGGTGGATGAAGCATAAGAGGTTGGCCTTGACAAAACTACCTCATACACTGTACAGAAATGATTTCAAAGAGGAGGTTGAAGATTTGGTGACACTTTTAAGTAGGATCATGGGACTACCCTCTATTTCTACCTTTGAGGGATTAATGTTTACACATATTGAAGAAATTCTACATGGAAGAAAGAAAATCCATTAGGCCTAGATTTTAAGTAACAATATTCATGAGGCCTTTGTCAACTTCCGGATAGATGAAACCTTTAGATGGACTTCATATATTGTGTATGCCTTTGCAAGAACTATAGTATATCCTTGTCTATCTAAGTTGGGAAACGTTGGCAATGGAGATGGTCAACTCAAGGATTATGAATGCTACCCTCAACTAGAAGTCTCCCAATCCTTGGTGCACCATAAGCGAGTTAATGATGCATTCATTATGCATATTACTTGGATTTTACAAAATGACATGGCAAGAAGGATATCTCCTGAAGCTATAGTTGTTGTGCAAACATATGGGAGATGGTACATCCAATTCCAAAAGTTCACTTACTTGAGGACACATGGTTTCACTAGATTGCCATACAAGCTACCAAGATATCCAACTGATAAGGTGGTACTCCTAGAGCTCACAAGGTAGTTGCTCACATGTGTAGAATGGTTGAAACAATTGTACAGAGCATTAATCAAGTTTCCCATACTACTAGGAAGTGGTAACTATTCTTGTACCACTTTGGGAGTGGCAGAGCACTTAGATACAATAATGCAATTGTTCAATCTGTATTATTATCAAAAGATAAGGCATTTTAATCCATTTGGAGTAATAGAGAAGTTTGTAAGCAAAAGGCTATTTCACAAAGAGGACTTTTGGGCCAACTGTCAGGATGACTATGATGTGTTAAGGAGAAAATATTCCAAATTGTCCCTTGACTTTATTAAAAGGTTTAGCATTGTGCGAGTCCCAGACCAATTGGTAGATGATAATGATGTAATCTAAAGAGGCCCTTGGGAGGCTCTGTTTAATCAACCTATCCCATTCCCCAACTGGGTAGACTCTTAGGAAAGTTCTTTGGATATAGAAATGAGAGAGCCAATTGGGTTTAGTAAGATGTGGGTGCAGGCCCAAGTTGCAATATTAAATCAGATGGGGTGGCTCTAACCTATACAAAGCCAGAACAAGAAAAGGTTAGCAATGATGAGGAAGATCAACCTATGGAAACATACAATGTTGCAGGATAGGGAATAGCCAAAGAAGCTAATGTAGACAATAAGGAAAGTATTCCCTTGGTAGAGAAAGGAAATGCCAAGAAACATGCCCCAGACCATAATAGTAAGAACTTCCTCCTTCCATGAGAACAAGAGTAGCAAAAATAAAGAATATGCCAAGAAGAAAAGGAGAAACTTCAAAGGTAAAGAAGCCAAAAGTGTCAACCACTAATACATCTACTGTTGTCTCTGCTATGGACACAACTGCCCCTATTTCACCAGTTGCTGCAAGTACCCCAATGCCTACTCCTTCCACTCCTACATCCATCATTGCAACTGCTACTATCTCATTTTTACCCACTCCCCTCACATCATCCTTGCCATCCATTTCTTCTATTCCCATTTCATCCATTGCTCCATCCACCTTCCCTACCATTACATTCTTAAGCCTTCTTTCCCTTGCTTCCTCTCCATTCTCCCTTTCTTCCACATCCCCATCCCTACCTCCCATTTCTACCATCTTGTCACCATCACCATTCACCTTGCCATCTCTTGATCTTTCCACACCACTTTCCATCTCTTTCATGCTATCATATTCTCCTCCCCCTCCTTTTACTGTCTTTGCATCATTTCCTAACATTTCTAAATTATATCTACCTCCTACTGCAACTAATTCTTTAATGGCCATTAATGATTCTTTGACTAAACTGTTTAATGCCCCCATAAAAGTACCAATGCCTACACCTCTTCTAGTTCCCTCATTGCCAGGCATCAAGAAAATATGTGCAGAATTGGACTCTCATGAACGTATAAATAAAAGTGACACTACACAAAACCTCCTCACAGATTCTAGTGTTGCATATATCATAAACATAGAAGACAATCCTAACAAAGGGGTCAGTGATTCAGTTTTGGAAATTGCATGGTCAATGATGTAGTCTTGGAAATTACACAACAAGGTGTGACAGAAAATTTATAATAATTGGAGCAGCCTGAATCACCAGTTAAAGATGTTGAATCTGATGAATAGATCGAACAAGCACTAGATTAGAATGAATTAGATGACAGAGGAGCAGATCAGGCCTTGGAGGAAGGGAATGTTAATATGGATGATTCTTTGAATAATAGAGATAATCACATTGACTCTCCTAAACATTCTTCTACTCTACCAGATTGGTTACAAAAGAGATTAAGTAATAAACATCCTGAGGTAGAAGTCATGTCATTAGAATTTGATACTTTCTTTCCCAGATTGGATAACCCAAAGAAGTAGAAGAAAGCCAAAGTCTAATCTAAAATTTATAAGGATGCCATAGGTTCTCACATTATAGAAGTGGTTGTCCTACCACCATAGGCCAGCATAGAAGGGTAAAAGTACAAAGTTGTGCCACACTTTCAGCCGATTTATTAGCAAAAGTGTTCAAATTTAAGTATTTCTAACTAAAAATCAATTTTGGTCAAACATATGATCATGTAAGATTCATTCTAGTTAAGTTAGATATGTCCACAACTTTTCCAACTAAAATTGTTGGCTAAATGCATATGTAGCACCACTGTGAGGCCAATTTACCAAAATAATAAAATTATTTCAAAAACTTGATATTTCTAAAACTTCTACTTGTGTAAATAACATTTTTTAAAAAATATAAAAATATCCTTTTGTATATCTATAAGTTTAGTTTTCAAAAATATATATATTTTAATAGTTTAATTATTATTTATATTTTCCTTTCTATTTTTACTAAAAGTAGGTTATCAGCACAAAACATTAGGTCGATTACCATGTCAAGGAAAAATAATAAAACTTATTAAAAAAAAATTGAAAAAAATATGATGCACTAGATAAAAGAATCTATATCAAGATTGCATATTTTTTTTAGATGAATAGTTAATATGAAAGTTGACGTTGAATGGAAACAACTACGTTTTAACACACACACATTTTATTATTTATTTAAAATATATATTTATCGAAAGTGGAAAAAATATATATCCATGCACTAAAGTTTGAAGTTATAAATACACACAAAAAAATTGATGAAAAAAAAAATTACTATATAAAGATTGATGTCTCATGCAACTAAATTATAGTGTCAATTTATTAAAAACTATATTCAAATAATTTTTTAATTTTTTTAAAAAAATACAAACATAAAATATACTAAAAAATAAATATTTTATTAGTTTACATCATTTAAAAAATCAAAACATATATGTCACTTTTTAGTGATTCAAGTTCAAAAGTTGGATCAACGTTGGTCTTTTTCTTTATAAAAGTGTGACACAACTTTGTGCTTTTACCCAGAAGCTGTAAGACCTAAGGATTACACAATTACAACCATCAACTTGGGGCCTACATCAAGGGAATAGGAAATTGATGAATTCAAAGGGTCAATATCCAGCATCCTAGACATGTTGAATAAAGACAAAATGACCAAACAATAGTTGAAGCAACAAAATGAAGAGCTCAAAGCTCGTATCATAATGAAACCAATAAATGCAAATAGGGAAACAGAGGTAGCACCCTCTCTTCTTTTCAAAGAGGAGTTGACAAATTTTAATAAGATTAAGACCACTACAGTAGCCACAGATGAATGGTTTCATAAATTCTATGCAGAAGGATGTGAAGTGATTCTTTTTCTACCTATTGAAGTCTGAATGGGAGGAAGTCAATAATGATTGTACTACATTTGAAGACTACTACTCCCATATACATCCTAGAGTGCAGTTCATGGCTAATCTTCCTGAAGAAGTTTTGTTAGCAAAGGGCATCTTGACTCATGATAGATTAGATAAGCCTAAACAGTGGTTGGAGTTACTTGGATTGAGAAATGAAGTTTTTGATAAGGATAGAGATTCTTTCAGCATAGTAAGAGCCTAGATTATGGAGGTAATTTATAAAATAAATGATGTATTAAGAGCCTGTACAAATTTTGATCTCGATGATATGGCCCCCATAAATATGCAGGAATGTAAAGATAAGCTGCATCATGTTATTCCTGGAGAGTCACCACTTAATATAATAGGCAAATTGGAAAAAGTTAGTGATCTATGGCCTATGTTTGTGGAATTCAAAAGAAATAAAAAAACAAGAGATGTAGTATACTACAAATTTTCACAGGACATTGACAAGATGAGGTTTAAAATAGACTATATCAAGGATCCAGATCCATCAGACATAAATCCAGCATTGTCAACACTTACAACCCATAATAACAGAGAAGCAAAGAAGAGCAAAGTCAACCTGGATGAGGAGGATCAATAGAATATTCCAATTCAAATATTGAAATCTCGTTACTCCATTTCAACTCAGATTTCAAGGGTCATGTGACCTTATTTTGACTTTATTTTGTCTTGTAAATTGTCTCTTCATCATATAGAGCTAAATGTGTAGTTATTTTGTCCAAATTCAATGTATTTAAAAGTTGTATTTTGCCCTTTTCCTAAAGGACAACTGTAAACATGAAAATGTAACAAAATGATATATCTCATTAAATGCAACGTAAATCTAGGCCATTGGTGTTGAGATAATCTCCACCATCCATCAAAAACTTGGTATGGTGCTTCCTCTATAAAAGGGCACCACTTTCTCTCATTGTAATAGACTCTTGATAGTGAATTGCTGAGACTACCAAAATTTTGATTAATAGAAAGAAAGATTTATAGGTTATTGGGAATTTGCATATTGTGTTGGCTATTTTGGTTTTCATAGTTCACTTCAAATCTAGGATTAATTAAATGTGTTATTGCAATGTTGAATGAATGTTAAAGATATCTGATGAGTGCTTTGGTCCATACTATTGGTGCTTGCTGATTGTAAGATATTGTGCATAGTTAGCCTGGGCCCATTTATTGAATTCAATTTGATTACATTTCATAAGTTAAATTATGCTATTGTTTGGGTATTTAATGAATGAATGTGATTTGAAAATCTTAAGATTCCTTTGGTGATTGCATCATTTTTGCAAAATTATGGCATCTACAACCTGATAAAGTAGAAAGTGGTTTATTGAAAGCATTTGTCTATCAACAACATTTTCTTCATTGTGATTGTCACTTAGGATTTCATCTTCTTTTCTAAACCCTTTACCTTTTGCATTTTCTTTATAAATAATTATTAGATTTAGGTTTCTGAGCAGCAATCATATTCCAAATCTGCTGAGAATTCCATAGGGTTTTGCACATCTTGTTGTCATAGTTTCATCAAACCCTATTAGTTGCATGTAAGTCCCCTTGTTGGTATAGATGGTACATTCCACTGAAGTTATTCCTGCAAGCTAAGACCTAGCTGTATAAACCTTGGGGCAGTCCTATCTAGGATAGGATTCCTTTCAAGAGAGGTGAGATACCCTACATTTCATCTGCATTGTTGTGTGCTAAAACCACCATCAACACTATGGATGGTCTAAGTTGTCATCAGAAGAATCATCAAGGTCAAGTGTGTCCATAATATCAGGAGGAAAGTGAGAGAAGGAGAACAACCTTGCATGGTGATCTACCTTTCCCAAAGCTACCAAATTGTTGTTGTTCAACTCTATAATATTAACTAAGTCTAGGGAGAAATGAACTATCATTCTCTTCCCTGTGTGAGTAATCTAATACACTGATAAGAGATTAGTTGAAAGAGAAGGTATACTTAGAACATTTGTGAATGTTCCACCTTCAATTTAAATATACCCTGAGGCCCTAAAACTATTGTTGGAGTGTTATCACCCAAAGTGATGGAAGACATGCAATAAGGCTCTGAGGTAGAAAAATCAACCTGTGAAGAACCCATGTTGTACGAGACACCTGAGTCAATGATTCAAGATAGAGTTGATGAAGATGCAATTGTAACTAGAGCCCTACCCTTAGATTTCTCTTTACATTTTTCTTTTTCCTTAGAATTTTCTTGGGTTCATGAGGAGACTTTGATGGATTCAAGAAACCCTATATTTTTCTTCTCAAGAAGATGTGTGAGGTGGTCAATCTGTTTCTTCATACATTTGTGTTCATCATGGCCAAGTTTCTTGCAATAGGCACACTTAACTTTCTCTTTCATAGGTTTCCTTGATTTGAAAGTATTTTAGTGTTAGATTTAGATGGTTCAAATTTCTGACCTTCCTTGGTCTCCTTGTCCTTTTGATAAATTTTTTCCCCTTTGTTTGTTTGAAGCATGTTGTCATTTACCATTCCCATTAATGAGGGCTTGACGTTTTGAGGACTTCAAACTGCCCATATGTCTTAACTTATCTTGCTCCCTAGTCAAGTTGGCAATAAAGTCATCTAGAGAAGGCATTTTCCATGTGGCTCTAAGAGATCTTTTGGTAGAGTAGAAGATAGATACAAACATAGAATATTCAAGACCTAATTTGGAGAGTATAGAAAGAACAAGTTGATCATCCTTTTTATCTATTCCACATTCATTCAACAACAATCTCAATGATTTGATCTTAGTGAAGTAATCCTCTAGAGTGTCAAAGGAACTAGGACTCAAGCTTATGATTTTCTAGCTCATGACCTCTCATTTCATCTACCTTCCCAAAGATTGTTTATAATACTAGCCAAACTTCATTAGGTGTTTTCAAGGCTTCTACATGAAAAAGTAGTTCAAGAGACATATTAAGACACAAAAATACAAAGGCTTGATCACATTTGTTAAACCATTTTTCTTCAACTTCATCATCATTAGGTTCTTTCTCAATGTCAATTGTTACCCTATGTAGCCCTTTGTTTTTTAACACAATTTGTACTTTTGATTTCCATTCATGATAATTAAAGGGTGTTAAAGGCATGAGACTTTGATTTGAATCCATTCTTTGAAGTAGAATTTTGTAGAAAATTAGAAGTGTGGAAATGAATGCTGAAGGAAATGTGGAAATGCACAAGACACGACACAAGAACACCCCCTTGTTTCAGTATTGTAGATCCCCCCTTGAATTTTGGTACTTTATAATCTTAGTGCATAGGCATGTCCAATGGAATGAAAAATGGCACTTTATAACGATACTGTGAAATGTTTCCAATGGATTGAGCTTGAAAAATAAGCACTTTAAAAAAATGGATCTCAATTACACGTAGCCAATCAAAAATTGCAATGGTTTCAATATTTTCCCATATTACCTAAATTTGCACTCATAATTTTTAAAAAATACCTTTCAGATGGAAAATAAAGGGAGGCTCGAAGCTGGAGTTAATCCCTTTCTAGTAGGGTGCAACTATACCATATGACTGAGGGGCTAAGGATTTTGGTGGCCCTCCCTTCTCCCTTGGGAGTGATTGCTGATGTCAGTAAATCTTCCCTTTTTCAATGAACACTACAAGTTGTGCCTCGGTGGAAATTGACACCCATTAAATAGGGGATTTGACATCTTGAAATGCTTTCCAAACAAGGGGAAAAATTCTTGTTGCTTCACCTAAAATAGGGGTTCCTTCAATGCCTTGTTGAATTAGCCTAAAACACCCCTCCCACACTTGGATTAGGCCTGAAATGCCCTTCGCACACCTGGATCAGGCCTAAAAACACCCTTCACATGCCTAGATCAGGCTTGAAAATGCCCTATTGCACTTGTCAATTAACCTTCCAGATTCCCCTTCTTCATCCAAGAAAGTCTATCATCTTGCTATGCATTGATCTGTGATAAGATGCAATGGATCCACTTCTATTGGACTTCATCCCTTCACAGAGTACACAGAAACACAAAACATAGAAAACAAAATTGCAGGCACCTACATTTTTTAACAATACACTTATAGATAATACTGAATAAAATAATCGAAAAACAAAAATGGCTCTTATACCATGTGGAATTTGCTGAGATCACTAAATAAATTCATATACATAGATTGAGCCATATAAGAGAAGAAAACACACACTCCTATTTGCAAGATGGATTAAAAAAAACACAGAATGCAAATAGAATAGATTATTACACATGAAATATTGGATTTAACCACTATATGCATTTACCATAAGATATGTACAATATATAGGTGAGAGAAGAAGGAACCACCATATAGAATTAGTGGAGAAGACTAGAAGTCAACTCACACTGGTGACGAGTTCACTTCCTGAAGACTTGCATGTAGAGGTAAGTGAACTCTCACTATCTGGGACACCTAACTAGGCTTAATACCATGTGGATTTATCCATGTGCATGTAAATAACACATGAGATAATATATACACTAACAAAAGAATGGGGAAAATTGTATTTTCATGTTCATAATTATTTAAAAGATATGTGAAATAATCTAGTTTCACATTGGTGAATTGAAGTAGTGTCTAAAAACTATATTTCAATAATAATATTAGAAGTGATTGACATTATATGTCATATCCCTATTCAAGAATTGCCAAGTGAACTACCTAGACCTATAATAATTGTATATTTATTTTTTATTTGAGTAACAAGTGTATTTCATTTCTATATCACAACATAAGATTGTTGTTGTTTACCTAGCATACTAGGATATTTGGATCAACTAGGTGCAAGTAACTCATAAAGATACAAGTAATGAAAAATATGGATTGAACATAAACTAAGAAGTTATTTTGAGCATAAATAGTCTAATTAGTGGTTTAGATATGACAAACACATTTATTTTGATAGTAGCATAGTTCAATCAATCTAGTACTTAATATATTTTACTTTCTTATAATTAGGTGTGAAGTTTGTAATAAGAAGAAAATAAATATGACATCAAGATATTTAACCAATTTGATTGTAATTAATGCAATTTTAAATTAATTTTTTACAAAGTAGAAATATATATTGGTTGCATGATAGCTATCTATTACACAATAGACTAATTAAGTACTATAAAATATTATTTAATTGTTGTGATTACTTTTATGTCAGAACACTAGACCTATCTTTTGTAATAGTCTATATATCATTAGGTTGAAACAACAATAGTTTGTTCCACTTTTTAGTGTTATTGGGCCATCAAAAGCAACATTTTCAGTATTCAACACATTGTGTCAATTATACTAAACAAAAAATCAAGAAGTTTAAGGATGAACTGAACTAATGGGTTGTGGCATTTTATAGGTAGATTCAATTGATAAATATTTTGATTTTTTAAAAGAATTATTTCCATAATTTTAGTCTTTTTTATTGGCATTTTACCATAACACAACTCTTACTACAAATAAATAGTTCCACATTTTTTTGCAATTAGATCATTAACTCCAATATCTACTACATTATTTTTTTTGTAATTTTTATTGAATATTTTAGCTATTATTAATTTTTAATTGGTACTAGCAAATATTCTAGACCTATATTTTATTGTAACACATTTCTCTTTGTGTATACATAAAGGGGACACAATTAAGACTCTAGGTCTTCTACAACCCTTATCTATCCCTGGTGAGTGCTGGAAGGAGGTATCTATGGATTTCATCATAGGTTTGCCCATATTTGAAGGAAAAAATGTCAAAATGGTTGTGGATTGTCTTGCTAAATATGTATACTTTTGTTCTTTGTTGCACCCATTGATAACAAGCATTGTAGCAACAACCTTTATGAATACTATTTAGAAACTACATGAGACTCCTTGAAAGTAATAGTATGGGACCATGATCCTATATTTACAATTAAGTTTTAGATTGACTTATTTTCATGTTTGGGCAATCAGTTTGCTTGTAGCTCCTCATATCATCCCTAATTTGATGGTCAAACTAAGGTGGTCAACAAATTCTTGGAAGGGTATCTTCGATGTTTTTCTTCAAATAAACAAGAGAGATGGGTGCAATGGCTACCACTAGCAGAATGGTGGTATAATACTTCCTTCCATATGTCTTGCAAGATGTCTCAATTTTTGGCTCTATATGGGTACTAGGCACCATCAATCACCTGAGGGCACAACCAACGGTTTGAATAGTTGAAGAACATATTCACCATCAACAAGAGGTACTTGCTAGTCTTAAAGAGAACCTAGTAATGGCACAAAATAGAATGAAGCAACATGTTGATCAACACCATAGTGAAATGACTTTTGAAGTGGGAGATTGGATCTTTGTGCAATTACAACCATATAAGCAAATGTCTCTAAAACAACAACAAAAAGATAACAAGATTGTACCCAAGTTACATATGTTCTAAAATATTGGCAATGTAGCATATAAATTGGAGTTACCCATGTCAACAAAAATTCATCCAATTTTCTATGTTTCATGCTTAAAGAAGGTTATTGGAAAAACATTCATAGCACAGAATGAGTTACTAGAGCTTGATGAGAAGAAAATAATAGTTTTGTTGGAATAAGGTGCCATTAACCTTGTAAATTATAATATTGTATTTTATTCTATTTATTATTTGTAATTTGTAATTACACATAACGGGATGAGGTAGTTTCACTGGCAATGGTAATTCCGGTGTTACCAGTGGTAGTAATGGAGTGACATTTACTGTTGGCAATTGTAAACCTCATGAGTAAATGAGTCTAGGTACCACCTTGGGAGAATCTACTATTTTTATCATGTATGACAACTATCATAATGTTTGGTGGGCACATGTAAAGAATCTATGACTACTACAAGTTGTCATAAGATTCTATGACACTATGATACATATGATGTATATTATTAGTTGTATATATACTATATTTAGCCCCAGACACCCATCTTGCTAATCTTGCATGCCAATACCATTATCCTTTATTATTCAGATACTAATTAAGCCATGAGCCTCCCATTATCCTTTATTATCTACTATTTTAAATGTCGCGATCCAAAGGAATCTGAATCACTCAAGATTATTTAAACGCTGAGTTCAGACACCTCACTCTAATATGATATATTATCTATGAAGATGCCACTGCTAAAAGGTAACCGAAGGGTGCTGGATGTTGCTTCATCAAGAATGGTGGACAGGACAATGATACAACCTCATAGGACAACACATATGCTATTCTTCCAGTTTATCAATTATAAGTATTTTTCCATTCATACCTTTTTTCTAGATAGACGAGAAAAATGAGCATAGGGTGGGATCACAAAATGTTGTGGATTGAAATATGATGTTCTCCTCCTGGAGATTTTGATTATTTTGAGAGAGCTAATAGCATAGAAAATAATAGAACTAAAAATTTTATAAAGAACATAGGTATCAATATGATAGGGTTCAACAGGGTGATATTCTAAACCTTTCTAATCCACCACATTTCCTCATACCTCTACTCAATGCAACATTACTAGTAATGTTGTGGAATCATGTTGAGTTGTTATTACATATTTATAGCTCTAAGAAACTTTTCAAGGATATGCAACTTATCTTGAAGCTTATGTTCCCTATCATCTTGAAACTTATGATAAATTTTAATTCAACTAGCCCTTAAGTAGTTACAATGCTCTTGATGCGTCTGAAGAGGAATTCGCTATTGTTTATCAAAGCTTATAGTTTTTATCTTCAAAATTTTATTGGACTCAGATGTTGTTCGAATGTAAATTTCACAACTTTCTTTGTCTTAATAAAATCATTCTGATGGGTTATTTGACCAACTTAAAACTAAAAAATTGAGTAATATATATCATCGATTAAAGGCATTACCTACTTTGCAATTCAGAGGGAAAAGCTTGGAAGATGATAGCAGTGCCCCCAAAATAATTTTAATTTAATGTGTTCATGTTGATATACAGAGACCTACAGTAGACTGCAATAGAAATAAAGAGAAATAGATTGCAATAAAGACAAATATATTGGAAACTAACATGCATATTGTAGTTTGTTATTATTTACTAGTAAAGAAATCCAAAAACAGTATAGTCCACATATAAGAAACACGAAAACCATCATGCATGAAAACATCATGAATGGTCATTGTACTTTTTCTTCCCACTTATTATGGTGTCCTAAAATCTGCTCTTAAATCTTGTCCATCAACCCCTCTTTCTTCCTTGGATACTTTTCACCTTTTTTATCATGGTGTACATGAATCTTTCCTTTGATCACATCGTTAAGCCCGCCTTTCTTTTTCTTCATCTCTTCTTTTGCTCCACCTTCCTCATCAGTAGACTACACATATAAGATACAAACATCACACTCATACAAGCAAAAAAAAGTAAGTGAAATTAATTTAGAGCTCCTATAACCTAAAACTATATTCAAATAGTATTATCAAAATAATATTCTTATAATTCTTAAGTATCCTATTTAGAGCTCTTCAAACAGGGGGCACAAATCTAGTTAACTATTAGGATCTCTCTTCTATGAACTATTGATATTTCTATTGATAATCTTCCACCATTCAGTTTTCTCACAAGGTCATCAGTCTCAAAGTGGGTCAAAAAGATATTCACAAATGTATTCCATAGGATATTTATAGGCTCTACATCTAACGTATTTTGATTTATCCACCCAGGTCATTGAATCTAAAACTGAATAATTATGCACATCCATCATTTTAATCTTTTTTTCATTTTTTCTCTCTCTAATTTGGCAATAGGCCATTCTATATGAGCACACATCTTGTAACTGCCAAAAAAATTTGGTAGTGCTAATAAAAAAAAATTTCTTTGGTAGTCCTTCCTTTTTTAGTCATCCAAAAAAAAATCCTCATAATTGGCCAATCTTTATTAAAAAGAATTGTAGATGTATAAAAGTAACCGCCATGATAGATGAATTAATTCACAATTACTAAATAAGGTATAATTTTTATTTTAACCACTGTCACCAGTTTGTAAAGGCCGCCAGAGTTAATGTCTACGTTATTTTTAGTATATCATTATTTTTAGTGTGCCATTTCAGTAATGCATTGTCTGTCATTTCACTTGATTTATGTGTGAATTATCGTAGAGAACTATGATTTTGGTTCACCCAATAGATGGGACAACGAAAAGTGCTCAGATGCAATAGGTAAAGTTTTGGATCAATTGGACAAGATAGACATGTATAGTCTCTACACGTAAATGCATTCACACAAACACATCAACAAATGTAAAACGGGGGAACCAGTTCAAATATTCAACTAATAACCAGGTACACTTCTATTTCTTAATGCTAAGCATATTTTTTTTTCCATTGTGATCCAATCTCATAATGAGTGAAGCAAACTAAAACTCACATTCTTTTTCAGAAGAATCTCACTTATTTTTTACACGACTACTATTGTTACACATTTTTTAGTTCTTTAGGATGCTCGGTGGGTATGATCCTTGTCTTGGTGACTATGCCCAAGTGTATTACAATAGATATGATGTTTAGAAAGCCCTTCATGTCATCTATGGCTCACACCTTAGAAATTGGAGCATATGCAAGTAAGATTTTTTCTCAACACTGGCAATCACATATGTACACTAACCTCAAAAATTGCGATAAATTTCTCTTTTAACATCACGGCATTACTTCTTTTATGGTTGAAATCATTTTCTAGTGAGCTTTAATTAAAATAAAGAGATTTTCACAAGATGCAGCCATGATATCTTCAATGCGTGGAACTGGTCAGACACCTGATCTCAATTGTCAGCCTATCTTAAGCTTATTAAGGCGGGTCTTCGGATATGGGTTTACAGGTATTTCTATTGATTTATGTCAAGGCTCTCCCTCCATCCCTTCGAAGCGATGTTAATGGCGATTTCAAACTTCATCAATGTTCAAAAGTGATAAATAGTATTCTTATTGCCAAAAACTTACCTGTGACTACTAAACAGTTTAATATTTAAAAATAGCTATAATAATGATGCTAAATCTTTCATAATTAATGTATTTAATAGTGGAGACACAGATGGACAGATTCCAGTGCTATCAACAAGATACAATCTAAATGCTCTGCAACTTCTGAAAGGTCCTTGGTGGCCATGCTATTATCAGGGGCCGGTGAGAAATTAATTCAATTACCATACATAACTAAAAAACTCAATTCAATCCATTTAAAGAGTTACAGACTTGCACCAATGGATAATTACAGGTAGGTGGGTGGACTTAAGAATATGAGGGCTTGACATTTGCCATGTTTAGAGGCTCCCGTCATGCAGTGCCAATTTCTAACTGAGGCCAAGCTTTGACTTTCTTGAGCTCATTTCTTTCAAGGACAACTCTGCCCAACGGAGGACAATGACAGTCCTCTAAATTAATATATTATTTTTTTCCCACAAACATATTTCATGCCTAAAATAGAAGGGCTATTCCTAAACATCATCCATTTAAACAGTCAAAAGTCAATTTTAATCTATAAAAATAAAATAAATATTTACGACTTTCAAATGTGGATGAAATGTAAAATTTCAATAAAAATAAGATAAATATTTACCACTATTAGATGTGGATGAAGTTGGGGTTTTCTTCATTTGTACATATATGAAGTGTGTAAATATTGACTTTTAGCCAATGGAGAAGCTCTGGAGTAAGAGCCACAACAATAAAATACTTCTTTTCTATTTTTTTTAGGAAAATTCTTTGTATAGAGAACAATTGATGATTGGTAGTGTACTTATAGCAGGCTCCCCCACCGCCATATCACTTAACTAGATCTTGTCAAGGAAGGATTTCCTAGATAAATTTGGGTTTCTCAGATCATTTTTTAACTAATTGAATATATTTGTCTCCTTTTAATAGGAGCTTTGGTTTTTATCCAGTGGCAATGATGGGAATGTTGAATTTGTTTTTTCCCTTTTGACTAGAGCTTCAGTGTTTTTTAGTACCAATAATGGTGATATTGTAAAGCAATTTGGCATGCACTACATGATGATAACTTGTAGTGTTAATCAGTCTGTGTTTAATTTGATTTGCAGTATGAATAACAGTTATTTATCTATAAACATCTTAATCAAATTATTACACTACAAATTTCCATATCCATGGTCATTAAGTTTTCAGAGGGAAAAAAACAAATGAATGCAGATTACTCATAATCTCTTTACCAACATCCTTATACTATGGTTTTATGTAAACACTGGTTTCAAACAAGTATTCTAAATTAGATAGGATTAGACATGACACTATAAAGATGAAATTTAGATATACTCCAGCATTTGAACTTTGGAGGTGAACTACATTTAATTATTATGACTGTGTTTAGGCACTCACATTTTGTAGGAAAGAGAAGCTATGGAAAAACATTTATTTCATGCTTCTTATAAGAATATATTTAAAATTAATAATATTTAGGAGAAATAGAAGATTGTGAATATGATAGTAGTCATAATTTCCTGCTCTTGTATAAATCAAATCCTTTGTTGGGTTATTATAGCACTTACACTGTGAAGCCAAGAAAGTATCAGTTGTCTAAAATGGTTGGTTATTATCCTTCACTTTCCTTCTTTCATTTCATTGATTAACTATTTTCTTTTGGTAATTCCTATCCATTTCATTAGAATTAAAGTTATTTGTATCTTTAATTTTATTTCTATTACTACAATCCTTCTCAATTTATCAATTTATTGCAAAGGTTATGGAATTTTACTTATCAATTTATCAATAAATACGTATTGTGCATTTCCTTTAATCATTGTATTCCATTGAATGGCATCTCTTTGAGGTAAATTATGTAAAACAATTCACATACCATGTTTATGGTTTCCACATTTTGCACACATGTCTACTACAGTAGATGTAGAAATTGATAATGTTAACATCCCCAAAGTTTTATAGAAAACATTCAAAATATCCTCTACTTACTTTTGGCTCTTCCTCTATTTTGAGTAGAGTGCATTTTCTCGACAATTTTTTATTTTATTTTTCTCGAAAAATACTGTCGAGAAAATACACTCTACTCAACATGGGTCAAGAATAAAGTAGCAGATGCTTTGAGCAGGAGGGCTCTCACCATAAATTAGATTCAATTGGAGAGTGTTTGTATTGATTTCTTAAAGACTATGTATGATGTTGATGAAGACTTTGGAGAGATCTACAAAGTATGTACTTCCTTTGGAGACAAATATCATGTTGAATACTCTAAATTTCTAATACAAGATGGATTATTTTTCAAAGGTGGACAGTTGTGCATTCCCAAATGTTCTATGAGACTAAATATAATTAGGGAGAAACACTGTGGAGCCATGGCAGGACATTATGGTCTGGATAAGACTCTTGTTCTGGTGAAGAGACATTACTTTTGGCCAAAGCTACAGTTAGATGTTAGAAAATTTGTGTAGACATGTGTGATCTATCAGAAGGCAAAAGGAAGATCTACTAATGCAGGTTTATATCAGCCATTGCCCATTCCTTCTAGACCATGGGAAAGCATAAGCATGGATTTTGTGTTGGGTTTACCTAGAACAAGGAAGGGATATGATAGTGTTTTTGTGGTAGTAGACAGATTCAGTAAAATGGCACATTTCTTGCCATGCAAAAACTACTTGTGATGCTTCATATGTTGCAGACCTATTTTTCAAAGAGATAGTGAGAATACATGGATTGCCATTGAGCATAGTGTCAGATAGAGATGTGAAGTTTATTGGTCATTTTTGGAGGAATCTTTGGAAGAAGCTTGGAACCAATTTGTCTTTCTCATCAGGTCATCACCCTCAAACAGATGGCCAGACTGAAGTGGTCAATTGGTCATTGGGAAATCTGCTCAGATGTTTGACAAGACAACATGGGGAGAAATGGGATAACATCCTGTCATAGGCAAAATTTTCTTATAATGACACCATCAATAGGAGTATAGGAAAGTCACCTTTTCAGGTAGTATATGGTATCCATCCCAGAGGTATTTTGGAGTTAAGAGATATACCTACAGGGGAGTCTATTAGTGCAGATGGAGAAGCTTTTGTAGTAGCAATCAAAGAGGTGCATGATCAAGTCAAGACCCAACTCCAGCAAACTACTTTGAAGTACAAAGAATATGCTGATAAAAAGAAGAAAGATGTACAGTTTGATGTTGGAGATTTGATATTGGTTAATTTGAAGAAGGAAAGACTCCCAAAAGGAAAATATACTAAGCTCATGTAGAGGAAGATTGGACCATGTCAGATTTTGAAGAAATGTGGACAGAATGCTTATGAAATCCAACTTCCTTCTGATCTTGGATTGTCACCTATTTTCAATGTGTGTGATTTGACACCATACAAACATAATGTAGATGTCAAATAGGAACCACTACAGGGCGCAGCAGAAGATGATATTCCTAAGCATGATCCACCTAAATTACAGAAGATTTTAGACTCAAGAATGGCAAAGAAGACCAGAAACAAAGAGTATAGGGAGTACTTGGTAGCTTGGCAAGGGAAACCTGATTCAGAGGTAGTTTGGATCACTGAAGAATAGACCATTCAACAAAGTGCAGATCTTCAAACTCTCATCTCAAGTGGACTTGAGATTTCTTCTCTCGAGGAGTATGGTGCAGGAGCACCCCACGAAGACTAGGGTCTTATGCAATTTATGCATTTTCTATATTTAATGTAATAAGGTCTATTTGACCAGACTTGTCATTGGTATTTGTAATTTGGTTTTTGTTTGTAATCCCTAGGACACTTATCGAGCTATCATGATAAGGTTGTTAGTTTGTTAGAAGTTTGTTATCTCTCCCAGCCATTTGGAATTGTCTCCCAGCTGCTGGGAATCAAGTCTATACTACTGTTGGTAAGTAGTAAAATAGCTTAGCTCAGATCGATTGGAGATATAGATGGATATAGATTGATGAAGATAGATTGAGATTTCTATAAGAGGCTGAGAAGTTCTAAAGTTGTGAAATTAGGTATCTATATCAATTTCTGGAAGCAATAAAAGAAGATCCTATTTTGTGTTCGATTTCCTTGTGTAGTCAATTTTTTGGTTTGCAACAGAGATGGGTTCTTTAATCCATTCCACCGATTGATTACTTCGTAATTGGTGGAATGGCTATATATATTAGATTAGGTTTTTTGTTTTGTTTCTGTGCATTTTGTTTTTGTAGGATCAAGTTTTACAGCATGCTGAGATGAACCCTAGCATCCTCATGTGCTAGGTTGTGAAAGTTAGAAAATCCGTATGTTTGTGGAGAACTGTTTAGTGAAGCCGCGCGGGTTTTAGTCGTGCGTAGCGGCCTCGCAGATAATTAAAATTTCTATGTTTGAACTATTTCCAAAGATTCAA
Source organism: Cunninghamia lanceolata (assembly GCA_027924645.1). NCBI lineage: Eukaryota > Viridiplantae > Streptophyta > Pinopsida > Cupressales > Cupressaceae > Cunninghamia > Cunninghamia lanceolata. The sequence continues at coordinate 28,433,960 of BSBN01000261.1, read as the reverse complement.
TGGGTTTTCGGTTCAACGGTGATAGCAGATAGTACATCAGGTTCTGCAGTTGATTAAAGTCAGGTAGAAAAGTCTTTGTTTGAACCTTTGGCAAAAGGTTCAACGGTTCGCAAGTAAATCAGGTTCATTTTGGCTCGATGAATTCTTTTATTGGCATTTTACCATAACACATTTTTTATTTGTAAGGAGGGATTTTTTAGGCTAGCCCAACACCAGTCGAGGTCATAAGGGGGACCTCCTCCCAATCCACATATTCAACTTAGATCACTTATGCAACATAGAAGCCACAATGGAAGTCCAAGAGCCACAACTTGGAATTCCAACTATAGATATCACTTGGGGGACTTGAACTTGGATCTCATCTTGAGACCCTTATGGCCTTGGCATTTAAACACAACCCCTTTGACAACCATAAGACAATCTTTACCACAAATGAATAGTTCCACAATTTCATGCAATTAGATCAATAACTACAATATCTACTATACATATATTTTTTGTAATTGTTTATAAAGTATTTTATTTGTTATAAATTTTTAATTGGCACCAATAGAAATTCTAGAGCCATATTTTACTGTAACAGATTTCTCTTTGTATATATATACATACATACATATACATATACAATATATAATTATTTTTTCCTTAGAATAAGGAAGTCCATGTGGAGTAGAGTGCATTTTCTCGACAATTTTTTATTTTATTTTTCCCATTGTCTTCGATAATGGTAATTACTTTTTTTAATGGACCTATATTAATTACAAAAAATTCAATGTACTATTAGAAACATAATACATAGTATACTTTTTGGAAAGCTAATACAAAGGGACATGTACTTGCAAAACTATGTCTTTAGATGACATCATTTAATGCCCCAAAATGTTAGGCAAAATTACTTTTTCATTACCATTTTGACAAGAGTAGAGAAGACTCTACCTGTGGTTCAATTTAAGCCTAGGGGGTTTGATCTAATCCCCTTAGATCAAACCCATTAGAATTAAATCATGCAGTTTTAAAAAACATGATTTTAGGAAAAAAATTGAGGTGGCCTAGAATTGGGACACACTATTGTGCTTTTACCCAATAGACAATGTTATCACTTCAAAGTACAACTATGAATTTTATACCATTTGAAAACTATTTATGTACAATGATTTCACAATCTCATCTTTTAGGAAAAAACATATTTATTTAAACATGCTTATATAAAGATCATAGAAACCCTGCAATGCATGTCATGATCAACCAACATATATTACTTATAGTACAAATAATAAGTAAAGTTAGAAATATCAATTATATTAAACTCATGTAAATTGATACCTATCATGATGAACTAACAAGATTATTTGTTGATGTAAATATCTTATAAATTTAGGGAAAGAGAGCATCATGTGAGTACTTTTCCTCCAACCACATATCCCAAGGGGATCCCACATACTCTACCTCGAAGATGTGGGACCATCCCTTAAAAGATAAGATCATGAAATAGTGTTACATGAGAGAGAGTGTGTGTGTGGTATAGTTTCTAGGTAGCTATGTAGTTTGAACTTATTAAATGAAAACTATAACCTTGTCCTAGTAATTACAAAATGTGAAACGCTATTTTGTATCCACTAATTAAATGGCTAGACAATACAAGTTACAAATTTATTGAGCTCCTAACATAGTGATTGTCTTATGACTCCTAAGATAAGTGCAAGCATAATGTTTCTAATACACCCTTATAGTACTAATGATATGTACCTAGATGAGGTTTTATTCACCTATATCCAATTCATAAAACACTCTTTCCACTTAAGCTAGACCATGGTCCACTACTAAATCTCATTCATAAGTAAAGAAAGTTTAGAGTTATTTAAAAGCATGTGGGGAAATTATGAGATGACAATGTTTTGTGGGTACCTCATAAGCCTCTCATATTATCATCCCATGCAACTACTTTCCACTTCACATACTTTCTCACACATACATACAATAGAGTAAATTGATCATTTGAATGTATAATTGATATAATAGGGATTTATTTTTCATTTATTAGTTGTTCTAATTTCAATTGTTAAACTTTTAGTCTTTTATAACAATTTGTAGGAGTATACCCTATTTCTTTCCAAGCTATATAATTTCACCTATACTTAAGATTTTTTTATGAGAAAACCACATATTAAAACTAAGATTTTCATGAAGCATACACCCAAATCCTCAAAAAATAGAGGTGGCATGGTACCATGCCCTAAACTCAGACTATCAAAGATAGAATCAAAATAACCATGTGGGACTATAAAAGGGAACAACTGTATAGAACAAATAAAACATGCTCCCATGAGAGAAAAAACTTCAAAATCACTAGATCTTAATAGATATAGAAGGAAAACAATACAATATGACGCCCAAAAATTAATGTGTTTTCTTCTTTTCCAATCATGCATATTTTTCATCTTCATTGATGCTCTTGTTGCTTGCTTAATCAAGTTGCTTACATTGATAATGAATGATGTTCTAAAATTCCTATTTGTTATGATATTGCTTTGAAATATATGCAAAAATTAGAAAACTTGTAGACCACTTTGATGGGTTGACCTCCAATAATTGGAAGAATAATATATGAATTCATTATTAGAAGTTATGATAACTTACAAGAGCCTTCTCTTCCATATTTTTTGGCATAACTATATAGGGACATACCCCTTCATTCTAATTAAGAGTGCTTAAAGAAGTAACTAAAACTAATTCTGAGAACCAAGATAATGGAAAGACTATCAAACATGAGATTACAAGTGAGAACAAACAATTTGTATTAACAAATAATAGTTATAAATAGTAGATGTTGCATACCCAACTCTCTACGAAACAAGGATAAGTGGCAATCTTCAAAGTAAGAGAATAGCGTAACTACCCTAGGAAATAGAGGTGATGTGTCAAGTCTATTGACACCTATTACAAGTGATTCACCAAGTTGAAAATGTCAATTGGCATGTGCTATAAGTCACCTAACTATGATTGAGTTACTGTTAACTCATGGAGTTATACACCAACACACCCCCTTAAGCATAGCTTAGGTAAGTTTATGAATGATGAGTCCTGGTAGTGCGCCATTTTAGGTACTCATTTACAAATGTATCTCTAAAAAAATGGAGAAAGAAAGAAAACCGTGTGGGAAAAAACTTTCCTCCAAAAAAGAGAGAAAACAAAGAGAGGACTAGAGAACCCCCCAGAAGATGATGATTCCGATGTCGATTTGGATATAGATATGTAGAACTCTTGAAGCATGTCGAAGTTGTGAAAGTTTCCCTTCTCTTGATTTCAAGAGATTTTAGCAAATTGATTGAAGTAAGTAGTGTTTTAAAGGATAAAGACCTGGATGTAGGTCTAAGAAATGTACAAAATAACTGAAGACAAGGATGTGCATATGTGCACATACGAATTAGGTAAGAATCAATGTGATTCAAGTTGTAATGTTGCAACCTCCTGAGTACACTTTATAGATCAGTGTGATTACATTTCACTTTTACACTTTCAATATCTTGACACTATATGAGTGTTTTTACAAACTAAGAATGCAGGTAGAGTTCAATTTTTCTACTATATCGAACCAACTGAGCAGAGATAAGAGTTTACAGTAGGCTATGAAGTTGCATCATGATTGTCTTCTACACTAGATGTGAAATGAAAAAAGATGAAGGCACAGTCAAAGTTGCAAACCTTGCCTACTGCAACAAGTCTTCAATCTTTTGCTTCTCGAATGAAGGCCGATTTAGCAGTGAACTCAACTATCTTGTTAGATTGTGTGAGTGCATATACTAAAATGTAATTTTTGAATAAGTTAGGAATGAAATAGACATTATGGACATATCCATTTCCCAATTTAACAGTACCTTTGCCAAGGACATTATCGTAGACTTGGTTCATTAATATTTTGGTAGTATTGTAGTGTTTGATCCTTACAAATAATTCCATGAATGGTGACATGTGATCACCTACTACTAAACTTAGAATCCATCTATTAACCTCTATATTTGGTGATACCATTAGCTTTTGACCTTCTTTTAGGTGCTGAAATGGTGCAATTTAAACTTCTTGATGCTCAGTTTTGACTTTTAAAGTGGTACTTTAGTGCAGTTTGAGTGTTTTTGAGCACTTTAGCTTCATACCTCCCTTAAAGTGACACTTTATAATTGAGTGCAATTGACATCTTTTTACATATTTGAGTGGAATTTTCCCTTTAGTTTGATGTCCCTCCAAGTTACACAATTAATGGAATCTTAGTTCTTATTTTTAATTTTGTTTATAGGTACCAAGAAATTTCTTCAAACACCTGTCAATATTGGAAAATGCCTCCTGTAAATGCTAGTGCCAAGAAATGTGATGCCCCGTCATGCAACCCTAGAGTGTTAGACTAAACTAGAGACAAAATTACAGAAATATATTTTTTTTGAAGCAAGGATATGCAAGATATATTAAAGATAATAACCATTATTACAATATTAAATGAAATGAATAGCTAACACTTCTAGGGAACATAACTACATCAGATAAAAATAAAACCATAAAAATGATATTAATCACAATACAACATATGAATAATACATTATACATTTGCAGGGATGAATAATTACAAGTTCCAATACAAGATTACAAGACTGATTACATCAGTTTACAAATAATACAATTATGAATGTATACAACAACTTGAAGGTGTAGAGCAACTCTAGAACAGGAACACTTCTGCACTGATCTTGAAACAAACATCCAACAAGACCAATGCATAGCTCTACCTCCCAACCATCTGGAACCCTGAGGTCCACCCCTTTGAGCTAGGAGATAACAATGAGGTTCCAGTAGGTCAAGGTTACAACCATAAATACAACAACGTCAAGATACAGACTCCATGCAGACAAGACAATACTTGCCAAAACAAGACAAATCAAATCATTAAGATAAGATCAACCATCAAGACAAATCTGCACTCCAAAGGTAACAACAAAAGAAAAAGAGGAAGTAACTAGACTGCAGTAAGGAGGGATAACATAGGTTACCCAAGCTATCTCTCACTAGAAGCTGACTCCCATCTATGGTTACTGTGGCAGCCTCTCTCTAGGCACCGGCCCCATAGGGTGACACATGCAAAACTGACATGTCCTCTCGTGGAGACAAGGAGGTCGGCCTTGCCAACCAGGCCTTCTCATCCCATCCTTAGCCTGCAAGAGCACTCAAGGCATGGGTGAGGCATCTTACTTATCTTGTTATGTGATTTACTACCCCAACCCTCTTAAATAAGTTATTAAGATTTCACTTGCTTACAACTTCCATTGGGTTACCTAGGCGGCCTCTCTGTGCACCGGCCCCACCATGAAAGCTACTCTCCTAGCAATCTCTGACCAATCATCCAAAACCAAAACATGCAAGGACAAGGGTTACAATAGATTCTGATCCATTACATATGCCATTCACTTGACCACAACAATATAAGTCCCTTTATTCCCTTCAAAACTTGAAACAATACATCGGTAGAACATACTGATACAAATAACAAGTGGAAACACAAGCAGTGAAACCTCTGGAGTTGGTAATTCAAATTCCTTACCATGCTACAATAGTACCTTCCCGATATGGAAACTAGGTTTAAACGACCTTGACCTTTCTTTAAACCAAGACAATTTCAGGCCAACAAGAATAAAGGAGGAAAAAGAAAAATAACTCAATACCAATATTATGACAACCATAAATGTGGACATACAACACCTTGAATGTCACTACAACAATTAAAACAAGCCATGCCTACCTACTATTCTATACCATAAGGTAATTAACATTGAAGGAAAGAAATTCACATCGTGGGGCTAAACTTTGCAATACCATTAACCTACAAGCTACTAATCTTCCATGACATAATTACAAAGAAAAAGGCTATAAAGGATCTGACTAAGAAGCAAATAAGATGATAGTATTACTATTCCAACCCATATTTATTTTGTTCCTCATCAAATCATTATTAGTAAGGGACTCTGTCTCAACAAATTTACATGAATACACTAAATATTAACTATACAATCATTAGCAATACACTAGTAATCACAAAGAATAATACTTACTACACAAGGGTTATACATTTAATTATTTACGGACTCCAATTATTGAAATACAATTATTTAGGAGCATTCAAAACATATTTAAATACCTATTTTTTAAAATCAAAAGATCATCCTAAAAGAAAATACAAAGTCTCAAATAGGCATTATTCCATGCATAGGTAAAGTTACAATTCCTATTCGAAATATGAGAGAAAAAAAGACTTTTAATTTTATAACTATCTCATACATTTACCTAGAGTCCTAAGATCTCACGAAGTCAACAAGAATTAATGAAAGGGGACTTACGTTACTAAGTTCCATGTAGTCAATATAGCCATCATCATTTTGGAACATATCTAGTTGTGGGGTTCCTCGTAGATCCCATTCAATAAGCTTAGGATGCACAAGGGCGAAGGAGTTGGAGGATAGATCTGATTCATTGATAGTTTGAATGGATTTACTAGGAGTATTGGTAGGGAGAGTGTTCGGGATGGTACTTTCCTCCAAATTGTTTATCATGATAGAACTCGAACCTTCCTCAAAAGTTGTATTCTCAGGGATAGGCAAATCACACTCTAAAGGCCTATTCGGTAGCATTTGTCCCTCATGGTAGGGGCTATAGGTTTGAATGGTATTGACCTCTTTGTCATCATAGGAATGCTCTATCAGCTCATAACACTCATATTTATTGGAGTATGTGTCAATGTCCTTTTAAAGGGTATGGATCATTTCCACAAGACAAGCATTTGCTTTAGCTTTGCCCTTATCTTTATATCCTAGACCTTTTGTAGCTCTAGCCAATGAGGATGAAGAAGGTTGAATGGGTTCTATAATTCCTTCTTTTCTTAGGCCGATGGGGCCTTGTCCTTCGTAGCCCATTCTATGTAGGATAGATTCACCTCACCCATAGATTTCTGTTGGGAGCTTAGGTGGTTCTTGTTGTATGTTCTCCTCTTCTTCTGTGTCAAACCATTGTAGGATATCTCTTTCCTCTGTTTCATCTTATAAGGTCCCCAATTTTACAAAAGGAGTTGTGGGAGGTGTAGGAGGAGCAGATGGCTTTGGAAAATGCTTGGGTCACCTAAAGGATTTAGGAGATAAGGGCATTTTGGCTAGATTGAGGCTGTGCTCGATGGAGTATTCCCCTACTCTTGTTTCTTTGATGGTAATCTTCTGCTCTTTGGGCATTGATAAGGAAGCTTCAAAGGTAGGATCATGTTGTGGGGTAGGGGATGTAGATGCTCTATTGTTTGGTATGATGCAATCAGGTTTTGAAAGGACAGAGTTGCAATGCTGAAAGGGGTCAGGGTCAGCTTGGATGGTGACTTTCTTGCCATTATGAGGGAATTTTATGCAATGGTGATAGGTAGAAGGCACAACTTTCATGGCATGAATCCATGGTCTACCTAGGAGAATGTTATAAGTGAGTTCCCTATCTAGGACTTGGCACACAACATTTTTTATTACCGGTCCCACTTGTATGGGTAATACCATTGTTCCTTTGGTAGTTCTCTCCTCTTCATCATAGGATTTGATAGTAATCTTCTTCCTTGGATCAACTGCATTTTCAGAGAACCCCAATGTAAGGACTAGCTTCAATGTGCAAATATTTAAACCAGCTCCCCCATCAATGAGAACCCTCTTGATGTGGTGCTTATGGATGAAGGCGACGATATGCAAAGGGGTGTTATGGGGTTGAGATACTGAGAGGTCATCTTGTTTGGTAAATGATATGGTTGACTAAATGGTTGACACTTGTCTGCCAGTTGTGATATGAATCTATGGATTGCTTGTAGCTTGCCTTGTAGAGATCCTAGTTGAGTAAGATTCTTGGGTGGTGGCATGTCCATAATAGCCTTGACTTTGGCAGGGTCCACCTCTATTCCATTTGCCGATACAATAAAACCTAAGAGCTTGCCTGAGGTGACTCCAAACACACATTTCTTTGGGTTCAATCTGACTTTGAATTGGTCTAATCATTGAAAGAATTTCTCCAACACATCCAGGTGTGATTCTCTTGTAAGTGATTTTGCTAGGATATCATCTACATAATCATCCATGGTGACGTGCATCATATCATGAAATATAGTGGTCATAGCATGTTGATATGTGGCACTTGTATTCTTTATCTGAAATGGCATGACATTCCAACAAAAAGTGCCCCATGGACAAGTAAAAGTCGTCTTATGCTGGTCTTCCAGTGCTATCTTGATCTGATTATATCCTGAGAAGCCATCCATGAGAAAGAGCACGGTGTGCCCTGCTATTAAGTTGACTATGATATCTATATTTGGCAACAAAAAATCATCCTTGCAAAAAGCTTTGTTTAGATCTCTAAAATCATTGTATAGTCTAGCTCGGCTATCAGGTTTGGACACTGGTACTATGTTGGAGACCCATTCCAGATAGTCTATAGCTCTGATGAACCCTACATCCAGTAGTTTCTTGAGTTCTTCTTTTACAAGTAGTACAATGTGTGGATGCATCTTTCTAAGCTTTTGTTTCACTGGTTTCACTCCTGGATCTAATGGAAGGTGATGCAGAATCAAATCTGGATCTAACCCCGACATATCTGCGTATGACAAAGAAAAATTGACTTGATTTCTCTTGAAGAATGGTACAAACTTAGTCTTCTCTGGTGGGGTTAGAGATTTACCAAAGTGAATGATCTTAGGCTATTCCTCTGTTCCAATGTTAACAGGTTATGTAGGTTCCACAACTATCTGAGACTTCTCTTGGTGCATGTCATTGTGGAGAGTGTCAAGCCTTCCATCATCAGGCGCCACAGTTAGGTTTTCACCTTCGAATGCATCCTTTCTTTTTATTGTTTTGGGATCTGACACTACCACAGAGAGGTTTTCACCGTTAGATCCAATTTTTATTTTTCTTAGATCAAAATTGGCGGGGAGCTTAATTCCCATATTTGTGAGATGATAAAAATACTTGTGAGGGTCATCATGGAGCATTTTCTCTAGAAAGCACTGGAATTTCTGATCTTGGAGGGTTCCTTGATACTCTCGTGAGAGATTTCCTCATCACTATCATGAGGGGTGATGATGTGGTTGGATGATCTGACCATTTCAAGTTGCTTTTTGTATTGAGATCTAGTAAGAACCATGCAAGGTAATGTGGGATGAGGTGGGATGAAACTAGAGATTTTGGCAAGGTGCCAATGGAGACTGCTGAGAATAGGATACTTATGACAAGATTTGGACAAGGGACTCTTTCGATCAATGATTCCAAGTAAGACGACTGATACAAGACGATAGCCACTAGTAAGGGTACTCGATACCTGTCTTACTGTGTAGGGACTAGTCGTGCACCAAGACCACTAGTGAAGTTCTGTGACCTACTAGGGTTACTTGAATCCAACATGGTACGAAAAAGGGGCCTATGCTGATCTGATATGGGATACTTTGACTTTGGACTAGGATGACCTGATAGAAGGTGAATGGGATGACCAATGAAAGAGAGATTTTGACATGAAATAGATGAAAAAAATGACTGCAAGGTAAGATCTGATCTCAGAGTTTGGAACTAGGCTGAAATGGGTACCAAGAAATGATAAAATTTTTCTCTCAAAGACTATGGAAGTGCTCACTGTCATGCATGCGCCAGAACAGATGCGCTGTACAAACAGGTAAATGCGCAGAAAGTCAGTGTATAAGCACAACACTGGTACATATCAAATGCACCATAATAGGTTGTAAAAGTGTTGCAAGTCAATATAGATGCATCGCAGGTCGGTGCAAATGCACAGCAACAGAGGATGAATGCGCCACTTTGGTTTTTTCTCAGTATTTTTGTAATTTTTTTTAGGAAATTTTCTGATGTTTTTGGTACTTTAGCTGTAAGAAGGTCTTTTTGATCTAATTTTCTTTAATTATGGCAAGAAGACAGCAAACACAAAGAATATTTTTATGGTTTTTTATTTTTTTTGTGATTTTTTGACTCTTTTTTGGACTAAAAGGAAAAACAAGTACAATCCTAGGCTTGAAATGGATTACAGGGGTTTTTGGCCACTAGAACAAAAGGTGTTTAATGAAGGCAACTATTCAAGTGGTTATACATGCAGCAGCACTACTCTTCGTTATGGAGTCTCCCAGCCTGCAAGGGTTGCGCCTTGGAGGGTTTTGGGGGAGGTTAGCTGTCGGTATAACATAACTGCACTTGCTGTTTGAAGCTTTTACTCCAAACACAATTTATTTATAGTGGATTGGTAGGGCTTGATGTCTAGCCTATTACCACTTAGGGTTGTTCTTACTTGGATGAACGATATCCAAGAGAAAGCCCCTCTAAAGGTAAAACACATGCAAAAATGATATGTCTAGCATTTTGGTCACCCAAGATAAGGGAGAGCATAGGCCTGTTATCATTCCCAAAACATATAATACAATGGTTCTTTTCCCCTAGTTAAAATGAGAAAAACTAGATGAGCTATCTACTTGGGCAAGCACAAAAATTGTTAACTTTGAAGTGATAAAAAGATAGAAATGGTCCAGTTTTACCAAAATAGCAATGATGTGTTTAATTTTATCCAAATAGCACGAGTTGTTAACTTTGAAGTGATAATCGAGATAGCAATGGTTTAGTTTTACCCAGATAGCAATGATGTGTTCAATTTTATCCCGATAGCATGAAATTGTTAACTTTGAAGTGATAATCGAGATAGCAATGGTTTAGTTTTACCCAGATAGCAATGATGTGTTCAATTTTATCCTGATAGCATGAAATTGTTAACTTTGAAGTGATAATCGAGATAGCAATGGTTTAGTTTTACCCAAATAGCAATGATGTGTTTAATTTTATCCAGATAGCATGAAATTGTTAACTTTGAAGTGATAATGGAGATAACAATGGTTCAGTTTTACCCAGATAGCAATGATGTGTTCAATTTTATCCAGATAGCAATGTGTCTAACTATGAAAGATAGCAATAGCAATGATTCAATTACCACCTTCCTAGTTAAAACTATGTGAGATTTGCATGAGTATCCATTTACTTTCCCATTAGAAATCGAAGTGTGAGTTAACAAGTACAACTATATGATTCTAAACCAGTACCTAGCCTACAAAACAGATCAAGAGTGTTCCTGTAAAAAGATGTCAGCATTAGCGAATAATTCAAGGAAACCCTAAAAATCACTACCTAGGTCAGATGTGTAGCACTAGAGATTGAATGTGTAGAAACATATCTCAAAAGTGCCATAGTACATATGCACTAAGACAGAGGTCAAAAGTGCAAGAAAAAAGTGTATATGTGTCAAACTGACAGAAGCGCCATATTAGAGGGTAAATGCGCCGTAACAATGTCTATATGCGCCGAAAGGATGTATGCACTAGAACAGACAGTATATGCGTCAGATCAGAGACTATATGCACTAAAGGAATGTATGCACCGTAACAGATATCAGATGCGTGCTAGGATGTGTCAGATGTGATGTTTCCTCCTGTGTACGGCTTCTTAAAATACAAAAAATTAGTTTTTGGGTTAAATTTGGGGCTAGGCCCCATGGTGGGCACCAAAAATGTTAAGGGAAAATTGGATCTAAATGAATAATCAATATATAAATATCAATGATACTCAAAACTCAATGAAATAATAAAAAAGAGATCAATCAAACAATGAACAATACAAAGCAAACCTCCTTTAATTCTCATCTTCCATTGATCGCCTATCACAAATGATCTTGTCTATGAATATTGCCCTCAGAAGGTGCACTTCCTTGCTATGATTCCAAGATGTTCAAATGGGAATGGCTATGATAGTTTTGCCATGAGGATGAGCTTCACAACAATGATAGTAGTGTGTAGTAACAAGTGTTATCATAAGCAATGAAGGAATTAGTGCCAAAGGCGCACTGTAATTCCTACAGAGTAAGTTTACTTAAAACCTGGATGAATGAAATGGAGGAACATGGTTCAATTTACAGACTTGAGAGAATGAAGATCAACGTTATAGAAAGAATGAGAAGATCAATGGTATAGAACAGTTGAGGAATGTGCACGAATAAGAAGAAGACAAGTGTCTTGCTATATTTTGCATGAGAAGAATTAATAAAATAGAAGAATGAGTTAACTGAAGAGATAAATCAATTAAAAGAATAGATTAGTCAGTTAAGAGAATAGAACTAGAGAATGGAAATTGCATGAGGATGAGAAGATATTTTAGCTCAATTAAATATTTAGAATATTCAATTGCATGTGCAAAACGATTGAATTATATTTAGAGATAACTCAATTTAGAAGAAATGGACAACTTAAATAAATATTTGATTTATTTAAATTTAGAGAAGATATCATTGGAAGAAACAATTAAATAATTGGAATTATTTAATTTAGAATGATTTTGGAAGAATTAGAAGATAAGAAAGAAAATTAAATAAATAAATTTATTTAATTGTTGTGCATGACTTGGAAGAATAAATAAAATATTTGATTATATTTTATTTTTAGAGATTGACAGGATTTAAATAAATTTGATCTGATTTATTCAAATTTGGAAGACTGATTTGATTTAATTAAATAATTAAGAATTATTTAATTGTTTGGAAGAATTTAATTAAATAAAGGATTTTATTTAATTTTGACTTTAGAAGAGGTAATTAAATATTTCGATATTTAATTAACTTAGAGGAATATGAATCGAATAAATAAATTTGTTTATTTATTTATTGATAGAAGAATTAGAATGAAATAAATATTAAGAATATTTATTTAGATTGAGTCATGTTATTTTTAGGTGTATATAGTCGCCTTCATCCATAAGCACCGCATCAAGAGGGTTCTCATTGACGGGGGAGCCAATTTAAATATTTGCACGCTCAAGCTAGTCCTTACATTGGGGTTCTCTAAAAATGTAGTTGATCCGAGGAAGAAGATTACTATCAAAGCCTATGATGAAGAGGAGAGAACTACCAAAGGTACAGTGGTAATACCCATACAAGTGTGACCGGTAATAGAAGACATTGTGTGCCAAGTCCTAGATAGCGAGCTAGCCTATAATATTCTCCTAGGTAGACCATGGATTGATTCCATGAAAGCTGTGCCTTCTACCTATCACCAATGCATAAAATTTCTTCATAATAGCAAGAAAGTCACCATCCAAGGTGACTCTGACCCCTTTCAGCATTGCAACTCTATCCTCTCAAAACCCGAGTGCATCATACCCAACAATAGAACATCTACATCCCCTACCCCATGGCATGATTGTACCTTTGAAGCTTCCTCATCCAAGCCCAAAGAGTAGAAAATTACCATCAAAGAAACAGGAGTAGGGGAATACTCCATCGAGCACAACCTCAACTTGGCCAAATTGCCTCTATCTCCTAGATCCTTTGGGTGACCCAAGCATTTTCCAAAGCCATCTGCTCCTCCTACACCTCCCACAACTCCCTTTGTAAAATGGGGGACCCTATAAGATGAAACTGAGGAAAGGGATGTCTTACAATGGCTCTACACTGAAGAAGAAGAGAACACACAACAAGAACCACCTAAGCTCCCAACGAAAATATATGGGCGAGGTGAGTCTATTCTACATAGAATGGGTTATGAAGGACAAGGCCCCATTGGTCTAAGAAAAGAAGGAATTATAGAACCCATTCAACTCTCTTCATTCTCATTGGCTAGAACTACAAAAGGTCTAGGATATAAGGATAAGGGCAAAGCTAAAGCAAATGCTTGTCTTGTGGAAATGATCCATACCCTTCAAGAGGAAAATGACACAGATTCCAATGAGTATGAGTGGGATGAGCTGATAGAGCACTCCTATGACGACAAAGAGGTTGACACCATTCAAACTTATAGCCCCTACCGTGAGGGACAAATGCTACCGTATAGACCGTTAGAGTGTGATTCGCCTATCCCTGAGAATATGATTTTTGAGGAAGGTTCGAGTTCTATCACAATAAACAATTTGGAGGAAAGTACCATCCCGGACACTCTCCCTACCAATACTCCTAGCATATCCATTCAAACTATCAACGAATCAGATCTATCCTTCGACTCCCTCCCCCTTGTGCATCCTAAGCTTATTGACTAGGATCTACAAGGAACCCCGCAACTAGATATGTTCCAAAATGATGATGCCTATATTGACTACACGAAACTTAGGGACCACCTACCTAAAGGAGATCATAAAGCTATCTTTTCCATTGAACTTAATACCATGGCTTATTGAGTAGAGGGTGCCAAGCCTTCTAGTCATGAAAAATATCAAAATAAAAACCAGATCTGATGGTGAAAACTGCTCATGGTAGTGTCAGATCCCAAAATAGTAAAAAGAAAAGATGCATCTAATGGTGAAAACCTAATTGTGGCACCTGATGATGGAAGGCTTGACACTCTCCTTAGTGACATGAACTAGGAGAAGTCTTAGATTGTTGTGGAACCTACAGAACCTGTTAACATTGGAATAGAGGAACAACGTAAGATTGTTCACTTTGCTAAATCTCTAACCCCACCAGAAAAGACTAAGTTTGTACCATTCTTCAAGAAAAAGCAAGTCAATTTTGCTTGGTCATACACAGATATGTCAGGGTTAGATCCAGATTTGATTCTACATCATCTTCCACTAGATCTAGGAGTGAAACCAGTGAAACAAAAGCTTAGAAAGATGCATCCACACATTGCACTGCTAGTAAAAGAAGAACTCAAGAAACTACTGGATGTAGGGTTCATCAGAGATATAGACCATCTGGAATGGGTCTCCAACATAGTACCAGTATCCAAACCTGATGGCCGAGTTAGACTATGTAATGATTTTAGAGATCTAAACAAAGCTTGCCACAAGGATGATTTTCCATTGCCAAATATAGATATCATAGTTGACTTAACAACAGAACATACCATGTTATTGTTGCAAGTATGGGCTCAACTGGTGTTGTCATTGATGTCAAGGATTGGATGACCTGTGTGTTGAGGATATTGAGAAAATTAGTCCTATTGGGAACAGATAAGAATAGTGAAGACACTAGGAAGTGAAGATCCCAGCTAAGATGAAGATTAGAGGATACACATCAAAGGGTTTGTAGATATGTGTCTAAAGATGATCCAATTAAGATTTGAGAGGTCCGCATAAAGATTCGAAGAAGTTATGGCCATATGAGTAAAACCAGTTTTGGCAAATGTTCAGAGGTGACAAAGTGACACAAATAGGTCCGGTGAGATCTGAAAATACAATATCTTGTTCTGTGGATTTGGTCGAGTGTTTAGGAAGTCAATGTGAATTAACAACCCGATTAGTTCATGGTCTAGAGGTTTGCAAGTATTTATTCCAATATGACAGTGATGATGGACTGTGTTCTTGAGGTTTTGGATGAAGAAGAGAATGATTTCAGTAAGTAGAAGTAGTGTGGATGTTCTTGGTGATTCAGGCAAGCTTGTGGGGGTCTCTAGATTGTGTCCAGTTTGTGTTGGTGATCCGCATTGAAGATTGAGCTTGTAATTGAAGGTTTACTTCTAGATGATGAAGTTCTTCCTAATCATGACAGACCAGATGGTTTGCACATCTTGCAGATGATCTTGAAGATGTTCTGTGAAGCATGGCATGTTCCTCAAAGAAGATTGAAGTCCCAGATATGTGTGGCCGATAGTGTGGTGATTCGCATGAAGTCTTGCAATAAATCAAGTTCTATTTGTGTATTTGCTCTATAACAAAATAAAGTATGCTGACTTTGATGATTATCCCAAAGTCGATGTCTTGTCCAAGTATGAGTTGTGAAGTCATTTCAAAGTATCTTTGTGAAGATGAGAGTGTGGTAAAGAGGAGAAGAGAAAAAGGCAGAGCAGAAGTGTTGAGCTTAAATGGAACTGACTCAAGCATGGTGAAGATGCTATTCTTTAGTTTAAGTATGTAATATTTATTATTCTATAAACAGTGTGTCTCCTATAGGTAGTGGGCCTCTTGTGAGCAGTGTGCTCAGGCAGTGAGCCCTAATTGGCATGTTGCATTTTGTTCCTCTTATTCTTTTAACAGAGAATACAATCTTGGGTTAGTC
This sequence comes from Cunninghamia lanceolata, assembly GCA_027924645.1. Lineage (NCBI taxonomy): Eukaryota > Viridiplantae > Streptophyta > Pinopsida > Cupressales > Cupressaceae > Cunninghamia > Cunninghamia lanceolata. The sequence goes on along the minus strand of BSBN01000261.1, from coordinate 28,417,892 downwards.
ACCCTGTGGTTTTTCCCTTAACTAGGTTTTCCATGTTAAAATTTGGTGTCATATGTGTTAATATGTTTCTGCTCTTGATTGATTTATTATTATGCTACTGAATTACAAGAAGGATTTAATTGGTTAATAAAAGGAAATTTTTGGGACAACTGATTCACCACCCCTCTCAGTTGTCTGTCTTGAAACTAACAATTGGTATCAGAGCCAGGTTCCTCTAAAAGAGCTTAACCGCTTGAGGAGATCTAGGATGTCTTCCTATAAGAAGGATAGTCTGAGGTTTGATGGAACCAATTACACTCTTTGGAAAAGATGCATGGAATGTCACTTGCAATGTATGGGAATGCAATATTGGACCATGAATTCAAAGAAGTATGTTTGTCCAAAGAATGGTCCACCAACTGTAGATGAAATCAAAGATGCTGAAGACAATCTTTGGGCTAAAGAAGCCTTATTAAGTGCCTTATCTGATTCAGAGCTAACAAATGTTATAGATCTAAAAACTGCATATGAGATTTGGTAAAAAATATAACTTCGGCATGAAGGAGACAAATATGTTAAATGTGCCAAGCTACAGAGTCTGAAAGGAAAATTCCAAAACCTAAAGATGAATGAAGATGAGAATATCACTACATTTATGCCAAAAGTAAATGAGCTTGTTTGTGGCATTAGGTGTGCGGGTGGAATTTTGGATGAAGATGAGATTGTTGCCAAAGTTCTCAGATCCCTACCTCCTACTTACAAATACAAGGTTGTTTCTATTGAAGAATTCAGATCTTTTTCGAATATTACAAGAGATCAATTGGTTGGAAAATTAGCTGCATTTGAATTGGCCAAGTTTTGAGATGCACCCCCCAAGACTGAATCTGCATTCAAAGCTAGTGCCTCTGTAAAAGGCAAACAAAAGTTTGATCCATGAGAGAACTCCTCAAAGAAACTATAATGGTATGAAAAAGCAAGAAAAGATATGGAAGAAGATGAAGCAGAAGCTGCTCAACTTGAAGCCCTTATTGCAAAAAGACTACCAAGAGGACCTGGTAAGTGTGAAGGAAAATTGCCCTTCAAATGTTTCAACTACAACAAGATTGGTCATTTTGCTTTAAGGTGTCTGGAAAGATTTTCAAGGGCAAATCCAAACAGATCAAGATTCCAAAAGAAATGTTACTATGTACATGACGATGATGATGATGATGAAGGAGTAACAGATGATGAATCAGAGACAAGAAACAAATTTGGAAGTAACTGGGTGTTTATTGCCATCAAGGAAGAAGATCCAATGCCCTCTAAATATGTCAATCATAAAATGATAGAAAGAGCTCTGGCTGCCCAAGTTGAAGAAAAGGATGATTGGGTCATTGACAATGGATGCTCCCACCATATGACTGGGGACAAAAATAAGTTCATAGATTTGGAAAGACATGAAGGAGGAGTTGTAAAATTTGGTGATGATTCTGTTGGCAAAATCAAAGGTAGAGGAACTATTTCTTTTGATGGAAAGAACAAAACTAGTGATGTACTATATGTTGAAGGTCTGAAGTACAATCTTCTCAGTGTTGGACAGTTGGTGGACAAAGGCTATGATCTCTGATTCAAAAATGGAAAATGTAAGATCTTTGAAAGTTCTGGAATAGAGATTGCATATGGTACTCAAACAAAAAGAAACATCTTCCATTTGGTTGGTATTGGCAAAAGTTGTTTATTTGTTCAAATTGATCAGAGTTGGTTGTGGCATAGGAGAATGTGTCATGTGAATTTTGATAATATCATCAAGATAAGCAACACTCATGCTATAAGAGATCTTCCAAGACTAGTGAAACCTACTAATAATTTGTGCAAAGAATGTCAGTTGGGTAAGCAGAGCAGAGTCACATTCAAAAGTAAGGAACAATCTTCTACCGGATTGTTGGACTTAGTACATACTGATCTATGTGGACCGGAAAGAATCAGGAGTTTGCAAGGTGATAGATACTTCATGTTATTAATTGATGACCACTCCCGGATGATGTGGGTGACTTTCCTGAAAGAGAAATCTGAGGCTCTTGAGAAATTCAAAATATTCAAGGCAATGATAGAGAATGAAACTGGGTTAAATATAAAATGTCTTAGGTCTGACAGAGGTGGAGAATTCACATTCGAAGAGTTCATAGAATTTTGTGAGAAACATGGGATAAAAAGATAGTTATCTACTCCAAGGACTCCACAATAGAATGGAGTAGTGGAAAGGAAGAACCAAACCATCCAGGAAGCATCTAGAACCATGATGATGGAAGCAAATGTTCCTCAGATCTACTAGAGAGAAGTTGTAAGCACTGCTATCTATACTCTTAATTGGGTACAAATCAAAAGCAATACTAGTAACACCCCTTATGAACTCTGGTTTGGGATCACTCCTACTGTGAAGTATTTCAGAGTCTTTGGTAGCAAATGTTACATTAAAAGAGATAAAGACCTTGGCAAATTTGATGCTAGAAGTGATGAAGGAATATTCTTGGGTTACTCGACTCAAAGCAAAGCATACTGGTGTTATAATAAGAGATTGAGAAAGACTGTAGAAAGTACAAATGTGAAGGTTGATGAAGGCATTGAAAAACCCTCAAGGTTTTATCAATATGAAGAAGATGATCAAAATGATGTTTTGGTTCAAGCCCCTTCTGAAATTCAGATCCAGACTGATCTAGAGAATCCTGAAATACAGGAAGAAGAGACAAGTTTGAATGAACCTATCCAAGAAATAGAAGTGGAAGAAGTTCCCAAAACTCCCAGGTATGTAGGATTGAATCATTCTGAAGACTAGATCATAGGTGATAAAAGAAAAGGTGTTCAAACAAGAAGAAAGATTGCTCAAGACTCAAAAAAGTACTGTCTAATCTCAAAGATTGAACAAAAAATAGTGAAGCATGCAATGATGAAAGCTGGACTAAAGCAATGGAGGAAGAGTTGATGTAGATTGAGAAAAATCACACTTGGGATCTTGTTCCCAGACCTAGAAACAAAAATGTCATTGGAACCAAATGGGTCTTCTAGAATAAACTGAATGAAAATGGTGAAGTAGTCTGAAACAAAGCCAGATTAGTCTGCAAGGGTTATTCTCAAGTAGAAGGAGTTGATTTTGAAGAAACTTTTGCTCCAGTGGCAAGAATTGAAGCAGTCAGATTATTTCTTGCCTTTTCTGCCTTCAAGGATTTCGATGTATGTCAGAGGGATGTCAAGTCTGCCTTCCTGAATGGTGACTTGGAAGAAGAAGTATACATTGAGCAACTGGATGGATTTCAAGTGTCTAATCATGGTGATATGGTCTGCAAGTTGAAGAAAGCTCTGTATGGACTCAAACAAGCCCCAAGAGCCTAGTATGAAAGACTAGATAAACATCTTTTGAATATTGGTTTCAACAAAGGTACTACTGATAGTAACTTGTACTTCAAAATTGATCATGAAAATATCTTAATTGTTGAAGTGTTTGTTGATGATATCATCTTTAGACGAAGAGATAGTATGTGCAAGACTTTTGCAAATCAAATGAAAAGTGAATTTGAGATGTCTATGTTTGGGGAAATGAATTTCTTCTTGGGTCTGCAAATCACTCAAACAAAGAAATGAATCTTCATTTCTCAGACCAAGTATGTGAAAGAATTATTGAAGAAATTTGGGATGGAAGACTCAAAACCAATGAATACTCCCATGGCAATTAGATGTAAACTAAGCAAAGATGATGAGTCTCCTAAGGCTAATTAGAAAAAGTACAAGTCAATAATTGGAGGACTTCTGTATCTTACTCAAACTAGACCTAATATTATGAATGCTATTGGTCTTGTTGCTAGATTCCAAGCTGATCCTAAAGAATCTCATGTCATGGCAATCAAAAGGATTCTCAGATATCTAAAAGGAACAATTGAGTATGGTTTATGGTACCCTAAGGATCATGATTTCTCTCTTCATGCATATATAGATGTGGATTGGGTAGGAGATGTGGATTACCAAAAGAGTACCAGTGGTGGTGCATTCTTTTTGGGGAGAAGATTGGTTTCTTGGCTGAGCAAGAAAGAAGAGGCAATATCTCTATCCACTGCAAAAGTAGAATATATTGCAGCAGCAGGTAGTTGCACTCAAATATTGTGGATGAAGAAAATGCTAAAAGACATCAGAGTGGAGTATCAGGAACCTATCACAATCTTCTGTGATAACTCAAGTGCAATAAACATTTAAAAAAATTTGATGTTGCATTCAAAGACAAAACATATATCCATCAAGTTTCACTTTTTGAGAGAGCAGGTGAACAAGAATGAAGTCAAATTGGAGTTTGTACCCTCTAAGCATCAGATTGCAGACATCTTTACTAAACCTCTACCTAAGGACTCTTTTGAGTATCTCAAGGAGAAGTTAGGGGTTATTACCCCTCCGGTTCTGAATTAAGGTGCACTGATGTGCATCAATCTGATGGATATCATAACCATATCTTGTGATTCAAATTGATGATAGGAAGATGCTACTCAGGGGGAGCAGTCTATATGATTCTGAGTGATACAAGTATGTGCCCTTTACCATTGATGTCAAAGGGGGAGAGAAGACATGTGAAAAACAAAAAGTGGTTGTAGTAAAGGAAGAGAAGACATGTGAATGGTTGTTGTTGATAGGGGGAGCTATATCAGTCAGTGAGGAGAAGTTTTTGTCTTGATGGTTAAAACGGTTTTCACATCATATGGTGCCATCAATGACAAAGGGGGAGATTATTGCAAGTATGGGCCCAACTGATGTTGTCATTGATGTCAACATACTCCTATTGCATTGATATCAAGGATTGGATGACATGTGTGCTGAGGATATTGAGAAAACTAGTCCTATCAGGAACAGAGAAGAAAAATGAAGACAGTAAAGATCTATGAAGTGAAGATCCCAGCTAAGATGAAGATTAGAGGATGCACATCAAAGGGTTTGTAGATATGTGTCTAAAGATGATCTAGTTAAGATTTGAGAGGTCCGCATGAAGATTCAAGGAAGATATAGCCATATGAGTAAAACTAGTTCTAACAGATGTTCAGAGGTGATAGAGTGACACAAATAGGTCCGGTGAGATCTAGAAATGCAATATCTTGTTCTGAAGATTTGGTGGAGTGTTTAGGAAGTCAATGTGAATTAACAACTCAATTGGTTCATGGTCTAGAGGTCCGCAAGCATTTATTACAATATGACTGTGATGCCAGACTATGTTCTTGAGGTTCAGGATGAAGAAGAGAATGATTTCAGTAAGCAGAAGTAGTGTGGATGTTCTTGGTGATTCAGGCAAGCTTGTGGGGGTCTCTAGATTGTGTCCAGTTCATGTTGGTGATCCGCATTGAAGATTGAGCTCGTAATTGAAGGTTTACTTCCGGATGATGAAGTTCTTCCTAATCATGACCGACTGGATGGTTTGCACATCTTGTAAATGATCTTGAAGATGTTCTGTGAAGCATGGCATGTTCCTCAAAGAAGATTGAAGTCCCAGATATGTGTGGCCAACAGTGTGGTGATTCACATGAAGTCTTTTGCAATAAATCAAGTTGTATTTGTTTATTTTCTCTATCATAAAATAAAGTATTGCGACTTTGATGATTATCCCAAAGTTGATGTCTTGTACAAGTAAGAGTTGTGAAGTCATTTCGAAGTATCTTTGTGAAGATGAGAGTGTAGTAGAGAGGAGAAGAGGGAAAGGCAGAGCAGAAGTGTTGAGCTTAAATGGAACTAACTCAAGCATGGTGAAGATGCTATTCTTCAGTTCAAGTATGTAATATTTATTACTCTGTAGATAGTGTGTCTCTTGTAGGCAGTGGGCCTCTTGTGATTCACATGAAGTCTTTTGCAATAAATCAAGTTGTATTTGTGTATTTGCTTTATAATAAAATAAAGTATGCCGACTTTGATGATTATGCCAAAGTCGATGTCTTATACAAGTAAGAGTTGTGAAGTCATTTCAAAGTATCTTTGCGAAGATGAGAGTGTGGTAGAGAGGAGAAGAGTGAAAGGTAGAGCAGAAGTGTTGAGCTTAAATAGAACTGACTCAAGCATGGTGAAGATGCTATTCTTCAGTTCAAGTATGTAATATTTATTATTCTATAGACAGTGTGTCTCCTGTAGGTAGTGGGCCTCTTGTGAGCAGTGTGCTCAGGAAGTGAGCCCTAATTGGCATGTGCCATTTTGTTCCTCTTATTTTTTTAACAAAGAATACAATCTGGGGTTAGTCAGCCCATGGTTTTTCCCTTAATCGGATTTTCCACGTTAAAATCTTGGTGTTATATGTGTTAATATGTTTTTGCTCTTGAATTATTGCATTATGTTTCCATGATTGATTTATTATTATGCTACTGAATTACAAGAAGGATTTAAGTGGTTAATAAAAGGAAAATTTTGGGACAACTGATTCACCCCCCTTCTCAGTTGTCTGTCTTTGAAACTAACAGTTATCTCTCATGGATGGCTTCTCAGGATACAATCAGATCAGGATAGCACCAGAAGACCAGCATAAGATATCTTTTACTTGTCCATGGGGCACTTTCTGCTGGAATGTCATGTCATTTGGGCTAAAGAACGTAGGGGCCACATATCAACGTACTATGACCACTATATTCCATGATATGATGCACGTTACCATGGAAGACTATGTAGATGATATCCTTGCAAAATCGCTCAAAAGAGAATCACACCTGGATGTGTTAGAAAAAGTCTTTCAGAGACTAGAACAATTCAAAGTCAGGTTGAACCCAAAGAAATGTGTGTTTGGAGTCACCTTAGGCAAGCTCTTAGGTTTTATTGTATCGACAAATGGAATAGAGGTGGACCCTGCCAAAGTCAAGGCTATTATGGACATGCCACCACCCAAGAATCTTACTCAACTAAGATCTCTATAGGGCAAGATACAAGCAATCCATAGGTTCATATCACAACTAGCAGACAAGTGTCAACCCTTCAGTCATCTCCTACATAAGAACATCCCATTTAGGTGGGATGAGAAATGAGAAGAGGCATTCGACAAACTGAAAGACTATCTTATGAATCCACCTATTCTCATGCCTCCTATCCAAGGGAAGACATTGTTACTATACATATCTGCTACACCAATAGCTCTTGGGGCCCTTCTAGCACAACAAGATTATGAAGGTAAAAAAGAACCGTCTACTACATCAGTCGCACATTGGTGGGCTACGAGTTGTAATACTCTCAGATAGAAAGATTATGTCTTGCGGTAGTTTTTTCTTGCCAAAAACTCTGACATTATATGCTAGGACATCCAATCAACCTTATTGCAAAAATAGATCCACTGAAGTACCTACTAAGCAAAGCAACTCTAATAGGTCGCCTAGCCAAATGGGTAATGCTCCTAAGTGAATATGACATTGAGTATGTAGGCAGAAAGGCTATCAAGGTGCAAGTCATTGCTGATCAGTTAGCAGATGCACCACTACAAGACACCACACCAATGTAATTTGAGTTTCCATATGAATCCTTATTCAATATATCAACACATTCTTGGAAAATTTACTTTGATGGGTCCTACACAAACCATGGATTGAGGACAGGAATCTTGTTTGTAACTCCTCATGGAGACACCATACTGAAGTCTTACCGTCTATTATTCCCATGCACTAACAACATAATAGAATATGAAGCCTTGGTCATTGGCCTCAAAATGACAAAAGAATGGAAAATCAAAGAGCTACATGTCTATGGTGATTCTCAACTAGTGATCAATCAGGTCAATGATGATTACCAAACCAAAGATGAGAAGCTTGTCCCATACAAACAGATGGTCAAGGACTTTAAGGAATACTTTGTGATCATCTATTTTGAGCAGATACCTCACATTGAAAACAAAGTAGTAGATGCCATGGTAACCATTGCCTCTCTCCTCAAAATCCCAGAGAATGAGTCATGGTATGAGTTCTTAGTGGAATCAATTCAGCAACCAGCTTATGATCTTCCTAAAACCCACTCCATATGCCAATTAGTTGGATCTTATTCACCTTGGTACGGTGAGGTTTACACTTACCTCAAGGACAACACCCTCCCACCTAACTTATCTTCAAACCAACGACGAACCTTTATACGCCAAACCTCTCGTTATACCATTATTACTGACACCCTATACTGACATGGTCTAGATGATACTTTTCTCTGTTGTTTAGAACAAGAAGAATCCAAAACCGCCTTACAAGATGTACATGAAGGGATCTGTGGAACACACTCTAGCGGTCCATCCTTAGCTAAGAAACTCATGCATTTGGGTTATTATTGGCCAAACATTGAAATAGATTCATATCAATTTGTGAAGAAGTGCAAGCAATGCCAGATACACAAGAACCTGATACATGCACCAGCTCAAGAGCTGAGACCTTTAACGACACCTTGGCCCTTTTGTCAATGGGGACTCGACCTTATGGGAAAAAAACACCCACCCTCATCCAACAACCACAAATTCATAATAACCCCCACTGAGTACTTTACCAAGTGGATTGAAGCCGTCCCCCTCACCACCGTCATAGGTAAACAAATCCCCTCATTCATCCTTAATTACCTCATCTGCAGATATGGATCTCCCTCATCCATTATCACAGATAACGGAAGACCCTTAAAAAACTAGGATGTCCAAGAACTTTGTGATCGATTCAAAATCCAACACCATTTCTCCACACCCTATTACCCCCAAGGCAAAGGCCAAGTAGAAGCATCCAACAAGACCATCTTGAAACTCCTTAAGGAGACAGTCAATGATGCTGGCCGTGATTGGCACATCCAACTCAATCCCGCTCTGTGGGCCTATCGAACTAGTTTACACACTCCCATAGGTGCTACCTCTTACACCCTTGTCTATGGATCATAAGCTACCCTCCCCATCGAGGTTGAGTTACCATCTCTTAGGGTGTCATTAAAAGGTCTCATAATAGATGAAGAGTATAGAGTTTCCAGATTGCAAGTACTAGAGTTGCTAGAGGAAAAGAGATAGAAAGTCTTTGATCATCTCAAGGCGTATCAACAAATGATGTCACGAAGCTACAACAACAAAGTCCACCCAAGAGTCTTTAAAGTTGGAGATCTAGTACTTAGAGAAAATCCCCGCAATCAATAGGATCATGAAAAGAAAGGCAAGTTTGAACCCAACTGGCTTGGGCATTATGTGATCGTAGTTGCTTATGGATGGGGGGCATATCAGTTAGCAACATCAGAGGGTGAGCTAGTCGATGACCCAATCAACAGCATGCATCTTCATCGGTTCTATACCTAAGAGAACCCCAATGTAAGGAGGGCACAAAATACAAAAAAATCAAAAAATCAGAAAAATACTAAAAAAATAAAAAAATTAGAAAAATACAAAAAATCATCCTTTAGTCAAAACATGGCAAACAGGCACCTTGGATAGGTATCATGATGAAAACTTGGCAAACATGCATCACATGTACTTTTATCTTTCATGCAAATAAAAACAAGTGGTGAAAACCTAGTAAACAGGCGTTACTTGTGATAAACCACTTCCTCCATCTTTGGGAAACCAATCACCTTGTGTCCATTCTTCCTTCACTTATGTCCCATTCAATCCATATCTATTCCATAATAAAATCTTAACGATAACCTATCATGGCTTGATAGTCTATCTCTTTTTGTCACCTTGTCAACCAAGGTCTCATCTAGTATCCCATCTGTAGTGTCAGCCTAGCATAGTGTCTATCGTTAGTATCCATGTGGTCTAGCATCCATGAACTACATTGCCTCTACATTGTCACGTAGGCAAGGCCATTATTCCAATGCACCCACGAGGCTCCATTGTCCCATTCGTCACATGTCTAGTCCTTCTATCCTCTATGTCCACTTTCTATCACCTAGGTCTTAGGTCCATTAGGGTTTACCCTGAACTACGTTGCCTTTGCGTCATCATGTAGGCAAGGCCATTTAGCAATGAGCCACCGAGGCACTAGGTTAGTCCCTTATGGTCCATCTCACCAATAAGGATTGTGGAATCTTTCACCAAGCAAGCAAGTATAAGCAAAACCCACTTTTCAAGTAAAAATCTTGACGCAAAACATCAACCTATCCAGAGCAAAAGCAAGCAAATACCTAAAGCACTCAAAAATGATTTTACCTAAATTATGGCAAGAAAAACACATCTAAATGCAAAAATGTTTTGTGTTTGTGATCAAGTTAGGTTGCAGCGTCTTGATTTTTGTTATAATGTCCTTCTATACTACTCGAGGATTCCAAAAGATAGAGATGCTATGATGGGGCTATGATCATTTTCTTTGTTTGCTATTTGTGGATTAAACTCTAGTAATGTGATGCCTTGTCTAAAGACATGATTGGCAAAAGATCATCGAGGACATCAAAGGTATAACATGAACGGGGGCAATCCTTGTCTGTTGATATGCAAGAAATACTCAGGTCATCTTGGTTCAATTATACCTAGATGCTTGTATTAACTTACTAAATCAAAATCCATGTAAGCAATGCTCAGGTCATCTCAGTTCAATTATACCTAGATATTTGTATTAACTTACAACATTTGGAAAAAAGTACCAAAAAAAATTGCCCAATGATGAAATAAGCACTTCAAAATACTTGCACCATCAAGATGTCAAAAGCAAAGCATCCATCATACATACATTATATATCCATAAAAGAATCCATATCTCATGCAATAAAAGATCCAAACAATGCAAAGTATCAATACAAATTGAAGCTTGTGAGTGTTTCTATCAAGTCATTCTTTCAATCAATCTTCTATCTACCATTATGTCATTTTCGTGTCGATAGAGTACATTTGGACATCACAAAAATATAGCATACAACTGCATATCATACCACATGAGATAGTCAGTTACATGATTAACTCAATTGCATACATAATAAGTGCACTAGGTCATCCATATATATTTTTGCAACCATCACATAGTGTCAACAGAAAAAATAAAAAACATAGATAAGTGCATCACATAAACTGCATAATCATATAGATACCATTTGCATTTACACATTAGAGGCATATCAAGTAAAACATTTAAGTTTGCATTAGGTCACATAGCATCATAAGCATCTAAGTCTGCATTAGATAAGATCACATAGCATCATATAAACATCTAAAATAAACATCACATAGCATAATATAAAAGTCTGCTTTAGATAAACATCATATAGACATAGTCAAAATATGCATCACATGAGTACCATCATACAATAGAAATGTATCCATAGCATAGAATGAACAAAGCGTCAATAGATGCATCATCATATAAATATCATAAGCATGTCCAAGTGTACAATATCAAAAGGTCCATCTCTGAGTCAATGTCATATACAATGTATACATCTCAAGGATAATGATACATGTCTCAAAATGCAAAAGTGGTACATACACAGGTCCGACTATCTGAACCATCAAAAAGTATGTACGTAGGAGCCAAAATCTATGCAAGTGTCTACTAATCCTGGTGCTGTGAACTGTTGCTCCTAGTAGTGTCCTCTGTCTCCCCTCCTCTGCTGGCCCCAGACTACTATGGGTCCATCATAGAGGCTCACGACCATGATCCACCTACTCTCTGCGAAGCCATGGACTGGCTCCTATAGCTCAGAGCCCTCTGATCAACTAGAATAGCACCATGGTATAATCCCCAGTAGTACTATGTCTGAGCCTATGCTTTGGCAAGCTCACCCTGTACCTGTGCTAACTGTTGCTACACCTGTGCTAACTATACCTAAGCCTGGACAAGTTGTGCCTATGCCAGTTGAACCTACCCAACTAGAAATGTGCTCATCTTGTCTGTCCCAAGGGCTACCACTGCTATGTCTCTCTCTACTCTGATAGCTCGTATCCTCGCTTCCGCCATATCTCGCTCTCTAGTGATCCCTAAGATAACACCTACATCTATCTCCTGCCAAGCCTCGACCATCCTAAGTTGTGCCCGCAGCTGCCGAACCTATCCTCTCAGCATGGCAATGGCTCTCTCCTAGACATCTGGCTATACTAGATCCTGGGAGGCCTATGCCTGTCCTTGCCCCTGCGGCTGAGGTGCTTGCTATTGCGCCACCTGCTATGGTGGTGGCATCTGTCCCTGCTGTGCAACCTGATGTGTAACCTGCGACTACACTCCCTGCTGAGTGTGGGAGGATCCCTCCCCAACTCTCCTCCTTTGCCTGAGTCTACCTCCATCACCCCCATCTCCCCCATCTCCGCCATCTCCTCCGCATCCTCCTCCATCTCCTCCATCTCCTCCATCTCTCCATTCTCCTCTCCTCCTCCTCCTGGCAACCCTGCCCTCGTCATCTGAATTTGCCTTGTCTATGTAAGAAGCTAGCTCTCTAGGCCCAGAGTATCTTAGAAATGGATGATCTGCAGACCACTCCTTGTAGTCCTGTGTCATCCCAGCATCTGTAATCTCTCTCCTCATCAGCCAAGTAATATAGGGAATCTATTGAAACTCTACCACTTCCTCCTCATAGGACGCCACTGGGCCCCATCTAAACCTCTCTGCATGTGTTTGTGCAAACAGAGCCTGCCCCTGTGGCATGCCCTGTCTCCTCCCAAACTGCCTCTGAACCCTATTGACAATTTGTCTCTCCAAGATGAACTGCATCCTGCGTATAAGCCATCGAGTCTGATAGCAATATGACAGCTCGTCCACGCTGTCATCCCAAGGCTCGCAGTCTAGATATGGTCGCCAGATGACCACATCTACCCCATCTAGTGTGTGCCTCTAGTACTCTAGCTTCCCCAGTCTATGATGGGAAATCACTCCTGTGTATCCATAGCTATAAGGCTCTCCCCTTTGTCTCTGAAACACACATATTGGTCTGGTAATGATGATATGCTCCCACAACCAAAACTGTAACAGTGAGACACCTGCTGATAAATTAGCACCCCTTTGGTACACCACCTGATGCATATCCTGGTATAGGTGTGCCAAAACACAGACACCCCAAGCATAGTGGGTGCCCTCTGAGATCATCCTCTCCATAATCCGTCCCCATCAAATTGGGAACCCATATGATCTCCTATCGGGGCATACAATGCCTCCAATCAATCCTGTAACTATCCCAGGGAAATAGTCATAGTAATCATGTATATCCTGCTAGGAGATAACCTGACAGTCCAGCTCAGGGTCATTGAATACCCACTTGGACTCTGCGAGTCCTGCATCCCACTGTGGATCATACTCCATGAGCTCTCCTTGAATCAGCAAGTGAAGTATCCTATATACATGCTCTAGAGTCACTGTCATCTCACCAGTTAGGAAGTGAAAGGTCCCATCCTCACTGTGAAACTTCTCCACTTCTACAGTCAGTAAGCCGTAGTTCTCTCGAACCTCGAGCATAAAGCACACGTAATCCAATCCCATCACCCCGAGTGCCTCTTGATCTATCTATGTCAACATGTGGCGCTACAACATTGACAGGGGAAACTACTCCCTCGACATCAGTGCATCTCGTATGTCCTCCTACAAGCATCCAAAGCAAGGCATCAACCTAAAGCTACAAGTACCATGTTCAACATATCTATAGAATCATATCAACTAACTTAACATATCAAATTGATCAAAATAACACACTACATCTCCTGACTAGATTCCTACAATCTTAGAGATAGCTTATCGATTGACGTATCAAACAGTATTGCAATCGAGTCAATTTTGTTAAGTAAACTGACCATCCTATGCATATGCACCAGAACAAAAGGTACATGCGCCATTTCTCAGCAAATGTGCCACTTCTATCATATGTGCTGCAGCATTTCATAAATGTGCCATCCCATACCGTATATGCACCGCCCAAGTGCATGCACTGACTCATACCTTGCATGCACTGCCAAATAATACATGCGCCGACCTTCCTCATGCATGCACAACTTTCATGCATGCGCAACTTTATATCCTACATGCGCCACAGAATGATAGATGTGCAGTTCTGCATGTCAGATGTGCTGAACTGCGATCTTGCGCATTTGTTTTGCCTAATTTTACCTAGCATTTAATGCACTCAAAATCAACCCTAGGTGAAATTTTTTGAGATACATATCAGGGGTCCTGCCTCTGCTGGTCGTTCGAATCATTGGACTCGCTCAAAGCGGTGCTCCTCGCATGGAATATCCATCCTAGTACTGACTGCTCTATGCTCTGTGCTCTCCTAAGCTCTCAAAGACAATCCAACAAAAGCCAAGTGTGCAAATGACTTGTCTTGTGGACCCAGCTCCTATATATAGCATGTAAACCCTAAACTGGCTATGTGGTGACTATGACTACTTCCTGCACCCGTTTCTTCTTGTTTTCTTCCTGTTTCTTAGAAACACATCCTATTTTCTTCAATCCTAACCAAGTTTCTACCTTCTTCTTCATGAGGATTGTCTGTCTCTTGTCCTTCTGCCTTCTTCCCGTCCAATCTCCCAAGGTGCCATCTTATCATCATAACCTGTACCAGGGGCAAACTGGGGCATGTATCATTATCAGAAATTTTATTCTTTGAAGCAACGCCATAAACTGCATTGCATCAAAGAGGGGCAAAATGTATATGCCTAAAAATGACATGACTCTGTCCAAATAAATATTCTTAATATTTATTTAAGTCAAATTCCTCTATCAATAAATAAACAAACAAATTTATTTATTTGATTCATATTCCTCTAAGTTAATTAAATATCAAAATATTTAATTACCCCTTCTAAAGTTAAAATTAAATAAAATCCTTTATTTAATTAAATTCTTCCAAACAATTAAATAATTCTTAATTATTTAATTAAATCAAATCATTCTTCCAAATTTAAATAAATCAATTAAATTTATTTAAATCCTCTCAATCTCCAAAAATAAAATACAATCAAATATTTTATTTATTCTTCCAAATCATGTACAACAATTAAATAAATTTATTTATTTAATTTTCTTTCTTATCGTCTAATTCTTCAAATATTTTCCAAATCTTCTAAAAATAAGTCTTCTTCTTCATGCACAAAAAAATGAATAATTTATTATTTAAATTCTCTCAAATCATGCAAAAGCAAATCTCAAGTTGAGTTAACTGATTCAATCAACCTTGTTTTTATCAATATCTCTTAAATTATAAAAAAACTTTCTAATTTATGAAAAGCAATTCATACCTTTATAAAAGAAAGTAGTTAACTCAAATAAAATAGCTTTTGTGTGTCACATGTCTTCTTCCTATTTCGTGCATGTTCTCTCAAGGTTTCTATATCGTTGATCTTCTCATTTTTTCTCAACCGTTGATCTCTTCTCTTCTGAGTCTATAAATTGAACCCTGTTCTTTCATTTCAATCATCCAAGCTTTTAGTAGTGTTACTCTGCAAGAATTATAGTGCGCCTTTGGCACCCAAGTCATTCCATTTGCTCGCGATCAACTTGTTACCATATCACTACCATTGTTGTGAAGCTCATCTTCATTACAAAGCACTATCATAGCCATTCTCCATTGACAATCTTGGAATAGCAAGGAAGTGCACTCTCTGAGGGCCTTATTCATACATGCAAGATCGATTGAGATAGGCAACCAACAGAAGCTATGAAGTATTGAGGTTTGCAAAGGTTTTATCTTTGTTTGTTTGATCTTGATTATTTCCCTTTTCGTTGAGTTTTGGGTATCATTGATATGTTATAATGATTATTCATTTTAGATCCAATTTTCCCTTAACACTAGGCATTATATAACTCAAAGTGTTGACCCCGATCTCATTTGGATAGAAATGATTATATGGTTTGCATGGTTAAAATGTGGAAAGGATGTCGAAACAAAAGCAAGTGTGAAACCCTAAAACCTTAGTCATTTCATTTTGTTGTTGGCATTGAGTTGGCTCTGCAACTATGGCCACTGACTTGGGGTTTCATGCTTTGTGTGTTTTACTCCATTCGATGGTCTTTAGTGGTCGAAAACACTGCACTTCTTTGGCCAAAATGGCAGGCTGCACCTGGTAAGTTTGAATCTAAAGCTTTCAATGGCATTTTACTGTATTTTCATGGCTTCTATCTCTTAAATGGCCGCAGCCATGTAATTGTTTCTTCAGTCTTCTCAACTTTGATATGCATTGTTTGGTTTCTCTATGTCAAACTTTGTGAAAATGGCAAAAATGACAATCTCCAGTTCAACTGGCCGTGGCCATAATCTTCTTCTCTTCTGCATTATCATACGGTGAGTCCTCCATATCATTGTTCCTACTATAGCTTCCTTTATTTCTGTCTATATGAAGCTGTGATCAGGGTTTCATTTATTTGTTTTGGGTATGTGAAATAGCTTCACACATGGCAGAACCATGGCATGTAACACATTCTATAGCTTCACTCTTTGTCTTTTGATGTAAAAAATATGAAGTTTCTTGTGTTTGAAATGAGGGTTTCTTTTATACTTCACAGAACCTCTTTTCTCTCTGTGGCCATGTCTTCAATACTTTACTTTCACCCTGCTCGACTGTATATTGCAAAAAAGAAAGAAACTTTTTTAAACCCAACAAGGGTTTCCATGTTTTTGTTATGTAAACAATGTAATCATCTACGACCTTGTCTGGACAATTTACTTACCATTTTCCTTCCTCTTCAATACTGCAAAATTCATTAGGTTCTGAAACTCGATATGGGTATTTTGTTGATGAATGTAAATGACATTATGTGCCACATCATCACTATGGATGTATCTCTACATTTTTTCTTCACTGTATAAACTCATATTCAAAACTGAAACAATGTTTTATCTTTATGAGCATAAAATCTTCTTTCTGTAGCATATACTGGCATATGGTATCTCTTTTTCTTTCTCATGCTATCACTACCAAGTGATAATCACTATAATTGTTTAAAAGAGGTGATGATTGCATGCACTGTTTCTATCTCTGTAGCTATATTCAGTTCTTCATGGACTTGCATATGAAATGATATACTGTTGTTTTTCAACTTAGAACTCTTCTTCTTCTGTAGCAACATACATGTCTTCAATTCTGCAGCTTTATTTGTCCATTCAGTGGACTATAGCAAATGTAATTCCATACATGATGATGATCTAGCTGTGTCATGACACTGAGGCATTATAATAAATGAAGGCAACACTTACTTGTTTTGTATACACTGTAACACATGATGACCCTTACTGTTCTCCTTTACTGTATTTTACCATATCAAATGCATTGAATAAGATGTCCTGTAGGACATCAATCAGGTCCACTGTATCTACTGTCACCAGTTTTGGTAGATCACTTCTTATAATGAAAACTTCATCTGAACTCACTCATGACCAGATGCAACCATACACTTATACATTTCATTTTGACACAAGATGACATCCTGTAGCATAAAGGATGATGATCATACCAATTTAATTACTCCTTTATCACATGATAATGATGTCTTATTACAACATATGTAATGAAGTGTTCTTTTTTTATTCTGTTGGGGTTTGTTAAAGACAAAATGAGCCATCTAGATTGGTTGTCTTGTATTTTTCTGCTACAGATATGCAATACTTATCATGTTTCTTTTATAGATATGCAATGAATGTAACATGTAATAACACTTGCTCTAATGCTCAACTTATCAGTAGCAAAAAAAAGGCATAATTGGATATATTTCTTCATTTAAAAGGCAGCTTATGTAATTGAATTCTGAATTTGATTTTGCCACTCCACTTAAATGAGAAAATATGATGCTTGGTACTCACCTATCTTTGCAACTTGGTTACTGGTTTATAACGGATACTCCAATTAGATTATTGATCATGGATGAGAAAACAATCTCCAGATAGTCAATACTTGTGAACACTTACTCCTTTATTAGTCTGATGATTACAAATGCATTGTATACTCCTGATTATTATCATGCTTGAGAATGTCATTTTCATAACAGTTGGAGTAGTGCATAAGCTGTTATATGCATTGAATTTTGTCCTCCATCAGTTCAGGTCATGTCCTTGATTGCATTCCATACTTTGAAGTGAAATCATGATCATGTCTTGAAATGGGACTGATGCATATGACTGTCTTATTATTCCTTCAACTTGTTAGGTGAATGTCATAATTGATCTTCCTCTTCTATTCATCCCTTCTGAGATCAAGGGGCAGCAACATGCTGGGGTCAACCCTTGTGTGAGCCCATTTGACACCACATGCTGAAAGTTTTCAATTAGCTTCATGATTTGTCCTATACCTGCACATGAAACAAACAGATTAGAATAAAACAATGATGTTCTTATATTTGCTTCTCTTCAGTTCCTTCTGCGCATGCATGTTCTCATTTGATCAATTCATTACACCTAAAGTATTATGTCTCTCTTGATTGATGAAGGATTTTCATAACTGGAGCTTCTAACGGGACCTTCCCACATTTTTTTAGGTATGCTGAGGTCGGGAGCAGGACTGGTGGCTACTACGAAGATGAACCAAAACAAGGCAATGATGGCTATGTCTTTCCCTCTTCTTCATTAGATGCATAGTATTTTATTTGTATTTGCATGAGTTCAGCTATAACCCACGGCTTGTGTGGGACATCTGATATGTCTTAGTTTCCTTCAATGCAATGTTTGTTCTCTTATGTATTCAAAATTGTAAATGAACAATCACTGTGGTGAATGAATACTTATCTCAATTTACTACTTTGTAATGCAATGAATGATTTGAAACTTTTCTTTTCTACATCTGAACAACTGAACTGCATTTATCATAACAACTATGCAACTAGCAGATAATAGAAATAAATCAAACCTCATTCAAAAATGATAAATGATAAATCTACTCAGCCAATTTTTGAGCTGCGGTCAAAAAATGGTAATAGAAATAATTACAGTTTCCCATAATACCAATAATTAATCCTAGTGAACTTATTTACATAATTCTTTGAGTAAATTTATCATAAGGGAACCAAAGAAAGGTGTAGTGAACATTGGCCACATAAATTGGTGAAAAAATTCTTCCTTCATATCCTATAGATCTTAACCCTATAATTAATGTATATAAGTTTTGAATATATTCTTTGCAAAAAGGAACTATAATTTTGTTATGTTAAGATCTTAGTTGTCCTTGCATTGAGTTAAACTCTATGACAAGTGAGACACTCCATGATATTTACAAGATGAAACTCTACAATAAATTATGGTTAGTATCATTGTGGTAGATGTTACTAGATTATCATAACAATGATAATTCTCTACTCAAATGCAATCTACAAGGTAAACTTTGAGTTCCAAATAGATAACTTATTGCTCTCTATAAGAGGAATATTTTAATATTATGTAGGTTGGAATGATTATAGAATTTTGCCTCTTCATTATTATTGTTAGTGTGCTTCTAAAGTTGTGTATATTGTTTGAAGTCATGAAGTAGATAGAGAGGGTATCTATAGTCTCCTTTACTTACTACATGCAATAGAGAATGTACACAAAAGATATAGTTCTCTGATGGTTATTTGATGGTTTTAAGTATTCAACCTTGGTCATTATCTACCCTCCTATTTTGATTGTTTTCATTTCTTCTTTAATATTCTTTTTCCAAATTTATCTATTTTGTATTGAACGTAGAGGCCCTACTTGTATTGAGATGTTGCCATTATCTAGAACTGATGCAGTCATAGATTGGGTACCCAATGAAGGGGAACCAATACAAGTAGCCACAAGCACAATGACTCAACTACTAGTCAAATCAACATGACAAGGACCTAAACCCAACCTAACACGTACAACAAGCAATATCAAATAACACTTTCAACTGAAATGATCTTACCGGCTAATCTGTTTATATACATAAATGTAATGACTTTGGATCAATGTTATTTCAACTGCTGTGGAATTTACAACTCACCAACTAGATAAACTCTTCCTAAACAAGCCAGTGACAAATAACTTCATAAATTGCCACCATGCGGTATGAAATCAAATACTATTACATCTAAATACATGAAGACAAATAAGCCACCTCCTACAGTAATAAGATCAGATTAATTCCAAGAACCAGACACATGACCTATAGACATCGCCCAACAATCAGAAAGATTTTCATCTGCCAACGCTAGAAATATGACTCATTCCAATTCAAATCTGCCATAACTAGAAATACAACTCATGCCAATTGTGTTTCTATCCCAATACAATTGTGATCAGACATATCACTGAGACCATCACCAGAATTAAGGAATATATAACTCTAGAACAGCTGAGATCAACTCCAACTTGATATGCTAGGGACTTCATTAATCTCCTTAAAATGCTATGGACTGCTATCTTCAACTTTGATATTTCCTACCTTTTAACCGGCATCTGTGTACCAATAGAAATCTCTATTTTTGGCTTGAAAATAGAGATTTCTATACTACAAGGACAGGTGCATAAAGGATTTTGAAACCGTCGGTCTAGAAAATGAAAACACCAGGTCCAATTTTAGTGGGCTGTCAGACCACTAACCTCCAGCTACCAATCTTGCATGCCAATACCATTATCCTTTATTATCCAGCTACAAATTAAGCCATGAACCGCCCATTATGTTTTATTATCTACTATTTTAAATCCCACGATCCAAAGGAATCTGATTCAGTCAAGATTATTTAAACGCCCAGGTTCAAAAAACTCACTCTAATATGATACATTACCTATGAAGACGCCACTGCTAAAAGGTAACCGAAGGGTGCTGGATGCTGCTTCATCAAGAACGGTGGACAGGACAATGATACCACCTGAGATGACAACACATATGCTACTCTTTCAGTTTAGCAATTATAAGTATTTTTCCATTCATACCTCTTTTCTAGATAGACGGGACAAACAAGCATAGGGTGGGATCACAAAATGTTGTGGATTGAAATATGATGTTCTCCTCCTGGAGATTTTGTTCATTTTGAGAGAGCTAATAGCGTAGAAAATAATAGAACTAAAATTTTTATAAAGAAGATAGGTATCAGTATGATAGGGTTCAACAGGGTGATATTATAAACCTTTCTAATCCACCACATTTCCTCATACCTGTACTCAATGCAACATTACTAGTAATGTTGTGGAATCATGTTGAGTTGTTATTACATATTTATAGCTCTAAGAAACTTTTCAAGGATATGCAACTTATCTTGAAGCTTATGTTCCCTATCATCTTGAAACTTATGTTAAATTTTAGTTCAACTAGCCCTTAAGTAGTTACAATGCTCCTGATGCGTCTGAAGAGGAATTCGCTATAGTTTATCAAAGCTTATAGTTTTTATCTTCAAAATTTTATTGGACTCAGATGTTCGAATGTAAATTTCACAACTTTATTTGTCTTAATAAAATCATTCTTATGGGTTATTTGACCAACTTAAAACTAAAAAATTGAGTAATATACATCATGGATTAAAGGCATTGCCTACTTTGCAATTCAGAGGGAAAAACTTGGAAGACGATAGCAGTGCCCCAAAATAATTTTAATTTAATGTGATCGTGTTGATATACAGAGACCTACAGTAGACTGCAGTAGCAATAAAGAGAAATAGATTGCAATAAAGAGAAATAGATTGCAAAAGAACATGCATATTGTAGTTTGTTATTATTTACTAGTAAAGAAATCCAAAAACAGTACAGTCCACATATAAGAAACACAAAAACCATCATGTATGAAAACATCATGAATGGTCACTGTACTTTTTCTTCCCACCTATTGTGGTGTCCTCAAAGCTGCTCTTAAATCTTGCCCATCAACCCCTCTTTCTTCCCTGGATACTTTTCACCTTTCTGATCATGGTGTACAGGAATCTTTCCTTTGATCATGTCGTTAAGCCCGCCTTTCTTTTTCTTCATCTCTTCTTTTGCTCCACCTTCCTCATCAGTAGACTGCACATATAAGATACCAACATCACACTCATACAAGTAAAACAAAGTAAGTGAACTTAATTTCTGATTATTTAACTCTTTAATATTTAAAAATAATCTAATTAAAACAAATGAGGTAAAGAGATTAATGGGTAATAAGATTAATGAGAAGTTACAGAGCTAGAAGAAAATCTGCTTGTGCGATTGAGTTTTACCATCAATCCCCCTTGTGTTTTCTCTTCGCCTTCACTGGGGTGTTTGGACT
This sequence comes from Cunninghamia lanceolata, assembly GCA_027924645.1. Lineage (NCBI taxonomy): Eukaryota > Viridiplantae > Streptophyta > Pinopsida > Cupressales > Cupressaceae > Cunninghamia > Cunninghamia lanceolata. The sequence goes on along the minus strand of BSBN01000261.1, from coordinate 28,395,871 downwards.
CTTCCACAACTGCATGCTCACGATCATTTGTCTCCACCATAGGTGTCTTCTCCTCACTTCCACTGAGGTGTTTGTGAACATCGTGTTGATCCACTGGAGAGGGATCATTCTGCTTATATGTTATCTCTTCTATTTTCTTTCCAACCAAACCCAAGAGCCTACCATTTTCCTGCTCTGCTGCATTTGTCTCGGCCATTACTTCTCACAAATGAAGAATTCAACAATACAAAGAGAAGAATACAGATGATAGATTTTGATGAAATGCGTAGACATGAAGGTAGATTTAATGGCTTGGGCAGACATGGAGGATGCGCTTTCGACGCAGCCGTGACTGGGAGATCCATTGTTGAGGTGACAAGTTTTTGATGAATCCTGATTTATATTGTCCGTTATAAAAATCTTCTGGTACGAGGATAGTATTGAAGACCACTCGCTCTAAATTTAGTCGTCGGAAAGAATTTCGCTATATGCATGGTTTTTGTTTTTAATGCCTCTGCTGTAAGCTAAAACTATCTTCAAATAGTATTATCAAAATAATATTCTTATAATTCTTAAGTATCCTGCTTAGAGCTCTTCAAACAGGGGGCACAATTCTAGTTAACTACTATGATCTCTCTTCTACGAACTATTGATAATCTTCCACCATTCGGTTTTCTCACAAGCTCATCAGTCTTAAAGTGGCTCAAAAAGAAATTCACAAGTGTATTCCATAGGATATTTATAGGCTCTACATCCAAGATATTTTGATTTATGCACCCGGGCCATTGAATCTAAAACTGAATAATTATGTATATCAATTATTTTAATTTTTTTTGATATTTTTTCTCTCTAATTTGGCTGATACGCCATTCTATATGTGCACACATCTTGTAACTGCCAAAAAAAATTGGGAGTCCTAATAAAAAAAAATTCTTTGGTAGTCCTTCCTTTTTTAGTCATCCAAAAGAAATCGTCATAATTGGCCAATCTTTATTAAAAAGAATTGTAGATGTATAAAAGTAACCGCCATGATAGGTGAATTAATTCACAACTGCGTGAATTAATTCACAATTGCTAAATAAGGTATAATTTTTATTTTAATCGCCATCGCCAGTTTGTAAAGGCCGTCAGGGTTAATGTCCACGTTATTTTTAGTATATCGTTATTTTTAGTGTGGTGTTTCAGTAATGCATTGTTTGTCATTTCACTTGATTTATGTATGAATTATTGTAGAGAACTATGATTTTGGTTCACCCAATAGATGGGATAATGAAAATTGCTCAAATGTAGTAGGTGAAGTTTTGGATCAATTGGACAATATAGACATGTATAGTCTCTACACCTAAATGCATTCACACAAACACATCAACAAATGCAAAACAGGGGAACCAGTTCAAATATTCAACTAATAACTAGGTACACTTCTATTTCTCAATTCCAAGCATATTATTTTTTTCTATTGTGATCCAATCTCATAATGAGTGAAGCAAACTAAAACTCACATTCTTTTTCAGAAGAATCTCACTTATTTTTTACACATGACTACTATTGTTACGCATTTTTCAGTTCTTTAGGATGCTCGATGGGTATGATGCTTGTCTTGATGACTATGCCCATGTGTATTACAATAGATATGATGTTCAGAAAGCTCTTCATGTCATCTATGGCTCACACCTTAGAAATTGGAGCATATGCAAGTAAGATTTTCTTTCAACAGTGGCAATCACATATGTACTCTAACCTCAAAAATGGTGATAAATTTCTCTTTTAACATCACGACATTACTTCTTTTATGGTTGAAATCATTATGCCGAGAGGTGTTCCTACATTCACAACATGGATGGAGAACAAGAGCTGAAAGATTCATAAACAGATTCAGATTCTATGAAATTTTATAAGATTTTGATAAAAATAAAAATATAAAAGAAGAGAAGGTGAAAGGAATAAAAGAACAAAAAAATAATGTGCAAGTTGAATGGAAAGGAAGGTGGATGGCAGTTTTGAGGAAGCCATCACTATCCACTAAGATGAAAGAATGGCATATCAAAAGATGCACATTAAATAAAATTGAATGCATGGTCGTGGTCGTATGGGAGTTACAAATAAAATAAAATAAATCCAATGATGACCGCATGGGTGATGGGAGTTACAAAAGGTTTCTCTATTTTTTTAATCAATTAAGTGGAAATAGGTGCCTCTAGAAAGATATCTTAGTGTTTTTTAGTACTTTAGATATATTTTTTAAATATAGGTATACTAGTTATCTAGTGAGCATTAATTAAAATAAAGAGATTTTCACAAAATGCAGCCATGATATCTTCAATGCATGGAACTAGTCTCACACGCGATCTCAATTGTCAGCCTATGTTAAGCTTATTAAGGCAGGTCTCTGGATATGGGTTTATAGGTATTTCTATTGATATATGTTAAGTCTCTCCCTCCATCCCTCCGAAGTGATGTTAATGGTAATTTCAAACTTCATCCATGTTCAAAAGTGATAAAGAGTATTTTTATTGCCAAAAACTTACTTGTGACTACTAAACGTTTTAATATTTAAAAATAGCTATAATAATGATGCTAAATCTTTCATAATTAATGTATTTAACAGTAGAGACACAGATGGGTGGATTCCAATGCTATCAACAAGATACAATCTAAATGCTCTACAACTTCCAAAAGGTCCTTCGTGGCCATGGTATTATCAGGGGCAGGTGAGAAATTAATTCAATTACAATACATAACTGAAAAACTCAATTGAATCCATTTAAAGAGATATAGACTTACACCAATGGATAATTACACGTAGGTGGGTGAACTTAAGAATATGAGGGCTTGACATTTGCCATGTTTAGAGGTGCCTGCCATGCAGTGCTAATTTTTAACCGAGGCCAAGCTTTGACTTTCTTGAGCTCATTTCTTTCAGGGACAACTCTGCCCAATGGAGGACAATGACAGTCCTTTAAATTAATATATTATTTTTTTCCCAGAAACATATTTCATGCCTAAAATAGAAGGGCCATTCCTAAACATCATCCATTTAAATAGTCAAAAGTTAATTTTAATCTATAAAAATAAAATAAATATTTACAGCTTTCAGATGTGGATGAAGTGTAAAATTTCAATAAAAATACGATAAATATTTACCACTTTTAGATGTGGACGAAGCTGGGGTTTTCTTCATCTGTAGATATATGCAGTGTGTAAATATTGATTTTTAGCCAATGGAGAAGCTCTGGAGTGAGAGCCACAACAATAAAATACTTCTTTTTTATTTTTTTAGGAAAACTCTTTGTATAGAGAATAATTGATGATCGGTAGTGTACTTGTAAAAGGCTCCCCTGCTGCCATATCACTTAACTGGATCTTGTCAAGGAAAGATTTACTAGATCAATTTGGGCTTCTTAGATCATTTTTTAACTAATTGAATATATTTGTCTCCTTTTGATAGGAGCTTTGGTTTTTATCCAGTGGCAATGATGGGAATGTTGAATGTGTTTTTTTCCCTTTTGATTGGAGCTTCAGTGTTTTTTAGTACCAATAATGGTGAGATTGTAAAGCAATTCGGTGTGCACTACATGATGATAATTTGTAGTGTTAATCAGTCCATGTTTAATTTGATTTGCAGTCTGAATAACAATTATTTATCTATAAATTTCTTAATCAAATTATTACACTACAAATTTTCATATCCATGGTCATTAAGTTTTTGGAGGGAAAAAATAAATGAATGCAGATTACTCATAATCTCTTTACCAACATCCTTCAACTATGGTTTTATGTAAACACTTGTTTCAAACAAGTATTCTAAATTAGATAGGATTAGACATGACAATATAAAGATGAAATTTATATATACTCCAGCATTCCAACTTTGGAGGTGAACTACATTTAAATATTATGCCTATGTTCAGGCACTCACATTTTTCTAGAAAGGGGGACTATGGAAAAACATTTATTTCATCCTTCCTATAAGCATATATTTGAAATTAAGAATATTTAGGAGAAATAGAAGATTGTGAATGTGATAGCTGTCATAATTTCCTGCTCTTGTAAATCAAATCCTTTGTCTGGTTGTTACAACACTTACACTACGAAGCCAAGAAAGTATCAGTTGTCTAAAATGGTTGATTATTATCCTTCACTTTCCTTGTTTCATTTGATTGATTAACTATTTGGTTTTGGTAATTCCTCTCCATTTCATTAAAATTAAAATTATTTGTATCTTTAATTTTATTGCTATCACTACAATCCTTCTCAATTTATCAATTTATCGCTATCACTACAATCCTTCTCAATTTATCAATTTATTGCAAATGTTATGGAATTTCTCTTATCAATTTATCAACAAATCCATATTGTGCATTTCGTTTAATCATTGTATTCCATTAAATGGCATCTCTTTGAGGTAAATTATGTAAACAATTCACATACCATGTTTATGGTTTCCACATTTTGCACACATGTCTACTAGGGTAGATGTAGAAATTGATAATGTTAACATCCCCAAAGTTTTAGAGAAAACATTCAAAATATCCTCTACTTACTTTTGGCCCTTACTCTATTTGAGAAGTGTAAGATATAGAACACAAAATTAAAAATTATCTGGTTAATGGTTGTGAGACTGCAATAGATGCTTGGTAATCCCTCTCCCTTTGACTTTCTGTGTGAATCATTCTTGAATGCCTAAATTAAATTTCCCACACACACACACAATTTATGTAAACAATAAGTAAATATGGTAATGTTCAAACATAATTCTTTCACACAAATTTAGTACAAACATGCTTCATGCACAAACTAAGTTCTATCACACACAAAGTATTAGTACAAACATGCTTCATGCACAAAGTTAGTTCTATCACACACAAAGTAAACACTCAAGTTCAAATATGCCAAAGTACATACAAACAGTTGAAGTGAATGCCAAAGTTAAAACACACTCTTCACACAAAGTTCAATCACTCCACACATAGTTTGTTCAAATACACACTTCATACATATACAAAGTAAATGATAAAGTTCAAATAGGCACATAAAGTGAATGCTAATGTTAGTACACTTATGAAAGTTCACAGACACAAATTGAATGCAAACATAAAAACACACCCTTCACATAAATTTAGTTCAATAAATTCACACATAGTTTGTCCAAAATCACACATTGAATGTCAAAGTTAGTATACTCTTTACATAGTGAATGTGAAAGTTCAGACACACACACAAACAAACACACACAATCAAATTTAACTTAAAGTAAAGGTAAAATTGAAAGACACTTTATACAAAGTGAATGTTCAAAGTTTTTATTTAAAAGGGGTAAACACTCAATATTCTAAGTTCAAACACACACAAAGTGAATGCCAAAGTTAAAGAACACTCTTCACACAAATTTAGTTCAATCACTCCACACGTAGTTTATTCAAACTTAAAAGTTATTTTGTGAAATGCTTTGCTGATAGGGCTATTTATCAAAATGGCTATAAATATAATAACTTTGACAAAAAATTAAAAAACACACACTATTTAACAATATGGCTATAAATGTGTCTCTATCAAGAGAGAAATTAGTAACATTGATTTTATATTATCCTACATTATTTAGGCACTACATGATTGACCTAATGTCTTGATTGCTTATAATTTATTTAGTGGTAACTTTGCAGCACTAGTAAATATGCCACTTCTTTTCTTCATTGAATTGGAGGCCATAGTTCTCTAATGATTTGTTTATGATTTAGTTTTATAGCCTTATCCACCAACTACGACATGTAATGACTTTTGAGTAATAAATATATACTATTTAGAGATAGACCTATATTGTTTTCTTTTACAAATTGTCTAATGTATTCATTCAACTTGTCTTAAGAAAAACAATTATTTTTAAATGGTAATGAATTGACAAATAAACATCCAATCTGGTAAAGTTGACATTAAAGAGACTAAAACCTTATTTATAAGGCGGCAACTCAATAAGGAGGTAACAAATTTAAAAAATACACTTATATAAAAAACTTTGAGATCACCTTAATAAAATGGTTGAAAAAATAAAGTAGAAATAAGGTCCTAAATATATATATTATTTAGAGATAGGAATATAAATACTTGTGCATATCAGCAATTTGATAGCACCTTTAGTGCTTTTACTAGTTTTTATTGGCATTTTACCATAACACATTTTTTTATTGATGAGGAGGGATTTTTTAGGCTGGCCAACACCAGTCGAGGTCATAAGGGGAACCTCCTCCCAATCCACATATTCAACTTAGATCACTTATTCAACATAGAAGCCACAATGGAAGTCCAAGAGCCACAACTTGGAATTCCCACTATAGATATCACTTGGGGGACTCAAACTTTGATCTTGTCTTGAGACCCTTATGGCATTTCCATTTAAACACAACCCCTTTGACAACCATAAGACAACCTTTACAACAAATAAATGGTTCCACAATTTCTTGCAATTAGATCAATAACTCCAATATCTACTATACAGACATATTTTTTGTAATTGTTTATAAAGTATTTTATTTGTTATAAATTTTTAATTAGCACCAATAGAAATTCTAGAGCTATATTTTATTGTAACAGATTTCTCTTTGTATATATATACATACATACATATACATATACAATATATAATTATTTTTCCTTAGAATAAGGATGTCCATGTTGAGTAGAGTGCATTTTCTCGACAATTTTTTATTTTATTTTTCCTAGTGTCTTCCATAATGGTCATTACCTTTTTTAATGGACCTATATTAATTATAAAAAATTCAATGTAATATTAGAAATATACTACATTGTATACTTTTTGAAGTGATAACACAAAGGGACATGTACTTGCAAAACTATGTCTTTAGATGACATCATTTAATGCCCCAAAAAGTTAGGCAAAATTACTTTTTCATTACCATTTTGGCAAGAGTAGAGAAGAGTATACCTATGGTTCAATTTAAGCCTAGGGGGTTTGATCTAAACCCTTTAGATCAAACCCCTCGGAATTAAATCATGCTATTTTGAGGAGTCACCTACATCAACACAACATCAAAGAGCACATCCACTTAAGCAAAGTTTGCATGGTAACTAGTATTGTTTAGTTTCCTTCTTGTTTTACATTCCTTTATTGCTCTATTAGAGGTATATTAGGATTTGAGTATAATAGCCTAAAATTGTTTTGCTTTATTCTCATATGCTCATTTTCTATTGTATACAGTGTCTACCTTAGGAATCTACGATGCGTTGTGCCTTGTATACCTGCCCCATTTTATCAAATGGAGACTACCTTTTTCTAGTTTTGCTTGAAGCTTTGGCTTAGTCTTGGTCAGTTCCTTTGAGGTGATGTTGAAATTGCAAAGTCAAATATGTCCACAAAAGGGTCAAATTCTCATTCATTTGGTGAAAACATGCTTAAAATTTTCAAAGAAATCTAATCAGGTTAGGAAAAATCCCTTTGCCACAAAATCCTAAGGCTTTAAGGCCTTTGTGTTAAAACATGTTGTCACTATTCTTTATGCTAATATCCGGTGACACTAGATATCTGCACCAACATTCAATATATGAGTTTGTGCTAAAAACCCAAGGCATTGGACTTGCACTAAAAACACCTTTCACTAGACATGTTCGGTGATTGATGAAATCTTCGTTAAGCCAATGTCACTTGAAAACTCCACCAATAGGCACTTAGGTCAATTATCCTAAAAATGCAGGTGACCAGATTTGCACTGATATCGTGTCTCTCTAGATATGTTCGGTCTCCACCGAAATCTTCACAAGCTCCAGCCGACCCCGAAAGCTCTGCAAGGCAGCGGGTGCATGAAATGGTGTTGCTGTACTCTACCATTAATGGAGCATTAAACTGCAATAAAAGTGGCTTAAATCATTTTTGAACAATTTATTTTGTGTTTTGAGTCCTCGCTATCTTTAACTTCTGCATTCACTGAGTGATCTATAGCAGTTTGTGGCAATTTGACTAGTTTTTGAGCTCATTTTTCAACATGTCTAATTCTTCCTTGCCTCTAGTTCTACATCTATAGGTCAGCATCGTTAAACCTATCTTTTTATTAAACTGATAAAGTCAAGGGTTTAAAATTGATGTAATCTTTCATAGTTGAGATTTGTGTTTGGGGTTCCATTGAAAATCTCTTAGAATTACCAGATTAGGGGTTGTTGATTTGGGTTTTTGTCTAAAAATTGGGCATATATTCAATGCATATATAGTGGTTTGAGGTTTCTTTTCTAGGTATAAACATTTCACAATTATCCCTCAAAATCCTTACTTTCAAACTTAGACAAAAATCACACAATGCAATGTGTTTAAAATCTTAGAAAAATTGACCTAAAACACACTGTGACAAACCTTAGGTATCCTTCACGTGGAAAAGCAACTTCACTAAACCTATCCTATAACCACTAAATTTTTGCAAACATAACCCTAGGCAATTCCTAACAAAATGAAGTAATTCAAAAACTTAGTACTAAAAGGGATGTCACAGGACCTATGCTGAAATTAGATATCACTGGACATATCTAGTAAGTACCAAGAGTTTTGCTGATCCTTTCAACCCTCAAAGCCCTGCAAACTGAGATACTCAAAAGCTAGTGCTAAAAGACCTCATCACCAGATCAGCATGGAAATACGCTCTCACTGGACATATCTGGTAGCACCTGAAAACTATGTAGGTCCCGTGTCAATCAATTTCCCCAGCCAGGTATTAAGTCAGGTTTGTGCTAAAATTAAAGGACAGTAGATTTGCACTAAAAGCACCCTTCACTTGACATGTCTTGTGACTCAACAAATTCTCGTTTATCTCATCAGGCGATAAACCTCCACCAAGGACATTGATCTCCCTTTGTGCTAGATCCAACCCACTCCAGATACATCTCGCGACCCACTAAAACTCTGTTCATTCGTGTTAGCTAATTTCTCTGCCATGCCCCTTGAGTTGCCAAAGTCCCGCTGATCCTGCAATGGCCAATTTTTCTGCTATGTTCACTCATTGCTAAAAACCCTACTAAATATGTTAAAGGGAGATTACGCTAAAACTAACATCTTTTGCACACATCCTATAACCTGCCAAAGATCTGCTATATCTAGTGATGACCCAAAACCCTACTAGGTCCAATGAAGGTGCAAAACCCTACTAGCTATATAAATGAGAAAAATTTGAAGATTTTTCTAAGGGAAAGATGCATGTTTTATCAGATGGTGTACATAAGATGCATGATATAGTGATAATTTGCATGGTTTTATTTAAATTTGAGGAATTATGCATATTAGGTTAGCATTTATTACACATATCCAGTGAGGCCATAAAAACTCACTGGACTGCTTTTCACTATTTCTTTTGGTAAGTTTGAATAGTAAATGTTAGAGGATGGAACATCATGCAAATCTTAAGATTCTCAAATTAATTTTAAGGTTTTTTAGGTATGAAAAATGGTTTTCTTGATAGTTCTTGACATAGGATATAAATTGTAATCATCCAACTATCTAAAAGCCTAAGTCTTAGAACTCCTAAGACAATAAATTACAAGGTATACTTATTAGGTCCTATCCTGCTAGTTAGATGTCTTCTCATGTAGTCAACATGAAGTAAAAATTTAAGGGAATTCCCCCAGTAACGAAGATCACCTCAGGATGGTAGAACATTGGAGATACTGACCTTGGTCACATAGACATGGAAGAATTCAGGATTAGAGTCATAGGCCCAAACCCAACTCCACTGGCCAGGAAGATTAGAGACAATCAGATAGCAGAAGCTACTACCTTCCCAACATTAGTATAATGTCTAGAATTGGTTGTAGCTTGTGCTAACAATTATGATCAGGCCACCAAAAGTATACAAGCTCTGGGTGGGCAAATTTTGGCAGATCTCAGTGCCTTGTCTTTAGCAAAAATCATTGACATTCCCCCTTTCCCAAAGCTCTCCATAATGGACAAGGAAGAGGCCAAAAAGATGTATAAGAAGGACCCAGAGACTTGTAGAAAGAAGATAAATAAAGGGTGGATGAAGCATAAGAGGTTGGCCTTGACAAAACTACCTCATACACTGTACAGAAGTGATTTCAAAGAGGAGGTTGAAGATTTGGTGACACTTTTAAGTAGGATCATGGGACTGCCCACTACTTCTACCTTTGAGGGATGAATGTTTACACATATTGAGGAAACTCTACATGGAAGAAAGAAAATCCATTAGGCCCAGATTTTAAGTAACAATATTCATGGGGCCTTTGTCAACTTCCGGACAGATGAAACCTTTAGATGGACTTCATATATTGTGTATGCCTTGGCAAGAACTATAGTATATCCTTGTCTATCCAAGTTGGGAGAAGTTGGCAATGGAGATGGTCAACTCAAGGATTATGAATGCTACCCTCAACTAGAAGTCTCCCAATCCTTGGTGCACCATAAGTGAGTTAATGGTGCATTCATTATGCATATTACTTGGATTTTACAAAATGACATGGCAAGAAGGATATCTCCTGAAGAAATAGTTGTTGTGCAAACATATGGGAGATGGTACATCCAATTCCAAAAGTTCACTTACTTGAGGATACAAGGTTTCACTGGATTGCCATACAAGCTGCCAAGATATCCAACTGATAAGGTGGTACTCCTAGAGCTCACAAGGTAGTTGCTCACATGTGCAGAAGGGTTGAAACACTTGCACAGAGCATTAATCAAGTTTCCCATACTACTAGAAAGGGGTAACTATTCTTGTACCACTTTGGGAGTGGTAGAGCACTTATATACAATAATGCAATTGTTAAATCTGCATTATTATCAAAAGATAAGGCATTTTAATCCTTTTGGAGTAATAGAGAAGTTTGTAAGCAAAAGGTTATTTCACAAAGAGGACTTTTGGGCCAACTGTCAGGATGACTATGATGTGTTAAGAAGAAAATATTCCAAATTGTCCCTTGACTTTATTAAAAGGTTTAACATTGTGCGAGTCCCAGACCAATTGGTAGATGATAAATATGTAATCTAAAGAGGCCCTTGGGAGGCTCTGTTTAATCAACCTATCCCATTCCCCAACTGGGTAGACTCTAAGGAAAGTTCTCTGGATATAGAAATGAGAGAGCCAATTAGGTTCGGTAAGATGTTGGTGCAAGCCCAAGTTGCAATATTAAATCAGATGGGGTGGCTCTAACCTATACAAAGCCAGAACAATAAAAGGTTAGCAATGATGAGGAAGATCAACCTATGGAAACATACAATGTTGCAGGACAGGGAATAGCCAAAGAAGCTAATGTAGACAGTAAGGAAAGTATTCCCTTGGCAGAGAAAGGAAATGCCAAGAAACATGCCCCAGACCATAATAGAAATAACTTCCTCCTTCCACAAGAACAAGAGTAGCAAAAATAAAGAATATGCCAAGCAGAAAAGTAGAAACTTCAAAGGTAAAGAAGCCAAAAGTGTCAACCACTGATACATCTACTATTGTCTCTGCTATGGACACAACTACCCCTATTTCACCAATTGCTGCAAGTACCCCAATGCCAACTCCTTCCACTCCTACATTCATTATTACAACTGCTACTATCTCATTTTTACCCAGTCCCCTCACATCATCCTTGCCATCCATTTCATCTATTCCCATTTCATCCATTGCTCCATCCACCTTCCCTACCATTACATTCTTAAGCCTTCTTGCCCTTGCTTCCTCTCCATTCTCCCTTTCTTCCACATCCCCATCCCTACCTCCCATTTCTACCATCTTGTCACCATCACCATTCACCTTTCCATCTCTTAATCTTTCCACACCACTTTCCATCTCTTTCATGCTATCATATTCTCCTCCCCCTGCTTTTCTGTCTTTGCATCATTTCCTAACATTTCTAAATTATATCTACCTCCTACTACAACTGATTCTTTAATAGCCATTAATGATTCTTTGACTAAACTATTTAATGCCCCCATAAACATATGAATGCCTACACCTCTTCTAGTTCCCTCACTGCTAGGCATCGAGAAAATATGTGCAGAATTGGACTCCCATGAATGTTTAAATAAAAATGACACTACACAAAACCTTCTCACAGATTCTAGTGTTGCATATATCATAAACATAGAAGACAATCCTAACAAAGGGGTCAGTGGTTCAGTTTTGGAAATTGCATGGTCAATGATTCAGTTTTGGAAATTACACAACAAGGTGTGACAGAAAATTTATAATAATTGGAGCAGCCTGATTCACTAGCTAAAGATGTTGAATGAGATGAACAGATCGAACAAGCACTAGATTAGAATGAATTAGATGACAGAGGAGCAGATCAGGCCTTGGGGGAAGGGAATGTTAATATGGATGATTCTTTGAATAATAGAAATAGTCACATTGACTCTCCTAAACATTCTTCTACTCTACTAGATTGGTTACAAAAGAGATTAAGTACTAAACCTCCTGAGGTAGAAGTCATGTCATTAGAATTTGATACTTTCCTTCCCAGATTGGAGAACCCAAAGAAGCAGAAGAAAGCCAAAGTCTAATCTAAAATTTATAAGGATGCCACAGGTTCTCACATTGCAAAAGTGGTTGTCCTACCAGCATAGGCCAAGATAGAAGGGTAAAAGTACAAAGTTGTGCCACACTTTTAGCCAACTTATTAGCACAAGTGTTCAAATTTAAGTATTTCTAACTAAAAATCAATTTTGGTCAAACATATGATCTTGTAAGATTCATTCTAGTTAAGTTAGATATGTCCACAACTTTTTCAACTAAAATTGTTGGCTAAATGCATATCTAGCGCCACTGTGAGGCCAATTTACCAAAATAATAAAATTATTTGAAGAACTTGATATTTCTAAAACTTCTACTTGTGTAAATAACATTTTAAAAAAAAATATAAAAATACCCTTTTGTATATCTATAAGTTTAGTTTTCATATATATATATATATATTTTAATAGTTTAATTATTATTTATATTTTCCTTTCTATTTTTACTAAAAGTAGGTTATCAGCACAAAACATTAGGTCGATTACCATGTCAAGGAAAAATAATAAAACTTATTAAAAAAATTGAAAAAAATATGCACTAGATAAAAGAATCTATATCAAGATTGTATATATATTTTTTAGATGAATAGTTAATATGAAAGTTGACGTTGAATGGAAACAACTACATTTTAACACACACATTTAATTATTTATTTAAAATATATATTTATCAAAATTGGAAAAAATATATATCCATGCACTAAAGTTTCAAGTTATAAATACACACAAAAAAATTGATGAAAAAAAAAAATTTACTATATAAAGATTGATGTCTCATGCAACTAAATTATAGTGTCAATTTATTAAAAACTATATTCAAATAATTTTTTAATTTTTTTTAAAAAATGCAAACATAAAATATACTAAAAAATAAATATTTTATTAGTTTACATTATTTAAAAAATCAAAACATATATGTCACTTTTTAGTGATTCAAGTTCAAAAGTTGGATCAATGTTGGCCATTTCCATTATAAAAGTGTGACACAACTTTGTGCTTTTACCCAGAAGCTGTAAGACCTAAGGATTACACAATTACAACCATCAACTTGGGGCCTACATCAAGGGAATAGGAAATTGATGAATTCAAAGGGTCAATATCCAGCATCCTAGACATGTTGAATAAAGACAAAATGACCAAACAATAGTTAAAGCAAAAAAATGAAGAGCTCAAAGCTCATATCATAATGAAACCAATAAATGCAAATAGGGAACCAGAGGTAGCACCCTCTCTTCTTTTCAAAGAGGACTTGACAAATTTTAATAAGATTAAGACCACTACAGTAGCCACAGATGAATGGTTTCATAAATTCTATGCAGAAGCATGTTAAGTGATTCTTTTTCTACCTATTGAAGTTTGAATGGGAGGAAGTCAATAATGATTGTACTGCATTTGAAGACTACTACTCCCATATACATCCTAGAGTGCAGTTCATGACTAATCTTCCTGAAGAAGTTTTGTTAGCAGAGGGCATCTTGACTCATGATAGATTAGATAAGCCTAAATAGTGGTTGGAGTTACTTGGATTGAGAAATGAAGTTTTCGATAAGGATAGAGATTCTTTCAGCATAGTAAGAGCCTAGATTATGGAGGTAATTTATAAAATAAATGATGTATTAAGAGCCTGTACAAATTTTGATCTCGATGATATGGCCCCTGAAAATATGCAGGAGTGTAAAGATAAGATGCATCATGTTATTCCTGGAGAGTCACCACTTAATATAATAGGCAAATTGGAAAAAGTTAGTGATCTATGGGCTATGTTTGTGGAATTCAAAAGAAATAAAAGAACAAGAGATGTAGTATACTACAAATTTTCACAGGACATTGACAAGATGAGGTTCAAAATAGACTATATCAAGGATCTAGATCCATCAGACATAAATCCAGCATTGTCAGCACTTACAGCCCATAATAACAGAGAAGCAAAGAAGAGCAAAGTCGACCTGGATGAGGAGGATCAATAGAATATTCTAGTTCAAATATTGAAATCTCATTACTCCATGTCAACTCAGATTTCAAGGGTCATGTGACCTTATTTTGACTTTATTTTGTCTTGTAAATTGGCTCTTCATCATATAGAGCTAAATGGGTAGTTATTTTGTCCAAATTCAATGTATTTAAAAGTTGTATTTTGCCCTTTTCCTAAAGGACAACTGTAAACATGAAAATGTAACAAAATGATATATCTCATTAAATACAATGTAAATCTGGGCCATTGGTGTTGAGATAATCTCCACCATCCATCAAAAACTTGGTATGGTGCTTCCTCTATAAAAGGGCACCACTTTCTCTCATTATAATAGACTCTTGATAGTGAATTGCTGAGACTACCAAATTTTTGATTAATAGAAAGCAAGATTTATAGGTTATTGGGAATTTGCATATTGTGTTGGCTATTTTGGTTTTCATAGTTCACTTCAAATCTAGGATTAATTAAATGTGTTATTGCAATGTTGAATGAATGTTAAAAATATCTGATGAGTGCTTTGGTCCATACTATTGGTGCTTGCTGATTGTAAGATACTATGCATAGTTAGCCAAGGCCCATTTATTGAATTCAATTTGATTACATTTCATAAGTTAAATTATGCTATTGTTTGGGTATTTAATGAACGAATGTGATTTGAAAATCTTAAGATTCCTTTGGTGATTGCATCATTTTTGCAAAATTATGGCATCTACAACCTGATAAAGTAGAAAGTGGTTTATTGAAAGCATTTGTCTATCAACAACATTTTCTTCATTGTGATTGTCACTTAGGATTTCACCTTCTTTTCTAAACCCTTTATCTTTTGCATTTTCTTTATAAATAATTATTAGATTTAGGTTTCTGAGCAGCAATCATATTCCAAATCTGTTGAGAATTCCATATGGTTTTGCACATCTTGTTGTCATAGTTTCATCAAACCCTATTAGTTACATGTAAGTCCCCTTATTGGTACAGATGGTACATTCCACTAAAGTTATTCCTGCAAGCTAAGACCTAGCTGTATAAACCTTGGGGCAATCCTATCTAGGACAGGATGCCTTTCAAGAGAGGTGAGATACTATGTATTTCATCTACATTGTTGTGTGCTAAAACCACCATCAACACTATGGATGGTCTGAGTCGTCATTAGAAGAATCATCAAGGTCAAGTGTGTCCATAATATCAGGAGAAAAGTGAGAGAAGGAGAACAACCTTGCATGGTGATCTACCTTTCCCAAAGCTACCAAATTGTTGTTGTTCAACTCTATAATATTAACTAAGTCTAGGGAGAAATGAACTATCATTCTCTTCCCTATGTGAGTAATCTAATACACTGATAAGAGATTAGTTGAAAGAGAAGGTATACTTAGAACATTTGTGAATGTTCCACCTTCAATTTAAATAGACCCTGAGGCCCTAAAGCTATTGTTGGAGTGTTATCACCTAAAGTGATGGAAGACATGCAATAAGGCTCTGATGTAGAAAAATCAACCTGTGAAGAACCCATGTTGTATGAGACACCTGAGTCAATGATTCAAGATAGAGTTGATGAAGATGCAACTGCAACTAGAGCCCTACCCTTAGATTTCTCTTTACATTTTTCTTTTTCCTTAGAATTTTCTTGGGTTCATGAGGAGACTTTGATGGATTCAAGAAACCCTATATTTTTCTTCTCAAGAAGATGTGTGAGGTGGTCAATCTGTTTCTTCATACATTTGTGCTCATCATGCCGAAGTTTCTTGCAATAGGCACACTTAACTTTCTCTTTCATAGGTTTCCTTGATTTGAAAATATTTTAGTGTTAGATTTAGATGGTTCAAATTTCTGACCTTCCTTGGTCTCCTTGTCCTTTTGATAATTTTTTTCCCCCTTTGGTTGTTTGAAGCATGTTGTCATTTACCATTCCCATTAATGAGGGCTTGAGGTTTTGAGGACTTCAAAGTGCCCATATGTGTTAACTTATCTTGCTCCCTAGTCAAGTCAGCAATAAAGTCATCTAGAGATGGCATTTTCCATGTGGCTCTAAGAGATCTTTTGGTAGAGTAGAAGATAGATACAAACATAGAATATTCAAGACCTAACTTGGAGAGTACAGAAAGAACAAGTTGATCATCCTTTTTATCTATTCCACATTCATTCAACAACAATCTCAATGATTTGATCTTAGTGAAGTAATCCTCTAGAGTGTCAAAGGAACTGGGACTCAAGCTTATGATTCTGTAGCTCATGACCTCTCATTTCATCTACCTTCCCAAAGATTGTTTCTAATACTAGCCAAACTTCATTAGGTGTTTTCAAGGCTTCTACATGAAAAAGTAGTTCAAGAGACATATTAAGACACAAAAATACAAAGGCTTGATCACATTTGTTAAACCATTTTTCTTCAACTTCATCATAATTAGGTTCTTTCTCAATGTCAATTGTTACCTTATGTAGCCCTTTGTTTTTTAACACAATTTGTACTTTTGATTTCCATTCATGATAATTGAAGGGTGTTAAAGGCATGAGACTTTGATTTGAATTCATTCTTTGAATTAGAATTTTGTAGAAAATTATGGCAAAATAAACAAAACAAGTGATGTACTAATCACAAACCAAACAATTACAAATGCCCAGATTGCCTTGAGGATGAAGAGGTAGGGCATCAATATATAGAGTTTGAGAAACACAAAGGACACAACCACTATGCCAACCACTCAACTTGAAAGTCAAGGAAGGCAACTACCTAACTCAATGGGCCTAATGGGCATTACAAAGATTCAAAGATGGCTGCTGCACATGCTGTTGACTATTGTATATTATAATTTCTATAATTGCTATCATTCTCCCCCATAATGACCATTGGGAAGAACTTGGAGTAGATCTCTAAGTGTCTCGAACCTTTCACGAGCTAGAGCCTTCGTAAAGATATCTGTGATCTGATCATCTGTACTACAGTACACAATCTCTATCAATCCCTGTTGTACCAACTCTCTGATGAAGTGATGTTGAATCTCAATATGTTTGGTCCTGCTATGAAACACTGGATTCTTAGTCATTTGTATAGTACTTTTGTTGTCACAATACAACAAAGTAGGTCTATTCTATATCTGGTGCAAATCCTCCAATAGTCATCTCAACCACATTGTTTGGCATGCTACAAATGTTGCAGCTTTATACTCTGTCTCTGTTGTGGATAGTGATGCAGTCAGCTATTTCTTGGACTTCCAAGAAAATGCTGCAGAACCAAGACTAAAAGTATAACCAGAAGTAGACTTTTGATCATCTATGGAACCTGCCCAATCTGAATCTGTATAGCCAATCAACTTACTATCCTCAGAATGTTGAAATCTAAAACCATAACTCAATGTCCCTCTGACATATCTAAGAATCCTCTTAGTTGCACTCCAATGTGTTTGCTTAGGTTCTGACATGAA
This sequence comes from Cunninghamia lanceolata, assembly GCA_027924645.1. Lineage (NCBI taxonomy): Eukaryota > Viridiplantae > Streptophyta > Pinopsida > Cupressales > Cupressaceae > Cunninghamia > Cunninghamia lanceolata. The sequence goes on along the minus strand of BSBN01000261.1, from coordinate 28,378,005 downwards.
CCTAGATACCAGGCTCACTGCATATGTGATATCTGGTTGAGTAGTAGTTAAGTAGATCAAACTACCAATCAACTGTCTATATATAGTAGGGTCCACTAGATCTGACACATCCAAGTTAGACAACTTAAGTCCAACTTCAATGGGTGTTGTAACTGGTTTGCAACTATTCATCTAAAATTTCTGTAGGATGTCTAAAGCATATTTCTTTTGAGACATGAATATTTCACCTGTGTTTTGCCATACTCTATACCAAGAAAATAGTGCATCTGTCCCAAATCTGTCATCTCAAATTCAGCAACCATAACTGCTCTAAACTTTGCAAACAAATCTAAATTCTTCCCAGTGTAGATAAGATCATCAACATAGAGAACTAAGAAAAAAATATCCTTAGCTGAGATCCTAATATAAAGATTCATATCTGATTGACTTCTTAAGAAACCTTTCTGCTATAGGTATGAGTCTATCCTTGAATACCATGCTCTTGGTGCCTACTTAAGACCATACAAGGCCTATCATAGTCTATCATGATCAAAATAAGCATAAACTATAGGCCTAATAACTCAAATGTCTCAGAACTATCTAAATGTAATGGAAGAACTAACCATTGTCTCAAATCAGACAAAGAGTAATGTAAAACTAACAACTATCACAAGTTAAAAATGAGGGGGCATTACATCCTCCCCCTAGAGTCAGACTTACTCCTAGAAGCCTAAAAATAAGTAAGGGTATAACTCTCTCATCCTGGAAGCATCCTCCTAGGTAGCAGAAGTCTCGTCATTAGGATCCCACTAGACCCTGACTTGCTCCATGTCTCTACCCCTAAGAGCAAAGTCTCTTGTGCTATAGAATGCCTACGGGCTCCAAAGCCCGCTGCCCATCCTCTACCTGTAGAGTAGTCCAATCAAGAACATGAGCAATATTTGGATAGTAAGGTCTAAGTACAAAAACATGAAACACATCATGGATGCGTGAAAGACTAGGTGGCAAAGCAAGATGATAAGCAACAGGACCGATCCTCTCCAACACCTCAAAAAGTCTAATAAAGTGTGGCACTAGCTTAGAGCCCTTTTTGTAACGGATTAGACTCTTTCCTGGTCACACACATAAGAACACCTGATCTCCAACTGCAAACTATCGATCAATCCTATGAGCATCTGCATACTTCTTCTGTATGTCCTGAGCTTCCACCAAATGCTCTCTAATCCTCTTGACCTGTTGGTCCAAATCTCTAAGCATAATAGGACCTAGAACTCTATCCTTGAGATGATCCCAACTCAAAGGGGTCCTACAAGGATGACCATATAAAGCCTAAAATGGAGACATGCCAATAGAACTGTGATATCCATTATTATAAGCAAACTCCACTAGATACAGGTAGTCCTCCCAATGGCTCTGCCAATCCATCAAATACATCCTAAGCATATCCTCGAGAACCTGATTAACCCTCTAAGTCTGTCCATCAGTCTTAGGATGGTAAGCTGAACTAAAGTTTAGTTGTGTCCCAAAGGCATGCTATAAAGAAGTCCAAAGGCGGAAGTGAACACTGGATCCCTATCGGAGATGATCCTACGAGGAATCCCATGAAGTCTGACAATGTCCTCCATGAACACTCTGGCCACTACAGTAGCATTGTAAGAAGAACAGACATGAGAGAAGTGAGCTACCTTCATCAACCTATCCAAAGTGACCATAATAGTATCATGTTGATGAGAGGATATTGGTAAACTAACAATGAAGTCTATCAAAATGATGTCCCACTTCCACTTTGGGATCAAATGATGCTACAAAAGACCTGCAGGGTGCTAATGCTCCACCTTCACCCTTTGACACTCAAGACATCTCGACACAAAATCAGCAATATCCTGCTTCATGCCACTCCAAAAGTATAGCTGACGCAGATCTGCATGCATCTTCTTGACACCCAGATGAGTAGAATAGGGTACCCGATGCACCTTTGACAACACTAGGGTATGAAGACCCTTAGAACTAGGAACATAGATATGACCCAAATGTCATAAAAGACCATTTAACTCAAGAGAGTAACCAGAAAATCTACCCTCTAAAGGTCTATCAGACTCAATCTCGGATCTCACCTCCTAGCACCAACTGTCGGTAGGAAGTGCTACAAGAATTTGAACTCTCAAGTAAACTGTGAGAGAGACCACTGAGATCTCATGTCGCCAACGACTAAGGGCATCCACTACCACATTTTCTTTTCCATGAATATACTTGACCTCAAAGTCATACTTGCACAAGAACTCCATCCAACGCCTCTGCCTCGCATTCAAGTTTGGCTACATGAAAATATACTGCAAGCTACGATGCTCACTATGCAGCAAACTGATGCCCTAAGAGAAAATGCCTCCACCTTACCAAGGCACGCACAACTATGACTAACTCCAAATCATGAGTGGGATAGTTCAATTCGTGATCCTTGATTTTACGAGGCTCATAGGCAATCACTCAACTATCCTGCATCAAAACTACTCCTAAACCCTCCAAAGAAGTATCTGTACAAACAACAAAGTCCCTGGTAGGATTAGGAACTGCTAAAATAGGTGCACTGGTCAACTGCTCCTTAAGGGTCTAAAAAACAGCCTGACACTACTCTAACCAAACAAACTTCTTCCCTTTTCTCTGAAGGGAAGTAATAGGGTGGGCAATCCTTGAAAATCCCACAACAAAATGGCAATAGTAACCTGCCAATCCCATAAAACTGTGGACCTCAGAAACATTAGTAGGTGCAAGCCAATCCATAATAGCTTGGATCTTCGAGGGATCCACCGCAATACCCTCTCCAGAGATAACATGACCCAAATACTTCACCTCCATCTGAAAGAATTCGCATTTCGACAAATTAGCATAAAGCTGATTTTCTCTCAGACACTGTAACACCTGACGCAAATGCTCCTCATGCTCCTCTATAGTCCTTGAATAGATCAATATATCATCTAGAAATACAAGGACAAACCTATCGAGATAAGTGCAAAAAACACCATTCATTAGGCTCATGAAAATTGAAGGTGCATTCATCAACCTGAATGGTACTACTGTGAACTCATAATGCCCATATCAGGTACGAAATGCTGTTTTATGAATATCTACCTCAAATATCTGCAATTGATGATATCCTGACTTAAGGTCAATTTTAGAGAACACCTTGGCTCCCTTAATTTGATCAAACAAATCATCGATCTGAGGCAAGGGGTATCTATTTCTCACTATCACGTTATTGAGCTATCGATAATCGATACATAGTTACAGAGATCCATCCTTCTTTTTCACAAAGATCACAGGTGTTCCCCAAGAAGAGACACTAGGTCGAATGAATCCCTTGGCTAACAACTCCTCCAACTGCAGTTGAAGCTCCTTAAGCTCCTATGTGGTCATCCTGTATGGAGCTCATGAGATGGGCTCTGCACTAGGAACATGATCAATCCTAAAGTTGATGTCACGCGTAGGTGGTATCCCTAGAATCTCAGAAGGAAAAACATCAGCATACTCCATCAAAAGTGGGTGATCATCAAGAGATGCTTCTCGACTCTCCTCCATCTCCAGGTTACTAATAGAAACTGCAAAAAGCTGACATCCCTGATGCATGCATCTCTTAAGTTGCATAGCAGAGATCATACATAGGGAAATAGGTCTCTGGACTCCTACAACCTCCACCTCTGCACCAGAATCATCCACACATCTAACATACTTATGCTGACAATTGATCACTACCCGATGGGCCTTTAGCTAATCCATCCCCAAAACAATATCATATGAACCAAGGGGTAGAATGCAAAGGTCTACTATAGAAGATAGAGAGCCAATCCTCAACTCGCACCCGAGAACTAGAGACTCTACTGCAATCTTAGCCCTGTAAGCTAACTCAACCTGCCACCTATCATCCTACTTTGTTGCCACTAAGACACAACACTCCACAAGAGGAGATATGAATGAATCAGATGCACCAGAATAAAAAAGAATAGAAAAACCAATACCTCGCATGAAACCAGAAGTCTCCACCACGGTGCCCTGATGCTTTGCCTAATGGTTATCCACCACTGCAAAGACTCTGTGTGATCTACCTGCATCACTAACTGTTGGCTCTGAAGTTGCTGGTCGATGTCCAAACCTTGAAGTACTCCTTTGAGGACACTATCTAGCAATATGGCCCTGTTGGCCACAAGAGAAGTACCCTGTGCCTCTACCAAAACCACTGCCACCCTGGAAAGTACTAGACTACTAAAAGCTACTTCTGCTCACTGTGGACTACATGCTCTAAGCTGGCTGATCAAAGTGATTATGCTTATTATGCTACCAAGACCGGTCTTTCTTAGACTGAAATCTATTACCTTGCTGAGGCTGATAATTCTTCAGTTTGGCCTGAGAGTGCTGCTGCTGTCCATCCTTTGAGGGTGCATGAGATCCTGATGCTTGATTATGTCCACCACGTGAACCAAAACTTGAAGAAGGTGCATTGCCAATATGCACACCTATATGCCCACCGAGTGTCATAGCCAAATTCTCCTCCACTAATCGGGCTTTCTCCACTACCACCTCCATAGACTTAGGTTTGAATACACGAACCCCTCCACTAATTCAGGCATTCAGGCCCCTGATAAAATGTTGTACCAACATAGACTCATCATCTCTGATACCTGTATACTGCTTGAGCTCATAAAATCTACACTCATACTGCTCAACTGACATGGCCATCCACCTTAGCTCATGGAACTCATCTATGTGACGCTGCCTCCAATGATCTGACAAGAAATAGGATCTGGATCTCTCTAAGAACAACTCCCAAGAAATGGTGCTAATGTCCAAATGTAGCTTCTTCTCCTCTAGTCTCTACCAATTCAAAGTAAAACCTCAAAGATGCAAAATAGCACATCTGGCTTTGGTGTTGCTGCCATAAGGATGCATGGTGAAACACCTGCCTAAATTAAATAACCAAGTCATCACCTCTAGACCTCTACTAGCTCCATCAAAGGTGGGAGGGCATGCCCTCAGTAGATCTCTCATATGGCTGGCTAGTGTGGTCTCTTGCTCAGCTATCAACTCTCTCTGCCTGGCTGATCTCTCTCTTTCCCTAGACTCCGGCTAGTCTACCTCTTAACCCCCTCTAGACTTCTCACCCTCCTGTCTAGGACTTAAACAGGCATGGGCCTCCTCAAGTAACTATTGTAACTGGGCTCCTTCAGGCTGGTCCTGACCTTCCATATTCTGACCCCTGCCTTCATGGGCACTCTCATGAGGAGAATTGGGAGGAGGTGTACCACCACCACCTCTCCCATGACCCCTACCTCTACCACAACCTCCAACCCTACCTCTAGGCATCTACCTACAACACTAAAAGATGATTTATTACACACAGAAAGGAAAACAATAGGGATGAAGTTAATCTACAGAGTTTAAGCACTAGGTCACATAATGGGCTCAGTTATAACCAGAGTACCTAGTGTTTAAATGTGGCTTTGATACCAAATGTGATGCCCTGTCATGCAACCCTAGAGTGTTAGACTAAACAAGAGACAAAATTACAGATTTTTTTTTTGAAGCAAGGATATGCAAGATATATTAAAGATAATAACAATTATTACAACATTAAATGAAATGAATAGCTAACACTTCTAGGGTACATAACTACATCAGATACAAATAAAACCATACAAATGATATGCATCACAATACAACATAGGAATAATACATTATACATTCACAGGGATGAATAATTACAAGTTCCAATACAAGATTACAAGACCGATTACATCAGTTTACAAATAATACAATTATGAATGTATACAATAACTTGAAGGTGTAGAGCAACTCTGGAACATGAACACTTCTATACGGATCTCAAAACAAACATCTAAGAAGACTAATGAATAGCTCTGCCTCCCAACCATGTGAAACCCTAAGGTCCAGCCCTCCAAGCTAGGAGATAACAAGGAGGTTCCACTAGGTCAAGGTTACAACCATAAATACAATAACATTAAGATACAGACTCCATGCAGACCAGACAATACTCACAAAAACAAGACAAATCAAATCATCAAGATAAGATCAACCATCAAGACAAATCTGCACTCAAAGGTAACAACAAAAGAAAAAGAGGAAGTGACTAGACTGCAGTAAGGAGAGTGTCATCGCATGGTCCTAGCATGGGTTACCCAGGTTATCTCTCACTAGAAGCCAACCCCCATCTATGGTTACCCTGGTAGCCTCTCTCTAGGCACTGGCCCCATAGGGTGACACATGTGGAACCAACATGTCCTCTCATGAAGACAAGGAGGTCAGCCTTGCCAACCAGGCCTTCTCATCCCATTCTTAGCCTGCAAGAGTACTCAAGGCATGTGTGAGGTATCTTACTTATCTTGTTATGTGATTTAATACCCCAACCCTCCTAAATAAGTTATTAAGTTTTCATTTGCTTACAACATCCATGGGGTTACCTAGGCAGCCTCTCTGGGCACCAGTCCCACCATGAAAGCCAATCTCCTAGTAATCTCTAAGCAATCATCCAAAACCAAAACATGCAAGGACAAGGGTTACAATAGATTCTGATCCATTACATATGCCATTCACTTAACCACAATAATATAAGTCCCTTTATTCCCTTCAAAACTTGAAACAATACATCGTTGGAACAAATTGATACAAATAACAAGTGGAAACCCAAGCAGTGAAACCTCTAGAGTTGGTAATTCAAATTCCTTACCATGTTATAACAGTACCTTCCTGATATGCAAACTAGGTTTAAACGACCTTGACCTTTCTTTAGACCAAGACAATTTAACACCAACAAGAATAATGGAGGAAAAAGAAAAAGAACTCAATACCAATATTATGACAACCATAAATGCAGACATACAACACCTTGAACATCACTACAACAATTAAAACAAGCCATGCCTACCTACTATTCTATACCATAAGGTAATTAACATTGAAGGAAATAAATTCACATCGTGGGCCTAAACTTTGCAATACCATTAACCTACAAGCTACTAATCTTCCATGACATAATTACAAAGAAAAAGGCTATAAAGGATCTAACTAAGAAGTAAATAAGATGATAGTATTACTATTCCAACCCATATTTATTTTGTTCCTCATCAAATCATCATTAGTAAGTGACTCTGTCTCAACAACTTTACACGAATATACTAAATATTAACTATACAATCATTAGCAATACACTAGTAATCACAAAGAATAATACTTACTACACAAGGGTTATACATTTAAGTATTTACAGACTCCAATTATCGAAATAAACTTACATAGGAGCATTCAAAACATATTTAAATACCTATTGTTTAAAATCAAAAGATCATCCTAAAAGAAAATACAAAGTCTCAAATGGGCATTATTCCATGCATAGGTAAAGTTACAATTCCTATTCAAAATATGAAGAAAACAAAACTTTTAAGTTTATAACTATCTCATACATTTACCTAGAGTCCTAAGATCTCACAAAGTCAACAAGCATTAATGAAAGGGGACTTACGTTACTAACTCTATACTAGGCTTGACCTAAGTTGGATTCACATTTAAGACTTCTTCCAATATAACACTACACATTCACCAAAGAATGAGTTATAACTCTAAGTGTTAATACTACCTTATTCTACAAAAGTAAATAGGAGACTAAGCATACGATAAAGTTTTAAATCACTAGAATCTAATCTATCCCATAAACATAAGTAAAAGAAGATCAAGTTAGAAAAAAGCCTTACGCAATGGTACACTACTAACCTCATTTCTAATAAATTTGGCTAAAGAGACAAGCGTAAGGAGAAATACTTATTAATAATGAAAGAATCATGTATCTTCAAATAAAAGATGAGTTCATAGTTAGAAGGCTACGCTATAGATTCTATCAAATTCTATAACTTAAATAGTAGAACAAGATTCTAATAATTACTTTACTGCCTTCTAATCTTGACTCAAGTCGAAATAGCATGAAATCATTATTCAATTGATAAATACATTCCTATCCATAAGCTGACCATATCTAAAGCACGTGAAACTTAATGATTTCCATGTTGAGAATAGATACATAGTGGATTTGTTGGAAAAAAATATAACAAGGTCTCAGGCACAACGCGGTCCCCATGGAAATCCATCAACTTAGAAAAACAAAGCAGAGAGGTTTGGACCGGCGGTGAAGTTGTAATGGCCTGCAAGACATGAAGGTGAAATGTGGTGCACAAACAATGGGATGTAAGCAGAGGGGTCGAATGCCTCAAAAGACACAGTCAAGAAAGTAGTTATTGGAGGGCAAGCACAAACAGATTGCTGAGGGGCTTTTTTAGAACTTACAAGCAAGTGCATAATTAGGTCGTAAGAATGGCGTCGCTCCTCAGTACATTTGCTGATGATGCGATGGCAAAAACAAGGATGAAATCCCACTGGCCTGCGTGGGTGTGGAAAGAACACATGTGTAGACCAAAATAGATGCTAGCAACAAGAATGATTAACCGAAAAGATCATGTCACTCCTTGGTGAACCGATCGACTGTAGATACAAAACAAGAATAAGGTTTAGACTTGAAGTGCTAAGGTTGCACAAGGGATATCACCAGGCTGCTCAAAAAAAGTTGAGGGTTTGGAACTGAAATAAAGCTTGTCTCAAAAGAAAAATTGACTATGGGCCAAGAAAGTTGATCCTCATGTGGAAAAAGAAGACGTTATAGACAGTTAACAAGAAAATTGACCATAACGACATTGAGTTTCAGAAGGATGATGCAACCAAACTGTAACTTAAATTTCTTATGGTGCTCCTCAAAGAAAAAGCAAAAAACTTAGCTTTGAGAGGACATTTACACAAGATTGAGGTGCTTGCAAAATGTGAATAGAATGGATTCGATTAAAGCATGCAACATGGGAACCATCAGAGAGGAAGACACAGAAAGGGTGCTTGGCAACCAGAGGAAGGATGGTTACAACTCAGTTACACCTTCCATCATTAATATATTGTTTTTGTAGAAAGGTTCAGAGCAATATCCATAGGAAAGAAAAGAACAACATCAGATATGAGGGTACAATTGATCACAGAAGTAGCATTATGACAGGTTTTAACAACGTTTGGAGAAAACAAAAATTCACTGTGGAACAAGACTTCTATCTAGCTGATTTAACAAATCAATAAAATGCACAGATCAATATACACACAGAGATTTCATTTTACAGAGATATTAACTACAAGCAAAACAACTCGTTTGAAAACATACCCGGTCTGAAATTTCCAACTCCTGAATCCTCCTTCTAAACTTCTCTCTTCCTTCCTCCCAATCAATCTTCTGAATCCCCTTCTCAAAATTTTCCCCCTAGAACAAAATGACCTTCAGACATAAATGCCCACTCACACCAAATCCGTTCCCGTGAATCCTCTTCACTAGAAATTTTAATTTTTTTTTTTACTAATCACGGAGATTCCCCACTCTAGAATCATAATTGACAACTAACCACATTTAATTATTCCCCCAGAATGATTCTATCCATAACTATAGACATTAATGAGTTCAAATAAAACTTTGACCCACATACCACATTAGACTAGTTAACTTAATTCTGCACTACAATTTACTTAATTAACTTCCTCCAAGAATATTCCAATTTTCGATACATAAAAAATACTATAATGTTTGACATTAAAATGTCATAATATTTTAGATCAAATTATGCATACAAGAATACACATAGGCTGACCTAACAAGGACCCGACAATAAACATACAAACCACATGACGACCATCAAACAAAAGGTTGAACTGACCTAGGGAATAAACCTCATGTCATCTCCATCAACATTATCCATTGGTGTAGGGCCCACTCAGGCTTGCTAAGTCAGGTGGAGTTGAGGCTCAGTACCTGCAACCCGCATAAGAACAATGGGTTGTATATGATCAACTGCATATATATCAAACACACATCGAGTTAGAGAATCACGATGTAGTAGGGTGCTCGAACCGAGTAGTATTACACCGTCCCTGCTCTAAAACAAGACTATAACCATTTCTATTTAAAATCAGATGCATAAAACATGATAATATTAAACCATCACTAAACATGTCCATCTCATCATAACTGGAATAACAACAATGTCATCATAAACTCATACCACATGTCAGAACTATATCAGTCGAACATAGTCTATCACGATCAAAATAAGCATAAACCATAGGCCTAATAACTCAAATGTCTCAGAACTGTCTGAATGCAATGAAAGAACTAACCACTGTTTTAGATCAGACAAAGAGTAATGTAAAACTAACAACTATCACAAGCCAAAAATGAGGGGGCATTACAATGGTGTTTTGAAATGCATGTTTTGAATAGTTTTAAATGCCACCTGCAAATGCTAGTGCCAAGAATGGTTTTTTGAAACGCATGTTTTGAATTGTTTTGTGAAATTCCTCTTATTTATTAAGAGATTAACATGCATTCCTTTCACCTTCCAGGTATGTAATCCATTATAGCCCATATTTATTTGCTAGTTTTTATTTAATTTTTTAAGATTGGAATCTTATTTGTTGTTTTTTAATTTTATGATTTTGTTTATAGAATCTTATTAACGAGAATCTGAATCTTTCAACCCCTTCCTCCTTGCACTGTAGGACACCTCTCGGCATAATGAAGTGAACTTTATTTAATTCCTAAAAAAAAGTATTAGAGGGCGTAATGAAGTGAACTTTATTTAATTCTTTAAAAAAGTATTAGAGGCCAATCTAATAAAGGGAAATTGTTATAGTAAGGGTGAGCATGAGGCTGTGCTTTAGTGGAGAAATCATTTGTATCAAATCAATTTTTACAACATAGTTATAGCTTGGTTAGTGTATGATGAATAGCCACAATACAATGTTTTTTCTTGTGTTTTCCAATTGGAACACTCATATCACATATGTAATATGAGATTACACTTAAAATGGAGATTTAGCTAATTGTTTTGTATATACATCATGATATCACTATCTATAGTCTAACACTCACTTGAAATGGGAATGTTGTAACAAATGAGCTATGATTTTCAATTGCATTATGACGTGTTGCTAGATATTTTAATTTGTTTTATAGGTGTGTTGACATGTGAAACCTACAATATCATTTATGAATGAAGAATCACTTGGTTATATTCAATATTATAAAATTTGATATACATAATTCCTAGTTTGTGAGAAATAATGGATATGAATGAAATAATTATAGTTTCCCATAATACCAATAATTAATCCTAGTGAACTTATTTACATAATTCTTTGAGTAAATTTATCATAAGGGAACCAAAGAAAGGTGTAGTGAACATTGGCCACATAAATTGGTGAAAAAATTCTTACTTCATATCCTATAGACCTTAACCCTATAATTAATGTATATAAGTTTTGAATATATTCTTTGCAAAAAGGAACTATAATTTTGTTATGTTAAGATCTTGGTTGTCCTTGCATTGAGTTAAACTCTATGACAAGTGAGACACTCCATGATATTTAGAAGATGAAACTCTACAATAAATTATGGTTAGTATCATTGTGGTAGATGTTACTAGATTATCATAACAATGATAATTCTCTACTTAAATGCAATCTACAAGGTAAACTTTGAGTTCCAAATAGATAACTTATTGTTCTCTATAAGAAGAATATTTTAATATTATGTAGGTTGGAATGATTATAGAATTTTGCCTCCTCATTATTATTGTTAGTGTGCTTCTAGAGTTGTGTATATTGTTTGAAGTCATGAAGTATGAAGTAGATAGAGAGGGTATCTATAGTCTCCTTTACTGACTACATGCAATAGAGAATGTACACGAAAGACATAGTTTTCTAATGGTTATTTGATGGTTCTAGGTATTCAACCTTGGTCATTATCTACCCTCCTATTTTGATTGTTTTCATTTCTTCTTTAATATTCTTTTTCCAAATTTATCTATTTTGTATTGAATGTAGAGTTCTACTTGTATTGAGATGTTGCCATTATCTAGAACTGATGTAGTCATAGATTAGGTACCCAATGAAGGGGAACCAATACGAGTAGCCACAAGCACAATGACTCAACTACTAGTCAAATCAACATGACAAGGACCTAAACCAACCTAACATGTACAACATAAGTATTACCAAATAACACTTTCAATTGAAATGATCTTACCGTCTAATCTGTTTATATACATAAATGTATTGACTTTGGATCGATGTTATTTCAACTACTATGAAATTTACAACTCACGAACTGGGTAAACTCTTCCTAAACAAGCTAGCAACACATAACTTCATAAATTGCCACCATGTGGTATGAAATCAAATATTATTACATCTAAATACAAGAAGACAAATAAGCCACCTCCTACAATAATAAGATTAGATTAATTCCATGAACTAGACACATGACCCATAGACTTCGCCCAACAATTAGAAAGATTTTCATATGCCAAGGCTAGAAATATGACTCATTCCAATTGAAATCTGCCAGAACTAGGAGTACAACTCATGCCAATTGTGTTTCTATACCAATACAATTGTGATCAAACATATCACTGAGACCATCACCAGAATTAAGGAATATATAACTCTAGAACAGCTAAGATCAACTCCAACTTGATATGCTATGGACTTCATTAATCTCCTTCAAATGCTATGGACTTCTATCTTCAACTTTGATATTTCCTACCACTTCCTCCATCTATTATGACTATCAAGACTACTATAAAACCAAAACCGACATCTTTCTCCTGAGATGTTCTCTCTAGAAATCTTAGATTCTTATCTCTATACTACCAAATCGCCTTAACCGGTATCTTTGTAGTATAGAAATATCTATTTTTGGCTTGAAAATGGAGATTTCTATATACAAGGACAAGTGCATAAAGGCTTTTGAAACCATCAGTCTAGAAAATGAAAACACCAGGTCCAATTTTAGTGGGTTGTCAGACCACTAACTCCAGCTACTAATCTTGTATGCCAATACCATTATCCTTTATTATCTAGCTACTAATCAAGGCATGAGCCGCCCATTATCCTTTATTATCTACTGTTTTAAATGCCACAATCCAAAGGAATATGAATCACTCAAGATTATTTAAACGCCCAGGTTCAGACACCTCACTCTAATATGATATATTACCTATGAAGCTATGTTACCAGAAATGTGACAGGTCCGCGTTTTTGTTTTGTATGGGCGGAATGCCGTTTCTGGTGCGAATTGTCGTTTTTGCATTTCTTCCCATTGGTTGTTGCTTGTAAACCTTTCAAAACTTACATTATCTTTTATTTTTAATTTTGTTTTGCCATCGCAATCGGCGTTTTTAAAAAAGGCTTTGAGTTTTTATTTTTTAGAATGTTTTTTTAGGAGTATTTAGAACGTTTATAGTAAATATTTTTTTCCAAATCAATTTTTTTTGGTTTTTTCTAAAACAAATTTTATAAAAAAAATGGAAATGTAATTCTATAAGATAAATTTCATAAATAAATTTTATTAAAAAGATAAAGATTTCATATATATATATATATATATAATGATTTTGTTTTTTTTTAAATTTTTTCCCAAAATATATATGGGATAAAACTTTATAATAAATCCAAAATTTTGAAAAATATATGAATCTAAAATCCATTTCTTATAAGCATCCTCTAAATATTCCATTTCTCATCATGTTACCGTTGCGGTTGGGGTTTTTGTTTCTTGTTTCTAGGAACATAGCTATGAAGATGCCACTGCTAAAAAGTAACCGAAGGGTGCTGGATGCTGCTTCATCAAGAATTGTGGACAGGATAATGATACCACCTCAGAGGGCAACACATATGCTATTCTTCCAGTTTAGCAATTATAAGTATTTTTCCATTCATACCTCTTTTCTAGATAGACGGGACAAACAAACAAACATGGGATGTTCTGCTGCTGGAGATTTTGATCATTTTGAGAGAGCTAATAGCATAGAAAATAATAGAACTAAAAATTTTATAAAGAAGATAGGTATCAGTATGATAGGTTCAACAGGGTGATATTCTAAACCTTGCTAATCCACCACATTTCCTCATACCTCTACTCAATGCAACATTACTAGTAATGTTGTGGAATCATGTTGAGTTGTTATTACCTATTTATAGCTCTAAGAAACTTTTCAAGGATATGCAACTTATCTTGAAGCTTATGTTCCCTATCGTCTTGAAACTTATGTTAAATTTTAGATCAACTAGCCCTTAAGTATTTACAATGCTCTTGATGCGTCTAAGGAGGAATTCGCTATTGTTTATCAAAGCTTATAGTTTTTATCTTCAAAATTTTATTGACTCAGATGTTGTTCGAATGTAAATTTCACAACTTTCTTTGTCTTAATAAAATCATTCTTATGGGTTATTTTCACAATTTAAAACTAAAAAATTGAGTAATATACATCATGGATTTAAGGCATTGCCTACTTTGCAATTCAGAGGGAAAAGCTTGGAAGACGATAGCAGTGCCTCCAAAATAATTTTAATTTAATGTGATCGTGTTGTATACAGAGACCTACAGTAGACTACAATAGTAATAAAGAGAAATAGATTGCAAAAGAACATGCATATTGTAGTTTGTTATTATTTACTAGTAAAAGAAATCCAAAAACAGTACAGTCCATATATAAGAAACACAAAAACATCATGCATGAAAACATCATGAATGGTCACTGTACTTTTTCTTCCCACTTATTATGGTGTCCTCAAAGCTGCTCTTAAATCGTGTCCATCAACCCCTCTTTCTTCCCTAGATACTTTTCACCTTTTTGATCATGGTGTACAGGAATCTTTCCTTTGATCAGGTCGTTAAACCCGCCTTTCTTTTTCTTCATCTCTTCTTTTGCTCCACCTTCCTCATCAGTATACTGCATATATAAGATACCAACATCACACTCATACAAGTAAAACAAAGTAAGTGAAATTAATTTCTGATTGTTTAACTCTTTAATATCTAAAAATAATCTAATTAAAACAAATGAGGTAAAGAGATTAATGGGTAATATGATTAATGAGAAGTTACAGAGATAGAAGAAAATCTGCTTGTGCCATGGAGTTTTACCATCAATCCCCCTTGTTGTGTTTTCTCTTCACCTTCATTGGGGTGTTTGGACTCTTCACAACTACATGCTCACGATCATTTGTCTCCACCATAGGTGTCTTCTCCTCACTTCCACTGAGGTATTTGTGAACATCGTGCTGATCCACTGGAGAGGGATGATTCTTCTTATATGTTATCTCTTCTGTTTTCTTTCCAACCAAACCCAAAAGCCTACCATTTTGCTGCTCTGCTGCATTTGTCTCCGCCATTACTTCTCACAAATGAAGAATTCAACAATACAAACAGAAGAATACAGATGATAGATTTTATTGAAATGTGTAGAAGCAAAGGTAGATTTAAAGGCTTGGGCAGACCTGGAGGATGCACTTTCGACGCTGCCGTGACTGGGAGATCCATTGTTGAGGTGACAAGTGTTTGATGAATCCTGATTTATATTGTCCGTTATAAAAATCTTCTGGTACGAGGATAGTATTGAAGACCACTCGCTCTAAATTTAGTCGTTGGAAAGAATTTCGGTATATGAATGGTTTTTGTTTTTAATGCCGCTGTTGTAAGCTAAAACTATCTTCAAATAGTATTATGAAAATAATATTCTTATAATTCTTAAGTATCCTGTTTAGAGCTCTTCAAACAGGGGGCACAATTCTAGTTAACTACTATGATCTCTCTTCTACGAACTATTGATATTTCTATTCATAATCTTCCACCATTCTGTTTTCTCACAAGCTCATCAGTCTCAAAGTGGGTAAAAAAATATTCAAAAATGTATTCCATACGATATTTATAGGCTCTACATCCAAGATATTTTGATTTATCCACCCAGGCCATTGAATCTAAAACTGAATAATTATGCATATCCATCATTTTAATCTTTTTTCGATATTTTTTTTTCTCTAATTTGGCCGATAGGCCATTCTATATGTGCACACATCTTGTAACTGCCAAAAAAATTTGGTAGTCCTAATAAAAAAATAATTTCTTTGGTAGTCCTTCCTTTTTTAGTCATCTAAAAAAAATAATCATGACCAATCTTCATTAAAAAGAATTGTAGATGTATAAAAGTAACCGCCATAATAGGTGAATTAATTCACAACAGTGTGAATTAATTCACAATTGCTAAATAAGGGATAATTTTTATTTTAACCGCCAGTTTGCAAAGGCCGCCAGGGTTAATGTCCACGTTATTTTTAGTATATCGTTATTTTTAGTGTGGCATTTTAGTAATGCATTGCCTGTCATTTCACTCGATTTATGTGTGAATTATCATAGAGAACTGTGATTTTGGTTCACCCAATAGATGGGACAATGAAAATTGCTCAGATGCAATAGGTGAAGTTTTGGATCAATTGGACAAGATAGACATGTATAGTCTCTACACCTAAATGCAGTCACACAAACACATCAACAAATGCAAAACAGGGGAACCAGTTCAAATATTCAACTAATAACCAGGTACACTTCTATTTCTCAATGCTGAACATATTATATTTTTCCATTGTGATCCAATCTCATAATGAGTGAAGCAAACTAAAACTCACATTCTTTTTCAGAAGAATCTCACTTATTTTTTACACATGACTGCTATTGTTATGCATTTTTTAGTTCTTTAGGATGTTCGGTGGGTATGATCCTTGTCTTGATGACTATACCCAAGTGTATTACAACAGATATGATGATCAGAAAGCTCTTCATGTCATCTATGGCTCACACCTTAGAAATTGAAGCATATGCAAGTAAGATTTTTTCTCAACAGTGGCAATCACATATGTACCCTAACCTCAAAAACGATGATAAATTTCTCTTTTAACATCACGACATTACTTCTTTTATGGTTGAAATCATTATCTAGTGAGCTTTAATTAAAATAAAGAGATTTTCTCAAAATGCAGCCATGATATCTTCAATGCATGGAACTGGTCAGACACCCGATCTCAATTGTCGGCCTATCTTAAGCTTATTAAGGCGGGTCTCTGGATATGGGTTTACAGGTATTTCTATTGATATATGTCAAGTCTCTCCCTCCATCCCTCCGAAGCGATGTTAATGGCAATTTCAAACTTCATCAATGTTCAAAAGTGATAAATAGTATTCTTATTGCCAAAAACTTACCTGTGACTACTAAACACTTTAATATTTAAAAATAGCTATAATAATGATGCTAAATCTTTCATAATTAATGTATTTAACAGTGGAGACACAGATGGCCAGATTCCAGTGCTATCAACAAGATACAATCTAAATGCTCTGCAACTTCCAAAAGGTCCTTGGTGGCCATGCTATTATCAGGGGCAGGTGAGAAATTAATTCAATTACCATACATAACTAAAAAACTCAATTGAATCCATTTAAAGAGATACAGATTTGCACCAATGGATAATTACAGGTAGGTGGGTGGACTTAAGAATATGAGGGCTTGAGATTTACCATGTTTAGAGGCTCCCATCATGTAGTGCCAATTTCTAACCGAGGCCAAACTTTGACTTTCTTGAGCTCATTTCTTTCAGGGACAACTCTGCTCAATGGAGGACAATGACAATCCTTTAAATTAATATATTATTTTTTTCCCACAAACATATTTCATGCTTAAAATAGAAGGGCTATTCCTAAACATCATCCATTTAAACAGTCAAAAGTTAATTTTAATCTATAAAAATAAAATAAATATTTACGGCTTTCAGATGTGGATGAAGTGTAAAATTTCAATAAAAATAAGATAAATATTTACCACTTTTAGATGTGGATGATGTTGGGGTTTTCTTCATCTGTACATATATGTAGTGTGTAAATATTGATTTTTAGCCAATGGAGAAGCTTTGGAGTCAGAGCCACAACAATAAAATACTTCTTTTCTATTTTTTTAGGAAAACTCTTTGTATAGAGAACAATTGATGATTGGTAGTGTACTTATAGCAGGCTCCCCCGCTGCCATATCACTTAACTGGATCTTGTCAAGGAAGGATTTCCTAGATAAATTTGGGTTTCTCAGATCATTTTTTAACTAATTGAATATATTTGTCTCCTTTTGATAGGAGCTTCAGTTTTTATCCAGTGGCAATGATGGGAATGTTGAATGTGTTTTTTCCCTTTTGACTGGAGCTTCAGTGTTTTTTAGTACCAATAATGGTGATATTGTAAAGCAATTTGGCTTGCACAACATGATGATAACTTGTAATGTTAATCAGTCCGTGTTTAATTTGATTTACAGTCTGAATAATAGTCATTTATCTATAAACGTCTTAATCAAATTATTACACTACAAATTTCAATATCCATTGTCATTAAGTTTTCAGAGGGAAAAAAACAAATGAATGTAGAATACTCATAATCTCTTTACCAACATCCTTCAACTATGGTTTTATGTAAACACTGGTTTCAAACAAGTATTCTAAATTAGATAGGATTAGACATGACACTATAAAGATGAAATTTAGATCTATACTCCAACATTCCAGCTTTGGAGGTGAACTACATTTAATTATTATGCCTGTGTTTAGGCACTCACATTTTGTAGGAAAGAGGGGCTGTGGAAAAACATTTATTTCATGCTTCCTATAAGCATATATTCGAAATTAAGAATATTTAGGAGAAATAGAAGATTGTGAATATGATAGCCATCATAATTTCCTATTCTTGTATAAATCAAATCCTTTGTCGGGTTGTTGCAACACTTACACTACGAAGCCAAGAAAGTATCAGTTGTCTAAAATGGTTGGTTAGTATCCTTCACTTTCCTTCTTTCATTTCATTGATTAACTATTTGCTTTTGGTAATTCCTCTCCATTTCATTAGAATTAAAATTATTTGTATCTTTAATTTTATTTCTATCACTACAATCCTTATCAATTTATCAATTTATCACTATCACTACAATCCTTCTCAATTTATCAATTTATTGCAAAGGTTATGGAATTTGTCTTATCAATTTATCAACAAATCCATATTGTGCATTTCCTTTAATCATTGTATTCCATTAAATGGCATCTCTTTGAGGTAAATTATGTAAAACAATTCACATAACATGTTTATGGTTTCCACATTTTGCACACATGTCTACTAGGGTACATGTAGAAATTGATAATGTTAACATCCCCAAAGTTTTAGAGAAAACATTCAAAATATCCTCTACTTACTTTTGGCCCTTCCTCTATTTGAGAAGTGGAAGATATAGAACACAAAATTAAAAATTATGTTTGTGGTTAATGGTTGTGAGGCTGCAATAGATGCTTGGTAATCCCTCTCCCTTTGACTTTCTGTGTGAATCATTCTTGAATGCCTAAATTAAATTTCCCACACACACACACAATTTACGTAAACAATAAGTAAATATGGTAATGTTCAAACATAATTCATTCACACAAATTTGGTACAAACATGCTTCATGCATAAACTTAGTTCTATCACACACAAAGTATTAGTACAAACATGCTTCATGCACAAAGTTAGTTCTATCACACACAAAGTAAACACTTGAGTTCAAATATGCCAGAGTACATACACACACTTGAAGTGAATACCAAAGTTAAAACATACTCTTCACACAAAGTTCACTCACTCCACACATAGTTTGATCAAATACACACTTCATACATATACAAAGTAAATGATAAAGTTCAAATAGACACATAAAGTGAATGCTAATGTTAGTACACTTATGAAAGTTCACACACACAAATTGAATGCAAAGTTAAAAGCATACCCTTCACACAAATTTAGTTCAATAATTTCACACATAGTTTGTTCAAAATCACACATTGAATGCCAAAGTTAGTATACTCTTTACATAGTGAATGTGAAAGTTCACACACACACACACAAATACACACAATCAAATTTAACTTAAAGTAAAGGTAAAATTGAAACACACTTTATACAAAGAGAATGTTCAAAGTTTTTAATTAAAAGGGGTAAACACTCAATATGCTAAATTTAAACACACACAAAGTGAATGCCAAAGTTAAAGAACACTCTTCACACAAATTTAGTTCAATCACTCCACACATAGTTTATTCAAACTTAAAATTTATTTTGTGCTATGCTCAGCTAATAGGGCTATTTAATAATATGGCTATAAATATAATAACTTTGACAAAAAATTAAAAAAACACACTATTTAACAATATGGCTATACATGTGTGTCTATCAAGAGAGAAATTAGTAACATGGATTTTATATTATCCTACATTATTTAGGCACTGCATGATTGACCTAATGTATTGATTGCTTATAATTTATTTAGTGATAACTTTGTGGCACTAGTAAATATGCCACTTCTTTTCTTCATTGAATGGGAGGCCATAGTTCTCTGATGATTTGTTTATGATTTAGTTTTATAGCCTTATCCACCAACTACTACATGTAATGACTTTTGAGTTATAAATATATACTATTTAGAGATAGGCCTATATTGTTTGCTCTTACAAATTGTCTAATGTATTCATTCATCTTGTCTTAAGCAAACAATTTTTTTTTCTATGGTAATGAATTGACAAATAAACATCCAATCTAGTAAAGTTGACATTAAAGAGACTAAAACCTTGTTTATAAGGCGATAGTTTAGTAAGGATGTAACAAATTTGAAAAATATACTTATATAAAAAACTTTGAGATCACCTTAATAAAATGGTTGAAAAAATAAAGTAGAAATAAGGTACTATATATATATATATATATATATATATATATATATATATATATATATATATATATATATATATATATATATATATATATATATATATATATATATATATATATATATATATATATATATATATATATATATATATATATATAGTACCTTATTTCTACTTTATTTTTTCAACCATTTTATTAAGGTGATCTCAAAGTTTTTTATATAAGTATATTTTTCAAATTTGTTACATCCTTACTAAACTATATATATATTATTTAGAGATAGGCCTATAAATACTTGTGCGTATTGGCCATTGATAGCACCTTTAGTGCTTGTACTAGTTTTTATTGGCATTTTACCATAACACTTTTTTTATTGGTAAGGAGGGATTTTTTAAGCTAGCCCACCACCAGTCGAGGTCATAAGGGGGACCTCCTCCCATACCACATATTCAACTTAGATCACTTATTCAACATAGAAGCCACAATGGAAGTCCAAGAGCCACAACTTGGAATTCCAACTATAGATATCACTTGGGGGACTTGAACTTGGATCTCGTCTTGAGACCCTTATGGCCTTGCCATTTAAACACAACCCCTTTGACGACCATAAGACAACCTTTACCACAAATAAATAGGTCCACAATTTCATGCAATTAGATCAATAACTACAATATCTACTATACATATATTTTTTTGTAATTATTTATAAAGTATTTTATTTGTTATAAATTTTTAATTGGCACCAATAGAAATTCTAGAGCTACATTTTATTGTAGCAGATTTCTCTTTGTATATATATACATACATACATATACATATACAATATATAATTATTTTTCCTTAGAATAAGGATGTCCATGTGGAGTAGAGTGCATTTTCTTGACAATTTTTTATTTTATTTTTCCTAGTGTCTTCGATAATGGTCATTACTTTTTTTAATGGACCTATATTAATTATAAAAAAATCAATGTAATATTAGAAACATAATACATAGTATACTTTTTGGAAAGCTAACACAAAGTGACATGTACTTGCAAAACTATGTCTTTAGATGACATCATTTAATGCCCCAAAATGTTAGGAAAAATTACTTTTTTGTTACCATTTTGAAAAGAGTAGAGAAGACTCTACCTGTGGTTCAATTTAAGCCTAGGGGGTTTGATCTAATCCCCTTAGATCAAACCCATTAGAATTAAATCATGCAGTTTTAAAAAACATGATTTTAGGAAAAAATCAAGGTGGCCTAGAAGTGGGACACACTATTGTGCTTTTACCCAATAGACAATGTTGTCACTTTAAAGTACAACTATGAATTTTAGACCATTTGAAAACTAGTTATGTACAACAATTTGATAATCTCATCTTTTAAGAAAAAACATGTTTATTTAAATATGCTTATATAAAGATCATAGAAACCCTGCAATGCATGTCATGATCAACCAACATATATTACTTATAGTACAAATAATAAGTAAAGTCAGAAATATCAATTATATTATATTCAAGTAAATTTATACCTATCATGATGAACTAACAAGATTATTTGTTGATGTAAATATCTTATAAATTTAGGGAAAGAGAGCATCATGTGAGTGCTTTTCCTCCAACCACATATCCCAAGGGGATCCCACATACTCTACCTCAAAGATGTGGGACCATCCCTTAAAAGATGAGATCATGAAATAGTGTTACATGAGAGAGAGTGTGTGTGTGGTATAGTTTCTAGGTAGCTAAATAGTTTGAACTTATTAAATGGAAACTATAACCTTGGCCTAGTAATTATCAAATGTGAAACACTATTTTGTATCCACTAATTAAATGGCTAGACAATACAAATCACAAATTCATTGAGCACCTAACATCATGATTGTATTATGACTCCTAAGATAAGTGCAAGCATAATGTTTCTAATATACCCTTACGGTACTTATGATATGTACCTAGATGAGGTTTGATTCACCTATATCCAATTTATAAAACACTCTTTCCACTTAAGCTAGACCATGGTCCACTACTAACTCTCATGCATAAATACAAAAAGTTTAGAGTTATTTAAAAGCATGTGGGGAAATTATGAGATGACAATGTTTTGTGGGTACCTCATAAGCCTCTCATATTATCATCCCATGCAACTACTTTCCACTTCACATACTTTCTCTCACACATACATACAATAGAGTAAATTGATCATTTGAATGTATAATTGATATAATATGGATTTATTTTTCATTTATTAGTTGTTCTAATTTCAATTGTTAAACTTTTAGTCTTTTATAACAATTTGTACGAGTATACCTTATTTCTTTCTGAGCTATATAATTTCTCCTACACTTAAGATTTTTTTATGAGAAAACCACATATATTAAAGCTAAGATTTGCATGAAGCATACACCCAAATCCTCAAAAATTAGAGGTGGTATGGTACCATTCCCTAAAGTTATACCATCAAATCTAGAATCAAAATAACTATGTGGGACTATAAAAGGGAATAACTATATAGAACAAATAAAACATGCTCCCATGAGAGAAACAACTTCAAAATCACTAGATCTTAATAGATATAGAAGGAAAACAATACAATATTATGCCCAAAAATTAATGTGTTTGCTTCTTTTGCAATCATGCATATTTGTCATCTTCATTGATGCTCTTTTTGCTTGCTTAATCAAGTTGCTTACATTGATAATGAATGATGTTCTAAAATTCCTATTTGTTATGATATTTCTTCGAAATATATGCAAAAATTAGAAAAATTTAGACCACTTTGAGGGGTTGACCTCCAATAATTGGAAGAATAATATATGAATTCAATATTAGAAGTTGTGATAACTTACGAGAGCCTTCTCTTCCATATTTTTTGGCATAACTATATAGGGACACACCCCTTCATTCTAATTAAGAGTTCTTAAAGAAGTAACTAAAACTAATTCTGAGAACCAAGATCATGGAAAGACTATCAAACACGAGATTACAAGTGAGAATGAACAATTTGTATTAATAAATAACATGTATAAAAAGTAGATGTTACATACCCAACTTTCTATGAAACAAGGATAGGTGGCAATCTTCAAAGAAAGAGAATAGCGTAACTACCCTAGGAAATAGAGGCGATGTGTCAAGTGTATTGACACCTATTACAAGTGATTCACCAAGTTGAAAATGTCAATTGGCATGTGCTATAAGTCACCTAACTATGATTGGGTTAGTGTTAACTCATGGAGTTATACACCAACACCCCCCCTTAAGCATAGCTTAGGTGAGTTTATGAATGATGAGTCCCAACAGTGCACCATTTTAGGTACTCATTTACAAATGTATCTCTCAAAAAATGGAGAAAGATAGAAAACCCTGTGGGAAAAAACTTTCGTCCAAAAAAGAGAGAAAACAAAGAGAGGACTAGATAGCCCCTTAGAAGATGATGATGCCAATGTCAATTCTGATGTAGATATGTCAAACTCCTGAAGCATGTCAAAGTTGTAAAACTTACCCTTCTCTTGATTTCAAGAGATTTTAGAAAACTAATTGAAGTAAGTAGTGTTTTAAAGGATAAAGACCAGGATGCAGGTCTAATAAATGTACAAAATAAATGAAGACAAGGATGTGCATATGTGCACATACGAATGAGGCAAGAATCAATGTGATTCAAGTTGTAATGTTGCAAGCTCCTCACTACACTTTATAGATTAGTGTGATTACATTTCACTTTTACACTTTCAATATCTTGACACTATATGAGTGTTTTTACAAACTAAGAATGTAGGTAGAGTTCAATTTTTCTACTATATAGAACCAACTGAGCTAAGCTGAGAGTTTGCACTAGGCTTTGAAGTTGCATCATGATTGTCTTCTTCACCAGATGTGAAATGCAAAAAGATGAAGGCACAGTCAAAGTTGCAAACCTTGCCTATTGCAACAAGTCTTTGATCTTTTGCTTCTCGAATGAAGGCCGATTTAGCAATGAACTCAACTATCTTGTCAGATTGTGTGAGTGCATATACTAAAATGTAATTTTTGAATAAGTTAGGAATGAAATAGACATTATGGACATATCCATTTCCCAATTTAACACTACCTTTTCCAAGGACATTATCATAGACTTGGTTCATTAATATTTTGGTAGTATTGCAGTGTTTGATCCTTACAAATAATTCCATGAATGGTGACATGTGATCACCTACTACTGAACTTAGAACCCATCTATTGACCTCTGCATTTGGTGATGCCATTACCTTTTGACCTTCTTTTAGGTGATGAAATGGTGCAATTTAAACTTCTTGATGCTCAGTTTTGACTTTTAAAGTGGTACTTTAGTGTAGTTTGAGTGTTTTTGAGCACTCTAGCTTAATACCTCCCTTAAAGTGACACTTTATAATTGAGTACACTTGACATCTTTTTACATCTTTGAGTGGATTTTTCCCTTTAGTTTGATGTCCCTCCAAGTTACACAATTAATGGAATGAGTGCTTATCATCTCCCTACAAAAGCGTGATCGGGCACTTTATAATGATTGTGTGATATCAATTTTGTTAGATAGAGGATGAAAAAAGAACCACCTTTGCAAAAGGAATGACTCAATTTCAAGTCAATTTGTAAAATTTATGGCCCTTCAAAAATTTTGCATATGCAAAAAAAAAACCTCTAGAAATTTTTTTTCCAATGTGTTTGGAAAAAAATTTCATACAAAGAGTGAAGGAAAAAAAAACTTGTGTATGAGGGAGAAATTTAAGCCCCCTATGGTAGAGCGCAACCAAGAGCTTATTTTCCCATGTGACCAAGGGCCTAGCTCTTAAAATTTTGCCCCCCCACTTCTTGGCTTTTTTCCTTTGATGATGTCACCCCCTAGTTTCTTACATCAGCATTTGAATACAAAATATAGATGAATAGTGCCAATACATATGGCATTAACTTTGACAACTGTCACAAATAAAAATCTTTTTCAAAAAGCTTTTCCCTCCTATTTGGTCACCATCAGGTGGGGCCCTCAAGGGCATTTGAATGCCTTTGGGCATGGTTAATGGTGACTATTGGGTGTGTTGGGCCATTGGCAGTCCAAGGTTGAGTGCTTCAAGCACTGACCATAGTAATGCAGGTGGTGCGGTGGTGTTGACCACCACGTGTGGTGCTTGGACACCCACGTATTCATTAATGAGGAGTCCTTTTAAGAATGTGGTGTCTCTGGCTTGTGTGTCCTCTTTGACTCCTTCATTGGCTATGGAATGAGTTGAGGGTGGTGCTCCTGTGGTGACCCTCATCGGCCTTTGTGGACTTTGTGTATGCTCTCCACCATCGGCCTTTTGGCATCTGCGAGTGATTTCCACTGTCAGCCTTTTGGTCACTATGAATACAGTGTAGATTCAGCCTTCTGTGGCCGCTCAAGATTATCTCTACTTTAGCTTTTGGAGAGACTATCGATGCTTCTAAAAAATGTCCTATATGGCCACTCCAGATGTCGTCTATCAGCTTTCAAACAAATTTGGCCAATGCGGCCTATGTGGCACTTGTAAGTGAGGATCCACACTGCCCTATGTGGGTGTTTGAAGACAATAAGAGCACACATAAATGTTAAATAGAAAACAATTGAAATGAAGCAAAAACATAGAGATGCAAACCCGATTCGCACAATGAGAAAACAAGATTTGATGCTAACCACAGTGCTCTAATACCATGTGAGAACCAAGATCATGGAAAGACTATCAAACATGAGATTACAAGTGAGAAAAAACAATTTGTATTAACAAATAACAGGTATAAATAGTAGAGGTTGCATACCCAACTCTCCACGAAACGAAGATAGGTGACAATATTCAAAGCAAGAGAATAGCGTAACTACCCTAGGAAATAGAGGCGATGTGTCAATTCTATTGACACCTATTACAAATGGCTCACTAAGTTGAAAATGTCAATTGGCATGTGCTATAAGTCACCTAACTATGATTGAGTTTGTGTTAACTCATGGAGTTATACACCAACACTAATAAATGAAAATATTAATGTTAAGCATGGAATAAGTGCTTAACCTTTCTATATTTAGAAAGATAGAATATTAAGGACCTAACATGCCCATCCCCTTTAGAAAATCATTTTTCTCAATGCCTAGTAGCTCTAGATGCTTTTGTATGATTTGATTATCTTCCCATGTTACATATTTTGTTAGTAAATTCCTCCACTTTATTAGGGATTCTCATATATTCCTCTAATTTGAATCTTTTTCACTCATTTTCAATTGTTTCCTTAAGTTACAAAATAAAATTCCATTCTTCATCTAACTTAGGCAATTTTAATTGAATTGGAATATTGTTACTTATTACTTTCCTCAAACAAGTGACATAGAAGATAGGATGAATTTTGGAAGAGGGTGAAAGTTCCAACTTATAAGCCACACTTCCTATTCAATGGAGGACCTTATAGAGACCATAAAATTTGGGTACAAGAATGGTTTTCTTATGTTTTCTAAGTTACATTTATTTATAAGGTTACAAAATTGAAGAAATACCCAATCTCCCTTCTCAAAATTCCTCTCAATATGGTGTTGATGTGCTTATTGTTTCATCCTATTCTGAGCCATAACTAAATCATCCTTAAGGATTTGTAAAAAACATTTGGTGTTGAATATGATCCTCTACAACAATAGATTTGGAATGAAAATGTAAATAATAAGTATTAGATGGTGGTAGGTATACATAAATAGTCTCAAATGGAGTCATCTTTGTTGATGTGTCAAATGAGGTATTATAACACTACTCTACTAGTGATAGCTATTTAGACCACTGTGTTTGTTTTCCAAAGGAAAAACAATGTAAATATCCTTCTAAACATCTATTCATAATTTATATTTTTATTATAGGTGAAATATTCTCCGTGGTTGAAAACTTGGCTGCCCATTTAATCTCAATCAAGTCTAGTCAACTTGGGACAGAGCTAAGATTTAGTCATTTTTATGGTTTTTTGATATGATAAGAAGAAAGGGTCAAAGTAGGGTAAAGGCACATCTCGTGGGGTGAGGGTAAGGCCAAAGATAGAAATGATGCTAAATCACACTAAGGGTATGGACACTAAAGTGAGTGCCAAACACAACATGAAATTGTGAGTGCACACAATTTACGATGCTACATGAATAGTAAGTGAATCATGGAATAGAAAAAGGTTGTGTGTTCCTATGGTGGGCATAATGTGTATATTTGGTTGCACTTATTTTTTTAAATGTCACTATATATTGAAAAAGGTAAATAATGTGTCATTCTCCTATTCATCCATAGTTGAAAACATCATCATGTGGAAAAATTTGTTAGGCTTTCTCATTTAGCCAATCACCCATTAGCCATTGATCTAGTTGCTAAGTTTAAACAATTTTGCATAGCAGTGGTGCTTATGGGTATAATATGTGAAAAGTGATAAGAGAGGTTTTTTCCAATAGATTTTTGGTTTCTAGTGCATATAAAGAATGAAGAGCATTGTTGGGGTTTTAAATGGTTATTTTAGGAGGACAATCACATGGCTAGGACTTGCAAGGAGCATGTCCACCCTTATAAGATAGGGTTGCTATTGGATGTAACTAGAGAGTGAATAGAGACATAGTGGTCCTATCTTTTCTTGTTGTAACATTTCAATAAAGTTTAGTGTAGTGTTGTGTGGACAATGAAGACACAACTTGTTATTTGTGTGATAACTTGTAGATTTGAAGATAGTTTCCCAAAGGCCAAGGAAATAATTTAACTCTAAAGTGTTCCTTGTATTCCTATAATGTGGAATTTCATGATATATGGACCTACATAACCACTCTTTTTTCCTTGCTTTGATTATCATTTGAACTTATGTCTAGTGGATCTTAATGTAGAAACATGGGAATTGTCAATCCAAAGTAGTTAAAGAATGAATTAATGTCAGATGTAAGATATGGGCACACGAATATTATACATGTGCCATTTGAATTTTTAAGGTAGGGTAGAGGACAAGAAACATCATATGAAATTTTATCTAATGTAATGATAGCTGGTTGAATTAGTATTATTAGGGAACATTGTGTGTCCTCTATTCTAAGTTATCTCTATGGTGTCAATTATGTAGTTCAAATTTATTTTCTCATGCTCTCATCTACTGTAATATTTTGTAAGGTTCTTTCATCTATAAATTTCTTCATAGCTTGTGGGTCTCCATAACTATCTAGCATATTTCAAAAAGTAAATGTTTTTTCTCCAATTCCATAGTAGGTAGCATGATTATTTTATATAATTATTTACTCTTCACATAGATTGTAAAACTATCACAAATTATTTGATAGTTCTTTTCATTATAGTATATGGACTCAAGTAGACCTAGTTAAAAACATTTTTGGTAGATATATGAATATGAAAAAATACACTAAGGGTATGGACACTAAAGCGAGTGCCAAACACAACATGAAATTGTGAACACACGCAATTTATGATGCTACACATAGTAAGTAGAGAGAGAGAGAGAGAGAGGGAGAGAGAGAGAGAGAGAGAGAGAGAGAGAGAGAGAGAGAGAGAGAGAGAGAGAGAGAGAGAGAGAGAGAGAGAGAGAGAGAGAGAGAGAGAGAGAGAGATTATTATATTTGGAATCCATACCTAGTTCTCAATCTATTTTGGCTAATAATCTTAAGACTTACGTATTTTTTTTTTTAATTTCAAGTTTGACTCTTTCACCCATAAAAATCAAGGCACCAATCTCTGGTTGTTGGTTCTCCTGCAATATTAAAATAAAAAACAAGAATACAATTTCTTTCACTTTATTTAAGCTACTTAGTTGTTTAACTATTTTTCCCAAGCCCATTGCCTCTAAATATTATAACATCATATGAGAACTAATGTTAGAAATATTCTTAGAGGGTTGTACACCACCATTTTCTACTAAAGTGATGTATGAACTACACTCTTGAGCTAAACATAATACTAGTGAGAGAACATTGATTATATATCTATTACATTCATAATTTGTATTCTCTACTCAAAAGAGGTTTGTAGGTCTTATCATTAGTAAACCACTATATTGGATGTTTAGTAAAAAATCTTTGGAATCTTCATGTGTATAGGGTATGGTATACTTGAGGGCGTAATGTGTTCAATTTATATCTCCTTAATTATCTTACAATTAACCTAAAGGATCACCCTCCTAGGTCTAGTAGAGCCTAAAATGAGGAATAGTTTACCCCCCTTGTAAATTGGTACCTAACTATCTAGTTTTTTATTATGAGTCTTATCTCATCATTCTAGGTTGAAATATACACTGGGATTATATCTTTTGTCTATTCTCTAAGATATTGGAGTTGTAGTTTTGATCACCAACATAAGAAACATTCAATTATTAATTTTTGTTAGCATCTTTTCAAGTACAAAGTTGACAAGTATATACTTCCTCTCAAGAAGCACCTCTCACATGAATTTCTCATCCATGTCTATTACAACCTACATGGCTGTTATTCTTAAAGCATCTCAACATTTTAAGTATAGGCATCTCAAATCATTTGTCAAAGTTTATATTACACTATTTTTAAGAAGAAATTGACCACCTAAGCCCTATTTTTGCATCCCATTTACATTCACCTACCTTTTATATGCACATGATTACATGTTAGTTTACATATATTTTATGCATTACATGTTAGTTTACATATATTCTATACCTACATGTTCCTATCTAGCATGTTTGTCTATTATCACTTGATTATTATCCTGAATATTGGGGGCACATTGTTGTCTCCTATTACATATGCTTTCATGATCACATCTCACTATTTCACTTATGATTGTCATATGATAATATCTATGAAATTTGTTACATGATTATTTGTTAAATAATGGTTCCTTTGTAGCCTTGCATTGTTCAATTATGAGGGATCATTTATAGCCCACATCATTCTATTTTGGTTGATGTATCTTTTACATCTCTATATCATTTCTTTTTGCTATGATGATTCCTCCACAATCCTAGATTTCTTTCGATTATCTTAGCTCCAAGTCATAGCTCCGCATCTCTTTTTACTTTTATGCATTATTCATTCACACTGTTAAGAATTTTTCAACTTATTTTATTTTTTAATCAACTGCTACATGTGGAATTTTGTTCTTGCAAGTTTCATGATGGAGTTATTGTTACAAGGAACACATGTGTATCACTGTACATATCCATATTTTGTTACGTTTTTGTCATATATTCAATATGGGGGAAAATGTAAGGGTGATAAGTTCATTCCTACCACTTTTACCTATTCAGTTTGGATGTCCTTGGGCTCTTTGTATTGAGTGTAATAATATAGTGTCAAAATGGTGTATTTTGTTCTAGAGTTGGCATATAGCTTGTACCTTATCTAGTTTCAAGAATCCTTCTTTCCTATTAGTATAGAGCCAACCTTTACATTTATTTTTACTAATTATTTTTCAAACTTACATATATGATTCTAAATTTGGTCTAGAACTATAGGTGCTTGATTCTAAACTAGGCTTTGAACCACATGTGCAATTTTCACACCAAAATCTCCAAATTAAAATTTAATTATGGTACGATGTTATCTTGCTTCCAACTAGACATTTTCCATTGACTTTATTACCCTTTTTTGACCCCAGCTATAAAATTGGTCTAATAGATTTATCACTTATCATTTTTGAATGTGGTTTGATTTATTTTTGTTATGTGTTAGTTGCATAGTTGTTATGACAAGTGCAGTTTAGTTGTTCAGATGCAGAAAATTAAAGTTTAAATCATTCATTGCATTGCAAAGCAGTAAAAGAGATAAGTATTCATTCACTACAGTGATTGTTCATTTACAATTTTGAATACATAAGAGAACAAACATTGCATTCAACAAAACTAAGACATAGCAGATGTCCCACACAAGCCGTGGGTTATAGCCGAACTCATGCAAATACAAGTAAAACACTATGCATCTAATGAAGAAGAGGGAAAGACATAGCCATCATTGCCTTGTTTGGGTTGATCTTCGTAGAAGCCTCTAGTTCCCGCTCCCGACCTCGACGTGTAGCTGAAAAATTGTGGGAAGCTGCCATTAGAAGCTCTGGTTATGAAAATCCTTCATCAATCAAGAGAGACATATTACTTCAGTTGTAATGCATTAATCAAATGAGAGCATCCATATGCAAAAGGAACTTAGGAGAAGCAAACATAAGAACATCATTGTTTTATTCTAATATGTTTGTTTCATGTGTAGGTATAAGACAAATCATGAAGCTAATTGAAGACATTCAGCATGTGGTGTCAAATGGGCTCCCACAAGGGTCGATCCCAGCATGTTGTTGCCCCTTGTTCTAAAAAGGGATGAATAGAAGAAGAAGGTCATTGACGACATTCACATGACAAGCAGAAAGAGTAACAAGACAATCATATGCATCAGTCCCATTTCAGGACATGACCATGATTTCACTTCAGAGTATGAAATGCAACCAAGAGCATGACATGAACAGATGGAGGACAAGATTCAATGGATATGACAGCCTATACGCTACTTCAATTGCTATGAAATGACATTCTCAAGCATGATAATAATCAAGAGTACACAATACATTTGCAATCATCAAACTGATAAATGAGCAAGTGTTCACAAGTATGAATTATCTAAAGGTTACTTACTCATTCATGATTAGTAGTCCAGTTGGAGTGTTTATTATAAATCAGTAAGCAAATTGCAAAGACAGGTGAGTACCAAGCTTCATAATTTCTCATTCAATTGAAGTGAAGAATCAGATTCAGAATTCAATGAAATAAGATGCCTCTTAAATGATGAAATATATCCAATTATACCTCACTTTTTGCAACTGATAAGTTGAGTATTAGAACAAGTGTTATCACATGTTGCATTCATTGCATATCTATAAAAGACACAGGATAGTATTGCAAATCTGTAGCAAAAAATGCAAGATAGCCAATCTAGATGGCTCATCTTTTTGTCTTTGACAAACACTAAGAGAATCAAAAGAAGAATTTAATTACATATGTATAATAGAGCATCATCATCATGTGACAAGGAGTAGTCAAACTGATACAGTGGATCGAATCATATCCTATAGGCCATCTCATATGATGCATCTGATAAGATAGAATATAGTAAAAAAGAATAGCAGAGGTTCATCATATGTTATAGATGATATAGAACAAGAAAGTGTTGCCTTCATGTGTTACAATGCCAACATATCATGATACAGCTAGGTCATCATCATGCATGAAAAGCATAGTCCACTAAATGGACAACTAAAAGATAAAGGAATAAAGTATATTTTCTGCTACAGTGGAGGAGTTCAAGGCCAGTCAAGTGATAGTATCATTCCATAGGCCATGCATGCTACAAAAAGAAGTTTCTATACTCAAAAAAGAACAATATTGCTTCAGTTTTCAACTCTGAGTGTATATAGTGAAAGAAAAATGCAGATACATTCATTAGTGAAGCTGTGGCATATACTACTATTTGCAATCATCTTTTCAAACACCCACATCGACTTTCAGAACCAATACATTTTGGAGTGTTAAGAGAAAGAGAAATGATATTGCAAACTGTCCAAAAAAGGCCATGAGGTGTTACAATTTATACAGAACAACAAATTGAAACCCTTATCAGGTTTTAAAGAAAAGCAGTCTTCCTTCTTTTTTTTCACAGTTGAACAAGATCAAATGAATCATTGAAGACATGGCCATAACAAGGAAAGATTTTTGTGTGGTAAGGAAAATGTAACCCTCATCAGGTTTAAAAAAAAAAAGTCTTTTCTTCTTACTTATAGTCAAACAATGTAAAAGAAGCTTCTGTGTAGTTATGGTTGCACATAGAAAGAAGATTTTGGGCCAAATAAAAATGAAACCCTCACTGACAGCACAAGAAACTTCACATTTTTACATCAAAATACAAAGGTGAAGCTATATAATGCATTACAAGGAGCGGTTGTGCCTTATGAAGAGATATGTCACACACCCAGTTGACAAAATGAAACCCTCTTCATAGTTTCAGATATGTAGAGATAAAGAGTTCACAATGCAAGTATTGACAAAGAGGAACAGTGGACTTACTATATAATGCAGCTGAGAGAAGGATAATAGTCGGCAGCCATTTGAACAAGACTCTTATCATTTTGCCATTTTTCACAAGTTCAACACACAGAAAAACCAAACAAATGCACATCAAAACTAAGAGACTGAAGAAGCAGCTAATGGTTGTCGACATTTGAAAGAAAGTAAGCCAACTCAACGCCAACAATAGCAAAATAAATGACCAAGATTTTAGGGTTTCTCATTTGCTTTTATTTCGACATCCCTTCCACATTTTTGACCATGCAACATTTTAATCTTTTTTATCCAAATGGGGTTGGGATTAACACTTTGTATTGATAAGTGTCTAGCGGTCATAAGCAGAGGTGGCCGACAGCATATAGAATATGGCTCTATGTGTTAAGTAAAATGAAGACATTATCATAAGTGGACAAATGTGCCTTTAGAATCTGTAAGGTCTTAACATCATTGGTGGTCGACTCATATTGGAGTCAAGACATTATAATGCATGTGGTCAAGTGTCTTTGACCTCGCACATATGCATTTTATTTATTATTCCTTCACATATTTCAATGTATGCATAAGATCAAACCAAAAGCTTGAGAATGTGAAGAATATGCTAGATGAAAATATCGTCAAAGGGGGGTCAATACGACATGATGGCATTATAGAGGCAGGAAGTTGGCATTCTTTTAATCCATATGGATGATGGTGAGGTGGCAGAATATCGACACTTGGAGTCCATGGTGTCAAGCCTTTTAAGACCTTTATTTATTTTTGAAAACATGTGTAATAGTTCATATTTTTTTATGATTTTGATAGAAAATCATTAATGATATCTTGTAAATATCTTGGTGAAATTATAAACCAGATATCATTTTATTTTTTGCAAAGAATTATATTGATAGGATATCGAATAAAACTACCAAGTCATGTAAAGTTATCTTTAAAGCAATGAAATTATGAATTGCTTTTAAAGTTTAACTATTTCTAGGCAGTTAAAGCATTTTGATTCCCTTGGGCGAAATTGAGCATAAAAGGACAAAATTTTTGCTTTTATGAGGTAAATTGGATATATTTGGATGCAGATTTGGTGGGGAATACCTATAGGATCAAGTTGACAGTTTTATTTTGTAGTTTAGAGGCAGTTTGAGGCTATTTTTGGTAGCTTTTTTCTGAAGCTTGAAAATGGATTGTAGATCTATTTTTAGGAGCTTTTTCAGCGTTCTTCACTGGAGATCACTTGGAGACATTTATAGGAGAAAACTTAGTTTTTCTCAGTCAGTTAGCATTAGTTTCTTGTCTCTTGCGAAGTTGTATACAATAGTTGGCTGCCATATTTTATTTTTTCATGCATTGTATTCCTTTCAATTCTAATAGTAAATCATCTTATTTCACATACATTTTTGTAGTCTTGATCTGATGTTATATTGTGACTATTTTAGTCCTTTATTTTGTCTCAATACTGTTAAAATCTAGTTTTCTTCCTGGTTGTAGTTTGTGTTTTATCCAAACTTTGTTGCAAATTAATTATGGAGTAACTATCAGTGAAGTTGTGAGGATTTATGTTAGAGGATCTGCTTGTGAATGATAGAAATTCATCTACTTTAGATCCTCTAACATAAATCCTCACAAGCAGATCCTCTAACATAAATCCTCACATAGATTTCAAAGTTAGTTCATATTTCAGTTACATCCTTCTATCCCTTTTCCCCTCAAGTTAGGAGTTTAGAAGTTAGAAAAGAACCAGCTCACTCTGGAGATTCATTCTCATGAAAGGAGACCCACATCCGAGAATGATTCCATGTTTCAGCAAGTAGTTAAGTTTTTGTAAAGCTTAACAAGGGTGCATACTTCAATTAACAATAGTTTTTGGCATGCCCGGTGGGACAAGTTAGACTATTTCAGCCTAATAGTTTGATCATTATCACTAATATTTGGTGTGTGTATCAGTGAATCCAACCTTTGGAGGCAAGCAACTAGCATACTTGGCAACTCTACATGTTATTCTTTTGGTTTCGAGATGATTAGTTCATATAATCCACCATATCATGATGGTGTTACCAATCCAACATCTTATCAGATATATCAGAGCAATCATGCAGTTGGTTTTAATCCAAACAACCATGCAGCAACAGCATACCAGCATGGACAACATTTGTACCACCCACCCACCCCTACTCAATCTTCCATTCAGCCAACACTGAGGGAGGATGCAAGCATAAAAAATACTTTGGCATTCATCATGGAGTAGTTAGATGAGATCCATAGGTTGTGGGAGTACAACATGCACCATGATGAAATAGCCTATTAGGCATATCTTCATGAGCGGGAGTTGGAGGCACAAAAGGCATATTTTGAACGAGAAATAACAGTTAAAGAACAACAAATGAGGTTTTTGCTTCATCAAATGCATGGACATTGAATTCAAGCTCCTCCTTTTAGTCAAAATCAACCTTTTCAAGATGAGGTATGTGGGTATAATTTTGCAAATTTTAATCAAGGTGAACCTATTATTCTAGCCAAAGTCAAGATTCCTAGTTTCAGGAACCCTATACCCTTGCAAGAACCTAGGTTGGTATAGCTTGAATATATTATTCTTTAGAATCAACCACCTGAAGAATCTTTTCCCCACCAAGAGTTTGATTTTGAATGCAAACAGACTCCCAAGAGAATCAAAATCCCATGATCTGATTTTACTCAGGAGCCTACTTGCATCCAAGATCAACTAGTGAATCTTCAGGTTTCCCAGTTAGATGAATCTGACTGTCCTTTCACCATTCGCCTTCATGAAGATGGACCTATTGCCTTTCAAAATAACTCACTCACCATGAAAGAAGTTAGGAATGTGAATTTATTGCATATGGCTATGAAGCAATATAGATCAGAGTAGAAAAGAATTGAGAAAGAAAAGGTTTCTCTTGATGAATCTTTTAGTGTTTTCACTAATGACC
The DNA here is from genome assembly GCA_027924645.1 of Cunninghamia lanceolata. Taxonomy (NCBI): domain Eukaryota; kingdom Viridiplantae; phylum Streptophyta; class Pinopsida; order Cupressales; family Cupressaceae; genus Cunninghamia; species Cunninghamia lanceolata. The sequence goes on along the minus strand of BSBN01000261.1, from coordinate 28,341,369 downwards.
CCCTTGTTATGTGAAAGATGACTAGCCAGACAAATCAAAAGAGAAACAGGAGGTTAATGCCACAAGTGTTGTTTTTACAGCTGATATTAACCATTATACGCCTGAAAAGGTTGTTGTTTCAGACCCAGTACCAAACCCTCTAGATTTTGTTTCATTTGAAAATTTTTCTAATGTTGTTCAAAAGCTACATGAAGGCAGGAGACAAGAAATTCAGCAAGAAGTGGAGGAGTCAGTTTCTTTATTCAATCAGTTACCTGGTGTTGTGGAACCGGAAGAGGAATCAATGCTCATGTAAGAGGCAGCAATTTTAGGACAATAGGAGGGACCTATTTTGGAGCCCAATAGGCTTAATGAAAACTGTTATGAGTTAACTGATACCACCTTTTCATCAGAAAATTAGAAAAGTTTGCTTGAGGTTCCTATTATGAGTTTGGAAAATATGCAACTAAAGAGTGTTAAACCTTAGGTTTTAGCTAACTTGTTAGTTGAGCTTCTTGAATTCCTGCATGACAGTGGGAGTGACATGGCTATACTGAGTTCTGATCACCATGGTAACAAGGATTGCTTAGACAAGGAGGTGTTGACCCAAAGGTAGGCTTGTAAAAATAGTCTCGATTTAGCTAATCAAGAACTTGATGATTTATTTTAGGAAGAAATTGAACTTTTTTGCTCACATTTGGATGATATGACAACATTGATTGAGGATGGTTGCCCTAAATAAAAAAAAGAGGAGGTGACTGTACTCCCAGATGAGCCACTGGTTGTGGAGTAGACCAACAAACATCATAGTCTTGACTGGGAGCGACTGGCTTTCTATGGCATAGATGAATTAGAAGTACAGATTTATAAAGAGGTTAGTTCATCATTGCCTTCATTGACTGAAGAGGATTTTGTCTCTGATTGTGTCTCCTCATGTTATGATGAATGTTTTGAACCTAATATAGCTTTTGGTAAGGAGCTTCCAAGTTTTGATGGTTTAGATGAGCTATTAGCCACTTTGACTGAGGAGAGTGATCCATTGACTATGGAGGAAGAGCTTGCATGGCAGGCCATCATGCAGAATGAGCATGATACTATTGCCCCTAAACATGCAAAATGCCTTCTTTCTAATCTAACACCTTCCAAGGGGTGTCCTATAAGATATCTCACTGAGTTGGTAGTTGACAAGAAGGTACAACCTCGTAGTGACGTTGATCCACATCAGCAAGAAATGTATCAAGTTGAGCCATATCAGTTTCCATGTTCTTTTGATCAATTTTCTAAACATGAGAAATGGGTAAGTACTTTTAGATTCCTTTTCAGACAAGTGTTATAGTTGTCTACCGCCTTTCTGTTCTTATTTCACCTTTTTGGGTTTAGTCACAAGCTGATGAAGTGTTATAGATTGTGGAGGAGGGGATGTTATTTTGTCAAACTAGTAAATGGTTTTGTTTGATCAGCTTTCTCAGCTTGTTAGAGTAGGTTAGTTTAGGTTGCAGTCAATAAGTGCTCATGCACATTTGTTTTCAACAATTTGTTTTGGCCATCAAGGTCTATTAGATTTCTTACAGTTTAGTTTGTTTTCAATTTTTTGTTGCTGTTTGAACTGTTGGAGACTGAAGTACGATGTTTTCTAAGTTTTTGAGAAGGACAAAGTATGACTCTATGCCCAATTGATGAAAAGGCAATTGGTTATATGCTTAGTAGGCAAGGATATAGCAGAAGTCGCCAGAAATGTTACCATTTTTTGACCTCAGCTCAAAAATTGGCTTAATAGATTTATCGCTTATCATTTTTGAATGTGGTTTGTGTTACCATTTTCTGAGCCCATCTCAAAAATTGGCTGAGCAGATTTATCATTTGTCATTTTTTAATGTGGTTTGATTTATTTCTATTATGTGTTAGTTGCATAGTTGTTATGACAAGTGCATTTCAGTTGTTCAGATGTAGAAAAGAAAAGTTTCAATTATTCATTGCGTTGCAGAGTAGTAAAAGAGATAAGTATTCATTCACTACAGTGATTGTTCATTTACAATTTTGAATACATAAGAGAACAAACATTGCATTGAAGGAAACTATGACATATCAGATGTCCCACACAAGCCATGGGTTATAGCTAAACTCATGCAAATACAAGTAAAACACTATGCATCTAATGAAGAAGAGGGAAAGACATAGCCATCATTGCCTTGTTTTGGTTGATCTCATAGAAGCCTCTAGTTCCCACTGCTGACCTTGGCATGTGCCTAAAAAAATGTAGGAAGGTCCCGTTAGAAGCTTCAGTTATGAAAATCCTTCATCAATCAAGAGAGACATAATATTTTAGTTGTAATGCATTGATCAAATAAGAGCATTCATGTGTAGAAGGAATTGAAAAGAAGCAAACATACGAGCATCATTGTTTTATTCTAATCTATTTGTTTCGTGTGCAGGTATAGGACAAATCATGAAGCTAATTGTAGACATTCAGCATGTGGTGTCAAATGGGCTCCCACAAGGGTCGAGCCTAGCATGCTGCTACCCTTGTTCTAAAAGAGATGAATAGAAGAATAATCATTGATAACTTTCACATGACAAGCTGAAAGAGTAACAAGACTATCATATGCATTAGTCCCATGTCAGGACACGACCATGATTTCACTTTAGAATAAGAAATGCAACCAAGAGCATGACATGGATAGATGGAGGACAAGTTTCAATGCATATGATAGCCTATATACTACTTCAACTACTATGGAATAACATTCTCAAGCATGATAATAATCAAGAGTACATAATAAATTTGTAATCTTTAGACTAATGAAGGAGTAAGTGTTCACAAGTATGAGTTATCTGAAGGCTACTTACTCATTCATGATCACCAGTCTAATTGGAATGTTCATTATAAATTAGTAAGCAAATTGCAAAGATAGGTGAGTACCAAGCTTCATACTTTCTCATTTAAATGGAGTGATAGAATCAGATTCAGAATTCAATGACATAAGCGGCCTCTTAAATGATGAAAATATCCAATTAAACCTCACTTTTTGCTACTGATAAGTTGAGTTTTAGAAGAAGTGTTATCAGATGTTGCATTCATTACATATCTATAAAAGACATAGGACAATATTGCAAATCTGGAGCAAAATTCAAGATAGCTAATCCAGATGGCTCACCTTTTACCTTTGACAAACTCCAAGAAAATAAAAAAAGAGGCATTTCATTACATGTGTGTAATAGAGTATCATCATCATGTGACAGGAGTAGTCAAATTGATACAGTGGACCTAATCATATCCCATAGGACATCTCTCATAAGCATTTGATATGATAGGATATAGTGAAAGAAGAATAGCTGATGTTCATATGGTACAATTATATGGAAAAGTAAGTGTTGCCTTCATGTGACAATGCCAATATATCATGACAACCAGATCATCATATATGAAAAAGTGTGAATACACAGTCCATTGAATGAACAAGTGAAAGATACAAAAATAAAAAAGGTATATTTTCTGCTACAGAAAGTGGAACAGTTCAATGTTGAAAAGTCACAGTATACATTCCATTTGCAAAGTCTACATAAAGAGAAAATGGAGCTACAAAGATAGAAACAATGCCTACAATTATCATCTCATTTGAACAATAGCAGTGACAACATGAGAGAGAAAAGGAGGTGATATCATATGCCATACATGTTATAGGAAAAAGTTTATGCTCATAAAAGGAATAAATATTGCTCCAATTTTTCAAAATCTGAGTCTACACAGTAAAAAGGAAATACAGACTTATTCATAGTAATAGCCATGGCACACAATGCCTTATGCAATCATCTTTTCATATACCCACATCAATTTTCAGAACCATGTGTTTTGCAGTATAGAGAAGGAAAATGATATTGTGAACTGTCCAAACAAGGCCGTAAGGAGTGAGTTTATTGTCTAATGCAAAGAAATGAAACCCTTATCAGGTTTAAAGAAAAATAAGTTTTCTTTCTTTTCACAGTTGAGCAGGGTCGAATAGAGTATAAAAGACATGGCTATGCATAGAAAGAAAGTTCTGTACAAAACAAAAATGGAACCCTCACTGACGATACAAGAAGTCTTCACATTTTTACATTGAAGGACAAAAGGAAGCCACAAAATGTATAACATGAAGCAGCCGTGCCATTTGAAGAGGTATTTCACATACCCATCTAATACAAAGAAAAACATGAAACCCTCTTCACAGTTTTTTAGAATGCAGAGATAAGATAAGCTATAGGAAAGAGCAAATAGCAGAGAGAAACATTAGACTTACCATTGATAGTGCAGTTGAGAGAAGGATGATGGCCATAGCCATTTGAACAAAACCTTGTCATTTTGCCATTTTAAAGCAGAATTCAACACACATAAAAAACAAACAAATACTTGTCAAAGACTGAGAGACTAAAGAAGCAGTGGTATGGCCACGACCATGTATTGAAATGTGAGCTATCAAAACACAAAAAAACACCATTGAAAGGCCTAGATTCAAACTTACCAGTGGTGGCCTATCATTTTGGCTAGAAAGATGCAGAGCTTTTGCCATGGAAGTCACTAAATGGAGCAAGAAAACACAGAGCATTCAAACCCCAAGTTGGCGGCCAGTTGCAGAGCCATCTCAATGACAACAAAATGAAATGACTAAGTTTTTAGGGTTTCTCACTTGCTTTTGTCTGACGTCCCTTTATATTTTGACCATGCAAATCTTTTAATCATTTTTCCTAAATGTGATCAGGGTCAACACTTCATGTTGATAAGTGTCTAGCAATCATAAGCAGGAGTGGTTGACATCATATGGGACATGGATATATGCATTAAGTCAAGGGTAGACAAAACCATGAAATATGCCCTTAGAATCTACCAAGGCTTAATCATTATTGGTGGTCGACTCACTTTGGAGTAAAAGCTTTATTTGGTAATGCATGCGGTTGAGTGTCTTTGACCTCCCACATATGCATTTTATTTATTCCTTCACAAATTTTAGTATATGCATGAGATCAAACCAAAACCATGTGAATATGAAGAATATACTAGAGGAAGACATGGTCAAATGGGGGTCAATGCGACATGGTGGCAAAATATCAACACTTGGAATTCATGGTGTCAAGCCTTTTAAGGCTTTTATTTATTTTTACAAATATGTGTAGTATTTCGTATATTTTTTTTATGAATTTTATAGAAAAACATAAATGATATCTTGTAAATATCTTTGTGAATTATAAACCAGATATCATTTTATTTTTGCAAAAAAATATCATATCGATAGGCTATCGATTAAAAAACCGATAAGTCATCTAAAGATTAACTTTAAAGCAATGCAGTTATAAGTTGCTTTTAAAGTTTAACTATTTTTAGGCAATTAAAGCATTTGGATTTCCTTGGGCGAAATTGAGCATAATAGGACAAAAAAATTTCTTTCATGAGGCAGATTGGACAAATTTAGATGCATTTTTGGTGGGGACCACCTAGAGGATTGAGTTGGTAGTTTTATTTTGTAGTTTGGAGGCAGCTTGAGGCTTTTTTTGGCAGCTTTTATCTGAAGCTCGAAAATGGATTGCAGATCTATTTTTAGGAGCTTCTTCAACTTTCTTCACTAGAGATCATTTGGAGACATATATAGGAGAAAAACTTAGTTTTTCTCAAGCAGTTAGCATCAGTTTCTTCTCTTTTGCAGAGTTGTATATAGCAGTTGGCTCACATACTTCATTTTTTCATGCTTTGTATTCCTCTTAGTTCTAATAGCTGTTTCACATACATTTTTGCAGTCTTGATTTGATGTTATATCGTGACTGTTTTAGTCCTTTATTTTATCTCAATACTGTTAACATTTAGTTTCTTCCTGGTTACAGTTTGTGTTTGACACTAAACCTTGTTGCAAATTACTTAAGGAGTAACTATCAGTGAGGTTGTGAGGATTTATGTTAGAGGATCTGTCTGTGAATGATAGAACTTCATTTAGTTTTAGATTCTAGAATTAGTTTGCACTTCAGTTACATCTTTCTATCTCTTTCCCCTCAAGTCATAGTTTATAATTTTTAAGAGAACCAACTCACTCTGGAGATTCATTCTTATGAAAAGAGACCCACATCTGAGAACGATTCCATGTTTCAACAAGTAGTTAAGATTTTACAAAGCTTAACAAGGGTAATTACTTGAATTGACAACAGTTTGATTTATTTCTGTTATGTGTTAGTTGCATAGTTATTATGACAAGTGCAATTCAATTGTTCAGATAAAGAAAAGGAAAGTTTCAATCATTCATTACATTGCAGAGTAGTAAAAGAGATAAGTATTCATTCAGTATAGTGATTGTTCATTTACAATTTTGAATACATAAGAGAACAAACATTGCATTCAAGGAAACTAAGACATACCAGACATCCCACACAAGCTGTGGGTTATAGCTGAACTCATGCAAATACAAGTAAAACACTATGCATCTAATGAAGAAGAGGGAAAGACATATCCATCATTGCCTTGTTTGGGTTGATCTTCATAGAAGCCTACAGTTCCTGCTCCCGACCTCGACATGTACCCAAAAATTTGTGGGAAAGTCCCGTTAGAAACTCTAATTATGAAAATCCTTCATCAATCAAGAGAGACATAGTACTTCAGTTGTAATGCATCGATAAAATGAGATCATCCATATGTAGAAGGAACTCAAGAGAAGAAAACATAAGAACATCATTGTTTTATTCTAATCTGTTTGTTTCATGTGCAGGTATAGGACAAATCATGAAGTTGATTGAAGACATTCAGCATGTGGTATCAAATGGGCTCCCACAAGGGTCAAGCCCAGCATGTTGTTGCACCTTGTTCTCAAAAGGGATGAATAGAACAAGAAGGTCATTGACAACATTCACATGTCAAGAAGAAAGAGTAACAAGACAATCATATGGATCAGTCCCATTTCAGGACATGACCATGACTTCACTTCAGCCTATACACTACTTCAATTGCTATGAAATGACATTCTCAGGCATGATAATAATCGAGAGTACACAATACATTTGTAATCATTAGACTAATAAAGGAGTAACTGTTCACAAGTATGAATTATCTGAAGGCTACTTACTCATTCATGATCAGTAGTCCAATTGGAGTGTTCATTATAAATCAATAAGCAAAATTGCAAAGACAGGTGAGTACCAAGCTTAATACTTTCTCATTTAATTAGAGTGATAGAATCAGATTCAGAATTCAATGACATAGGATGCCTCTTAAATGATGAAATATATCCAATTATACATCAGTTTTTGCTACTAATAAGTTGAGTATCAAAACAAGTGTTATCACATGTTGCATTCATTGCATATCTATAAAAGACACAGGACAATATTGAAAATCTGTAGCAGAAAATGCAAGACAGCCAATCCAGATGGCTCATCTTTTTGTCTTTGACAAACTCCAAGAGAATCAAAAGGAACATTTCATTACATGTGTGTAATAGAGCATCATCATCATGTGACAAGGAGTAGTCAAACTGATACAGTGGACCTGATCGTATCCTACAAGACATCTCATATGATGCATCTGATAAGATAGAATATAGTAGAAAAGAATAGAAGAGGTTCATCATATGTTATAGTTGATACAGAAAAAGAAAGTGTTGCCTTCATGTGTTACAATGCCAACATATCATGATACATCTAGGTCATCATGATGCATGAAAAGTGTGTATGCATAGTCCACTAAATGGACAAGTAAAAGATACAGGAGTAAAGTATATTTGCTACTACAGTGGAGGAGCTCAAGGCCATTCAATTGACAGTATCATTCCATATGCCATGCATGCTACTGAAAGAAGTTTCTATACTTAGAAAAGAACAATATTGCTTCAATTTTCAAATCTGAGTACATATACAGTGAAAGAAAAATCCAGATACTTTCATTAGTGAACTTGTGGCATATGCTGCCATTTGCACTCATCTTTTCAAACACCCACATTGACTTTCAGAACCAATACATTTTGGAGTGTTAGGAGAAAGAGAAATGATATTGCAAACTGTCCAAACAAGGTTGTGAGGTGTTACAATTGGTACAGAACAACAAATTGAAACCCTTCTCAGGTTTTAAAGAAAAGCAGTCTTCTTTTTTTCACTATCGAACAAGATTAAATGAAGCATTGAAGACATGGCCATAACAAGGAAAGAGTTCTATGTGGTAAGGAAAATGTAACCCTCATTAGGTTTAAAAAAAAAAGGTATTTTCATCTTACTTATAGTCAAACAATGTGAAAGAAGCTTTTGTGTAAGTATGGCCACGCATAGAAGGAAGGTTCTGGGCCAAATAAAAATGAAACCCTCACTGACAATACAAGAAACTTCACATTTTTACATCAAAATACAAAGGTGAAGCTACAGAATGTATTACAAGGAGTGGTCGTGCCTTATGAAGAGATATTTCACACACCCAGTTGACAAAATGAAACTGTCTTCATAGTTTCAAATATGCAGAGATAAAGAGTTCACAATGCAAGTATTGAGAGAGAGGAATAGTGGACTTACCATATAATGTAGTTGAGAGAAGGATAATAGTTGGCGGCCATTTGAATAAGGCTCTTATCATTTTGCCATTTTTTAGAAGTTCAACACATAGAAAAACCAAACAAAGGCACATCAAAACTAAGAGACTGAAGAAGCAGCTAATGGCCGCGACCATTTGAAAGAAAGTAAGCCAACTCGATGCCAACAATAGCAAAATGAAATGACCAAGATTTTAGGGTTTCTCATTTGCTTTTGTTTCGACATCCCTTCCACATTTTTGACCATGCAACATTTTATTTTTTTTATCCAAATGGGGTCGGGGTCAACACTTTTTGTTGATAAGTGTCTAGCAATCATAAGTAGAGGTGGCCGACAGCATATAGAATATGGTTCAATGTGTTAAGTCAAATGAAGACATTATCATAAGTGGACAAATGTGCCTTTAGAATCTGTAAGGTCTTAACATCATTGGTGGTCAACTCATATTGGAGTCAAGACATTATAATGCATGTGGTCGAGTGTCTTTGACCTCCCACATATGCATTTTATTTATTATTCCTTCACATATTTCAATGTATGCATAAAATCAAACCAAAACCTTGAGAATGTGAAGAATATGCTAAATGAAAATATGGTCAAAGGGGGGTCAATATGACATGATGGCATTATAGAGGCAGGAAGTTGGCATTTCTTTCAAGCCATATGGATGATGGTGAGGTGGCAAAATATCAACACTTGAAGTCCATGGTGTCAAGCCTTTTAAGGCTTTTATTTATTTTTGAAAACATGTGTAATACATTTTTTTCATGATTTTTATAGAAAATCATTAATGATATCGTGCAAATATCTTGGTGAAATTATAAACCAGATATCATTTTATTTTTTGCAAAAAATCATATCGATAGGATATCGAATAAAACTGCCAAGTCATGTAAAGTTAACTTTAAAGCAATGAAATTATGAATTGCTTTAAAAGTTTAACTATTTTTAGGCAGTTAAAGCATTTTGTTTTCCTTGGACAAAATTGAGCATAAAAGGACAAAAAAATTCTTTTATGAGGTAGATTGGATAGATTTGGATGCAGATTTGGTGGAGACCACCTACAGGATCAAGTTGGCAGTTTTATTTTGTAGTTTGGAGGTAGTTTGAGGCTATTTTTGGCAGTTTTTTTTCTAAAGCTCGAAAATAGATTGCAGATCTATTTTTAGGAGCTTTTTCAGTGTTCTTCACTAGAGATCATTTAGAGACATTTATAGGAGAAAAACTTAGTTTTTCTCAGTCAGTTAGCATTAGTTTCTTCTCTCTTGCAGAGTTGTATACAGAAGTTGGCTAACACATTTTATTTTTTCATGCATTGTATTCCTTTCAGTTCTAATAGCAAATCATCTTGTTTCACATACATTTTTGCAGTCTTGATCTAATATTATAGTGTGACTATTTTAGTCCTTTATTTTGTCTCAATACTATTAAAATCTAGTTTTCTTCCTGGTTGCAATTTTTATTTTATCCAATTCTTGTTGCAAATTACTAAAGGAGTAACTATCAGTGGAGTTGTGAGGATTTATGCTAGAGGATCTACTTGTGAATGATAGAACTTCATCTAGTTTAGATTTTAGAGTTAGTTCATATTTCAATTACATCCTTCTATCCCTTTTTCCCTCAAGTCAGCAGTTTAGAAGTTATAAGAGAACCAGCTCACTCTAGAGATTCATTCTCATGAAAGGAGACCCACATCCGAGAATGATTCCATGTTTCAGCAAGTAGTTAAGTTTTCACAAAGCTTAACAAGGGTGTATACTTGAATTGATAATAGGCTCATGCATGAAATGTTCTAATTGTGGTGCGAGCATGATGTATAGAAAGAAAAATCTTAATTCATTTTATCCATTAATGAGATCTAATATTCATAGAGTGAATTCACATTTCTATAGATCATCATCTAAGGAGCATTTGAATTTTACTTGTGTCTTCAAATTTCTTCAAAATCATTACATCAATCCAACTATACAAAAAGGGAGAAATCTAGTCATCTTCATCTCGTAGAACAATAACTTCTAATAGTGTGTCTAGGCCCAACCATTTTCACATTGCTAAGTGGAATAATATTTCTAAAGATTAAGAGCACAAAGTTCAAGACAGTAGACCAAGGTCAATACAACAAGAAAAGGGTTAAAACTAGAGGTGCATAGATCATAACCACATGTGGATTATTAAATCTAAAAAGAGAACAACTCATTTCTTAGTCTAAAAAGAGAACAACATTAGATTGAGACAAGGTTATTGATTATTGATTTATTTACCAAGTAGCCCTAAAAATAATTTATTTATTTCATTTAAAAAAAAGTATTTGAATTATAGTTTTTGTAGGGATAGACACAGGGAGCCATTATGAAGCTATAGTCTTCAAGGATCAAACCAAGAAGCAAACCACTACAGGAGAATGCTTGAGCTTGAGTTTGAATAAGGAGAGAGAGAAACATGAAGATGGAGAATAAATTGATATATATTACAATGGATTGCTCTCTTAATTTTTACAAATGTGATATATGGCTTTTATAGCCTTACATTCATGTGAATTAACCACCCTAACTGGTTACGAGAATAACACTATAACTATTGAATAATTATTTGCCTAAGTAAAACTTAAGCAAGGTAAAATCTATTTACCCTAACACCCCCGCTTAAGTGCAACTTAGGGAGAATAATTATTATGAGATACAAGATGCAATATGGGTCCCGGCTACACAACCATGTTAGGTACCCATTTACAAAGCAAAATGTGATGCAATCTCTCACAACTGGAGAAAAGGAGAAAAACCCTATGGGAGAAAAATTCTCTTTGAAAGAGAGGAAAAAAAAGAAAACAAAATGCATGTATGGAGGACTCACTAATACTCTCCAAGGACTAGATACATCATGTGTGTACATTCAATGGTCCTCCCATAGGAAGGAAAGAAGGGGACTACATAGCCCCCCCCATAATAAATAATGTCTTACAAAGATGGTAAGTGTCTAAAGGCATAATAGAATCCAATGCTTACAAACCACTTGTCTCCCTTTAGGAAGAAACAAACCATATATAGATGCAGGTATGCTTCCCATTCAAGATATGCTTTGAAAGATGGAAGATGATGATGATGTTGTCTTTGAAAAATGTTCATGTGTCTCCTTGTCCAGATAGAATGATGATGCCACAATCCAATCAAGTACATCCCCAATCAAGAAGGAAGGTAACAAGCTGGAACTATGTGGAAACTAATATAGAACAAACTCCACAGACGAAAATGCTAAAATATGTCTTCCAATGAAATCTAAAAGATAATGATTAACCTGCTGATCAAGAATGATGGAAGTCTCAATCAATGACTTTGGATAAGAAGCCAAAGGGTGTGAAGGTGGATCAACTATCTTTGAAGAAGAATCAAGATTCTCTGAAACAACCTCAACAGTAGTGTTAAAAGACTCCAAAGTATCACAATCATGGGTTATCTTCTTTGAAGAAGGAAGAGGCACACTATGATCATCTAGGAATGGATGAATATTAGGATCTCCATATAATTCCCAAATGTGAGTCCAAAGAGCATGAGAACACTCAAAATCAACAATAGATTCCAAAATGTCATCATCAACATGCATAACAATGACTCTCAAGACAAGATGCCTATTGCTTTTCCAATCAAATTTCTGACAAGGAGTGCCAGGTTCGGGAACAAGATTATATAAATATGGCAACAAATGAATCTCTCTAAGATGAGTAATGATGCCATCTCTCCATTTTTTATAGTTCCCTTTCTTCAAGATGATCAAAGAAGAATGAAATGTAGAACCCATATTTAATTATGAAATTTCTTAAAATCTCAGAGATAGAACCATCACATGAACGTAGAAACTTTTGAATAAGATGTGCAACTGAAAATGAAGTCCCCCCACAAATTGTACCTCTCCAAATGTCAGGATATCCAAGTTATCAAGTAAGTGCCCAAAAAACACAAAACTCAATAGATAGTACCTGGTGCTGAACTAGAAAAAGCACATGGACAGGATAAAAGAGCTCCTCAACATCTTTTTGATGCCACAAGAATGACAGTATTCAGAGATTGAGGCACCAATTTATGAGCTCAGGATTCCAAAAAAGAAGGTTGATTTCAAGCTTCAATAGATACTAATAGATAGTGAAATTAGACGAATTGACCTACACCACTGCAAGGTTGGTAGAATAACCTTTATGATGATATATGGAACTCAAAATTCTAACTCCGGATGCCCAAGATATCCTCCGTGGAAATAAATCACTGATATGGAGCCCACTAAATAATAGAGGGGGCCAGATTGAACCCTAGGGCAGATTGAACCTTGATCATGCATGTGACCAGCTGCTAAGAATAGGAAAAAAAAAGCCTATAAGGCTAAAAATGGAGCACCACCTGCTAAGAATAGGCAAAAAAATAGCCTATAAGGCTAAAAATGGAGCACCGTGATTAGATGCAAAATAGGGGATAGGGGAAACATCGTGATTGGGTGCAATATAGAGGGCTCACTGAATGGGCTAGTTGATATGTTGGCGTGATACATATTCTCTGCTTGTTTGCCAGAGTGTGAGCCTTTGGAGTGCACTCACAATGGAATAGGTGAGTGTGGAACTTTATAAAGAGCAAAATTAATGTCCATGGGATGAATGTGGGACTTGGCTCCTTCAAAAAGCCCCAAAATGCAACAAGGATGGACCCACCACCAATTGCAGCACACAAGAATGAAAACCCTAGCCAAAATATTTGTGGGAAAAACTTTAGAAATGTATAAAGTTCGCACATAAAAGAATATGGAAGTGGGCTCTCTTATGTCTCATGAATAGAGATTAAGAGATTCATTTGAAGGTGATGTGAAATCTTTTTCATCCAAATTGCAAATCACAAAGAATGAAGATGTCGGTACTAGAAACAACAATCAAGGCCAAGGTAGAGGTTAATATCAGAATCAATCAAGAGGAAATAGAGGCAGAGGTGGCTCAAGAGGAAGAGGTAGTTCAAGAGAAAGAGGTAGAAGCAGATTTGATAAAAGGAATGTCCAATGTTACCATTGTAATAGGTATGGCCAGTTTGAAAGGGATTGTAGATTAAAAGAAGGTAAAAGTGTTAATTATGCTCAAGAAGGTAATGAGAATCCTCCAGATCATTTATTTTTATCCTATGCCAAAGATGAAAATAATAGCAAAGATGTTTGGTAGTTAGATTCTGGATGTTCTAACCATATGTCAGGGAATGAGAAGTTGTTTCCAACAATGGATGAAAGTTTCAAATCCAAGATCCAGCTTGGTGATGACAAATCATTGAAGGTTGATGCAAAAGGAGCTATGGAAGTCCATACAAAAGAAGGTATGAAGAGTGTTAAAGACATTTATTACACTCCATAGTTAAAGCATAATTTGTTGAGTGTTGGACAATTGTGTGAGAAGAATTATAAAGTTGTGTTTGAAAATCAGCACTGTATAATATATGATAAGAATCAAGGCAATATAGTGGTTATAGTTGTGCCTATGACAAAGAATAGGATGTTCCCACTAAAGTTTGGTGAACATAATAGTAGCCTTGCAAATATGGCATATGAGGATACAAGTTGGTTGTGGCATCTCAGGTATGGGCATTTAAATTTTCATAGTTTGAAGATTTTAACATCACAAGCATTAGTTTCTGGTTTGCCCAAGGTTGAAGAGCACAAGGAGATTTGTGAAGGATGTGCTAAAGGCAAGCATGCAAGGGAAAAGTTTTCAAGGGGCAATGCATGGAGGGCCCATTACCCACTTCAGCTTATTCATTCAGATATTTGTGGTCCTATGCAAACAAAGAGTTTGGGTAAGTCATCATATTTCATTACTTTTATTGATGATTACTCACGAATGTGTTGGGTTTATTTTTTGAAGACTAAGGATGAAGCCCTTGAGACATTCAAGAGGTTTAGAGCCCTTGTGAAAAGGAAAAGGGGTGCAGTATCAAGTGCTTGAGGACATATCGTGGAGGAGAATTTTGTTCAAAAGCCTTTTAAGACTATTGTGATATGCATGGCATCAAAAGGCAACTCACCACTGCCTACACACCTCAACAAAATGGTGTAGCTGAAAGGAAGAATCGTACAGTGGTGGAGATGGCACGGAGTATGCTACAAATAAAGGGATTAAGCAATTCTTTTTGGGGAGATATAGTAGCTACAGTAGTATATATTCTCAATCAAAGTCCCACTAGTGCACTTGAGAAGATGACTCCGTATGAAGTCTAGTATGAAAAAAAACCAAATGTTAATCATTTCAAAGTTTTTGGTTGTTTAGCCTATGTTCATGTTCCTGATCAAAAGAGACAAAAGCTAGATCCCAAAGTGATTCAAGTATTTTTGTGGGATATAGTGAGGAAAGTAAAGCTTGCAGGTTATATAATCCTCTCACTAATAGGATTATTGTGTCAAGAGATGTGATTTCTGATGAAGGGGGAGTTTATGGTCATCAAAAAGGCCATATGGTGAAGTCAAAATCTCTTTTAAATGATATTATTATTGATGATATTTATCATGAGCAGCCCACTAACATTTCAGTTTCAAGAGCTACAAGTCCACCAAGTAGCCCCTCACCAATTCCAAGCTCATGTCCAATTTCAAGTCCAAGTTCTACAAGGAAGGTAAGAAGATTAAGTGATATTTATCGAAGGAGTGCAAATCAGGCACATGAAGAAAATCCAATAGGTGAGACAGTTAATTTTGCTTTATTTACCAAGGCTGATTTTGAACCATCATGTTTTGAAGAAGCATGTACTAATGAGGTTTGGATGCAAGCAATGCAAGAAGAGATAGATTTTATTCATAGGAATGATACTTGAGAGCTTATAGAGCTTCCACATGACAAGAAGAAGATTGGCACCAAATGGGTCTACAAGACCATGTTTAATAGTGATGGGAGTGTTGAAAGGCATAAGGCAAGATTAGTTGCCAAAGGCTTCACACAGAGGTATGGGCTTGATTATGAAGAGACATTTGCACCAGTTGCAAGACAAGAGACCATCAAAATGCTAATTTCATTAGCAACTCAAAAGAAATGGAGCATACATCATATGGACGTGAAAAGTGCCTTCTTGAATGGGTACTTAGAAGAGGAAGTATATGTGGAACAGCCACAAGGTTATGAAGTGGAAGGAAAAGAAAATCATATATACAAGTTGAAGAAGGCTTTGTATGGCCTCAAGCAAGCACCAAGAGCATGGTATGCAAGGATTGATGGATACTTTCAGGATAATGGCTTCAAGAGAAGTAAGAGTGAACCTACCCTTTACTACAAACAAGAAGGTGATGATATTCTTATTGTAAGTTTGTATGTTGATGATTTGTTGTATATGGGTAGCAGTTCTAAAATGAAGGATGAATTCAAAGTTTCTATGATGAATGAATTTGAGATGAAAGATTTAGGTCTCATGAAATATTTTTTAGGAATGGAGGTTTATCAAAGTGAGAATGAAATTTTTGTTTGTCAAACAAAGTATACCAAAGATATGTTGAAGAAATTTGATATGGTTGATTGTAAACCAGTCTCCACTCCAGTTGCTCATGGAGTTGTGTTGTGTAGAGATGATGGTGCTGAAATAGTTGATGAGGCAGCTTATAGGAGCATTATTGGTAGTTTGATGTTTTTAACTCACACAAGACCTGATATTTCTTATTTAGTTTCACTGGTTTCAAGGTACATGACAAAGCCATCTGAAATACATATGAAGGCAGCCAAGAGAATTTTGAGGTATGTGGGAGGCACTCTAAATTTTGGTATTCATTACTATCCTTCTAAAAGCTTCAATCTTGTTGGATTTAGTGATTCAGATTGGGAAGGTAGTTTGGATGACCGAAAGTCTACATCTGGTAATTGCTTTTCTTTTGGTTTTGGTTTGATTACTTGGAGCTCAAAGAAGCAAAGTATAGTTGCCCTTTCTTCTACAGAAGCATAGTATGTTGCAGTCACTTCAGTAGGTACACAAGCATTATGGCTTAGAAAACTTCTTGAAGAAATTGGAGAGATACAAATTCAGCCCACAGTAATTTTTTGTGATAACATTAGTGCCATTAAATTGGCCAAGAATCTAGTCCATCACAACATGACAAAACATTTTGATTTAAAACATCATTTTATCAGAGATTTGGTATAGAAAAATGCAGTAGAATTGAAATACATCAACACTAAAGAACAACTAGTGGATATCTTCACCAAGGCAATTACAAAGGATCAGTTTTTGACACTCAGAGATCAGATTGTTAGCCCTCTCAGCATCAAGGGGGAGTATGTTGAAAAGTGATGCATGAGTATGCAATGCAACATGCAAATCACTCTCTTCACATGCAGCTGGAGTTTAACTTTCATGCAATTCATTGTTTTAGTTAGGTTCTTTGTTTAGTCTAGAGAGCAGTTAACAAACATTGTTTTCTCCGTCTAGCTGCAGTGTTCTAGTGAAGCAAATAATGCATGTCAAATGCATGTTTTGTTTTATGTTTTATTTCTATATTTAGTTACAACGATTAGTTACAGCAACCTTTGTATTAGCACAGTTTTTTTCTATAAAAGCATGAATAAAGAATAGATTATTAAGCCTGCCAATAAAGATTTTTGTGTGCTCTATTCTCCTGATTTATTTTCTTTGTTTAGTCTATTGTTTTTCTTATAACTTGTGGGTGTAAGAATTAGGTTTGAGTTTAGAATCTACAATAAGCAATACCAAATAACACTTTCAACTGAAATGATCTTACCAGCTAATCTGTTTATATACATGAATGTAATGACTTTTGATCGATGTTATTTCAACTACTGTGGAATTTACAACTCACCAACTAGATAAACTCTTCCTAAACAAGCCAGCAACACATAACTTCATAAATTGCCACCATGTGGTATGAAGTCAAATACTATTACATCTAAATACAAGAAGACAAATAAGCCACCTTCTACAATTAATAAGATTAGATTAGTTCAATGAACTAGACACATGACCTATAGACATTGCCCAACAATCAGAAAGATTTTCATCTGCCAGCGCTAGAAATATGACTCATTCCAATTGAAATATGCCAAAACTAGAAATACAACTCATGCCAATTGTGTTAATTGTGATAAGACATATCACTGAGACCATCACCAGAATTAAGGAATATCTAACTCTAGAACAGTTGAGATCAACTCCAACTTGATATGCTACGGACTTCATTAATCTCCTTCAAATGCTATGGACTGCTATCTTCAACTTTGATATTTGCTACCACTTCCCCCATCTACTACGACTATCAAAACTACTATAAAACCAAAACTGACATCTTTCTCATGAGATGTTCTCTCCAAAAATCTTAGATTCTTATCTCTGTACTGCCAAATTGCCTTAACCGGCATCTTTGTAGTATAGAAATCTCTATTTTTTTGCTTGAAAATAGAGATTTCTATACTACAAGGATAGGTGCGTAAAAGATTTTGAAACCGTCGGTCTAGAAAATGAAAACACTAGGTCCAATTTTAGTGGGCTGTCAGACCACTAACCTCCAGCTACTAATCTTGCATGCCAATACCATTATCCTTTATTATCTAGCTACTAATTAAGCCATGAGCTGCCCATTATCCTTTATTATCTACTATTTTAAATGCCATGATCCAAAGGACTCTAATATGAATCACTCAAGATTATTTAAACCCCCAGGTTCAGACACCTCACTCTAATATGATACATTACCTATGAAGATGCCATTGCTAAAGGGTAACTGAAGGGTGCTGGATGCTGCTTCATTAAGAACGGTGGATAGGACAATGATACCACCTCAGAGTACAACACATATGCTATTCTTCCAGTTTAGCAATTATAAGTTTTTTTCCATTCATACCTCTTTCCTAGATAGACGGGACAAACAAGCATGGAGTGGGATCACAAAATGTTGTGGATTGAAATATGATGTTCTCCTTGTTGGATATGAAACCCAATGGTCACCTCTTGTACTTTTGTGGTGACTCTTCATTGTTTGGCTCCTTCTATCTTATCTCTTCATGGATATTGTAATCTATATAAGCATAAGTATATGCTGTTGTAAACATATCTGAGAACACATAAATAAAAGAGTTTTCCCCTTCTTTGTGGATGTAGCCATACATATGGTGAACCACGTTAAATAGCTTTGCATTGTGTGATTGTTTACTATTCTTTTGTTTTTCATTGTTCCATTGTTTTAACAATTGGTATCAGAGCTTGGTTAAGGAGCTGGTTGAGAAATTCGTGACAAAGTTTGAAGAAATGGAAGAAGCGGACAAGTGGAAAATAGAGAAGTTTTCAGGGCAGAATTTTAGACTTTGGAAGATGTAAATTCGTGCCCTACTAATTCAAAAAGACCTAGCTATCACACTGAAAGGAAAATTAACAAAATCAGAGAAGATAACAGATGACGAATGGGATGTGATGGATCAAAAAGTAGCTGCTACAATTATCCTCTCACTATCCAGCAATGTCTTATTGACTTTTGCAACAGAAACTTCGGTAAAACAGATTTGGGACAAGCTTTGCGACATGTATGAGACGGCATCCACAACCAATAGGGTCTTCTTGTTAAAGAAGTTATTCAATCTGAAAATGAAAGAGGGAAAAGGATTTTCAAATCACTTAAACAAATTTAACATTGCAATCAGCCAACTAGTTTCTGTACAAATCAATTTTGATGATGAAATGAGGGCTATGCTACTCCTGTGCTCGCTTCTTGACAGTTGGGATAATGTCATGATGATGATCAGCAACTCAGTACCTAGGAGAAGAGGATCCAAAGACAAGGAAAAGAAAGCAATGTTAAGATTTGACGATGTCACTGCCACCCTTCTCAACGAAGACATGAGGAGAGGACAAAATAAAATATCTGGTGAAGCCTTGGTTTTAGGCAATAGGGGAAGAACCCAAGATTGAGGAAAACAAAATAGGAGAAGATCTAAATCAGCAAAGAGATCAAAGTCAAAAGGATGGAAAGAAGGTTGCTGGTTTTGTGAAAAAGATGGACATGTCAAGAAGGATTGTTGGTGTTACAAGAAAGCCCAAAAATAGCTGAAAGAAAATGAGATTAACACGACTCTTGAAGATGATGGAGGAGCTCTTGTCTTAGCAACAAGTGAAGCTGAAACTGAGTCATGGATATTAGACTCTGGTGCCTCCTTTCATGCAACTTCAAACTGAGATGCCTTCCAAACATATCAAGAAGGAAAATTTGGAAAGGTTTATCTCGGAGACAATGAGCCGTGCGAGATAGTAGGCAAAGGCGACATATTGCTGCAACTAAAGAATGGAAGAAAGTGGCTACTAAATGATATAATACATGTTCCTAAACTTAAGAGGAACTTGATTTCAGCTAGACAACTTGATCCGCAAGGCTGCAGCATCCCTTTCTCTTCCAACATTTGGAAAGTAATGAAAGGAGCTTTAGTTGTTGCGAAAGGGAGCAAACCAGGATCTCTTTATGTGCTCGAATGTACTGCTAAAGTGGGAGCGGTGATGGCCATAGTTGACAGCGGGATAGAACTTTGGCATAGGAGACTTGGCCACATGAGAAAGAAGGGATTGGAAGTATTGTTCAAAAGAGGCCAACTTTCTGGTTTACAATCAACAAATTTAGAACTATGTGAGCATTATATTTACGGGAAACAAAGGCGGGCCAACTTCTCCAAAACTGGACACGACAAGAAGTCAAGACCCTTGGAACTCATGCATTCAGATGTCTTCGGTCCCACAGAGGCAACCTCCATTGGAGGAGAAAACTATTTTGTAACTTTTTAAGATGATTGTAACTGTAAACTTTGGGTCTCTATGCTCTACAGAAAATCAGAAGTGTTTGCAAAATTCAAAATATTTAAGGTTGTTGCTGAAAATCAAATTGGGAGCAAAATTAAATGTCTTAAAACTGACAATTGGGGGTAGTTTTGCTCTCTAGATTTTGATGCTTATTGTGCAGATAACGACATTCAGCACATCAAGGTTCTACCATTTACACCTCAAGAAAATGGTGCAACCGAAAGGATGAATTGTACAATTCTAGAGAGGGCATGAAGCATGCTCTCTAATGCTAGTTTGAGTAAAGAATTCTGGGTGAGGTAGTTAATACGGTGGTTTATTTGATCAACCAGAGTCCTTTCACTAAACTAGACTTTGATATTCTGGAAGAAGAGTGGTTTGAAAAGATCTCCTACAATCACCTTTGAGTCTTTGGCTGTGAGGCATTCGCTCACATTCCCAAATAAAAGTGATCAAAATTAGATTTCAAATCCAAATGATGCATCTTCGTCGGTTATGGGGAAGAGCAATATGGTTTTAGGTTGTGGGATCCAGTTGCAAAACAAATCATTCGCAGTCATGATGTGGTATTCAATGAAAAAGTGTTCCCAGCCCTGCAAGCACAAAAAACATAAGAAAAGGAATATATTTCATTGGATGATAGTTTCAGTGGGTGTGATTCACAGTCTCCACATCCGTCACCAGTAGTTGGAGGCAATTTTGAGTCATCAAATGAAGTGGGAGCTCTGCTTCCTACACAATGTTCAAATGCCAGTATTGGCATAAATAATAGCGATGGAAGTGTAGGAAGGGATTTAGTCCCTTAACAACTATAGGATACACATCACCCACGGGCAGGGAGACAAAGCTCATTTGGTGAGCACCTACGGCCTAGCTTGAATGATGGCCTAAATTCACTACCGCCTATCACAAACTACACTACGGTGAATGATCAGATTGAAGTCCTCAATAAACAGTTGGAATTCCTCCCATGCAGGCTAAAGATGACCCTGGAGCTTATCATAACTCTTTGCAATTACCGCCCCTGCCTAGAATGCAGCCTATAAATAGTCATAATAATGGTGAAAGGTGCTCACAATACAACGTGAGAAATGTCCCCACGTAGTTTGGAAAGGTAGTGTCTTCCATCATAGGACATCAATCTCAGTCATCTCATAATTATGGTGTGGGGGAATCACATTATAATTCACTACCAGTTGAACGACTCCCTCATTTGGATCCCACGCGCTCCACTATGGGACAGCTAGTGAATAGACAACCTTTGTCTGGTGCAGGGGAGTTATATGCACCATAAACATCTTTGAAGTTGTTTTCCCTGCCCTCATTGCAGCATGCTAACAATTCAACGCAGGCAGTAAGAGACTTGCCATTACCTTCCCATGGTCAGTAACGGCTTGGCTTGCCTCACCTGCGGCCTCAGGAAGGAGGTTGATAGTCTAAAAAGAATGTGCAAGACATTCCAATGCAGCCAATGCAAACTGCGAACCCACATGTGACGTCCTCTCTGTCAAATCACAGTTCTTTGACTCCTACGTAGCTAGTAAGGGAATCGTCAATAGTGAGGGAGTTGTAGGAAATTTAGAGGGGAAATAAAGAAATACAGGCCAGTGATAATAAAAAATAGAGGAATATTGAAATTGAATAGAGCATTGTACAAGGAAGAATTCAAGATCAAATTCCTCTATTAAGGTCTACCAGGGAGAGGAAACCTCCTCCAAAATTTGATGACTATCAATTGCTCATTGCTGACCTATCAGAACCAAATACATTTCGAGAGGCTTGCAATGATAGAGACAGTGAGAAGTGGATGGCTGCAATGAAGGATGAAAGGGAGTCACTAATAGCAAACCATACAGGGGACCTGGTCTGGCTTCCACTTGATCGCAAAGCTTTGAAGAATCGGTGGGTCTAGAGAATCAAAGAGGAAGAAGGTGGCACAAAATGGTACAAGGCAATACTTGTTGTGAAAGGATATGATCAACAAAAGGGAGTGGACTTCAATGAGATTTTCTCACCAGTCGTGAGGATGAACACAATTCGACCTATTTTGGGCTTGGCAGCAGTTTATGAACTTGAGCTTGAGCAACTCGATGTTAAAACCACATTTCTCCATAGTGACATAGAAGAGGAATTGTACATGCATCAGCCAGAAGGTTTTGTCAAGCAAGGGCATGAAAATTTGTTTTGTAGATTAAGAAGGAGCTTGTATGGGCTGAAACAAGCCCCAAGGCAGTGGTACATCAAGTTTGATAACTTCATGATGGAGAATCAGTTTATACGTTGTGTATCTGATCCATGTTTATACTACAAGGTGTTGCCTAGTGGTGAATTTGTTTTGTTGCTACTCTATGTTGATGACATGCTCGTCACCGGCACCAACATGAGAGTCATTGCTGATTTGAAGCAACTCTTGGGAAACAAATTTGTAATGAAGGACCTCAGGGCAACAAAGAAGATTCTTGGCATGACCATCTTTCAGGACAGAAAGAAGAAAGAAATCAAATTGACTCAGCAAAAATATATTGAAAAAGTTTTGGACAGATTCAATCTGAGAAGTGCTAAGCCGGTTAGCACTCCACTTGCCGATCATTTTCACTTGTCTTTCACATTGTACCCCAAGACACAAGAAGAACAAGACTACATGAAGAACATTCCATATTCTTCAGCTGTGGGAAGTCTTATGTATGCAATGATATGCACCCGTCCTGACATTTCCCAAGCAGTGGGAGTTGTGAGCCGGTTCATGAGCAATCCCGAAAAAACTCATGGGGAAGTTATGAAGTGGATATTGAGGTATCTAAAAGGCACTTCAGATTATGCCTTATGCTTGGGTGGAAAAGTTGCACAACTACAAGGCTTCGTTGACTCTGATATGGCAGGTGACTTGGATAAAAGAAGGTCTACATCAAGCTATGTTTTCACTTTTGTCGGGGTAGCTATCTGCTGGGTCTCAAGATTGCAACAAGTAGTTTTTCTTTCCACTACTGAGGCTAAGTACATTGCCCTTGCTAAAGGAGCAAAAGAAATAGTTTGGTTACAACATTTGTTTATTGAATTGGGTTCCAAACAACAAGCTTTCACACTCTTTTGTGATAGTAATAGCGCTATCCATTTGGCCAAGACTGTGGCATTTCACAACAGAACCAAACACATTGAGTTGAGATGTCACTTCATCTGTAGCATGATTGAAGAAGGCAAGTTGCAAGTTCAAAAGATCGACACAAAGATCAATTTGGCTGATGCATTGACCAAGGTTGTACCAAGAGAGAAGTTTGAATTTTGCAGGGCTTCTCTCGGCATTGTCAAACTCTGACAATAGGCTTAAAGTAGGGGAATAGCTCTGAAAGTTTGCAACAATCGTTGGGTTTCAAGTGGGAGATTGTTGGATGTTAAACCCAACGGTCACCTCTTGTCCTTTTGTGGTGACTCTTCATTGTTTGGCTCCTTCTATCTTATCTCTTCACGGATATTGTAATCTATATAAGCATAAGTATATGTTGCTGTAAACATAGCTGAGAACACATAAATAAAAGAGTTTTCCCCTGCTTTGTGGATGTAGCCATACATATGGTGAACCACGTTAAATAGCTTTGCATTGTGTGATTGTTTACTGTTATTTTATTTTTCATTGGTCCATTGTTTTAACACTCCTGCTGGAGATTTTGATCATTTTAAGAGAGCTAATAGCGTAGAAAATAATAGAACTAAAAATTTTATAAAGAAGATAGGTATTAGTATGATAGGGTTCAACAAGGTGATATTCTAAACCTTTCTAATCCACCACATTTCCTCATACCTCTACTCAATGCAACATTACTAGTAATGTTGTGGAATCATGTTGAGTTGTTATTACATATTTATAGCTCTAAGAAACTTTTCAAGGATATGCAACTTATCTTGAAGCTTATGTTCCCTATCATCTTGAAACTTATGTTAAATTTTAGTTCAACTAGCCCTTCAGTAGTTACAATGCTCTTGATGCCTCTGAAGAGGAATTCTCTATTGTTTATCACAGCTTATAGTTTTTATCTTCAAAATTTTATTGGACTCAGATGTTGTTCGAATGTAAATTTCACAACTTACTTTGTCTTAACAAAATCATTCTTATGGGTTATTTGACCAACTTAAAACTAAAAAATTGAGTAATATTCATCATGGATTAAAGGCATTGCCTACTTTGCAATTCAGAGGGAAAAGCTTGGAAGACGATAGCAGTGCCCCCAAAATAATTTTAATTTAATGTGATCGTGTTGATATACAGAGACCTACAATAGACTGCAATAGTAATAAAGAGAAATAGATTGCAAAAGAACATGCATATTGTAGTTTGTTATTATTTACTAGTAAAGAAATCCAAAAACAGTACAGTCCACATATAAGAAACACAAAAACCATCATGCATGAAAACATCATGAATGGTCACTGTACTTTTTCTTCCCACTTATTATGGTGTCCTCAAAGCTGCTCTTAAATCTTGTCCATCAACCCCTCTTTCTTCCATGGATACTTTTCACATTTCTGATCATGGTGTACAGGAATCTTTCCTTTGATCATGTTGTTAAGTCCGCCTTTCTTTTTTCTTCATCTCTTCTTTTGTTCCACCTTCCTCATCGGTAGACTGCACATATAAGATACCAACATCACACTCATACAAGCAAACCAAAGTAAGTGAAATTAATTTCTAATTGTTTAACTCTTTAATATTTAAAAATAATCTAATTAAAACAAATGAGGTAAAGAGATTAATGGGTAATAAGATTAATGAGAAGTTACAGAACTAGAAGAAAATCTGCTTCTGCGATGGAATTTTACCATCAATCCCCCTTGTTGTGTTTTCTCTTCGCCTTCACTGGGGTGTTTGGGCTCTTCCACAACTGCATGCTCACGATCATTTGTCTCCACCATAGGTGTCTTCTCCTCACTTCCACTGAGGTGTTTGTGAACATTGTGATGATCCACTGGAGAGGGATGATTCTGCTTATATGTTATCTCTTCTATTTTCTTTCCAACCAAACCCAAGAGCCTACCATTTTGCTGCTCGGCTGCATTTGTCTCGGCTATTACTTCTCACAAATGAAGAATTCAACAATACACACAGAAGAAAACAGATGATAGATTTTGATGAAATGCGTAGATACGAAGGTAGATCTAAAGGCTTGGGAAGACATGGAGGATGCGCTTTCCACTCTGCCGTGACTGGGAGATCCATTGTTGAGGTGACAAGTGTTTGATGAATCCTTATTTAATCGTTGGAAAGAATTTCGGTATATGCATGGTTTTTGTTTTTAATGCCGCTGTTGTAAGCTAAAACTATCTTCAAATAGTGTTATCAAAATAATATTCTTATAATTCTTGAGTATCCTGTTTAGAGCTCTTCAAATAGGGGGCACAATTCTAGTTAACTACTATGATCTCTCTTCTTCGAACTATTGATATTTTTATTGATAATCTTCCACCATTCGGTTTTCTCACAAGCTCATCAGTCTCAAAGTGGGTCAAAAAGAGATTCACAAATGTATTCCATAGGATATTTATAGGCTCTACATCCAAGATATTTTGATTTATCCACACAGGGTATTGAATCTAAAACTGAATAATTATGCATATCTATCATTTTAATCTTTTTTCGATAATTTTTTTCTCTAATTTGGCTGATAGGCCATTCTATATGTGCACACATCTTGTAACTGCCAAAAAAAAATTGGTAATCCTAATAAAAAATAATTTCTTTGGTAGTCCTTCCTTTTTTAGTCATCCAAAAAAAATCGTCATAATTGGCCAATCTTTATTAAAAATAATTGTAGATGTATAAAAGTAACCGACATGATAGGTGAATTAATTGACAACTGCGTGAATTAATTCACAATTGCTAAATAAGGTATAATTTTTATTTTAACTGTCGTCGCTAGTTTGTAAAGACTGCTAGGGTTAATGTCCGTGTTATTTTTAGTATATCGTTATTTTTAGTGTGGCGTTTCAATAATGCATTGTCTGTCATTTCACTCGATTTATGTGTGAATTATCATAGAGAACTGTGATTTTGGTTCACCCAATAGATGGGACAATGAAAATTGCTCAGATGTAGTAGGTGAAGTTTTGGATCAATTGGACAAGATAGACATGTATAGTCTCTACACCTAAATGCATTCACACAAACACATCAAAAAATGCAAAATAGGGGAACCAGTTCAAATATTCAACTAATAACCAGGTACACTTCTCTTTCTCAATGTTGAGCATATTATTTTTTTCGATTGTGATCCAATCTCATAATGAGTGAAGCAAACTAAAAATCACATTCTTTTTCAGAAGAATCTCACTTATTTTTTACATGTAAGGACCTGAGTCATCCTAAACCAAATAATACTAAACTCTAAATTCAAAAATATCGAGGAATAAAATTTTTGATCTAACCGATGCAAGAAATGTGAAATTTTTCTAAGAGGTGCTAAATGCATGTTATAGAGATGGGACGACTTGAATTTAGTTTTCTAAAACCATCAAATCCTAAAAGATTACCAATTTTAAACCATGTTAGCATTTCTCACTTACAACTCAAACTGGTGGAGCTAGTTCAACAAGTTCATATTAAAAGTGAAGATTTTAACATTTTCTGCTATAAGTTATTTGCATAGTTGATTATGTCTCAGTAAGATTACAGTTCAGTTGATCAACAAAAGAGAAGAGTTTTTGATTATCATTCATTTGTAGAAAGGTGCATAAGAGATAAGTTATTTCATTTCACTACAGTGTTTATCCATTTTACGAATGAAGTATATAAAAGAAATAAACATTGCATTGAATGAAAGATTGATAGATCAAATGTCCCACACAAGCTGTGGGAATAGCTGAACAAATTCAAATAAAGGAAAGATACTATGCAAGCTTACCCAAAAAGTCATTTTGAGGCTACATAAACTTTGGTTTTGAAAAGCTCGATCCATACAACCATGACAACCCGTGATCAAAGATAGAGGGTGTCAACAAAAGGAGCAATAGAGAGCAAGGAAAATGTATTAGAAAACTTTAGAATAGTTGGCTTAAAGGTTGAGTCTTGCCTCTAAAAATGAAGGGGATGAATCAAATGAGCAACATAAGTTCTTACCTTCCATTTCCAGTAAGTAATCATCAAGAAAAGTCCATCAGATGTAGAGAAAATCGAGGGTTCTGCCCAAAATGCTAGTTCCATGGCACCAAATGTAGAGCACTTTCAATCCAAAGTGTCAAAAAGAAAATGAGCCAAAAAACTAGGGCTCAAATGTTTTGTTTTAGGGTCCCCTTTGTACCCTAGGTTAGCATGGTATTTTTATCACATTATTTTTGAAACATTTGCTTCAAACTAATGCCTTCATGGTATCTTGTGCCCATCATATGCTTGTCTTGTCATATTACTTAGAATGTTTTGGCTTAGGTCCTTTTGAATAGTTATTGCCTAGGCATTATGTCTTAAGAGGCTTTTAGTCTTTTTAAGGTACATCCAGAGATGATATGCCCTTAAGAGTTGTTTTTGCAGATCATTCGGAGGATAGGCCTTATAGTTTTGTTATTCTCAAAATCATATGTTATGCCTGGGCATATTTTCATGATTTTTTAAAGATCATATGCAATATAGGATGCTTGATATAGGCCTTGTATTTTTATCATTGGCAAAGAATCAAATCGAGATGGATAGAAGAATAAAACTGCAAAATCTTTGTAAGGCAATATTTAAAGGAATATTCTTTATAAATTGCTTTTAAATATTCGTCATTTAATGCAGTTAAAGAAAGAGAGAATATAGCTAGGATCCTTTGCAGATTTGATTTTCTTTTCTAGGTGAAGTAAGGTAGATAAGGACAAAATTAAGCTTTTATTGAGCAAATAAAGAATGTTTTAAAGAAGATTTTGGTGAGGGCCACTTGACAGAAGACTTTGGCAGCTTTATTCTTTAGTTTGGAGATATATTGGTGTCATTTTTGAAGGATTTTTAGTGGAGCTCAAAAATGAATAAAGATTCTATTTTTAGGAGCTTTTTTCCAGCTATTCCGGAGAGATCTTTTGGACAGGATATATTGGAGAAAGTTAGTTCTTTCTCAGAGGTGGGATATTGATGCAGAGTGCCAGCAGAAGCAAATGAAGATTTGACTATATCTTCACTATCAGCAAGAGGTCTCCCAAGTTCTCACTGATATCCCCATAGCGGTTAGTTGCCTATCGGCAACACCTCATACATCGGCCGGTCCACTAGAAATCTCCCCGAAACTTCCCTCACGCTGATGAAAAGTTTGACATTGGTTGCCTTCGGCAACACCCAGACTATCGGGCGATGAGAAATATCTCAGGCTGATAGACTCTGTTATTCCGATGACCAATCTTTGTCGGCCAGACTTCCTCCTTCGGCGAAGCTTCTTTCACCTACACCGATACCTTGTCTTCTACTATCAGCATGACCTTCGCTCATCGGTGGGACTTCCAAGTCTTCTCCCGATGGTGCTTCCTCACACCGATACTCTTTATCGGCGACACTCCGAAGATGTCTCACCGATCGGTGAAACCTTGTACCGTCGGCTAAGTGTATTTTCCTTAGCCCGATTTCATTTCTCTCGCCGATGCGAACAACGATGGTATGTGTCTCTGACACTATACCAATCTTCGGTAAGACGGAGAGTATTTCACACCGATGGATCTCCAACTGTTCTGAGGCGCCGAACTCAGATTCCCTTCGACAGAACAATGGAATTTGGCCGATTCATATGTCAAACCCTCGATCACTTGTAGAAATCTGATCCCACATCAAAACTATCCAATTTCACTCCGATTTCCCGACTAGCCACATGACGATGTCTAGTCAAACTTGACTGAGTTCGCTGGCTTCCTGGGTAAGAATTCAACAACAAACGTGGAAAAGTCTTTCCCCCATCACACTGATACTATATAGGGCTTCAGTGGACAGAGGAAAGGGCCTCCATGTATGAATCAAAACCCTACTCCTAGGTTACGAACCAACCACTGTGGAACCATGGGTTTTACACCGTCTGCACACTACAGAGTCACTATGGATTGATAGATAGCATCCGGTTAGGGTTCCATTTACAAAATCAGGATAAAGATATCAAATCACTAAGAACAACCAAGAAAATCAACACAGATCATACCCAGAACTCTCTTTATTCAGTTATCAAAAAGAACTTGTTGTAATACACACTTCTCTCTCTCTCTCTCTGCCCCGTGTGACATACAACCTGCCTCTAAAGAAGATGTAGAGACAGTAGTTATCCCCTCCAACCGTGCAAACTGATTTTCAAATCAGTTAGCCGTTGGTTTACCCTTCATACAAGCCAAACTACATGTGTGCCTTGCACAATTACATTCATGGGACCAAATTGACCCTTATTACAAAATGAAATGGCTTAAGAGCCTTATGAGACAACAAAAGAAAAGATGACCCTGCACTACAGAGAAAATTGGGCACTCAGTTGTCTTTTTCATCAGCCTACCATCCCCAGACTGATGGTCAAACTGAGGTTGTTAATAGGTCCTTGGGAAACCTTTTGAGATGCCTTACCAAACAGCATGGATTGGCATGGGATTTCGTGATCAGTCAAGCTGAATATGCTTATAATGATTCAAGAAACAGAAGTACTGGGAAAAGCCCTTTTGACATAGTTTATGGTTTCCACCCAAGAGGACCACTTGAACTCAAAGACCTCCAAGGATGGGATAAAAGGAGTGCTCTAGGAGAAGACTTTGCTGCTACCATGAAAACAGTACATGATCAGGTCAAGCTTCAGTTGGAGAAAATTGTCTCCAAGTACAAGGATAGGGCAGATCTGAAGCGAAGGGAGGTACAGTTCAAGGTCAGAGATTTGGTGATGGCCTACCTCAGAAAGGAAAGATTACCTAAGGGGCAACCAACCAAATTGTTGATGAAGAAGATAGGACCTTGTAAGGTAGTGCATAAATTTGGTCCAAATGCATATGAGATAGAATTACCATCTGGCCTTGGTATCTCTCCCATTTTCAATGTTGCAGACCTGTTCCCTTTTAGACCACCATTACATGCTGAAGATGGCTCAGATGCTGTGATTGAAGATGAAGACTGGATCAGAGATTTACCTCCAAGTAAGCCTTTGCAATTGGAATGCATTTTGGATTCCAAAATTGTCAAGAAGACAAGAAAGGGTGTATACAAAGACTACTTGGTCAAGTGGCAGGATCTTCCTGATTCAGAGGCAACCTGGATGAGTGAAGCAGATATTCTAAAGCATGGGAAGACACTTCAGCAGTTAGCAAGTCAAGGGACTTGAGTTTTTCCTGCAGGGGGAGTATGGTGCAGGAGCACATTCTCTGTAGTGTAGGGTCATCTTTTCTTTTGTTGTCTCATAAGGCTCTTAAGCCATTTCATTTTGTAATAAGGGTCAATTTGGTCCCATGAATGTAATTGTGCAAGGCACACATGTAGTTTGTCTTGTATGAAGGGTAAACCAACGGCTAACTGATTTGAAAATCAGTTTGCACGGTTGGAGGGGATAACTGATGTCTCTACATCTTCTTTAGAGGCAGGTTGTATGTCACACGGGGCAGAGAGAGAAAGAGAGAAGTGTGTATTACAACAAGTTCTTTTTGATAACTGAATAAAGAGAGTTCTGGGTATGATCTGTGTTGATTTTCTTGGTTGTTCTTAGTGATTTGATATCTTTATCCTGATTTTGTAAATGGAACCCTAACCGGATGCTATCTGTCAATCCATAGTGACTCTGTAGTGTGCAGACGGTGTAAAACCCATGGTTCCACAGTGGCTGGTTCATAACCTAGGAGTAGGGTTTTGATTCATACATGGAGGCCCTTTCCTCTGTCCACTGAAGCCCTATATAGTATCAGTGTGATGGGGGAAAGACTTTTCCACGTTTGTTGTTGTTGAATTCTTACCCAGGAAGCCAGCGAACTCAGTCAAGTTCGACTAGACATCGTCATGTGGCTAGTCAGGAAATCGGAGTGAAATTGGATAGTTTTGATGTGGGATCGGATTGCTACAAGTGATCGAAGGTTTGATATATGAATCGGCCAAATTCCATTGTTCTGTCGAAGGGAATCCGAGTTTGGCGCCTCAGAACAGTTGGAGATCCATCGGTGTGAAATACTCTCCGTCTTACCGAAGATTGGTATAGTGTCGGAGAGACATACCATCGTTGTTCGCATCGGCGAGAGAAACAAAATCGGGCTAAGGAAAATACACTTAGCCGACGGTATAAGGTTTCACCGATCGGTGAGACATCTTCGGAGTGTCGCCGATAAAGAGTATCGGCGTGAGGAAGCACCGTCGGGAGAAGACTTGGAAGTCCCACTGATGAGCGAAGGTCATGCCGATAGTAGAAGACAAGGTATCGGTGTAGGTGAAAGAAGCTTCGCCGAAGGAGGAAGTCTGGCCGACGAAGATTGGTCATCGGAATAACGGAGTCTATCGGCCTGAGATATTTCTCGTCGCCCGATAGTCTGGGTGTTGCCGAAGGCAACCAATGTCAAACTTTTCATCGGCGTGAGGGAAGTTTCGGGGAGACTTCTGGTGGATCGGCCGATGTATGAGGTGTTGCTGATAGGCAACTAACCGCTATGGGGATATCGGTGAGAACTTGGGAGACCTCTTACCGATAGTGAAGATATAGTCAAATCTTCATTCGCTTCTGCTGGCACTCTGCATCAGATATTATTGTTTCTTTCTCTCTTGAGCATAGGAAGAGAGCTTGTAGACATTATTTTGACTCAGTTTTTATCAGTTTTCATATATTCCTTCCAATCCAATACAATAGAGCTTTTTTGTTTCACTTCTTTTGCCTCCTAATTTTTTCTAATGTATTGACTTGTCTGAGAAAAAGGATGAAAGAAGTGTACTGAAATAAATAACTAAAATTAACCTCTAAGGCGATGCACCAATACTAAACTCCTACCAGATCTTACTCACAATCAAACTACAAAACCTTAATCTTCACAACACTTTGATTCTACCTAATTCATAAATATTTTGCATGAAGATTCGATCAAAACACGACATGCAACCTGAACCAAGAAAAATAATTGCATAACTATCACAAAATCAAGACAAAACAGAGGATAAATACTTATCACAGTGCAATATCAAAATAACTTTGCAAAAATAGAGGCAAAAGTAAAGGAAAACTGCTGCTCTATAGACTGAAGAAATAATGAGTACATGAACTAGAATACAACACTCTCAGTGTGAGAGGAAGACTCTGATACCCTAAACTCTGATCTCTACTGCTACTCTCTAAAACTAGAACTACTAAAAAAGAAGTACTCTCTACCATATATCCTGTGAAATGATCTCCCTTTGAAAGCTGGAAAAAAGCCCCTAAAAATAGATATGCCAAACCATTTTTGAGCTCCTCAAAAAAATCCCAAAATAAAGCCTTTAAATCACCTCAAAACTGTGAAAGCAAATTGCCAAAAAGATCCTCTCATGTGGCCCCACCAAAAATCAGCTTTATCTACCCAGGTAATCTCAATTTTTGTCCATATCTGACAGGGAGAAACAAAAATAAAGAAAGCAAGATTTTATTTCCTTTATTTGCCTCAAACTACTTTAAAATAGTTTTGATTTTAAATAAATTTATAAACTATTGCTTTAAACTAAAACTTTACAATGTTTATAGTTTTAATCATTATCCCTATTCGATTTGATTTTTGCAAAAAATAATGGTACATGGCTTATAATTTTGCCAAGTACTTACAATGCATATCAGTTAATTTTTCTATATAAAAAATCATAAAAATATCAAGGGCATTACAATATGGGGTTTTCACAAAAAATAATATGAAAGGCCTTCAAGGCCTACCCTCCTTCAAATAGCCCTGCAAGACTCTAAGGGTAGGTGACCTTCTCGTCCAAGGATCAAAGTGAGATTAAGACATCCATTCCTAGGCATGGTGTATTTGAAGGTGACTATGAGCATTTATTAATGATTTACTCTCTTTGCATATTTATTCAGAGTCATGGTGACTTAGGGCCTTAACACCCTTGGGGGTATTAGTCATAGTTTTGAAAATTAAAAGAATGTGATTAAAATGCCAATTGAGTTAGGGCTCCATCGAAACCCTAACACAAAACTGACCTCACCCTATATTATCAGGCTCATTTTGACTTTGCATTTGGTGGAAAATGGGGTTTTGCAGCTGCCTTCAAACCCTAGGGTTTCACCTTGAGAACCTTCAACTTCTTAGTGTTTTTGAGCATGATTTTCACTGGTCTTATACAGAAAAATTAAGGTAAACACTCTCTGATGCATATATGTTTCATCACTCCTTGATTTCTTTCATTTACTAAAGTGAAAATAGCTTTTGAGCCACAGCTTTTGCATTATTCTCTAATGGGTTTCATGACTCTTTGCTTCTGTATAAGGGCACCCTGTGATCCCCTACCACAAGCCACCATTGTTAGGGTTTGAATTGAAGGTAAATGCTTTCATTGTTCACCATTTCTAAGTAGCCTCCATGCAATTTATACAAAGAAAAGAAAGGTAAAAGACCTTCAGCCACATATATGATCCATTCTTCCTTACTTCTGAGGTTCATCATTGGTTTTTCTCTATAACTATGACTCAACTAAAGCATTTTCATGTGTCCTCTATTATCTTCACCAACACCCATCTGTATTGGAGCTATCATGAATAATTGGTCAAAGGTTTTGAGGGTAGTAAAGTGGGTAGAAACCCACATTCTCATGTAGATACCTCTACTCAGAAATAAAGGTAAGATCATCTTTTTGAATCTCTACATCTTCACTAGTATATTGTATGAGATAGCTAGATTTGCAAAAGGAAAACACTTGACTTTGGGAAAATATGTGCCACGGTTTGTAAAGGATATGACCCTTTGGTAACAAAAAATCTTGAATACGAACCATACTTTTTCCATTTTCCTTCCTGTACACCCGTTATCTTCATGTGAACAAAATATAAACTTTTTCTTTTTATGGGGAAAATGCATTTTCCTGTGTATGATGCTTTGTGCATGATCTGTGTTTACCTTTCTTGGAAGGCCATGGTTGTATCATTATTTCTGAGTTTGACATGATTGAAAGACTTCTTTCCTCTCTCTATATATAAAACTTCTATTTTGAAACTAAGGTTTGTGAATAAAGATTCAAAACACTAAGTGGGTTAGTCCTTCACTAGCCGTGGCTATACACATGTTTATGATATTTATTCAAAATCGGCTATGGATTGGAACTCCATTTGTTTCCTATATATAAGTTTGTTATTTTGTGTACACAAATGGGTTTGACCAATAATGAGGAAACTCTGTATTTGGGAGTGTAGAAAATCTCATATGGCTCTTTAAACTTGCAAAACAACGCATTTCCTTGCATTTTTATCATCAGAAAAATGTGCCTTTCTATAGATTGCGGGCTCCATTTAGGGACATTTGAGCATTATTTTTGAGTTTCAGTTGACACTGTTGTTCTGTAAGGTCATTATGAGACCACTGCACATTTGAAGGCTGGAACTTGGAAAGAGTTTCCCTTATTCTGGCTGTCACTAGAGGCAAACCATCAGATGCATATTTTTCAATGAAACTTGATAAGGGTTTGGCTGTACCTGTTCACTCTTATATACTTTCTATATCTTCTCTTATTCTTAATGTCATGAAAGCATGTAAATATTTCATTGCTCCTTGATAGTTATGCAATAATATATCTGAGATAATGCATATCATTTGACTGATGACAAAATTTAATCTATAACATATATACTTGGCATTGATTCAGTCCACTGAACTGATGGTTTGAATGATCATTATGACAACTTGTAATAGATGTATAATTGTATACACTTAATTTGATGGATGATGGCATACATAACTTGATCTCTGTATATACCTTGAATGATCAAATTAAAATCATGACACTCTTGGAGTTGTATCATGCAATTCTACTGTCGTGGTATTTGTCATGCCTTTTTGTATACTTCATTATCCACATGGCTATTCCAATATCAAGATTATAAATAATATATGATTTGTAATAGCAAAAGATAGATATTTCAAATGTTTGTAAATACCTTTCATTTAGTTCCACACCTTTTGATCAGCCTAGAAGGAATTCAGTTTTCATTTATGGTTCTTACTTCAGACCCTGGATTGAGAATCATGGATGGTCATTGAAGTTTTTAGTTTGTTAATTACTCTTTCAGTTGAAGTGTCCTTTTTAAATAGTATGAGTACTCTTATTCCATTTCCCCTGAGATTAAGGGTAGCATGTTGGGCGTAAACCTTGTGGGAGCCCACTTGACACCACATGTTGGTATGTCTTCAATCACCTACATGACTTATCCTATACCTACACATGAAACAAAAAGATTAGATAAAAAAAATGAAGTTTAATGATTGTTTCTCCTTCAATTCATCTTGCATGTGAATGATTTTCATCTAATCAATGCATTATACGCAATGCATTATGCCTCTTTTGATAGGACATAGAGAACTCATAATTGGAGCTCTAACAGATCTTTTCCCAATTTTTGCAGGCTCTTATCTAAGATCAGGAGCAAGGATAGAAGACATCCTCAGAGGTTGAAGACTTTACAAGGCAATGATGGCTATTACTTTCTCTCCCCTATCTTTAGATGCATAGTATCTTTCCTATATTTGCATTTGTTTGGCTATTCCCATGGCTTGTGTGGGACATTTGATCTATCAATCTTTCATTCAATGCAATGTTTATTTATTTTGTGTACTTCATTCGTAAAATGGATAAACACTGTAGTGAAATGAAATAACTTATCTCTTATGCACCTTTCTACAAATGAATGATAATCAGAAACTCTTCTCTTTTGTTGATCAACTGAACTGTAATATTACTGAGAGATAATCAACTATGCAAATAACTTATATAGCAGAAAATGTTAAAACCTTCACTTTTGAAATGAACTTGCTGAACCAGCTCCAACAGTTTGAGCTATAGGTGAAAAATGGTAACATTTCTAGTGACTTCTGCTATATGCTTGCCTACTAAGAATTGGATCAATTGCCTTGAATATCCATTGGGCATTGAGTCATACTCTGCTCTTCTCAAACTTGAAAAACACTAAAACTCAGGAATCCAACCAGTCCAAACAGCAATAGAGAAAAATAAACCAAACTGAAAAACAAACTAAAAGGCCCTGGTGGCTAGAAAAACCTATGTAGTAGCACATAGGGAAACAATATTACTGAAAGTAAATGTGCATGAAGCACTTATTAACACTAACTCTGCCCTATCCTACTTTAACCAGCCAGAGTGACTGATAAAAAATAACCATTCACTGGCTCAGGAAAATAACTACCCTTCCTTTGCAGTCTGCAATACTCCATGAGGTTGTTAATCAGCCCAAAAAGGTGGAGAACAATCAAAACTTTAGCAAACTACTGTGATACCTTTTTGAGAATGAAAGTAGAGTCACTTACCCACTTGACTTCCTTTGCTAACTGTTCCACTTGATACCCTCCTTGATGATCCAAATCAGTGTCACTATGAGGCTGTCCCTTTCTGTTGATTTCCAAACCAGCTAGATACCTAATAGGACATCCTCTCAAAGGTTTTGGACTGAAAACAACATCATCTACACCTTGCATGATAGTCCACCATGTGGCTTCCTCCTCTTCGGTTAGTGAGTCATCCTCCTCTGTTAGAGTAGCTAGTAGCTCATCAAAGCTATCAAAATTTGGAAGTTTTTTAGTAAGAGCTATACTAGGCTCAAAATATTCAAGATAGCTCAAGGAGATACACTCTAAAACATGTGTTTCTTCAATAATAAAGTCAAAAAATGAACTAACCTCTTGTAACAAGCCATCAATTTGTGAAATAGGAGGGCAGCTCCTCCAACCATGATTCATTCAGTTGCAAGTCAGGCTACTCCTTAACCAGTGATTTGGTCAGGAAAACAACCACTTCAGGCACTTGCTTGTGCTGTTCCAGATAACCCTCTTCCACAAATGTTGGTATAATTTCCAAATGTGAACATATAAGTTTAATTTCAGTTTGAAATAGATCTTCCTCAAGCACTGTACCTTTGAAATTAGGGTCATTTTTACCTATTTGTTCTTGGATCAACACATTATTTGAATGGTCCTCATTGCTGTGGTGGTCAGAACTTGACATAGCCATGTCATTTTTACTTTCACACTTAAAGTTAGGAAGCTCATCAAATAGATCAACCATAGATTGAGGTTCAACACCAATCTCTTGCACATTATCTAAGTCTACAACAGGAATCTCAAGACTACTCAAGAACAAATTTTCCTGATCTTCTGACAGAGAAAGGATGTTCTTTACCTCATGTCATATTTCACTAAGTTGTGTAAGTTCCATGACAGGATTATGCTCTTCTTATTGATCTAAGACCCTATTATCAGATTGCTTGACTTTAATCAACAATTCCTTGTATTGTTGAGGATCTACTTGCTGTTCTAAAATAGACGCTTCCTCCAACACAACCTAAAATTTATGTCTTTGCAATTTTAGACATTCATGTTGCGATCTCTGTACCCTACTTTCATGCATCTTATGAACAACATCAAATTTTTTTTCTAAGGAATCAAAATGTAGAGGGTTCAGGGTCATATTTGAATCAACTTGCTCTACACAAATAGCAGCAACCTTTTCATGTGAATTAGCCTCTTACACTACGTGACTTTCTGAAAAAAAATTATCATCTTTTACCAAACAAGGAGGATCACTAATGAAAATATCAGAAGGTTCATCAGGAGGAGTCTTTTCTACTTTGATCTTCCGCTACTATAACTGATATTGCTCCATAGCTATATGCAATAAATTTACTTGACTAGCTCCCTTCTGTCGGTTAATGGGCTGGTCTCGAATGCTAATAGGTTCCTCAGCAAAATTAGAACCTTTGAAACTTGGGATTTTGACTTTCTAGGGAGTCTGTTTGCATTTAAGACTAATTTCTTGGGAAGAAAAGGATTCACTTTGCTTGAAACTTAGAATTTCAACTTTAGGGGCAATAAGAGGTTCATTCTGTCTGAAACTTAGAAATTTATAGTAATGTACCTCTTCTTGAGCATGTTGTTCTGGAACAGTAGTGGCTACTTGGGCTTGAGCGAGCAAAAGATTTGTTTGTGCAGCTACCTCTCTCTCAAGATTCTCTTCAAACTGTCTCTTTTGTGTCTCCCACTACTGATCAGAAACAAAGGTCTCACAGGGTGGTTGCTCTAGCTATTGAAGGTAAACTTGGTGATTTAATGCTTGCAGCTGCAAATCAGACTCTTCATACCATATTGCTTGAAATCCCTCTTCTTGTTGGTACATATAACTCTTCATGCTTGCAATTTCCTACTCATATTGTGTTCTTTGTGCCTCCAACTTCTGCCCATTTATATAGGCTTGATAAGCCAATTCCTCTTGGTGCTGTTTATACTTGAGCTCCCTCTTAATCTCCTCCACCTACTTGTTGAGGTCTGACACAATGTCCCTCATCATACCTTTAAGCTCTGTCATTTCAAATTGTTTTATCTAGTAAGAAGGTTGACTAGGCGCTTGGGCAGGAATGGGCATCTGGTAAGCATCCTGAGTATTTGGACTAAAACCAACATTATGACTGCTTGTATATGGTTGGTCAGGAAGTTGAGTAGGGGTGGGTGGGTGGCAATTATATTGTGCATGCTAGCTTTGTGGGGCCATGGAATTGGAAAAAATAGAATAATTGGCTTGATATGGCTGATAAGGGGCCATATGGACAACATTTTCATATTATGGTGGTGGATATTCATACTGCCTATGGAAATCTAACAAATTTATTAATATGAAAGCTAGAAAATGGAATAAATAGATGAATTTCATAACATACCAGCACTTGATCATATCAAAACCTATAGATCTTGATTTAGAGTCACTAGATGTGTTTGATTTTCTACCTCCAAAGGTAGAGATCACTAATACACACACCAAATATCATTGATAGATTAACATTCTATTGGACTGAAATAGTCCAATCTATCTCGATCTTGTTTTCACAAGCTGAATGTACTAGTTCTGCATGCAAGACTAGAAGATCGAGTCACCAAGTATTCTTGTAAAAAGCTTCCAAAGGATGGAACACTGCTGCATATACCAAAACAACATCTTGAAGATTGAAAAACTTCTCTAAAAATACTTTTAGAGTACCATCGGGCATGCCAAAAACTATTATCAATCAGATATGCATCCTATGCTAAGCTTACAGAAGACTTAGCTATCTGTTGACACATTGAAACACTCTCAGATTGTGGGTGATCTATGTTGAGAGTGAATCTCAAGAGTGAGCTGGTTCTCCTTATGATTTTTTCTAATCTATTGACTTGTTTGAGAAAAAGGACGAGGGAAGTGTATTGACAAAAATAACTAAAATTAACCTCTAAGGCAATGCACCAATACTAAACTCCTATTAGATCTTACTCACAAGCTACAGAACTTTAATCTTCACAACACTTTGATTCTACCTAATTCATAAATATTTCGCATGAAGATTCAATCAAAACACAACATGTAACTTGAACCAAATAAAATAATTGCATAACTATCACAAACTCAAGACAAAATAGAGGATAAATACTTATTGTAGTGCAATATCAAATTAACTTTGCAAAAGTAGAAGCAAAAGTGAAGGAAAAATACTCCTCTATGGACTAAAGGAATAATGAATACATCAACTGGAATACAACACTCTCAATGTGAGAGGAAGACTCTAATATCCTAAACTCTAATCTCTACTGCTACTCTCTAAAACTAGAACTACTAAAAAAGAAGTACTCTCTGCCATATATCCTGTAAAATGATCTCCCCTTGAAAGATGGAAAAAAGCCACTAAAAATAGATATGCCAAACCATTTTTGAGGTCCTCAGAAAAAGCCCAAAATAAAGCCTTCAAATCACCTCCAAACTACGAAAGCAAATTGCCAAAAAGATCCTCTCATGTGGCCCCACCAAAAATCAGCTTTATCTGCTCAAGTAATCTCAATTTTTGTCCATATCTAATGAAGAGAAAGGAAAACAAAGAAAGTAAGATTTCATTTACTTTATTTGCTTCTAACTACTTTAGAATAGTTTTGATTTTAAAGCAATTTACAAACTATTGCTTTAAAATAAAACTTTACAATGTTTGCAGTTTTAATCTATATCCCTTTTCGATTTAATTTTTGCAAAAAGAATGGTACATGGCTTATAATTTTGCCAAGTACTTACAATGCATATCAGTTGATTTTTCTATATAAAAAATTATAAAAATATCAAGGGCATTACAATATGGGGTTTTTGTAAAAAATAATATGAAAGGTCTTTAAGGCCTACCCTCCTTCAAATAGCCCTGCAAAACTCTAAGGGAAGGTGACCTTCTCCTCCAAGGATCAAAGTGAGCTTAAGGCATCCATTCCTAGGCATGGTGTATTTCAAGGTGACAATGGCCATTTATTAATGATTTACCCCCTTTGCATAGTTATTCTAAGTCATGGTGACTTAGGGCCTTAACACCCTGGGGTTATTAGTCAAGGTTTTAAAATTAAAAGAATGTGATAAAAATGCCAATTGAGTTAGGGCTCCATCGAAACCCTAACACAAAACCAACCTCACCCTATCTTATCGAGCTCATATTGACTTTGCATTTGGTGGAAAATGGGGCTTTGCAGCTGCCTTCAAACACTAGGGTTTCACCTTGAGAACCTTCAACTTCTTTGTGTTTCTAAGCATGATTTTGAACCTTTGCATCTTCACTAGTATATTGTATGAGATAACTTGATTTGCAAAAGGAAAACACTTGACTTTGGGAAAATATGTGCTGAGGTTTGTAGAGGAAATGACCCTCTAGTAACAAAAACTCTTGAATACGAACCATACTCTTTCCATTTTCCTTCCTCTGCGCCTGTTATCTTCATGTGAACAAAATATGAACTTTCACATTTTATGGGGAAAATACAATTTCCTATGTATGATGCTTTGTGCATGATCTGTGTTTACCTTTCTTGGAAGGCAACGACTATATCATTATTTCTAAGTTTGACATGATTGAAAGACTTCCTTCCTCTCTGTATATAAAACTTCTATTTTGAAACTGAGGTTTGTGAATAAAGATTTAAAACCCTAAGTGGTTTACTCCTTCACTGGCCATGGCTATACACCTGTTTATGATATTTATTCAAAATTGACTGTAGATTGGAACTCCATTTGTTTCCTATAGATAAGTTTGTTATTTTGTGTACACAAATGGGTTCGACCCATAATGAGGAAAATTTGTATCTGGTAGTGTATAAAATCTCACATGGCTCTTGAAACTTGCAAAACAAAGCATTTCCTTGCATTTTTATCATCACAAAATGTGCCTTTTCTACAGACCACGGGCTCCATTTATGACATTTGAGCATTATTTCTAAGTTTCACTTGACACTGTTGTTCTGTAAGGTCATTATAAGAACACTGCACATTTGAAGGTTGCAACTTGGAAAGAGTTTCCCTTATTCTGGCTGTGACTAGAGGCAAACCATCAGATGTATATTTTTCAATGAAACTTGATAAGGGTTTTGCTATACCTGTTCACTCTTATATTCTTTTTGTATCTTCTCTTGTTCTGAATGTCATGAAAGCATGTAAATATTTCATTGCTCCTCGATACTTATGCAATAATATCTCTGAGACAATGCATATCATTTGACTAATGACAAAATTCAATCTGTAACATATATACTTGGCATTGATTCAGTCCACTGCTCTTTTCATTGGCTATCATATAGTTGTGAAAACCTCCATTGATGAAAGTTGTAGATCATTTGATCACTAGAGATGATCCTGCAACATGCACTTGGTGTTTTCAATAAAAACATATACATACCCTATTGAATGATGGCACTTCTACCTTCTGTAGCATGGCAATATTGTCTTTGAAAATATCTTTTGTAACTATGCCTGTCTTATGGATTTTACTATCCTGAATTGATGGTTTGAATGATCATTATGACAACTTGTAATAGCTGTATAATTGTATATACTTAATTTGATGG
Source organism: Cunninghamia lanceolata (assembly GCA_027924645.1). Lineage (NCBI taxonomy): Eukaryota > Viridiplantae > Streptophyta > Pinopsida > Cupressales > Cupressaceae > Cunninghamia > Cunninghamia lanceolata. The sequence goes on along the minus strand of BSBN01000261.1, from coordinate 28,299,070 downwards.
TTGATGGCATACATTATTGGATATCTGTATATACCTTGAATGATCAACTTAAAATCATGACATGGCATATGTTTTGTTGTCTGGTTACTGTACTATTTCAAATTTATTCTTAGACACTCTCTCAGTTGTATCATGCAATTCTACTATTGTGGCATCAGTCTTGCCTTTCTGTATACTTCATTATACACATGGCTATTCCAATATCAAGATTATAAATAATATATGATTTGTAATAGCAAAAGATAGATATTTGAAATGTTTGTAAATACCTTTCATTCAGTTTCACACCTTTTGATCAGCCTAGAAGGAATTCGGTGTTCATTTATGGTTCTTACTTGAGACCCTGAATTGAGAATCATGGATGGTCATTGAACTTTTTACTTTGTGAATTGCTCTTTCAGTTGAAATGTCCTTTTTCCATAGTATGAGCACTCTTATTCCATTCCCCTTGAGATTAAGGGAAACATGTTGGGCTCAACCCTTGTGGGAGCCCATTTGACACCACATGCTGATATGTCTTCAATTAGGTATATGACTTATCCTATACCTACACATGAAACAAAAAGATTAGATAAAAACAATGAAGTTCAATTATTGTTTCTCTTTCAGTTCCTCTTGCATGTGAATGATGTTCATATGATTAGTGCATTATAGGCAATATGTTATACCTTTTTTGATAGGACATAGAGAACTCATAATCGGAGCTCTAATAGATCGTTTCCCAATTTTTGCAGGCTCTTATCAAAGATCAGGTGCAAGGACAGAAGACATCCTTGGAGGTTGAAGACTTTACAAGGCAATGATGGCTATGACTTTCTCTCCCCTGTCTTTAGATGCATAGTATCTTTCCTTTATTTGTATTTGTTCAGCTATTCCCACGGCTTGTGTGGGATATTTGATCTATTAATCTTTCATTCAATGCAATGTTTATTTCTTTTAGGTACTTCATCGTAAAATGGATAAACACTGTAATGAAATGACATAACTTATCTCTTATGCACCTTTTTACAAATGAATGATAATAAAAAACTATTCTCGTTTGTTGATCAACTAAACTATAATATTACTAAGACACAATCAACTATGCAAATAACTTATATTAGAAAATATTAAAATCTTCACTTTTAAAATGAACTTGAGGATCCAGATCCACCAGTTTGAGTTGTAAGTGAGAAATTGTAACAAGTATATAACAAGTGATAATCATATTCTTGATTGGAAGTCTTTACAGGTACAAGACTCAGGAGTGGCCATGATCAAGCCTCTCAAAGTGCTTGATGTTGTCAAGTTCTGCTTGCATAACAGAGACATTACCTAGTACAAGGTCCAGTGGGACCAGCATGTAGAAGATAATGCTACATTGGAGTATTATCATGGATTTCATAAGAGATTCCCTCATTTATTTTATACATTTTAGAATTGAACAAAAAACTGTTTTATTTATGTTATTAAGACTAGATACATTGGATCATTGAGGATGATGAATCTTATGGGGGGTGATATGTCACATCTCTAATTTTGACTATGTTTTACTTTTTACTTGGATGTAATTAGTATTTAATTTTGCATGATTTAATGATTGACATTGAATGAAAATGTCATGATAAATCAATGATTTCATGAGTTGAATATATATTCATAGAATTTAAATATGTGATTATATGTTATCCTGATTATTTATTCATGACTTATATGGATTAACTAATGATACACTAATCTCAGTTTGGTGATATGAGTTGTACACATGAAATCAATTTTTTCACCCTACAAGAAAGTGAGGGAGAGTATCATCGGAGAGAAGTGAATAGACGTATAGAAATAACAAGTTGTTTCCATCTAAGTCTAGTGTTGCTCAGTTAGTGAACTTTGATAAGTTTGGTAAGTTGTTTTCAACTTTATGGTCTTAGTGAGTTTCATTTCGACAATAGTCAATTTTACATCAATTTCTTAAGCATAGATTTTGTTGTAATTGAGAAGGGATGATTTGACCATCGACATGATATAATTGATAATCGATATTTCCCTTATTGAGTCTATACATATATGCTAGTAGTTAGCTATCTTTTCTTTCGTAATTACCCATTGGAATTTCTTTATATTATATCCTATTAGGTTATCCATGTATGTCTATTTTTTTGAGTATGTGAGATAGAGAGGGAGAATAGCTCAACCTCTTTCTTGAATATTATCTTGTGTATGAAAGACAACATAAGGTATTTGTTGTGTATGTTTCTTTATGAGATTATATAAATGTTATGTTTGATAATCATTGAGACCTTTTGTATTAGGTCGATGACCTCTAAATAAAAGGGAGGTTAAGAGATGTGTTTAGCTTTTGATGTGATATGTGGTCCTTCGATCCTATTATCTCTCAAACTTTTATTGTGAGTGGAGAATATTTTGATCCAACTAATGATGGTCTTTAATGACCATTACCTCTCTTACTTTGTATGCCATCATGGAAGTAAAGACTGGCATTATTACTATGGTAGTGCATCAAGATAGAGTGGGGTTGTTTTATTAATTATCTCAGGGAGTTCTCAAGAGACACACAAAGAAGTGCATCGAGAGATGGAGGAGGAATCAGTAGCATTTTGAGGCGCATTGAGGAATAAGGACAAGCTCACAGGTTGTCTCTTTGTTTTCAAGAACTTATATTTTTATGATTCTAAAAGAGTTTATGATTGATCGTTAGCATATAGGCTACTTATTATTGTGTTATGAAATTGTTATCATAGTGTATCACTATGTTATGATATCCAAAAACATAAGCATATATATGTATATCCCAGTGTGTCATGATAATCAACAACGTAGTCATTATAATGTCATGATATTGTGAGTATTTGATATCATTATATCTTCATATCACTATACTATGAGAGGAGTAGTTATGGTATATGTATATCTATTATTATACTATATAAGTCGAATGATTTCTATCATGCTCACTGTAAACATTGAAGTCAACAATATGTGTCATGCTCACTATAAGCAGTGAAGCCATTAGTTTATGACATGATCACTGTGTATAGTGAAGTCGATAGTTATTTTATGTTCACTATTATTAGTAAAACTGATTTATCCTTATCTTTTTTTAAAAAAAACTAAGAGCAAAAGTAACTTTAAGAGTGAAGATCCAAGATCTCTATGGACATCCATAAATGTGGAAATGGTTGTTTGTTTTGTCTTTGCACTCCAATAAGAAGTAGAGCCTATTTTACTTCTGCGTAGGTATTAATAATAGGTTGTCATATCTATGAGAAGGCAAATGGATTAAATACCATTGTGGAGTCATGGGTAGATTGTATACTCTCTAAGCTTGGTGAAAACCAAAGAGTATTAGCTTCTTTGTTCTATTGAATACATAGACCAAATGGCTTTATACTCTAATCCTTCTTGAATGAAAACTAGATTAACTCGGTCTTTGAGTAGCACCTTTATTATATATGTATATCACTATGTAGGTTTACTGATTAGCATGTTGAGTTTATTTTGAACAAGCTGAAAGGCAAATGTTCATATTAGGATTTAACAAAAAGTTGTTAATCAATTTTTAGTTGTTTGAACAGTCTACATGAACATCAGTGTATTTAATGGGGATTTTGACATGCCTCTATTATGACTCACCTTGAGACTAAGACTATGAGGAAATCAATTATTGTTTATACTTTAATATTCAAGTGATTTGTTACCTATAGATGTCTTACACTTAGAAGGGTGAAGGAAACCAATGATGTTTATTTTCTTTTAAGGCCTATTGAATCTATTCTTTTGATATTATGTTTGAGGATTTAGATATCTTGAGTCTTGTGATATTTGTTTTCCTCATATAATAAGTGTATAGAAATATTATGGATATCTTTGAAAATACTTGGAACTTGTTATATGTTTATTTAACCTGATTAAGTATTTACTATATGTAAGAAGATGATCTATCATTCTAAAGTTTCCCATATCAGAGAACAAAGGATGATTGTTAAGATTAAGACATATTTATTACATCTACCTAATCTTATTTCCTTTATTGGATTAAAAGAGTGATGTTAGTCAAGAATTGTTATACTTTGACTAGTTTATAATAATACTAGTCATGGAGAAGGATAACCTTATATAATATATTTTATGAGATAAAGGTGAATTAGATCAATGACTAAGAAGTCAATATTTGACAAGTGGTTATCTTATTCACGTTGTTATAGATACAACTTATTATTTTAAAAAGGTATTATAATGTTTTAGAGTATCAGAGTAGGGATTGTAATGAATCCTAGATTATCCCAAAGGGTTAAAATCCTTTAACTCTTAAGTTATTTTTTGTAATGAAATTAGTCCATTATATTGATTGACAGACAAAAGGTTGACAAACCATAGAATTGGACATTATTAAGAGACTAAGAAGCACTTTGTTGCTAGAAAGACAATATTAGTTATGTAAACCAAGTATGGATATTATTGAGTAGAGAGTAAAATTACATGAAGTCATAGACCTTGTTAAATTGCGATTGTGCAATGAGGAACTCTTGGAAAAGATAGAAATATCTAAATTTGCACATTGTATGCATACCCTAGATAAGGAATATATTTCTAAGTCAGTTGGACTAGGAATGGAGTATAAATGAGACAATTATGTCTAAAGGTATTAGCCAAGTATAATAAACTATAGGATGAGGTAGTCTTCAAGTCAAGTTAGAGGTGTGTGAACATACAACTACATTTATAGAAAACATTTATTTATATAGAAACTTTGGCCAAAGTGATGCATTTGTCTATGCATGCATTAGTTGGTTCACAGTGTCTAGATGATGTAACTGGTTAGTATGATCATACATAGCTAGAAGATTGTCTAGAGACATATGGTCAATTGAGTTACATAGGACACGACCCTAGACTCATATGGAAACTTGTTAGATCCGCTTGTCTATACTCTTCGTGAAGGGTAGGGCCACTTTGAGGAAGGAAGGTATGTAGGGGACTACTAATCTGTGGTTGGCGGTAAAGCACACGGATGATACTCTCCCTCTAATGCAGAAGACTCACAAAGATTTGAACAACATATATCATGATTCTAGAGACAATACTTATTGTGTAAAATTTCATGTTATGATATGATGTAAAATTCTATTTGCCATAGAGCAATATATTTGAGAATGTAAAGTGAAATGTTATCACTAGAGATTATCTTTGAATATAATGAGTTTTAAATTTGAAAAATCATTCCAAAGATATGATTTTATTTCCTTGAAAATTAGTAAAGGTTTTAATAAAAAATAATAATATATCTCATTCTTGTTTATCTTGTTTTCAATTACTTCTCAGTAATTGTATGTGTGTAATTCCAAGTAATATGAGAAGGCATGTTATAGGAAGGTAGATGAAATGAGAGGTCATGAGCTAGAGAATGAACTCATAAGCTTGAGTCCTAGTTACTTTGACACTCTACATGATTACTTCATTAAGCTCAAATCATTAAGATTATAGTTGAATGAATGTGGAATAGATAAAAAGGATGATCTACTTGTTCTTTTTATACTCTCCAAGTTAGGTCCTGAATATTCTAAGTTTGTATTACTTTCAACTCTACCAAAAGAGCTCTAAGAGAAACATTGAAAAAGCCATCTCCGGATGACTTTATTGCTGACTTGACTAGGGAGAAAGATAAGTTAATACATATGGGCACTAGGAATTACTCAATTTTTCATAAGATAAATATTTTTATTTATCTAATTTCCTATCCTCTCTTCCTATCCCTAAATTAGATAAATATTTTTCATATTATTTAATTCTCCTATTTTGTTCACTTTTACTTAAATGGACTAAACCTAATTGCTCATGCAATCACAAGGTTGCACATTCGGAACCTTGGGAAACTCATCCTAATCCCCTCACATTCTTTGTACTCTCTCCATGCTTAAGATCTCTCAAGCATCCTCATCCATTGACCTTTCAATCCAATCTTTGACCCTTTATCAACATCCAAAAATACTATAAATAGACCCTAATCCCAAACATTTTCAAGGCTCCATGGATTGTAATGTTATGTTTCTATTTTGAGGAGTCACCTACATCAACACAACATTAAAGAGCACATCCAATTAAGAAAGGTTTTCATGGTAACTAGTATCAATTTTTTAGTTTCCTTCTTTTTTTGTATTCCTTTATTGCTCTATTAGAGGTATATTAGGATTTGAGTAGAATAGCCTAGTATTGTTTTGGTTTATTCTCCTATGCATATTTTCTATTGTATACAATCTATGCCTCAAGAATCTACTATGGATGGTCTAAGTCATCATCAAAAGAATCATCAAGCTCAAGTGTCTCCACAATATTAGGATAAAAGTGAGAGAAGGATAACAACCTTGCATGGTGATCTACCTTTCCCAAAGCTACAAAATTGTCATTGCGCAACTCTATAATATCAATTGAGTCTAGAGAGAAATGAACTATTATTCCCTTCCTTATGTGAGTAATTTGATACACTGATAAGAGATTAGTTGAAAGAGAAGGTATACTTAGAACATTTAAGAATGTTCCACCTTCAATTTAAATAGACCTTGAGGCCCTAAAAATGTTGTTGGGGTGTTATCACCCAAAGTGATGGAAGACATGCAATAAGGCTCTAAGGTATAGAAAACAACCTGTGAAGAACCCATGTGGTGCAAGGCACTTGAGTCAATGATCCAAGATAGAGCTAATGAAGATGCAACTACAACTAGAGTGCTACCCTTAGATTTCTCTTTACCTTTTTATTTTTCGTTAGAAGTTTCTTGGGTTGATGAGGACACTTTGATGGATTCAAGAACCCCTATATTGTTCTTCTCAAGAAGATGTGTGAGGTGGTCAATCTATTTCTTGATACATTTGTGCTCATGCTACCCATGTTTCTTACAATAGGCATAGTTATCTCTTTATTTCATAGGTTTACCTTGATTTGAAAATCTTTCAATGTTAGATTTGGAGGTTTCAGATTTCTGATCTTCCTTGGTCTCCTTGTCCTTTTGATAATTTTGTTTCTGTTAGACTTAGGGTATACAATTGAGAGGGGGGGTGAATCAGTTGTTTAAAACTTTCTCCAATTAAACACTTAAGTCTTCTGTATATTAATCATAAACCATAATGCATTCAAATCAAGAGCAGAAAACATATCAACACATAAGACACCAAGATTTTGACGTGGAAAACCTAGTTAAGGGAAAAACCACGGGGTGATTAACCCAAGATTGTATTCTCTATTAGAAGAATAGAAAGAACAAAATGAGACATGCCAATTAGGGCTCACTGCTCGAGCACACTACTCACAAGAGGCTCACTGCCTACAAGAGACACACTGTCTACAAAGAAATAAGTATCATATACATGAACTGGAGAATAGCATCTTCACCATGCTTGAATCAGTTCCATTTAACCCCAATACTTTTGCTTTGCCTTTCTTTCTCCTCCTTGCTACCACACACTCATCACACAAGACACACTTTGGAAAGACTTCACAATCCCTTATTTATACAAGGCATCAACTTAGGAATAGTCATCTAAGTCGGCAAACATCTACAAGAACATCCGCAAGATGTGTAATACATCCAGTTGGCCAGTCTCAAGAAGAACACCATCATCCAGTGGTTATTCTTAAAATACACACTCTAACTTCAATGCAGACCACCAACATGACCTGGACACGATCCAAGGATCACCACAACCTTTCCTGAGTCACTTAAGAACATCCACACTTCATCTGCTTGCTGGAATTCTTCTCTCCTTCATCCAGAGCTTTAAGAACATAGTTTGTCATTATTGTCACAAAGGAATAGGTTCTTCCGGACCTTCAAACCACAAACCAATTGAGTTGACACTTCAAACAGATGTCCTCAACACTCCCTCAAATCCACAGAATGGGATAATGCATTATCAGATCTCATCGGACCTATACGTGTCAATCTGTCACCTCTGAACACCTGCCAGAGCTGGTTCTACTTGAGCAGCCATAACTTCTTCAAATCTTCATGCAGACCTCTAAAAACTTGACTGGATCATCTCAAGACTCATATCTACAAACCCTTTGAACCGTAACCTCTGATCTGCATCTTAGCTGGGATCTCCACTTCACTATCTCCATTGCTCCTCTCTGCTCATCCAATCCTTCTCATCAATGCAACATGAGTATGTTGACATCAATGACAACACCGGTTAGGCCCATACTTGCAACAATCTCCCCCTTTGTTAATGATGGAAACATATGATGTGATAAACCATCAAGACAAGAACTTCTCCTTACTATCACAACTCCCCCTATCAGCAACAACCATTCGCATGTCTTCTCTTCCTTTACTGCTCCCCCTTTGATCATCAACCACTTGTTTTTCACAGTCTTCTCTCCCCCTTTGACATCAATGGCAAAGGGCTCATACTTGCAATTCCAACACTATAGAATCATACTTGCTGCTCCCACTAAGTAGCAGCTCCCATCAATCCGGATCACAAAATATGACTGTGATATCCACTAGACTGATGCACCTCAGTGCCCCTTGGTTCATCATCGGAGGGGCAATAACCCCTAACTTCTCCCTGAGATACTCAAAAGAGTCCTTAGGTAGAGGTTTAGTATATCTACAATCTGATCCTTGGAGGGCACAAACTCCAATCTGACTTCATTCTTGTTCACTTGCTCTCTAAAAAAGTGAAACTTGATAGATATATGCTTAGTCTTAGAATGCAGCACCGGATTCTTAGATATATTTATAGCACTTGAATTATCATAGAAGATTGTGATAGGCTCCTCATACTCTACTTTAATATCTCTTAGCATCTGCTTCATCCACAAAACTTGAGTGCAACTACCTGTTGATGCAATGTATTTTGCTTTAGTTGTAGACATGGATATTGCCTCTTATTTCTTGCTTAGCCAAGAAACCAATCTCTTTCCCAAAAAGAATGCTCCACCACTAGTACTCTTCCGGTCATCCACATCTCCTGCCCAATCTACATCTATATATGCCTGAAGAGAGAAATCATGATCTCTAGGATACCACAAACCATACTCAACTGTTCCTTTTAGATATCTAAAAATCCTCTTGATTGCAATGACATGAGATTCTCTGGGATCAGCCTGGAATCTAGCAACAAGACCAACAGCCTGCATTATATCTGGTTTAGTTTGAGTGAGATACAATAATTCTCCAATCATTGATCTGTACTTTGTTTGGTCTGCCTGAAGAGAGTCATCATCTTTGCTCAACTTACATCTGGTTGCCATGGGATTATTCATTGGCTTTGAATCTTCCATCGCAAATTTCCTCAACAATTCTTTCACATATTTGGTCTGAGAAATGAAGATTCCTTTCTTTGTTTGAGTAATTTGTAGACCCAAGAAGAAATTCATTTCACCAAGCATAGACATCTCAAACTCACTTTTCATTTGATTTGCAAAAGTTTTACACATACTATCTCTTCCTCCAAAGATGATATCATCAACAAATACTTCAACAATCAAGATGTTTTCATGATCAATTTTGAAATATAAGTTACTGTCAGCAGTACTTTTGTTGAAACCAATCTTCAAAAGATGCTTATCTAATCTTTCATACCAGGCTCTTGGGGCTTTCTTCAATCCATACAGTGCCTTCTTCAACTTGCAGACCATATCACCATGATCAGGCAATTGAAATCCATCCGGTTGCTCTATATACACTTCTTCTTCCAAGTCACCGTTTAGAAAGGCAGACTTGACATCCATCTGATATACCTTGAAATCCTTGAAGGCAGCAAAGGCAAGAAATAATTTGACTGCTTCAATTCTTGCCATCGGAGCAAAAGTTTCTTCAAAGTCAATTCCTTCTATTTGAGAGTAGCCCTTGCAGACCAATCTGGCTTTATTTCTGATTACTTCACCAACTTCATTTAGTTTGTTCCGGAAGACCCATTTGGTTCCAATCACATTCTTGTTTTTAGGTCTGGGAACAAGATCCCAAGTGTGATTTTTTTGTATTTGCACTAGCTCTTCCTCCATTGCTTTAGTCCAGTTTTCATCATTGAAAGCTTCATTCACTCTCTTAGGTTCAATATTTGAAATTAAACAATACTCTTCTGAATCTTGAGCAATTCTCCTTCTTGTCAGTACCCCTTGCTTTTATCACCTATGATCTAATCTTCAAAGTGGTTCAGTCTTACATATCTGGGAACTTTAGGAATTTCCTACACTTCTGATTCTTGATCAGGTTCATTGAAAGTTATTTCTTCTTCCTGGTTTACCGGATTAGCTTGAATCTGACTAACAGATGAGGCTTGGGCTCCTTGAGTCAGAACACCATCCTGATCATCTTCATCATATTCATAAAACCTTGAGGGTTTCTCAATTCACTCATCAACCTTCACATTTGTACTTTCTATCATCTTTCTCAATCTTTTGTTATAACATCGGTATGCTTTGCTTTGAGTAGAGTAACCCAAGAATATTCCTTCATCACTTCTAGCATCAAACTTTCTTAGATCTTCATCTCTTTTAATACAACATTTGCTACCAAAAACTTTGAAATACCTCATAGTAGGAGTGATACCAAACCAAAGTTCATAAGGAGTCTTACCAGTATGCTTCTGATTTGAACTTGATTGAGAGTATAGACTGCAGTGCTGACAGCTTCTCTCCAATAGATGTGAGGAACATTTGCTTCCATCATCATGGTCCTAGATGCTTCCTGTATAGTCTGGTTCTTTCTTTCCACTACTCCATTCTACTGTGGAGTCCTAGGAGTAGACAACTGTCTCTTTATTCCATGTTTCTCACAAAACTCTATGAACTCACCGGATGTGAATTCTCCACCCCTATCAGACCTCAGACATTTCAATTTCAATCCGGTTTCATTTTCTACCATAGCCTTGAATATTTTGAATTTCTCAAAGGCTTCTGATTTCTCTTTCAAAAAAGTTACCCACATCATCTGGGAATAGTCATCAATTAGTAACATGAAGTATCTATCACCTTGCATACTCCTGATTCTTGACGAGCCACGAAGGTCAGTATAAACTAAGTCCAATAATCTGGTAGAAGATAGTTCCTTACTCTTGAATGTGATTTTGCTTAGCTTACCCAATTGACATTCTTTGCACAAGCTATTGGTATGTTTCACCAATTTTGGAAGATCTCTTACAGCCTGAGTATTGCTTATCTTGATGATACTATCAAAATTCACATGACACATTCTCCTATGCCATAACCAACTCTGATCAACTTGAACAAATAAGAAAATTTTACTAGTGCCAACCAAGTGGAAGATATTACCTTTAGTTTGGGTACCGGATGCAATCTCTGTTCCGGAGTTTTCAAAGATCTTGCATTTTCCATTCTTGAACCGAAGATCATAGCCTTTGTCCACCAACTGTCCAACACTGAGAAGATTGTGCTTCAAGCCTTCAACATATAGAACATTACCAGTTCTGTTCCTTCCATCAAAAGAAATAGTTCCTCTTCCTCTGATTCTACTAGTAGAATTATCACCAAACTTCACCACTCCTCCTTCATACCTTTCCAAATCTATGAACTTATTTTTGTCACCTGTCATATGGTGAGAGCAACCACTGTCAATGACCCAATCATCCATTTCTTCAACTTGGGCAGCCAGGGCTCTTTCTACAAATTTATGATTGACAGATATAGAGGATATTGGTTCTTCTTCCTTGATGGCAATAAACACCCATTCACTTCTGGATTTGTTTCCAGTCTTTGATTCATCATCTGTTACTCCTTCTTTATCATCTTCTTCATGAACATAGTAACAATTCTTTTGGAACCTTGATCTGTTAGGATTTGGCCTTGAAAATCTTTTTGGACATTTTGAGGCAAAATGACCAATCTTATTGCAGTTAAAACACTTAAAAGACAATTTTCCTTCATACTTACCGGATCCTCTTGGCAGTCTCTTTGCAATAAGGGCTTCAAGTTGAGTAGTTTCTACTTCTTCTTCTTCCAGGTCTTTTCTTACTTTTTCATACCATGACAGTTTCCTTGATGAGTTCTCTCCCGGATCAAACCTTTGTTTACCTTTTACAAAGGCACTGGCTTTAAATACATATTCAGTCTTGGGGGGATCATGTCCAAACTTAGTCATTTCAAATGCATCCAATTTGCCAGCCAATTGGTCTCTTGTGATAGTTGTATGGGCTCTGAATTCATCAATGGCAGCAACCTTGATTTTGTAAGAAGCAGGAAGGGATCTGAGAATTTTACCAACAATCTCATTTTCATCCAAGACTCCACTAGCATTTCTAATTCCACAAACAAGCTCATTTACTCTTAGCATAAAAGTAGTAATATTTTCATCATCTCTCATCTTCAGTTTTTCAAATTTCCCTTCCAGACTCTGTAACCTTGCACATTTAACGTACTGGTCTCCTTCATGCGAAAGTTCCAATTTTTTTCCAAATATCAAAAGCAGTTGGAAGGTCAATAACATTTGAGAGCTCTGAATCAGATAATGCACTTAGAAGAGCTTCTCTAGTCTGCAGATTGTTTTCAGCATCTGTGATTTCATTTGCAGCTTTTGGACCACCCTGTGGAGGTACATATTATGTTGTAACCATGGTCCAGTATGCTATTCGCATGCATTGCAAGTGACACTTCATGCGACCTTTCCATAGACTGAAATTGGTTCCATCAACCTTCAGACTATCCTTCTTGTAGGGTGACATCCTGGATCTTCTCAAGTGGTTAAGCTCTTTTTGAGGAATTTAGCTCTGATACCAATTGTTAGACTTAGGGCATACAACTGAGAGGGGGGTGAATCAGTTGTTCAAAACTTTCCCCAATTAAACACTTAAGTCTTTTGTATATTAATCATAAACCATAATGCATTCAAATAAAGAGCAGAAAACATATCAACACATAAGACACCAAGATTTTTGACGTGGAAAACCCAGTTAAGGGAAAAACCATGGGGTGATTAACCCAAGATTGTATTCTCTATTAGAAGAATAGAAAGAACAAAATGGCACATGCCAATTAGGGCTCACTGCCCGAGCACACTGCTCACAAGAGGCTCATTGCCTACAAAAGATACACTGTCTACAAAGAAATAAGTATCACATACATGAACTGGAGAATAGCATCTTCACCATGCTTGAATCAGTTCCATTTAAGCCCAATACTTCTGCTCTACCTTTCGCTCTCCTCCTTGCTACCACACACTTATCACACAAGACACACTTTGGAAAGACTTCACAATCCCTTATTTATACAAGGCATCGACTTAGGAATAATTATCTAAGTCAGCAAACATCTACAAGAACATTTGTAAGACATGTAATACATCTGGTCGGCTAGTCTCAGGAAGAACACCATCATCCAGTGGTTATTCTTCAAATGCACACTCTAACTTCAATGCAGACCACCAAAATGAACTGGACACGATCTGAGGATCACCACAACCTTTCCTGAATCACTTAAGAACATCTACACTTCATCTGTTTGCTAGAATTCTTCTCTCCTTCGTCCGAAGCTTTAAGAACATAGTCTGTCATTACTATCACAAAGGAATAGGTTCTTCCAGACCTTCAAACCACGAACCAATCAAGTTGACCCTTCAAACAGACATCCTCAACACTCCCTCAAATCTGCAGAATGGGATATTGCATTACCAGATCTCACTGGACCTATCTGTGTCACTCTGTCACCTCTGAACACCTGCCAGAGTTGGTTCTACTTGAGTGGCCATACCTTCTTTAGATCTTCATGCGGACCTCTAAAAACCTGACTGGATCATCTCAAGACTCATATCTACAAACCCTTTGAACTGAAACCTCTAATCTGCATCTTAGCTGGGATCTCCACTTCACTGTCTCCATTGCTCCTCTCTGCTCATCCAATCCTTCTCATCAATGCAACATGAGTATGTTGACATCAATGACAACACCGGTTAGGCCCATACTTGCAACAGTTTCACCCCCTTGTATTTTGAAGCATGTTATTGTTTTCCATTCCCAATAATGAGGGCTTGACCTAGCTAACTATAGGGGTGAAGTGATAAATTATTAATAAATTATTTAGGCTAGGGATAGGTATGGATATAGGTATTGATGTAGGTATAGATGAATAGTAGAAAGTACATGAATAGTGATTTTAATAATAAAATATTGTTTGATCACGGTTTGAAGGGGAATTGATCAATTAACTATATAAACATGTGTTTATTCATTTAATTCTAGAGAAAAGGTGGTTAAGGGGTGTCTAGACATGGTTAGTGATGGTTTAGAGGAGTTTAGGGATGAATTAGGGATGTTTAGGAATGAATAGGGATGACATGAAGAGTGTACAATATTAGATGTCTACATTTTACTCCTCTTTGATATGGTGTTGTGAAGCAGCATAATTTCAAAGAAAGATAAAACATAGCACTAGATAGGAACAGAGGAAGGTGGTAGGATTAGGGATGATGTTGCCCCAACCAAATGAAGCAAGAGTGACAAGGAGGGACTAGGATAAGGATGATGATATGGATGATGCTCCCTTGAGAGAGTAGGTGGGTTTGAAGAATGTGGGTGTACTCTTGAAAGGATTAAGAGGATTGGATTAGAAAGAAGAGAGTGGAATTTAAAAGACCACACCGATGGGGAGGATAGGATAGGAGGGATGCAGGAAAAAAGGATGATGGAAGATAAATGATTGGATGAAAGGATGGAAGGAAAGGATGGAGAGGAGGAAAGTTATATGGATGCAAGATGGGTAAGTGAAAGAGAGGTTTAACCCAAACCTTCTAGAAAATATGCTAGATAGGAATTCTTAATTAGGGATGTAGGGTTTGAACCCAAACCCTCTTGAAAATATCCTAGACCAAAATTCTCTAGAGAGGCTCAAGGCTATGATGAAGCAGAAATGGAAGAAAGGGATGAATGCAAGCTGGTTTCTCAATTCCATGAATTATGCATTATGTTGCACTGATAAATGAGATCCATATTTATTTAATATGGCATGAGACGTTAAGCACCAAGGTATAAGGAACCAGGATGAAAATGTGTCTCATGTGCAAAAGCCAACCAATAAGGTCACAAGAAACCCTATGTCATATAGCACCATGATACTGCTGTGGCGGGTAGGTTATTAGGACCACTGTTGATGCAATATAAAAGATAATGCACATACACAAGCAAGCATGCATGCACAAAAAATATTCAAAGACAAACATGATGTTGCCCCTGGTCAAGCTGGAAATCCAAAGATTGATGGATTGATGATGATTGATTGTGTGGTTGATGATAAGAACAACATGAGGATTGGGAATGATATATACTGATGATGATGATGGATGATTAGATCAAAGGCTTGCAACAAGGTTGTGAACAAGACCATGGATGCAATTGGATGATTTTGATTATCTTTCTTAGCTCGAGAGGCACATTGATAAGCATGTTCTTGTGATTTGGATTTTTGGGAGATTTGGATATTGGGGGAGTTTGGATTGCTAGGAGTGAACTACATTGGTTTATGTGTGGGTAGCCTATAGCTAGGTACCAAAGATAAGGGAAAGTGGAGTCTATAGACAAGGGCTAATGGGAAGATGTGGATGAAATGATAAGGAGATAATGGATGGTGGAGAGGAATGATTGATGATAAGGGGATATTGGATACTAGATGGGAATGATTAATGATAAGGAGATAATGGATAGTTGATAGTGGATAGTGAATAATAGATAGTGGATATGGAGTAATGGATATGAGTAAAGGATAAGGGATGAGGGATGATAGGTAGGTGATAGAGGATGATGGTTTGATGATGGATGGATGTAGGGATAGAGTGACCAGTTGGGTAACTTGTTGGTTTTTGTGAATTAGTGATGTTACAAAGGGAGATGAGAGATGGATAGGGGGTAGGATTGTAGATAGAGGATAGAGGATAGGTGGTTGTAGTAAGTGTGGAGATGACCTCCAAGGACTATGTTTCATAGGAAGAAGATGCCCCACTCTAGATGTGTGTTTCTCATGATGAGGTCTTATGATGGTGGGGATGGATGGATGTCGTAGGATATGCTTAGAAGGAATGGATGTCATGAAGTCTCCAAGGCATGTCTCACATATTTTCCCCCTATCTTGATCAAGATCACAAACACGGAAGGAGTATGAAAGGATGATAGTATGGATAAGGAAATAGTGGATAAGATCAGGTAAAGACAATGGGATAAGTGGATAAATATAGTAGAATGGATAAGTAGATGGGAAGGGATAGGATGATAGGATGAGGATATGTGATGGATGGGAGATGATAAGTGAGGTGAGATCTTCCCCCAAGTGTAGGGTGCAAATGGAGGAGGGATTATGCATGATTCACATGATGGGTTTTCATCATGGTACTTGCCCAAGGTGCAACGAGGACTAGTTTTCACCATTGGACAAATATGTTTCTCTTTACTTTTTTGATTTTTTGATTCTTTTATTTTTCTATTTTTTTTTATTTTCTCAATGTTGTTGACCAAGCTAAACTCAAAATCCTTGATCATATATAATTACAAGTAAGCTTGACATAAATTATCCTCACCGATCCATAAACATGCAAACACCTTATGACCATGCATTGGCTAGTACAAGCTATGTCGACACACCTAATTGTATACCTTATGGTCATCCTTATGCTACCTTTGAGAAGGCAAATCCATTGTATCCACCATCCCCTCATCCATCACACCATTCTCATCCTTACCCCATTTATCCACATCCTTCTTATCCTTATTCCACTTATCCAAATCTATCCCCTCCTTATCCAAATTCATCATATACCTATCCACCATCCCCTTATCCATCACACCTTTCTCATCCTTACCCCATTTATCCACATGCTTCTTATCCTTATTCCACTTACCCAAATCCATGCTCTCCTTATCCAAATCTACCATATACCTATCTACCATCTCATTATCCACCAAACTTGCCATCTCCTTTGTCATCCAATCCACCATCTACCTCACTATCAAATTCTCCCACTAAGTCCAAACTATCCTTTCTCCAAGGACTCCTCGCTAAGAGTGTCAAGAAAAATCATGAAAACAAACTTGTGCAGTCACGCCACCCCACTCCTCTCCAATTACCTAAATGTGTTATTAATGACCCTATCATCCACTAACTCCCATCAAAACTAAACCAGCATCCATTCTATCCAAAGTCTTATCTAAAATATCACCCACTTCTCCATCTACCCCATCTAAGGATCTTGTTCAAATAATTGAAACTACACATGCTCCTCACCCATCACACCACCCACACAAATCTAGCTATGTCAAGAGGCTAGTCCAAAGCATGTCAAAATATCCACCCCCTTCCTAATCATGATCCAAGCATCCTAATTCATCCCATTCCCTATCCCACACCATCTCCTATTGATCCCCTATCATCCCCAATCATTCATTTACCATCTCCTATCGACCCTCTACCATTGCCTATCGACCCCATCCCAAATCCACCATCCTATCCTCTTAGTTCCACTACCTTCATCCATGGTAGTTCTGTCATAGGAGAGGAACAACTTATATCCACCACCCATCCCCCTCTATCTAATAATTGACTTGCATCTTATATTTAAAACAACAAACATCCCATCACATATCGTATGCTTGAAAACATGAACTACCAAGGTGAATTCTTAGGCCTTCACGAACAAGGCATTTTAGATCCCATCCATGTCAAAATACATACACGTGCACATGGCCTTGGTTATATATCCCAAGGAAAATAATCTAAACATGTTCGTACCTCCTAAATCCACTTCTTCCAATCCCAAACCCAGTGCATCTCATTGCACCCCCAAATCATATGTTACCATTCTCCCTCCATTGTCATACAAATAATGAAAGCATGAGATCATACATTCTTCATCTTATCCTATCCATAAATCCAAACATCCTCCCATTCCCAAATCCACACTTCCTCCACTCCTCCCAACACATAATATCCCCATCCTCAAATCGCGTCATCCCCCATCCTTAATACCCTCCTCCATAAATCTCGATCCCAAAAATCCCTAATCAAGATCAACCTAATCACACACCATCAAAACATGAATCTTCCACCAAATCCATGGGATTCAAAAATAATCATTTGGATCCCTCCCTACACAAAACACCAAACCCACAAAATCCTAAAATTTATCATGTCGTAGGGCATCGATAGACACAATCCACTCCAAAATCCAAAAGGATACAAAATCCCACACCCCTAAAAGCAAAAATGAAAATGGTGTGGGTCCCCAAGAAAAAAGAAAGAAATCCAAGTGGATCATCCACATCTCACTCCATCCCAAAATCTCAAAAATCTCATTCCGCATCAAAAAATCATAAAAAACCTAAGTCTGTTCAGGTCCCTACATTCTCAAATCAACAATCCCCTAATCCTTCATCCCAATCCCATAATAAAACATCCCCATTACTCCCTACTCCCCCTCCAATCAAAAGATTCAAAATGCATTACGGTGTGTAGAACCATTGGTCTTGATCCCCCTCATGATATACTTGCATACCTTCATCCCTCCATCTTATATCCACTATCCTGCATACTCCCCAATCACATTGCTACATGGTCCATGCTTTCGAATAATCCATGCATCCTTTATCCATCCCGTTATGTCAGAAAAGGTAACCTTGCGGGATTTTCCTAGTAAGGTTTAGCTCCTAGGTCCTATAATTGCATTTAGAGCATCTTGCGTGTTATCTTTGACTCCTGATGAGAAAACCCTTAGGTCTTTTGACAAATAGGACCTAGGGGGCTGCACTTTAATGAAATCTGAGCAAAAATGGCAGGGTGGACTTGGGTGCTAGTGCCCTAGTCCAGCCCTATTTTGGGTTTGGCCTAATTTCAATCAGTTTTATGACCATTAATTAGGTCCTATGCCAACATCTAAAGTTTGAATTACACAATTCTTAGTGGGAATCTTTGTAGTTGCATAAATAAGCATGATTATGTTTCATTTGCAAACTAGATGGAAATTAGAAGAGCATTGTGATTTTGTGAAAGTCATTCAAGGCATCATTGTGTTGAAGAGTAGTAATTTGTTGTTATTGTGTTTGTATTAGCAGATTTGACATCCATCTCCTCATGGCATGAAGAACATCTTCCTTCCATGAGATCTTGGTTACAAGGTGATACCTATTGTGTTTTCAATCATTTATCATTTAAATTTTTGCCTCTATCCCACTAGGATATGCACTCTTATCCGAAAACGGTGTTCAAAAGACTTGAATGTCTCTCCGGGGCTTGATTGAGGCAAGCCTCTAAACACCACAACCCCCTCCAACACTCCTTGTAATTGTAGGTTACATGCATTGAGTCCTGTGGAGTGGAGTTGCAGGAAGGAGTAGCAGACACAGAGGATTCAGGATCTGAAAAGAAGTAGGACACTAGTTCTTTTCCTAGACTTGGGTGCTAGTCCCCATGTCCTCTGCAGTTGAATTCTCATAAATGGAAGTTGCAGTGCAGATCAACGTCGGAAGGAGATTAGGACCCTTCAAAGAATCTGGTACCTTGGACTTGGGTGTGGGTCCCCGTGTCCCTAAATTCTCCACCTTCTGAACTTCAAAAAATAGTAAGTTAAATATCTCTGTCCCTTATCTCAATCTGGAAGGATTTGTCGTAATTTGATAATTTACTTATTAATTTGCATAATTAGGGTTTCAAAGAATAATTGAACATTATATAGAGACATTGTTTGACACATCCAAGAGTTAACAGCTTCCCAAGTGGCTGCACAACATGATAGTTGATTTCTCTAGCTTAGTGGAGATTTAACTTGGTTGATAGGCCCTTGGAATGTTTGTTGGGAAAGGAGGATTACACACAAACCCCTAAAACTAATCTCACCCTCATTTTCTCATCGAAAACATTTTGGTGAACCCATGTTTTTGATATTTTTGGCACCTTTCTGATTGTTGTTTGATAAATTTGCATTCATTCATCTTATTGCATTCAAAAAATTACAAAAAAATTGAAAAAACTTAGCATTTTAGGCTTGCATTTTTGCATAATTTAAATTATTTGGCATTCAATCTCATTAAATTTCTATCATTTTCAGTTGATATGATTTAATTTGTAGAAATTCATCATTTAGAATACATTTGCATTGCATTTGCATGCTTAATTTGACAAAATTGCTTGAAATCATGCATTTTTCATAAAAACCTAGTTTTGCATTAGTTAGGGTTTGTAGTCAAAATCTTGTTTCAAATTTTACAACCATTTTTGAACACTCATTAGTAATGATTTCTAATAGTAGTACTACATCATAGTGGTCTTCTTACCGAATTTCATGTCTAGGGTTTGAAAACCTTGCATTTTCACTAGATTTGGCCTTATCGTCTCTCTAGATTTACACTCCAAGCATGTTGTAAGGGATTTTTCTACATTAATTGGCTGTTATTAGGGTTATTATTTTCTAATCCTCCTCAATTTCCTTACAACACCCTTTCTACTAGGCCTTTACATTGAAAACTTGTGAAAATTTGCATATTTTTACTATATTTTCACTAAGGTTTGACTCAGAGTGGCACTACAAGCATGTTGTGACAATTTTTTGGCATTAGGTGGCTGTTATTACTATTATAATTTGCTGTCCATCATAATTTTTCTCACAACACCCTTTCTCCTAATCATTTGCATTAAGGATTGGTAAAAAATTGCATATTTAAATAGCACATTTTCACTAGGTATTGACTTGTCATCACTCTACATTTGCATTAAAAGCATGTTGTGAAAGATATTGCTGCATCATTGGACTATTATTACACATATTATTTTCTATCCCTCTTAAAAAATTTCACAACACATTTTCTCCTAGTGATTTACATTGAAAAAAGTTAAAAACAAGCATTTTAGGTCATTCTCATACATACTTTTGCACTTGTTCTTACATAAGTTTTGAAAACCTTTTTGAAATCTGATTTGGCACTCATTTGAAAACATATATCATGGATACTTCCTTGGAAGCTCTATTTTCATACATCATAGACATTGATCATTTGTCTAAATTTACTCATGAATATCCTCAAGTCTTGGAACAAATAACCCTTTACCTCCGTGTTGTGTTTTCCCCATGATGTGTTATGGTTGCTCATGCCTCCTAGGATGACCCTTGATACTCTTGTAAGGTCAAGGATACTGGGAGACCACCTCTGTTGTGACCCTTCTTCTATTTGTATCATCATTCTTCTATATTACTTCTCCTCTATTTTCATTGTTGTGTGTTGTGTCTTATGGACATAGCATTGCAGTTAGTGACTTGGGGGCACCCTCCTACGTGACTGTCCCTAAGGAACTTGTTTCTCCTCTCTTGATTTATTGTTTCCCTTCCTTTAGTGTTTCTATCTAGTGGGCAGATGATGAAAAACATTTTATACTGATGCGGACCTAGTGTCCCTTTAGTGAGTAATAAAAAAATGGACCAAGTCCATACATGACGATGGGGTTGCTATATATTATCTGACGCTTGGCTAGTACAATCACTTCGTGTGATCTTGATGCTTTCTTATTTCACTTACAAAACATAACAATACTACTACTCCATGTACTTTGTCTATCTTGAATCTTGTATTCCTTGGTTCTCTATGTGATTGATCATATGCATTGTTGTTTATCATGATTATATGGACACTAACACTTTTCTTATAGGAATGTGTTTGTGGGAACATTTGGCAATCGTAAAGTACATGTCACCTCTGGGGGGCTTGGGCTTTGCAAGAGCTCATGTTCCCGTATGTGTTTTCTTCCTACCTTAACGTGCTTGATATCGGTACATGACACCAATCACCTTAAGGTAGGGCATATATAAGGTAAGCTGCTCGTTGTAGATGTTAGCAATGTGTTTTTGTGAATCTTGAATCTATTGCAATCACTTAAACCCTCTATGGAGGCAGGATATCATGCATATCATTTTTCTCTTAAGCCCTCCATGCGAGGCAGGGATGGTGTATTTATCAAGGAGAGCGCACAATCCTGTCATTTTCAAAAGTCCTCTATGGAGGCAGGGAGCAGTTCTGTGACTAAATCAACCCTTAAGCATGTCTTTAGAGATTGTTGTGGCAAAGCACAATCATCGGTGTGTGCTTGTAATGTGCTTGAGATGGTGATGAACCTAGAAATAGGTACACTCCATCACTTATATGCCATGTTATCTCTATGTCTTCCAAGTGTGTGTATATTGCATGTTTGTTCCCAAGCATAGTCTAAAGATCAGTGGCGACATGTCCCTCCTATGCTTTGGGATTTGTTTGGCATGTTTGATTTGTATGGCATGTTTTTTCTCAAGTAAAGTCTAAATACTGGTGGTGACAAGTCCCTCCTGCACTCTAAGATTTGTTTGGCATGTTTGTTGCCCCATGCACAGTCTAAAGACTGGTGGCGATGAGTCCCTCCTGCATTATGGGTTGTGTGTTTACTTTCCTTGTACTTGCATTTGCATTTCATAAATGAGAAAATGAAAAAGAAAATAAAATCATTACTATCTTCACTTCATTCACTATATTCACTGTGTTTTCTGTGTCTTCAATGTTGCCTTCTCCGTGTCTTGCATGAATGTAACTGTCTTCTCCATGTTTTACATGCCTGCTATTGTCTCCAATGTGTTTGGCGTGTCTTCTCCGTGCTTGGCATGTTTGCTGTGTTTATTGATTGTACTTTAATGCATGTATTGGCCTTGTGTTTATACATACATTAAAGTCAGGGCTAAATGTAATGTCAGAAAAAGTAACCTTGGGGGCTTTTTCCTATTAAGGTTTAGCTCTCAGGTCCTATAATTTCATTTAGAGAATCTTGCATGTTATCTTTGACTCTCGATGAGAAAACCCTTGGGTCTTGTGACAAATAGGACCTAGGGGGCTGCACTTTAATGAAATCTAAGCAAAAATGGCAGGGTGTACTTGGGCGCTAGCGCCTTAGTCTAGCCTTATTTTGGGTCGGCCCTAATTTCAAATGTCAGTTTTATGATCATTAATTAGGTCCTATACTGACATCTAACGTTTGAATTATGAAATTCTTAGTGGGAATATTTGTAGTTGCATATATAAGCATGATTAGGTTTCATTTGCAAACTAGATGGAAATTAGAAGAGCATTGTGATTTTGTGAAAGTGATTCAAGGCATTCATTGTGTTGTAGAGCAACACTTTGTTGTTATTGTGTTTGTATTTGTAGATTTGACATCCATCTCCTCATGACATGAAGAGCATCTTCCTTCCATGAGATCTTGGTTACAAGGTGATATCTATTATGTTTTCAATCATTTATCATTTGGATTTTTGTCTCTATCCCATCGGGATATGCACTCTCATTTGACAATAGTGTTTGGTTCAAACTTGAATATCTCTCTAGGGCTTGACTGAGGCAAGCCTCTAAAGACCACAATCCCCTCCCACACTCCTTGTTATTGCAGGTTCGAGGTGTTGAGTCCCGTGGAGTGGAGTTGTAGGAAGGACTAGTAGACACAGAGGATTTAGATTCTGAAAAGAAGTAGGACACTGGTGTTTTTCCTAGACTAGGGCACTAGTCCCTGTGTCCTCTGCAGTTGAATTCCTAAAACTAGAAGTTGCAGTGCAGATTAGTGTCGAAAGGAGATCAGGACCCCTCAAAGAAACTAGTACCCTGGACTTGGGCTCGAGTCGCCGTGTCCTCGACTTCTCCACCTTCCAAACTTTGAAAAATAGTAAGTTAAATATATCTATCCCTTATCTCAGTCTGGAAGAATTTGTTGTAATTTGATAATTTGCTTATTAATTTGCATAATTAGGGTTTCTAAGCATAATTGAGCATTAGATAGAGACATTGTTTGATACATCCAAGAGTCCATAGCTTCCCAAGTGGATGCCTAACATGATAGGTGATTTCTCTCACTTAGTGGAAATTCAACTTAGTTGATAAGCCCTTGGAATGTTTGTTGGGAAAGGAGGATTACACACAAACCCCTAAAACCAATCTCACCCTCATTTTCCCATCCAAAACACATCCATCATTCCTCATCCATAATCCACATCATAATACAGCCATACCATCCATAATTGACATCGTAATCCATTGTACTCCATCACCATCTCAGGCAACCATCTACCAGCATGTACATGCGCGTCATCACACTTGACATGGTCTACATGTAACCTTCATCCAAAATGGGACACTATCACATTGCTAAGGAAATAGACGCTTGAGTCAGGCCCTCATCCTAAATATTATCCTCTTCCTCTATCCTATCCATCCATCAGGCAACCAAATATTACACAAATACAACATGTAGGTTATAAGGACCACTACTGATGCAATATAAAAGATAATGCACACACACAAGCAAGCATGAATGCACAAAAAAGATTCAAAGACAAACATAATGTTTCCCTTGGTCAAGCTAAAAACCCAAAGATTGATGGATTGATGATTACTGATTGTGTTGTTGATGATAAGAACAACACGAGGATCGAGAACGATATATCCCAGTGATGACAATGGCTGATTGGATCAAAGCCTTGTAATAAGGTTGGGAACAAGACCATGGATGCGATTGGATGATTATAATTATGTTTCTTAGCTCAAGAAGTGCATGGATAATGATGTTCTTGTGATTTGGATTTTTGGGAGATTTGGATATTGGGGGAGTTTGGATTGTTGTGAGTGAACTGATTTGGTTTACGTGTGGGTAGCCTATAGCTAGGTAGCAATGACAAGGGAAAGTGGAGTCTATCGACAAGGGCTAAGGGGAAGATGTGGATGAAATGATAAGTTGATAATGGATGGTGGAGAGGAACGATGGATGATAAGGGGCTAATGGATAATGGATGGGAAGGATTAAGGATAAGGGGATAATACCAATAGTTAACTATCAATGGAAATACCAATAGTTTGTAGAAGAGAGATCACACTAGTTAATTGTCATTTTGTCCCCTATTTCAAGAGCTTCAAAGAGGATACATAAGAATTATAATAATATTATTTGATATGTTCTCAAGATGATGATTCTATTTAATGATGGATGATTCCAAGATGGTTTATGAGATGATATGTAGTATCGTAGAACTCAGCTTTAAATATGATATCTTAGGTCTTAAATCCAAATACTTTGGCATGCAAACCCAAAGGTGAAGAAGAATCAAGTTCAAACTAGCAATAATTGAGTTCAAATAAATACATTGTCAACTTATATTCAAAATATGTTTAATTAAATGCTAAAATAACACATCCTAAAACAAAACTAAAATAAATATAAAACTGATTCTCTTTCTGCTATAAGATTTCACCTTTATAACAATTAATAAATCTTTAGCCTTATAATCATCAGCGTCTTTTAAAAAATAGTGTCATTACGATCTAAATTAACAATTAATGAATGCTTTACCCTTTTTGTTTGTGGTAACTGAGGATAATTTTCAAATTAATCACTTGTAGGAAACAATTATTATATAATTAATGGGTAGTCCAGGAAGTATAAATTGGGAATGAAGTTTTAGCGTTACAGCGGCAGGTATATACAAAAATTCTTTCCAAGGACTAAATTAAGAGCGAGTGGGTCTTTAATATTATACTGGTAACAGAAGATTTTTATAACGGATAATATAAATCAGGATTCATCAAACACTTGTCACCTTAACAATGGATCTACCATTCACAACAGCGTCGAAAGCGCATCCTCCATGTCCGCCCAAGCCTTTAAATTTACCTTGGTGTCTACGCATTTCATCAGAATCTTTCAACTGTATTCTTCTCTTTGTATTGTTGAATTCCTCATTTGTGAGAAGTAATGGCGGAGACAAATGCAGCAGAGCAGCAAAATGGTTTGTTTGGAAAGAAAACAGAAGAGTTATCTCATCCCTGTCCAGTGGTTCAGCACGATGTTCACTTATCACCTATGGAGGATCACAAATGCCTCAGTGAAAGTGAGGAGAATACACCACAAGGGGGTTTGATGGGAAATAATGAAGCAGAGCAGAAGGGTCTGTTTGGGAAGAAGAAAGAAGATGAAACATATGAGCAACATCCACTTGTCCATGCACAAGTAGGGGATGTTCACCCACCACTTGTGGAGGAGCCCAAACACCCCAGTGAAGGTGAAGAGAAAGCACATCAGGAGAGATTGATGGTAAAACTCCATCACACAAACAGATTTTCTTCTAGCTCTGTAACTTCTCATTAATCTCTTTGCCATATTTTTTATTACTTAGATTATTTTTAAATATTAAATAGTTGAACAGTCAGAAATTAATTTCACTTAGTTGTTTTACTTGTATGAGTGTGATGTTGGTATCTTATATGTGCAGTCTAGTGATGAGGAAGGTGGAGCAAATGAAGAGAAGAAGAACAAGATGAAAGGAAAGATTCCTGTACACCATGCTCAGAAAGAAGGTGAAAAGTATCAAGAGAAGAAAAAGGGGTTGATGGAGGAGATTTAAAAGCAGCTTTGAGGACACCATAACAAGGGGGAAGAGAAAGTACAGTGACCATTCATGATGTTTTCATGCATGTTGGTTTTTGTGTTTCTTATATGTGGATTGTACTGTTTTTGGGTTTCTTGGGTAATAAATAGTAATAAACTATAATATTTATGTTCTTTTGCAATCTGTTTTTTTTTATTGCTATTACACTCTACTGTAGGTCTCTGTGTGTCAACATGATCACATTAAACTAAAACTAAAAATTAAACTATTGCACTAGGAAGTGGTAGGAAATATAAAAGTTGAAGATAGCAGTCCATAGCATTTGAAGGAGATTAATGAAGTCCGTAGCATATCAAGTTGGAGTTCAGTTCTTCTGGAGTTATATATTCCTTAATTCTGGTGATAGTCTCAGTGATATGTCTGATCACAATTGTATTGGGATAGAAAGACAATTGGCATGAGTTCTATTTCTAGTTCTAGTGGATTTCAATTGATATGAGTTTGGCAGATGAAAATCTCTGTAGGTGTTGGGCGATGTCTATGGGTCATACATCTGGTTCATGGAATTAATGTTATCTTATTACTGTAGGAGGTGGCTTATGTGTCTTCTTGTATTTGAATAATAGTATTTGATTGCATACTACATGGTGGCGATTTATGAATCTATTTGTTGTTGGACTGTATGCCCGTGAGGCAACTATGTAATCCAAAAAAAAAAACGATTTATAGAAAGTGTTATTTGTTATTGTTTATTTTGTACATTTTGGGTTGGGTTTGGGTTTGGGTTCTTACAGTGGTTAAGTCATTGTGCTTGTGGCTATTTTGATTGGGTTTATATTAGTAGGAAACAAGAATTCAAAATTAGATAAAGTACAAGTTTTATGTGAACTCAGTACATCATTTTGACATTATATTATTACACTTAATACAAAGAGTCAAAGAACATCCAAATTAAATGGGTAAAAGTGGTAGGGATGCACTTTTCACCCTTAAACATATGCTCCATCTTAAATATATGACAAGCCCATAACAAAATATGGATATGGGCAGTGACACACATGTGCTCCTTGTAACAATAACTCCATCATGAAACTTGTAAGAACAAAATTCCATATATAGCATATGATAAAAATTTAATATGTTGAAAAATGCTTAACAATGTCAACAAATAATGCATAAAAGTAAAAAGAGAGTTGTGGAGGAATTGTCATTGGAAAAAGAAATGATATAGAGGTGTAAAAGACCCATCAACCAAAATAGAATGATGTGGGGCTATAAATGAGCCATCATAATAGAACTATACAAGGCTACAAAGGAATCATTATTTAACCAAAAATAGATATATGCAAAGTCTTCAAGGAACCCTCAAAATGATGCTAGCTATATCATATGGCCCCCTCCAATTTTTTGCATGTGAATGATGCAAGAAATTAAACAAAAAGAGAAAAAACAATATGTATAACATATGATCGTGTAAAGATCAATAACCATGTAACAAATTTTAGAGATATTATGATGTGACAATCATAAGTGAAAATAGTAAGATGTGATCATGAAAGCATATGTAACAGTAGACAACAATGTGCCTCCCAATGTTGAAGATAATAATCAAGTGATAATAGCCAACATGCAATATATGAACACGTAAGCATAAATATATGTAAACTAACATGTAATCATGTGCATATAAAGGGCAAGTGAATGGAAATAGGTGGCCAAAATAGGGGCTTAGGTGGCCACTTTCTTCCTAAAAATAGTGAAATCTAAACTTTTACAAATAATTTGAGATGCTATACTCAAAATTAAATATGCTTTAAGAATAAGAGCCATGTAGGTTGTAATAGAAATGGATGTGAAATTTGTGTGAGAGGAATCAAGTGTGCTTCTTGAGAGTCCAAGTATATACTTGTCAACTTTGTGCTTGAAAAGATGTTAGCAAAAAAAAAAAATTGAATGTTGCTTATGTTCGTGATCATAACTACAAGTCCAATATCCTAGAGAATAGACTCAAGATATAATCCCAAGGTATATTTCAACCTAGAGTGATGAGGTAAGAGTCATAATCAAGAAATAGATAGTTAGGTACCAATTTACAAGAGGGATCAACTATTCCTCACTTTATGCTCTACTAGACATAGGAGGGTGATCCTTTAGGTTAATCATAAGATAATTAAGGAGAAATAAACTCAACACATTAGGCCCTCAAGTAATCCATACCCTATACATATAAAGATCCCAAAAATTTGTCACTAAACCTCCTATATAGAGGTTTTCTAATCTTAAGACATGCAAACCTCTTTTGAGTAAATAATACAAATCATGAATGCAATAGATATATAATCAATGTTCTCCCTAGTCTTATTTTTAGCTCAAGAGTGTACTTCATACATGACTTTGGTAGAAAACAATGGTTTACAACCCTCTAAGAATGTTTCTATCATTGGTTCTCATATGATGTTACAAGATTTAGAGGAAATGGGCTAGGCACAAATAGTTAAACAAGCAATCCTAGATAATGTGAAATAAATTGTATTCTTGATTTTGATTTTGATTTTAATATGGTGGGAGAACCAATAGCTAGAGACCACTACCTTTCAATTTTTTTGTGTGACGGAGTCAAACTTGAAATTCAAACATAAACACATGTAAATCTTAAGCTTATGAGCCAAAATAGAATGAGAACTATATATATTCACTTAAACACATTCATAAATCTACCAAAACTATTCATAACTAGGTCTAACAACCATTCAAAACCATTCAAAACACCAACAATGCTATTCATTCTTGATATTCACTAACAACCAAAAATCCATTAGAAAATACCTCACTCTTATAACTTTTCATATATGATACCGATAAGCACCATTGTTGTGCAAAATTGTTTAAACTTGGCAACTAGATCAACAACTAGTTGATGATGGGCTAAATGAGAAAGCTTAACAAATTTTTCCATGTGATGATGTTTTCAACTATGGATGAACACAAGAATGACACATTGCTTATATTTTTCAATATAGAATGACCTTTAAAAATATAAGTACAACCAAACATACACATTACACCCACCATAGGAGTGTGCACAACCTTCTTTTATTCCATGATTCACTTACTACACCTTTAAACATTTACATATTTGTCTTATGGACCAATAGGACTCAATTATACTCACAACTAAGTTTTTTATATATCACTATGAAGAAAAAGAATATGTAGTAATCCATGTTGAGTGAGCCACTAGGGTGCACCACCTATGATATGTAGTAACAAACCATTAACATTTAACTAACTATGACCATCCCTTCACTATGGTCTTCAAATAAACTTTCTTAACTTAAATAACTAGTTCCTTCGAGAAAAACCTATTCTTGTACATGTACAATAAAACCTTGATGTCCCCACAATTCCCACCCCTAGCCATTTGGAAATTAACCATTATTCCACCTATGATAGATTCATATGAATTTACCTTATAACATCTATAACATTATTGAGGTTGCACAACATAGGCCAAACACTCATGCAAATATAACAAATTTACCTTTTACTATCACCACCAAAGTTTCATTGAAGATTAGATGGCTTAATATCATATTAGGGAGAGGAAATCCTTGATCTATGAGTTAGCAAGCTATGATTGAGACCAAATGGGTAGCCAAGTTTTCACCTATAGAGAAGATTTCACCTACAATAAAATAAAAATCCACCATATTGTTGTTACACATATGGTTCCTAGGGTTGTCATTGATGTAATCACTATCATGGTGGTGTGATGGTGTTCATGGTTTGATGTCCTGTCTCATCCAATAAGAGAAGGGAGAAGATATAGTTCATATTAATATGGGAATTAGAAGCATGTAGATGATCAGATGCATTGCTGATGCTACTGATGGCCGAAAGTATGTATGTTCCATGTTCCATGATGATTGCATTACTAGAAGAGTTCTTTGTTGTTGATTGATTGTAAAGACAATGTTGTCTCTGTGAAGATGTTCTTGTTGAACACAGAGAAAACCGAGAGGGGGGGTGAATCAGTATTCTACAAAACCACTTAGTTTGTTGCTCCTTAATCCAATTACCAAATTCAACAACATGAAAGCAGAATAAACATAAGAACAGCACCCATAAAGACATAACACATAGACACCATGATACATGGAAAACACAAAGAGGGAAAAACCATGGTGAGTGTTAGCTAACAATATATTATGATAGCACAATACCGAATTTCAAGAAGGCTCACTACCCTATGAAGAAGTTCTCACTGCACAAAGGCTTACTGCTAAAGAGAAAAAGAGGATAGAAGAAGAATTGGCTCACTGCCATGAGATGAACTATTGTAAATGCATCTACCATATGCTAGATCACAGTTCCATTGAAGGCTCAATATACAGATTCAAAGGTCTTCATCTATTCTGCCCTACTTCTCAACTCAACTACATGTACTCTATTTTCTTTTTCTGCTATGAACTCAACTCATAATC
The DNA here is from genome assembly GCA_027924645.1 of Cunninghamia lanceolata. Classification (NCBI taxonomy): domain Eukaryota; kingdom Viridiplantae; phylum Streptophyta; class Pinopsida; order Cupressales; family Cupressaceae; genus Cunninghamia; species Cunninghamia lanceolata. Next base: position 28,268,223 of record BSBN01000261.1, on the reverse strand, counting down.
TTTTACACTTCAAATTCACACATTACACCACACAATCTCACATTAACTCAATACCTTAATCCATCAAGTATTTATATCTGCAACAAGATTCATCTCAAAAAAAAGTCGGCAAGCTAGACATGAAGCGTGTATACACTGTATTCTACCTTGTTGTCTTGATCAAGTGTCCAAAAAGTAATGCAGACCAAACCAAACATATAATGATTTTCCAATAGGTCATCATGAATCAAACAACCACTTAGATTTATTATTCAAACAATATACCTTCTCCACATAAAGATCTAACTACCTGTTGGCTTGTCACTTAAGAACATGCTTGACCCAATACATTTGTCACATCAAAAATCTCACGGTGGATCATAGGAGACTCAAGGATTCATAACCATCATTCATTCTTGACCTCTTAGCATACCTCCAGAACTGCAAGACAAAATATGCAACTGCAGAGAAATGCAGACCCCTTTTCTCAGGCACTGTGCACTATTCCTGTCTTAGTTCTATTCACCCGGACTTAGACATTTCATAGTATGAATTCTAAAGGAAGTCAAGTCTTGATCATTGGAACATAACATCATCAAATAGCTATGAACAACATACCTAAACTGCATATAATGATCTTCTACTATGGAGGCATACTGACCCAATCTCTGTCACCTACTTTGTAAATTGTCCATACATAATCATTTTAGCCTTCCAGACAAGAATACTTTTGTGCCTTATTGTCAAACCAAGTTGGTCTTCCAGAGAAATGTCTCTTTGTCATGCTAGTGAAATCCCTTTTCCTTGTTGCCATGAATGACAACATGCAATCCTTCATTAGAGAAGTGTCTCTTGCCAACAATCTCTCCTTTTGGCATTGACGGCAACACTTAGTGAAAAATGCTTGTGTCTACTCCCCATTACTCTATATTTATTCTCTTCTTTAGATGTTTACTCATTTTTCACTGGTCTTCTTCTCCCCCTTTGACACCAATGGCAAAGTTGTATGTTCAAAAAGTCAAAATTGTATCAAAACTGCAAATCTGTCATACTCTACTGCATATGTACACATACAATCTTCAACTTAATTAGTTATAGATGAAAGAACATCCTTGGACACAATCTTTAATTATACAATCTCTTCATCCCGTCATTTCTTATCTCTTTCTAGAATTTGGATGTGACCATTTATCAAAAAGACTGATTCTTCTGCCTTTTGCACATCAGAATGTGTGTGAATTTGTGAATCTACTTGTGCTTTTGCTGCAATACTGATCATTGAATCTAACTTGGGTCTAATGAGTCCTCTCAATCGACACATTTTATTTTTCATCTAATCCCTCTTATTTACAAGATCACTTAACTCATTATGAATATTAATTACTTGTATTTCTTGGCTGCTCACCGACTCAGCTACTGGATCAAATAATTTAGAGATATTTATCAACTGCAGTTTTAGATCCTTTATCTTTTCTTCTAGCTCTTTTGTGGCTACTGGCCAAGATAAACAAAATTTATATAGGTCACTTTCTTCTTTGATGGCACTCTATATGCCTTTCCTTTTATTGTCTAGTAGACCTTTGTCATAAACTATCATAGTCTTCAACTCATTTAACCTTTTCTCATCAAATTCTTGTCTCCCTTTTGTCTCAATAGATTTCTCAAAAGATTCAAAATGCTCACTTAAAAAATTTATGAGTCCTTTTAGTTGACTTATTGAAGACAAAGAGGTGTCCTTCTGATATGATGGCATTAGCTTCTCCAAAATGCTAGATGCCTCACCAATTAGTTCACTATCCTATATGTGAGACTTCAAAATTTCTTCTTGTGCCTTTGCTTACACAATTGATACCAGTTTAAATTTATGTACTGGGGATATTGAGTCCAGGTTTATTAGTCCTTGCAAAAATTTAGGCTCATCCATGACTTGTTTTTCTTTCTCCAAAAATTCTTTGATCAACTCTGTAGTGTCTCTTGCTATACCAGAGACTTCTTCTTCTTGGTTTAGTTTCAGAGGATCTAAATCCATGACCTCATCATTCCTTTGTTCTGGAGATGGGTTTTCTTCAACTTGTTCCTCTTTATGATCTTCATCTTTGTTTAGTTCCTCACACTTCTCCTTGTTTGTTTGAACATCAGTCTCTTCTTCTGGAGGACTACATATTTTAGATTTTACTGCAGTACCAATGCCAGGGTCTGGATCATCTTTCTTTTTCATCTCTTCATCACCTTAATCTAACTTTTCCTTAGGAATAGATGTGTCAACCCCAACATTTGTTTCTACTTTATCATATATAGTTGGGAGATGATGATCCCTCAACACTTTCAAGATGATTTCCTCTATATCCTTGGCTACTTTTTCAATGTCATCTGGCGTGTATTCATCCTTTTCTTTGTTTTGAATTCCTTTTGCAGCACTTTGGAGATTTTTGCTTTATCTTCCAGTGAGATCTCTGAACATAACTTTATCAGTGTATATTCTCTAAGCTCTACATCCTTGGCCATATCAACTTCCTTTCTTGCAGTCATTATACTGCCCAAGCTATCTGGGAGATCAGTAATAATCTCAATAAGTGCTTTGTTATAGATGTACAAGTATTTGACAATAGTATTCTCAATAATTCTTTTATCCAAATCATTGTACTCATCATATAGTTGGGCTATGGGCTTTAAGTTTCCATCAATATGGTGCAGGAGCACCTACCTGACAGCTGGCCTTCATGAGGCAGTTAGTAGTTTAGGTCTTGTTTGTGTTTCCAAGAAGGTCTGTTAGACCAATTGCATGTAATAAGGTCATGCTGATCAGGATAAGATCATGCTGACCAGGCTTTTGCTATTTTTAGCTTGTTAGTTATAACAGCTGTCATGATGTATGTTCGGTGGGATCTCCCAGCCGCCTGGAGAGTTCCCAGCCGCTTGGAGTCGGGTTAGTAGTACTCGAAAGCAAGTCTATTTAAGCATGAGATCGGTTGATTGTAGAGATCATCGATCGGCAGTCTAGTGTTGCATCAAGCAGAGGAATTGAGTGTTCTGTGTGGGGAACATCATATTTGTATTGCATCTTTGAATCAATAAAGATCCTGTTTCATTTTCTGTTTGGTCTCCTTTGTGCAATTGATCTGCTGGTTTGAGTGGTTTCATGGATTCACTGATCCATTCCACCGGTTGACTCATCTGATCGGTGGAATGGTAATGTACAGTAGGGTAGGCTGTAGTTTGTTTTCCGTTTGCATGCAGGTGTGCAGGATCGCGGTCGACAGATGTTGAGAAGCCTAGCATCTTCATGTGCTAGGTCGAGCTGAGTGAGTTGGAAGATCACCCTGAGTTGGATCGGGTCATCCCTGGAGGATCGGCGAAGTGAAATTTCGCTAAGTGAAGAAACTGGTCAAGACGGCATCATCAGGATATCTAGGTGAATATCCTGCAGTCGGGTTTGGACATCGTCATCCGGATAAGTGGAGGAGAGCATGATGTTGTCGATTGCATGAAGTGCAAGTGCGTCGGGGTGATCATCATCATCTAGAGGAGCCGAAGAGGACTGCATCGGCATCAGGTAGAAGATCGGGTCATGAAACTGTTGGAGTTTTCATGCTGCGAGTGCATCAGGATGTTTTAAGCCGGACATAGACTAAGTGCATGTATCGGCATCAGGATCATCATATCGGAGTGCCAATCGTCCGCATATCGCGAGTAGATGCGGGAGAGAAAGTTTGTGTTTTTTCGACTAAGTGTTGAAAAGGTCATCAGGATATTGGGTGACGTCATCGTCATCAGGATATGACGTCATCGTCATCAGGATATTGAGATATCCCCCTATGCATATTGATCCTGTCGTCGCTAAGGGTTTGGGCATCGGCGAAGGCTCTCGGCAGAAGGTTGTGAAACATCATCAGGAGGTGTATCGGCGTAGGCAGAAAGTTGTTAAGCATCATCAGGATGTTCCAAGACAACCGGATAAATCGTATCATGATGCTGTTGTGTGTATAGACGGCTATCGGGACATTGAAGGGAAGCAGTTGAAGGAGATCGTCATCAGGATATTAGAAGCTACCGGATATTTGGATATCCTGCTGACGAAGGTAGTGTCGGAGATCATGATGAAGACGCTAGTGTTCGGCGACCGATGAACAATGCAACAGGAGGATGTTTGCGCCCGCTGAACATCATGATGATGATGTTGGAAGGAAGGCGGAGGAGGTGAACAGTGGTCGGCAGGAGGACAATTGCGATCGTCCGAAAGATGATGATGCTGACTGTGTAACGCGAAACATGATGCTGTTGGTAGTTTTAGGGAATATGATGATGATGGCGAAGGTGATGATGATGAGGTTGGTCTGCAGACATTCATGCTATATGCGAAGGTTATAGTGTGGATACCTCTGCATCATAGTGGTATCAGAGCTCAGCAAAAGGTCTGGGCTGTTGTGTGTTGATTCTGTCACCGAAAGGGCAGAGGTAGAGATAGAGTTGATTGTGTTGTGTGTTGATTGAGAGGTTGACAAAATGCCTCCTAAAGGTAGTGGTACTGCAAGGGAACTGCAGGAGATGAAGGAGAAACATGCTAGAGAGATGAGGAAGATGAAGGAGCTTGCTGAAGCACTTCAAGCCCGGCTGACAGCCCTGGAAAAGAACAAAAAGAGGGAAGTGGAAGACAGTGAGTCTGAAGAAGATGCAGATACTGTTGAAGAGTATGAAGAGGTAGCTGAAGATCTGGATGCTGAAGACCAGAGATTGGCAAAACTGTTAAAGGCAGTGCAGAGTGAAAAACCTAAGGTAAAGGTTGATGTTACCAAGTATACTGGAAGCTTGAATGAAGATGAGTTGTTGGATTGGATTGCTGCACTTGATAATCACTTTGAGTGTGAAGAGGTTGCTGAGGATCAGAAGGTAAAGATTGCAAAGACTAAGTTAGGAGGTCATGCTTTGGTATGGTGGGATTATGTACAATCTGAGAGAAGGAAACAAGGGAAGTCTAAGATCACTTCTTGGGATAAGATGGTCGCAAGGATAAAGGGTAAATTCTTGCCAAGGGATTATGAAATCCAGATGTTTAAGAAGCTGTAATTCTTAAAGCAGAAAGACAGGGATGTGAAAGCATATACTGAGGAATTTTATCTGTTAAGTATGAGATCTGGTCATCATGAGAATGAGGTAGAAAAGGTGGCTAGGTACTTGGCTGGTTTGAGATTTAACATACAGGATGAGTTAGTTTTAGCTAACCCTAAGAATGTGGAGGATTGTTATCAAATGGCAATTAGGATTGAAGAAAAGATGAATAGAGGACATGATAAGTCCATGAGAGGAAGAGGAAACAATAGGGGAAGAGGAACAGCCCCTGCACAAAAGCAAACAAATGAGGGTCAAGAAGACACTGGTAAAGGACAGGGACAGTCTGATTTCAGAGGTGGATGGAAAGGTAGAGGAAGATTTGGAGGTGGTAGAGGTTCTACTACATTTTCAGGCAAGTGTTACACCTGTGGAGAGTTTGGTCATCCATCCTTCAAATGTCCAGACAGCAAAGGTTCATCATCCAGAAATGATAGAACTAGTGACAAGAGAGTACAACTTGTACAAGAAGAGAAAGTAGAAGATAGTGCACAGAGTTCAAACAAAGGTCCTGAGAATTATGGATATCCAGAGAGTGGAGAATCATTGATGCTAAGGAGAATTAGTTTGCAGGCATCAACGGATCTGATGCAAAGAAGAGCTCTTTTCAAGACCACATGCAAGAGCAAAGGTAAGGTATGTAAGGTTGTCATTGATACTGGTTCAACAGACAACATGGTATCTCAGGAAATGGTGGATAAACTGAAGCTGGAAAGGATTCCACATCCACACCCTTACAAGGCATCTTGGGTGAGTGATAGGCAATCACTTTTTGTCTCTGAACAGGCATATGTGGATTTCCAGATTGGACCATATCAGGATAGAATTTTGTGTGACATATTGCCTATGGAATGTTGTCACCTACTGTTGGGTAGACCATGGCAATTTGACAGGAGAGTACTGTATGATGGGTATGCTAATACCTACACCATCAAGAAGGATGGGAAGATTATTAAGTTGATGCCATTGGAGGCAAAAGCTGCAGTACAGAAGGCAGCTCAAATCATTTTAATGGGAAAGAAGGAGTTTGTGCAACAGCCTCTAGGAACAGGCATAAAGGCAGTTTAGGATACTGCAGAGAAAGGAGTTGTTATAGACAACAAGCTGAAGATAGTTTCAGTTGTGACTGACAGAGGTCAGCAACAGGTTCAGAAACAGGGGTGTAAACAGCAACCAGTTGAGAGGAATGACAAGGATGTTGTCATAGTTGGGACTATTGCTTGTCCTATACAGATTGAAAGAAAGATACAGGTGAACCCTACAGAGGCAGTTCAGCCAGAGGTTCTGGTCAGACAATCTGACAAACACAGGGTATGTGAGAAAGAGGCCTACATCAACAGGCATGAGGATTTACTTGCCAGAAAGCAAGTCACAGTTCAGAAGGCTTGGAGCAGCCAAGAGTCAGCAGTAGATAAAGCTGGAGCAGGTCAGAAGACTGACAAGGCAAAGTGTAAAGGTGGAGGACTTCCACCTACTACACTCATGGGACATGAGTTCTTTTCTGTTGGGGAGTATGGTGCAGGAGCACCTACCTGACAGCTGGCCTTCATGAGGCAGTTAGTAGTTTAGGTCTTGTTTGTGTTTCCAAGAAGGTCTGTTAGACCAATTGCATGTAATAAGGTCATGTTGATCAGGATAAGATCATGCTGACCAGGCTTTTGCTATTTTTAGCTTGTTAGTTATAACAGTTGTCATGATGTATGTTCGGTGGGATCTCCTAGCCACCTGGAGAGTTCCCAGCCACTTGGAGTCGGGTCAGTAGTACTCGAAAGCAAGTCTATTTAAGCATGAGATCGGTTGATTGTAGAGATCATCGATCGGCAGTCTAGTGTTGCATCAAGCAGAGGAATTGACTGTTCTGTGTGGGGAACATCATATTTGTATTGCATCTTTGAATCAATAAAGATCCTGTTTCATTTTCTGTTTGGTCTCCTTTGTGCAATTGATCTGCTGGTTTGAGTGGTTTCATGGATTCACTCATCCATTCCACCGGTTGACTCATCTGATCGGTGGAATGGTAATGTACAGTAGGGTAGGCTGTAGGTTGTTTTCCGTTTGCATGCAGGTGTGCAGGATCGCGGTCGACAGATGTTGAGAAGCCTAGCATCTTCATGTGCTAGGTCGAGCTGAGTGAGTTGGAAGATCACCCTGAGTTGGATCGGGTCATCCCTGGAGGATCGGCGAAGTGAAATTTCGCTAAGTGAAGAAACTGGTCAAGACGGCATCATCAGGATATCTAGGTGAATATCCTGCAGTCGGGTTTGGACATCGTCATCCGGATAAGTGGAGGAGAGCATGATGTTGTCGATTGCATGAAGTTCAAGTGCGTCGGGGTGATCATCATCATCTGGAGGAGCCGAGGAGGACTGCATCGGCATCAGGTAGAAGATCGGATCATGAAACTGTTGGAGTTTTCATGCTGCGAGTGCATCAGGATGTTTTAAGCCGGACATAGACTAAGTGCATATATCGGCATCAGGATCATCATATCGGAGTGCCAATCGTCCGCATATCGCGAGTAGATGCGGGAGAGAAAGTTCGTGTTTTTTTGACTAAGTGTTGAAAAGGTCATCAGGATATTGGGTGACGTCATCGTCATCAGGATATGACGTCATCGTCATCAGGATATTGAGATATCCCCCTATGCATATTGATCCTGTCGTCGCTAAGGGTTTGGGCATCGGCGAAGGCTCTCGGCAGAAGGTTGTGAAACATCATCAGGAGGTGTATCGGCGTAGGCAGAAAGTTGTTAAGCATCATCAGGATGTTCCAAGACAACCGGATAAATCGTATCATGATGCTGTTGTGTGTATAGACGGCTATCGGGACATCGAAGGGAAGCAGTTGAAGGAGATCGTCATCAGGATATTAGAAGCTACCGGATATTTGGATATCCTGCTGACGAAGGTAGTGTCGGAGATCATGATGAAGACGCTAGTGTTCGGCGACCGATGAACAGTGCAACAGGAGGATGTTTGCGCCCGCTGAACATCATGATGATGATGTTGGAAGGAAGGCGGAGGAGGTGAACAGTGGTCGGCAGGAGGACAATTGCGATCGTCCGAAAGATGATGATGCTGACTGTGTAACGCGAAACATGATGCTGTTGGTAGTTTTAGGGAATATGATGATGATGGCGAAGGTGATGATGATGAGGTTGGTCTGCAGACATTCATGCTATATGCGAAGGTTATAGTGTGGATACCTCTGCATCACAATAGTTATAGCCTTTTGGACATCTTCAAAATTTATAGTGGCTTCTCTTGTCCCATCTTGCCCTGGCCTTCTTTCAGCTTTACCCTTACCAGAAGGTTTCTTCTTGCTACTTCCAGAGGCTTTGGTGGCCTTAGTTTTCATTTTCTTCACTTCTTCATCTAATTCAGTCTCTTCCTCATCAGCTCCTATACTAACATACATTCTACGACCTTTGGTTTTCTGTCTCTTGTGAGTTGTTGCATGGGTTTCCACACTTTCAGAGGGTGTAGAACTGGAGGACATAGATGTAGTTCCTGCAGAAGTAGAACCTCTAGTTCTTTTGGTTATTGTTGGGTTCTTTAGTTGCCTCTTTGCCTCTTCTAGAGCCTTAACTAGTTCACTTTCTTTTCTCTCTTTTCCTTGTCTCTTTGCTTGTGCCTTTTCTCTTGTCTATTTAATTTTTGTTTTGGTGAAACCCCTTTTTAGAGCATAATCCTCTGCCATTTTCTGGGCCTTTCTTGAGATTTTACATTTTCTCACCTCAACATGTACTTTTGCAAATAGTTCCTCATAAGTCCCAAATCTTTCTTCATTTGGATCTCTAGGTTTGCTTAGCATATGTTGTGCATAATTTTCCAATATTCCTTCATCTACCTCATAGCCCATTGGCATAACCCATACTATTTTATGCTCAATGGCCTCCATCAAGTATTGATCTTTTGTCACAATAAAGCAGATAGTGTCCTTGTATTTTTCAACAACTGATCTAGGGATCCTTTCTCTAGTTTGTATTAACTTCTAGAAGTTTTTGAAATAGCCCCATCGGGCTAAGTTCTGGGCATCATGGCTACCTATGCTATTAAGATGATTTCTAATTTGAACTGCAACAGGTTTATCACTTGTCTGGAATAGATTCTTCATACCTAGCAACTCTTGCATGAAGTAGAAGAAGAAATAGATAATCAACATACCATACTTGAATGAATATATCTGTTCTTTTCTTTTCCTTAAATTTTACATTAGCTACTGATGGAGCAATTCACAAAGATCATACTCTGTGTCTTCTTTAACCATCTCAAATGATGTGTAGATTGCAATACCAGAGACTAAATTTTCCCAATTTGAGAAATAAACTTTTTACCCAATAACCATGTACACAAATCTTACTGCATGGTCTTCAATGTCATTGATTGTTAGTGCCCTTTTGTCAAACTTAGCTCTAGTGGATTTCATTGCAATATCATTCTTTTCTACCTTCAATACAGGAAATGTTTCAGTGGAATTTAATCTAGTAACTGCCCTTATGGCATTCTTAGTGATCATGAATGGTATCTCTAGCCATATGAATTCATCATGCACTCTACTTAGAACATATTGGATCCATTCTTCCTCAGGGAATGTTGGGAAATCAATGTACTGAATGAATTTCTTTGTTTCCAATGCCCTATATTCATCCTTTAAATCATAATCGTCACTACACAAGTGATTTAGGAATAAATATGTGAGTTTGTTGTTTTCATGTTCTTCTAGGGCAACATGAATATAAGCCCTCACATTCTATACATGCATAACTCCATATGGTATATCATAATATGCACCTATTAGATGTACTTCTGTTGATTTGAAAGGATGTTTCTTGAATTTTGGCCTTAGTCTTTCAGTTATATCAATCACATGTGGTGTTGACATTTTTGCAAAACTTCAAATAAATTCTTAGTAGGGTTTTGAATCTAGAAAATACCTCTTTTCATCAAATTAGGGTTTTCCTTGGTCTTTCCTTAATTTGCTTTAAAAATCACTAACTGCCTTGGAATTTTTCTTCAATTTGCCTTAGACACATTGATAGTTTGAATGCAGAATGAATTTTCCATTGAATGAGCCCCTTTTTAATTCTTGACTTCATAGCCATAAATGCTCCTATTAAAAAGTTGTCAAACACATTTCTGCAGAATGTAGTCTATTAGGATTGGTCTACAATATTTCATGTTTGATCCTTTTATTCTAGAATTTCTTTCAAAAGATCTATCATATGAATTCTTTCAACATATCTTCATGTTGGATCTTAGCACTAACCATCTGGCTGGGGGATTAAGATTTTCATTGCAGCTCCCCCTAACCCAGAGCTCCCAAATTCACTTCCCATAGGAAATATCTGCACCAGATGCTGGTGCGGATCCATCCTTGACTTCAATCACATCTTTCTTGATCAAGATCTTGCCCATTTCTTTCTTAGTTTCAACCAAATCAACTTTTTCCTTTCCCTTATCATTCCTCTGCTCTAGTTTCCTTTCTTTAGCATAGTAGTTTCTTTTCACATTCTTGCTACTGCAAAATCTTGAAACATGTCCAAACTTGTTGCAATTGTAGCATACCATATTCCTTTGTCCTTGATTCCTTCTATTGATTGAAATTGATTTGCATTGATTAGCCATATGTCCAAATCTATTGCATGTAAAACACTTTCCATTGAATGATTGAGTATTCCTTGCATTATAAAAACCATTCCTTACTAGACTTCTACATTCATTTGATCTATGACCAATTTTGTTGCAATTGAAACATTGAATAGAGAATGATGGAACATTCTGATTTATTCTACTTCCTACACTAAGTAGCTTTATGTCCAAACTTATTGCAATTAAAACAATGGCCATTGAAATATGGGTACCTTTGAGCATTTGGATGTCTGACCGGAGGTCTTCTAGGTCTTCTTCTTTGATTCCTAAACTGGTTTCCTTTCTTTTGCTTGAACTAAAAGTTTTCTTGACCTAATTTTGAACTTTCTCCTTTCTCAAATCCCAAGCCTTGCTTGTCATCTGAAATCTTCTGAATTAACTCCTCAAGCTTTGCGGAGCTTATCTTAAACTTTTCTTCATAGCTCTTAGCTTTCTGCAAATCTAATTTTAGGTTTGCAACTTCTTCTTCAAGTTTATTGCATTCTTCTAATTTTCTTTTTACCAACATATTTAGATCATCTTCTTCTTTAGCTCTTTCTACAACTTTCACTTTCAAAACATCCAGGGTTTCATTAGCTGATATCAGTTGTTCACTAACCTCTTTGTATTTTTATTTGAACTTCTTGACTTGTTCTTTTATCTTTAAAATGTATTCATTAGCTTCTTGTATGTTATCCTTCAGATCTCTAATTTCTACTTTAGATCTTTCAAGATCAATAAGGGTTGCTTCTAGTTCAACATTGTTTTCATATGAATAATTTCCAAATCTTCTAGCTACCATGAGTGAACTCTCCTAGATCTTCATCAAGCTATTAGGCTTATTCCAAGGAGCCTTGCTCTGATACCAATTGTTGAAAATAGAGAATACTGAGAAGGGGCTGAATCAGTATTCTTCAAAACCACTTAGTTTGTTGTTCCTTCATCCAATTACCAAATTAAACAACATGAAAGAAGAATAAACATAAGAACAACACCCATAAAGACATAACACATAGACACCAAGAACTTTATGTGGAAAACTCAAAAAGAGAAAAACCACGGTGAGTCTTATCTCACAATATATTATGATAGCACAATAGTGAATTACAAGAAGGCTCACTACCTTAGGGCTCACTGCCCTATGAAGAAGTGCTCACTGCACAAAGGCTCACTACCAAAGAGAAAAAGAAGATAGAAGAAGAATTGGCTCACTGCTAGGAGATGAACTACTATAAATTCATCTACCATATGTTGGATAATAGTTCCATTGAAGTCTCAATATATAGATTCAAAGGTCTTCATCTATTCTGCCGTGCTTCTCAACTCAACTACTTGTACTCTATTTTCTTTTTCTGCTCTGCTCTTAGCTCATTATCTTTCACACTTTGAATTCAAACATTACACCACACACTCTCACATTCACTCAATACCTTAATCCATCAAGTATTTATATCTGCAACAAGATTCATCTCATAAACAAGTTGAAAAGCCATACATGAAGCGGGTATACAATGTATTCTACCTTGTCAGCTTGATCAAGTGTGAAAATAGTAATGCAGACAAAACCAAACATATAACCAATCAAACAACCACTTATATTTATTATTCAAATAATATACGTTGTCTGCATAATGATCTAACGACTTGTTGATTTGTCTCTTAAGATATTGCTTGACCCAATACATCTGTCACATCAAAACTCTCATTGCGGATCACAAGAAACTCAAGGATTCATAACCAACATTCATTCTTGAAATGTTAGCATACCTCTAGAACCACAAGACAAAAAATATGATTGTGGAGAAATACAGACCCTTTTTCTCAAGCATTGTGTACTGTTCCTATCTTAGTTCTATTCACCCGAACTTAGACATTTCATAGTATGACTTCCGGAAGAAGTCAGGTGTTGATCATTGGAACATAACATCATCAAATAGCTATGAACAACATACTTGAACCACATATAATGATCTTTTACTAAGGAGGCATACTGACCCAATATCTGTCACTTACTCTGTATACTGTCCATACTTAGTAATTTTAGTGTTCCGGACAAGAATACTTTTGTGCCTTGTTGTCAAACCAAGTTGGTCTTCTGGAGTAATGAGTCTTTGTCATGACAGTGAAATCCCTTTGCCTTGTTTTCATCAATGGAAACATGTAATCCTTTATCAAAGTAGAATCTCTTGCCAACAATTCTGTGTATGATAGTGGAATGCTCTGCATTCCTCCGCATTTGTAGATATGGCCATGTGGTTCTAGAATTGTGTTCAGGATGTTGTGAGGGTGATAATTCCAAGTTTTCAGATCATTTTCCCTTCCTCTATGAAAATTATGCATGATAGAGTACCGACATGTGTTCTAGAAGAGTATGCTAGTGTTGAAGGCTTGATGGAATGCTCTGCATTCCTCCAAAAATGAATGATTCCCCTTGCAGTTTTGAGGACATGTTTATGGATGTGTATTACATGCTTCCTTGTAGTTTCAAGTTTCTTGGTGGTACACAACTTAGTTTTTCATATCACAACATGTTGCAATGTGTCTCGGATGACAAATTGTTCTCAGACTTAATGATTGATGTTGTTCAACACAATTATTTGATGTGTGGTGGCAAAAGAGTGTTTGGGGATGTTGTATGAGTCATGTGTACTTATCTAGAAAAGTTTCACAAAGATCTTTCTGGTTTCCTAGACCACACAATGTTTTCAATTTGATGTGGCCGTTATACTTCAAGTCTTCATGTGTTTTTTTGAAAGTTGTCCTATTGCCAAATGAGTGGAGTTTTTGGATGTAATTGCTTGGTGTTTGAAGCTATGAAGGATGTTTTCAACCTCATTGAGCAAGTGTTGGGGTCCACAAGGTATGGATCTTTTGTTGGTGTAATGTGTGTTTTCACTTAGGACCCATCTTCTACACGTTTCATATTGTGTGTTGTCTAGCTGACTTGTAAATGTATTTTACATGTTGTATTTGGCTAAAAAGCAATGTAATCAATGTAATATCATGTATAAATAGTGAATCAAATTGAGTGTGGAGAGGTGTGATTGCAAGTTCACTAAAAAGCTCGCAAGAAGATAAAAAGTAGAATGAATGCATTGTTGATGTGCGACAGAAGGAGAAAGAGAAGTTGTTGATGCTGTCTGAATTCATCTTGAAGACATATTTGTGATAGTGATCAAGTATAGAGTGTGCCTAACTGATCAGATCATCAGAAGAAAGTGTGAAGAGACATAAGTGCAATCATCAAAAGTGTGAGTTTCAATGTTAGTTTTTAGATAGTACAAATATAGTCATATTGTAATCTTTTGTAAGTGTGTTATCAATTCAGGGAGTAGTCGCTTCCTTGGGAGTGACCCTAAAACAATGTCTTCAAGGAGTAGAAGATTCCTTGGGAGTGACCCTAAATCAAATTTCTTCAGGTAGTAGAAGTTTCCTTGGGTTGTAGCCCTAAAACAAAGTTGTTATTTGAGCTTCATATATTGTGAGTTAATCCTTATTGTGGTTTTTTTCCTTTTAGGTTTTTCCATGTATATCTAGTGTTATGTGTTGATGTGCATTGTGTTAATCTTTCATCCTTATGTTAATGTTGTTTTTCTTATGTTTTAATTTGCTCTAGATAAGTTGAAGTTGTTAAAATTGAAGATTAATTAGATACTAATTCACCCCCCTCTCAATATCTTAGTGTGTCCAACAATTGCATGCTCTTATACACTACTACTTTATAACCTTATGGGCCCATCTAATTCAATTTCCCTACCTTCAATGAACACCATAAAAAACCTCAACACAAGACCACCATGTACTAAAGGAATAGCATACCACCTCATCACCAACCATAGCACCAATACCAATGTGGACCGCATGAACCAACAACTTGCATACTATAACTAACCAATCCTATCACTACCATAGCACTAGCAAGTTTTTAATATCTGATTTAATAGAAATCACATGATTAAGTTAGAATCCCAAACAACAAGTCAATACTGAATTATAAAAAGTGTAAAGGTGTAGAATAAGGACTTGGGTATTGGTTTGAATAAATATAATAGGCCACCCTAAGAATCAGAATAAATCTTAGCAAAGGCATAGAGACATGAAATACTATATAAGAGTATAGATACAAATAAAAGGAGATAAAAAAGGCTTGGTAAACACATGATTAGGTTACATTGAATCTCTCATATTAAGTATGACTTTAGGAAAATAGAGCAAGTTACAAATTCTAAAATTAGGGCAATGAAAGATTTGTTCATTGGTTGGCAACATGTGCCTCATGTGGGTGCAATGAGATTAGATAAATCTCTAGGAATACAAACCATGAAGATACACTATGGAGTAAAGAGAAACATAAACAAGAAAAAAAATGACAACACAAGTAGGAAAAATCTAAATGCTTCATTATGGGTATCTAAATATAGACACTTGAAATTGACTCAATCATTTTTGACACATTCAATGCCATTCAACGCTATCCTAATCTCACCTTAATCATATCCATCCTAGTACTAATTAATTAGATAAATTAAATTTATTTAATTAAATAGGATTATCCTTTAATTTCATCAAATTAATTAAATGAATAATATTTATTTAATTAATCTAATTTTCCCACATCCCTCTACATTAATTAATTAAACAAGTTTATTATTTTATTAATTGATCTAAAAAAATTAAATCCCATTTTAATCCTCCATTTATCATAATTAGGTCCCATCCGTATCCATTATTCCTAAATAAATGAATTAAAAATTCAAAGATGTCACATGCCTAGCTAAGATTTATCTAGATTCATTGAAACTAGACACTCCCACAAAAGTCAAACTAATCATACATCTCCAAATCTATTTCTATAAATCTTTTAATCCTAGCCATTCACATAATGATAATCCCTAGAAGCTTCCATCCTTGCCATAATTCTTCTCACTCAATCCTATCCATCCTTATAGAATGCCCTAGGATCTTCTAATATTCCCTCAATTATTTTTGTTGATGCACCCAGGAGCATGTACTGCAAACTAAAACAACCTTCACCAAACACTGAGAAGCAACACAAGAAGCTATTCCACCAAGACAATGACAAATATACATTGAGATGAGATATGTTACAGTGTACAACTCAGAAACAAATAGTTCTGGTGTGATGAGGTGTGGGAACAACCAACCTCCAACTACCTCAATGGCAAAAATAACAAGTGCACCTAAACATTATTAAATAATAAATATCTAATAATGTAACTGTCAAGTAGCCTAAGTAAACTTAAGCCTACTCTAACACCTCCCCTTAAGTGCAACTTAGGGAGATTATTATGTAATATTAGATGCAAAATGGGTCTCGAGAACAAAGCCATTTTAGGTACCCATGTGTAACTACAATGCAATGAAATGCAATCTCTCACAACCGGAGAAAAGGCAAAAAACCCTATGGGAGAAAACTCCTCTCCAAAAGAGAGAAAAATAGAAAATGATGAAAAGCAAAAAGTGAAAGGAAGGAGGACTCCTAAAGACCCCCCAAGTACAACTTCCTTCACCCCTAACATCATTCACAAAAAAAGATAGTGAGGAGATGCCAAAGGTTTAGTGAAGATGTTTGCAACCTTGATGCAGGAGCATCCAGGATGTAAGAGCAATCTTGCATCAACCAAAAGAAAAAAAATTGTTTCTTTTCAATAAGGGCTAAATTTGGCAGGGTTACTATTTTTAATAAGTTTGCATTTGTGCATGGTTGGATACAAAATCCTACATTGACCTCTAGAATGGTGAATTGAAGCTAATGGTGAAGATGGTGAATTGAAGCTAATTGTGAAGAAATCACTTCAATATCATTTGTCATTTGTGAGATATTAAAATTTCAAACTCTGAAATCCTATTGAAATATTCAAAGTCAAATTTGAGGCAATTAGAGGGTTCACATGGGCCCAGAATTTGGTGGGAAACCCAAACAGTCTACTTTTAAGTACTACTTGTGCACAACCATCTTTTCGAGAGCTTTCTGAAAAGTTATTATAATTGAAAATCCAATGGTCGGACCAAAAGTTATGGCCGCATGAAGTTGACCTATGTTTGGAGGGAGATGCAAAATTTGAAATTAAGCTGGTGGCCGCCAAAAAGGGCTATATATGACCATTTTTGGGAACCCTTGGAGTAGTGAAGTTAAGGGGGAAAGTGTAGAGTCAAGAATAGATGGGAAAACAAAAACCCTAGCTGATATGGGGTTACAGAAGGTAGATGATTCCAGAGTCTTGAGAGAGGGAGCTATAATGTGTTGCAGTCTGTAGGGTATTCATCCTCTGATTGTATTTGAGCTTCTGTAATGTAATGTTTTTTCCATATCAATAAAATATCATTCTATTTTCTATGTCCAATTTCTATTATTGTGTGTTTTATGATTTACCCCCTTCATCAAGTGGTATCAGAGCAAGGGTTCCTCAGTGTGTAGACAGATCACTGACTGTGAGGCAGTTTGCACTAGGACCTGAGGTTGTGGGTTTGCTGCAGAGATCAAGATGCCTCCATGAAGAAATTGTATTACGAGGAATGCTTTGACGGAAGAGGGTTTTAGAGCCTTGCAAAGACAAATCAATGCATTGCAAGAGGAGTTGCGAAGAGGGTTTGAGCCAAGAACAAGAGAGGAAAGCAAGGATGAAGCAGAAGAGGAGCTATCTGAGGAAGAACAAGAAGATGTAAGAGATCCTACAGAAGTTAGGTTGTTAAAATTAATTTCTAAGATTGGAAAGAGGCCTAGGATAGAAGTTTCTACATATTCTAGAGATTTGAATCCGGAAAAACTTATTGATTGGATCAATGATATGGAGGAGTATTTTGAGTATGAAGATGTGGAAGACCCAGAACAGGTCATGTTTGTAAAAACAAAGTTGAAGGGCCATGCTAGTATTTTGTGGAAGGAGGTCTAGTTAGAGAGAAATAGAAGAGGAAAAGCAAAGATTACCAGATGGGATCAAATGGTGGAGACATTGAAGAAGCAGTTCATTGCTGTGGACTATGAGATGGAGTTGCTGAAGAAACTGCAAGGATTGAAGCAAGGTAACAAGGATGTTAAGGAGTATATAGAAGATTTTTATAAGATCACTATCAAGATAGCCATGGAGAGGCCAACAAGGACAAGGTAGTCCATTACATTAATGGGTTGAGGCCTAGTATTCAAGAGGAACTGAGCTTGGTCAGAATGACCACCATAGAAGATGCCTACCAGTTTTCCCTGAAGGTGGAAGAGACGCTGAATAAGAGATTTGAAAGCAAGCAAAGGGGTAGAGGTCAAGGCAAAAGGACTGGTGGAAGACCCTATGGAGGCTGAAATGAAGATCCAAAGAAAAGTGAAGAAGTTGGAACCAGTCAAAATCAGAGAGGAGATAATACCTACCGCCCTCATGACCAGAATAATGGTGACCAAAGAGGAAGAGGAAGAGGTAGACCTGGGCAAGGACCTGGAAGAGGAGATTTCAGAGGAACATGTTTCCAATGTGGAGAAGAAGCGCATCGAGCATACGAGTGTCTACAACATCAAGGAAGGAGAAACTAAAGACCCGAAGGTAATGCACGAGTTGCACATGTAGATCAAGATGCGTAGTCTAAGCATTCTGAAGATGCTGATAGGGGAGAAACCCTAGTTGTTAGAATAACTTTGTTGAATGAGGAGAAAGAACCCAATTAGAGAAAGAGTTTATTCCGCATAAGATGCAAATGTGAAGGTAAGTGTTGTGATATTATTATTGACAGTGGAAGTACTGACAATCTTGTTTCAGGGGAGATGGTTGACAAGGAGAAAGCATCCACATCCATATTAGATTCCATGGTTGTAGAAGGACCATAGAGCTTTGGTCAATGAGTAGTGTATAGTGAAGTTCAAGATTAGAGAGTACCATGATGAGGTGTTTTGTGATATCATACTAATGGACGCATGTCATATGCTATTGGGGAGGCCATGGCAGTATGATAGGAGCACTGTCCATGATGGCCATGCAAACACATATTGTCTAACAAAGGATGGAGTTTATCATAAGTTGAAGCCCTTGAAGGAGGTGGAAGAAAAGGTATGTAGTATTGCCAGAATTTGCTTGGTAGATGTTAAGAAATTTTTGGAGGGTATGAAGCATGAGCGTCATTGCTTTGCATTGATTCCTAAGATCAGCCAAGAGAAATGTGAATATGTACCAGTAAAAGTTTTAGATATGTTGGAAGAATTTCAAAACATTATCTCTGATAATGTACCAGAAGCTTTACCACTAGTGAGGAAGATAAGTCATCAAATGGATTTGATACCAGGAGCCACTTTGCCAAATGAGGCAGCCCACATAATGACTCTAGCAGAGAATGAAGAGTGGAACAGACAAGTTCAAGAACTATTAAGGAAATGGAAGACAACCTTCAAGACAAATGAGGGTTTGTATGATTGGTTAGTCATGCCATTTGGGCTAACCAATGTACCAAGCACATTCATGGGGCTCATGAACGAGGTACTGAAAGAATTTTTGGGAAGTTTTGTTATTGTTTATTTAGGTGATATTTTGATTTTCATTAAGACTTGGGATGAGCATATGATGCATATCAGAAGAGTTTTAGAGAAGTTGAGGGAGGAGCAGTTGTTGATCAATCTGAAGAAATGTAGTTTTATAAAGGAGTTGGTATACCTAGGATTTGTTGTTTCAGAGGAAGGTCTTAAGATGGACCCAGAGAAGGTGAGGGCCATCATTGAATGGCCTACGCCAGGGAGTGCTTTGGAGGTAAGATCTTTCATGGTTTGGAAAGTTTCTACAGAAAGTTTATCAAGAATTTTAGTAGCATTTGTACACCCCTAACTGAGACAATGAGAGGGGATAGAAAAGAGTTTAGATGGACTAAAGGAGCAAACAAGAGCTTTGATACATTGAAGCAGAAAGTCGTAGAACAACCTATTTTGGCACTTCCAGATTTCAATAAGGTATTTCAGGTAGATTGTGCTACTAGTGGTAGTGGTATAGGAGCTATTCTAAGTCAAGAAGGTAAGCCCATTCCCTATTTTAGAGAGAAGATTAATGATGCTAAGAAAAAGTATTATGTTTATGATCAGGAGTTTTATGCAATAGTTCAGGCTTTGAAGAAATGGAGACATTATTTGTTGCCAAAAGAGTTTGTTTTATATACTAATCATCAGGCTTTGCAATATCTTAATACTCAAGGAAAGAAAAATTAAAGGCACTTAAAATGGGTTGAGTTTTTGTAGAGTTATACTTTTGTTTTGAAGCACAGGAGTGGGAAGTCCAATAGAGCTGTAGATGCATTGAGTAGATGGTAAAATTTGTTGACAGAAATGAAGATAGGTTGTTGGGTTTGATGAACTAAAAAGTTCATATCATGAAGATCTAGATTTTGCAGAGGCTTGGAAATCTTGTTTGGAACCCATTACTTTGGATAGAGCAAAATGGTTGGATTTCATAATCCAAGATGGCATGTTGTTTAGAGGAAGCCAGTTATGCATTCCAATGAGTTCCATGAGAGAGAACCTGATTAAGGAGAAGCATAGTGGAGGATTGGTTGGACACTTTGGTCGACATAAGACCATTTCTATTATTGGTGAAAATTATTATTGGCCACAGCTGCAGCAGGATGTGAGGAAATTTGTACAGATTTCTAGAGTGTGTCAGATGGAAAAAGGAACAAGTCAGAATATAGGTCTATATCAGCCACTACCTGTACTAGAGAAGCCATGGGATGATATTAATATGGATTTTATTCTTGGTTTTCCAAGGACACAGAGAGGACATGATTCCATTTTTGTGATGGGGGATAGATTCTTGAAGATGGCACATTTCATTCCTTGCAAGAAGACTAATGATGCTGGTCATATTGCTGAATTATTTTTCAGGGAGGTGGTGAGACTACATGGTCTACCTAAGAGCATAGTTTTAGATCGAGATACCAAGTTTGTTGGTTATTTCTGGAGGACATTGTGGAAGAAGTTGAAGATAGATTTGAAGTTCAGTTCTGAACACCATCCACATATAGATGGATACACAGAAGTGGTGAATAGGATTTTGGGTAACTTGCTACGATGCTTAGTAGGAGATAAGACCAAGGGATGAGATTTGATTTTACCATAGGCAGAATTTCTTATGATAGTTCTATCAATAGGAGTACTGGTAAATCACCATTCTAGATTGTATATGGGAATAGTCCAAGAAATGCTTCAGAGTTAAGGAATCTGGACAAAGGAGAAAAGACAAGTACCAAAGTTGAAGACTTTGTAGAACACAAAAAGAATTTGCATGAAGAGGTGAAATTTAGCACATTAATAAGATGAATATTCAGTACAAGGCAAAGGCATATTAGAAGAGGATATATAAGGAGTTCCAGGTAGGAGATGAAGTCATGGTTCACTTAAGAAAAGAAAGGTTCCCAATTGGAACATATAATAAGTTGAAAATTAAGAAATTTGGACCATGTAGAATCCTGAAGAAGCATGATTCAAGAAATGCATTTGAGGTAGAGTTGCCTGATGACATCAATATTTCACTAGTGTTCAACATTTTAGATTTGACAGAGTATCGTGGTGATGGACTTGATAAAGGAACACATTGGGACATTCCAGCATCTACTTCAGAGAAGGAGGAGATAGAGGGCATTCTGGATAGCCGTGTGGGTAAGAGTAAAAGAAATAGGTAGTATATAGAATACTTGGTGAAATGGAAAGGAAGGCCTGTTGAAGATTCATCATGGTTTTCTGAGACTGAGGTTAACCATTTTGGTTTCCCTCTAACTCATGAGAAGTGACAGGGTCACTATTCAAATTACCCTAGGTGTCTGATTTAGGAGCATCCAGGGTGTAAGAGCAATCTTGCATCAATAAAAAAAAATGTTGTTTCTTTTCAATAAGGGCTAAATTTGGCAGGGTTACTATTTTTAGGAAGTTTACATTTGTGCATAGTTGGATACAAAATCTTACATGGATCTCTAGAATGGTGAAATGAAGCTAATGGTGAAGAAATCACTTCAATATCACTTGTCATTTGTGAGATATTAAAATTTCAAATTCCAAAAATCCTATTGAAATATTCAAAGTCAAATTTGAGGCAATTAGAAGGTCCTGATGGGCTCAAAATTTGAAGGGAAACTCAAGCAGTCTACCTTTAGGTACTTCTTGTGCACAACCATATTGTCAAGAGCTTTCTAAAAAGGTATTATAATTGAAAATCCAATGGTTGGATCGAATGTTATGGCCCCGCGAAGTTGACCTATTTTTAGAGGGAGATGCAAATTTTGAAATTAAGCTAGTGGCTGCCAAAAAGGCCTATATATGACCATTTTTGGGAACCCTTGGAGTAGTAGAGTTAAGGGGGAAGGTGTAGAGTCAAGAAAAGGAGGGAAAATAGAAACCCTAGTTGATTTGGGGTTACAAAAGGCTAAAGATTCTAGAGTCTTGAGAGAGGGAGCTGTAATGTGTTGTAGCCTATAGGGGATTCATCCTCTGATTGTTTTGAGGTTCTGTAATGTAAAGTTTTTCCCATATTAATAAAATATAATTCTCTTTTCTGTGTCCAATTTCTGTTATTGTGTGTATTATGATTTACCCCCTTCATCAAGTGGTATCAGAGCAAGGGTTCCTGAGTGTATAGACAGATTGCTGACCATGAGGTAGTTTGCACTAGGACCTAAGGTTGTGGGTTTGATACAGAGATCAAGATGCCTCTATGAAGAAATCATATTGGGAGGAATGCTTTGATGGAAGAGGGTTTTAGAGCCCTGCAAAGGAAAATCGATGCATTGCAAGAGGAGCTACAAAGAGGGTTTGAGCCGAGAACAAGAGAAGAAAGCGAAGATGAAGCTAAAGAAGAGCTATCTGAGGAAGAACAAGAAGCTGTAGGAGATCATGTAGAAGTTAGGTTATTGAGGGCCATTTTGAAGATCAGAAAGAGGCCCAGGATCGAAGTTTCTACATATTCTAGAGATTTGAATATGGAACAACTTATTGATTGGATCAATGACATGGAGGAGTATTTCGAGTATGAAGATGTGGAGGACCCAGATTGGGTCAAGTTTGCAAAAATAAAGTTGAAGGGCCACGCTAGTATTTCATGGAAGGAGGTCCAATTAGAGAGGAACAGAAGAGGAAAAGGAAAGATCACTAGATGGAATTGGATGGGGGAGAAACTGAAGAAGTAGTTCATTCCTGTGGACTATGAGATGGAGCTACTAAAGAACAAGGATTGAAGCAAGGTAACAAGTTTGTTAAGGAGTATAGAGAATAGATTTTTAAAATTACTATTAGGACAGGTCATGCAGAGCCCAACAAGGAGAAGGTAGCCTATTACATTAATGGGTTGAGGCCAAGTATTCAAGAAGAGTTGACCCTCGTCAGAATGACTACCATAGAAGATACATACCAGTTTTCCCTGAGGGTGGGAGAGAAGCTAAATAAAAGATTTTCTTAAGGAGAGAAAGTGGGTGGTCCATGGGTTATGCTTGTGAACAGATCACTGAAGTAAGGTGACTTACAAGAAACATGCCAACAAATAGTTTTCTTAGATGTAATTTCAAGGGGTGATAGTAGGTGGACCACTGACTTGGGGTAGTTTACAACTAATTCAAGAAATATGTTTCCATGAAGCATCCAAGGAGTTGTCGACATTCCTAAAAAGTTGGATGAAGTATTCGAAGAGGTAAGATAAAAATGAATTAGATTGAAATATTTGGAAGAAGATAGGAAAAGATGTTAGAGTCTAAGAGATGATGACAAAAGTGATGTGGAAGAAGGAACAAGGGAAGATGTGTAGGGCTTAGAAGACATAGAAGAAGAATCTGAACAATTGAAGCTGTTAAAATCCATTTCTAAAATTGGTAAGAGGCCTAGAATTGAGATCTCAAACTATTTTAATAATTTGAAGCCTAAGGAAATGATTGATTGGACAAATTATTTGGAAGAATATTTTGAGCATGAGGAAATCGAGGATCCAAAGAAGGTTAAGTTTAGAAAGACCAAGTTAAAAGGACATGATATTGATTTGTGGGATGAAGTATAGTTAGAAATAAATAGTACAAGAAAGGAAAGAATAACAAAATGGGTCAGGATGGTTACAAAACTAAAGAGGCAGTTTATGCCCATGGATTTTGAATTGGAACTATTTTAGAAATTATAGATTCTGAGGCAAGGAGGTAGGAATTTGAAGGGATACATTACATAACTCCATAAGATAATCATTAGGATAGGGCAAAATAAAGTAGGTAAGGAGAATATTGTAAGATATATCAATGGATTAAAGGAAAGCATCTAAGAAGAGGTAATTTTTGTCTGGTTAACTACCATAGAGAATGCATACCAATTTGCAATCATGGTCGAAGGTAAATTAAATAAGAGGTTTGAAGACAAATAGAACTGATAGAGCAGGGAGGAAGACCCCAAAGAGAAAGATCAAGGTGCAATAGTAGAAGACCTCACCAAGAGGAAAGATGGATTTGGATAGTACGTACTACAGAGATGACATTACCCAGTGTAGTGAAAGAATGAGGTGCAATTCCTATTACAAGGAACTAAATGATAGTAGAACCTATTTTAGAGATAGGAAAGGTAGTGAAACATGCCAGGTAGATACGAGCAAGATAGAGGAGAATATGAGAGGAAAATAAGAAGAATTTTCAAATGGAATTTTTTTAAGTGTGGAGAGGAAAAAAAATCAAACATCTGAATGTTTCCAAGTTCAAGGGAAGATAGGAGAAGGTAGCACAAGAGCTACATTTGTGGATGAAGGACCCCAAAGATTATATGAATCATAGGATGACCCAAAACATGGTGTGTCACTAGTCATGAGGAGGGCCTTGTTGAAGTACCCAGAGTATTAAGGACCAATTCCAAGAAAGAACTTGTTCCAAACTAGATGTAAGGTAGGGGAAAATGTTACAAGGTTATCATTGATAGTGGGAGTACATATAACCTAGTGCCTAAGGAGATAATTTAGAAGTTGAACTTGAAAAGGCTAAAACATCAAAACCCTTATGCAATTACCTATCTACAGAAGGAACACAAGGTTATGCTCAATGAGCAATGTTGGGTGAAATTAAATATAGGAGGTTACCATGAAAAATTCCTATGCAATATGATGTTGATAGATGTATGCCATATTCTATTAGTGAGGACATGGAAATTTGACTTATAAACTATACATGATGGAAGGGAAAGAACTTACATTGTAACAAGGAATGGATGGAGACATTGGTTGATGCCCGTAAAGGACAAAGAAGTTCAAGTTTGGAACAATTTTAGGATATTCTTGGTGGATGGGAGGAAATTATTAGATGGATTATGACATGACAATGTTTGTTTTGCATTTATTCCTAATGCATGCAAAATGAAAGATGCTAGAGGAACCAACACAAGTAATGAGGAGACACTGCAGTAGATTCTAAATTTTCTAACATAATACAAGCACATCATATCAAAAAATATGCTCAAGGGATTTCTATTAATAAGGAGCATAAGTCAACATATGGACCTAGTTCTAGGAGCTATCTTACCAAAAATGGCACTATATAGAATGACATGTAGGAAAATGAAGTGTGAAATAAACAAGTGTAGGAGTAGCTATGAAAAGGGTTGATTAGGGAGAGTTTGAGGCCCATGTGTAGTACCTGTGATACTTGCACCCAAAAATTAAGGCAAGTGGAGGATGTGTATCGATTCTAGGGAAATCAATAAGATCATAGTTAGGTATAGGTTCCCAATGCCAAGGATAGATGACATAATAGACTATCTAAGCAAAGCGAAGTACTTTACCAAGATTGATTTGAAGAGTGGTTACCATTAGATCTAGATAAGAGAAGGGAATGAATGTAAGATATAATTCGAGACTAATGAAGGCCTATATGAGTGGTTGGTTATGGATCTTAGATTGATAAATGTGCCTAGCACATTTATGAGATTAATGAATGAGGTACTAAGTTTGTAATTATCTACTTGAATGATAATCTAATTTTTAGAAAGACTAAAGAACACCTAGAGCATATCAGATTAGTATTATAGAGGTTAAGAAAAGAAAATTTACTAATTAATTTGAAGAAATGTAGCTTTATGAAAGAAGAATTGGTGTATTTGGGATTTGTGATCTTAACTGAATGATTGAAAATAGATCCATAAAATGTTAAAGCCACTGTGGAGTGGCCTACACTAGCAAGTGTGTGAGAGGTGAGATATTTTTATGAATTTAGCAAGTTTTTATAGAAAATTTATCATAAATTTTAGTAGCATTTGTGTACCACTAACTAAGATAATAAGGGGGAACAAGAAGGAATTCCAGTGGACCATTAGAGTATATAGAAGTTTTGAGTTGCTAAAGAAAAAGGTAATAGAACAACTAGTACTAGCCTTGCTGGATTTCAATAGGATATTCTAAGTTGACTGTGACATAAGTGGAAATGCAATTGGGGTGGTACTAAGCTAGGAAGGGAGACCTGTAGCATATTTTGGTTGAAAGTTGAGTGATTCTAGAAGGGGATATTCAATTTATGACCAAGAATTCTATGCCATAGTCTAAACATTGAAGAAATGGATGTATTACCTTTTGCCTAGAGAATTTGTGTTGTACACCAATCATAAAGAAGTAAAATACCTAAATAGCCAAGGAAAGTTGAACCAAAGGCACATGTGGTGGGTGGAATCCATATAGAGTTACATTTTTATGCTAAAACATTGGAGTGAGAAATAAAACAAAGTTGTTGATGCATTAAGTAGAAAATAGAATCTACTAATAAAAATGAGAATAGAAGTAGCTACTTTCAAGGAGCTAAAACATTTGTATGAAGTTGATCCTAATTCTATGGGGGATTTGATGGCATGTAAGAAACTAGTATGCATGGGATTAAGTAAATGGCTAGACTGTTCGATTCAGGATGAGCTCTTATTCAAGGGTAGCCAATTATGTATACCTAGAATGTCTATGAAGGGAAATTTGATTAGGGAAAAACATTGTAGTGGACTGGTAAGATATTTTTGGGAAGATAAAATAGTTGTTGTAGTTAGTGAGAAATATTTTTAGTTCCAATTATACAAGGATGTAAGGAAGTTCATCCAAGGTTGTAGAACTTGCCAAGTTGCCAAAGAACAAATTCAAAATGTGGTATTATTTCAAGCATTACTAGTACCACAGAGGCCTTGGGTGGACATAAGCATGTATTTTGTGTTGGATCTAGGGCATACAACTGAGAGGGGGGGGGGGTGAATCAGTTGTATAAAACTTCTTGTTCTTTCAAACACTTGATTCTTCGTTGTTAGTTAGCAGCATATCAATTAATCATCCATGAAAGCATAATACATAAACACAAGAGCAGATAAACATCAACACATTGAACACCAAGATTTTGACGTGGAAAACCTGGTTAAGGGAAAAACCACGGGGTGATTAACCCAAGAATTATTCTCTATTAGAAGAGTAAAGAAGAATGAATGGCACATGCCAATTAGGGCTCACTACCCGAGCACACTGCTCACAAAGAGGCCCACTGCCTACAAGGAGACACACTGTCTACAAAGTGATAAAAATCACAGTCTTGAACTGGAGAATGACATCTCTACCATGTCCGGATTAGTTCCATTTAAGCCCAAAAACCTCTGCTCTACCTTTCGCACTTCTCTTCGCTATGCCACACTTATCCACACACACCACACCTCGAAATGAACTCACAGACTGTTATTTATACAAGACATCGACTTAGGAACAAACATCTAAGTCGGCAAACAATCATAAGAGTATCCGCAAGATGAATAACACATCCAGTCGGCCACCACAAGAACATTCGCAGGATGAACAACTCATCCGGTCAGCTAAACAGAGCAAGAACTTCATCCGGAAGAATAACTTCAATTCCGGGCTCTACTATCAATGCGGATCAACAACACAACCTCAACATGATCTAGAAAACTTCACAAGCCTACCTGAATGACCAGATACATCCGCACTTCCTTTACTTGCTAGAATCTCTTGTCTTCCTCATCCGAAACTTCAAGAACACAGTCTGTCGCCACTGTAGAAGGTACTTCCAGACCTTCAAATCATACATTATCAATGCGGACCAACAACACAACCTCAACATGATCCAAGAACCTTCACAAGCCTGCTTGAATGACCAGGTACGTCCGCATTTCCTTTACTTACTGAAATCTCTTGTCCTCCTTATCCGGAACTTCAAGAACACAGTCTGTCGCCACTGTCATAATGCAAGAGGTACTTCCGGACCTCCAAATCATACACAACTCAAGATGGCACATCACAAGGACATCCCAAACACTCTTTCCAATCCGTAGATTAGGATTGTACAATTCCGGACCTCACCGGACCTTTCTGTGATCCTCTGTCACCTCTAAGCACTTGCCAGAACCGGTTCCACACAGACAACCATAACTTCTTCAGGTCTTCATGCGGACCTCTGAAAACTTGACTGAAGCATCTCAAGACTCATATCTGCAAACCCTTTAATCCACATCCTCCGGTTCTCAACCTATCCAATATATTTGCCTTCTTCTCATCACTGTTCTTCACTGTTCCTGACTGAGGCTAATTTTCTCAATATCCTCAACACACAGCTCATCCAATCCTTCTTGTCAATGTAATATGAGTATGTTGACATCAATGACAACACTGGTTCACCTCATACTTGCAACAATCTCCCCCTTTGTCATTGATGGCAACATATGATGTGAAAAACCATCAAGACAAGAACTTCTCCTTTCTGTCACAGCTCCCCCTATCAACAACAACTTTTCACATGTCTTCTCTTCCTTTACTGCTCCCCCTTTGATCATTAACCACTTGTTTTTCACATGTCTTCTCTCCCCCTTTGACATCAATGGCAAAGGGCTCATACTTGCAATTCTAATACATCAGAATCATACCAGCTGCTCCCCCTTAGTAGCAGCTCCCCATCATCAATCCGGATCACAAGATATGACTGTGATATCCACCGGACTGATGCACATCAGTGCATCCTAGTTCATCACCGGAGGGGCCATGACCCCTAACTTCTCCCGGAGATATTCAAAAGAGTCCTTGGGAAGAGGTTTTGTAAAGATATCTACAATCTGATCCTTGGAGGGAACATACTCCAATCTGACTTCTTCCTTGTTTACTTGTTCTCTCAAAAAGTGAAACTTGATAGATATGTGCTTAGTCTTAGAATGCAATACCAGATTCTTAGAAATATTAATTGCACTTGAATTATCATAGAAAATTGTGATAGGCTCCTCATATTCAACTTTAATGTCTCTTAGCATCTGCTTCATCCATAAGATTTGAGTGCAACTACCTGCTACTGCAATGTATTTTGTTTCAGTTGTAGACAGAGATATTGCATCTTGTTTCTTGCTTAACCAAGAAACCAATCTCTTCCCCAAAAAGAATGCTCCACCACTAGTGCTCTTCCGGTCATCCACATCTCCTGCCCAATCTGCATCTGTGTAAGTATGAAGAGAGAAATCTGGATCTCTAGGGTACCATAGACCATACTCAACTGTTCCTTTCAAGTACCTAAAAATTCTTTTGATTTCCATAACATGAGATTCTCTAGGATCAGCCTGGAATCTTGCCACAAGACCAACAACCTGCATTATATCTGGTCTAGTTTGAGTGAGATACAACAATCCACCAATCATTGATCTATACTTTGTCTGATCTGCCTTTGGAGAATCATCATCTTTGCTTAACTTACATCTGGTTGCCATAGGAGTGTTCATAGGCTTTGAGTCTTCCATACCAAATTTCCTTAACAATTCTTTCACATATTTGGTCTGAGAAATGAAGATCCCTTCTTTTGTTTGAGTAATTTGCAGACCCAAGAAGAAATTCATTTCACCAAGCATAGACATTTCAAACTCACTTTTCATCTGATTTGCAAAAGTTTTGTACATACTATCTCTTCCTCCAAAAATGATATCATCCACAAACACTTCAACAATCAAAATGTTTTCATGATCAATTTTGAAATATAAGTTACTGTCAGCAGTACCTTTGTTGAATCCAATCTGCACAAGATGCTTATCCAACCTTTCATACCATGCTCTTGGGGCTTGCTTCAATCCATACAAAGCTTTCTTCAACTTGCAGACCATATCATCATTATCAGACAATTGAAATCCATCCGGTTGTTCAATGTAGACTTCTTCTTCCAGATCACCATTTAGGAAGGCAGACTTGACATCCATCTGATATACCTTGAAGTCTTTGAAGGCAGCAAATGCAAGAAGTAATCTGACTGCTTCAATTCTTGCCACCAGAGCAAAAGTCTCTTCAAAGTCAATTCCTTCTATTTGAGAGTAGCCTTTGCAGACCAATCTAGCTTTGTTTCTGATTACTTCACCAGCTTCATTTAGTTTGTTCCGGAAGACCCACTTGGTTCCAATTACATTCCTGTCTCTAGGTCTGGGAACAAGATCCCAAGTATGATTTTTCTCAATTTGCATCAATTCATCTTCCATTGCTTTGGTCCAGTTTTCATCATTGCAGGCTTCATTTATTGTTTTAGGTTCAATCTTTGAAATCAGACAACATTCATCCTGATTTTGAGCAACATTCCTTCTAGTTTGTACACCTTTGCTTTTGTCACCTATGATCTGATCTTCAGAGTGGTTCAGTCTTACATACCTTGGAATTTTGGGAGTATCCTACACTGCTGCTTCTTGATCAGGCTCATTCAAACCTATCTCTTCTTCTTGATTTACTGGATCAGGCTGACTCTGTCTCACCGGAGAGGATTGAGGTCCTTGAACACTGTCTTGGTCATCTTCATCAAACTCATAAAATCTTGAAGGCTTCTCAATTCCTTCATCAACTTTCACATTGGTGCTTTCTATCATCTTCCTCAATCTCTTATTGTAACACCGGTATGCTTTGCTTTGAGTGGAGTAACCCAAGAAAATTCCTTCATCACTTCTAGCATCAAACTTTCCTAGATCTTCATCTCTTTTAATATAACACTTGCTACCAAATACTCTGAAATATTTCACAGTAGGAGTGATGCCAAACCAGAGTTCATAGGGGGTCTTACCGGTGTTGTTTCTGATTTGAACTCGATTGAGAGTGTAGACTGCAGTGCTGATAGCTTCCTTCCAAAACATTTGAGGAACATTTGCTTCCAACATCATTGTCCTGGCAGCTTCCTGGATGGTCCGGTTCTTTCTCTCAACTACTCCATTCTGCTGTGGAGTCCTAGGAGCAGACAACTGTCTCCTTATACCCTGCTTCTCACAAAAGTCAATGAACTCACCAGATGTAAATTCACCACCTCTATCAGACCTTAGACACTTTAGTTTCAATCCGGTTTGATTCTCTACCATAGCTTTGAAGATTTTGAACTTCTCAAATGCTTCTGATTTTTCTTTTAGAAAGGTAACCCACATCATCCGGGAATGATCATCAATTAACAACATGAAATATCTATCACCTTGCAGACTCTTGATTCTTGTCGGACCATAGAGATCAGTATGTACTAATTCCAACAATTCGGTAGAAGACTGATCTTTGCTTTTGAAAGAGACTCTGCTTTGTTTACCTAACTGACATTCTTTGCACACACTATTTGTAGGTTTCATCAATTTTGGAAGATCTCTTACAGCCTGAGTATTGCTTATCTTGATGATGTTATCAAAATTTACATGACACATTCTTCTATGCCATAACCAACTCTGATCAATTTGAACAAACAAACAACTTTTATTTGAACCAACCAGATGAAAGATATTACCTTTTGTCTGAGTACCAGATGCAATTTCAGTTCCAGAGCTTGTAAAGATTCTACATTTTCCATTCTTAAACCGAAGATCATAGCCTTTGTCTACTAACTGACCAACACTGAGAAGATTGTGCTTCAATCCTTCAACATATAGTACATTACCTGTTTTGCTCTTTCCATCAAAGGAAATAGTTCCCCTACCTCTGATTCTGCCAGCAGAATTGTCACCAAACTTTACCATTCCTCCTTCATACCTTTCCAAATTCAAGAACTTATTCTTGTCACCAGTCATATGGTGAGAACATCCACTGTCAATAACCCAATCATCCTTTTCTTCCACTTGAGCAGCCAAAGCTTTTTCAACAACTTTGTGATTGACAGATTCAGAGAGTATTGAATCTTCTTCCTTGATGGCAATAAACACCCACTCATTTTCGGATTTGCTTCCTAGTTCTGATTCATCATCTGTTACTCCTTCATTGTCATCTTCTTCATGAACATAATAGCAATTCTTTTGAAACCTTTGTCTGTTAGTATTAGACCTTGCAGATCTTTCTGGACATCTTGAAGCAAAATGACCAATCTTATTGCAGTTGAAACACTTAAAGGGTAGTTTTCCTTCATACTTACCGGATCCTCTTGGCAGTCTCTTTGCAATGAGGGCTTCAAGTTGAGCTGTTTCTGCTTCTTCTTCTTCCATGTCTCTTCTTGCTTGATCATACCATGACATTTTCCTTGATGAGTTTTCTCCCAGGTCAAATCTCTAGTTGCCTTTCACATAGGCACTGGCTTTGAAAGCAGATTCAGTCTTGGGAGGATCATCTCTAAACTCAGTCATTTCAAATGTAGCTAGTTTGCCAGCTAGTTGTTCTCTTGTGACAGTTGTGTGGGCTCTGAATTCATCAATGGCAGCAACCTTGATTTTGTAGGCAGCAGGAAGGGATCTTAGGATTTTGCAGACAATCTCATTTTCATCTAGAGTTCCACCAGCATTTCTGATTCCACATACCAGCTCATTCACTCTTGGCATAATGGTAGTGATGTTTTCATCATCTCTCATCTTCAATCTTTCAAATTTCCCTTTCAGACTTTGCAACCTTGCACTTTTGACAAACTCATCTCCTTCATACAGAAGTTCCAGTTTAGTCAGGATCTCATATGCAGTTGGTAGGTCAATAACATTTGAGAGATCTGAGTCATTCAATGCGCTTAGAAGAGCTTCCTTGGTCCGCAGATTGTTTTCTGCTTCTGTGATTTCATTCAGAGTTGTCGGGCCACCTTGTGGAGGTACATATGGTTTTGAGACCATAGCCAAGTATGCTTTTCCCATACATTCCAAGTGACACTTCATGCGACCTTTCTAGAGAGTGAAGTTGGTTCCATCGAACTTCGGACTATCCTTCTTGTATGACGACATCCTGGATCTCCTCAAGCGGTTAAGCTCCTTTCAGAGGAACTTAGCTCTGATACCAATTGTTGGATCTAGGGCCTACAACTGAGAGGGGGGGTGAATCAGTTGTATAAAACTTCTTGTTCTTTCAAACACTTGATTCTTCATTGTTAGTTAGCAGCATATCAATTAATCATCCATGAAAGCATAATACATAAACACAAGAGTAGATAAACATCAACACATTGAACACCAAGATTTTGACGTGGAAAACCCGGTTAAGGGAAAAACCACGGGGTGATTAACCCAAGAATTATTCTCTGTTAGAAGAATAAAGAAGAATAAATGGCACATGCCAATTAGGGCTCACTGCCCGAGCACACTGCTCACAAAGAGGCCCACTGCCTACAAGGAGACACACTGTCTACACAGTGATAAAAATCACAGTCTTGAACTAGAGAATGACATCTCTACCATGTCCGGATCAGTTCCATTTAAGCCCAAAAACCTCTGCTCTGCCTTTCGCACTTCTCTTCACTATGCCACACTTATCCACACACACCACACCTCGAAATAAACTCACAGACCGTTATTTATACAAGACATCGACTTAGGAATAAACATCTAAGTCGGCAAACAATCATAAGAGTATCCGCAAGATGAATAACACATCCGGTCGGCCACCACAAGAACATTCGCAGGATGAACAACTCATCTGGTCGGCTAAACAGAGCAAGAACTTCATCCGGAAGAATAACTTCAATTCCGGGCTCTACTATCAATGCGGATCAACAACACAACCTCAACACGATCCAGAAAACTTCACAAGCCTGCCTGAATGACCGGATACATCCGCACTTCCTTTACTTGCTGGAATCTCTTGTCTTCCTCATCCGGAACTTCAAATCATACATTATCAATGCGGACCAACAACACAACCTCAACATGATCCAAGAACCTTCACAAGCATGCCTGAATGACCAGGTACGTCCGCATTTCCTTTACTTACTGAAATCTCTTATCCTCCTTATCTGGAACTTGAAGAACACAGTCTGTCGCCACTGTCATAATGCAAGAGGTACTTTCGGACCTCCAAATCATACACAACTCAAGATGGAACATCACAAGGACATCCCAAACACTCTTTCCAATCCACAGATTAGGATTGTACAATTCCAGACCTCACCGGACCTTTCTGTGATCCTCTGTCACCTCTAAGCACTTGCCAGAACCGGTTCCACACAGACAGCCATAACTTCTTCAGGTCTTCATGCGGACCTCTGAAAACTTGACTGAAGCATCTCAAGACTCATATCTGCAAACCCTTTAATCCGCATCCTCTGGTTCTCAACCTATCCAATATATTTGCCTTCTTCTCATCACTGTTCTTCACTGTTCCTGACTGAGGCTAATTTTCTCAATATCCTCAACACACAGCTCATCCAATCCTTCTTGTCAATGTAATATGAGTATGTTGACATCAATGACAACACTGGTTCACCTCATACTTGCAACATTTTGTTTTACGAATGCCAACAAAACAAAGGGGAATGCTTCATTATTGGTGGTAGTAGATAGGTTTTCTAAGTTGGTGCACTTCATTCCATGTAAGAATAATAATGATGTAGCACACATAATCTATTTTTTAGACAGATTGTAAGATTGCATAGTTTACAAAAGAGTGTCATTTTAAATATGGATACTATGTTTGTAGGACACATTTGGAGGGCATTGTGAAAGAAGATGAAAATATATTAAAGTTTAGCTTGGCATACCATCTGCCAATTGGACAATCAGAAGTTGTAAATAGGAGTTTGGGAAGCCTATTAAGGTGTTTGGTTGGAGAGAAGAAAAGAAATTGGGACTTGCTTCTTGTTAGAACATAACGTTATTAGGGGTTATATCCTTATAATATTTATATAATGTTCTAATATAAGATTATTAAACTGTATATTATAAAGCATATACCATTTAATAATTAATAATCTAACAACTATTAGATTATTACTTATTTACAAATGGTTTCTTTGAATGGGTGTGACTAATACCCTTTAAGGTATTTAACCACCCCTTCTCCTATATTTAAAGAGGCTATCTCTCATTTGAGACGTGTGTGAATTTGGAGTTTTATAGTGAATTAGATAACTACATGCACATGAGGTATTATTGGCCATGTGGAAGTGTGTAGAGGAGTATATCCCCATGTTCAGTCCATTTTTGCAAGACATATGAGCGTGCCTTTTCTATTTTTTAAACCACTTTATAAGGAAATATTTGAGAGATTTTTCATACTAATGTTCTCTATGTGTGGCGTTAAGTTGCAAGGTAAGGTTATCACTTATTTTGATTCTTATCCTTGACTATGTTTATTGATATATTGTCTTTTTTATTAGTCCTATAGATTTATATCTCAACTTTAGTTGGAGTGTATATATATATCATATGATTCAATCATAAAATACTTCCAAATCTTGGTCTATTTAATAGAAGAAAATATTTAGAAAAGTTTACGACTATGTTCTTTAGAGGGTCAAGTAATTCAAATGTTTTAAAACCGTATGAGTCCTTAAATCCTTGAATGTAATGGTCACGATCTTTAATTTTTTATATATAATAGACATAACTCTTCAAGTTATAATCTCTATCATAGTTAAGATGTGCCTACATACTATTAATATGTGACAAAACAATGTTCAAGTTGCTAAATCAATGATCAAGTCGTTGTTTTGTTTTACTAGTTCATTTCATTTATAAAATAGAGACCTTGTCTTTTCCCAATAAGTAGGAAAGCCACAATCCTAAGAATTTTAATATTTAATATAGAAAATTTAGATGCCATAAACTTTTTAACTTTATATTATGTTCAGACACTAGGGAATATCATGACCCTTATAGATTTTTTGAAATATTATATTCATATATTTTGAAACTATCATTTATGTGCTATAAAAGCTGCTTCCTCCTTATAATAAAGGTCGCTTCCTTTAACAAAATCCTTTTAAAATGTAGGTTGATTCATTTAGGAGAGTGGAATGAATGCTAGCAAAGGTTGTGAGTCAGGCTCAACACCTTTAACATTCCCATCAATAGACATAGAAGAGTCTGTTAAAAGAGAAAGACTCTCAGGGGTTACCTCTCTAATAGATTTGAAAGTTAATTGACCTAATCATCAAATGGGTATGCCTTCTCTGGCATGCCAATGGACATTTCAAACCCTGTTTATAATTCCCTTATCATATCTTACCATTTCTGAACCTTTTTAAAAAAATAGTCTGTATTTTGGGTTTGAAGAAAAGGTCAAAGCACAGACACTCTACAGTGCATGAAATGTCATTGATTTCATTCTGTATTGGGCCATTTTTTGAATGCCAAGCTCTGAAAAGGGTTTGGGGAAGGGATGATTTACAGAGCAGGGATGGCGGCATATAATCTTCACAGTGTAATCATGAGATATGTTTGCAGACCCGACATAAAATAGATAAGCTAGAA
Source organism: Cunninghamia lanceolata (assembly GCA_027924645.1). Taxonomy (NCBI): domain Eukaryota; kingdom Viridiplantae; phylum Streptophyta; class Pinopsida; order Cupressales; family Cupressaceae; genus Cunninghamia; species Cunninghamia lanceolata. The sequence continues at coordinate 28,231,926 of BSBN01000261.1, read as the reverse complement.
ATAACGACTTTCTAACAAATACAATGACAAAGCAAATGACATTGCAGAGCAAACATTTGGCAACCAGTGCAAAATTTAAAAAACAAAAACAAAAACACATACTGGCTAGTTTCCTGCTTCAAAAGTGAATGTTTCTGAATTTCTACAGACTCGGCATTGAGTTTGAACCCAAATTGGTGGTGTGTTGGTAGTTCACAGAGGGCCCTCACTGTTAAAAGAAAGTCAAAGATACTGTAAATGGGTCTGCCTCCATTTTTTAATACATAGCCCTTCACTAATGCCCACCATGTCATATTAGACATCTGTCCAGGCATCTCAACAGCTGTCTCTGTAAAACCTAAGGCATGACAGATTAAAACCCTAAATGTGACAGCACATTGGAATGTAGGCAGCTTGATTTTCATACATTGGAATGTAGGCCGCATTAATTCCTCGTTTGATTTTAATGCCTTCTCTTGCCTTGGGGGCTACTCTGACATCCTACAACCTAACTCTTTACAAATAAGAGGTAGAGAAACCTACAATCAGTTAATGTTTGAGCATGTCTCTACTCCAAATTTTGCATTAGAAATTAACCACATCAAAACCTGCTTCCTGATTCGCTCGTTGTGCTCAATTTAATCGCTTGTTAAAGGACTGCCCTCTGCTATAGTTCCATGGCAGGAACTAATAAAGGACTATATATGGGTCGCAAAGAGACTATTATATGGGTTGTGACTTATAAGGAAGAAAGCCTCTTCTTAATGGTAGCCATCCTTAGTATAGTGTGTTGGTGTAACGGTTCTGTAACCCAATCCTCACATAGTGTAATGGTTCTACTATTACTCCCACTACTCCCTCTTTTGGTATCGACCATTGCATGCTATCTCTTCCATGATGAAGTTAATGTCTTTAACATGTTATTGGGTATTGACTATTATTATTCTTTGAGTGGAGTTAATTGTATATAGCTATAGGAACAACAATGTGATGGATAATATACATAATGAGCTGCAATTGTGAATGATTTGATTCTAGTTTTTAATATAGAGAGCTATCCCATACTCAAAGTGGATGTAGCCATTTGGTGAACCACGTTAAAAAACTTTGTTGTTCCCTTGTGCATCGATTCTGTGTTTTGTTATGTATTTGATTTAAACATTCGCTTTTTGTTATGTATTATTCTTTCTTCACTTAACTATTGGTATTAGAGCTTTGGTCAAGAAGCTTGGTGAAGAAGCTCAGTGGTCAAGCTGTTTGGGAATCGTGAAGAGTTTCTAGAAGAATGGACGAAGCAGACAAATGGAAAATTGAAAAGTTTTCAGGACAAAATTTTGGTTTGTGGAAGCTCTAGATTTGTGCTTTGCTTATTCAAAAGGATCTTGCTATTATGCTACAATGGAAGAAATTGGAGATCTTAGATGAAGATTGGAATATCTTAGACCAAAAAGCAGCTGCAACCATCATTCTATCAATGTCCAGCAATGTCATCTTCAACGTTGCTATAGACACAACAACTAAACAAATTTGGGACAATATGTGTGATATGTGCGAAAGGGCTTCAATAACGAATCAAGTTTTCTTGTTGAAGAAACTAGTAAACTTGAAAATGAAAGAAGATAATAGCATGTTGAACCATTTAAATGAATTTAATGTTGTTATCAGTCAATTACTTTCTGTGGATATCAAACTTGAAGAAGAAATGAGAGCCATGTTGCTATTGTGCTCTCTTCCCAATAGCTAGGACATTGTGATAATGACCATAAGCAATTTAGCATCTGGTAAAAGTAGATCCGAAGAAAGGGAGGATAAAAACAAGAAACAATGCTGAGGTATGATGATGTAGCAGCCACACTTCTCAATGAATATATGAGAAGAGGGAAAAATAAAACAAATGGTGATGCCTTGACTAATGTAAGTATTGACAACAAAGGAAGGGATCAAGATAGAGGCAGAAATTATAACCGAAGAAGATAAAAATCTGCCAAAAGATCAAAGTCTAGGGGTAGAAATGGAGAATGTTGGTTTTGTGGCAAAGCAGGTGACACAAAAAAGAATTATTGGAACTACAAAAAAGCACAAGAAAAGGTGAGCAATAATGAAGTAAACATTACATGTGATAAAGATGATGGTGTTTTGGTTTTATCAACGAGTGACACTACTACAGACTCATTGGTGCTCGATTCTGCTGCCTCTTTCCATGCTACTCCATGTCGGGGTGCTTTCACAAATTCTCAAGAAGGTATGTTTGGAAAAAAAATTTCTTGGTGATAATAAAAAATGTGACATAGTAGGAAAAGGTGATGTGGCATTATCTTTGAAAAATGGAAATAAATGGATCTTGAGAGATGTGAGACATGTTCCCACGTTGAAACGGAATCTCATCTCCGTAAGTCATCTTTATGCTCAAGGGTGTGATGTCAAATTTTCCTTAGATAATTGGAAAGTAACAAAGGGTGTATTGGTGCTTGCAAAAGGGTGCAAATTGGGTAGTCTTTATGTGTTAGAATGTCATGGTGAAGTGGGAGCTGTAATGCTGGTTGTGGATAGTGGTTCAAAAATTTGGCATAAGAGGCTTAGACATATGAGCCAAAAGGGACTTGAAGTCATGCTTCAAAGGAATCAACTACCAAGCCTCATATCTGTTGATTTGAATTTATGTGAGCATTGCCTTTATGGCAAACAGACTTGGACCAGCTTCTTGAAGACTGGTCATGACAATAAATCCATACCTGTTAGTTTCAAGATAGACAACTGAGAGGGGGGGTGAATAAGTTGTCTCAAAACTTTCCTTTCATCAACCACTTATATCCTTCTTGTAATTCAGCAGCATAATAATAAATCAATCATGGAAACACAATGTAATAATTCAAGAGCAGAAACACATTAACACATATGACACCAAGATTTTAACATGGAAAACTTGGTTAAGGGACAAAACATGGGGTGACTAACCCAAGATTGTATTCTCTATTAAAAGAATAAAAGGAATGAAATGGCACATGCCAATTAGGGCTCACTGCCTGAGCACACTACTCATAAGAAGCCCACTGCCTACAAGAGACACATTGTCTACAGAATAATAAATATTATATACTTGAACTGAAGAATAGCATCTTCACCATGCCTGAGTCAGTTCCATTAAAGCTCAACACTTCTGCTCTGTCTTTCATTCTTCTCCTCTCTACCACACTCTCATCTTCAACATAGACCTTTGAAATGACTGCACAACTCTTATATATAAAAGACATCGACTTTGGGATAATCATCAAAGTCAGCACAATACATACTTTACTTTATTACAGAGTAGATACACAAATATAACTTGTCTTATTACAAAAGACTTCATACGAATCACCACACAGTCAGCCACACATATCCGGGACTTCAATCTTCTTTGAGGAACACACCATGCTTCATAGAACACCTTCAAGATCATCCACAAGATGTGCAAACCATTCGGTCAGCTAAGATTATGAAGAACTTCATCATTCAGAAGTAAATCTTCAATTACGAGCTCAATCCTTAATGCAGATCACCAACACGAACTGGACACAAGCTAGAGATCCCCACAAGCTTACCTGAATCACCAAAAACATCCATACCACTTCTGTCTACTGAAACAATCCTCATCTTCATCTGGAACCTCAAGAACACATTTTGTCATCATTGTCACATTAAAATGAATGCTTGCGGATCTCCAGACCATAAACCAATTGAGTTTTCAATTCACATTGACTTCCTAAACACTTCATAAAATCTGCAGACCATGATATTGCATTTCCAGATCTTACCGGACCTATTTGTGTTACTCTGTCACCTCTGAACACTTGCCAGAACCGGTTTCACTCAAGTGGCCATAACTTCTTCAAATATTCATGTAGACCTCTCAGATCTTGACTGGATCATCTTTAGACACATATCTACAAACCCTTTGATACACATTCCCTAATCTCCATCTTAGCTATGATCTTTACTTCATAGAGCTTCATTGTCTTCATTGTTGTTCTCTATTTCTGATGGGACTAATTTTCTCAATATCCTCAGCACACAGCTCATCCAATCCTTGACATCAATGCAACAGGAGTTTGTTGACATCAATGACAACATTGGTTAGGCCCATACTTGCAACAATCTCCCCCTTTGTCATTGATGGTAACATATTGTTGATAATTGTTTTTACACATTCATAACAAAAGTTAAAATTCACAAAATGAACCTAACTGTCTTGAAAGATATGAAGAAACCAATGAAGATTACTTATTCCCAAGTTTCTGTATGGTCAGGTCTTGACCTTGTGGATAATTTAGTAGATTAATGTGAAGCTGTAAGATGCAAGGGGACTTACTTGATTTAAGGTGTTTTATGACTCACTGGACTCAAATTATGCAAAATATCACAAATATCAACAATTTCTTCAGTCCTTTGCATAAATTTGTTACTGTATCAAAAAGATTTATATGATTTATATTAACACAAGCTTTTCTTTTCAAATATTATGAAAACTATCAAATATCAACTCAATTGTTCATGTTTCCTTCAAATATTAGACAATCTCCTTTAAATCTCTGCGTTTAAACTAAGTATTTCAAATGTTTGGGAAAAGTTAGAAAAATCTAAATTAAACTTCCTTCTGCTACAGGATCTAAATGCTCTATTATTCACATTGTAGGAAGTACAACAAACTTGATTAAATCCACAGACTAAACCTTTAAATGTAAGCCCTGAGTATTTTCAGGAACATACATTCAAGATTGCAAGCTTTGGAGACATAATATTTCAAATAGAAACAAGAGCCAGAAAACACTCTTAAAGTATACGCAGAATTCTAGAGATATTTGTATTCAAAATAAATAGTCATATATGATTTACAATGTATGAATGACTCCTTGCTTCATTAATCAACTTACAGAAAACTTACAAAACATCTTACAGATACAGTAAGGAAGCTAGATGTTCCATGCATTCCTTATTGTAGACACAGGCGACCTCCTTCTATTCTAAACTAAAATGTTCTTCTACTCAAAATGCTAAGACTAATTACAACTTCTAGCTCTGTTCTACAAATCCTTGTGTTACAAATCCCTGTGTAAGTCATTACAAAGTAAAGGGGCTCAATATATAGATTTGATTATCCCCAATACGGCCACAAAACCCTAGTCAATCAATGGTCTATATATCAAGTGCAACAACAACAGTGGAAAACAAATCCCGCCAAAAAATCTCTGAGCAACTTACCCATACTGAGCGTAAAGATGCCCCTTGGAAACCCTAACAACCATCAAAATATCTTCACCATTAAAATATCTTCTGTTGCTTTGCCCTTTTAATTATGCTTCTTTCCATCTGTATATCTCTTCTCACTGAAATCTTTTACTCCTTTCACTTCTTTTGTGATCCAATCCACCCTTCGTGATGTCATCGCCATTAAGGCTCTGCCTTTATATCTACCTGCATACCTGCCAACAAACATAAAAAATGAATTTTAAAATTCACGCCGCCTTCGTCAATTTACACCTCTTCAGAATGTTAGGTGGGCATTAATACAACAATTAATGTACCAAAAGTTTGGCCTTCTATTGCAGTGTTTACGCTTTCAAACTTTCTTTTACCGTTAGTTTAATTCTGCATACATACCTTTTTCCTTGTATGTTTTCTTGTATGTTTTGTTTGTATGTCTTTTTTGTATCTTTAAACATACAAGCACTTTATGCAAGAAATCAAATTAAAGTTCCCTCCCTTTTCCGCTTTTTCTATACTTTGTATCTTTTGCTTTGTATATCATGCTTTGTAGATTTTCTTGTATGGGCGCATATACAACAACCTTATGCAAACCCCCCTTTACCTTTTATTTCTTTCGACGCTTTTAATTTCTTTGTATCTTAGATTATGTATATCATAAACATACAAGCATTCCAAACATACAAAGACTCTTCTGTATTTAATTCTCTTTTCGCATCTGTGTTGTATCTTTATCTTGTATTTTTCGCTTTGCATATCGGCTTGTATATCGAAGATATACATTGTAATTATACAAACCTGATATGCAAACGATGGGGTCCACATTACTTTCCCCTTTGTATCTCTGTGATGCATATAACACTTGTATCAAACCCTTAGATACAAGTCCGGATACATACAAACTCTTTTGTGTGTCCTATCGGATTTCAACCTTCATAAACCATAGTTTACTCATTTTTTGGCTCCACGACATGTATATAAAGTATGATGCATCTCTTAAAATACGTTAAGTAGTGATGCATCATTTTAACCAAATTTTGATCTTTTTTGAGTTCTGCAATGTATGTATATTGAACTGCATAACTCGAAACATACATACAAAGAATGAAACATACAACAATAAAACGCTATTTCATGATCCTTTCGGTTCTGCGACATGTATATAGCTTTGCATATCCATTTTGTATGTTTTCCTTTTGCCAAACATATAAACATAAAATACATGCAATGGATTCAACCGATTATGCATTTAAACTTTGAAATCCATCGGGTCCAACTTGTATGTATAGATAGAACATTAACAAAATGTATACAAGTACACGAATGTAACAAAACTGATAGTTCGTTTTGTGACTTATACAACGACTCGATATACAAACAACTTTGTATATGAGAGACTTTGTATACAAACGACTTTGTATATACAAACAACTTTGTATATGCAACATACAAACCCTTTTATTGTACATTTTATCAAAAACATACATATCTTGCAAAATATTGTGAATTTTAACATGGTTCAAAAAGCAACCCTCACTCGTTTTTGACAAGGAATTCACCCATATTTAGCTCTGGTACTTAATGCTTATTTTTCCTTATTTTCAACAAGGTTTGTAACTTTCACTTCCTTTTCCCTTTTACCACCCAACAGACCCACACACAAAAGAAAAAGCCACAGCCATAGCAAGGGTCCTCATTTTGCTAAGGAGTAAAATGGGGCGTGTTGTGAGCATCACAACAACTAGCAACCAAACAAAACAATCAAATTAAAACCATTAAAGAAAACTAAATGAAATAAATTCATAACTTCCAACTATCTTTCCTGCAAATCATTATCTAACTTGAGACCTAATGTATTCAATAAGGTGCATGAATCTTCCCTTCAGTTTAAGTGGTTGCACGTGATTAATAATCCTCATCTTGAAAATCAGTTGAACAAACTAGTGACTGATATAAGACTACATAGTTGATGTCATTCCCTCATAGCCAACCGGCTAAAGCCTTGCTACCAGCAGATGTCCATAGCCTCGACAAGGTTATCGTTACAATTCTCCTAAGTAGAGCCCCACTACCAGCAAGTGTCTATAGCCCCAGTAGAGTTACTTAGATGGCTTAATTTGGATTTTTAGTAAAATCCATTTTATTTATTTATTTATTTTATATTTTGTATTTGATAGAGATTTGATAAGATATTACAGTTGTAACTTCATGGTGCAAGGAATGATCACTTGCTTAAACTAAGCTGAGAATTGTAATGGTAGCAAGGGTGACCTCTGATTTTTCACCTAATATCTACACTGGTAAGTTCAACAAATCCAAGGATTTTAGGTGTGTCATTGTGAGAAACTTACCTTGAATACTCAACCCACAGGTATTGAATATGAAATTTCACAAGTCAAACAACTTTCTACATTCATGACAGTCACAACAAGTTATGCATAAATTTCAAATAATTAACCTGAATGTTCCAAATTTTCTATTGTTTTCAGTGGTTGTTAGTCTACTCCTACATGCTCTAAATGAAAACAAACATCCCTGCTAAGACAACACAACACACAAACAAACACAACAAAACAAAAAACAAAAAGAACAAAACAAAAACAACACCAAACAAAAGAGAACAAAAAAAAAACAAAAACAACCCAAAATTGTACATTATTTATATTATGATACACAGAGACTAACTGCCCTCACCTCAAGCCTGAAAGTAATATTTCAAGTGTTGGCCATTAACTGGTAATGGCACATCTTCCCCAGTCAAGGTCTTGAGCCTAAAAGTATTGTTTCCAATTATTTTTGCGACTTGTAATGGACCTAACCATAATTTGTCAAATTTTCCATGATTTCCTTCTTTTTAGGTGCTTTATCCTAGCACAACACTAAGTCTGATATTCTAAATGTTTTGACTCTTGCTCTTTTATCAAACCATCTTTTGACTACTGCTTGATGTTTGGCAAATTTGTTAATGGCTTGACCTCTTTTCTCATCTAATTGTAACATTTGTATTATTCTAGCCTCTCTATGATCATCAAAGCCTAAATATTCATTAGCAAAATTCTAAACTCGTATTCTTAGATTTACTGGAAGTATGGGATCGGTCCCATAAACTAAGTGATAAGGTGCATTGCCTAAGGCTGACTTAACCTTAGTCCTATCTACCCACAACGCATATTTCAACAATGTGTTCCACTCTCTAGGATTCTTTTCAGTTAGCTTCTTGATTATATCCAATAAAATTTTGTTTGTAGACTCAGTTAATTCATTCCCCTGAGGATAATAGTTTGAAGAAAACTTTAAAACTATCCCATACTCAAATGCCCATTTGGAAAATTTCAAAGAAGAAAATGTAGGGCCATTATCACATACCAGCGAATAGGGAGTTCCAAACCTGGTTATGATGTTTTCTTCAAGGAAGTTGATAGCTACCTTAGTAGTAGAGAACTTGCAACATATGGCTTTAGTCCACCTTGTACAGCAGTTGGTTATAGTCAGTATAAACTTATGTCATGCAGATGACAGAGGATTTATGACCCCAATGAAATCTAAGCCCCATTCTGCAAATGGTCTAGACTTAATCACTGGTTGTAATGGATTAGCCTGATTCCTTCCCTTGTCTGTTGTAGTTTGACAAGTGTGACAACTTTGAATGTGACTCTCACTATCTTTGAACATTATAGGCCAGTAGTACCCTGCTCTCAATATCTTATGCGTTGTAGCTAAATGAGAACCATGAACAGTTCCATATTTGTCATGTAATTTTGACAACACCTTATCTGCTTCAACTCTGTTTAAACATCTTAAATATATCCCTTCATGGTTCTTCTTGAATAGAAGACCTCCTTGTACCATGTACTTCTGTGCTTTAATCTTTAAATCTCTCCTTTGAGAAGATTTCATCTTATTTGGATATTTGCCTAATATTAGAAAAGTGTTCAAATTATCATACCACCCTGATGCATCACTGGAATTCGACACATACTATTGTTTCACCAAATTTGGATCTGTGTTTACTATGGTTTGTACTAATGCTTGTCCTCTAACCAACCTCATTGGACTAATTTCCATATCAAACTCTTGTAATGTTGTAATCCATTTGTCTCTTTTCTCTCCAGGCTCATTCTACATCAGCAACATCTTCACGGCTACATCTGGTACTGTGGCTTTAACCTGACTAAGTAAGATATAATGTTTGAACTTTTTCACTACTCTTACTAATGCAAACGCCTGTCTTTCTGTATCAAGATATTTCAGCTCTGCATCCTTCAGCGGTGCACTCATGAAGGCTATGGGTTTTTCTTCATTGTCTTCTCCCTTTTGTGTCAAAGTAGCTACAACTGAATGTGAAGATGCAAAAGAATAAATGTGAAATCGCTTTGTATAATCTGGACTTGTCAACACAGGAGCATCAGAAATGGCTTCCTTAATAACTTCAAATGCAACTTTAGCTACTAGTGTCCATTCTATCTTTGCATCCTTCTTCAGCACAGCGTTCAATGGTTGCACAATTTCTGCAAACCCTATAATAAACTTCCTAACAAAATTAATCTTAACAAAAAATGACTTTAGTTCTTTCTTACTGTTTGGTAATTGCAATTTCTTTATTCCTTCTATTCTATCAGGATTAATAGATATCCCATTTTTAGAAATGACATGTCCTAATAATTTTCCTTTAGTTACGCCAAATTAACATTTCTTTGGGTTAAGGGAAATCTCGTATCTTTCACATCTTTTAAGTACTCTCGTCAGATCTTCAGCATGAGTGGATGCATCTTTAGAGTAAATAGTTAAATCATCCATATAAATAACAATGCACTTACCTAACAATCCATGGAATGCAGTGTCCATGGCTCGCTGAAAAGTGGCACCTGCATTGATTAGACCAAAAGGCATTCTTCTGTATGCATAATTTCCCCATTTGCAAGTAAAATTGGTCTTTAGCCTATCTTCCTTATCAACTAAGACCTGGTTATATCTTGAGAATCCATCTAAGAAAGACATCATTTTAGCCCCATTCACTGCTTGCAATACTTCATCTATTGGAGGTAGGGGATAGTTATCTTTTTCAGATGCCTTATTCAAATCTCTAAAATCTACACATAACCTAATGTTTCCACTTTTCTTTCTCACCTGTACTAAATTAGCTACCCAGGTTGAATGTCTGATTGGAAAGATTATTCTGGCAGACAGCAATTTTTTCACTTCTTCAAAGATTAAAGGCTCTAAAATGGCATTCACAGGCCTTTATTTCTGCCTAAATGGTTTAACATCTGGTTTCAAGGGTATCACATGAGTTATCATGGACATATCATATGTCTTCAAAACTTCATATGTCCATGCCATGACATGTTTGTACTCTTTCAGAACATCCACAATTTCTTTTCTCAATTCTTCAGAGCAAGCCTTTCCAATCAGTACATTCTGTGGACTCTGCTCTGTTCCAAGGTTATATGGATCACACTTACCTCCCTCAGTTTTGGGAAAATCTTTCTGTCTTACTACCCCATCAAAGTTAAAAATCTGTTCTAACTCAATTACCCCCTTAGGTAAGAAATTACTTTTCAAGTTGATTATGTCTTCTTCATCCCAAGACACATCAGGCCTTCCTTGTTCATCAATAATTTGAGCTTCAAATACCTCATTACAAGTTAGAAAATCTACAATTTGTTGATCCCCTTCAAACACCTGGAAATGAGTAACATTATCTGGTATACTAGGAACATTTACTAATTCAACAGCAAATCATTTTAAACCTGACAATGTTAAGGGTTCTAAAGTGTTATCACAACTACTAATGCATCTGGTCTATGGTTCAATTGTCTAGGGATATGCTCTATGTTGAAAGCATCAAATGAATCTATTAAATCCCACAATCTGTGCCTATAACAAACCATCTTTTTGTAGTTTCATGCATAAAATTCCTTACTTGCCTGACCACTAACTCAGAATCTGAAAATACCCTGATCATTTTTACCTTTTTCTTGATAGCCATAACAAGTCCATAAATCAAAGCTTCATATTCTACAACATTGTTAGTACAAGAAAATTGTAACCTATATGCTACTAAATATGACTTACCATGATGATCTATAAGCTCCACACCTACACTTGCACCCTGTTTAGATTTAGATCCATCACATTTCAGTGTCCACATGCCATCTTTATTCTTTTGACCCTTTACTTTGGCATGTTTTGCCTTTTCTATCACATGTGAGGTGCTATCTTGTTCATTCCTAGGCAATTCATTTTGACCTACATGCATATTTATACTTTCAGTTTGTAAATCAGAATGACAAATACTCTTGTCCTTTGTTTCTTCTTTTAAATTTGGGATCAACACATCTATGTTATTTTGAAAGTAGTTCTCTGCTTGATTAGGATTAACCTTTCCTTCTTGCAGTCCTACTCCCTTTGTGCATTTTATGTATTGATATTCTATAATATCTTTGCACATTCCATAATTCTCTTTCGAATGTGGCTTATGATGGACTCTACACATGTTTTTATACAATTTGCATTGAACTAGAATATTTTGTTCCATGCACCTTTCCATTTCCTGTCTAATGACCTAACCAAAACTGTTTATTACATTGCTTTCTTCATCAAAATAATTTCCATCAGACTCAATGAATAATATTGTTTCCTTACTGACATGTTTTTCTCTAAAATTTAACATCAGGATTTCTTCAACTTGTACCCATTTGTTAGTAACTCTATAAACACTAGGTTCAACAGAAGCATACAATATCTCATTAGTCCTATTGTATTATGTAATCATGTGTTTCATCATGGATTCTGCTTCTATCCTGATCTGATTTGTAACACCTCTCCAAAGGTAACCACATATGTGAAAAATTAGTGGCCATATATCCATTCAATATTTTGGACTAGTCTCTTTTCAACAACATCCCATAATTCATAGGTATATCTACTATCTGAATGTCAATAAAATGACTTACCCTAGGATCTAAGGCTAATTGCATTTGAATATGCATCAGTTCTCCTATCACATTAACCTCAATTTTATCTAATTGTGTAACAACCTTAGCAGATTTAGTAGGAGTCAGGCCTAAAGTTTTGCATATTCCTAAAGGCATTATATTAGTTGATGCACAAGAATCTACCATGCAATTATGTATGTTCTTTCCACACATCCTAATAGTTAACAAGAAAGGAGGGGCCTCCATCTTATCTGCATACATCACCACATTCGTGTTGGAAGGCTGTTCAGTTTTCCTACTCTTTTCTTTGGGCTGTGGATCTCTATTAGGAACATTCACATCAGCAGAAACCTCACTTGTCATAGATGTATCCAAGGATTTTATGAAAGCATTTCTGACTCCTGGACTTTTCAATAATTTAGATAAAGGTATACTATCCTTGAGTTTCTTTCTCTTCTGACAAGTAACTCATCAACCTCATTGTTTCTATTGTCTCTGTTTTACTTGTTTGGACCTTTTGTGCTATTGTTCCATTATTTGCATGATGATTAGCCTTCAGTATAGCAGGATTATTACTAGCATTCTGATCTGGGGGAGTATTGAAATTGTTAGGAGGAGTGGAAGTAGTGAAAGGACCTCTTGGCCTAGTGTTATTTCTCAAATTGTAGGTGTGATTTTTGTTTGATTGTTGAAAAGCCTGTACCTCTTCTATTTCATATAACACTTCATTTTTAGTTTCAAAAGGAAACTGAAATGCATTTAGTACTAAGGCCGATTCAGGATATAGGTTCTTAGAAAAAACAAGGTTCATCCTCTAACAATTGATCCTCTTCTTCTCCAGTTGCTAAGGTAAAAGTCTCTAAGACTAAAGCAGTCTCATATCCTGAGGGCACTACTTCATTACCTTTGGGAATGAGAAACTTAGAAATGGGAGCTTGCACATCTACATTGAAAATACTGGCTGATAAATGGAACTGAGGGCAATCTAGTTCAACATGGGTACTGGTATTATGAAATCTGCACCAATTCTTCAATGCTATATTAGCCATTTGAATTCTAGTTGTTTGTTTTGTATCCTGATTATCTAAATTCTCAAATGGAAAAGCTTGAGTGCTATTATTTGGCCTTGTGTTCCATGTCTTAGGTGGCCTTGGCTGATTTTGATTCCTATTGTTCTTATCCCAAGCCTTATTATCTACCACAGGTCTTCTATTTTGCATTGGTTGTCCTAGATTATGATTTTAATTCTGATTGTAATTTTAGTCTTGATTTGAACTTTGACCCTGGTTATAATTCTGATTATGATTCTGGTTATGGTTTGGGTTGTAGTTCTGACTATAGCTTTAATTATGTTTTTGACTGTATCCATGGTTGTTTCTACCATAGAAATTTTCATTTCTCAGTTGTGTCATTTTAGTAGTCAATCTTCTCAAGTGTGTAGTAATTTCTTTGATTTCTTCTCTTTCCTCTTGTGCCTTTGCCACAAATGTATCCTGAGGAGGTTGGAAGAAAGATTGACCATTTCTTTAATTATTATTGGCAGTGTTACCAGTATAAGGGAATATGGCCTGGATTAGGGTAGGATTATACACAGGTGTGTATGTAGGAACTAGATTCAATAATGGAGTGTTATGTGTAGGGACTCCATTCCAAGGTTGTGTTTGATTTTGTATCCCAAGATTTCCTCCATTAAGAAATGGATTATAAGTTGTTTTCCTCATCTCCTGGTTTACTGAGGCTGCCTCCTTATAAGCCTTGGATATTGTATCTATGTCAACTTTTCTTTTAACAAACATAGCGGTTAGTGGATCTAAGGCAACATAATACATGGCTAATAGTGTAGCTGCATTTACTGTGTAAGGAGCTACCAACCTAGAATAGGCCTTTTGAAACCTGTCATTAAAATTATCAATCAGCTCTCCTTCACCTCTCTTTATTGCAGCCAATTTATGATATAAGGTTGAAGGATCTATTGGACTTGTAAATCTAGACAAAAATGTTTCTTCCATAAGTGCCCAAGAAGAAATGTAACCGTTAGGAAAGTTAACATACCAGTTAGAAGCCTTCTCATTGAAGGTGTAAGGAAACAACCTACACACAACATCCTGATATTCTAACCTGGCCCTAAAGTACGCTTCCTTAAATATCCTAATGTGATCTTCTGGATCCTGATGCAACTGGTATTTAGGACATATCTTTCTAGGATTCTTTGGCATCTCATGATAATCAGGGAATGTTATGGGAGAATTAACATTAAAGTAAGCCATTGCAAGTACTTGTGCTTGACCTTGACCTTGGGGAATACCTGGATTTCTTGGTGGACTTAGATTTCTGGGAGGACTGGGACCTCTAGGAGGACTATGACCTCTAGGAGGACCTGAACCAAGATTTCAAGATCTAAATGAAGAACTATCAGGACTCACAATGTTATGGATACTAAAAGGTGATCCAGGAGGTGTTCTAGATGAACTGCCTGCATGTGATATTCTAGGATTCCAAATCAAAGGACCTTTACTTTGCCTTTTATTAGGTAATTGCATGAATGTATCTTCTAAACTGGATCTAGACCTAGTCACTCTATTATTGTTATGAGCCAGTTTTACTTAGAACAAACCCTAACTCCAATTAGGCCCTCCTAGTGCCAAAAACTGTTGATGATTATTTTTACACATTCATAACAAAAGTTAAAATTCACAAAATGAACCTAACTGTCTTGAAAGATATGAAGAAATTAATGAAGATTACTTAATCCCAAGTTTCTGTATGGTCAGGTCTTGCCCTTGTGGATAATTCAGTAGGTTAATGTGAAGCTATAATATGCAAGGGGCCTGACTTGATTTAAGGTGTTTTATGACTCACTAGACTCAAATTATGCAAAATATCACAAATATCAACATTTTCTTCATTCCTTTGCATAAATTGGTTATTGTATCACAAATCTTTATATGATTTATATTAACACAAGCTTTTCTTTTCAAATATTATGCAAACTACCAAATATCAACTTAGTTGTTCATGTTTCCTTCAAATATCAGACAATCTCCTTTAAATCTCTGCGTTTAAGCTAAGTATTTCAAATGTTTGGCAAAAGTTAGAGAAATCTAAATTAAACTTCCTTCTACTACAGGATCTAAATGCTCTGTTATTTACATTGTAAGCAGTACAAAAAACTTGATTAAATCCACATACTAAACCTTTAAATGTAAGCCCTGAGTATTTTCACGAACATACATTCAAGATTGCAAGCTTTGGAGAGATAATATTTCAAATACAAACAAGAGCCAGAAAACACTCTTAAAGTAGACATAGAATTCTAGAGATATTTGTATTCAAAATAAATAGTCATATATGATTTACAATGTATGAATGACTCCTTGCTTCATTAATCAACTTACAGAAAACTTACAAAACGTCTTTCAGATACAGTAAGGAAGCTAGATGTTCCACACATTCCTTATTACAGACACAAGCGACCTCCTTATATTCTAAACTAAAATGTTCTTCTACTCAAAATGCTAAGACTAATTACAACTTCTAGCTCGGTTCTACAAATCCCTATGTTAGAAATCTCTGTGTAAGTCATTACAAAGTAAAGGGGCTCAATATATAGATTTGATTATCCCAAATACGGCCACAAAACCCTAGTCAATCAACGGTCTATATCACAAGTGCAACAACAATGGTGGGAAATAAATCCCACCAAAAAATCTCTAGGAAACATACCCATATCGAGCGTAAAGATGCCCTTGGAAACTCTAACAACCATCAAAATATCTTCACCATTAAAATATCTTCTGTTGCTTTGCCCTTTTAATTATGCTTCTTTCCATCTGCCTATCTCTTCTTACCAAAATCTTTTACTCCTTTTGCTTCTTTTGCGATCCAATCCGCCCTTTGTGATGTCATCACCATTAAAGCTCCGCCTTTATATCTACCTGCATACCTGCCAATAGACATAAAAAATGGATTTTAAAATTCACACCGCCTTCATCAATTTACACCTCTTCAGAATGTTAGATGGGCATTAATTACAGCAATTAATGCGCCAAAAGTTCAGCCTTCTATTGCAGTGTTTACGCTTTCAAAGTTTCTTTTACCGTTAATTTAATTCTACATACATACCTTTTTCCTTGCATGTTTTCTTGTATATTTTGTTTTTATGTCTTCTTTGTATCTTTAAACATACAAGTACTTTATGCAAGAAATCAAACTAAAGTTCCCTCCCTTTTCTGCTTTTTCCATACTTTGTATCTTTTGCTTTGTATATCCCACTTTGTAGATTTTCTTATATGAGCACATATACAACAACCTTATGCAAGCCTCCCTTTACCTTTTATTTATTTTGATGCTTTTAATTTCTTTGTATCTCAGATTATGGATATCATAAACATACAAGCATTCCAAACATACAAAGACTCTTCTATATTTAATTCTCTTTTTGCATTCGTGTTGTATCTTTAACTTGTATTTTTCACTTTGCATATCAGCTTGTATATCAAAGATATAAATTGTAATTATACAAACCCGATATACAAACAGTGGGGTCCACATTACTTTCCCCCTTGTATTTCTATGATGCGTATAACACTTGTATCAAACCCTTAGATACAAGTTTGGATACATACAAACTCCTTTGTGTGTCCTATCGGATTTCAACCTTCATAAGCCACAATTTACTCATTTTTTGGCTCCGCAACATGTATATAAAGCGCGATGCATCTCTTAATATATGTTAAGTAGTGAAGCATCATTTTAACTAAATTTTAATCTTTTTTGAGTTCCACAATGTACGTATATTGAAATGCATAACTCGAAACATACATACAAAGAACAAAACATACAACAATAAAACCCTATTTGATGATCCTTTCGGTTCCGTGACATGTATATAGCTTTGCATATCCACTTTGTATGTTTTCCTTTTGCCAAACATACAAACATAAAATACATCTGACGGATTCAATCGATTATACATTTAAACATTGAAATCCGTCGGGTCCGACTTGTATGTATAGATAGAACGTTAACAAAATGTATACAAGTACACGAATGTAACAAAACCAATAGTTCCTTTTGTGACTTATACAACATCTTGATATACAAACAAATACGAGCAACTTTGTATACAAACAGGTTTGTATAGCTTTGTATATACAAACAACTTTGTATATGCAACATACAAACCCTTTTATTGTACATTTTACCAAAAACATACATATCTTGCAAAATATTGTTAATTTTAACATGGTTCAAAAAGCAACCCTCACTCATTTTTGACAAGGAATTCACCCATATTCAGCTCTAGTACTTAATGCTTATTTTTCTTTATTTTAACAAGGTTTGTAACTTTCACTTCCTTTTCCCTTTTACGAACCAATAGACCCACACACAAAATCAAAAGCCACAGCCATAGTAGGGGTCCTCATTTTGCTAAGGAGTAAAATGGGATGTGTTGTGAGCATCACAACACATATGATCTGACAAAATATTTTAACCATCAAGACAAGAACTTTTCCTCACTGACTGGCATAGCTCCCCCTATCAACCAACAATCATTCATATGTCTTCTCTTTCTTTATTGCTCCCCCTTTGATTAGCACCCACTTTTGTTTTTAACATGTCTTCTCTCCCCCTTTGACATCAATGGAAAAGGGCACATACTTGCATCAAAATCATATAGACTACTCCCCTTGAGTAGCAGCTTCCTATCATCAATTTGGATCACAAGATATGACTGTGAGATTCACCGAACTGATGCACAACAGTGCACCTTAATTGAGAACCAAAGGGGTAATAATCCCTAACTTCTCCCCGAGATACTCAAAAGAGTCCTTAGGTAGAGGTTTAGTAAAGATATCTGGAATCTGATCCTTAGAGGGTACAAACTTCAATCTAATTTCATTTTTGTTCACTTGCTCTCTCAAAAAGTGAAACTTGATGGATATATGTTTTGTCTTTGAATGCAACACCAAATTTTTTGAAATATTTATTGCACTTAAGTTATCACAGAAGATTGTGATAGGTTTCTCATATTCTACTCTAATGTCTCTTAGCATTTGCTTCATTCACAATACTTGAGTGCAACTACTCGCTACTGCAAAATATTCTTCTTCTCTAGTGGATAGAGATATTGCCTCTTGTTTCTTGCTCAGCCAAGAAACCAATCTGTTTCCCAAAAAGAATGCACTACCACTGGTACTCTTCCGGTCATCCACATCTAATGCCCAATCCGCATCTGTATAAGCATGAAGAGAGAAATCATGATCCCTAGGATACCATAAGCCATACTCAATTGTTCCTTTAAATATTTGAGAATCCTCTTGACTGCCATGACATGAGATTCTCTAGGATCAGCTTGGAATCTGGCAACAAGACCAACAACATTCATAATGTCAAGTCTGGTTTGACTAAGATGCAACAGACCTCCAATTATTGAGTTGTACTTTTTCTGATCAGCCTTAGAAGAATCATCATCTTTGCTCAGTTTGCATCCGGTTGACATGGGAGTATTCATTGGTTTTGAGTCTTCCATCCCAAATTTCATCAACAATTCTTTCACATACTTGGTTTGAGAAATAAAGATTCCTTTCTTTGTTTGATTGATTTGAAGACCCAAGAAGAAATTCATTTACCCAAACATAGACATCTCAAATTCACTTTTCATTTGATTTGCAAAAGTCTTGCACATACTATCTCTTCCTCCAAAAATGATATCATCAACAAACACTTCAACAATTAAGATATTTTCATGATCAATTTTGAAGTACAAGTTACTGTCAGTAGTACCTTTGTTGAAACCAATCTTCAAAAGATGTGTATCTAGTCTTTCATACCAAGTTCTTGGGGCTTGGTTGAGTCCGTACAGAGCCTTTTTTTAACTTGGAGACCATATCACCCTGAGCAGATAATTGAAATCCATCCAGTTGTTCAATGTATACCTCTTCTTCCAAGTCACCATTTAGGAAGGCAGACTTGACATCCATTTGATATACTTTGAAATTGTTGAAGGCAGCAAAGGCAAGAAATAATCTAATTGCTTCAATCCTTTCCATTGGAGCAAAGGTTTCTTCAAAATCAACTCCTTCAACTTGAGAATAACCCTTGCAGACTAATCTGGCTTTATTTCTGACTACTTCACCATCCTCATTCAGTTTGTTCCAGAAGACCCATTTGGTTCCAATCACATTTTTGT
Source organism: Cunninghamia lanceolata (assembly GCA_027924645.1). NCBI lineage: Eukaryota > Viridiplantae > Streptophyta > Pinopsida > Cupressales > Cupressaceae > Cunninghamia > Cunninghamia lanceolata. Next base: position 28,212,576 of record BSBN01000261.1, on the reverse strand, counting down.
TTCTAGGTCTAGGAACAAGATCCCAAGAGTGATTTTTCTCAATCTGCATCAACTCCTCCTCCATTGTTTAGTCTATCTTTCATCATTGCATGCCTCACTTACAAGTTTTGGTTCAATCTTTGAGATCAAACAATACTTCTCTAATTCTTGAGCAATCCTTCTTCTTGTTTGAACACCTTTTCTTTTATCTCATATGATCTGGTCTTTAGAATGATTCAATCTTACATACCTGGGAGTTTTGGGAACTTCTTGCACTTCTATTTCTTAGATATGATCATTCAAACTTGTCTCTTCTTCCTGAATTTCAGGATTCTTTGGATCAGTTTGGTTCTAATTTTTAGAAGAGGCTTGAACTAGAACATCATTTTGATCTTCTTCATATTCATAAAACCTTGAGGGTTTTTCAATCCCTTCATCAACCTTCACATTTGTATTTTCTACAATCTTTCTCTATCTCTTGTTATAACACCAGTATGCTTTTCTTTGAGTAGAATAACCCAAGAATATTCCTTCATCACTTCTAGCATTAAATTTACCAAGGTCTTCATCTCTTTTAATGTAACATTTACTACCAAAGACTCTAAAATACTTCACAGTAGGAGTGATGCCAAACCAGAGTTCATAGGGAGTCTTACCAGTATTACTTCTGATTTGTACTCTATTGAGAGTATAGATAGCAGTGCTTACAACTTCTCTCTAGTAGATCTGAGGAACATTTTCTTCCATCATCATGGTTCTAGATGCTTCCTGGATGGTCCAGTTCTTTCTCTCCACTATTCCATTATGCTGTGGAGTCCTTGGAGCAGATAACTATCTTTTTATCCCATGTTTCTCATAGAATTCTATGAACTCTCTGGATGTGAATTCTCCACCTCTATCAGACCTGAGACATTTTATGTTTAATCTAGTTTCATTCTCCACCATAGCCTTGAATATTTTGAATTTCTCAAGGGCCTCAGATTTTTTTTTCAGAAAAGTCACCCACATCATCCGAGAGTGGTCATCAATTAATAACATGAAGTATCTATCAACTTGCAAACTCTTGATTCTTACTAGTCCACATAGATCAGTATGTACTAAGTCCAACAATCTGGTAGAGGATTGTTCCTTACTTTTGAATGTGACTCTATTCTACTTACCCAACTAGCATTCTTTGCACAAACTACTAGTAGGTTTCACTAGTCTTGGAAGATCTCTTACAGCCTGAGTGTTGATTATCTTGATGATATTAGCAAAATTCACATGACACATTCTCCTATGCCACAACCAACTCTGATCAAGTTGAACAAATAAACAATTTTTGTCAGTACCAACCAAGTGGAAGATGTTACCTTTTGTTTGAGTACCGGATGCAATCTCTGTTCCAGAACTTTCAAAGATCCTACATTTTCCATTTTTAAATCAGAGATCATAGCCTTTGTCCACCAACTGTCCAACACTAAGAAGATTGTGCTTCAGAACTTCAACATACAGTACATCACTGGTTTTGTTCTTTCCATCAAAAGAAATAGTTCCTCTACCTTTGATTCTACTAGCAAAATTATCACCAAATTTTACAACTCCTCCTTCATATCTCTCCAAATCTATGAACTTGTTTTTGTCACCAATCATATGGTGAGAGCATCCACTATCAATGACCCAATCATCATTTTCTTCAACTTGGGTAGCCAAAGCTCTTTCTATCATTTTATGATTGACAGATTCAGAGGGCATTGGATCTTCTTCCTTGATGGCGATGAACACCCAGTCACTTCCATATTTGTTTCTAGTCTCTGATTCATCATCTATTACTCCTTCATCATCATTTTCATGAACATAGTAACATTTCTTTTGGAATCTTGATTTGTTTGGATTTTCCCTTGAAAATCTTTCCGGACACTTTGAGGCAAAATGACCAATCTTGTTGCAGTTGAAACATTTGAAGGGTAATTTTACTGAACATACTTACCAGATACTCTTGGTAGTCTTTTTACAATAAGGGCTTCAAGTTGACTAGCTTCTGCTTCATCTTATTCAAGATCTTTTCTTTCTTTTTCATACCATGTTAGTTTCTTTGAGGAATTCTCTCCTGGATCAAACTTGTGTTTGCCTTTTATAGAGGCACTAGCTTTGAATGCAGACTCAGTCTTGGAGGGTGCATCTTCAAACTTGGCCAATTCAACTACAGCTAATTTTCCAACCAATTGATCTCTTGTGATGTTTGAGAAAGATCTGAATTCTTCAATAGCAACAACCTTCTATTTGTAAGCAGGAGGGAGTGATCTGAGGACTTTGGCAACAATCTCATCTTCATCCAAGATTCCACCATCATACCTAATGCCACATACAAGTTCATTTACTTTTGGCATAAATGTAGTCATATTCTCATCTCCATTCAACTTTAGGTTTTCAAATTTTCCTTTCAGACTATGTAGCTTGGCACATTTAACATATTTGTCTCCTTCATGTAGAAGTTGCAACTTTTCCCAAATCTCATATGCAGTTTTTAGATCTATAACATTTGTCAGCTCTGAATCAGATTAGGCACTTAATAAAGCTTCTTTGGCCTGAAGATTATCTTCAGCATCTTTGATTTCATCTACAGTTGTCAAACCATTCTTTGGAGGAACATACTTCTTTGAAGTTATGGTCAAGTATTGCATTCCCATACATTGTAAGTGACATTCCATGCGGCTTTTCCAAGGAGCGTAATTGGTTCCATCAAACTTTAGACTATCCTTCTTGTAGGAAGACATCCTGGATCTCCTCAAGCAGTTAAGCTCTTTTAGAGGACCTTGGCTCTGATACCAATTGTTAGTTTCAAGACAAACAAATGAGAGGGGGGGTGAATCAGTTGACTCAAAACTTTCCTTTCATCAACCACTTCTATCCTTCTTGTAATTCAATAGCATAATAATAAATTAATCATGGAAACACAATGTAATAATTCAAGGGTAGAAACACATTAACACATATGACACCAAGATTTTAAAGTGGAAAACCCGGTTAAGGGAAAAACCACGGGGTGACTAACCCAAGATTATATTCTCTGTTAAAAGAATAAAAGGAACAAAATGGCACATGCCAGTTAGGGCTCACTGCCCGAGCACATTGCTCACAAGAGGCCCACTGCCTATAGGAGACACACTGTCTACAGAATAATAAATATTACATACTTGAAATAAAGAACAACATATTCACCATGCTTGAGTCAGTTCCATTTAAGCTCAACACTTTTGCTTTGTCCTTCGCTCTTCTCCTCTCTACCACACTCTCATCTTCAACACACACCTTCGAAATGACTTCACAACTCTTATTTATACAAGACATCAACTTTGGGATAATCATCAAAGTTGGCACAATACATACTTTACTTTATTACGGAGCAGATACACAAATACAACTTGTCTTATTACAAAAGACTTCATGCGAATCACCACACAGTCGGCTACACATATCCAGGACTTCAATCTTCTATGAGGAACACACCATGCTTCATAGAACACCTTCAAGATCATCCGCGAGATGTGCAAACCATCCAGTCAGCTAAAATTATGAATAACTTCATCATCCAGAAGTAAATCTTTAATTATGAGCTCAATCCTTAATGCAAATCACCAACATGAATTGGACACAATCTAGAGACCCCCACAAGCTTGCCTGAATCACCAAAAACATCCATATCACTTCTGTCTACTGAAATCATCCTCATCTTCATCTGGAACCTCAAGAACACATTCTATCATCACTGTCACATTAGAATGAATGCTTACGGACCTCCAGACCATGAGCCAATTGATTTTTCAATTCACTTTGACTTCCTAAACACTTCATAAAATCTATAGAACATGATATTGCATTTCCGGATCTTACCGGACCTATTTGTGTCACTCTATCACCTCTAAACACTTGCTAGAACTGGTTTCACTCAAGTGGCCATAACTTCTTCAAATATTCATGTAGACCTCTTAGATCTTGACTGGATCATCTTTAGACACATATCTACAAACCCTTTGATACGCATTCCCTGATCTCCATCTTAGCTAGGATCTTTACTTCATAGAGCTTCACTGTCTTCACTGTTGTTTTCTGTTTCTGATAGGACTAATTTTCTCAATATGCTCAGCACACAGCTCATCCAATCCTTGACATCAATGCAACAGGAGTATGTTGACATCAATGACAACACCAGTTAGGCCCATACTTGCAACAATACATTGGAGCTCGTTCACTCTAATATTTTTGGTCCCACAGAGGTAACCTCCATTGAAGGCGCTAATTATTTTGTTACATTTATACATGACTGCACTCGCAAAGTATGGATTTATATGATGCATAGAAAATCAGAGGTGTTTTCAAAATTTAAAATTTTTAAGGCCGTTGCTGAAAATCAGATTGGGCATAGAAGCAAATGTTTTAAAACTGATAATGGGGGAGAGTTTTGCTCCTCAAAATTTGACACTTTTTCTGCAGATCATGGTATTTGTTGGATCAAAGTTGTTCCTTTCAGCCCTCAGGAAAATGGTGCAGCTAAGAGGTTGAATAGAATGATTCTTGAGAGAGCTTGGTGCATGCTTTCTAATGCCAGATTGGGTAAAGAGTTTTGGGCAAAGGCTTGTAATACAATAGTGTATCTGATCAATCGAACTCCTTTGTCTTGATTGGATTTTGACATTCTGGAGGAGAGATGGCTTGGGAGAGGTATTTCTTACAATCATTTGTGTGTGTTTGGGGCATTTGTGCATATTCCTAAGAAGAAACAAATGAAACTCGATCCCAAATCACACAAAATTGCATATTTCTTGGTTATGGTGAGGACTAGTTCGGTTTCATGCTTTGGGATCCAGTTGCTAAGAAATTTATCTGCAATCAGGATGTTGTTTTCAATGAGAAAGTTTTCCCATGTATGCAAAAAGAGGGGACATCTTCAAATGATTCTATATATGTTGACATGTTTGATAATGGCATCAATATGCCTAAGACATAGAGAATTGCTCCTACTGTTAGTTTTCAGCCTTCAAATGTTTGTGTCCAGACTCAGCCTTTTCAATCTTCTGTGGTGGCTACCAATGTTATTATTTATCCTCCTCAAGGTAGTACGTAGCAAGCACAAGATGTTTAACAGGCTATAGATGTCTCTCCTCGACCTTTCCAAGATCATTTACTACCTTTGAACGTTTAAACCGAGAAGGACTTCTCTCTATTTCCTACGTTGCCTTCTTCATTTCCAATGCAACTATCTCAAGGTTCTATGTTGCTAGAGGTTTAAGACATTACTTCACTACCTCTACAAAGTTCAATGTAGCCTATTATATCTGTCCCGCAGTCTTTAACTCTAACGTTCCCCGCCCACTTTAGAACACTCTATACATTTTGAAAAGTTTTCGCTGCCTTCATTAACAAATTTGCAGCCCATACATATGCCTCTTAAGTAGTCTATGGGATTATCATTACCTATATCAATAAATATGCAGGCTACAGGGAATGTTCAGGATATGCCATCTCTGGCACCACCTCATTCTAGAAGTTCACAGTCAAATTTTGAACATGGTAATGTTCATGAACATGGTAGTTTACCAACACAAGATGATTTCAGGGAGAAAGCATCTCCATTGAGGAGGTCAACTAGGTAGAAGAAACCTCCAATGAAATTGGATGATTATGAGCTTTTGCTTTCTGATCAGTCAGCGCCTACAACTTTTAAACAAGCTTGCAAAGATGAAAACTTAGTGAAGTGGATGGAGGCTATGCATGAAGAAATGGCCTCTTTGTAGGCCAATGACACTTGGGACTTGGTGAATCTCCTACCTAATTGGAAACCTTTGAAGAGAAAGTGGGTATATTGATTGAAAGAAGAAGATGGAGGTAAACACCGCTACTAGGAAAGATTGGTCATAAAAGGTTTTAATCAGCAAAAGGGGATTGACTTCAATGAAATCTTCTCACCCATCATCAAAATGACCACCATTCACACAATCCTGTGTATGGCAGCTATGTGGGATCTTGAGCTTGAACAACTTGATGTCAAGATCACTTTTCTACATGGAGATGTTGAAGAAGATTTGTACATGGAGTAGCTTGAAGGTTTTATAAAACAGGGGCAAAAGCATTTATATTGCAAACTGAAGAATAGTTTATATGGGCTCAAGCAAGCTCCAAGGCAATGGTATCATAAGTTTGATAGCTTCATGGTTGAGCACAACTTCATTCGTTACAAATTTGATCCATGTCTTTACTTCAAGTGGCTTGCAAATGGTGAGTTTGTCATACTTTTACTTTATGTTGATGACATGTTAGTCACTGGTAGCAACACAAGGGTTGTTAGGGAATTGAATCAACATTTACCTCAGTGATTTGCCATGAAGGTTTTAGGGGCAGCCAAGAGGATTCTTGCCATGACAATAATCAACGATAGACAAAAGAGACAAATCAGATTGTCTCAAGAGATGTATATTGACAAAATCTTGCATAGGTTCAACATGATGCATGCAATACCTGTTAGTACTCCATTGGCTGGAAACCTTTGGTTGTCATCAGCTATGTGTCCTACAATTGACAAAGACTAAGAACACATGAAGACTGATCCCTATTCATCTGCAGTTGGCAATCTCATGTATGCCATGGTTTGTACTCATCTAGATATTACCCATCCAGTGGGAGTTGTGAGCAGATTTATGAGCAATCTAGGAAAACCTCATTGGCAGGTGGTATAGTGGATATTTAGGTATCTCAGAGGTACTTCAAATAATGCTTTATGCTTTGGAGGATAGGATACTTAGCTGTGGGGGTATGTTGACTCTGATATGGCTAGAGACTTGGACAAATGGAGGTCTACAATAGGGTATGTGTTTACATTTGTCGAGGCCACAATTAGATAGATTTCACATTTGCAACAGGTAGTTGCACTCTCTTCCACTGAGGCTAAATACATTTCTCTCATTGAAGGAGCAAAGGGGATGATATGGTTACATCGGTTATTGGGCAAATTGCAGTGTAAGCAATTTGTTTCTACTCTATTTTGAGATAGCAACAACGCTATTCAATTTGCAAAGAACTCCACTTTTCATAATCAAACCAAACATATAGAGTTGATATATCATTTCATTCAGCATGTACTTGAAGAGGGTAAGTTGCAACTAAAGAAGATTGACACAAAAGTGAATCGAGTGGATGCTTTGACAAGGATTGTTTCAAGGGAGAAGCTTGAGTTCTGTAGGACTTCTCTTGGCATTGTCAAGTTCTAACATTAATCTTGGAGTGGGGGATATCTTGGCACAATTCTTGCAGCTCAGATTGGACTTCAAGTGGGAGATGGTGTAATGGTTTTGTTTCCCAATCCTCACATAGTGTAATGGTTCTTCTATAACTCCCACTACTCCCTCTTTTGGTATCGACCATTGCATGCTATCTCTTCCATGATGAAGTTAATGTCTTTTGCATGTTATTAGATATTGACTATTATTATTCTTTGAGTGGAGTTAATTGTATATAGCTGTAGAAACAACAATGTGATTGATAATATACATAGTGAGTTGCAAATATATTGTATGTGAATGATTTGATTCTGGATTTTAATATAGAGAGCTATCCCTTGCTCAAAGTGGATGTAGGCATTTGGTTAACCATGTTAAGAAGCATTAGTGTTCCCTTGTGCATCGATTCTTTGTTTTGTTATGTATTTGATTTAACCATTTGCTTTCTATTATGTATTTTTCTTTCTTCTCTCAACATAGTGGTCACAAATTTTCATTAAACTATATATATTCATTTTGACCATTTCAAGACTTCACATAACCTCTCTTAAAATATTTAATATATTTCATGGTTTTGATCATTTCAAAATTTGTGATCACCTTTTTAAATTACTTAAATATTTCACAATTAGAGTTGATCTAATTTTGTCTCCAACACCATAAGAACCTTTCGACTTAGTTTTACTATCTTGAACCGATCTAGTGTTAAAAGATGAATGTTAAACATCTTTTTAGGATGTTAATGAGGAATATAGTTTTACTACTAACAGTCTAAGAGATTTTTGAAGTGATTTACATGTTTCATTTACATATTATTTTGGTTGCTTATGCTAGATGATACACTCAATATTTTGGTGGGCATTACAACAAAATTGGTGCCATTAACTTGTTTGAGATTTTTGAGGTATACGGCCACTTTTAGAGCATATCATGTTCATTCTAGATATACTTTATTTTAAATTGAAAGGGGATGGATATTCAATATTTGTGGTTGTTTTTTGTTTTTATTTTACTGGTACATACCACTAAGGGTTTGTTTTTGCATCTATGTCAACATCTATCATGTATTTGATTAACCTTCTCTTGTCAACCATACCTACTTGTGAGGAAACATAGTAATACTTGTGAGGAATCATAGTACAATATGGGCCAAGTTTATTTTATTTAATAAATTATTATATGTATTCAAATGCACCAATACCCTTACTAGGCAATGACTCCCTTCAAGGTAAATTAAAGTCATTATCAAACTCAATAAAGTGGTTGAATAATTGATACATTAAAGTTGAGTTGTAACTTTTAACAACTCAAGCTTTGTTATAAAAAGGACATTTTTATCATGTACATTTTTTTAAAAATTCACAGGAGGAGAACATTGAAATTGGTATCTTATCAAGACATTGATGAAGCAATATAGAAATCATCTCACAAGTATTCTAGGACTTGGTGACATTCAATTTTTTAAAGGTTACATGGTTTTGCAAATTCTAAATCATATTTAAAAATTTTTAGTACACAAAACAAGTTACATTATTCATTATAAATTAGGATAAGTGAAGGAGAGTGGGTAGTAATATGTATCTTCACACATGTTTATCTGTCTATTAAGAAGACAACAAAAGTTCATCCTCTCAAGATATCACTCTTTACTAAGTTTTGAATATACTGGGATTATTCATACTATGACCTAATTTATGAAAGCTTAATGATTATATTAGAATATATTATATGTATATTTAATTCTATTGGTTGATAACTCATGTGGTATATGTTTAGTTTCATCATTCTCAAATTCCTATGGTTGCCTTTCAACATATCCGTTAATCACTCTTGCTTCATATTCTTGCCTATGGTAGTAAGGGGAGTTAAACCTAGAAAACACTCTTATGCCCTTATAATGTAGTAAATTGTGCTCCCTAATTGTGTAGGCATAATTTCATGCTCTATTTGGCACTCACTTTAGTGTCCTCTCCCCTATTTTATTTTAGGATCATTTCTAGCCTTGGCCTAACCTAAACTCAAGAGAAATGCTTTGTGCTACCTAAGCCCTTACCGACGATCACATGATGAAGCTATGAATGATTTTTAGGTCTTGGTTAAGTCCCAAATCAATGGACACCTTTTGGACTGATTATATCAAGACACTAGTACGCAGTGCTAGCATCCTATCCATTCATTTTAGAATGATAGAATGCTCTTAAGGTTGACCTTTTCCTTCGATGACAGAACCTCCATTTCAACATTCGTACTCAAAATACATGTCAGACTCTATGCTAAATCCTTCATATGATTCCCTATTTAAACTTGTGGTTTTTACATTATGAGGTATGATGTGAATTCTAGAGTGAAGCTCTGCCTGAATGATCATTGGCTCTGCATTTTGGAAAAGCTCTATAATAGTTGATTTTTAGCTATTTATCTACTTTCTACCTTTGATTAGAGCTTCATGAGGATTGAAAGGATGGTTGGAATCATTGACTAATGATCAACTTGTACCTCATCATCACGATTTGGTATGGTTCCAACTTGTTCTCATCTCCAAGCTTTGGTCACTCTCTACTTCATTGAGGTGAAGTTGCATATCTAAAACTTATTTTCCTTGAGTAACGCACCTATCTTGGGTTTGATATTGCAGCCTTTTGATTGAGGCATATAGGAATCTACTCTAACATTCTTAAGTAGGGTTTTGATTTGATTTGTTTGTCACTACTCACCACAATCTTAGACACACTTAAGATTCTAAGCACACACTATTTATTATTATTGATCTATCTATTTGTGAGTTAGAAATACTAAAACAGGGGTATGATTGAAGAAAACTCCTATATAGACACAAACATTTTCCCCTCTTTTGTATGTGTACAGATTTTAACAGGTGGTTTCAGACATAGAGGAGCAATAGGGAGATGGAAGCAGCATATACAAACATCGTCAAACAAAATCTATGTTCATACAAAACCCTAAGGACTCTAGTGCCCTGCACTAGTGTCCTACCTGTTGATCATGATGTTAGTCATTCACAAACATAGAATAAAAGTTACACAACAACCTTTACTCATCTTGAAAGATACGATGAATTCAGAGAATTCATGATCCCAAGTCTCCATTGATTAGGTCTTAATCTACTGACGTTACTCAGTGGTTGATGTGTGTTGCTGTTTTCCATTCTGGGGCCTTACGTATTTCTGCAAAGTTCATCATTATTCCTCCAAATATCCTGCTCTATATGTCTGCTCTGCATAAATCTCTAATAATTCTACCTCTGCACTATGAATTTAGTCAAATAATCTGCCTACAGGCTGATATTTGCATGATTTCTACCATTATTTGCAATTCTTTGCATGATATTTTCAATACTACATGCATTTAACTCAAATATGCTAATGATTTTCAGTTACCTACAGGATTTCATCATATTTCTCTGTTCTGCTTGTTATTTATCATGACTTGCAGTTATGGTGATGAATTTATGAAATTAAAAAAAGGAAAAGGGTTAAAGAATGAGATTCCCAAAACTACTTGACAGAGATCACTGATCCACATACAAGCTCGCATACATGCAATGAAAAGAAGGAAACTAGAATCATACTTCACCAGGACATTCCACAAATCCACATGATCTAGTGCAAATCTTCAATGGAAAAGTTGACAACAACATGTAATGAAATGAAAGCGCTTCCAGTTGAACACAGCATTCACCAGTACATATCCAGAAATCAACATGAAGATTACGTAAAATTTACAATCTGGATGTAATCTGAAACTTCATATCCATTCAGTATGCTCAAGAACAGGTACATTTACAGTGATCTGAAGAAAGAACCTTGACATTTCAACAATTCTATCCTCATTAGTCTCAGTAATCCGATCTCCTAATTGATTCTACAGTAATTGGCCTTCTTGCCAGATATTTTTTCTTTTTTGTTCCCCCCTCTTACAGCTCAGGATCTGGCTCTTATATAGAACAAATGCCAGAAAACAGTTACAATGATCCAAGGATCATGATCTTCTCATAACAATCAACGTTCCAGATGAAAAGCACATGCTTCGCCAGTTGGCAAATGTATAGCTGGCACAGAATATTCTAGCATCTTTGATTTGATTCGGTCTCCAGCTGGCAAACAGCATATTTGACAATATCCTCCTCATTTCTGGTTCATGTTGCCTTCATTTGCAACTTTGTAATTATCAACTTTAGCTCTAACAGCATCATGACTTCCTGCAAATAAATAGACAAACATTAAGTTCATCATCATGTGGATAAACAACAGGAATTTAAACATTTTATTAAACAGGCCTCAAAATGTGCAGCTACAGGCAATCGGGCCCCAAATCAGTGGAAAATATGCACTAAATGCCTAAACAGCGTTAAAACACTCGGGTCAACCATCGTTGACTAGAAAAAATACACTCGGGCCTTCAAATTTCCATCGCTCCATTTTCCCGCCCATTTTCTTGTATATCAGGCTCCAAATATGATCATGTATCTCAAAATATACAAGGAAATAACTACTTCTCAATTTATTTCAAATCCGGCTTTGCATGCTATCGGCGAGAAAAATCCAGACTTGGCCGATAGCAAGGCTTAAAACTTTCATCTGCATGATTTTTTGGAAATATGATGCTCCCCCTTCTCGAATGTCCTGATGACGTCACCGTCATGTTTCGCTTCTGTATATTGGGGAAAAGAATGACATCATCGTCATCATCATGTCGAAGGAAAATAGGAGGATATGAAATATGATCCTGCTGCTGAGGAAAGGAATATGATGGTGACGTCATCGTCATATCCGTGCTTCATTAAAATGCAAAAGATGATGTCACCGTCATGCTTAGTTAAGATCAGGGGATAAATGTAATATCGGGTCACCTAAGGAAGATGATCAGGTGGTGAATGTAATATGACCCCTTTGCGGCCAAGGTAACCCTCTCAAAAGATCAAGATGATGATGATCATCAGGATATCTGGGGCTTTTGTTAAACTTAAAGGAACATGACGTCATCGTCATATTCACGAACCGGATCATGTTTTGGAAAATATCCTACCGAAGGGAAATGTGATGATGATGTCATCCTTATATTTGCTTCTTCGTTTATTAGATCAGGATGACATCATCAGGATATTTGCAAAAGGTCATATTTCTCGGCAGGAGGACATTACGAAATATCAGGTAGACAAACAAGATCATGATGATCTTGACAACATGACAGGATAAAAATATGATGACCCTCCTCATCGAATATCATGATGACGTAACCATCATATTCCATCTTCGAAGCATGAGGATGAGTTGAGGTCATCATCAGGTTAGCGCTAGGGTGATATTTCAAAATATGATCATGCTGCTGAGAGTATCACCCCCCTTAAAAGATAGGGTGATCATCATGATCATGCAAAAGGAAATCAGGAGGATATGATGACGTCATCATCATATTAGCGAATATCAGCAAATATGACCCTCCCTTGAAAGATCAGGATGATGACCCTCTGATAGGACTTTGACATGTGCATGCAAATATGCAGATGGTGGATTTTCTAAGCAGGGTGATATTATAATATCAGCATGATATTATAATATCAGGTGATGCAAAAATATCATGATGCTCGTTGTTATGAAATATCAGGTTACACTCAAAACATGATGCCCACGATGCGCATAAGGTCATTTGACGGGTAAAGGGCACTATCACCTAAGATTGACGTCTGGATATTTCGACTGCATGATTTTATCAGGTGACAGACCAAGATTAGGATGACCTTGACAACATGACTGAGGATATAAAAATATGATGATCACTTGCGATTATCAGGTTTGACCAAAGCTTTGACTGTGCATAACTCCCTCATATGGACGAATTTTCAAGTGATGTAAAAGGGAAACCTGCATGGAATTTCAAGCTCTTTCTAAATATGAGGTCATAGAAACAAAATATGAACTTTGACAAACTAACCTCATGATGATGACCTACCTCATCGAATATCATGATGATGATGCACCTGACTCATTTTTACCAAACCGCCAGAAAATAGACAACACAAGCCAAGCCAAAAAGTTGGGTCCCTGTTTTGATAATGCAAAATGGGGCATGTTGTGTAACCACACAACAACTTGCCACCAAAGAAAACAACAAAATTCAAATAATTCAAAAGGTGAGGATAAATTAAAACATAAATTTCCAACTCCTATTAAGCATGAGCATCCTAATCCTTTCTAACTGGTATCATGTTCATCAATGTAACAATGAATTGATAAGGGATCAATTGTGTGCATGTGATTCATGTACTCATCTTGAAAGTGAGTTGAATAAATCAGTGACTGGTGTTAAGCTACGTAGTTTGGTTCATCCCTCATAGCCAACCGGATAGAGCCTTGCTGCCAGCAGGCGTCCATAGCCCCGGCAAGGTTATCGTTGCAATTCTCCTAAGTAGAGCCCCACTGCCAGCAGGCATCTATAGCCCCGGTAGAGTTACTTAGATGACTTAATCTGGATTTCAGAAAATCCATTTTATTATTTTATTTATTTTATATTTTGAATTTAATTCTTAAGATATAACAGTTGTAGCCTCATGATACAAGGAATGGTCACTTGTTGAAATTAAGTTGAGAATTGCAATGGTAGCAAGGGTAACCTTTAGATTTTTCACTTAACCCCTACACTGATATGTTCAATAAACCCAAGGCTGTTAGGTGTGTCATTGTGAGGATCACCTTGACTCAAGAAAAGTAGTACTGATGAATATGATACCACAGACCTGATCAAGAATACCTACACTGATATGAATTACAACCTATGTAAAAACTTATATTCAACTTTTGAATTCTAACAATTTATGCAGTGTTCTTAAGTAACAAGGTGCACCAGTTTTGCCCAACCAAAACAAAGACTCAACAACGCAAAGAAAAAAAAAGCAACCTGTACAAACGGCTAACCTACAAAAGGAAACAACAGAAAGCAAAACAAGAAAGCAAACAAGCAAACTGTACAAACAACTAACCTACAAAATTATATACAAACCACTACTAGGCAAACAAAAACTAGCAAACGACCCAAAGACACCTGTATTTGCATACTTCTTTTGATTGTGCAGGAGCATTAGGGTATTAGTTATGGTTCTCAACCTAGCAAATTTATCTTTATATTCTGAAAAATATTCTGCTATTCTGAATTCACTGTATTCAACAGAATGACTCTTGATGATCAGCAACTGAGGAAGCTCATCATGTTCATGATTAATCCATATGCATGTCTTATCTCCTGAATTTCCATAATCAAAATAGTATTCAACATCATTCACTGTGGAAAGGAGAAATACAACCTAGTGTATTTCTGATTCTGTTGGACATGCTTCTTCATTGGCAGTTGGTCTTCCATTTAATTCTATATTTTCATTGCTTGGCTCAGTGCCTGGTCTCTCTTCAAATTGAAGGATGTATGACTCTTGATGTATTAATTCTCCATCTTTATCCAACTTTATCCCTTCATTCTGGATGTTCAGTTTATCCTCCAGTTCAGGAAACTTCTCAATATTTTCTTCAATTTCCTGCACATCAGCATCTAAATAAGTATCTTTATTATCACAACCTGAAATACAGAAATTTATCATTTCTAAATCATTTGACTGTAAAAGAGAAACAACTTTCACTTGATAAGGACACTCCCTTGTTTCATTCTAAAATATTTCTGGAGTAACATCTGATCATGCACAACAACTCCAAAGTTTTCTACATCTTCATCTTTCAGGAATTGTTCATTAAATGATTCACATCTTCTATCTATTAGAGGATCTGGTTCCATTAACCTGCAACATTCTTGTATTTGATCATTTAATTCAAAGAAGTCAGGTAATAAATCAGCATTTATTTTCTTTTCTATGACTCCCTGAGTTACTATCATAGGAACTTCATCATCAGGAGTGCATTTAAATTGTTCTACTATTTTTTTACACTTCTCTTTACCATAGAATGACTCCAGGAAAGACGTTTCATCTTCTTTATCAAAAGTATTAGGATTAGAATCAAAAATATTATCCTGATGAGTGGTTTCTTCTCTAAAATTTTCACAAGATTCATACCTGCATACTAACTGATCCTTACTTGTATTAGGAAGTAGAGAACTCCTATCAATCCCACCATAGAATGAATCCAGGAAAGATGTTTCCTCTTTTTTACCTTCTGGAACTGATTCAGCTATTGTATTTTCTAGAATCTTTTTCAACATGACCAAGCAAGGGTAGCAATCCCTCTCTGAATGCTCTTCATCATGTAATCTACACCAGCTTTCAATCAAGACATCATCAGTGGGTAAACCTAATATTTGACTACACTATATATTTCTAGACAAATATAATTCAAAATCCTCAGATCGATCCACTTCAGTGTCTGGACAATTAATACTTTCTGGTGCTGCATCTGCTTGTTGTTCCAGAATTTCCTCATTTTCCTGCCAGACTTCTTCATTTTCTTGGCAAATTTCAACCCTGAACGCATCTGGGAAGAATATTAGTCCTTTCAAATATAAATCCAACCTTGTAAGGAAATTTAAACAATTTATTTCGCTGTGTTCCACAGTCTGGTGTATCCTGCAACAGGTAGATAAACCAAAGTTAGACAAACTGTGAGGGTAAAGCTGCCTATTCAAAGTTTCCTAAAATAAAGGAATGTTAATTTGACAATTGCCTTCATATACATCCATCAAAATGAGACTCTATTTTTCAATTTTTTAGTATTTTGAAATTTTAATGAGATCTATCATATCTCAGAATAAAACTTGAAAGTCCAGAAAATCAAACTAATCTTTGATGTTTCAAGCTAGATCTTGGCAAAGGTGCAACCAAAACCTCTCAGATAAGAAATATTTGCAGACATTTAACTCAAATGCTGAAATATTTATGTAATATTTGTAGAAATCCAGAAATTCATAGCTCAGGCCCTCCTTCTAGCACCAATTTATGTTGCGTTAGAAGCGAGGGGCCTGCAGATATGTTAGCAAGATTTAAAGCGGGCTGCTATACTAAGGCAGGGGATATCACTTCAATTGAACAGGATTTCTTTGCTAAGAAACAGCTCAGCCCTCCTTCTAGCGCCAATTTATGTTGATGATGAAATAGCTCACCTGCCCTCCCTCTAGCGCCAATTTATGTTGATCATGATGTTAGTCATTCACAAACATAGAATAAAAGTTACACAACAACCTTTACTCATCTTGAAAGATACGATGAATTCAGAGAATTCATGATCCCAAGTCTCCGTTGATTAGGTCTTAATCTACTAACGTTACTCAGTGGTTGATGTGTGTTGCTATTTTCCATTTAGGGGCCTTACGTATTTCTGCAAAGTTCATCATTATTCCTCCAAATATCCTGCTCTATATGTCTGCTCTGCATAAATCTCCAATAATTCTACCTCTGCACTGTGAATTCAGTCAAATAATGTGCCTACAGGCTGATATTTCCATGATTTCTACCATTATTTGCAATTCTTTGCATGATATTTTCAATACTACATGCATTTAACTCAAATATGCTAATGATTTTCAGTTACCTACGGGATTTCATCATATTTCTCTGTTCTGCTTGTTATTTATCATGACTTGCAGTTATGGTGATGAATTTATGAAATTAAAAAAAAGGAAAAGGGTTAAAGAATGAGCTTCCCAAAACTACTTGACAGAGATCACTGATCCACATACAAGCTCCCATACATGCAATGAAAAGAAGGAAACTAGAATCATACTTCACCAGGACATTCCACAAATTCGCATGATCCAGTGCAAATCTTCAATGGAATAGTTGACAACAACATGTAATGAAATGAAAGCGCTTCCAGTTGAACACAACATTCACCAGTACAATCCAGAAATCAACATGAAGATTACGTAAAATTTACAATCAGGATGTAATCTGAAACTTCATATCCATTCAGTATGCTCAAGAACAGGTACATTTACAGTGATCTGAAGAAAGAACCTTGACATTTCAACAATTCTATCCTCATTAGTCTCAGTAATCTGATCTCCTAATTGATTCTACAGTAATTGGCCTTCTTGCCAGATATTTTTTCTTTTTTTGTTCCCCCCTCTTACAGCTCAGGATCTGGCTCTTATATAGAACAAATGCCAGAAAACAGTTACAATGATCCAAGGATCATGATCTTCTCATAACAATCAACAGTCCAGATGAAAAGCACATGCTTCGCCAGTTGGTAAATGTATAGCTGGCACAGAATATTCCAGCATCTTTGATTTGATTCGGTCTCCAGCTGGCAAACAGCATATTTGACAATATCCTCCTCATTTCTGGTCCATGTTGCCTTCATGTGCAACTTTGTAATTATCAGCTTCAGCTCTAACAGCATCATGACTTCCTGCAAATAAATAGACAAACATTAAGTTCATCATCATGTGGATAAACAACAGGAATTTAAACGTTTTATTAAACAGGCCTCAAAATGTGCAGCTACAGGCAATCGGGCCCCAAATCAGTGGAAAATATGCACTAAATGCCTAAACACCGTTAAAACACTCGGGTCAACCATCGTTGACTAGAAAAAATACACTCGGGCCTTCAAATTTCCATCGCTCCATTTTCCCGCCCATTTTCTTGTATATCGGGCTCCAAATATGATCATGTATCTCAAAATATACAAGGAAATAACTACTTCTCAATTTATTTCAAATCCGGCTTTGCATGCTATCGGCGAGAAAAATCCAGACTTGGCCGATAGCAAGACTTAAAACTTTCGTCTGCATGATTTTTTGGAAATATGATGCTCCTCCTTCTCGAATGTCTTGATGACATCACCGTCATGTTTCGCTTCTGTATATTGGGGAAAAGAATGACATCATCATCATCATCATGTTGAAGGAAAATAGGAGGATATGCAAAAGATGACGTCACCGTCATGCTTAGTTAAGATCAGGGGATAAATGTAATATCGGGTCACCTAAGGAAGATGATCAGGTGGTGAATGTAATATGACCCCTTTGCGGCCAAGGTAACCCTCTCGAAAGATTAGGATGATGATGATCATCAGGATATCTGGGGCTTTTGTTAAACTTAAAGGAACATGACGTCATCGTCATATTCACGAACCGGATCATGTTTTGGAAAATATCCTACCGAAGGGAAATGTGATGATGATGTCATCCTTATATTTGCTTCTTCGTTTATCAGATCGGGATGACGTCATCAGGATATTTGCAAAAGGTCATATTTCTCAGTAGGAGGACATTACGAAATATCGGGTAGACAAACAAGATCATGATGATCTTGACAACATGACAGGATAAAAATATGATGACCCTCCTCATCGAATATCATGATGACGTAACCATCATATTCCGTCTTCGAAGCATGAGGATGAGTTGAGGTCATCATCAGGTTAGCGCTAGGGTGATATTTCAAAATATGATCATGCTGCTGAGAGTATCACCCCCCTTAAAAGATAGGGTGATCATCATGATCATGCAAAAGGAAATCAGGAGGATATGATGACGTCATCATCATATTAGCGAATATCAGCAAATATGACCCTCCCTTGAAAGATCAGGATGATGACCCTCCAATAGGACTTTGACATGCGCATGCAAATATGCAGATGGTGGATTTTCTAAGCAAGGTGATATTATAATATCAGCATGATATTATAATATCAGGTGATGCAAAAATATCATGATGCTCGTTGTTATGAAATATCGGGTTACACTCAAAACATGATGCCCACGATGCGCATAAGGTCATTTGACGGGTAAAGGGCACTATCACCTAAGATTGACGTCCGGATATTTCGACTGCATGATTTTATCAGGTGACAGACCAAGATCAGGATGACCTTGACAACATGACTGAGGATATAAAAATATGATGATCACTTGCGATTATCAGGTTTGACCAAAGCTTTGACTGTGCATAACTCCCTCATATGGACGAATTTTCAAGTGATGTAAAAGGGAAACCTGCATGGAATTTCAAGCTCTTTCTAAATATGAGGTCATAGAAACAAAATATGAACTTTGACAAACTGACCTCATGATGATGACCTACCTCATCGAATATCATGATGATGATGCACCTGACTCATTTTTACCAAACCGCCAGAAAGCAGACAACACAAGCCAAGCCAAAAAGTTGGGTCCCTATTTTGATAATGCAAAATGGGGCGTGTTGTGTAACCACACAACACTACCTAATTAGCTCCTGCTTCCAGTGTTGGGTTCCATCTGATCTACTCATTTCTATTCTACTCCTATTTTCTAGAAACTATAATACTAGTTTGCATGTTTCCTCCATTTATCCATTTAGTCTTCACATTTCTTAGTTTAATCAATCCATTAGTTATCAATATTTCATCTTTGCAACAAAGAAACAGAGCTTGGATAACTTGGCTCTCCCTTGAGGACAGCAACCAAGCACAAAGCTTTCGTCGATTCATGTTCCAATGTAATGTGGTGAAAGATTGACCTAGATTAATGCATTAATCAAGCTAGATCTCATTTTCCACCTAACATCCCCACAATCATTTCACATTCTTATATAGCTCGAAGTTGAATAAAATAATTTTTTTACCTCTAACACACTCACTTTACAAGATTTTTTAATATATCAAAACCATGCATATGTATACCATATTATACAAAATTTTTAATGTTGTACTCTCTTCACTGAAGGTAATAAACCTAAAACAAGTACTTGTATTTCTCCTTAATATACATTACAATTCTTGCTATAACTATGGACAATATGATAGTTAGAGGCAAATTGATGATTAAAGTTTTGAGTTCATGGGATCCACTTGTCCATTGAAGATAGAACTTATTGGCTAACTTCCTAGAAGGTAACTTAAACCTCACATTCTCCAAGGCCAAGAAATTAGATATCCCCTCCTAAAAACATAACCATATTATTTTTTTATAACCATAGAGGATGTTTTTAATGTTAAAGTGAATCATCACCTCTAAAACTAAGAGATGTCATATATTTTTCTTTTTCAGGCATATAAGATATTGTCATATACAAAGGCTCCAATTCTAGATAATTATCTTGTATATGAAATAAATTGATTAAAAAACTTGGATGAGTTTGCATGGCTAGCGTATTGATAAAATTTGAGATTAGTTAATTAAATATTGTTATGATCAAGAAGTAAATTTACCCTATATGTCATGGAGAAAAGAGGTTTATAAGGGGCAATTCTACAAGATAAAAAGATATGTCCAAATGGATAAAGACATCTAAGACAACATTTATTTACAATATATAAGCATTTTTCATTACTATCTAAAGAGGTCATTATTTTCTCTATACACTATAAATGTATTGGGTATAAAAGTAGCTACTTGTAATGGGTGGATGTCACCCTTATACACTATCTAGGGAGCAAGATTGGAAAGGATATGTCACCCACTGCTTTAATTTTTTTATGGATCATTACTATATGTTTAATGAATATTTATTTTACTTGTAGAAAGATGGAAAATTATACATACTTATACTTACAAAAATTCCATATGAACTCCTTAATAAGATCATTAGATCATTTTAAAGTATCATCATAGCATATTATATGTTGACTTATTTAATTATGGGATTTTATTATTTTTACACCAAATCTTTTTTTTATTGTTTATTATATTACTAACTATGTTTCTAACCTTATAGATAGGACATATACCTTATCTATGTCTTTAAAATATGGTGCAACTACTATCACATGGATGGAGTAATATTTAAATAGCTATCTTCTATAGATCCTTAATCAAAAGTTGGCTATAAAAGACACTACAAAAGAATTGATGTGATTAGGAGATTACTAGAAATGTTTTTCATTTGTGTGCTATTACATCTCCCACTTTATTATATGATAAAGTTATTTACTCTTACTCAAGACTCTTATTTATAGAAATAAAGCACATTTAAAGTTCATGGGCATGCCTTCAAAGGAAATTCCTTCCATTATAATATTGTTCTTCAGTTCTATAAGTCTAATTATTAGATGGTAGATATACTATGTCAAGAAGATCTAGGCTAGACTCCTAGTAATGATAACAAATTATATATGCAATATAGCACGAAACCTGTATGCAATACCAAATTTTCTAAATTCATATAATTCTTATTCATCAAGGGGGAGTGTAAATTTGAGGCTCCAAAAAAAACATTGTAACACCTCACATCATATTGTAAAATATGGGATTATAAATTGTGACAAGGTGACTTTCATGTAGTCTAGAATACATGCTCTTCATTTTGGCATATATTTGTGTCCCTATTTATCACTGTCAAAGAAGGCCTACGTTACTGGAGTACTTTATTTTTTCTTTTATGGAAATTGACATGTGATTGCCCTATTAAGATTAAGGGGGGGTGTTAGAACATAATTTTATTGGGGGTCATACCCTTATAACATTTATATAATGTTCTAATATAAGGTTATAAAATATTATGGTATAAAGCATATATCATTTAATAATTAATAATCTAATAACTATTAGATTATTAATTATTTACAAATGGTTGCTTTGAATAGGTATGGCTAATACCCTTTTAGGTATTTATCCACCCCTTAGCCTATATTTAAGGATGTTCTCTCTCATTTGAGAGGTGTGTGAATTTGGAGTTTATAGTGAATTATATCACTATGAACATGAGGTATTATTGGCCATGTGAAAGTATTTAGAGGAGTATATCCCCAAGTTCATTCTATTATTTAATACAATATATTATGTAAGTGTTTTAATGAAATGATACTTTATGGGGCTTTTTACCCAAAAGGGTTTTTCCCATGTATATATTCTATAATATGTTAAATATATGCTTGTATAATGCTCATTCTATTTATTTTATATTTTTTTAATAATGATTAGTATCCTAAGATCTTAAATTCTAGTAGTTCTATCCCTGGTAGAATTTGAATATAATAATTTAGTAAATAGGAGTATCAAGAAAGCACCATTTCATATTTTGAGTGGTAGTAGTCTAAGGAATGTATAAGACTTGAGAGACATCATTAAGGGTGCTTAGTTGTGTATTAAAATTTATAGACTCCATACAGAATCCTAGTGTAGGTGTTAAATATAATTGTGAAAATATATTTGAATCGCTTGCTCCCAAGGTCATCTAAGCTCAAGGTTTTGTGCGCAATCTCTATAGGTTGCTTGATGACAAGTTTTTTTTCTAGAATTCATAATAGAAGAACCATGACCATGAAGGAAAATGGGATCCTAAGCAAGGATAAGACCACCTAGAAATGCAAGGCACAATCTTTTCTACTAGAGAAAGCCATGTAGAAAATGATGGGTCCATTGTCTCTCTGATATAATAGGGACTTCCATCCCCATTTGATGAAGATGGTTCTAGAGTGTTAAAATAAGAAGAGTTTGGAGCATCACTTAGGCACAAATAAGTAGACTAGACATAATTTGAGAGCTAGTCCTAGATGTCAAGCATTGTAGAAGTGAAGGCAATTTTCTTGAAGGATCCCTCCCAAGATCTTATTGAATAATAATACTAAATGTTTTAAATTAATAAATAACCCACCATCACATTTTAACTAGATCATAAACTCATTTCCTTTTTAATAATATACCAATAAAATGGAAGCTAAATTGTCACCAATAAAGTATTAACAAGGATACATTAATATAAAAATAATAGTTCCAATCACTATTTCATAATATTACCAACAAGCATATTTTCAATAAACAACAATATTCACATATGATTACATATACAAGTTCCATGTTATTGGATAAAACAAAGACATGTAAAAAAATTATAGAATTAATTAGCCATATGCTTTTATACAAATCATAGTAAATAATTATAGATAAATACAAATAATTTTAACATACGTATATATCACCTAAGTAAACATTTTAGTGTAAAATCAACTGTAAAGAGGGAGAGCATCATCCAAGCACTTTACCTCCAACCATGCACTTAGTGGACCCCCACAATTCTCCCAAACTATGAGTGTCCATACACTTCAACAAGGGTGGTAGATAATGATCAAATTGGAATACTAGAACTATTTGAGAACCATGTGAATGAAATATGTCTTCTATTGCATGTAGTTAGTCATGCAGACTATAAACACCCTCTCTATCTATTTCCTAACTACTGACATACAAGTAACTATAAAAGTATAATAGACCAACAAGGCACATATAGCTATAGCATTATATTATATATAACTTAACTCACTTGTCTTTGAGTTTGACTCAATCTCCTATGATAAATTTATTCACTGCTCAATGAATAATTAAAGTCCATATATAAAATCTATATAAAAACATAATTTGCACAAGGAAATAATTATCATTGTTATAGTAAGATATAATTATTTCACATAGAACTTGTTACAATAATAATACGTATATTATGGTCACCATTGTTCCTTAATAATTCTAATGTTGGATATAAATATAAATAAGCTATAAAAATTCCTTGTATAAGGGTGATAAAATACTTTTCTTATTGAAGAAATGGTATCAACAATAAATAATCATATTTTTACTTTTACTTAATTTACTAAAATATTCTTCAATGAAGCTATACAACTATAACAAATATATCATAGTTACTTCCATTATATATTTGTATGGAATAATTATGTAGTTAAAATACCGATTTTTTGTAAAATAAATATGACAAGGTTACTTCTTAATCACATTTTAAATTTCATATCAAAGATTGACAGTTGGGGAAAATAAAGAAAATCAAGTAAATTTGTAAACTTTTATGGCACAAGTTGACCATATTTTTTTAAATAACCATAACTTTCTCATACCTCAATAAAATTTCAAAATTAAAAATATTCCATAAAGATACTATAAATAACTGTAAAACCCAAAATTGGTTTGAAGAGATAAATGGTGCGGTCACAGTAGGAGGGTTCACAAAATGAATTGTCCAAACCATGTAGCAAGAGTAAACACAACGGAAACAACTCAAATAAATGAAGCAAATGCAGATTCAGTCATTCAGTATATAATAGATTTGAAATAGAGATCGGCTGACAACATGCGGGCTTACAATTAGGGCTCACAGACCTGATTACATACATGCATAAGATAAAGATTTGAAGCTCCTTCACACAAAATCTAAACTATCAATTATCACTATGTTATGACCTACTTGAATCAATTTCCTAAGGATCTATTACATCAATATATATCAACTCTGGAACAATAGAATCCTTCGCGTTGGCCAAAGAAGGTCACAAACTCCAATGAAGAGTTATAACGTGCAACATGGATAGGTCGGACCTAAATGCAAAGAATTACTCCAAAAAATGAAAGAAATGAAATATGGATCTTTAGGGGAGGTCGGTCATGAAACAAAGATCATCAAATGATGTGTCATTAGGCTCCAATGATTGGGAAATGCTTCCGCAGGTTTCTCCTTTCGTTGGTTGTCTGTAATTATTAGGATGCTCTGTTATGGAACCAGTCGATCTTCTGATAGCGATATCTTTCTGGTAATTATGTGCGGACCTCTGAATTTTGGATATGATGTTGATGAATGAATGTAGATGCTAAGTCCAACTCTACAAGGTCTGAAATGTAACTGTGATAGAATGCCAGATCAAAATGTAGAAGATGCTTCTAACTGAAATGCCTGAACTGAACTAGAAAATGAAAAGAAACAAATTGATCTGCAAACAAACTAAAATGCAAATGTTTTTGGCTAATGCAAGATTGCTCTTGAACAAGGGATTCTTCGGCATCATAAAAAATAATGTAAAAACAATTTTGGTTGTATTATTACAGTCTATTGGATGTTTAGAAAATAATTATTATAATTATCTTTAGTCACATTATGCTAGGTCAAAAGGTAGTCATATAAAGGGATAGAACAAATCAATTTCCACTACATTTGGAGACAACTTATCAGATATCAATCATTCTTTGTTTGGATGCACTATCTATTTGACTAAATAGTTATCCTTGATGATTTCCTCACCTTAAATGTATATTAATTTCTAAGTTATAGTTTTATCTTATGATACTATCCATGGTATTTAACTAACATAGCTTCAAATAATATGAGTATTGTAGCCTATAAAAGACATCAATGCTTCATGTGACAGTCACACTAGGTGCATAACCAAAGGATATCAATGGGTCAGGTTATAGATAGTCATTACAATCTATAAGATAGATAAATTTCCAATTCATTTTAGATTGTTGCACATAGGAACAATTAGAAAGTAATTCAAATAATATATATAGTTGCAATACTCTTTGCATTCCATAATATGTAATATTTAAATAAGATATAAGATTCAACCATTTTTAACTCCTCCTTGTAAATAATAGGCAAAAGGCAAAGAACCCTACATAGATATAGCACAACAAAAAAAAAATGAATGGGAAAATTAATTCCATCACACAAAGAGCTATAGATTTTCTTGTTTCATATACTAATTAGAGATGAGATAATATGATGAAGAGAAATATAAAGAAACATATAAGATCATGTGGTGAAAGAGAGAAAAACTCTAAAAGTCTCAAACTAATGAATTCATAAAGTATAGTAAAACAAATGTGAAGGATCTTTCCATCACATATTCTTTTTCACAAAGATATTTTAATTAAAAAATTACATATAGTTTGAAAAAAAAAACACTCTATTTTAGTAATAAGTCATATTAATTTTTCTCTTCTTTTACATTATAAAGAATATTTATATCATTCATTTCTTTGAACTACAAGAAATAATGTTTTTTTTATTTATTACTATTTTTTTTTCCTTATAATACTAAAAATCGAATGAAGTTGCCTGATAAAAAACATGGGAATAATTTACTTTTTTTTGTATTGGTAGTCGATCTGTGATAGATCATAAAATAATTAAACATCAAGTTCTGGAATCAAATCCACTCTAGAGGAATTAAAAAATGAAAAAAGAACAATTCAAAATGATACCTCAAGCTACTTTGGGAAAATTTATGTAAATACAGTTTGATAGGAATGGTGAAATATTTGGAATGAAATTAACACATTTCAATAAAATTTTAAATGCACTCATCACTATTCTGTCAAACCTAATACTTTCACCCTTGACAAAGTCTTAATTTCAACAAGCATCATGAAAATAAAAATTATCGGTCCTTGCAATCAATATGATATTAATCCAAAGGAGGTTTATTATACACTTCAACAAGGACCAAAATGAAATAGAGTAGATGAGAATATTGAAAATATTCACACCAATGTGTTTAGAAAATGACAATTCTAGTATGTACAAACTATGTCTCTAGAAACCATCTTCACAACCACCAATTCCATAACATAGTGATAAAAAAATAGAATTCCAAAGCTTTAAAACAATAAATAATGTCAAAGATAGAGTAATAAAAAACCCAAATAAATCATGTCACAATTAACGAGAAATTTTCAATTATCCATTCAACAAACTCAGAAAAGCAATAATTTAATGTTCCAAATATATTTAAATAAAGTAAATCTCTATAAATAAAGAAAATGATTTATCCTTAAAAATATCCTTAATAGATAATTAAATTACTTCATAAATAAATAACTATAAAAATTATTTACAATCCATTATTAATAATCTAGATTAATTAATTCATTTAACAAACATCTTAAAAATTAAATAATAATTTAATTATACATGAGTATTAATTATCTTGATAAATTAACTATTAACCATCTATTCAAATGTCAAGACTTAGAATCATAATGTCTATTAAAACTAGTAAAATTTAAACTAGTGCAAGTGTGTGATGGGTCTCAATAGTTCAAATCATCCAACTACTACCACAATCTATCTCCATCTCTTGTATGATTCTCTCCCTCTTGCAAGTGTGATGGTTATAATAATCATCATGTTGCAAAAATGTGCCTAAAGTGGTGTTGTCAACGATGTCAACATATCCTTGTTGCCATTGGTGTCAATTGTATCCTACTATTGTTTGTATAGAGGACCGGATTGTTGAGGATATTGAGAAAATTATAAACAATTAATACATGCAAATCATACATATTTGTAGAGGATTGTAAGAGGTTGCTCCAGTTAAGAATTGGGAGGTCCGCATAAAGTTTTGGTGAATTTATGAACTTCTGAGTAGAACAAGCTTGTGCAGTTGTTCAGTGTTGACAGAGTGGCAAGAAGCTAGTCCGGATTTGTTCGGTATTAACACTCTATGATCTACAGATCTAGTGGCATGTCTAGAATGATGGTGTGTTCCCTCAATTTGAGTGGTTTGTGGTTTGGAGGTCTATAAGCAATCTTTCTATTTTGACAGTCATGGCAGATAGTGTTCTTAAGGTTCTGAATGAAGGTGTAAGAGATTTTGGTGATGTGGAGAAGTGTGGTTGTTTCTGTTGAATTCATTGTGCTCATGGAGGTCTCTGGATCATGTGGTTGCTGTGTTGAAGGTCCGCATTGAAGGTTAAACCTATTGTTGAAGATTTCTCCTTGAGGTTGTTGTTCTTCCATGTTCTTGGCTGACTCGATGGTCCTAGCATGTTGCGGATGATCTAAGGAGTATGTTGTGAAGCATGGTGAGTTAATAGAGGAAAATTCAAGTCTTAGTTATATTTTTACCGACAATGTGAAGATCTACATTGAGGCTAGCCAACCTTGTTGATCATTCTAAGGTTGAAGAAGTGTATAAATACTTGTTGAGAAATTGTCGAAAAGTATCCTTGTATAAATGAGTTAAATCAAAAGAAAGGATCATATATAGAGCAGAGTAGAAGAGGAGCGAAGGAAGAATAAAGTAAAGGGTCAGTAAAGAAGAATCTAAAGATAGGAGTAGAAGTTCTTGAGCCTTCAAAGGAATTGATTCAGGCATGAACATAGATGCTATTTCTCAGTTCATTATCTACATGTAAATCATAATTTCTTGTAGGCAATGAGCCTCTACTTGAGCAGTGAGCTTTGGGCAGTGCGCCCAAAGGCACGTGCCTTCTATTTTCTTAGGTACTTTTAATAGGGTACGTATTTTTGTGCGTTAACCCCCACCATGGTTTTTCCCTTAACTAGGTTTTCCATGTCAAAATTATGGTGTTATGTGTTCATATTATTTCTGCTCATGTGTTGATTAATGCTTTAATGTTATCATCATTAATCTAGTTATAGAGAAGTTCAAAAAGTTAAAATATAGTGATAACTGATTCACCCCCACTCTCAGTTGTCCAGACTATTTCTAACAATTGGTATCAGAGCCAAGTTCCTCTAAAAGAAAGCTTAACTGCTCGAGGAGATCTAGGATGTTGACCTACAAGAAGGATAGTCCAAGATTTGATTGAACAAATTACACTATTTGGAAGAGTCACATGGAATGCCATTTGTAGTGCATGGGTGATGTCTATTGGTTAATAACTAAAGATAAGTATGAACCTCTGGAGAAAGTCCCTTCAACTCTAGATGAACTCAAGGATGCTGAAAACAATCTTCGAGCTAAAGAAGTCTTATCGAGTGCCCTGACTGATTCAGAAATGACAAATGCTTTTGGACTAAAAATTGCTCATGAAATATGGAAGAAGTTGGGGAATTTGTATGAAGGAGATAAATATGTCAAATGTGTCAAACTACAAATTTTGAGAGGAAAGTTTGAAAATCTAACGATGAGCGACAATGAAAACATCACAATCTACATGCAAAAGATAAGTGAACTTGTATGTGGGATCAGGTGTGCTAGCAGAATTTTAGAAGAATCATATATTGTGGCATAAGTGCTTAGTTCTTTACCCAACTCATACAAACATAAGGCTGCTGCTATAGAAGAGATCAAAACTGTTATAGATGTTACAAGAGAACACTTGATTGGCAAAATTTCAGCTTTTGAATTAAGTGAATTTAGTGACTCTCTTCCCAAGTCTAAATCGACAGTCAAGGCCAGTGTGCATGGAAAGCAAAGATATGATCTGGGTAAAGGTTCTTCAAGAAATTCAAGTAGATTTATCAAAACAAGGAAGGTTCTTGAAGATGATGAAAATGAGACTGCAAATCTTGAAGCTCTCATTGCCAAACAGATGCCAAGAGGATCCGGTAAGTATGAAGGAAAGTTACCACTCAAATTTTTTCTTGTAATAAAATTGGTCATTTTGCTTCAAGGTATAATTCATGTTTTCTGCATTTTTCTTAGTTTCATTGGTGAATTGAATTTGAGTAGGAATTTAGAGTAATTGTGGTATCTTATTAGGTTCTTACAGTTGTTTCAAATTATGAATCACAAAATGCATGAGGCAACAATGTTTTCTATGATCAATTTTTGATCTAGATACCATTAGCTGAGACTAAAATATGAGGACATTCATAAGATAACTTTCAAAACTAGATATGGGCATTATGAGTTCACGGTTTTACCTTTTGGACTTCCAAATGCTCTTGTTGCCTTCATAATTTTGATGAACAATATTTTTTGAGATTGCTTGGATAAATTTGTTCTAGTATATGTGGATGACATTCTTATTTACTCTAGGAATGGGGAAGAATATTTGCAGCATCTCTGGATAGTTTTGTAGTGATTGAGAGAACATAAATTGTTTGGGAATCTTTCTAAGTGTACTTTCTTTCAGAAAGAGATACATTGTTTAGGGCATATTATATCAATTAAAGGAATTTCAGTAGATCCTACAAAGATTAAAGCTATTCTTGAGTGGCATATGCCCAAGAATGTTCATGAAGTGTGTAGTTTCATGGGGTTAGTAGGATATTACAGGAAGTTCATTTTGAACTTTTCTAAGATTGCAAGTCCAATCATTTTACTTCAGAGAAAAGGTAAGCATTTTGAATGCATAGTAGAATGTCAAAAGGCATTTGACTAGTTGAAAGAAAGATTGACAACTATCTCAATATTGAAAGTTCCAGATCTACAAAGTCAATTTGTTGTCATAATTGATGCCTCAAGAGAAGGTTTGGGAGGAGTGCTTATGTAGAATGGGTAAGTGGTAGCATTTGAATCTAGGAAGCTGAAATCTTATGGGCAAACTTATACTCTATGGGATTTAGAGTTAGCAGTAGTTGTGCATTATTTGCAAGTGTTATGACACTGCTTGCTAGGAAAGCCTTTTGAGTTGAATTCAGATTATCATGGTTTAAACTACATATTTACCCAACCTAATCTGAATGCTTGACAAAGAAGATGGTTGAAATTGATATCTAACTATGATTTTGAGATAAATTATATCAAGGGCAAAGAGAATCGAGTAGCATATGCTTTGATCTGATGGAGACATATCACATCAATTATCTCTATTCTTTTGAACATCAAGAATTTGGTATTGCAAAATTGTGTAGGTGATGAGTTCTATGATCAAGTCAAATAGGCTCTTTGAGTAAATACTCAAGATTCAAGGTATGAATGGTTAAATTTTGAACCAAATGGGCTTCTAAGATTCAAAGGAAGAATTTATGTTCCTAATTCAGTAGAATTAAGAAACCTTGTGTGAAAATAAGTTCATTCCACACTGTATTCAAGTCATCCAGGATTAACTAAAATCCTAGCTGATGTGAAACCTCTTTATTTTTGGAAAGGATTTAAGAATGATGGTGTAAGATTTGTAGCAAGTTTCTTAGAATTCTAGAGCCAAGGCTGGGCATCAACATCTAGTAGGACTTCTATATTCACATGATATTCCAAAATTGAAATGGCAGGTCATTAGCATGAATTTTGTGCAAGGCCTTCCAATGTCTTGAAATATACATGATGTTATTTTAGTGGTGGTAGATAAACTCACCAAGGTAGCTCACTTTATACTGGGAAACCTAATAGATGGAACACTAGTCATAGCTCGCATGTTTATACAAGAAGTGTTCAGATTGCATAGAGTTCCTGAGAAGATTATCTTAGATAGGGATGCGTGCATGACATCAAGATTCTAGAAAACATTATTTTTAGCGCTAGGAACTCAACTTAATATAAGATCAACTTATCACCCTAAGACAGATGGTCAAACAAAAAGGGTAAATCAAGTTCTTGAAGATTTGTTATGAATGTATTGTATGGATCGGCAATACAAGTGGGAAGAATATTTACCGCTTGTGGAGTTTTCTTATAACAACTCCTACAATTTTTCTATCAAGATGTCTCCATTTGAAGCATTGTGTGGATGAAGATGCCAAACTCCTATAAGCTGGGATAAGCTAGAAGATAGGATTAGCATTGGTCTAGAAATGTTGGCAGAAATGGAAGAACATTTTAACTTGATCAGAAAAAGATTAGCGGAAGCAAATGATATATAGAAATTCTATGCTGATGCTAAACATACACCAAGACAATTCTCAGTTGGAGAAAAGGTTCTTTTAAGGGTCAAACCTCAAAAAATTTCCATAAAGTTTGGGAAGTCTTCCAAACTAGCTCCTAGATATGTAGGACCATTTGAAGTTCTCAAAGTGACCAATCCGGTTGCCTAAAGGATCTCTCTACCACTAGCTCTTGCCAGGATGCATAATGGTTTTCATGTTTCATACTTGAAAAAGTACTGTTATCAATCAAATATACACCCTATGCTAAGCTTACAAAAGACTTAGCTATCTATTAACACATGGAAACACCCTCAGACTGTGGGTGATCTATGTTGAGAGTGAATCTCCAGAGTGAGCTTGTTCTCCTTATGATTTTTCTAATGTATTGACTTGTCTGAGAAAAGGATGAAAGAACTGTACGGAAATAAATAACTAAAATTAACCTCTAAGGTGATGCACCAATACTAAACTCCTATAAGATCTTACTCACAATCAAACTACAAAACCTTAATCTTCACAACACTTTGATTCTACCTAATTCATAAATATTTTGCATGAAGATTTGATCAAAACACGACATGCAACCTGAACCAAGAAAAATAATTGCATAACTATCATAAAATCAAGACAAAACAGAGGATAAATACTTATCACAGTGCAATATCAAATTAACTTTGCAAAAGTAGAGGCAAAAGTAAAGGAAAACTGCTGCTCTATAGACTGAAGGAATAATGAGTACATGAACTAGAATACAACACTCTCAGTGTGAGAGGAAGACTCTGATACCCTGAACTTTGATCTCTACTGCTACTCTCTAAAACTAGAACTACTAAAAAAGAAGTACTCTCTACCATATATCCAGTGAAATGATCTCCCCTTGAAAGTTGGAAAAAAGCCCCTAAAAATAGATATGCCAAACCATTTTTGAGCTCCTTAGAAAAAGCCCAAAATAAAGCCTTCAAATCACTTCCAAATTGTGAAAGAAAACTGCCAATAAGATCCTCTCATGTGGTCCCACCAAAAATTAGCTTTATCTACCGAAGTAATCTCAATTTTTGTCTATATCTGACGAAGAGAAAGAAAAATAAAGAAAGCAAGATTTTATTTCCTTTATTTGCCTCAAACTGCTTAAAAATTGTTTTGATTTTAAAGAAATTTATAAACTATTGCTTTAAACTAAAACTTTACAATGTTTGCAGTTTTAATCTTTATCCCTATTCGATATGATTTTTGCAAAAAATAATGGTACATGGCTTATAATTTTGCCAAGTACTTACAATGCATATCAGATGATTTTTCTATATAAAAAATCATAAAAATATCAAGAGCATTACAATATGGGGTTTTCACAAAAAATAATATGAAAGGCCTTCAAGGCCTACCCTCCTTCAAATAGCCCTGCAACATTCTAAGGGTAGGTGACCTTCTCCTCCAAGGATCAAAGTGAGCTTAAGGCATCCATTCCTAGGCATGGTGTATTTCAAGGTGACCATGGGTATTTATTAATGATTTACCCTCTTTGCATATTTATTCTAAGTCATGGTGACTTAGGGCCTTAACACCCTTGGGGGTATTAGTCATAGTTTTGAAAATTAAAAGAATGTGATTAAAATGCCAATTGAGTTAGGGCTCCATCGAAACCCTAACACAAAACTAACCTCACCCTATATTATCAGGCTCATTTTGACTTTGCATTTGGTGGAAAATGGGGTTTTACAGCCACCTTCAAACCCTAGGGTTTCACCTTGAGAACCTTTGACTTCTTGGTGTTTCTGAGCATGATTCTCACTGGTCTTATATAGAAAAATTAAGGTAAACAATCTCTAATGCATATATGTTTCATCAATCCTTAATTTATTTCATTTTCTAAAGTGAAAATAGCTTTGGAGCCATGGATTTTGCATTATTCTCTAATGGGTTTCATGACTCTTTGCTTTTGTATAAGGGCACCATGTGATCCTCTACCACGGGCCACCATTGTTAGGGTTTGAATTGAAGATAAATGCTTTCACTGTTCACCATTTTTGAGTAGCCTCCATGCAGTTTATACAAAGAAAAGAAAGGTAAAAGACCTTCAACCACATATATGATCCATTCTTCCTTACTTCTGAGGTTCATCATTGGTTTTTCTCTATAACTATGACTCAACTGAAGCATTTTCCTGTGTCCTCTATTATCTTCACCAACACCCATCTGTATTGGAGCCATCATGAACAATTGGTCAAAGCTTTTGAGGGTAGTAAAGTGGGTAGAAACCCACATTCTCATGTAGATAGCTCTACTTAGAAATAAAGGTAAGATCATCTTTTTGAACCTCTGCATCTTCACTAGTATACTGTATGAGATAGCTAGATTTACAAAAGCAAAACACTTGACTTTGGGAAAATATGTGCCACGGTTTGTAAAGGATATGACCCTCTGGTAACAAAAACTCTTGAATACGAACCATAGTCTTTCCATTTTCCTTCCTCTACACTTGTTATCCTCATGTGAATAAAATATGAAGTTTTTCTTTTTATGGGTAAAATACATTTTCCTATGTATGATGCTTTGTGCATGATCTGTGTTTACCTTTCTTGGAAGGCCACGGTTGTATCATTATTTCTGAGTTTGACATGATTGAAAGACTTCTTTCCTCTCTGTATATAAAACTTCTATTTTGAAACTGAGGTTTTTGAATAAAGATTCAAAACACTAAGTGGGTTACTCCTTCACTGGCCGTGGCTATACACGTGTTTATGATATTTATTCAAAATCGGCTGTGGATTGGAACTCCATTTGTTTCCTATATATAAGTTTGTTATTTTGTGTACACAAATGGGTTTGACCAATAATGAGGAAACTCTATATTTGGGAGTGTATAAAATCTCATATGGCTCTTGAAACTTGCAAAACAAAGCATTTCCTTGCATTTTTATCATCACAAAAATGTGCCTTTCTATAGATCGCGGGCTCCATTTATGACATTTGAGCATTATTTCTAAGTTTCACTTGACACTATTGTTCTGTAAGGTCATTATGAGACCACTACACATTTTTGGTTGTCACTGGAGGCAAACCATCAGATGCATATTTTTCAATGAAACTTGATAAGGGTTTGGATGTACCTGTTCACTCTTATATTCTTTCTATATCTTCTCTTGTTCTTAATGTCATGAAAGCATGTAAATATTTCATTTCTCCCTGATATTTATGCAATAGTATCTTTGAGACAATGCATATCATTTGACTGATGGCAAAATTCAATCTGTAACATATATACTTGGAATTGATTCAGTCCACTGCTCTTTTCATTGGTTGTCATATAGTTGTGAAAACCTCCATTGATGAAAGTTGTAGATCATTTGATCACTAGAGATGATCCTACAACATGCACTTGGTGTTTTAAATAAAAGCATATACATACCCTATTGAATGAAGGCACTTCTACCTTCTGTAGCATGGCAATATTGTCTTTGCAAATATCTATTGTAACTATGCCTATCTTATGGATTTTACTATCCCGAACTGATGGTTTGAATGATCATTGTGACAACTTGTAATAGATGTATAATTGTATACACTTAATTTGATGGATGATGGCATACATTACTTGATCTCTATATATACCTTGAATGATCAAATTAAAATCATGACATGGCATATGTTTTGGTGTCTGGTTACTGTACTATTTCAAATTTATTCTCAGATACTCTCTCAGTTGTATCATGCAATTCTATTGTCGTGGCATCAGTCATGCCTTTTTGTATACTTCATTATCCACATGGTTGTTCCAATATCAAGATTATAAATAATATATGATTTGTAACAACAAAAGATAGATATTTCAAATGTTTGTAAATACCTTTCATTTAGTTTCACACCTTTTGATCAGCCTAGAAGGAATTTGGTGTTCATTTATGGTTCTTACTTCAGACCCTGGATTGAGAATCATGGATGGTCATTGAAGTTTTTAGTTTGTTAATTACTCTTTCAGTTGAAATGTCCTTTTTCCATAGTATGAGTACTCTTATTCCATTTCCCCTGAGATTAAGGGTAGCATGTTGGATGCAAACCTTGTGGGAGCCCACTTGACACCACATGTTGGTATGTCTTCAATCACCTACATGACTTATCCTATACTTGCACATGAAACAAAAAGATTAGATAAAAACAATGAATTTCAATGATTGTTTCTCCTTCAGTTCATCTTGCATGTGAATGATGTTCATCTAATCAGTGCAATGCATTATGCCTCTTTTGATAGGACATAGAGAACTCATAACCGGAGCTCTAACAGATCTTTTCCCAATTTTTGCAAGCTCTTA
Organism: Cunninghamia lanceolata; assembly: GCA_027924645.1. Classification (NCBI taxonomy): domain Eukaryota; kingdom Viridiplantae; phylum Streptophyta; class Pinopsida; order Cupressales; family Cupressaceae; genus Cunninghamia; species Cunninghamia lanceolata. Next base: position 28,176,817 of record BSBN01000261.1, on the reverse strand, counting down.
TCTAAGATCAAGAACAAGGACAGAAGACATCCTCAGAGGTTGAAGACTTTACAAGGCAATGATGGCTATGACTTTCTCTCCCCTATCTTTAGATGCATAATATCTTTCCTATATTTGCATTTGTTCGGCTATTCCCATGGCTTGTGTGGGACATTTGATCTATCAATCTTTCATTCAATGCAATGTTTATTTATTTAATGTACTTCATTCATAAAATGGATAAACACTGTAGTGAAATGAAATAACTTATCTCTTATGCATCTTTCTACAAATGAATGATAATCAGAAACTCTTCTCTTTTATTGATCAACTAAACTGTAATATTACTGAGAGATAATCAACTATGCAAATAAATTATAGCAGAAAATATTAAAACCTTCACTTTTAAAATGAACTTGCTGAACCAGCTCCAACAGTTTGAGCTGTAGGTTAAAAATGGTATCATTTCTAGAGACTTTTGCTATATGCTTGCCTACTAAAAATTGGATCAGTTGCCTTGAATATCCATTGGGCATTGAGTCATACTCTGCTCTTCTCAAACTTGGAAAACACTAAAACTCAGGAATCCAACCAGTCCAAATAGCAATAGAAAAAAAAACAAACCAAACTGAAAAACAAATTAAAAGGCCCTGGTGGCTAGAAAAACCTATGTAGCAACACTTAGGGTAACAATATTACTGAAAGTAAATGTGCATGAAGCACTTATTAACACTAACTCTGCCCTATTGTACTCTAACTAGCCAGAGTGACTGATAAAATAAAACCTTTCACTGGCTCAGGAAAATAACTACCCTTCATTTGCAGTCTGCAATACTCCATGAGGTTGTTAATTAGCCCAAAAAGGTGGAGAACAATCAAAGCTTTAGCAAACTATTGTGATACCTTTTTGAGAATGAAAGTATAGTCACTTACCCACTTGACTTCCTTTGCTAACTATTCCACTTGATACCCTCCTTGATGATCCAAATCAGTGTCACTATGAGGCTGTCCCTTTCTATTGATTTCCAAACCAACTAGATACCTAATAGGACATCCTCTCAAAGGTTTTGGACTAAAAACAACATCATCTGCACCTTGCATGATAGTTTGCCATGTGGCTTCCTCCTCTTCAGTTAGTGAGTCATCCTCCTCTGTTAGAGTAGCTAGTAGCTCATCAAAGCTATCAAAATTTGGAAGATTCTTAGCAAGAGCTATACTAGGCTTAGAATATTCAAGATTGCTTAAGGCGATACACTTGGAAATAGGTGTTTCTTTAATAATAAAGTCAAAAAATGAACTAACCTCTTGTAACAAGCCATCAATTTGAACAATAGCTTCAAGTTGCTCTATGAAATAGGAGGGCAGCTTCTCCAACCATGATTCATTCAGTTGCAAGTCAGGCTGCTCCTTAACCAGTGATTTGGTCAGGAAAACAACCACTTCAAGCACTTGCTTGTGCTATTCTAGATAACCCTCTTCCACAAATACTAGCATAACTTCCAAATGTGAACAGAAAAGTTTAATTTCAGTTTGAAATAGATCTTCCTCAAGCACTGTACCTTTCAAATCAGGCCCATTTCTACCTATCTATTCTTGGATTAGCACATTATCTGAATGGTCCTCATTGTTGTGGTGGTCAGAACTTGACATATCCATGTCATTTTTACTTTCACACTCAAAGTTAGGAACCTCGTCAAATAGATCAACCATAGACTGAGGTTCAACACCAATCTATTACACATTATCTAAGTCTACAATAGGAATCTCAAGACTACTCAAGAACAAATTTTCCTGATCTTCTGACGGAGAAAGGATGTTCTTTACCTCATGATAGATTTCACTAAGTTGTGTAAGTTCCATGATAGGCTTATGCTCTTCTTATTGATCTAAGACCCTATTATCAGATTGCTTGACTTCAATCAACAATTCCTTGTATTGTTGAGTATCTACTTGTTGTTCTAAAATAGGTGCTTCCTCCAACACAACCTGAACTTTCTGTCTTTGCAATTTTAGACATTCACATTGTGAGCTCTGTACCCTGCTTTCATGCATCTTATGAACAACATCAATTTTTTTTTCTAAGGAATCAAAATGTAGAGGGTTCAGGGTCATATTTGAATCAACTTGATCTACACAAATAGCAGCAACCTTTTCATGTGAATCAGCCTCTTGCACTATGTGACTTTTTGAAAAAAAATTATCATCTTTCACCAAACAAGGAGGATCATTAATGAAAATATGAGAAGGTTCATCAAGAGGACTCTTTTCTACTTTGATCTTCTGCTGCTGTAATTGATATTGCTCCATAGCTATATGCAGTAAATTTACTTGACTAGCTCCCTTCTGTTGGGTAATGGGCTAGTCTCGAATGCTAACAGGCTCCTCAGCAAAATTAGAACCTTTGAAACTTGGGATTTTGACTTTCTAGGGAGTCTATTTGCATTTAAGACTAATTTCTTGGGAAGAAAAGGATTCACTTTGCTTGAAACTTAGAAATTTAACTTTAGGGGCATTAAGAGGTTCATTCTGTCTGAAACTTAGAACTTTATACTTACGTACCTCTTCTTGAGCAAGTTGTTCAAGAACAGTAGTGGCTGCTTGGGCTTGAGCAAGCAAAAGTTTTGTTTGTGTAGCTGCCTCTCTCTCAAGATTCTCTTCAAACTATCTCTTTTGTGTCTCCCACTGCTGATCAGAAACAAAGGTCTCACAAGGTGGTTGCTCTAGCTATTAAAGGTAAACTTGGTGATTTAACGCTTGCAGCTGCAAATCAAACTCTTCATACCATATTGCTTGAAATCCCTCTTCTTGTTGGTACATATAACTCTTCATGCTTGCAATTTCCTACTCATATTGTGTTCTTTGTGCCTCCAACTCCTGCCCATGTATATAGGCTTGATAAGCCAATTCCTCTTGGTGCTGTTTATACTCAAGCTCCCTCTTAATCTCCTCCACCTGCTTGTTGAGGTCTGACACAATGTCCCTCATCATACCTTTAAGCTCTGTCATTTCAAATTGTTTTATCTAGTAAGAAGGTTGACTAGGCGCTTGGGCAGGAATGGGCATCTAGTAAGCATCCTAAGTATTTGGACTAAAACCAGCATTATGATTGCTTGTATATGGTTGGTCAGGAAGTTGAGTAGGGGTGGGTGGGTGGCAATTATATTGTGCATGCTAGCTTTGTGGGGCCATGGAATTGGAAAAAATAGCATAATTGGCTTGATATGGCTGATAAGGGGCCATATGGACAACATTTTCATATTATGGTGGTGGATATTCATACTACCTATGGAAATCTAACAAATTTATTAATATGAAAGCTAGAAAATGGAATAAATAGATGAATTTCATAACATACCAGCACTTGATCATATCAAAACCTATAGATCTTGATTTAGAGTCACTAGATGTGTTTGATTTTCTACCTCCAAAGGTAGAGATCACTAATACACACACCAAATATCATCGATAGATTAACATTCTATTGGACTGAAATAGTCCAATCTATCTCGATCTTGTTTTCACAAGCTGAATGTACTAGTTCTGCATGCAAGACTAGAAGATCGAGTCACCAAGTATTCTTGTAAAAAGCCTCCAAAGGATGGAACACTGCTGCATATACCAAAACAACATCTTGAAAATTGAAAAACTTCTCTAAAAATACTTTTAGAGTACCATTGGGCATGCCAAAAACTATTATCAATCAGATATGCATCCTATGCTAAGCTTACAGAAGACTTAGCTATCTGTTGACACATTGAAACACTCTCAGATTGTGGGTGATCTATGTTGAGAGTGAATCTCAAGAGTGAGCTGGTTCTCCTTATGATTTTTTCTAATCTATTGACTTGTTTGAGAAAAAGGACGAGGGAAGTGTACTGACAAAAATAACTAAAATTAACCTCTAAGGCAATGCACCAATACTAAACTCCTATTAGATCTTACTCACAAACTACAGAACTTTAATCTTCACAACACTTTGATTCTACCTAATTCATAAATATTTCGCATGAAGATTCAATCAAAACACAACATGTAACTTGAACCAAATAAAATAATTGCATAACTATCACAAACTCAAGACAAAATAGAGGATAAATACTTATTGTAGTGCAATATCAAATTAACTTTTCAAAAGTAGAAGGAAAAGTGAAGGAAAACTACTCCTCTATGGACTAAAGGAATAATGAGTACATCAACTGGAATACAACACTCTCAGTGTGAGAGGAAGACTCTGATATCCTGAACTCTAATCTCTACTGCTACTCTCTAAAACTGGAACTACTAAAAAAGAAGTACTCTCTACCATATATCCTATGAAATGATCTCCCCTTGAAAGCTAGAAAAAAGCCCCTAAAAATAGATATGCCAAACCATTTTTGAGCTCCTCAAAAAAAGCCCAAAATAAAGCATTCAAATCACCTCCAAACTGCGAAAGCAACTTGCCAAAAAAGATCCTATCATGTGGCCCCACCAAAAATCAGCTTTATCTGCTCAAGTAATCTCAATTTTTGTCCATATCTGACAAAGAGAAAGGAAAATAAAGAAAGAAATATTTCATTTACTTTATTTTCCTCTAAATGCTTTAGAATAGTTTTGATTTTAAAGCAATTTATAAACTATTGCTTTAAAATAAAACTTTACAATGTTTGCAATTTTAATCTATATCCCTATTTGACTTAATTTTTGCAAAAAGAATGGTACATGGCTTATAATTTTGCCAAGTACTTACAATGCATATCAGTTGATTTTTTTATATAAAAAATCATAAAAATATCAAGGGCATTACAATATGGGGTTTTTGTAAAAAATAATATGAAAGGCCTTTAAGGCCTACCCTCCTTCAAATAGCCTTGCAAGACTCTAAGGGTAGGTGACCTTCTCCTCCAAGGATCAAAGTGAGCTTAAGGCATCCATTCCTAGGCATGGTGTATTTCAAGGTGACAATGGCCATTTATTAATGATTTACCCTCTTTGTGTATTTATTCTAAGTCATGATGACTTAGGGCCTTAACACCCTGGGGGCATTAGTCATAGTTTTTAAAATTAAAAGAATGTGATAAAAATGCCAATTGAGTTAGGGCTCCATCAAAACCCTAACACAAAACCAACCTCACCCTATCTTATCGGGCTCATATTGACTTTGCATTTGGTGGAAAATGGGGCTTTGCAGCTACCTTCAAACACTAGCGTTTCACCTTGAGAACCTTCAACTTCTTTGTGTTTCTAAGCATGATTTTCACTTGTCTTATACAGAAAAATAAATGTAAGCACTATCTGATGCAAATATGTTTCATTACTCCTTGATTTCTTTCATTTTCTAAAGTGAAAATGGCTTTTGAGCTGTGGCTTTTGCATTATTCACTAATGGGTTTCATGACTCTTTGCTTTTGTATAAGGGCACCTTATGATCCTCTACCACAGGCCGCCATTGTTAGGGTTTGAATTAAAGATAACCACTTTCATTGTTCACCATTTCTGAGTAATTTCCATGTAGTTTATACAAAGAAAAGAAAGGTAAAAGACCTTCAGCCACATGTATGATGCATTCTTCCTTACTTCTGAGGTTCATTGTTGGTTTTTCTCTGTAACTATGACTCAACTGAAGCATTTTCCTGTCTTTTGTTATCGTCACTGACACCCATCTGTATTCATGCTGTCATGAACAATTGGTCAAAGCTTTTGAGGGTAGTAAATTGGGTGAAACCTACATTCTCATGTAGATACCTCTGCTCAAAAATAAAGGTAAGATCATCTTTTTGAACCTTTTGCATCTTCACTTGTATACTGTATGAGATAGCTAGATTTGCAAAAGGAAAATATTTGACTTTGGGAAAATATGTGTTGTAGTTTGTAGAGGATATGACCCTCTGGTAAGAAAAACTTTTGAATACGAACCATACTCTTTCCATTTTCCTTCCTCTGCACCCGTTATCTTCATGTGAACAAAATATGAATTTTGACATTTTATGGGGAAAATGCATTTTCCTATGTATGATGCTTTGTCCCTGATCTGTGTTCACCTTTCTTGGAAGGCAATGACTGTATCATTATTTATGAGTTTGACATGATTGAAAGACATCCTTCCTCTTTGTATATAAAAATTCTATTTTGAAACTGAGGTTTGTGAATAAAGATTTAAAACCCTAAGTGGGTTACTCCTTCACTGGCCACGGTTATACACCTATTTATGATATTTATTCAAAATTGACTATAGATTGGAACTCCATTTGTTTCCTATAGATAAGTTTGTTATTTTGTGTACACAAATTGGTTCAACCCATAATGAGGTAAATCTGTATATGGTAGTGTATAAAATCTCACATGTCTCTTGAAACTTGCAAAACAAAGCATTTCCTTGCACTTTTATCATCACAAAATGTGCCTTTTCTATAGACCACAGGCTCCATTTATGACATTTGAGCATTATTTCTAAGTTTCACTTGACACTGCTATTCTATAAGGTCATTATAAGACCATTGGACATTTGAAGGCTGCAACTTGGAAAGAGTTTCCGTTATTCTGGCTGTGACTAGAGGCAGACCATCAGATGTATATTTTTCAATGAAACTTGATAAGGGTTTGGCTATACCCATTCACTCTTATATTCTTTCTGTATTTTCTCTTGTTCTGAATGTCATGACTTTTAAAATTAGTTTGTATGGTTGGGAGGGAGGTAAACTACTGTCTCAAGCCTCTATAGGCGAAGAAGCAGGATGTAATGACAGAGATGCATGCATGAATGAAGATTTAGATTCTTGATGTGTTAAAACATTGTTCTTTCTAAGTAATTCTCTGTAACAATCATTCTGTATGGATAGTTAATTATCTGAAATTGAATGGAGATGTTCAGGCATTGAAGTAGTTTCCATTTGATAGTAGTCTGGTGTCTTAAAGTGTTGTAGTTTGTGAGATATTGTTCTTTTTGCAAAGACTGGTTTGAAAAACCTAGAAACTAGAGTTTGGTGAATAAATGGACTGTTATTCCTCTGTCCACTGAAAGCAAGATTCTCATTTTCAGTGTGATGGAGGAATACAGTGTAAATTTTGTGTTTTCTATGGTTTTGGTCAAACACCCAAGGACCCAAGGAGTTTGGGTATGAGTCGACTAGGCATCTCTATGTGACTAGTCACTGAAAAGTGCTGTTATGTGAACAGTTAGTGGAGTGGCCAAATTGATGGTTGATCTTGTGTCTGCAGAGGATTGTAGACCCTTTCCATTCTGTTGAGTTTTGTCTCTATATACTGGTTTGATGGATGTGAGTTGCAGATTTACAGAGTTGCCATCAGCGTAACACAGTCCCTCGGGGAAGCTTTTAGATGTTACACCAATTAACAAAGTTAGACTGATAGGAGGTGTATCGGTGAAGAGCGAAAGGAGTCTCACTGAAGAACATACATCGGCGCAAGTTTTGTATCAGTTGACCAAATGTATATTGCAAATGAATATCACAAATGTATATTGAGAATGTATATCACAAATGTATGTTGAGAATGTATATCGTAAATGTATGTTGAGAAAGCATATTGAGAATGTACATTTCATCAGATACAAAAGGTGACTAGTCATAATGGTGAAATCAGGGTAAATATACTTCAACCCACTGGTAATAGCAAGGTTGAAAGATGAGAGACCCCAGGGTAAGAGTAAAGAGGATAGAAGTGCTTTTGATGTAGAAGAAGAAGAAGAGGTAGAGGAGAGTCCTCAAGAGCTAGATATGTCTACAGACCAAAAGGCATTCTTGAATGCACTCAAATGTGCTCAGGGAGATAGTGGCGATCCAAAGATGGATGTTCCTACATTCAATGGGAAACTAGATGGAGATGCCCTCGTGGATTAGATTGAAGCCATGTGCAACTATTTTGACTTCAAGGAGTATAGTGACAGCAAAAAAAGTCAAGTTTTCTAAGACAAGATTGAGAGGTTCTGCCCTAGTTTGGTGGAACTATATGCAAGGTGAAAGAGAGAAAGTTGGAAAGAACCCTATCACCAAATCGAGTAGAATGGTGGCCATGCTAAGAGACAAGTTCATGCCATATGATTATGAGTTGCAGACCATTAGGAAGTTTAATCATCTCAGACAAAAGGATATGGATGCGGCTACATATACTAAAGAATTTCATAGATTGAGCATGAGAGCCAATCACAAGGAGGAGGAGAAAGAGATGGTGGATAGATATCTCGATGGTTTGAGGTATAACATACAAGATGAATTTAGTATGGTGGTTCCTAAAATAGTGGATGAGTGTTTTCTATTAGCCTCTAGGGCTGAGGAAAAGTTGAAAAGAAGGAGTGATCAAAACACCAGAGGAAGAGGTGGCAGAAATAATAGGGGAAGAGGCAGTTTTGGTAGAGGACAGTCAAGTAGAAATGAAAATCCAAGTCAACAAGAGTCTCATTCTGATGTAGAAGATAGAGGTGGTGGTTTCAGAGGTTGGAGAAGACCAAATGGCAGAGGTAGAAGTGGTGGTGCAGGTAGAGGACCCAGAGTTTTCACTAGTAGATGCTATGGTTGCAATCAGGTAGGCCATACTATGAGCAAATGCCCTAAGAAGGCAACTAGTTCCCATGATGGTGGAAGAAGGAATCAATTGTTGAAAGATGAGGATTTCCAAAGTGTGAATTCACCCATTGGTAGTGCTGCCCAATCCTTGATGGAGAGAACATGATGATCAAGAGGACCTTGATGAAGATACCATTGAAACAAGAGCCCCCACAAAGGAAGACCCTCTTCAGAACCCAAGGTATAGCATATGGTAAACATTGTAAAATCATTGTTGATTCAGGTTCTACTAAGAATGTAGTGTCTGCTGAAATGGTAGAGAAGTGTAATTTGAAAAGGCTACCCCATGTTAGTCCTCATAAGATCTCTTGGTTGAATAAGAATCAAAATTATATGATAGAAGAACAAACGTGGGTTGAGTTTGAGATAGGTGATTCTAAGGATAAGGTACTATGTGAGATTATTCCTATGGATTCTTGTCACCTTCTTCTTGGACGTCCATGGCAGTATGATGTGAAGGCATAACATGATGGTGAGAAGAACACATACCTCATCACCAAGAATGGAAGGAAGTTTAGGATGGATCCTATGCAAGAGTAGATTGGAGAGAAGAGTAATGACACCAGTGTCATGATGGTTAGTGGCAAAGAGTTCTTACACCTCATGAAGGAGAAGGATACCAAAGGGTATGCCTTGGTAACGAAACCTGAAGATGAATCAGATCAGCAAGACAAAAAGCAGAAAGAGGTTCCACTAGAAGTGCAGCAATTGTTGGATAAGTACCAAGATCTTGTGGTAGAGGATACTCCTAACTCCTTACCACCCATGAGAGATATAAGTCATCAAATTGACATGATCCTAGGCACCACTTTGCCCAATAAGGATGCTTATAAATTGACACCATAGAAAAATGAGGAGGTGAGTAGACAAATTCAAGAACTCTTAGAGAAAGGATTGATTAGGAAGAGTCTTAGTCCATGTGCAGTCCCTAGTGTACTTGCTCCAAAGAAAGATGGAAAGTAGAGACTATGTATAGATTCCAGGGCCATAAATAAGATCACAGTAAGGTATAGATTCCCTATGCCAAGGATTGAGGATCTTTTGGACTATCTTGGAGGGTCATGTTATTATTCAAAGATTGATTTGAAATCTGGTTATCATCAATTCAGAATTAGGCAGGGAGATGAATGGAAGACTACCTGCAAGACAAATGAAGGTCTCTATGAGTGGCTTGTCATGCCATTTAGCCTTAGCAATGCCCCAAGAAGATTCATGCATTTGATGAATGAGGTACTTGCTGAATTCATTGACAAATTTGTAATTGTTTATCTTGATGACATACTTATTTTTAGCAGGACAAAAGAAGAACATGTGAAGCATCTTGGACAAGTGATGAAGAAATTGCATGAGAGTAAGTTGATGATCAACTTGGATAAGTGTGATTTCATGAAAACTAAACTTGTGTACCTAGGTTTTGTGATTTCTAATGGTTGTTTGAAGATGGACCCCACAAAGGTTGAGGCCATTCTCAATTGGCCTACTCCTAGGACAGTGAGAGATGTTAGAAGCTTCCATGGCTTGGCAACTTTTTATAGGAAGTTCATTAGAGGATTTAGTCACATAAGTGCTCCTATTCTCAATACCATCAAGGATGGAATAAATCACAAATTTCAATGGACAAAGCAATCAAATGATAGCTTTGAATTGTTAAAGAGGAAAGTGGCTAAATTACCTACATTGGTACTCCCAGATTTTGACAGTTTTTGTAGTGGAATGTGATGCGAGTCAGCAAGAAATAGGTGTTGTTCTTAGTCAAGATGGACATCTAGTGGCCTTTTTTTAGAGAAGTTGAATGAGGCTAAACAAAGGTATTCTACCTATGACCTAGAGCTTTATGCAATGGTGCAAGCTCTCAAAAAGTGGAGACACTATTTGCTTCCCAAAGAATTCATTGTTTTTACTGATAACCATGCTCTTAGCTTCCTAAATAGTCAACAAAAGTTGAATCACAGGCATGTTAAGTGGATGGAACAATTGCAGGCCTATACCTTCACTATTAAGCATAAAAAAGGTGTTGCCAACAAAGTGGCTGATGCTTTAAGTAGAAGGATGTTGGTCATATAGGAAGTACAGATGGAAAGAATGGGCATAGATTGTTTGAAGAAGTTATACAAGGAGGATGTAGATTTCAAAGTTGCTTATGAAGTTTGTGCTAGTTTGGCTAACACTTTTCATGGTGAATATTTAGATTTTGTGTTGCATGAAGGTCTCTTATTCAAAGGCAGTTTGTTATGTGTTCCTAAATGTTCAATGAGGGATAACATCATCAAAGAGAAGCACAATGGAACCTTAGGAGGACACTTTGGGTTGGACAAGACTTTGGAACAAGTCACTAGATTCTACTATTGGCCAAAAGTACAGTCAGATGTAAGGAGATATGTTGCAAGTTGTACCATATGTCAAAAGGCCAAGGGTATATCTTCTAATGCTAGTTTGTACTAACCCCTCCTTATTCCCAACAGGCCTTGGGAGAGCATTAGTATGGATTTTGTACTTGGTCTTCCTAAGATAACAAGGGGTGTGGACAATGTTTTTGTCATTGTGGACAGATTTAGTAAGATGGCTCATTTTGTGCCATGTAAATGCACAAATGATGCACTTCACATTGTTGGTCTCTTTTTCAGAGAAGTGGTTAGAATCCATGGTTTGCCCCTTTCAATTGTCACTTATAGAGACTCCAAGTTTGTTGGTCATTTTTGGAGGACCTTATGGAGAAAATTGGGAACACAATTGTCTTTCTCATCAGCCTACCATCCCCAAACTGATGGTCAGACTGAGGTTGTTAATAGGTCCTTAGAAAACCTTCTAAGATGCCTTACCAAGCAGCATGGGTTGGCATGGGACTTGATTATCAGTCAAGCTGAGTATGCTTGCAATGATTCAGTGAATAGAAGCATTGGGAAGAGCCCATTTGAAATTGTTTATGGTTTCCATCCAAGAGGACCACTTGAACTCAAAGATCTACAAGGTTGGGATAAGAGGAGTGCTCTAGGAGAAGATTTTGCTGCCACCATGAAGATAGTTCATGATTAGGTCAAAGTTCAGTTGGAGAAAATAATCTCCAAATACAAGGATAGAGCAGATCTCAAAAGGAGAGATGTACAGTTCAAGGTGGGAGATTTGGTGATGGCCTATCTAAGGAAGGAAAGGTTGCCTAAAGGATAGCTAACCAAGCTTCTGATGGAGAAAATAGGACCGTGCAAGGTAGTGTATAAGTTTGGTCCAAATGCTTATGAAATAGAACTACCATCCAGTCTTGGTATTTCTCCCATATTCAATGTTTCAGACCTATTTCCATTTAGACCTCCATTAAATGTTGAAGATGGATCAGATGTTGTGATTGAAGATGAAGATTGGGTTAGAGATCTACCTCCAAGTAAGCCTTTACAATTGGAATGCATCTTAGATTCCAAGGTTGTCAAAAAGACAAGGAAGGGTGTGTACAAGGAGTACTTGGTCAAGTGGTAGGATCTTCCTAATTCAAAAGCTACATGGATGAGTGAGGCAGACATTTTGAAGCATGGGAAGACACTCCAACAGTTGGCAACTCAAGGGACTTGAGTTTTTCTGGCAGGGGGAGTATGGTGTAGGAGCACCTTCTCTATGGTGCAGGAGTCATGTTTTGTTTTTGTTTTCAATAAGGCTTTTTAAGCCACATCATGTCTGTAATAAGTTTTTTTGTCAATTTGGTTACTAGACCTATGTAGACCATGTTTTGGTCAAGTTTGATATAATCACACAAGGAAAACATGTAGTTTTCTTGTGTTAGGAGAAACCCAAAAGCTAACTGACTTTCAAAATCAGTTTGTATGGTTGGGAGGGATGTAAACTGCTGTCTCAAGCCTCTATAGGTGAATAAGCAAGATGCAATGATAGAGAAGCATGCATGAATGAAGATTTGGATTCTTGATGTGTTAAAACATTGTTCTTTCTAAGTAATTCTCTATAACAATCATTCTGTACAAATAGTTAATTATTTGAAACTGATTGGAGATGTTCAGGCATTGAAGTAGTTTCCATTTGTTAGTGGTCTTGTGTCATAAAGTGTTGTAGTTTGTGAGATATTGTTCTTTTTGCAGAGATTGGTCTGAAAAACCTAGAAACTAGGGTTTGATGAATAAATAGACTGTTATTCCTCTATCTATTGAAAGCAAGATTCTCATTTTCAGTGTGATGGAGGAATACGGTGTAAATTTTGTGTTTTCTATGGTTTTGGTCAAACACCCAAGGACCCAAGGAGTTTGGGCATGTGTCGACTAGGCCTCTCTATGTGACTAGTCATTGAAAAGTGTTGTTATGTTAACAGTTAGTGGAGTGGCCAAATTGATGGTTGATCTCATGTCTGCAGAGGATTGTAGACCCTTTCCGTTCTGTCAAGTTTTGTCTCTATATACTGGTTTGATGGTTGTGAGTTGCAAAGTTATAGAGTTTCCATCGGTGTAACATAGTCCCTCGGGGAAGCTTTTAGATGTTACACTAATTAACAAAGTTAGACCGATAGGAGGTGTATCGGTGAAGAATGAAGGGAGTCTCATCGAAGAACATACATTGGCACAAGTTTTGTATCGATTCACCAAATGTATATTGTGAATGCATATCGCAAATGTCAATTGAGAATGTATATCGGAAATGTATGTTGAGAACGTATATCGCAAATGTATGTTGAGAAAGCATATTGAGAATGTACATTTCGTCAGATACAAAAGGTGACCGATCGTAATGGTGAAATCAGGGTAAATATACTTCAACCAACCGGTAATAGAAAGTCATGCAAAGCATATACAAGTTGGTATATCAGCGTATAGGAAGGACACACAAGGAGGTTACCGATGATCGAAGTCTTGCAGACAAGGTCACGACTAACCACCACGGTTAAGGCGAGTGGAAGCTTATCTGCCATCGAGGTATCGGCAAGAGGTTTGAAGATGTCACCAATAGAGGAAGTCTCTCCAAAGACAAAGTGGAGTTGATTGTCAGGGAGAGTTGAGAGATTGGCCAGAGAAATAGTAAGGTGGCTGACGGGGTCTGTTTAGCCAATGAGATTAGATCACTGAGATGTAAGATAGTCTCACACTGATACAGTTTGTGACAAGTTGTTCATTTCCTCTGTGCACTCTACATCAGAAAGAGAGGTTTAACCCAAACCTTCTAGAAAATATGCTAGATATGAATTCTTAATTAGGGATGTAGGGTTTCAACCCAAACCCTCTTGAAAATATCCTAGACAAAAATTCTCTAGAGAGGCTCAAGGATGTGATGAAGGTAAAAATGGAAGAAAGGGATGAATGCAAGCTGGTTTCTCAATTCCATGAATTATGCATTATGCTACACTGATAAATGAGGTCCATATTTATTTCATATGGCATGAGACAATAAGCACAAAGGTATAAGGAACTAGGATGAAAATGTGTCTCATGTGCAAAAGCCAACCAATAAGGTCACAAGAAACCCTATGTCATATAGCACCATGATACTGCTGTGGCAGGTAGGTTATCAGGACCACTGTTGGTGCAATATAAAAGATAATGCACATACACAAGCAAGCATGCATGTACAAAAAAATTTAAAGACAGACATGATGTTGCCCCTAGTCAAACTGAAAATCCAAAGATTGATGGATTGATGATGATTGATTGTGTTGTTGATGATAAGAACAACATGAGGATTGTGAATGATATATACTGATGATGATGATGGATGATTGGATCAAAGGCTTGCAACAATGTTGTGAACAAGACCATGGATGCAATTGGATGATTTTGATTATGTTTCTTAGCTCGAGAGGCACATTGATAAGGATGTTCTTGTGATTTAGATTTTTGGGAGATTTGGATATTGGGGGAGTTTGGATTGCTGGGAGTGAACTACATTGGTTTGTGTGTGGGTAGCCTATAGCTAGGTACCAAAGATAAGGGAAAGTGGAGTCTATAGACAAGGGCTGATGGGAAGATGTGGATGAAATGATAAGGGGATAATGGATGGTGGAGAGGAATGATGGATGATAAGGGGATAATGGATACTAGATGGGAACAATTAAGGATAAGGAGATAATGGATAGTCGATAGTGGATAGTGAATAATAGATAGTGGATATGGAGTAATGGATATGAGTAAAGGATAAGGGATGAGGGATGATAGGTAGGTGATAGAGGATGCTGGTTTGATGATGGATGGATGTAGGGATAGAGTGACCAGTTGGGTAACTTGTTGGTGGTGTGAAATAGTAATGTTACAAAACCACCAAAGGAACTGAGAGATGAGAGATGGATAGGGGGTAGGATTGTGGATAGAGGATTGAGGATAGGTGGTTGTAGTAAGTGTTGAGATGACCTCCAAGGACTATGTTTCATAGGAAGAAGATGCCCCACTCTAGATGTGTGTTGCTCATGATGAGGTCTTATGATGGTGGGGATGGATGGATGTGATAGTTTTCCCCTATCTTGATCAAGATCACAAACAAGGAAGGAGTATGAAAGGATGATAGTATGGATAAGGAGATAGTGAATAGGATCAGGTAAAGACAATGGGATAAGTCGATAAATATAGTAGAATGGATAAGTAGATGGGAAGGGATAGGATGATAGGATGAGGATACAAGATGGATGGGAGCTGATAAGTGAGGTGAGATTTTCCCTCAAGTGTAGGGTACAAATGGAGGAGGAATTATGCATGATGCCCACAATGGGTTTTCATCATGGTACTTGACCAAGGTGCCACGAGGACTAGTTTTCACCATTGGACAAATATGTTTCTCTTTACTTTTTTGATTTTTTGATTTTTTGATTCTTTTATTTTTCTATTTTTGATTTTTTGATTTTCTCAATGTTGTTGACCAAGCTAAACTCAAAATCTTTTATCAAATATAATTACAAGTAAGCTTGACATAAATTATCCTCACCCATCCATAAACATGCAATCACCTTATGACCATGCATTGGCTAGCACAAGCTATGTTGACACACCTAATTGTATACCTTATGGTCATCCTTATCCTACCCTTGAGAAGGGAAATCCATTGTATCCACCATCCCCTCATCCTTACCCCATTTATCCGCATCCTTCTTATCCTTATTCCACTTATCCAAATCTATCCTTTCTTTATCCAAATTCATCATATGCCTATCCACCATCCCCTTATCCATCACACCTTTCTCATCCTTACCCCATTTATCCACACCCTTCTTATCCTTATTCCACTTACCCAAATCCATCCTCTCCTTATCCAAATCCATCATATACCTATCTGCCATCTCATTATCCACCAAACCTACCATCTCCTTCATCATCTAATCCACCATCTACCTCACTATCTAATTCTCCCACTAAGTCCTGTTAGACTTAGGGCACACAACTGAGAGGGGGGGTGAATCAGTTGCGCAAAACTTTCTCAAATTAAACACTTAAATCTTAGTAGAATATTAATCATGAGTCTTAATGCATTCAAATCAAAAGCAGAAACATATCAACACATAAGACACCAAGATTTTGACATGGAAAACCCGGTTAAGGGAAAAACCATGGGGTGATTAACCCAAGAATGTATTCTCTATTAGAAGAATAGAAAGAACAAATGGCACATGCCAATTAGGGCTCACTGCCCGAGCACACTGCTCACAAGAGGCTCACTGCCTACAAGAGATGCATTGTCTACAACGAAATAAGTATCACCTTCATGAACTGGAGAATAGCATCTTCACCATGCTTGAATCAGTTCCATTTAAGCCCAATACTTCTGCTCTGCCTTTCGTACTTTTCCTCGCTTCCACACACTCATCACCACAAGACACCTTTCAAAATGACTTCACAATCCCTTATTTATACAATGCATCGACTTAGGAATAATCATCTAAGTTAGCAAACACCTACAAGAACATCTGCAAGACATGTAATACATCTGGTTGGCCAGTCTCAAGAAGAACACCAATATCCGGTGGTTATTCTTCAAATGCAAACTCTAACTTCAATACAAACCACCAACATGAACTGGACATGATCCAACGATCATCATAACCTTCCCTGAATCACCAAGAACATTTGCACTTCATCATCCTACTGGAATTCTTCTCTCCTTCATCCGGAGCTTTAA
The DNA here is from genome assembly GCA_027924645.1 of Cunninghamia lanceolata. Lineage (NCBI taxonomy): Eukaryota > Viridiplantae > Streptophyta > Pinopsida > Cupressales > Cupressaceae > Cunninghamia > Cunninghamia lanceolata. The sequence goes on along the minus strand of BSBN01000261.1, from coordinate 28,160,192 downwards.
GAACACAATCTGTCATCACTGTCACAAATGAATAGACTCTTCCGGACCTTCAAACCACAAACCAATCTAGTTGACACTTCACATGGATGTCCTCAACACTCTCTCAAATCTGTAGAATGGGATAATGAAATTCTGGATCTCACCGGACCTATCTGTGACACTCTATCACCTCTGAACACCTGCTGGAACTAGTTCTACTTGAGCGACCATAACTTCTTCAGATCTTCATGTGGACCTCTAAAAACTTGACTGGAGCATCTCAAGACTTATATCTACAAACCCTTTAAACTGCATCTTTTGATCCTCAACCTATTGAGGTCTTTTACCTTCTTATCATCACTGTTCTTCACTGTTCCTGATTGAGACTAATTTTCTTAATATCCTCAGCACATAGCTCATCTAATCCTTCTCATTAATGCAACATGAGTCTATTGACATCAATGACAACACTGGTTAGGCCCATACTTGCAACAATCACCCCCTTTGTCATTGATGGCAACATATGATGTGAAAAACTATCAAGACAAGAACTTCTCCTTGTTGTCACAACTCCCCCTAACAGCAACAACTATTCACATGTCTTCTCTTCCTTTATTGCTCCTCCTTTGATCAGCAACCACTTGTTTTTCACATGTCTTCTCTCCCCCTTTGACATCAATGGCAAAGGGCTCATACTTGCAACTCCATTACTTCATAACATACCAGCTGCTCCCCCTGAGTAGCAACACCCTATCATCAATCCGGATCACAAGATATGACTGTGATATCCATCGGATTGATGCACATTAGTGCATCCTAGTTCATCACTGGAGGGGCAATAACCCCTGACTTCTCCCTGGGATACTCAAAAGAGTCCTTGGGAAGATGTTTAGTAAAGATATCTACAATCTGATCCTTGGAGGGAACATGCTCCAATCTGACTTCATCCTTGTTCACTTGCTCTCTCAGGAAATGAAACTTGATAGATATATGCTTAGTCTTAGAATGCAACACTGGATTCTTAGAAATATTTATTGCACTTGAATTATCACAGAAAATTGTGATAGGCTCCTCATATTCTACTTTAATATCTCTTAGCATCTACTTCATCCACAAAACTTGAGTGCAACTACCTACTGTTGCAATGTATTATGCTTCAGTTGTAGACATGGATATTGCCTTTTGTTTCTTTCTCTACCATAGCCTTGAATATTTTGAATTTCTCAAGAGCTTCTGATTTCTCCTTTAGAAAGGTTACCCACATCATCCTGGAATAGTCATCTATTAGAAGCATGAAGTATCTATCACCTTGAATACTTCTTGTTCTTGCCGGACCACAAAGATCAGTGTGAACTAAGTCCAATAATCTGGTAGAAGATAGTTCCTTGCTTTTGAATGTGACTCTGCTCAGCTTACCCAACTGACATTCCTTGCACAAGTTGTTAGTAGGTTTCACCAATTTTGGAAGATCTATTATAGCCTGAGTATTGCTTATCTTGATGATATTATCAAAATTCACATGACACATCCTTCTATGCCATAACCAACTCTGATCAACTTGAACAAATAAGCAGCTTTTACCAGTACCAATCAAGTGGAAGATATTACCTTTAGTTTGAGCACCGGATGCAATCTCTATTCTAGATCTTTCAAAGATTTTGCATTTTCCATCCTTGAATCGGAGATCATAGCCTTTGTCCACCAACTGTCCAACACTGAGAAGATTGTGCTTCAAACCTTCAACATATAGTACATTACCAGTTTCGTTTCTTCCATCAAAAGAAATAGTTCCTCTTCCTCTGATTCTACAAGCAAAATTATCACCAAACTTCACCACTCCTCCTTCATACCTTTTCAAGTCTATGAACTTATTTTTGTCACCTGTCATGTGGTGAGAGCAACCACTATCAATGACCCAATCATTCTTTTCTTCAACTTGGGCAGCCAGAGCTCTTTCTACAACTTTATGATTGATAGATACAGAGGATATTGGTTCTTCTTCCTTGATGGCAATAAACACCCATTCACTTTAGGATTTGTTTCCTGTCTCTGATTCATCATCTGTTACTCCTTCATTATCATCTTCTTCATGAACATAGTAACAATTCTTTTGGAACCTTGATATGTTAGGATTTGGCTTTGAAAATCTTTCTGGACATCTTGAGACAAAATGACCAATCTTATTGCAGTTAAAACACTTAAGAGGCAATTTTCCTTCATACTTACCAAATCCTCTTGGCAGTCTCTTTGCAATGAGGGCTTCAAGTTGAGCAGTTTCTACTTCTTCTTCCAGGTCTTTTCTTGCTTTTTCATACCATGATAGTTTCCTTGATGAGTTCTCTCCTGGATCAAATCCTTGTTTTCACAGAGGCACTGGCTTTGAATGTAGATTCAATTTTGGGGGGATCATCTCCAAACTCGGTCATTTCAAAAGCAGCCAATTTGCCAGCCAATTGGTCTCTTGTGACAGTTGTATGGGCTCTGAATTCATCAATGGCAGCAACCTTGATTTTGTAAGAGGTAGGAATGGATCTGAGAATTTTACCAACAATCTCATTTTCATCCAAGACTCCACCAGAATTTCTAATTCCACAAACCAGCTCATTCATTCTTGGCATAAAAGTGGTAATATTTTCATCATCTCTCATCTTCAATTTTTCAAATTTCCCTTTTAGACTCTATAACCTTGCACATTTAACATACTCGTCTCCTTCATGCAAAAGTTCCAGTTTAATCCAGATCTCATAGACAGTTGGTAGGTCAATAACATTTGAGAGCTCTGAGTTAGTTAATGCGCTTAGAAGAGCTTCTTTGGTCCGCAGATTGTTTTCAGCATCTGTGATTTCATTTAGGGTTGTCAGACCACCCTGTGGAGGCACATACGCTTTTGTGACCATGGACCAGTACAGCATTCCCATACACTGCAAGTGACATTTCATGCAACCTTTCCAAAGAGAAAAGTTAGTTCCATCAAACTTCAGACTATCCTTCTTGAATGACGACATCCTGGATCTCCTAAAGCGGTTAAGCTCCTTTTAGAGGAACTTAGCTCTGATACCAATTGTTAGGCTTAGGGCACACAACTGAGAGGGGGGTGAATCAGTTGTGCAAAACTTTCTCAAATTAAACACTTAAATCTTGTTTAGTGATTAGCAGAATATTAATCATGAATCATAATGCATTCAAATCAAAAGCAGAAACATATCAACACATAAGACACCAAGATTTTGACGTGGAAAACCCAGTTAAGGAAAAAACCATACGGTGATTAACCCAAGAATGCATTCTCTATTAGAAGAATAGAAAGAAAAAATGGCACATGCCAATTAGGGCTCACTGCCTGAGCACACTGCTCACAAGAGGCTCACTTCCTACAAGAGACACACTATCTACAAAGAAATAAGTATCACCTTCATGAACTGGAGAATAGCATCTTCACCATGCTTGAATCAGTTCCATTTAAGCCTAATACTTTTTCTCTACCTTTTACACTTTTCCTCACTACCACACACTCATTACCATAAGACACCTTTCAAAATGACTTCACAATCCCTTATTTATACAATGCATCGACTTAGGAATAATCATCTAAGTTGGCAAACACCTACAAGAACATTCGCAAGCCGTGTAATACATCCGGTCGGCCAGTCTCAAGAAGAACACCAATATCGAGTAGTTATTCTTCAAATGCAAACTCTAACTTCAATGAGGACAACCAACATGAACTAGACATGATCCAACGATCATCATAACCTTCCCTGAATCACCAAGAACATCCGCACTTCATCATCCTACTGGAATTCTTCTCTCCTTCATCCAGAGCTTTAAGAACACAGTCTGTCATCACTGTAAAAAATGAATAGGCTCTTCCGGACCTTCAAACCATGAACCAATCTAGTTTACACTTCACAGGGACGTCCTCAACGCTCCCTCAAATCTACAAAACGAGATAATGAAATTCTAGATCTCATCGGACCTATCTGTGACACTCTATCACCTCTAAACACCTGCCAAAACTAGTTCTACTTGAGCAACCATAAGTTCTTTAGATCTTCATGCAGACCTCTAAAAACATGGCTAGAGCATCTCAAGACTTATATCTACAAACCCTTTAAACCGTATCATTTGATCCTCAACCTATTGAGGACTTTACCTTCTTGTCATCATTGTTCTTCAATGTTCTTGATTGAGACTAATTTCTCAATATCCTCAGCACACAGCTCATCTAATCCTTCTCATTAATGCAACATGACTATGTTGACATCAATGACAACACTGGTTAGGCCCATACATGCAACAAGTCCCAACTATCCTTTCTCCAAGGACTCCTCACTAAGAGTGTCGAGAAAAATCATGAAAACAAACTTGTGGAGTCACGCCACCCCACTCCTCTCCAATTACCTAAATGTGTTGTCAATGACCCTATCATCCACTAGCTCCCATCAAAACTAAACCATCATCCATTCTATCCAAAGTCTTATCTAAAATATCACCCACTTCTACATCTACCCCATCTAAGGAACCAGTTTGAATAATTGAAACTACACATGCTCCTCACCCATCACACCACCCACACAAATCTAGCTATGTCAAGAGGCTAGTCCAAAGCATGTTAAAATATCCACCCCCTTCCTAATCATGATCCAAGCATCCCAATTCATCCCATTCCTTATCCCACACCATCTCATATTGATCCCCTATCATCCCCAATCATTCATTTACCATCTCTTATTGACCCTCTACCATTGCCTATCGACCCCATCCCAAATCTACCATCATATGCTCTTAGTTCCACTACCTTCATCCATGGTGGTTCTGTCAAAGGAGAGGAACAACTTATATCCATCACCCATCCCCCTCCATCTAATAATTGACTTGCATCTTATATTTAAAACAACAAACATCCCATCACATATCGTTTGCTCCAAAACATGAACTACCAAGGTGAATTCTTAGGCCTTCACAAACAAGGCATTTTGGATCCCATCCATGTCAAAATACATCCACGTGCACATGTCCTTGGTTATATATCCCAAGGAAAACAATCTAAACATGTTCGTACCACCCCCATACCTCCTAAACCCACTTCTTCCAATCGCAAACCCAGTGCATCTCATTGCACCCCCAAATTATATGTTTCCATTCCCCCTCCCTCGTCATACAAATAATGAAATCATGAGATCATACATCCTTCATCTTATCCTATCCATAAATCCAAACATCCTCCCATCCCCAAATCCACACTTCCTCCACTCCTCCCAACACATAATATCCCCATCCTCAAATCATGTCATCCCCCATCCTTAATACCCTCCTCCATAAATCCTGATCCCCCAAAATCCCTAATCAAGATCAACCTAATCACACATCATCAAAACATGAAGCTTCCACCAAATCCATGGGACTCAAAAATAATGATTTGGATCCCTCCCTACATAAAGCACCAAACCTACAAAAGCCAAAAAGTTATCATGTCGTAGGGCATCGATACACACAATCCACTCCAAAATCCAAAAGGATACAAAAGACCACACCCCCAAAAGAAAAAATGAAAATGGTGTGGGTCCCCATGAAAAAAGAAAGAAATCCAAGTGGAGCATCCACATCCCACTCCATCCCGAAATCTCAAAAATCTCATTCCCCATCAAAAAATCATAAAAAAACTAAGTTTGTTTGGGTCCCTACATTCTCAAATCAAAAATCCCCTAATCCTTCATCTCAATCCCATCATAAAACATCCCCATTACTCCCTACTGCCCCTCCCCATAAAAAGATTCAAAATACATTACGGTGTGTACAACCATTGGTCTTGGTCCGCCTCATGACATACTTGCATACCTTCATCCCTCCATCTTATATCCACTATCTTGCATACTCCCCCATCACATCGCTATGGTCCATGCTTTCCAATAATCCATCCATCCTTCATCCATCCTGTTATGTCAAAAAAAGTAACCTTGGGGGATTTTCTATTAAGGTTTAGCTCCTGGGTCCTATAATTTCATTTAGAGCATCTTGCATGTTATCTTTGACTCCTGATGAGAAAACCCTTGGGTCTTGTGACAAATAGGACCTAGGGGGCTGCACTTTAATGAAATCTGAGCAAAAATTGTAGGGTGGACTTGGGTGATAGTGTCCTAGTCCAGCCCTATTTTGGGTTTGCCCTAATTTCAATCAGTTTTATGACCGTTAATTAGGTCCTATGCCAACATCTAAAGTTTGAATTACACAATTCTTAGCGGGAATCTTTGTAGTTGCATAAATAATCATGATTATGTTTCATTTGCAAACTAGATGGAAATTAGAAGAGCATTGTGATTTTGTGAAAGTGATTCAAGGCATTCATTGTGTTGTAGAGAAGTAATTTGTTGTTATTGTGTTTGTATTTGCAGATTTGACATCCATCTCCTCATGGCATGAAGTACATCTTACTTCTATGAGATCTTGGTTACAAGGTGATACCTATTATATTTTCAATCATTTATCATTTAGATTTTTGCCTCTATCCCACCAGGATACGCACTCTCATCTGACAATGGTGTTCAGACGACTCGAATGTCTCTCCAGGGCTTGATCGAGGCAAGCCTTTAAACACCACAACCCCCTCGCACACTCCTTGTAATTGCAGGTTACAAGTATTGAGTCTCATGGAGTGGAGTTATAGGAAGGAGTAATAGACATAGAGGATTTAGGATCTAAAAAGAAGCAGGACACTAGTTCTTTTCCTAGACTAGGGCGCTAGTCCCTATGTCCTCTACAGTTGAATTTTTAGAAATGGAAGTTGCAGTGCATATCAGTGTTGGAAGGAGATTAGGACCCTTCAAAGAAACCGGTACCTTGGACTTGGACATGAGTCCCTGTGTCCCTAACTTCTCTGCCTTCAAAACTTTGAAAAATAGTAAGTTAAATATCTCTATCCCTTATCTCAGTCTAGAAGGATTTGTCGTAATTTGACAATTTGCATATTAATTTGCATAATTAGGGTTTCAGAGCATAATTGAGCATTAGATAGAGATATTGTTTAATACATCCAAGAGTCCACAGCTTCCCAAGTGCTGCACAACATGATAGCTGATTTCTCTTGCTTAGTGGAGATTCAACTTGGTTGATAAGCCCTTGGAATGTTTGTTGGGAAAGGAGGATTACACACAAACCCCTAAAACCAATCTCACCCTCATTTACCCACTGAAGAAATTTTGGTGAACCCATGTTTTTGAACTTTTTGGCACCTTTCTGAGTGTTGTTTGATAAATTTCCATTCATTCATCTTATTGCATTTGCAAAATTACAAAAAAATTGAAAAAAAAAATTGAAAAAAATTAGCATTTTAGCCTTGCATTTTTCCATAATTTAAATTATTTGGCATTCAATCTCATTAAATTTCTGTCATTTTCAGTAGATATGATTTAATTTGTAGAAATTCCTCATTTAGAATACATTTGTATTGCATTTGCATGCTTAATTTGACAAAATTACTTGAAATCATGCATTTTTCATAAAAACCTAGTTTTGCATTAGTTAGGGTTTGTAGTCAAAATCTTGTTTCAGATTTTACTACCATTTTCAAACACTCATTAGGAATGATTTATAATAGTAGTGCTGCATCATAGTGGTCTTCTTACAAAATTTCATGTCTAGAGTTTGAAAACCTTGCATTTTCACTAGATTTGGCCTTATCGTCTCTCTAGATTTACACTCCAAGCATGTTGTAAGGGATTTTTCTGCATTAATTGGCTATTATTAGGGTTATTATTTTTTCTAATCCTCATCAAATTCCTTACAACATCCTTTCTATTAGGCCTTTTCATTGAAAACTTGTGAAAATTTGCATATTTTTACTATATTTTCACTAAGGTTTGACTTAGAGTGGCACTACAAGCATGTTGTGACAAATTTTTGGGTATTAGGTGGCTGTTATTACTATTATAATTTTTTGTCCATCATAATTTTCCTCACAACACCCTTTCTCCTAATCATTTGCATTAAGGATTGGTAAAAAATTGCATAGTTAAATAGCACATTTTCACTAGGTATTGACTTGTCATCACTCTACATTTGCATTAAAAGCATGTTGTGAAAGATATTGCTGCATAATTGGACTATTATTACACATATTATTTTCTATCCCTCTTGAAAATTTTCACAACACCTTTTCTCCTAGTGATTTGCATTGCAAAAAGTTAAAAACAAGCATTTTAGGTCATTCTCATACATACTTTTGTACTTGTTCTTGCATAAGTTTTGAATACCTTTTTGAAATATGATTTGGCACTCATTTGAAAATATATATCATGGATAGTTCCTTGGAAGCTCTATTTTCATACATCATAGACATTGATCATTTCTCTGAATTTACTCATGAATATCCTCAAGTCTTGGAACAGATAACATACATACATGATGTTGATCCTTTTATGTGCTCCACATATGAAATTCTTTGTTATATATCTTATTTTGATAGCTTTACAAATCTCATGGGAATATTTCCTTTGATATTAGATGATCTCACTAAATTCATGATCAATAATATATATATAGTAGTGATGACCTCAAAATGTTAGATGAAGCCTTAGATGACTTTATGTCACATTCCACTATGGCACCTATTGCTAAAACATGTGATGATGACTTAGGTTTACCTTATGATCCCTCTCCCAAAGTTGTTCCTCCTCATGAGGACACTTCGATGCAATAGGATGATTTCATTGACACATCTCTTAACATCATACGACCACTTTCCCATTCCACTGCTCTCCCTAGCCAAGATCAAGCATTAGTGAATGAGGAGCTCCCTTTAACAAAGAACATTCCATGGATAGATAATAAACATTCATTTAACAAAAATAAAAATCCTACCCTAGTGCATGAAACCTCTATGGATCACCCCACCAACCTTCCTTTAGTTGATTGTTTACACACCTTGCATATCACTAAGGAAGAGAAGACCCTTAATTTCCCTCCTTTGATTGCATATTCAAGTCATTTGGACATCACTAAGGATTTAAAAACATTGACTACCTCTCCTCACAACACCTTACCTTCTACTCATTCCTATGCTCTTTCTTCCAAAGATGTAGCACTGGTGGCTAAGGAAAGGTCTCTCACATTAAATCCCTCAAGGATGGATGTTGAGCTTAGTCAAAACACATTGCTTTTTCCACCTCTTAAGAGCATAATGGATAAGTATACTAATGCACCTCACCAAGAAAACATTCAACCTCACATTGAATCAGACCTAGATGAATTTAACACTGAACAATTTGAAGACAAGAGCAACAGTTGGGCTACAAAACCTTATGAACGCCTTTCCTGTAGCATTCAACATGGGAAAGATGATGATCTACTTGTCGACAAAGGTTAGTTTGGTTGTCCCAGCAGGTAAGTATTTTTAACCCTTTACCTCCATGTTGTGTTTCCCCCATGATATGCTATGTGTTGGTCATGCCTCCTAGGATGAACCTTGATACTCTTGTAAGGTCAAGGATACTAGGAGACTGCCTCTGTTGCGACCCTTCTTCTATTTGTATCATCATTCTTCTATATTGCTTCTCCTCTATTTTCATTGTTGTGTGTTGTGTCTTATGGACATAGCGTTGAAGTTGGTGACTTGGGGGGACCCTCCTACATGACTATCCCTAAGACACTTGTTTCTCCTCTCTTGATTTATTGTTTCCCTTCCTCTAGTGTTTCTATCTAGCAGGTAGATGATGAAAAATATTTTATACTGATGTGGACCTAGTGTTCCTTTAGCGAGTAATCAAAAAATGGACCAAGTCCATACATGATGATGGGGTTGCTATATATTATCTGATGCTTGGCTAGTAGAATCACTCTGTGTGATCTTGATGCTTTATTATTGCACTTACAAAACATAACAATACTACTACTCCGTGTACTTTGTCTATCTTGAATCTTGTATTCCTTGGTTCTCTATGTGATTGATCATATGGATTGTTCTTTATCATGATTAGATGGACACTAACACTTTTCTTGTAGGAATGTGTTTGTGGGAACATTTGGCGATTGTAAAGTACATGTCACCTCTGGGGATCTTGGGCTTTGCAAGAGCTCATGTTCCCTTATGTGTTTTCTTCCTACCTTAACATGTTTGATATCGGTACATGACACCAACCACCATAAGGTAGGGCATATATAAGGTAAGTTGCTTGTTGTAGATGTTAGCAATGTGTGTTTGTGAATCTTGAATCTATTGTAATCAATTAAGTCCTCTGCGGAGACAGGATATCGTGCATATCATTTTTCTCTTAAGCCCTCCATGCAAAGTAGGGATGGTGTATTTCTCAAGGAGAGTGCACAATCTTGTCATTTTCAAAAGTCCTCTGCGGAGGCAGGGAGTAGTTTGGTGACTAACTCAACCCTTAAGCGTGTCTTTGAAGATTGTTGTGGCAAAGCACAATCATCGATATGTGCCTATAATGTGCCGAAGATGGTGATGAACCTAGAAATAGGTACACTCCATCACTTATATGCCGTGTTTTCTCTGTGTCTTCCAAGTGTGTGTGTATTGCATGTTTATTCCCAAGCATAGTCTAAAGACCAGTGGCGACAAGTCCCTCCTATGCTTTGGGATTTGTTTGGCATGTTTGTTCTCAAGTGCAGTCTAAATACTGGTGGTGATGAGTCCCTCCTGCACTCTAATATTTGTTTGGCGTGTTTGTTGCCTCATGTGTAGTCTAAAGACTGGTGGTGATAAGTCCCTCCTGCATTATGGGTTGTGTGTTTACTTTCCTTGTACTTGCATTTGCATTTCATATATGAGAAAATGAAAAAGAAAAGAAAATCATTACTATCTTCACTTCATTCACTATATTCACTATGTTTTCTGTGTCTTCAATGTTTCCTTCTCCGTGTCTTGCATGACTGTAACTGTCTTCTTTGTGTTTTTCATGCCTGCTATTGTCTCCAATGTGTTTGGCGTGTCTTCTCCGTGCTTGGCATGTTTGCTATGTTTATTGACCATACTTTAATGCATGTATTCACCTTGTGTTTATAAATACATTAAAATGGGGGCTAAATGTTATGTCGGAAAAGGTAACCTTGGGAGATTTTTCCTATTAAGGTTTAACTCTCAGGTCCTATAATTGCATTTAGAGCATATTGCATGTTATCTTTGACTCTCGATGAGAAAACCTTTGGGTCTTGTGACAAATAGGACCTAGGGGGCTGCACTTTAATGAAATCTGAGCAAAAATGGTAGGGTGGACTTGGGCACTAGTGCCTTAGTCCAGCCTTATTTTAGGTCTTCCCTAATTTCAAATGCTAGTTTTATGACCGTTAATTAAGTCCTATGCCGAAATCTAAAGTTTGAATTATGAAATTCTTAGTGGGAATATTTGTAGTTGCATATATAAGCATGATTAAGTTTCATTTGCAATCTAGATGGAAATTAGAAGAGCATTGTGATTTTGTGAAAGTGATTCAAGGTAGTTATTGTGTTGCAGAGCAATACTTTGTTGTTATTATGTTTGTATTTGCAGATTTGACATCCATCTCCTCATGGCATGAAGAGCATCTTCCTTCCATGAGATCTTGGTTACAAGGTGATATCTATTATATTTTCAATCATTTATCATTTAGATTTTTGTCTCTATCCCACCAGGATATGCACTCTCATCTGACAATAGTGTTTGGTTCAGACTTGAATGTCTCTCTAGGGCTTGACTGAGGCAAGCCCCTAAACACCACAACCCCCTCCCACACTCCTTGTGAATGCAAGTTACATGTGTTGAGTCCCATGGAGTGGAGTTGCAGGAAGGAGTAGCAGACACAGAGGATTCAGGATCTGAAAAGAAGTAGAACACTGGTGTTTTCCCTAGACCAGGGCACTAGTCCCCATGTCCTCCATAGTTGAATTCTTGAAAATGGAAGTTGCAGTGTAGATTAGTGTTGGAAGGAGATCAGGACCCATCAAAGAAACTAGTACCTTGGACTTGGGCACGAGTTGCCATGTCCTCAACTTCTCCACCTTCCAAACTTCAAAAAATAGTAAGTTAAATATATTTGTCCCTTATCTCAGTCTGGAAGGATTTGTTGTAATTTGATAATTTGCTTATTAATTTGCATAATTAGGGTTTCTAAGCATAATTGAGCATTAGATAGAGACATTGTTTGATACATCCAAGAGTCCACAGCTTCCCAAGTGGATGCCCAACACGATAGGTGATTTCTCTCGCTTAGTGGAAATTCAACTCAGTTGATAAGCCCTTGGACTGTTTGTTGGGAAAGGAGGATTACACACAAACCCTTAAAACCAATCTCACCCTCATTTTCCCATTCAAAACACATCCATCATTCCTCATCCATAATTCACATCATAATACACCCATACCATCCATTATTGACATTGTAATCCATTGTCCACCATCTCATGCAACCATCTACTAGCATGTATATGCATGCCATCACACTTGACATGGTCTACATGTGACCTTCATCCAAAATGGGACACTATCACGGTGCTATGGAAATAGACACTTGAGCCAGGCCCTCATCCTAAATATTATCCTCTTCCTCTATCCTATCCATCCATCGGGCATCCAAATATTGTACAAATACAACATGTAGGTTATAAGTACCACTGCTGATGCAATATAAAAGATAATGCACACATACAAGCAAGCATGAATGCACAAAAAAATTCAAAGACAAACATAATGTTGCCCTTGGTCAAGCTAAAATTCCAAAGATTGATGGATTGATGATTACTGATTGTGTTGTTGATGATAAGAACAACATGGGGATTGGGAACGATATATCCCAGTGATGACGATGGATGATTCGATGAAAACCTTGTAATAAGGTTGGGAACAAGACCATGGATGCAATTGGATGATTCTGATTATGTTTCTTAGCTCAAGAAGTGCATTGATAATGATGTTCTTGTGATCTGGATTTTTGGGAGATTTGGATATTGGGGGAGTTTGGATTGTTGTGAGTGAACTGATTTGGTTTACGTGTGGGTAGCCTATAGCTAGGTAGCAATGACAAGGGAAACTGGAGTCTATCGACAACTGCTAATGGGAAGATGTGGATGAAATGATAAGTTGATAATGGATGGTGGAGAGGAACAATGGATGATAAGGGGATAATGGACAATGGATGGAAAGGATTAAGGATAAGGGGATAATACCAATAGTTAACTATCAATGGAAATACCAATAGTTTGTAGACGAGAGATCACACTAGTTAATTGTCATTTTGTCCCCTATTTGAAGAGCTTCAAAGAGGATACATAAGAATTATAAGAATATTATTTGATATGTTCTCAAGATGATGATTCTATTTAATGATGGATGACTCCAAGATGGTTTATGAGATGATATGTAGTATCCTAGAACTCAGCTTTAAATATGATATCTTAAGTCTTAAATCCAAATACTTTGGCATGCAAACCCAAAGGTGAAGAAGAACCAAGTTCAAACTAGTAATAATTGAGTTCAAATAAATACATTGTAAACTTATATTCAAAATATGTTTAATTAAATGCTAAAATAACACATCCTAAAACAAAACTAAAATAAATATAAAACTGAGTCTCTTTCTGCTATAAGATTTCACCTTTATAACAATTAATAAATCTTTAGCTTTATAATCATCAGTGTCTTTTAAAAAATAGTGTCATTACGATCTAAATTAACAATTAGTGAATGCTTTACCCTTTTTGTTTACGGTAACTGAGGATAATTTTCAAATTAATCGCTTGTAGGAAACAATTATTATATAATTAATGGGTAGTCCAAGAAGTATAAATTGGGAATGAAGTTTTAGCGTTACAGCGGCAGGTATATACAAAAATTCTTTCCAAGGACTAAATTAAGAGCGAGTGGGTCTTTAATATTATACTGGTAACAGAAGATTTTTATAACGGATAATATAAATCAGGATTCATCAAACACTTGTTGTGAAAAATCTATTGCAGCTACTGATTATTAATTTCCTATCTTATAAGATTATTTGGCTGCCGAAAAATTAAATAATTTACAGCAAATATTAAATAATAACACAGCTGCAACTTCACGGAAAAATCACGGAGATAGAAAAATAAAATGAACACAATGTTTTGGACAAATTGTCCCTGGAAAAACCCCGAAGGGAAAACCAGTCAGCAGATATGAATTTTATTCAACTACAGGAAATCAAGAGATACAAAATTGCTTGCCTCTTACTGGCAGAGCTCTGGAAATTTCTTTCCTGTAAATTCCCTTCCCTCAATTGTTCCTGCTGAAATTGCTCCGGCAATATTTTCCTTCTCCGGCAATTCCACTGCTCTCCAATGCTATCACTGCGCCCTTTGCTTTCACTGCAAATCAATTTGCTATCACTGCAAATTTATTTATTTGCTATTGCTGCAAATACTTCTCGGATCTGTGTTTTCCAAATGCCTATTGATCCTCTTTTATAATCCCCTCATTGGAAACCAATGGCCATGATTTAATTTTAATCAATTGCTAGGATTAATTAGACTCTAAACCCTAATATCTAGAAGTCTCTCGAGAAATCAATTATCTAGGTATGGAGATAATTATTCCAGCTGTGTTTCCAGCCTCGTAATCTCCACCCAAGACTAGAACACCTGTCCAAGCTACACAAAAATTAACACTCCCTCTTAGCGAGGAAGGTGTTCTGCATAACACCCAACTTACCTCTGAAGAAGATGAATTTTGCCTTCCCCAATGCCTTTGTCAAAATGTCTACTACCTGCTGATCTGTAGGTATATATTGTAGCTGAACAACCCTCCGCTGTACACAATCCCTGATGAAATGATATCTGATGTCTATATGCTTAGACCTATCATGAAACACTGGATTCTCAGATAATCTGATGCAACTCTGATTATCACAGTGTATCACTGTAGTCTCAACCCTCTGACCAAACAAGGCTACTAGCAACTTCCGAAGCCATATAGCCTCACACATTGCCATGCTAGCTGCTATGTATTCTGCTTCTGCAGAACTTAGAGCCACGGACTTTTGCTTCCTGCTGTACCAAGAGACAACTCCTGATCCCAAACTAAAGCAGCACCCTGAAGTGCTTTTCCTGTCCACCGCACTACCTGCCCAATCTGCATCAGTATAGCCTATCAACTTGATACCATCACCTCGAGCATATCTGATCCCATACTTGATTGTACCACGCAAATACCGCAACACATGCTTTGCTGCTATCCAATGCACTCTCTTCGGCTCAACCATGAACTGACTAAGGGAGTTTACTGCAAAGGATATATCTGGCCTAGTGTTGACCAAATACATGAGAGATCCAATCAACATCCTGTATAAGGTGGGGTCTACATCCTTTTCCTTGGATGTGTCTACCTTCTTCCAATTCGTGATCATAGGTGTAGACATGGCTCTGCAATCTTGCATCTCAAACCTCTTCAAGATTTGAATGCAGTATTTCCCTTGTCCAAGGAAAATCTCTCCATCTGTCTGCCACACTTCCATGCCTAGAAAGTAGTGCATAAGCCCCAAATCCTTCATCTCGAACTCTGCTGCAAGGTCCCTCTTGCACTCCTCTATAAGCCCCAGTGAACCTGTTAAAAACAAGTCGTCCACATATAGAACAAGAATGAGAATTTCACCCCCAACCACCAAGTAGTAGAGGTTAGCATCTGCCTCACTCTTCACAAAGCCTATTCCCTGCAAGTATCTATCAATGCGCTCATACCACGCCCTGGGAGCTTGCTTGAGTCCATACAAAGCTTTCTTCAATCTGCACACGTGGGTTTCACTGCTGTGTGCTACAAAGCCCTCTTGTTGTTCTATGTATACCTCTTCTAACAATTCACCATTAAGAAATGCCGTCTTGACATCCATTTGATGGATCTTCCATCCCATATGCGCTGCAAGTGAGATTACGGCTCGTATAGAAGTATACCTGGCCACTGGAGCGAATGTCTCCTCATAGTCTATTCCCTCCTTCTGAGAGAACCCCTTGGCCACGAACCTTGCCTTGTATTTCTCGATGCTACCATCTGCACCATGCTTAATCTTATAGATCCAGCGTGATCCAACCACTGCCCTATCTGTTGGTCTAGGCACAACCTCCCACACATCATTCTACATTATTGAGGTATATTCCTCAACCATCGCATCTTGCCACACCTGTTGTTGTGCAGCCTCCTGATAGCTAGAAGGCTCACTATTAACCAACTGACTAACCAATGCCACATAGTCATTATACCTAGCTGGTTGTTTCCGCTATCTATTACTCGTCCTAGGAGCTCCCACAAACTCCTGAGTATCCTTATGTGTCTGTTGAACCTCACGGTTCCTCCTGTCAACTATAGAGGATGAAATATCAAACTCCATATCTTCTTGATGCATCTCTTGGATTTGCTGTATCTGTTGCTCCATACTCTGTGAACTCTTAGCACCTGAGCCTGTGCTTGTACTAGTAACTGTACTCGTGCTTCGCTGCCCCTGTTCTAGTTGAACAATCCTTGGAGCTTCTGTTGGTTGCTCATTCTGATCATCTGCTAGCAAATCTCTGGACCTCCTATATGCCTTGTCCTCCATGAATTTGACATCACGCCTGACTATAATCCTCTTGGTCCCTGGAATAAATATCCGATATGCCTTTGAGGTCTCGCTGTACCCCACAAAGTACCCTCTCTCTGCAGTCTGATCTAACTTGGAACGTGTAGCCCCTGGAATGTGACAAAATGCCAAACTCCCAAATATCCTGAAGTGACTAACATCTGGCTTCTTCCCTGAGAATGCCTCCTCTGGTGTCATCTTGCCCAATACCTTATGTGGAACCCTGTTCTGTATGTATACTGCTGTACTGCATGCCTCTGCCCATAAGTATCGTGGCATATCTTGGTCATACAACATAGCCCTTGCTGCCTCTGATATAGAACAATTCTTCCTCTCAGCAACCCCATTCTGCTGCGGGTTGTAAGGAACGGTCCACTCTCTCTTGATTCCTTCCCTGGTACAGAACTCCTGGAACTCTTTCCCTTTGTACTCGCCTCCATTGTCTGATTGAAGAACCTTTACCTTCCTGCCTGTCGAATTCTCCACAAGAGCTTTGAACTCTTGGAAGTGACTGAAGACCTCATCCTTGGTCTTCAAGAAGTATATCCAGGTCTTCCTAGAGAAATCATCAATAAAAGTAACAAAGTACTCATATCCTCTGAGAGACTTCGTTGACATTGGTCCACATATATCTGAATGTACTAGATCAAGAACCCCCTTGGATCTGGTGTCACTCCTTGGAAAAGCTGCTTTCACAAACTTCCCCAATACACATCCCTTACATACATCATCATGCTCTGTGCTCACGTCTGGAACACCTGTCACTGTCTCACGAAGCAATTTAAGTGCTCCATGATGTATATGGCCCATCCTTCTATGCCATAGCTCTCCTTGATCTCTAGGATTACTACTGCTCACTAGTGCCTTAGGAGTATCAAACTGCAACCTATAAAGTCGGCTGCTCCTAACTCCAATAGCTATGGGTGATTTCCAATCCTTATGCTTGATTAAAACATGTGCCCCTCTAAAGAGTACATTGTAGCCTTTATCCTAAAGGACAGATACGGAAATTAGATTCATGCCCAAGCCTGGCACATACAACACATCATGAATGGAAATAGGCTTGCCATTCTCCCTCTGAAATAGAACAGTCCCTCTCCCAACTGGATTGCACTTGGACTTGTTCCCCATCTGATTCTGGAATCTGATGTCCTCCTCCTTGTATCTGGAGAAGTACTCCCTAACTCCTGTCATATGAAATGACGCCCCACTATCTATATACCAAACACCCTGTGAGGTTGAGCTAGTCAGGCAAGCTATGAGTGCAAACTCATCCTCCATTCTACTAGAAAGCTCATCTACACTTGCTGAAGCTGCCGTCTGCTTCTTGCCCTTCTTTTCATTTTTCTTCCTTTGTGGGCAATCGCTGACATAGTGGCCGAACTCGTGACAGCCATAGCATTTGATCTTAGATAAGTCCTTCTTCTTCTCACTTTTTGAATTTGATCCTTTGCCAGACCCCTTCTTCACTTTCCCTTTTCCTGCTAGGGCAACGTTTTCCTGTTCCACCTCACTTTTCTGACTATTACTGCTGGTTCCATTGACAAGACTTAGTCTAAGCTCCTCCTGAGTGAAGTCACTCCATAGTCGATCCCAACTCGGTAAGGTGTCTCGTCCATTAATAACTTGAACAAAGACATCCCACTGCTTAGTAAACCCATTCAGGGCTATTCGTACTAGCTCATCATCCTTTGGTTTGTCTCCAACAGCTGCCAATTCATCCTTGACAAGTCTAAGTCTGGTGAGGTAACTTGTGACATCTTCTCCCTTATTCATCCGGGTATTCCTTAACTTTTCTCTGAGAATCAGCTTTCGGTTAAGGGTAGCATTCTGGTATAGATTCATAATGGCATCCCACATCATCTTTGCTGTATCTAACTCTGCAATATGCGGAACAATATGATCCTTAACACCGTCAAGAATCAGCCTCCTTACCTTGGCATCTTCCTTCTTATATGCTACGAGCTGTGTTGTGTCTGTAGGTACAGGTACAACAGTGGTCACATAATCCTTGATACCATTCTCTTCCAGCAATAAAGAAATTCTGGCTTTCCAGACACCAAAATTTGAGGCTCCATCCAATCTGTTCTGATCTCTTAAACCTGCTGAGGCCATCTCAAAAGAAAATAATAATTTGAAGAGGTCAAACTGGGTTTTATAAACCCTAGATTATTTTTCCTTTCTCCCTGTGCCTGTTCTGCACTCAGATCTGCTCTGATACCATGTGAAAAATCTATTGCAGCTACTGATTATTAATTTCCTATCTTATAAGATTATTTGGCTGCCGAAAAATTACATAATTTACAGCAAATATTAAATAATAACACAGCTGCAACTTCACGGAAAAATCACGGAGATAGAAAAATAAAATGAACACAATGTTTTGGACAAATTGTCCCTGGAAAAACCCCGAAGGGAAAACCAGTCAGCAGATATGAATTTTATTCAACTACAGGAAATCAAGAGATACAAAATTGCTTGCCTCTTACTGGCAGAGCTCTGGAAATTTCTTTCCTGTAAATTCCCTTCCCTCAATTGTTCCTGCTGAAATTGCTCCGGCAATATTTTCCTTCTCCGGCAATTCCACTGCTCTCCAACGCTATCACTGCGCCCTTTGCTTTCACTGCAAATCAATTTGCTATCACCGCAAATTTATTTATTTGCTATCGCTGCAAATACTTCTCGGATCCGTGTTTTCCAAATGCCTAGTGATCCTCTTTTATAATCCCCTCATTGGAAACCAATGGCCATGATTTAATTTTAATCAATGGCTAGGATTAATTAGACTCTAAACCCTAATATCTAGAAGTCTCTCGAGAAATCAATTATCTAGGTATGGAGATAATTATTCCAGCTGTGTTTCCAGCCTCGTAATCTCCACCCGAGACTAGAACACCTGTCCAAGCTACACAAAAATTAACACTTGTCACCTTAACAATGGATCTCCCAGTCACAGCAGCGTCGAAAGCGCATCCTCCATGTCCGCCCAAGCCTTTAAATTTACCTTGGTGTCTACGCATTTCATCACAATCTTTCAACTATATTCTTCTGTTTGTATTGTTGAATTCTTCATTTGTGAGAAGTAATGGCGGAGACAAATGCAGCAGAGCAGCAAAATGGTTTGTTTGGAAAGAAAACAGAAGAGTTATCTCATCCCTGTCCAGTGGATCAGCACGATGTTCACTTATCACCTATGGAGGATCACAAATGCCTCAGTGAAAGTGAGGAGAAGACACCACAAGGGGGTTTGATGGGAAATAATGAAGCAGAGCAGAAGGGTCTGTTTGGGAAGAAGAAAGAAGATGAAACATATGAGCAACATCCACTTGTCCATGCACAAGTAGGGGATGTTCACCCACCACTTGTGGAGGAGCCCAAACACCCCAGTGAAGGTGAAGAGAAAGCACATCAAGGGAGATTGATGGTAAAACTCCATCACACAAACAGATTTTCTTCTAGCTCTGTAACTTCTCATTAATCTCTTTACCATATTTTTTATTACTTAGATTATTTTTAAATATTAAAGAGTTGAACAGTCAGAAATTAATTTCACTTAGTTGTTTTACTTGTATGAGTGTGATGTTGGTATCTTATATGTGCAGTCTAGTGATGAGGAAGGTGGAGCAAAAGAAGAGAAGAAGAACAAGATGAAAGGAAAGCTTCCAGTACACCATGCTCAGAAAGAAGGTCAAAAGTATCAAGAGAAGAAAAAGGGGTTGATGGAGGAGATTTAAAAGCAGCTTTGAGGACACCATAACAAGGGGGAAGAGAAAGTACAGTGACCATTCATGATGTTTTCATGCATGTTGGTTGTTGTGTTTCTTATATGTGGATTGTACTGTTTTTGGGTTTCTTGGGTAATAAATAGTAATGAACTATAATATTTATGTTCTTTTGCAATCTTTTTTTCTTTATTGCTATTGCACTCTACTGTAGGTCTCTGTGTGTCAACATGATCACATTAAACTAAAACTAAAAATTAAACTATTGCACTAGGAAGTGGTAGGAAATATAAAAGTTGAAGATAGCAGTCCATAGCATTTGAAGGAGATTAATGAAGTCCGTAGCATATCAAGTTGGAGTTGATCGCAGTTGTTCTGGAGTTATATATTCCTTAATTCTGGTGATGGTCTCAGTGATATGTCTGATCACAATTGTATTGGGATAGAAAGACAATTGGCATGAGTTCTATATCTGGTTCATGGAATTAATGTTATCTTATTACTGTAGGAGGTGGCTTATGTGTTGTCTTGTATTTGAATAATAGTATTTGATTGCATACTACATGGTGGCGATTTATGAATCTATTTGTTGTTGGACTGTATGCCCGTGAGGCAACTATGTAATCCAAAAAAAAAAAAAAATTATAGAAAGTGTTATTTGTTATTGTTTATTTTGTACATTTTGGGTTGGGTTTGGGTTTGAGTTCTTACAGTGGTTAAGTCATTGTGCTTGTGGCTATTTTGATTGGGTTTATATTAGTAGGAAACAAGAATTCAAAATTAGATAAAGTACAAGTTTTATGTGAACTCAGTACATCATTTTGACATTATATTATTATACTTAATACAAAGAGTCAAAGAACATCCAAATTAAATGGGTAAAAGTGGTAGGGATGCACTTTTCACCCTTAAACATATGCTCCATGTTAAATATATGACAAGCCCATAACAAAATATGGATATGGGCAGTGACACACATGTGCTCCTTGTAACAATAACTCCATCATGAAACTTGTAAGAACAAAATTCCATATATAGCATATGATAAAAATTTAATATGTTGAAAATGCTTAACAATGTCAACAAATAATGCATAAAAGTAAAAAGAGAGTTGTGGAGGAATTGTCATTGGAAAAAGAAATGATATAGAGGTGTAAAAGACCCATCAACCAAAATAGAATGATGTGGGGCTATAAATGAGCCATCATAATAGAACTATACAAGGCTACAAAGGAATCATTATTTAACCAAAAATTGATATACGCAAAGTCTTCAAGGAACCATCAAAATGATGCTAGCTATATCATATGGCCCCCTCCAATTTTTTGCATATGAATGATGCAAGAAATTAAACAAAAAGAGAAAAAACAATATGTATAACATATGATCATGTAAAGATCAATAACCATGTAACAAATTTCAGAGATATTATGATGTGACAATCATAAGTGAAAATAGTAAGATGTGATCATGAAAGCATATGTAACAGTAGACAACAATGTACCTCCCAATGTTGAAGATAATAATCAAGTGATAATAGCCAAACATGCAAGATATGAACACGTAAGCATAAATATATGTAAACTAACATGTA
The DNA here is from genome assembly GCA_027924645.1 of Cunninghamia lanceolata. Lineage (NCBI taxonomy): Eukaryota > Viridiplantae > Streptophyta > Pinopsida > Cupressales > Cupressaceae > Cunninghamia > Cunninghamia lanceolata. The sequence continues at coordinate 28,138,337 of BSBN01000261.1, read as the reverse complement.
ATCATGTGCATATAAAGGGCAAGTGAATGGAAATAGGTGGCCAAAATAGGGGCTTAGGTGGCCACTTTCTTCCTGAAAATAGTGAAATCTAAACTTTTACAAATAATTTGAGATGCTATACTCAAAGTTAAACATGCTTTAAGAATAAGAGCCATGTAGGTTGTAATAGAAATGGATGTGAAATTTCTGTGAGAGGAATCAAGTGTGCTTCTTGAGAGTCCAAGTATATACTTGTCAACTTTGTACTTGAAAAGATGTTAGCAAAAAAAAAAAAACTGAATGTTGCTTATGTTCATGATCATAACTACAAGTCCAATATCCTAGAGAATAGACTCAAGATATAATCCCAAGGTATATTTCAACCTAGAGTGATGAGGTAAGAGTCATAATCAAGAAATAGATAATTAGGTACCAATTTACAAGAGGGATCAACTATTCCTCACTTTATGCTCTACTAGACATAGGAGGGTGATCCTTTAGGTTAATTATAAGATAATTAAGGAGAAATAAACTCAGCACATTAGGCGCTCAAGTAATCCATACCCTATACATATAAAGATCCCAAAAATTTGTCACTAAACCTCCTATATAGAGGTTTTTTAATCTTAAGACATGCAAACCTCTTTTGAGTAAATAATACAAATCATGAATGCAATAGATATATAATCAGTGTTCTCTCCCTAGTCATATTTTTAGCTCAAGAGTGTACTTCTGATGCAGGGACTTCCGGAGGTCATAACTTTTGACTCGGATGTGGGTTTTCTACGAAATTTTACAGGTGGATGTATTATGAGGTGGCCAGTGGTTCCCAACCACCCTAGTCGGTTGGACCTCATCTTGGCACTTTTTCGGGGCTTCAAACTTTCATCTTGGCCCTCAAAATGGCAAATTAGTGTTTTTTTCTAGTTTTTTAAAAGTTACTTTTTTAATAACTCGAAACTCATGTTTCGAATTTAGGATGTTAGTTGGTTTTTCGTCGTACCTTAGCTTTATGAGCTTTTTGGGAAAAATTGGATTCTCAAGATATGATTGTAAAATTACCTAAAATGGCAAAATCTGACAATTGTCGAAATCTGCCAAAAAAGGTAATTTTTGTTTTTTGTTTTCTTAGATATAAGAGAGTTTTCTCTCATTGTAGCAGTAGAGTTGAGGAATAGAAGTTTTGTTATGTTTCAGCTTCCAAATTTTTGTCTCTCATGTTTAATGGCACAATTCTGTTGAGTGTATGTTGTGTGCTGCATCAATTTCATACATGACTTTGGTAGAAAACAATGGTCTACAACCCTCTAAGAATGTTTCTATCATTGGTTCTCATATGATGTTACAAGATTTAGAGGAAATGGGCTAGGCACAAATAGTTAAACAAGTAATCCTAGATAATGTGAAATAAATTGTATTCTTGATTTTGATTTGATTTTAATATGGTGGGAGAACCAATAGCTAGAGACCACTACCTTTCAATTTTTTTGTGTGACGGAATCAAACTTGAAATTCAAACATAAACACATGTAAATCTTAAGCTTATGAGCGAAAATAGAATGAGAACTATATATATTCACTTAAACACATTCATAAATCTACCAAAACTATTCATAACCAGGTCTAACAACCATTCAAAACCATTCAAAACACCAACAATGCTATTCATTCTTGATATTCACTAACAACCAAAAATCCATTAGAAATTATCTCACTCTTATCACTTTTCGTATATGATACCCATAAGCACCATTGTTGTGCAAAATTGTTTAAACTTGGCAACTAGATCAACAACTAGTTGATGATGGGCTAAATGAGAAAGCTTAACAAATTTTTCCATGTGATGATGTTTTCAACTATGGATGAACACGAGAATGACACATTGCTTATATTTTTCAATATAGAATGACCTTTAAAAATACAAGTACAACTAAACATACACATTACACCACCATAGGAGTGTGCACAACCTTCTTTTATTCCATGATTCACTTACTACCCCTTTAAACATTTACATATTTGTCTTATGGACCAATAGGACTCAATTATACTCACAACTAAGTTTTTTATATATCACTATGAAGAAAAAGAATATGTAGTAATCAATGTTGAGTGAGCCACTAGGGTGCACCACCTATGATATGTAGTAACGAACCATTAGCATTTAACTAACTATGACCATCCCTTCACTATGGTCTTCAAATAAACTTTCTTAACTTAAATAACTAGTTCCTTTAAGAAAAACCTATTCTCATACATGTACAATAAAACCTTGATGTCCCCACAACTCCCACCCCTAGCCATTTGGAAATTGACCATTATTCCACCTATGATAGATTCATATGAATTTACCTTATAACATCTATAACATTATTGAGGTTGCACAACATAGGCCAAACACTCATGCAAATATAACAAATTTACCTTTTACTATCACCACCAAAGTTTCATTGAAGATTAGATGGCCTAATATCATATTAGGGAGAGGAAATCCTTGATTTATGAGTTAGCAAGCTATGATTGAGACCAAATGGGTAGCCAAGTTTTCACCTATAGAGAGGATTTCACCTACAATAAAATAAAAATCCACCATATTGTTGTTACACATATGGTTCCTAGGGTTGTCATTGATGTAAACACTATCATGGTGGTGTGATGGTGTTCATGGTTCGATGTCATGTCTCATCCAATAAGAGAAGGGAGAAGATATAGTTCATATTAATATGGGAATTAGAAGCACGAAGATGATCAGATGCATTGCCAATGCTACTGATGGCCTAAAGTATGTATGTTCCATGTTCCATGATGATTGTATTACTAGAAGAGTTCTTTGTTGTTGATTGATTGTAAAGACAATGTTGTCTCTGTGAAGATGTTCTTGTTGAACACAGAGAATACCGAGAGGGGGGGTGAATCTGTATTCTACAAAACCACTTAGTTTGTTGCTCCTTAATCCAATTACCAAATTCAACAACATGAAAGCAGAATAAACATAAGAACAGCACCCATAAAGACATAACACATAGACACCATGATACATGGAAAACACAAAGAGGGAAAAACCACGGTGAGTGTTAGCTAACAATATATTATGATAGCACAATACTAAATTTCAAGAAGGCTCACTACCCTATGAAGAAGTGCTCACTGCACAAAGGCTCACTACCAAAGAGAAAAAGAGGATAGAAGAAGAATTGGCTCACTGCCATGAGATGAACTATTGTAAATGCATCTACCATATTCTAGATCACAGTTCCATTGAAGGCTCAATATACAGATTCAAAGGTCTTTATCTATTCTACCCTACTTCTCAACTCAACTACATGTACTCTATTTTCTTTTTCTGCTATGCACTCAGCTCATAATCTTTTACACTTCAAATTCACACATTACACCACACAATCTCACATTAACTCAATACCTTAATCCATCAAGTATTTATATCCGCAACAAGATTCATCTCCAAAAAAAAGTCGGCAAGCTAGACATGAAGCATGTATACACTATATTCTACCTTGTTGTCTTGATCAAGTGTCCAAAACATAATGCGGACCAAACCAAACATATACTGATCTTCCAATAGGTCAGGACAAATCAAACAACCACTTAGATTTATTATTCAAACAATATACCTTCTCCACATAAAGATCTAACTACCTGTTGGCTTGTCGCTTAAGAACATGCTTGACCCAATACATTTGTCACATCAAAACTCTCATTGCGGATCATAGGAGACTCAAGGATTTGTAACCAGCATTCATTCTTGACCTCTTAGCATACCTCCAAAACTGCAAGACAAAATATGCAACTGCAGAGAAATGCAAACCCCTTTTCTCAGGCACTGTGCACTATTCCTATCTTAGTTCTATTCACTCGGACTTAGACATTTCACTGTATGAATTCTAAAGGAAGTCAAGTCTTGATCATTGGAACATAACATCATCAAATAGCTATGAACAACATACCTAAACTGCATATAATGATCTTCTACTATGGAGGCATACTGACCCAATCTCTGTCACCTACTTTGTAAATTGTCCATACATAGTCATTTTAGCCTTCCAGACGAGAATACTTTTGTGCCTTATTGTCAAACCAAGTTGGTCTTCTAGAGAAATGTCTCTTTGTCATGCTAGTGAAATCCCTTTTCCTTGTTGCCATGAATGACAGCATGCAATCCTTCATCAGAGAAGTGTCTCTTGCCAACAATCTCCCCTTTTGGCATTGACGGCAACACTTAGTGAAAAATGCTTGTGTCTACTCCCCATTACTCTATATTTCTTCTCTCCTTTAGATGTTTACTCATTTTTCACTGGTCTTCTTCTCCCCCTTTGACACCAATGGCAAAGTTGTATGTTCAAAAAGTCAAAAATGTGTCAAAACTGCAAATCTGTCATACTCTACTGCATATGTACACATACAATCTTCAACTTAATTAGTTATAGATGAAATAACATCCTTGGACACAATCTTTAATTATGCAATCTCTTCATCCCATCATTTCTTATCTCTTTCTAGAATTTAGATGTGACCATTTATCAAAAAGACTGATTCTTCTGCCTTGTGCACATCAGAATGTGTGTCAATTTGTGAATCTACTTGTGCTTCTGCTACAATACTAACCATTAAATCTAACTTGGGTCTAATGAGTCCTCTCAATTGACACGTTTTATTTTTCATCTAATCCCTCTTATTTACAAGATCACTTAACTCATTATGAATATTAATTACTTGTATTTCTTTGCTACTCACCGACTCAGCTACTGGATCAAATAATTTAGAGATATTTATCAACTATAGTTTTAGATCCTTTATCTTTTCTTCTAGCTCTTTTGTGGCTACTGGCCAAGATAAACAAAATTTGTATAGGTCACTTTCTTCTTTGATGGCACTCTGTATGCCTTTCCTTTTATTGTCTAGTAGACCTTTGTCATAAACTATCATAGTCTTCAACTCATTTAACCTTTTCTCATCAAATTATTGTCTCCCTTTTGTCTCAATAGATTTCTCAAAAGATTCAAAATGTTCACTTAAAAAATTTATGAGTCCTTTTAGTTGGCTTACTAAAGACAAAGAGGCGTCCTTCTAATATGATGGCATTAGCTTCTCCAAAATGCTAGATGCCTCACCAATTAGTTCACTATCGTATATGTGAGACTTCAAAATTTCTTCCTATGGCTTTGCCTACACAATTGATACCAGTTTAAATTTATGTATTGGGGATATTGAGTCTAGGTTTATTAGTCCTTGCAAAAATTTAGGCTCATCCATGACCTATTTTTCTTTCTCCAAAAATTCTTTGATCGACTCTGCAGTGTCTCTTGCTATACCAGAGACTTCTTCTTCTTGGTTTAGTTTCAGAGGATCTAAATCCATGACCTCATCATTCCTTTGTTCTAGAGATGGGTTTTCTTTAGCTTGTTCCTCTTTATGATCTTCATCTTTGTTTAGTTCCTCACACTTCTCCTTGTATGTTTGAACATCAGTCTCTTCTTCTGGAGGACTACATATTTTAGATTTTACTGCAATACCAATGCTAGGGTCTAGATCATCTTTCTCTTTCAGCTCTTCATCACCTTGATCCAACTTTTCCTTAGGAATAGATGTGTCAACCCCAACATTTGTTTCTACTTTATCATATATAGTTGGGAGATGATGATCCCTCAACACTTTCAAGATGATTTCCTCTATATCCTTGGCTACTTTCTCAATGTCATCTGGCATGTATTCATCCTTTTCTTTATTTTGAATTCCTTTTGCAGCACTTTGGAGATTTTTGCTTTATCTTCTAGTGAGATCTCTGAACATAACTTTATCAGTGTATATTCTCTAAGCTCTACATCCTTGGCCATATTAGCTTCCTTTCTTGCAGTCATTATACTACCCAAGCTATCTGGGAGATCAGTAATAATCTCAATAAGTGCTTTGTTATAGATGTACAAGTATTTGACAATAGTATTCTCAATAATTCTTTTATCCAGATCATTGTACTCATCATATAGTTGGGCTATGGGCTTTAAGTTTCCATCAATAGTTATAGCCTTTTGGACATCTTCAAAATTTATAGTGGCTTCTCTTGTCCCATCTTGCCCTAGCCTTCTTTCATCTTTACCCTTACTAGAAGGTTTCTTCTTGCTACTTCCAGAGGCTTTGGTGGCCTTAGTTTTCATTTTCTTCGCTTCTTCATCTGATTCAGTCTCTTCCTCATCAGCTCCTATACTAACATACATTCTACGACCTTTGGTTTTCTGTCTCTTGTGAGTTGTTGCATGGGTTTCCACACTTTCAGAGGGTGTAGAACTGGAGGACATAGATGTAGTTCCTGCAGAAGTAGAACCTCTAGTTCTTTTGGTTACTGTTGGGTTCTTTGGTTGCCTCTTTGGCTCTTCCGGAGCCTTAACTGGTTCACTTTCTTTTCTCTCTTTTACTTGTCTCTTTGCTTGTGCCTTTTCTCTTGTCTATTTAATTTTTATTTTGGTGAAACCCCTTTTTAGAGCATAATCCTCTGCCATTTTCTGGGCCTTTCTTGAGATTTTAGGTTTTCACACCTCAACATGTATTTTTGCAAAGAGTTCCTCATAAGTCCCAAATCTTTCTTCATTTGGATCTCTAGGTTTGGTTAGCATGTGTTGGGCATAATTTTCCAATATTCCTTCATCTACCTCATAGCCCATTGGTATAACCCATAATATTCTATGCTCAACGGCCTCCATCAAGTATTGATCTTTTGTCACAATAAAGCAGATAGTGTCCTTGTATTTTTCAACAACTAATCTAGGGATCCTTTCTCTAGTTTGAATTAACTTCTAGAAGTTTTTGAAATAGCCCCATAGGGCTAAGTTCTGGGCATCATGGCTACCTATGCTATTAAGATGATTTCTAATTTGAACTGCAACGGGTTTATCACTTGTCCAGAATAGATTCTTCATACCTGGCAACTCTTGCATGAAGTAGAAAAACAAATAGATAATCAACATACCATACTTGAATGAATATATCTGCTCTTTTCTTTTCCTTAAATTTTACATTAGCTACTGATGGAGCAATTCACAAAGATCATACTCTGCATCTTCTTTAACCATCTCAAATGATGTGTAGATTGCAATACCAGAGACTAAATTTTCCCAATTTGAGAAATAAACTTTTTACCCAATAACCATGTACGCAAATCTTACTACATGGTCTTCAATGTCATTGATTGTTAGTGCCCTTTTGTCAAACTTAGCTCTGGTGGCTTTCATTGCAATATCATTCTTTTCTGCCTTCAATACATGAAATGTACCAGTGGAATTTAATCTAGTAACTGCCCTTATGGCATCCTTAGTGATCATGAATGGTATCTCTAGCCATATGAATTCACCATGCACTCTACTCAGAACATATTGGATCCATTCTTCCTTAGCGAATGTTGGGAAATCAATGTACTGAATGAATTTCTTTGTTTCCAATGCCCTATATTCATCCTTTAAATCATAATCATCACTACACAAGTGATTTACGAATAAATATGTGAGTTTTTTTGTTTTCATGTTCTTCTAGGGCAACATGAATATAAGCCCTTACATTCTCTACATGCATAACTCCATATGGTATATCAGAAAATGCACCTATTGGATGTACTTCTGTTGATTTGAAAGGATGTTTCTTGAATTTTGGCCTCAGTCTTTCAGTTATATCAATCACATGTGGTGTTGACATTTCTGCAAAACTTCAAATAAATTCATAGTAGGGTTTTGAATCTAGAAAATACCTCTTTTCATCAAAATAGGGTTTTCCTTGGTCTTTCCTTAATTTGCTTTGAAAATCACTAACTCCCTTGGAATTTTTCTTCAATTTGCCTTAGACACATTGATAGTTTGAATGCAAAATGAATTTTCCATTGAATGAGCCCCTTTTTAATTCTTGACTTCATAGCCATAAATGCTCCTATTAAAAAGTTGTCAAACACATTTATGCAGAATGTAGTCTATTAGGATTGGTCCGCAATATTTCATGTTTGATCCTTTTCTTCTAGAATATCTTTCAAAAGATCTATCATATGAATCCTTTCAACATATCTTCATGTTGGATCTTTGCACTAACCATCTGGCTGGGGGATTAAGATTTTCATTGCAGCTCCCCCTAACCCAGAGCTCCCAAATTCACTTCACAGAGGAAGTATCTACACCAGATGCTGGTGCGGATCCATCCTTGACTTCAATCACATCTTTCTTGATCGAGATCTTGCCCATTTCTTTCTTAGTTTCAACCAGATCAACTTTTTCCTTTCCCTTATCATTCCTCTGCTCTGGTTTCCTTTCTTCAGCATAGTAGTTGCTTTTCACATTCTTGCTTCTGCAATATCTTGAAACATGTCCAAACTTGTTGCAATTGTAGCATACCATATTCCTTTGTCCTTGATTCCTTCTATTGATTGAAATTGATTTGCATTGATTAGCCATATGTCCAAATCTATTGCATGTAAAACACTTTCCATTGAATGATTGAGTATTCCTTGCATTATAAAAACCATTCCTTACTAGACTTCTACATTCATTTGATCTATGACCAATTTTGTTGCAATTGAAACATTGAATAGAGAATGATGGAACATTCTAATTTATTCTACTCCTACACTAAGTAGCTTTATGTCCAAACTTATTGCAATTAAAACAATGGCCATTGAAAGATGGGTAACTTTGAGCATTTGGATGTCTCACCGGAGGTCTTCTAGGTCTTCTTCTTTGATTCCTAAACTGTTTTCCTTTCTTTTGCTTCAATTGAAATTTTTCTTGACCTAATTTTGAACTTTCTCCTTTCTCAAATCCCAAGCCTTGCTTGTCATTTGAAATCTTCTGAATTAACTCCTCAAGCTTTGCGGAGCTTATCTTAAACTTTTCTTCATAGCTCTTAGCTTTCTCCAAATCTAATTTTAGGTTTGCAACTTCTTTTTCAAGTTTATTGCATTCTTCTAATTTTCTTTTTACCAACATATTTAGATCATCTTCTTCTTTAGCTCTTTCTACAACTTTCACTTTCAAAACATCTAGGGTTTCATTGGCTGATATCAATTGTTCACTAACCTCTTTATATCTTTCTTTGAACTTCTTGACTTGTTCTTTTATCTTTAAAATGTATTCATTAGCTTCTTGTATGTTATCCTTCAGAACTCTGATTTCTACTTCAGATCTTTCAAGATCAATAAGGGTTGCTTCTAGTTCAACATTATTTTCATATGAATAATTTCCAAATCTTCTAGCTACCATGAATGAACTCTCCTAGATCTTCGTCAAGCTATTAGGCTTATTCAAAGGAACCTTGCTCTGATACCAATTGTTGAACATAGAGAATACTGAGAAGGGGCTGAATCAGTATTCCTCAAAACCACTTAGTTTGTTGTTCCTTAATCCAATTACCAAATTAAACAACATGAAAGAAGAATAAACATAAGAACAACACCCATAAAGACATAACACATAGACACCAAGATTTTTACGTGGAAAACTTAAAAAGAGAAAAACCACGGTGAGTCTTAGCTCACAATATATTATGATAGCACAATAGTGAATTACAAGAAGGCTCACTACCTTAGGGCTCACTTCCCAGGGCTCACTGCCCTATGAAGAAGTGCTCACTGCACAAAGGCTCACTACCAAAGAGAAAAAGAAGATAGAAGAAGAATTGGCTCACTGCTAGGAGATGAACTATTATAAATGCATCTACCATATGCTGGATCATAGTTCCATTGAAGGCTCAATATATAGATTCAAAGGTCTTCATCTATTCTGCCATGCTTCTCAACTCAACTACTTGTACTCTATTTTCTTTTTCTGCTCTGCTCTTAGCTCATTATCTTTCACACTTTGAATTCACACATTACACCACACACTCTCACATTCACTCAATACCTTAATCCATCAAGTATTTATATCTGCAACAAGATTCATCTCATAAACAAGTCGAAAAGCCATACATGAAGCGGGTATACAATGTATTCTACCTTGTCGGCTTGATCAAGTGTGAAAATAGTAATGCAGACAAAACCAAACATATAACCAATCACACAACCACTTATATTTATTATTCAAATAATATACCTTGTCCGCATAATGATCTAACTGCTCGTCGGCTTGTCTCTTATGATATTGCTTGACCCAATACATCTGTCACATCAAAACTCTCACTGTGGATCACAAGAGACTCAAGGATTCGTAACCAGCATTCATCCTTGAAATGTTAGCATACCTCTAGAACCACAAGACAAAATATACGATTGTGGAGAAATATGGACCCTTTTTCTCAAGCATTGTGTACTGTTCCTATCTTAGTTCTATTCACCCGAAGTTAGAGATTTCATAGTATGACTTCCAGAAGAAGTCAGGTGTTGATCATTGGAACATAACATCATCAAATAGCTATGAACAACATACCTAAACCACATATAAGGATCTTCTACTAAGGAGGCATACTGACCCAATCTCTGTCACTTACTCTGTATACTGTCCATACTTAGTCATTTTAGCGTTCTGGACCAGAATACTTTTGTGCCTTGTTGTCAAACCAAGTTGGTCTTCTAGAGTAATGAGTCTTTGTCATGACAGTTAAATCCCTTTGCCTTGTTTTCATCAATCGAAACATGCAATCCTTTATCAAAGCAGAATCTCTTGCCAACAATTCTGTGTAGGATAGTGGAATGCTCTGCATTCCTCCGCATTTGTAGATATCGCCATGTGGTTCTAGAATTGTGTTCAGGATGTTGTGAGGGTGATAATTCCAAGTTTTCAAATCATTTTCCCTTCCTCTATGAAAATTATGCATGATAGAGTACCGACATGTGTTCTAGAAGAGTATGCTAGTGCTGAAGGCTTGATGGAATGCTCCACATTCCTCCAAAAATGAATGATTTCCCTTGCAGTTTTGAGGACATGTTTATGGATGTGTATTACATGCTTCCTTGTAGTTTCAAGGTTCTTGGTGGTCCACAACTTAGTTTTTCATATCACAACATGTTGCAATGTGTCTCGGATGACAAATTGTTCTCAGACTTAATGATTGATGTTGTTCAACACAATTATTTGATGTGTGGTGGCAAAGGAGTGTTTGGGGATGTTGTATGAGTCATGTGTTTATCTAGAAAAGTTTCACAAAGATCTTTCTGGTTTCCTATACCACACAAGGTTTTCAAGTTGATGTGGTCGTTATACTTCAAGTTTTCATGTGTTTTTTTGAAAGTTGTCCTATTGCCAAATGAGTGGAGTTTTTGGATGTAATTGCTTGGTGTTTGAAGCTATGAAGGATGTTTTCAACCTCGTTAGCAAGTGTTGGGGTTCACAAGGTATGGATCTTCTACTGGTGTAATGTGTGTTTTCACTTAGGACCCATCTTCTACACGTTTCATATTGTGTGTTGTCTAGCAAACTTGTAAATGTATTTTACATGTTGTATCTGGCTGAAAAGCAATGTAATCAATGTAATATCATGTATAAATAGTGAATCAAATTGAGTGTGGAGAGGTGTGATTGCAAGTTCACTAAAAAGCTCGCAAGAAGATAAAAAGTAGAATGAATGCATTGTTGATGTGCGATAGAAGGAGAAAGAGAAGTTGTTGATGCTGTCTAAATTCATCTTGAAGACATATTTGTGATAGTGATCAAGTATAGAGTGTGCCTAACTGATCAGATCATCAGAAGAAAGTGTGAAGAGACATAAGTGCAATCATCAAAAGTGTGAGTTTCAATGTTAGTTTTTAGACAGTAGAAATATGGTCATATTGTAATATTTTGTAAGTGTGTTCTCAATTTAGGGAGTAGTAGCTTCCTTGGGAGTGACCCTAAAACAATGTCTTCAAGGAGTAGAAGATTCCTTGGGAGTGACCCTAAATCAAATTTCTTCAGGGAGTAGAAGTTTTCTTGGGTTGTAGCCCTAAAACAAAGTTGTTATTTGAGCTTCATATATTGTGAGTTAATCCTTACTATGGTTTTTTCCTTCTAGGGTTTTCCACGTATATCTAGTGTTATGTGTTGATATGCATTGTGTTAATCTTTCATTCTTATGTTAATGTTGTTTTTCTTATGTTTTAATCTGCTCCAGATAAGTTGAAGTTGTTAAAATTGAAGATTAATTAGATACTGATTCACCCCCCTCTCAATATCTTAGTGTGTCCAACAATTGCATGCTCTTATGCACTACTACTTTATAACCTTATGGGCCCATCTAATTCAATTTCCCTACCTTCAATGAACACCATACAAAACCTCAACACAAGACCACCATGTACTAGAGGAATAAAATATCACCTCGTCACCAACCATAGCACCAATACCAATGTGAACCGCATGAACCAACAACTTGCATACTATAACTAACCAATCCTATCACTACCATAACACTAGCAAGTTTTTAATATCTAATTTAATAGAAATCACATGATTAAGTTGGAATCCCAAACAACAAGTTAATACTAAATTATAAAAAGTGTAAAGGTGTAGAATAAGGACTTGGGTATTGGTTTGAATAAATATCATAGGCCACCCTGAGAATCAGAATAAATCTTAGCAAAGGCATAGAGACATGAAATACTATATAAGAGTATAGATACAAATAAAAGGAGATAAAAAAGGCTTGGTAAACACATGATTAGGTTACATTGAATCTCTCATATTAAGTATGACTTTAGGAAAATAGAGCAAGTTACAAATTCTAAAATTAGGGCAATGAGAGATTTATTCATTGGATGGCAACATGTGCCTTGTGGGTGCAATGAGATTTGATAGATCTCTAGGAATACAAACCATGAAGATACACTATGGAGTAAAGATAAACATAAACAAGAAAAAAAATGACAACACAAGTAGGAAAAATCTAAATGCTTCATTATGGGTATCTAAATATAGACACTTGAAATTGACTCAATCATTTTTGACACATTCAATGCCATTCAATGCTATCCTAATCTCACCTTAATCATATCCATCCTAGTACTAATTAATTAGATAAATTAAATTTATTTAATTAATTAGGATTATCCTTTAATTTCATCAAATTAATTAAATGAATAATATTTATTTAATTAATCTAATTTTCCCACATCCCTCTACATTAATTAATTAAACAAGTTTATTATTTTATTAATTGATCTAAAAAATTAAATCCCATTTTAATCCTCCATTTATCATAATTAGGTCCGATCATTATCCATTATTCCTAAATAAATGAATTAAAAATTCAAAGATGTCACATGCCTAGCTAAGATTTATCTAGATTCATTGAAACTAGACACTCCCACAAAAGTCAAACTAATCATACATCTCCAAATCTATTTCTATAAATCTTTTAATCCTAGCAATTCACATAATGATAATCCCTAGAAGCTTCCATCCTTGCCATAATTCTTCTCACTCAATCCTATCCATCCTTATAGAATGCCCTAGGATCTTCTAATATTCCCTCAATTATTTTTGTTGATGCACCTAGGAGCATGTACTGCAAACTAAAACAACCTTCACCAAACACTAAGAAGCAACACAAGAAGCTATTCCACCAAGACAATGACAAATATACATTGAGATGAGATATGTTACAATGCACAACTCAGAAATAAATAGTTCTGGTGTGATGAGGTGCGGGAACAACCAACCTCCAACTACCTCAATGGAAAAAATAACAAGTGCACCTAGACATTATTAAATAATAAATATCTAATAATGTAACTGTCAAGTAGCCTAAGTAAACTTAAGCCTACTCTAACACCTCCCCTTAAGTGCAACTTAGGGAGATTATTATGTAATATCAGATGCAAAATGGGTCCTGAGAACAAAGCCATTTTAGGTGCCCATGTGTAACTACAATGCAATGAAATGCAATCTCTCACAACCGGAGAAAAGGCAAAAAACCCTGTGGGAGAAAACTCCTCTCCAAAAGAGAGAAAAATAGAAAATGATGAAAAGAAAAAAGTGAAAGGAAGAAGGACTCCTAAAGACCCCCCAAGTACAACTTCCTTCACCCCTAACATCATTCACAAAAAAAGATAGTGAGGAGATGCCAAAGGTTTAGTGAAGATGTTTGCAACCATGATTCAGGAGCATCCAGGGTGTAAAAGCAATCTTGCATCAACCAAAAAAAATTGTTTCTTTTCAATAAGGGCTAAATTTGGCAGGGTTACTATTTTTAGTAAGTTTGCATTTGTGCACGGTTGGATACAAAATCCTACATGGACCTCTAGAATGGTGAATTGAAGCTAATGGTGAAGATGGTGAATTGAAGCTAATGATAAAGAAATCACTTCAATATCATTTGTCATTTGTGAGATATTAAAATTTCAAACTCCAAAATCCTATTGAAATATTCAAAGTCAAATTTGAGGCACTTAGAGGCTTTGCATGGGCCTAGAATTTGGTGGGAAACCCAAACAATCTACCTTTAGGTACTACTTGTGCACAACCATCTTTTCGAGAGCTTTCTGAAAAGTTACTATAATTGAAAATCCAACTGTCGGATCAAAAGTTATGGCCCCATGAAGTTGACCTATGTTTGGAGGGAGATGTGAATTTTGAAATTGAGCTGGTGGCCACCAAAAAGGGCTATATATGACCATTTTTGGGAACCCTTGGAGTAGTGAAGTTAAGGGGGAAAGTGTAGAGTCAAGAATAGGTGGGAAAACAAAAACCGTAGCTGATATGGGGTTACAGAAGGTAGATGATTCCACAGTCTTGAGAGAGGGAGCTATAATGTGTTGCAGTCTATAGGGTATTCATCCTCTGATTGTATTTGAGCTTCTGTAATGTAATGTTTTTCCCATATCAATAAAATATCATTCTATTTTCTGTGTCCAATTTCCATTATTGTGTGTTTTATGATTTACCCCCTTCATCAATTGGTATCAAAGCAAGGGTTCCCGAGTGTGTAGATAGATCACTGACCGTGAGGCAGTTTGCACCAGGACCTAAGGTTGTGGGTTTGTTGCAGAGATCAAGATGCCTCCATGAAGAAATTGTATTAGGAGGAATGCTTTGACGGAAGAGGGTTTGAGAGCCCTGCAAAGACAAATCAATGCATTGCAAGAGGAGCTGTGAAGAGGGTTTGAGCCAAGAACAAGAGAAGAAAGCAAGGATGAAGCAGAAGAGGAGCTATCTGAGGAAGAACAAGAAGCTGCAGGAGATCCTACAGAAATTAGGTTGTTAAAATTCATTTCTAAGATTGGAAAGAGGCCTAGGATAGAAGTTTCTACATATTCTAGAGTTGAATCCAGAACAACTTATTGATTGGATCAATGATATGGAGGAGTATTTTGAGTATGAAGATGTGGAAGACCTAGAATAGGTCATCTTTGTAAAAACAAAGTTGAAGGGCCATGCCAGTATTTTGTGGAAGGAGGTCCAGTTAGAGAGAAATAGAAGAGGAAAAGCAAAGATTACCAGAAGGGATCAAATGGTGGAGATATTGAAGAAGCAGTTCATTCTTGTGGACTATGAGATGGAGTTGCTGAAGAAACTGCAAGGATTGAAGCAAGGTAGCAAGTATGTTAAGGAGTATACAGAAGATTTTTATAAGATCACTATCAAGATAGGCCATGGAGAGGCCAACAAGGACAAGGTAGTCCATTACATTAATGGGTTGAGGCCTAGTATTTAAGAGGAACTGAGCTTGGTCAGAATGACCACCATAGAAGATGCCTACCAGTTTTCCCTGAAGATGGAAGAGAAGCTGAATAAGAGATTTGAAAGCAAGCAAAGGGGTAGAGGTCAAGGCAAAAGGACTGGTGGAAGACCCTATGGAGGCCGAAATGAAGATCCAAAGAAAAGTGAAGAAGCTAGAACCAGTCGAAATCAGAGAGGAGATAATACCTACCGCACTCATGACCAGAATAATGGTGACCAAAGAGGAAGAGGAATAGGTAGACCTGGGCAAGGACCTGGAAGAGGAGGTTTCAGAGGAACATGTTTCCAATGTGGAGAAGAAGTGCATCGAGCATACGAGTGTCTGTAACATCAAGGAAGGACAAACTTTTTACCCGAAGGTAATGCACGAGTTACACATGTAGATCAAGATGTGTAGTCTAATCATTCTGAAGATGCTAATAGGGGAGAAACCCTAGTTGTCATAATAACTTTGTTGAATAAGGAGAAAGAACTCAATCAAAGAAAGAGTTTATTCCGCATAAGATGCAAATGTGAAGGTAAGTGTTGTGATATTATTATTAACAGTGGAAGTACTGACAATCTTGTTTCAGGGGAGATGGTTGACAAGGAGAAAGCATCCACATCCATATCGGATTGCATGGTTGTAGAAGGACCATAGAGCTTTGGTCAATGAGTAGTGTATACCAAAGTTCAAGATTAGAGACTACCATGATGAGGTGTTGTGTGATATCATACTAATAGACGCATGTCATATGCTATTGGGGAGGCCATGGCAATATGATAGGAGCACTGTCCATGATGGCCATGCAAACACATATTGCCTAACAAAGGATGGAGTTCGTCATAAGTTGAAGCCCTTGAAGGAGGTGGAAGAAAAGGTATGTAGTACTGCCAGAATTTGCTTGGTAGATGTTAGGAAATTTTTGGAGGGTATGAAGCATGAGTGTCATTGCTTTGCATTGATTCCTAAGATCAGCCGAGAGAAATGTGAATATGTACTAGTAAAAGTTTGAGATATGTTGGAAGAATTTTAAAACATTATCTTTGATAATGTACCTGAAGGTTTACCATTAGTGAGGAAGATAAGTCATCAAATGGATTTGATACCAGGAGCCACTTTGCCGAATGAGGTAGCCCACATAATGACTCTAGTAGAGAATGAAGAGCTGAACAGACAAGTTCAAGAGCTATTAAGGAAATGGAAGACAACCTTCAAGACAAATGAGGGTTTGTATGATTGGTTAGTCATGACATTTGGGCTAACCAATGTACCGAGCACATTCATGTGGCTCATGAATGAGGTATTGAAAGAATTTTTGGGAAGTTTTGTTATTGTTTATTTAGGTGATATTTCGATTTTCATTAAGACTTGGGATGAGCATATGATGCATATCAGAAGAGTTTTAGAGAAGCTAAGGGAGGAGCAGTTGTTGATCAATTTGAAGAAATGTAGTTTTCCAAAGAAGGAGTTGGTATACCTAAGATTTGTTGTCTCAGAGGAAGGTCTTAAGATGGACCCAGAGAAGGTGAGGGCCATCATTGAATGGCCTATGCCAGGGAGTGCTTCCGAGGTAAGATCTTTTCATGGTTTGGCAAGTTTCTACAGAAAGTTTATCAAAAATTTTAGTAGCATTTGTGCACCCCTAACTAAGACAATGAGAGGGGATAGAAAAGAGTTTAGATGGACTAAAGGAGTAGACAAGAGCTTTGATACATTGAAGCAAAAAATCGTAGAACAACCTATTTTGGCACTTCTAGATTTCAATAAGGTATTTCAAGTAGATTGTGCTACTAGTGGTAGTGGTATAGGAGCTATTTTGAGTCAAGAAGCTAAGCCCATTCCCTATTTTAGAGAGAAGCTTAATGATGCCAAGAAAAATTATTCTCTTTATGATCAGGAGTTTTATGCAATAGTTTAGGCTTTGAAGAAATGGAGACATTATTTGTTACCAAAAGAGTTTGTTTTATATACTAATCATCAGGCTTTGCAGTATCTTAATAGTCAAGGAAAGTAAAATCAAAGGCACTTAAAATGGGTTGAGTTTTTGCAAAGTTATACTTTTGTTTTGAAGCACAGGAGTGGGAAGTCCAATAGAGTTGCAGATGCATTGAGCCGAAGGCAAAATTTGTTGACAGAAATGAAGATAGAGGTTATTGGGTTTGATGAACTAAAAATTTTGTATCATGAAGATCTAGATTTTGCAGAGGCTTGGAAAGCTTGTTTGGAACCAGTTACTTTGGACAGGACAAAATGGTTAGATTTCATAATCCAAGATGGCATGTTGTTTAGAGGAAGCCAGTTGTGCATTCCAAGGAGTTCCATGAGAGAGAACCTAATTAAGGAGAAGCATAGTGGAGGATTGGATGGACACTTTGGTTGAGATAAGACCATTTCTATTATTGGTGAAAATTATTATTGGCCATAGTTGTAGCAGGATGTGAGGAAATTTGTGCAGAGTTGTAGAGTGTGTCAGATGATAAAAGGAACAAGTCAGAATACAGGTCTATATCAGCCACTAGCTATACCAGAGAAGCCATGGGATGATATTAATATGGATTTTATTCTTGGTTTTCCAAGGACACAGAGAGGACATGATTCCATTTTTGTGGTGGTGGATAGATTCTTGAAGATGGCACATTTCATTCCTTGCAAGAAGACTAATGATGCTGGTCATATTGCTGAATTATTTTTCAGGGAGGTGGTGAGACTACATGGTCTACCTAAGAGCATAGTTTCAGATCGAGATACCAAGTTTGTTGGTTATTTTTGGAGGACATTGTGGAAGAAGTTGAAGATAGATTTGAAGTTTAGTTCTGAACACCATCCACAGATGGATGGATACACAGAAGTGGTGAATAGGAGTTTGGGTAACTTACTACGATGCTTAGTAGGAGATAAGACCAAGGGATGAGATTTGATTTTACCATAGGTAGAATTTCTTACAACAATTATGTCAATAGGAGTACTGGTAAATCACCATTCCAGATTGTATATGGGAATAGTCCAAGAAATGCTTCAGAGTTAAGGAATCTGGACAAAGGAGAAAAGACAAGTGCCAAGGCTGAAGACTTTGCAGAACAAAAAAAGAATTTGCATGAAGAGGTAAAATTTAGCACATTAATAAGATGAATATTTAGTACAAAAGGCATATTAGAAGAGGATATATAAGGAGTTCCAGGTAGGAGATGAAGTCATGGTTCACTTGAGAAAAGAAAGGTTCCCAATTGGAACATATAATAAGTTGAAAATGAAGAAATTTGGACCATGTAGAATCCTGAAGAAGCATGATTCAAGAAATGCATTTGAGGTAGAGTTGCCTGATGACATCAATATTTCACTAGTGTTCAACATTTCAGATTTGACAGAGTATCGTGATGATGGACTTGATAAAGGAACACATTGGGACATTCCAGCATCTACTTCAGAGAAGGAGGAGATAGAGGGCATTCTAGATAGCCGTGTGGGTAAGAGTAAAAGAAATAGGTAGTATATAGAATACATGGTGAAATGGAAAGGAAGGCCTGTTGAAGATTCATCATGGTTTTCTGAGACTGAGGTTAACCATTTTGGTTTCCCTCTAACTCATGAGAAGTGACAGGGTCGCTTTTCAAATTACCCTGGGTGTCTGATGTAGGAGAATCCAGGGTGTAAGAGCAATCTTGCATCAACCAAAAAAAATGTTGTTTCTTTTCAATAAGGGCTAAATTTGGCAGGGTTACTATTTTTAGGAAGTTTGCATTTGTGCACGGTTGGATACAAAATTTTACATGGATCTCTAGAATGGTGAAATGAAGCTAATGGTGAAGAAATCACTTCAATATCACTTGTCATTTGTGAGATATTAAAATTTCAAATCCCAAAAATCCTATTGAAATATTCAAAGTCAAATTTGAGGCACTTAGAGGGTCCTGATAGGCTCGAAATTTGGAGGGAAACTCAAGCAATCTACCTTTAGGTACTTCTTGTGCACAACCATATTTTCAAGAGCTTTCCAAAAAGGTATTATAATTGAAAATCCAATGGTTGGATTGAAAGTTATGGCCCCACGAAGTTGACCTATTTTTGGAGGGAGATGCAAATTTTGAAATTCAGCTGGTGGCTGCCAAAAAGGGCTATATATGACCATTTTTGGGAACCCTTGGAGTAGTAGAGTTAAGGGGGTAGGTGTAGAGTCAAGAAAAGGAGGGAAAATAGAAACCCTAGTTGATTTGGGGTTACAAAAGGCTAAATATTCTAGAGTCTTGACAGAGGGAGTTGTAATGTGTTGTAGCCTATAGGGGATTCATCCTCTAATTGTATTTGAGGTTCTGTAATGTAATGTTTTTCCCATATTAATAAAATATAATTCTTTTTTCTGTGTCCAATTTCTGTTATTGTGTGTATTATGATTTACCCCCTTCATCAAGTGGTATCAGAGCAAGGGTTCCTGAGTGTGTAGACAGATCGCCGACCGTGAGGCAGTTTGTACCAGGACCTAAGGTTGTGGGTTTGATACAGAGATCAAGATGCCTCTATGAAGAAATCATATTAGGAGGAATGCTTTGATGGAAGAGGGTTTTAGAGCCCTGCAAAGGAAAATCGATGCATTGCAAGAGGAGCTACAAAGAGGGTTTGAGCTGAGAACAAGAGAAGAAAGTGAAGATGAAGCTGAAGAAGAGCTATCTGAGGAAGAACAAGAAGCTGCAGGAGATCCTATAGAAGTTAGATTATTGAGGGCCATTTCAAAGATCGAAAAGAGGCCCAGGATCGAAGTTTCTACATATTCTAGAGATTTGAATATGGAACAACTTATTGATTGGATCAATAACATAGAGGAGTATTTCAAGTATGAAGATGTGGAGGACCCAGATTGGGTCAAGTTTGCAAAAATAAAGTTGAAGGGCCACACCAGTATTTGGTGGAAGGAGGTCTAATTAGAGAGGAACAGAAGAGGAAAAGGAAATATCACTAGATGGAATCAGATGGGGGAGAAACTGAAGAAGCA
Source organism: Cunninghamia lanceolata (assembly GCA_027924645.1). Lineage (NCBI taxonomy): Eukaryota > Viridiplantae > Streptophyta > Pinopsida > Cupressales > Cupressaceae > Cunninghamia > Cunninghamia lanceolata. The sequence goes on along the minus strand of BSBN01000261.1, from coordinate 28,117,756 downwards.
GTTCATTCCTGTGGACTATGAGATGGAGCTACTAAAGAAGCTACAAGGATTGAAGCAAGGTAACAAGTTTGTTAAGGAGTATAGAGAAGAGATTTTTAAAATTACTATTAGGATAGGTCATGCAGAGCCCAACAAGGAGAAGGTAGCCTATTACATTAATGGGTTGAGGCCAAGTATTCAAGAAGAGTTGAGCCTTATCAGAATTACTACCATAGAAGATACATACCTATTTTCCCTAAGGGTGGGAGAGAAGCTGAATAAAAGATTTTCTTAAGGAGAGAAAGTGGGTGGTCCATGGGTTATGCTTGTGAATAGATCATTGAAGTAAGGTGACTTACAAGAAACATGCCAACAAATAGTTTTCTTAGATGTAATTTCAAGGGGTGATAGTAGGTGGACCACTGACTTGGGGTAGTTTACAACTAATTCAAGCAATATGTTTCCATGAAGCATCCAAGGAGTTGTCAACATTCCTAAAAAGTTGGATGAAGTATTCGAGGAGGTAAGAGAAAAATGAATTAGATTGAAATATTTGGAAGAAGATAGGAAAAGATCTTAGAGTCTAAGAGATGATGACAAAAGTGATGTGGAAGAAGGAACAAGGGAAGATGTGTAGGACTTAGAAGACATAGAAGAAGAATCTGAACAACTGAAGCTGTTAAAATCTATTTCTAAAATTGGTAAGAGGCCTACAATTGAGATCTCAAACTATTTTAATAATTTGAAGCCTAAGGAATTGATTGATTGGACAAATTATTTGGAAGAATATTTTGAGCATGAGGAAATTGAGGATCCAAAGAGGGTTAAGTTTAGAAAGACCAAGTTAAAAGGACATGATATTGATTTGTGGGATGAAGTATAGTTAGAAATAAATAGTACGAGAAAGGAAAGAATAACAAAATGGATCAGGATGGTTACAAAACTAAAGAGGCAGTTTATGCCCATGGATTTTGAATTGGAACTATTTTAGAAATTATAGATTCTGAGGCAAGGAGGTAGGAATTTGAAGGGATACATTACATAACTCCATAAGATAATCATTAGGATAGGGCACAATAAAGTAGGTAAGGAGAATATTGTAAGATATATCAATGGATTAAAGGAAAGCATCTAAGAAGAGGTAATTTTTGTTTGGTTAACTACCATAGAGAATGCATACCAATTTGCAATCATGGTGGAAGGTGTATTAAATAAGAGGTTTGAAGACAAATAGAACTGATAGAGCAGGGAGGAAGACCCCAAAGAGAAAGATCAAGGTGCAATAGTAGAAGACCTCACCAAGAGGAAAGATAGATCTGGATAGTACCTACTACAGAGATGACATTACCCAGTGCAGTAAAAGAATGAGGTGCAATTCCTATTACAAGGAACTAAATGATAGTAGAACCTATTTTAGAGATAGGAAAGGTAGTGAAACATACCACAAAGGTAGATACGAGCAATATAGAGGAGGATATGAGAGGAAAATAAGAAGAATTTTCAAATGGAATTTTTTTAAGTGTGGAGAGGAAAATAAATCAAACATTTGAATGTTTCCAAGTTGAAGGGAAGAGAGTAGAAGGTAGCACAAGAGATACATTTGTGGATGAAGGACCCCAAAGATTATATGAATCATAGGATGACCCAAAACATGGTGTGTTACTAGTCATGAGGAGGGCCTTGTTGAAGTACCCAGAGTATTAAGGACCAATTCCAAGAAAGAACTTGTTCCAAACTAGATGTAAGGTAGGGCAAAATGTTACAAGGTTATCATTGATAGTGGGAGTACATATAACCTAGTGCCTAAGGAGATAATTTAGAAGTTGAACTTGAAAAGGCTAAAACATCCAAACCCTTATGCAATTACCTATCTATAGAAGGAACACAAGGTTATGCTCAATGAGCAATGTTGGGTGAAATTAAATATAGGAGGTTACCATGAAAAATTCCTATGCAATATGATGTTGATAGATGTATGCCATATTCTATTAGCGAGGACATGGAAATTTGACTTATAAACTATACATGATGGAAGGGAAAAAACTTACATTGTAACAAGGAATGGCTGGAGACATTGGTTGATGCCCCTAAAGGACAAAGAAGTTCAAGTTTGGAACAATTCTAGGACATTCTTGGTGGATGGGAGGAAATTATTAGATGGATTATGACATGACAATGTTTGTTTTGCATTTATTCCTAATGCATGCAAAATGAAAGATGCTAGAGGAACCAACACAAGTAATGAGGAGACACTGCAGTAGATTCTAAATTTTCTAACATAATACAAGCACATCATATCAAAAAATATGCTCAAGGGATTTCTGTTAATAAGGAGCATAAGTCAACATATGGACCTAGTTCTAGGAGCTATCTTACCAAAAATGGCACTATATAGAATGACATGTAGGAAAATGAAGTGTGAAATAAACAAGTGTAGGAGTAGCTATGAAAAGGGTTGATTAGGGAGAGTTTGAGGCCCATGTGTAGTACCTGTGATACTTACACCCAAAAAGTAAGGCAAGTGGAGGATGTGTATCGATTCTAGGGAAATCAATAAGATCATAGTTAGGTATAGGTTCCCAATGCCAAGGATAGATGACATAATAGACTATCTAAGCAAAGCGAAGTACTTTACCAAGATTGATTTGAAGAGTGGTTACCATTAGATCCAGATAAGAGAAGGGGATGAATCTAATATATAATTCGAGACTAACGAAGGCCTATATGAGTGGTTGGTTATGGATCTTAGATTGATAAATGTGCCTAGCACATTTATGAGATTAATGAATGAGGTACTAAGTTTGTAATTATCTACTTGAATGATAATCTAATTTTTAGTAAGACTAAAGAAGAACACCTAGAGCATATCAGATTAGTATTATAGAGGTTAAGAAAAGAAAATTTACTAATTAATTTGAAGAAATGTAGCTTTATGAAAGAAGAATTAGTGTATTTGGGATTTGTGATCTTAACTGAATGATTGAAAATAGATCCATAAAATGTTAAAGCCACTGTGGAGTGGCCTACACTAGCAAGTGTGTGAGAGGTGAGATATTTTTATGAATTTAGCAAGTTTTTATAGAAAATTTATCATAAATTTTAGTAGCATTTGTGTACCACTAACTAAGATAATAAGGGGGAACAAGAAGGAATTCAAGTGGACCATTAGAGTATATAGAATTTGAGTTGCTAAAGAAAAAGGTAATAGAACAACTAGTACTAGCCTTGCTAGATTTCAATAGGATATTCCAAGTTGACTGTGACATAAGTGGAAATGCAATTGGGGTGGTACTAAGCTAGGAAGGGAGACCTGTAGCATATTTTGGTTGAAAGTTGAGTGACTCTAGAAGGGGATATTCAATTTATGACCAAGAATTCTATGCCATAGTCTAAACATTGAAGAAATGGATGTATTACCTTTTGCCTAGAGAATTTGTGTTGTACACCAATCATAAAGAAGTAAAATACCTAAATAGCCAAGGAAAGTTGAAACCAAAGGCACATGTGGTGGGTGGAATCCATATAGAGTTACATTTTTACGCTAAAACATTGGAGTGAGAAATAACACAAAGTTGTTGATGCATTAAGTAGAAAATAGAATCTACTAATAAAAATGAGAATAGAAGTAGCTACTTTCAAGGAGCTAAAACATTTGTATGAAGTTGATCCTAATTCTATGGGGGATTTGATGGCATGTAAGAAACTAGTATGCATGGGATTAAGTAAATGGCTAGGCTGTTTGATTCAAGATGAGCTCTTATTCAAGGGTAGCCAATTGTGTATACCTAGAATGTCTATGAAGGGAAATTTGATCAGGGAAAAACATTGTAGTGGACTAGTAAGATATTTTGGGGAAGATAAAATAGTTGTTGTAGTTAGTGAGAAATATTTTTAGTTCCAATTATACAAGGATGTAAGGAAGCTTATCCAAGGTTGTAGAACTTGCCAAGTTGCCAAAGAACAAAGTCAAAATGTGGTATTATTTCAAGCATTACTAGTACCACAGAGGCCTTGGGTGGACATAAGCATGTATTTTGTTTTACGAATGCCAACAAAACAAAGGGGAATGCTTCATTATTGGTGGTAGTAGATAGGTTTTCTAAGTTGGTGCATTTCATTCCATGTAAGAATAATAATGACGTAGCACACATAATCTATTTTTTAGAGAGATTGTAAGATTGCATAGTTTACAAAAGAGTGTCGTTTTAAATATGGATACTATGTTTGTAGGACACATTCGGAGGGCATTGTGAAAGAAGATGAAAATATATTAAAGTTTAGCTCAGCATACCATCTGCCAATTGGACAATCAGAAGTTGTAAATAGGAGTTTGGGAAGCCTATTAAGGTGTTTGGTTGGAGAGAAGAAAAGAAATTGGGACTTGCTTCTTGTTAGAACATGATGTTATTAGGGGTTATATCCTTATAATATTTATATAATGTTCTAATATAAGGTTATCAAACTGTATATTATAAAGCATATACCATTTAATAATTAATAATCTAACAACTATTAGATTATTACTTATTTACAAATGGTTTTCTTTGAATGGGTGTGACTAATACCCTTTAAGGTATTTAACCACCCCTTCTCCTATATTTAAAGAGGGTATCTCTCATTTGAGATGTGTGTGAATTTGGAGTTTTATAGTGAATTATACAACTACATGCACATGATGTATTATTGGCCATGTGGAAGTGTGTAGAGGAGTATATCCCCATGTTCAGTCTAATCTTTAATTGACTATATTATGTAAGTTTTTTAATAAAATGATGCTTTATGGGGGTTTTTACCCGAAAGGGTTTTCCCCATGTATATCTTGTGTAACATGTTAAATCTATTCTTGTATAATGCTCATTCTATTTATTTTATATTTTGTTTATAATGATTAGTATCCTAAGATCTTAATTTCTAACATGGTACTAGAGCAAGTTAGGTTGTACTAATAATTTTTTCAGGTTTTACTAGAAGACATGTAGAACTTGATGGGAAACCTCTTTATGCTCAATCAACAAATGATTAAGGCCATTTTTGCAAGACATATGAGTGTGCCTTTTCTATTTTTTAAACCACTTTATAAGGAAATATTTGAGAGATTTTTCATACTAATGTTCTCTTTGTGTGGCATTAAGTTGCAAGGTAAGGTTATCACTTATTTTGATTCTTATCCTTGACTATGTCTATTGATATATTGTCTTTTTTATTAGTCCTATAGATTATTATTCTCCTTTGAAGAACTAAAGATTTATATCTCAACTTTAGTTGGAGTGTATATATATATATATATATATATATATATATATATATATATATATATATATATATATATATATATATATATATATATATATATATCATATGATTCAATCATAAAATACTTCCAAATCTTGGTCTATTTAATAGATGAAAATATTTAGAAAAGTTTATGACTATGTTCTTTAGAGGGTCAAGTAATTCAAATGTTTTAAAACCGTATGAGTCCTTAAATCCTTGAATGTAATGGTCACAATCTTTAATTTTTTATATATAATAGACATAACTCTTCAAGTTATAATAGATATCATAGTTAAGATGTGCCTACATACTATTAATATGTGACAAAACAATGTTCAAGTTGCTAAATCAATGATCAAGTCATTGTTTTGTTTTACTAGTTCATTTCATTTATAAAATAGATACCTTGTCTTTTCCTAATAAGTAGGAAAGCCACGATCCTAAGAATTTTAATATTTAATATAGAAAATTTAGAGGCCATAAACTTTTTAACTTTATATTATGTTCAGACACTAGGGAATATCGCGACCCTTATAGATTTTTTGAAATATTATATTCATATATTTTGAAACTATCATTTATGTTCTATAAAAGCTGCTTCCTCCTTATAATAAAGGTTGCTTCCTTTAAGGAAATCCTTTTAAAATGTATGTTGATTCATTTAGGAGAGTGGAATGAATGCTAGCAAAGGTTGTGAGTCAGGCTCAACACCTGCAAGTTGCATTTTTTTAAAAGTTTCTAAAGATTTTTTTAGCAAACACTACAGTGCCTTAAATTAGATTAGATAAGTTCAAAATAAACAAGGCCGCGTTGCAGCATAGTTCCTGCCAAATGCTGGCAGAATAGTTTTGTCTTTTGCAGTAGTTCATTTGTGGGTTTGTGCTTTGTAGCAGTTCATTTGTAGGTTTGTCAAAAAGTTTTGTTTTAGCTCCTTTAAAAACTGATAGTCATGATTTTTGTTGGCTTGGCCTTTAGTTTCAACTTCAAGCATACCCCTTGTTGAAGCTCATAAAACACTAGTTGAGGGTCAGAATTTGCTGCGATATACAGTTGTCAAGTTTAAACAAATTAGCTAGTCTTGATTTAACCAAAAAAAATTAAGTAATTTTGAAGCAAAATTTAAAATCAAAAAGAAAAACCCTCACAAAATGTAAAGAGCTTTGTAAATTCTAAACTGTAGAATAAGCCAAGAGTAAAAAGAGAAATGTAAAGCTTAGAACATGAAGGTCCCTAAGATGATGACTGGAGGTCTTTAAATGGAAATTGAGCCTCTGAAGCTCTGCAACATTCCCATCAATAGACATAGAAGAGTCTATTAAAAGAGAAAGACTCTCAGGGGTTACCTCTCTAATAGATTTGAAAGTTAATCGACCTAATCATCAAATGGGTATGCCTTCTCTGGCATGCCAATGGACATTACCAACCTTGTTTCTAATTCTCTTATCATATCTTACCATTTCTGAACCTTTTTTAAAAAATAGTCTGTATTTTGGGTTTGAAGAAAAGGTCAAAGCACAGACACTCTACAATGCATGAAATGTCATTGATTTCATTCTGTATTGGGCCATTTTTTGAATGCCAAGCTTTAAAAAGGGTTTGGGGAAGGAACAATTTGCAGAGCGGGGATGGTGGCATATAATCTTCACGGTGTAATCATGAGATATGTTTGTAGACCCGACAGAAAATAGATAAGCTACAAATAACAACTTTCTAACAAATACAATGACAAAGAAAATGACATTGCAGAGCAAACATTTGGCAACCAGTGCAAAATAAAAAAAACAAAAACAAAAACACATACTGGCTAGTTTCCTGCTTCAAAAGTGAATGTTTCTAAATTTTTGTAGACTTAGCATTGAATTTGAGCCCAAATTGGTGGTGTGTTGGTAGTTCACAGAGGGCCCTCACTGTTAAAAGAAAGTCAAAGCTACTATAAATGGGTTTGCCTCCATTTTTTAATATATAGCCCTTCACTAATGCCCACCATGTCATATTAGACATCTGTCCAGGCATCTCAACAGCTGTCTCTGTAAAACCTAAGGCATGACAGATTAAAACCCTAAATGTGACAGCACATTGGAATGTAGGCAGCTTGATTTTCATACATTGGAATGTAGGCCGCATTAATTCCTCGTTTGATTTTAATGCCTTCTCTTGCCTTGGGGGCTACTCTGACATCCTACAACCTAACTCTTTACAAATAAGAGGTAGAGAAACCTACAATCAGTTAATGTTTGAGCATGTCTCTACTCCAAATTTTGCATTGGAAATTAACCACATCAAAACCTGCTTCCTGATTTGCTCGTTGTGCTCAGTTTAATCGCTTGTTTAAGGACTGCCCTCCGCTATAGTTCCATGCCAGGAACTAATAAAGGACTATATATGGGTCGCAAAGAGACTATTATATGGGTTGTGACTTATAAGGAAGAAAGCCTCTTCTTAATGGTAGCCATCCTTAGTACAGTGTGTTGGTGTAACGGTTCTGCAACCCAATCCTCACATAGTGTAATGGTTCTACTATTACTCCCACTAATCCCTCTTTTGGTATAAACCATTGCATGCTATCTCTTCCATGATGAAGTTAATGTCTTTAACATGTTATTGGGTATTGACTATTATTATTCTTTGAGTGGAGTTAATTGTATATAGCTATAGGAACAACAATGTGATGGATAATATACATAATGAGCTGCAATTGTGAATGATTTGATTCTAGATTTTAATATAGAGAGCTATCCCATACTGAAAGTGGATGTAGCCATTTGGTGAACCATGTTAAAAAACTTTGTTGTTCCCTTGTGCATTGATTCTGTGTTTTGTTATGTATTTGATTTAATCATTCGCTTTTTGTTATGTATTATTCTTTCTTCGCTTAACTATTGGTATCAGAGCTTTGGTCAAGAAGTTTGGTGAAGCAGCTCAGTGGTCAAGTTGGTTGGGAATCGTGAAGAGTTTCTAGAAGAATGGATGAAGTGGACAAATGGAAAATTGAAAAGTTTTCAGGACAAAACTTTGGTTTGTGGAAGCTCCAGATTTGTGCTTTGCTTATTCAAAAGGATCTTGCTATTATGCTACAATGGAAGTCTAAGAAATTGGAGATCTCAGATGAAGATTGGAATATCTTAGACCAAAAAGTAGCTGCAACCATCATTCTATCAATGTACAGCAATGTCATCTTCAACGTTGCTATAGAGACAACAACTAAACAGATTTGGGACAAGATGTGTGATATGTGCGAAAGGGCTTCAATAATGAATCAAGTTTTCTTGTTGAAGAAACTAGTAAACTTGAAAATGAAAGAAGGTAATAGCATGTCGAACCATTTAAATGAATTTAATGTTGTTATCAGTCAATTACTTTATGTGGATATCAACCTTGAAGAAGAAATGAGAGCCATGTTGTTGTTGTGCTCTCTTCCCGATAGCTAGGACATTGTGATAATGACCATAAGCAATTTAGTATCTGGTAAAAGTAGATCTGAAGAAGGGGAGGATAAAAACAAGAAACAATGCTGAGGTATGATGATGTAGCAGCCACACTTCTCAATGAATATATGAGAAGAGGGAAAAACAAAACAAATGGTGATGCCTTAACTGATGTAAGTATTGACAATAGAGGAAGGGATCAAGATAGAGGCAGAAATTATAACCGAAGAAGATAAAAATCTGCCAAAAGATCAAAGTCTAGGGGTAGAAATGGAGAATGTTGGTTTTGTGGCAAAGTAGGTGACACAAAAAAGAACTATTGGAACTACAAAAAGGCAAAAGAAAAGGTGAGCAATAACGAAGTAAACATTGCATGTGATAAAGATGATGGTGTTTTGGTTTTATCAATGAGTGACACTACTACAAACTCATTAGTGCTTGATTCTGCTGCCTCTTTCCATGCTACTCCATGTTGAGGTGCTTTCGCAAATTCTCAAGAAGGTATGTTTGGAAAAAAAGTTTCTTGGTGATAATAAAAAATGTGACATAGTAGGAAAAGGTGATGTGGCATTGTCTTTGAAAAATAGAAATAAATAGATCTTGAGAGATGTGAGACATGTTCCCACGTTGAAATGGAATCCCATCTCCGTAAGTCATCTTTATGCTCAAGGGTGTGATGTCAAATTTTCTTTAGATAATTGGAAAGTAACAAAGGGTGTATTGGTGCTTGCAAAAGGCTACAAATTGGGTAGTCTTTATGTGTTAAAATGTCATGGTGAAGTGGGAGCTACAATGCCAGTTGTGGATAGTGGTTCAAAAATTTGGCATAAGAGGCTCGGACATATGAGCCAAAAGGGACTTGAAGTCATGCTTCAAAGGAATCAACTACCAAGTCTCATATCTGTTGATTTGAATTTATGTGAGCATTGCCTTTATGGCAAACAGACTTGGACCAGCTTCTCAAAGACTGGTCATGACAATAAATCCATACCTGTTAGTTTCAAGATAGACAACTGAGAGGGGGAGTGAATAAGTTGTCTCAAAACTTTCCTTTCATCAACCACTTATATCCTTCTTGTAATTCAGCAGCATAATAATAAATCAATCATGGAAACACAATGTAATAATTCAAGAGCAGAAACACATTAACAGATATGACACCAAGATTTTAATGTGGAAAACCCGGTTAAGGGAAAAAACACGGGGTGACTAACCCAAGATTGTATTCTCTATTAAAAGAATAAAAGGAATGAAATGGCACATGCCAATTAGGGCTCACTACCTGAGCACACTACTCACAAGAAGCCCACTGCCTACAAGAGACACATTGTCTATAGAATAATAAATATTACATACTTGAACTGAAGAATAGCATCTTCACCATGCTTGAGTCAGTTCCATTTAAGCTCAACACTCCTACACTATCTTTCAATCTTCTCCTCTCTACCACACTCTCATCTTCAACACACACCTTTGAAATGACTTCACAACTATTATTTATAAAAGACATCAACTTTGGGATAATCATCAAAGTCAGCACAATACATACTTTAGTTTATTATAGAGCAGATACACAAATACAACTTGTCTTATTACAAAAGACTTCATGTGAATCACCACATAGTCGGCCACACATATCCGGGACTTCAATATTCTTTGAGGAACACACCATGCTTCATAGAACACCTTCAAGATCATCCACAAGATGTGAAAACCATTCGGTCAGCTAAGATTATGAAGAACTTCATCATTCAGAAGTAAATCTTCAATTATGAGCTTAATCCTTAATGCGGATCACCAACACGAACTGGACAAATTCTAGAGATCCCCACAAGCTTGCCTAAATCACCAAAAACATCCATACCACTTCTGTCTACTGAAACCATCCTCATCTTCATCTGGAACCTCAAGATCACATTTTGTCATCACTGTCACATTAAAATGAATGCTTACGGTCCTCCAGACCATGAACCAATTAATTTTTCAATTCACATTGACTTCCTAAACACTTCATAAAATCCACAAACCACGATATTGCATTACTAGATCTTACCGGACCTATTTGTGTCACTTTGTCACCTTTAAACACTTGCCAGAACCGGTTTCACTCAAGTGGCCATAACTTCAAATATTCATGTAGACCTCTTAGATCTTGATTGGATCATCTTTAGACACATATCTACAAACCCTTTGATACGCATTCCCTGATCTCCATCTTAGCTATGATCTTTACTTCATAGAGCTTCATTGTCTTCATTGATGTTCTCCATTTCTGATAGGACTAATTTTCTCAATATCCTCAGCACACAACTCATCCAATCCTTGACATCAATGACAACACTGGTTAGGCCCATACTTGCAACAATCTCCCCCTTTGTCATTGATGGTAACATATTATTGATGATTGTTTTTACACATTCATAACAAAGGTTAAAATTCACAAAATGAACCTAACTGTCTTGAAAGATATGAACAAACTAATGAAGATTACTTAATCCCAAGTTTCTGTATGGTCAGGTCTTGACCTTGTGGATAATTTAGTAGGTTAATGTGAAGCTATAAGATGCAAGGGGAATTACTTGATTTAAGGTGTTTTATGACTCACTGGACTCAAATTATGCAAAATATCACAAATATCAACAATTTCTTCATTCCTTTGCATAAATTTGTTACTATATCACAAAGCTTTTATATGATTTATATTAACACAAGCTTTTCTTTTCAAATATTATTAAAACTGTCAAATATCAACTCAATTGTTCATGTTTCCTTCAAATATCAGACAATCTCCTTTAAATCTCTGTGTTTAAACTAAGTATTTCAAATGTTTGGGAAATATTAGAGAAATCTAAATTAAACTTCCTTCTGCTACAGGATCTAAATGCTCTATTATTCACATTGTAAGAAGTACAACAAACTTATTAAATCCATAGACTAAACCTTTAAATGTAAGCCCTGAGTATTTTTAGGAACATACATTCAAGATTGCAAGCTTTGGAGAGATAATATTTCAAATAGAAACAAGAGCCAGAAAACACTCTTAAAGTAGATGCAGAATTCCAGAGATATTTGTATTCAAAATAAATAGTCATATATGATTTACAGTGTATGAATGACTCCTTGCTTCATTAATCCACTTACAGAAAACTTACAAAACATCTTACAGATACAGTAAGGAAGCTAGATGTTCCACGCATTCCTTATTGTAGACACAGGTGACCTTCTATTCTAAACTAAAATGTTCTTCTACTCAAAATGCTAAGACTAATTACAGCTTCCAGCTCTATTCTACAAATCCCTGTGTTACAAATCCCTATGTAAGTCATTACAAAGTAAAGGGGCTTAATATATAGATTTGATTATCCCCAATACGGCCACAAAACCCTAGTCAATCAATGGTCTATATATCAAGTGCAACAACAACGGTGGAAAACAAATCTCGCCAAAAAATCTCTGATCAACATACCCATACTGAGCGTAAAGATGCCCCTTGGAAACCCTAACAACCATCAAAATATCTTCACCATTAAAATATCTTCTGTTGCTTTGCCCTTTTAATTATGCTTCTTTCCATCTGCATATCTCTTCTCACTGAAATCTTTTACTCTTTTCGCTTCTTTTGTGATCCAATCCACCCTTTGTGATGTCATTACCATTAAGGCTTCGCCTTTATATCTACCTGCATACCTGCCAACAAACATAAAAAATGGATTTTAAAATTCACGCCACCTTCGTCAATTTACACCTCTTCAGAATGTTAGGTGGGCATTAATACAACAATTAATGTGCCAAAAGTTCGGCCTTCTATTGCAGTGTTTATGCTTTCAAACTTTCTTTTACCGTTAGTTTAATTCTGCATACATACCTTTTTCCTTGTATGTTATGTTTGTATGTCTTCTTTGTATCTTTAAACATACAAGCACTTTATGCAAGAAATCAAACTAAAGTTCCCTCCCTTTTTTGCTTTTTCTGTACTTTGTATCTTTTGCTTTGTATATCGCGCATTGTAGATTTTCTTGTATGGGTGCATATACAACAACCTTATGCAAACCCCCCTTTATCTTTTATTTCTTTCGATGCTTTTAATTTCTTTGTATCTCAGATTATGTATATCATAAACATACAAGCATTCCAAACATACAAAGACTCCTCTGTATTTAATTCTCTTTTCGCATCCGTGTTGTATCTTTATCTTGTATTTTTTGCTTTGCATATCGGCTTGTATATCGAAGATTTACATTGTAATTATACAAACCCGATATGCAAATGATGGGGTCCACATTACTTTCCCCCTTGTATCTCTGTGATGCATATAACACTTGTATCAAACCCTTAGATACAAGTCCAGATACATACAAACTCTTTTGTGTGTCCTATCGGATTTCAACCTTCATAAACCACAATTTACTCATTTTTCAGCTCCACGACATGTATATAAAGTACGATGCATCTCTTAAAATATGTTAAGTAGTGATGCATCATTTTAACCAAATTTTGATCTTTTTTGAGTTCCGCAATGTATGTATATTGAAATGCATAACTCGAAACATACATACAAAGAACGAAACATACAACAATAAAACCCTATTTCATGATCCTTTCGGTTCTACGACATGTATACAGCTTTGCATATCCACTTTGTATGTTTTCCTTTTGCCAAACATACAAACATAAAATACATCCAACGGGTTCAACCGATTATGTATTTAAACTTTGAAATCCATCAGGTCCGACTTGTATGTATAGATAGAATGTTAACAAAATGTATACAAGTACACGAATGTAACAAAACCAATAGTTCCTTTTGTAACTTATACAACGACTCAATATACAAACAAGTTTGTATATGAGCGACTTTATATACAAATGACTTTGTATATACAAACAGCTTTGTATATGCAACATACAAACCCTTTTAGTGTACATTTTACCAAAAACATACATATCTTGCAAAATATTGTGAATTTTAACATGGTTCAAAAAGCAACCTTCACTCATTTTTGACAAGGAATTCACCCATATTTAGCTCTGGTACTTAATAATTATTTTTCTTTATTTTCAACAAGGTTTGTAACTTTCACTTCCTTTTCCCTTTTACCACCCAATAGACCCACACACAAAAGCAAAAGCCATAGTCATAGCAGGGGTCCTCATTTTGCCAAGGAGTAAAATCGGGCATGTTGTGAGCATCACAACAACTAGCAACCAAACAAAAAAATCAAATTAAAACCATTAAAGAAAACTAAATGAAATAAATTCATAACTTCCAACTATCTTTCCTGCAAATCATTATCTAACTTGAGACCTAATGCATTCAATAAGGTGCATGAATCTTCCCTTCAGTTTAAGTGGGTGCACGTGATTAATAATCCTCATCTTAAAAATTAGTTGAACAAACTAGTGACTGATATTAGACTACATAGTTGATGTCATTCCCTCATAGCCAACCGGCTAGAGCCTTGCTACCAGCAGACGTCCATAGCCCTGACAAGGTTATCGTTACCATTCTCCTAAGTAGAGCCCCACTACCAGCAAGCGTCTATAGCCCCAGTAGAGTTACTTAGATGGCTTAATCTAGATTTTTAGTAAAATCCATTTTATTTATTTATTTATTTTATATTTTGTATTTGATAGAGATTTCATAAGATATTACAGTTGTAACTTCATGGTGCAAGGAATGATCACTTGCTGAAATTAAGTTGAGAATTGTAATGGTAGCAAGGGTGACCTCTAATTTTTCACCTAATATCTACACTAGTAAGTTTAACAAATCCAAGGATTTTAGGTGTGTCATTGTGAGAAACTTCCCTTGAATACTCAACCCATAGTTATTGAATACGAAATTTCACAAGTCAAACAACTTTCTACATTCATGACAGTCACAACAAGTTATGCATAAATTTCAAATAATTAACCTGAATGTTCCAAATTTTCTATTATTTTTAGTGGTTGTTAGTCTACTCTTGCATACTCTAAATGAAAACAAACATCCCTGCTAAGATAACACAACACACAAACAAACACAACAAAACAAAAAACAAAAAGAACAAAACAAAAACAACACCAAACAAAAGAGAACAAAAAACAAAACAAAAACAACCCAAAACTGTACATTATTTATATTATGATACACAGAGACTAACTGCCCTCACCTCAAGCCTAAAAGTAATGTTTCAAGTGTTGGCCATTAACTGGTAATGGCACATCTTCCCCAGTTAAGGTCTTGAGCCTGAAAGTATTATTTAGAATTATTTTTGCGACCTGTAATGGACCTAACCATAATTTGTCAAAATTTCCATGATTTCCTTTCTTTTTAGGTGCTTTATCCCAGCACAACACTAAGTCTGATATTCTAAATGTTTTGACTCTTGCTCTTTTATCAAACCATCTTTTGACTACTGCTTGATGTTTGGCAAATTTCTCAATGGCTTGACCTCTTTTCTCATCTAATTGTAACATTTGTATAATTCTAGCCTCTCTATGATCATCAAAGCCTAAATATTCATTAGAAAAATTCCAAACTGGTATTCTTAGTTACTAGACATATGGGATCAGTCCCATAAGCTAAGTGATAAGGTGCATTGCCTAAGGCTGACTTAAACTTAGTCCTATCTACCCACAATGCATATTTCAACAATGTGTTCAACTCTCTAGGATTCTTTTCAGTTAGCTTCTTGATTATATCCAATAAAATTTTGTTTGTAGACTCAGCTAACTCATTCCCCTGAGGATAATAGTTTGAAGAAAACTTTAAAACTATCCCATACTCACATGCCCATTTGGAAAATTTCAAAGAAGAAAATGCAAGGCCATTATCACATACTAGCGAATAGGGAGTTCCAAACCTGGTTATGATGTTTTCTTCAAGGAACTTGATAACTACCTCAGTAGTAGAGAACTTACAACATGTGGATTTAGTCCACCTTGTACAGTAGTTGGTTACAGTTAGTATAAACTTATGTCTTGCAGATGACAAAGGATTTATGACCCTAATGAAATCTAAGCCCCATTCTGCAAATGGTCTAGACTCAATAACTGGCTATAATAGATTAGCCTGATTCCTTCCCTTGTCTGCTCTAGTTTTACAAGTGTGACAAATTTGAATGTGACTCTCAGTATCTTTGAACATTATAGGCCAGTAGTACCCTGCTCTCAATATTTTATGCGTTGTAGCTAAATGAGAACCATGAACAATTCCATATTTGTCATGTAATTCTGACTACACCTTATCTGCTTCAACTCTGTTTAAACATCTTAAATATATCCCTTCATGGTTCTTCTTGAATAGAAGACCTCCTTGTACCATGTACTTCTATGCTTTAATCTTTAAATCTCTCCTCTGAGAAGATTTCATCTTATTTGGATATTTGCTTAATATTAGAAAAGTGTTCAAATTATCATAACACCCTGATGCATCACTGGAATTCGACACATACTGTTGTTTCACCAAATTTGGATTTGTGTTTGCTATGGTTTGAACTAATGCTTGTCCTCTAACCAACCTCATTGGACTAATTTCCGTATCAAACTATTGCAATGTTGTATTCCATTTGTCTCTTTTCTCTCCAGGCTCATTCTACATCAGCAACATCTTCACGGCTGCATTTGGTACTATGGCTTTAACCTGACTAAGTAAGATATAATGTTTGAACTTTTTCACTGCTCTTACTAATATAAACGCCTGTCTTTCTGTATCAAGATATTTCAGCTGTGCATCCTTCAGCGGTGCACTCATGAAGGCTATAGGTTTTTCTTCGTTGTCTTCTCCCTTTTGTGTCAAAGCAATTGCAACTTAATGTGAAGATGCAAAAGAATAAATGTAAAATGGCTTTGTATAATCTGGACTTGTCAACATAGGAGCATCAGAAATGGCTTCCTTAATATCTTTAAATGCATCTTTAGCTACTAGTGTCCATTCTATCTTTGCATCCTTCTTCAGCACGGCGTTCAATGGTTGCACAATTTCTGCAAACCCTATAATAAACTTCCTGAAAAAATTAATCTTACCAAAAAATGACTTTAGTTCTTTCTTACTATTTGGTAATTGCAATTTCTTTATTCCTTCTATTCTATCAGGATCAATAGATATCCCATTTTCAGAAATGACATGTCCTAATAATTTTCCTTTAGTTACACCAAATGAACATTTCTTTGGGTTAAGGGAAATCTCGTACCTTTCACATCTTTTAAGTGCTCTTGTCAAATCTTTAGCATGAGTGGATGCATCTTTAGAGTAAACAGTTAAATCATCCATATAAATAACAATGCACTTACCTGACAATCCATGGAATGCAGTGTCCATGGTTCGCTGAAAAGTGGCACCTGCATTGATTAGACCAAAAGGCATTCTTTTGTATGCATAATTTCCCCATTTGCAAGTAAAATTGGTCATCAGCCTATCTTCCTTATCAACTAAGACCTGGTTATATCTTGAGAATCCATCTAAGAAAGACATCATTTTAGCCCCATTCACTGCTTGCAATACTTCATCTATTGGAGGTAGGGGATAGTTATCTTTTTCAGATGCCTTATTCAAATTTCTAAAATCTACACATAACCTAATGTTTCCACTTTTCTTTCTCGGGTATGTGCAGGATCATCGCGGGCCAAACAATGGCAATAGGGAAAAAATCATGTTTTTACTTAGCCAAATTTGCGACTTGGCAAAGTTTGACTTTGAAACAGATATCTGTTTTGGTTTGGTATCCAAACCAAAATAGATATCCATTATAAAAACAGATATCCGTTTTCTTTTTCTCTATTGTTTTCATTGTTTTTTATTTTATTATTTTAGCATTTTTAGCATTTTACTATTTAGGCATTTTAGCTATAAAATGCAATCTAAATTTTAGAAAGACTGTATCATATGAAAGGGGCAACCTTGTCATCTTTTGGAATGCATGATTTCTTTTAGTTCCATCCATTTGGCATCATTTATTCTTGTGATTGAGAGTTCTCTCCACCCTTGATTGAACCATTACTTCCCCTAACTAATTCTCCTATCCTCTTGACTCTCAATCAATTCTTTAGTCCACTCCCAACCAACCCCACCATTCATGTTGCTTCTTCTACTATTAATACATCTCTCGCCATCATTTTTAGGGGAGACTATCCATTTCTTCCATTTATGTCAAATTCTTGTTAATCTCTTATTCCATTCTCCATTGATCCCAACACATCATGGATAGTGAGTCACCTCAAAAGAGTTAAGCCATATTTTCATTACAACCCCCACAATAATTATTATACTTTTACAGTCCTAACTTTGTGAGCCTTTTCCATTTCAATTTTAAGGATTTGAAGGTTCTTACACTCTCCATAAAATCTTCAAGTTCTCAAGGCATCCTTATTCTTCCTGTTGTCATCAAGAGGATGTTCTAATTTCTACAAAGGAGGATACCAAAATGTTGGATCCTTGAGGACAAAAGCTAGCACACGTGCCATAAAAAGATTCCTTGAAGCTTCGCATGTTCTTTACATTATTTTAAAAAGATTTCAGTAGTAATTAGAAAACTTAAATTTGCCTAAGAAAAGTAACAATTTGTTGTCTCTTGTTGCCTCTTCTTGGTTATTTTAAAAAGCAACAAGGTGAAGTGACACATCCTTATGACTAGCATCAAGAAGAACAACAGGAAGTGTATTTGGATCTTGGAAAAGATCAGGAAACAGAGGAACATCCAGTTGATGAGAATAAAGAGCAAGATAAAGAACAACCGGATGACTGAGATAAAGAGCTCAATGTGGAACATTATATGACATAGAACCAACAAGATGAACATCAAGTTGAACAATGAAAAAGTGGTATTAGTTGCACCTATATAGAGAAGTGGTTTAGATGTTGGTTAGGGGAATTATTTAGGGTTTAGAGGTTTAGGGTTGCTCGGGTTTAGGGGTTTAGGGTTTACAGTTTAAAGAGAGATAGAGAGAGGGGACTAAAAGAGTTTGGGAGAGATAGAGGCGACAAAGGGGAGAGATAGGGAGATAGAGAGTGAGAGGCATGTCCAAAGACATAGAGAGAGAGAGATTGAGAGGTAAAGGGATGTTAGAGATAGGGAGATAGAGGTTTAGAGTTGCTTGGGTTTAGGGGCATTATTTAGGGTTTAGGGTTTAGGGTTTAGAGAGAGGTAAAGGACCAATAGGGAGATATAGAGGAGTCCGAGGGGAGAGATAGGGAGATAAAGAGTGAGGGACATGGCAAGAGACATAGCGAGAGAGATTGAGAGGTAGAGGGACAAAGGTGATAGGGAGATAGGGAGACAGTGGTTTATGGTTACTTGGGTTTAGGGTTTAGGGGTTTGGGGTTTAGGGTTTCTTAGGTTTAGGGGCATTATAATTTAGGGTTTAGGATTTATTGTTTAGGGGTTAGGGCTTAGGTTTAGAGGTTTAGGGTTTTGGATTTAGGGTTTATAGAGAGAGGAATGATAGGGAGATATAGAGGAGTCTGAGGGGAGAGATAGGGAGAAAAAGAGTGAGGGACATGGCCAGAGACATAGGGAGATAGATTGAGAGGTAGAGGGACAAAGGTGGTAGGGAAATAGGGGAGAGATGGGGAGATAGTGGTTTAGGGTTACTTGGGTTTAAGGTTTAGGGGTTTAGGGTTTCTTAGGTTTAGGGGTTAGGGGTTAGGGTTTAGGGGCATTATTTAGGGTTTAGGTTTTAAATTGTTTAGGGGTTAGGGGTTACGTTTAGAGGTTTAGGGCTTTGGATTTAGGGTTTATAGAGAGAGGAATGATAGGGAGATAGAGAGAGGAGATCGAGGAGAGAGATAAGGAAATGGAGAGTGAGGCACATGGCCAGGGACATAGGGAGAGAGATCAAGAGAGGTAGAGGGATGATAGAGATAGGGAGATAGGGAAGAGATAGGGAGATATAGGTTTAGAGTTGATTGGATTTAGGGTGTACCTGGGTTTAGGGTTTCTCAGTTTTGTAGATAGCTAGATAGAAAGAGAGAGGAGACAGATAGGGAGAGATAAGGAGATAAAGAGTGAGTGAGATGTCCAGAGAAATAGGGAGAAGGATTGAGAGGTAGAGCTCGATGATAGAGATAGGGAGATAAGGGAGAGATAGGAGATAGGGTTTAGGGTTGCTCGCATTTAGGGTTTAGGTTTTAGGGGTTCGGGGTTAAGGTTTAGGGACATTATTTAGGGTTTAGGGTTTATGGTTTAGGGGTTAAGGTTTAGAGGTTTAGGGTTTAGTGTTTAGAGAGAGAAGACAATTAGGGAGATATAGAGTGAGGGACATGGCCAAAGCATAGGGAGAGAGATTGAGAGGTAGAGGAATGATAGTGATGGGGAGATAGTGAGATAGGGAGATAGAGAGATAGAGGTTTAGGGTTTCTTGGGTTTAGTGTTTAGGATTTAGGGGTTTATGGTTTCTCAAGTTTAGGGTTTAGGGGTTAGGAAATAAGGGTTAGGGGTTAGGGGTTAGGTTTAATCATGTGTTAATACAGGTTGTGGAGTGAGAAATGGGTGGTATGGGAGATCGAAAGACTAGTTTAAAGTTGGGCCAATGGATATATGTCACAACAAAAGGTTCAAAGGCTCGTCAAAAGTGGAGTGATCGGAGCATCTGTATAAGAATTTTTGAGTTGGCTGATAGTGTTTATCTTGCCGATAGGAAGAATGTATATGATTTGATGTTATTTGGGACTTTGAGAAGGTTTCTTAAAGCTGATTAAGCTTTAATCTATTTGAACTATGGGTTTTGATGGGTATTTCACCATGTTTTGAGAGTTTCCACTATGTGCTCTGCATCAGACCAATAGGGAGATATAGAGGAGTCCGAGGGAGAGATAGGGAGATAAAGAGTGAGGGACATGGCAAGAGACATAGAGAGAGAGATTGAGAGGTAGAGGGACAAAGGTGATAGGGAGATAGGGGAGAGATAGGGAGATAGTGGTTTATGGTTACTTGGGTTTAGGGTTTAGGGGTTTGGGGTTTACGGTTTAGGGGATTAGGGTTTCTCAGGTTTAGGGGTTAGGGGTTAGGGTTTAGGGGCATTATTTAGGGTTTAGGATTTAAATTGTTTAGGGGTTAGGTTTAGAGGTTTAGTGTTTTGGATTTAGGGTTTATAGAGTGAGAGGAATGATAGGGAGATATTAGAGAGAGGAGACCGAGGAGAGAGATAAGGAGATAGAGAGTGAGGCACATGGCCAGGGACATAGGGAGAGAGATCAAGAGAGGTAGAGGGATGATAGAGATAGGGAGATAGGGGAGAGATAGGGAGATATAGGTTTAGAGTTAATTGGATTTAGGGTGTACCTGGGTTTAGGGTTTCTCAGTTTTGGAGATAGCTAGATAGAAAGAGAGAGGAGACAGATAGGGAGAGATAGAGGTGACAAAGGGGAGAGATAAGGAGATAGAGAGCGAGCGAGAGAGATTGAGAGGTAGAGGGACAAAGGTGATAGGGAGATAGGAGAGAGATAGGGAGATAGTGGTTTATGGTTACTTGGGTTTAGGGTTTAGGGGTTTGGGGTTTAGGGTTTCTCAGGTTTAGGGGTTAGGGGTTAGGGTTTAGGGGCATTATAATTTAGGGTTTAGGATTTATTGTTTAGGGGTTAGGGGTTAGGTTTAGAGGTTTAGGGTTTTGGATTTAGGGTTTATAGAGAGAGAGGAATGATAGGGAGATATAGAGGAGTCTGAGGGGAGGGATAGGGAGATAGAGAGTGAGGGACATGGCTAGAGACATAGGGAGAGAGATTGAAAGGTAGAGGGACACAGGTGGTAGGGAGATAGGGGAGAGATAGGCAGATAGTGGTTTAGGGTTTAGGGGTTTGGGGTTTAAGGTTTAGGGGTTTAGTGTTTCTTAGGTTTAGGGGTCAGGGGTTAGGGTTTAGGGGCATTATTTAGGGTTTAGGATTTAAATTGTTTAGGGGTTAGGGGTTAGGTTTAGAGGTTTAGGGTTTTGGATTTAGGGTTTATAGAGAGAGGAATTATAGGGAGATAGAGAGAGGAGATGGAGGAGAGAGATAAGGAGATAGAGAGTGAGGCACATGGCCAGGGACATAGGGAGAGAGATCAAGAGAGGTAGAGGGATGATAGAGATAGGGAGATAGGGGAGAGATAGGGAGATATAGGTTTAGAGTTGATTGGATTTAGGGTGTACCTGGGTTTAGGGTTTCTTAGTTTTGGAGATAGCTAGATAGAAAGAGAGAGGAGACAGATAGGGAGAGATAGAGGTGACAAAGGGGAGAGATAAGGAGATAGAGATTGAGCGAGAGAGATTGAGAGGTAGAGGGAAAAAGGTGATAGGGAGATAGGGGAGAGATAGGGAGATAGTGGTTTATGGTTACTTGGGTTTGGGGTTTAGGGGTTTGGGGTTTAGGGTTTCTCAGGCTTAGGGGTTAGGGGTTAGGGTTTAGGATTTATTGTTTAGGGGTTAGGGGTTAGGTTTAGAGGTTTAGGGTTTTAGATTTAGGTTTTAGATAGAAAGAGAGAGGAGACAGATAGGGAGAGATAGAGGTGACAAAGGGGAGAGATAGGGAGATAGAGAGTGAGCGATATGTCTAGAGAAATAGGGAGAAGGATTGAGAGGTAGAAGGACGATAGAGATAGGGAGATAAGGGAGAGATAGGAGATAGAGTTTAGGGTTGCTCATGTTTAGGGTTTAGGGGTTAAGGTTTAGAGGTTTAGGGTTTAGTGTTTAGAGAGAGAGGACCAATAGGGAGATATAGAGTGAGGGACATGGCTAAAGCATAGGGAGAGAGATTGAGAGGTAGAGGAATGATAGTGATGGGGAGATAGTGAGATAGGGAGATAGAGCTTGATAGAGGTTTAGGGTTTCTTGGGTTTAGTGTTTAGGATTTAGGGGTTTATGGTTTCTCAAGTTTAGGGTTTAGGAGTTAGGGGTTAGGGGTTAGGGGTTAGGGGTTAGGTTTAATCATGCATCCTAGTCATTCCCCTATCATTCCTATATATCCTATCTCTCCCCTCTATCTTTCCCTCTCCCTTATCGATGAAGCAAATGGAAACAAGAAAACTAGGACTCCCTTTCTCAGGTTTAGGGTTTAGGGCTTAGGGGAATTATTTAAGGTTTATGGTTTAGGGGTTAGGGTTTAGTATTTGGAAGAATTATTTAGGGTTACTTGGGTTTAGGGTTTAGGGGCATTATTTAGGGTTTACAGTTGCATGTCAAAAGTAGTCTCTCTCTCTCTCTAAATTTGTAAACCCTAAATAATGGCCCTAATCCCTAACCCCTAACCCGCATCTACCTCTCTCCTGTATCTACCTCTCTCCTGTCTCTATTCAAAAGTGCCTTTAAAATACTATGAGATACCTTAGTATAAGTAAATCATATAAAAATCAATTATATATATATATCATCATAATCCTATATAAATTTTGATAGTATTTTATAGCTAAAATGCCTAAATATCATCATAATCCTTTATAAATTTGCTTGTATTTTATAGCTAAAATGCCTAAATACTTAAAATGTATGCAATGCTAAAATAATAAAATAAAAAAAATGAAATACAATAAGGAAAAGGAAAATGGATATCCGTTTTGGAAACGGATATCTGTTTTGGAGATCATAAAAAGAAAAAAAGACTGCATTTTTGCAAACCCGTGGCTTGCAAAAACGCAATCTCATCTTCAAAAAAATGGATATCAGAGCTGAGGAATGGATATCCGATCCAAAGAGGTAAGATTTCATGCATTTTTTTGGTTTGTTTTGTATTTTCAAGCAATTTTTTTGGTTTTTATGCTAAGTGGGTATGTTTTATAATTTAATTAGGTAAAATGGATGCACAAAATGAAAACCCAAACCCTCCACCACCAAACCCTCCCCCTCCAACAGTAGAACAGAATATTCAAAGAAATATTGATCATATAAGCAAGATCATAGAAATGTATCGCCGCCATCCTCGATTGTCTATAATGACATCGAATTTAGAGGGAATCATTAATCATATTCAAACCTTGTCCACCCAACACGAATCATTTCGGCAATGGCGAGAAGCCAAGAAGGCTGAATATGCTGACGGTTTGTCATATGAGGAAGTCAAAGATTTAGAGATTACAAAAACTATGTTGGCCCAACACTTTGTCAATCCTAAAACTAGATTGCATGTTGATGTCCGTAAGCCCAAATTTTCAATCAAATGGTGTATTCATGAGGGCATTAGTCAAAACTTTTGGGATCGTTGGTGGATGGTTTTTGATAAACCACCCAACAACAATTTAGATGTGCCTTTGTATTTCCTCTGTAAACTCTATGCAGAGTTCATCATGGGTCAACATGTTAATTATTTTGATTTTAGAGAGTTTCAAGGAGTGGGCAGAGGAATGCCTCAAGATAGACCTAGGGCAATTAGACAAATACAAGGTCCCTATATTCCCCCTCCTGCTATCCCTTCTCCACCCCCAATGCAGCACCCAGACATTGTTGCAAGTGCAACACAACAGGGCCTTAGTTCCATACACTCTTTCACCGAGCATTTGATTATTCAGACATCTCAGTTTGCACAAGCACATGATGAAGGTGATGATATTAGATCACCTGGTACCACTAGACCATCATTGTCCAGACATATATGTGTGCCCCATCATTGCATTTCTTGCAATCATTTATGCTTGGGTCCTATTATGGAGAGTAGTGAACCACCGTTGAACACATCAGACTATGATCTCCATTCACGAGATGAGGCAATGGGGTCCAGAACTCAAGCTGAGGGGTCAGGGACAAGAGTAGAAGCTACCGGATCAGTAAACATTAGAGAAGGAGAAATGCATGAGCAATCTTTTGTGCAGGTAAAATTTAAAGTTAAATTTTATGGTCTATTCCATTTGAATATATAAACAACTTTATTAGTACTAATGCATCTAAGTGGGATAACAGTTGATGATAGAGGAGGAGTTGACAGAAGTTCATCATGCAACTTTGTCTGCCATCCAATTTGGCTTGGACTTGCCGGTATAATTTGTTGTACACATTAACTTTTTTTTTATGCATTTATTTCTTTGTGAGTAATTATATATTAATTTATATCTTGATGTTAATTTTATTTTATAGCCAATCAAAAATGTGAATGATGTGGCATCTTTGCCAATAGTCTTTTCTCGAACTCCTGATCGACCCAAGGGACTATCATTTGCAGAACGGCTTTCTCAACACCAACAAAAGGTGGAGGTAATTTGATTGAATTGTACTTTAATTGATAATTTAAAAAACTTAAATATTTGATTATAGTCATTTAGAGTCTTACATTCTTGTCCTTTTTAATTGATGCAGGAGGCCTCGATGGTGGTATGTGCTTGTTTTCTAGTGGATAAGTTTTTGTGTAGTGCATTTTCTATTTTAAATGTATGCATTTCCTATTTTGTTTAATAATTATATATTAATTTATTTCAATGTTACGTTGCTTTTATGTAGTTTGTTGAGAATGTGAGTGATGTGCCACCTTTGCCATCATGCTTCACTAGGACACCTGATCATCTTAAGAGAAAATCATTTGTAGAACGATTGTCCGAACAACAACATAGAGTCGAGGTAATTGAACTAAATTTTTCTAAATAATTGATAGTTTATCTAGCGGTCTTATAGTTGATTGTAGTGATTTAGATGTATGTTAATAAATGAAAGTTCTTAATTGTAGTAGATAAGAATCTATTTACTAACTTTAACTTGTGTTTTGACTTGTTAATGTAGGAAACTTCACCTCCATCAATTACTAGACATTTTGGTACAAAGAGGACACTTTTTCAGGATCCATCACAGATTGTGGATCCATCACAGATTGAGGGTCAAGTGGACTTGTAGTATTTGATGTAGCTATTTGGCATGTAGATTGTATATAGATTTTGAGACATGGCATATGCCACATTTTGTAAAAAATATTTTGAGTTGGCATATTTGCCAAATTTTTGTATATGTCTACCATTATGGACTAGATTTTAATGTATATACACCTTGATATACAATATAATTTAAATTCCTTATGTGCAAGTCATGATACTTCCCATGATGCCATACATTATGATGATAGTTCTTTAGTCTATTGATGATATGTTTAGCATTGAGAATGGTTTTAGATCAAGAGCATGGTTTTAGATCAATAGAATCAATATGAAAAAATTCTTTATATATGCCCTAATCAAATAAGGTCATGATAAACCATTTCATCATGTATTTAGTCTTCATCTTGTCAAATTTTGTAAATATGTCAAAGTTGTCATATGAAAAATGTAAAAAAAATGCAAAAGTATGGAAGATGAATAGTCAAGTACTCAAGAGTCAGTTGGAGACTATTGGTTTCCCTCAAATCATGTATAAATATGCATAAACCTTCATGGAAAAGGCATTGGAGATGTATTGAAAACATTTTGAAGATGAATTGAAGACATGTTTGAATGAAATTAATGTCAAGAAACTCTATGTCAAGGACACTGGGGGCACATTACAAACATAAAAAACTTAAATCTTGGGGGGAGGTGCCAATAAGGCCAATAAGGATACTATTTTAGTTGGGTGTGTGTGTGTATGCAAATCCCATTTATGGCCGAGAAGCTCTCTATTTACTATTATTTACACATCAGATATGACTATCCTAAAACAACATCGTGTATATGCTTATAAAAGCCATCAAACTCTGAGAATAAACTCATCATTAGATAAGGAGTGGAAGGCTAAAGTCACATTCCCAAAAACCTCTTAAAATCACATGTCTCCTCTTATGAAAACTAGGGTCTTTGCCGATACATTGTTCTGTAAGAGCAAAGTCACTCAAGATCCTAAGAGCAAAAACCTTGCCAGTGCCATATTTTTTGTTTTGCTCATCGTGGGGTCGAACGGACTGCCCCAACGCATCGGCGTGGGGGGGTAAATGCTAGGGGAGGTCTCGTTTCATGCGCCAAGCGTCCCAGTCATTCCGGGCAAGAGGCTACGGGCAAAGTCCCTTAAGATCCCTGAGACCAAAAAACTGCCAAACTTTGACTGGGCAGTTCTCAGAATTTGTGATAGTTGGGAATGCTCTGTTTGGACCTACAGGTGCATGTGACATCCTTCCACAATAAAATCTCTCATTTTTGGTCAACTCCATTCTGTTTGACCATGCTGAAATCAAACACATTGGCGCAAAATGCTTCAATTTGATGCAGTGGAAAGGTGCTAGGTGCGACTTTTTTCATTCTATAGCTCATGCGATTGAATGGACTACGCCAACGCGTCGGGGTGGGGGGGTAAATGCTAGGGGACGTCTCGTTTCATGCACCAAGCATCCCAGTCATTCCAGGCAAGAGGCTACTGGCAAAGTCCCTTAAGATCCCTGAGACCAAAAAACTACCAAACTTTGACTGGGTAGTTCTCAGAATTCATGACAGTTGGGAATGTTCTGTTTGGACCTACAGGTGCACTTGGCATCCTTCCACAATAACCTCTCTCATTTTTGGTCAACTCCATTCCGTTTGACTGTGCCGAAATCAAACTTATTGGCGCAAAATGCTTCAATTTGATGCAGTGGAAAGGTGCTAGGTGTGACATTTTTCATTCCATAGCTCGTGCAGTCAAACGGACTATGCCAACGCATCGGGGTGGGCGGGTAAATGCTAGGGGAGGTCTCGTTTCGTGCGCCAAGCATCCTAGTCATTCTAGGCAAGAGGCTACCGGCAAAGTCCCTTAAGATCCCTGAGACCAAAAAACTGCCAAACTTTGACCGGGCAGTTCTTAGAATTCATGACAGTTGGGAATGCTCTGTTTGGACCTACAGGTGCATGTGGCATCCTTCCACAATAACCTCTCTCATTTTTGGTCAACTCCATTCCATTTGACCGTGCCGAAATCAAACGCATTGGCACAAAATGCTTCAATTTGATGCAGTGGAAAGGTGCTAGGTGCGACATTTTTTATTCCATAGCTCGTGCGGTCGAACGGATTGCACCAACGCGTCAGGGTGGGCAGGTAAATACTAGGGGAGGTCTCGTTTCACACGCCAAGCGTACCAGACATTCTGGGCAAGAGGCTACTGGTAAAGTCCCTTAAGATCTCTGAGACCAAAAAACTGCCAAACTTTGATTGGGCAGTTCTCAGAATTCATGACAGTTGGGAATGCTCTGTTTGGACCTACAGGTGCACGTGGCATCCTTCCACAATAACCTCTCTCATTTTTGGTCAACTCTATTCCGTTTGACCGTGCCGAAATTAAATGCATTGGCGCAAAATGCTTCAATTTGATGTAGTGGAAAGGTGCTATGTGCGACATTTTTCATTCCATAGCTCGTGCGGTCAAATGGACTGTGCCAACGCATCGGGGTGGGTGGGTAAATGCTAGGGGAGGTCTCATTTTGTGCGCCAAGCATCCCAGTCATTCCGGGCAAGAGGCTACCGGTAAAGTCCCTTAAGATCCCTGAGACCAAAAAATTGCCAAACTTTGACCGGGCAGTTCTTGGAATTCATGACAGTTGGGAATGCTCTGTTTAGACCTCTAGGTGTACGTGGCATCCTTCCACAATAACCTCTCTCATTTTTGGTCAACTCCATTCCATTTGACCGTTGTCAAATCAAACGCATTGGCGCAAAATGCTTCAATTTGATGCAGTGGAAAGGTGCTAGGTGCGACATTTTTCATTCCATAGCTCGTGCGGTCGAACAGACTGCGCCAACGCATCGGGGTGGGTGGGTAAATGCTAGTGAAGGTCTCGTTTTGTGCGCCAAGCGTCCCAGTCATTTCAGGCAAGAGGCTACCGGCAAAGTCCCTTAAGATCCCTAAGACCAAAAAACTACCAAACTTTGACCGGGTAGTTCTCAAAATTTGTGAAAGTTGGGAATGTTCTGTTTGGACCTACAGGTGCACGTGACATCCTTTCACAATAACCTCTCTCATTTTTGGTCAAATCCATTCCGTTTGACCGTGTTGAAATCAAACGCGTTGGCGCAAAATGCTTCAATTTGATGCAGTGGAAAGGTGCTAGGTGCTACATTTTTCATTCCATAGCTCGTGCAGTCGAACGGACTGCGTCAATGCATTGGGGTGGGTGGGTAAATGCTAGTTGAGGTCTCGTTTCATGCGCCAAGCGTCCCAGTCATTCTGGGCAAGAGGCTATCGGCAAAGTCCTTTAAGATCCCTGAGACCAAAAAATTGCCAAACTTTGACCGGGCAGTTCTTAGAATTCATGAAAGTTGGGAATGTTCTATTTGGACCTATAGGTGCACATGACATCCTTCCATAATAACCTCTCTCATTTTTGGTCAACTCCATCCTGTTTGACCGTGTTGAAATCAAATGCATTAGCGCAAAATGCTTCAATTTGATATAGTGAAAAGGTGCTAGGTGCGACATTTTTCATTCCATAGCTCATGGGGTCAAATGGACTGCGCCAATGCATCAGGGTGGGTGGGTAAATGCTAGTGGAGGTCTTGTTTCGTGTGCCAAGTGTCCCAGTCGTTCCGAGCTGTAAGCTATCGGCAAAGTCAAAAGTTGCGAGGATTGAAATTTTGCATTCCACAAGTCCTGGGGCTGAACGGTTTGCGCCAACACATCGGGGTGGGTGAGTAAATGCTAGGGGAGGTCTCGTTTTGTGTGCAAAGCATCCCAGTCCTTCCGAGCTATAAGCTACCGGCAAAGTGGTCTCGTTTTGTGTGCAAAGCATCCCAGTCCTTCCGAGCTATAAGCTACCGGCAAAGTCACACTTTGCCGGTAGCTTATAGCTCAGAAGGACTGGGATGCTTTGCACACAAAATGAGACCTCCCCTAGCATTTACTCGCCCACACTTTGCCGGTACCTTACAGCTCGGAAGGACTGGGATGCTTTGCACACAAAACGAGACCTCCCCTAGCATTTACTCGCCCACCCCAATGTGTTGGCGCAAACCGTTCGGCCCCAGGACCTGTGGAATGCAAAATTTCAATCCTAGCAACTTTTGACTTTGCCGGTAGCTTACAGCTCAGAATGACTGGGACGCTTGCAACACAAAACAAGACCTCCACTAGCATTTACCCACCCACCCTGATGCGTTGGTGCAAACTATTCAGCCCCAGGACCTGTGGAATGCAAAATTTCAATCCTAGCAACTTTTGACTTTGTCGGTAGCTTACAACTCAGAATGACTGGGATGCTTTGCACACAAAACGAGACCTCCCCTAGCATTTACTCGCCCACCCCGACATGTTGGCGCAAACCATTCGGCCCCAGGACCTGTGGAATGCAAAATTTCAATCCTAGCAACTTTTGACTTTGCCAGTAGCTTACAGCTCGGAATGACTGGGGCACTTGGTGCACAAAACAAGACCTCCACTAGCATTTACCTGCCCACCCCGATGTGTTGGCTCAAACCGTTCGGCCCCAGGACCTGTGGAATGCAAAATTTCAATCCTAGCAACTTTTGACTTTGACGGTAGCTTACAGCTCAAAACGACTAGGATGCTTTGCACACAAAACAAAACCTCCCCTAACATTTACTCACCCACCCCGACGTGTTGGAGCAAACCGTTCAGCCCCAGGACCTGTGCAATGCAAAATTTCAATCCTAGCAACTTTTGACTTTGTTGGTAGCTTACAGCTCGGAACGACTGGCATGCTTTGCACACAAAACAAGACCTCCCCTAGCATTTACTCTCCCACCCTGATGTGTTGGAGCAAACCGTTCAGCCCCACGAGCTATGGAATGAAAAATGTCACACCTAGCACCTTTCCACTGCATCAAATTGAAGCATTTTGCGCCAATGCATTTGATTTCAAAATGGTCAAATGGAATGGAGTTGACCAAAAATGAGAGAGGTTATTGTGGAAGGATGTCACGTGCACTTGTAGGTCCAAACAGAATATTCCCAACTTTCATGAATTCTGAGAACTGCCCGGTCAAAGTTTGGCAATTTTTTGGTCTCAGGGATCTTAAGGGACTTTGCCGGTAGCCTCTTGCCCGGAATGACTGGGATGCTTGGCACACGAAACAAGACCTCCACTAGCATTTACGCGCCCACCCCGACGTGTTGGCATAGTCCATTCGACCGCACGAGCTATGGAATGAAAAATGTCGCACCTAGCACCTTTCCACTGCATCAAATTGAAGCATTTTGCGCCAATGCGTTTGATTTCACAATGGTCAAATGGAATGGAGTTGACCAAAAATGAGAGAGGTTATTGTGGAAGGATGCCACGTGCACCTGTAGGTGCATGTAAAAGCCCTCAAATCCATCACAAAAGTAAAACAAAGTAAAATGAATAATAATTCACTTAAATACAACATCACAAGAAATGAAAGTAAAAAGATGTATATAATCCGCTTAATTACAATATTTAATCAAAAATAATAACTTCATCAAGAAGAATCAATAGAGTCAATAAATCTTCACAAGGAAAATCTCATCGATATAAAATAAATAAGTCTTTAAATCTTACATATTCACGAGCTAAATCCAAGTAATATGCACTAAGAATCAATATACTTAAATCCTTTGGCAACATGCCATAATACATCCAAATAGGTACAATAACAAGTACATCAATGGATAACAAATCAACACTCTCCAGCTGCACGAACCAAGTGGTCCACCACCTGCAACCCGAAAGATGAGAACATGGCTCAGGTGCTTTTCCACCCAACCATGAAGTATTACACTTCCCCGGATCCCTTCATGACATGAAGGAAACCCAGCCCTACACGAAATGTCTAGCTACTCGATAACAACTGCAGGAGGGAATAGCCAATGCAATCCTGATGTCTAAAAGTGCAATTCTAATAATGAAAAGGAAATTATCTCACAATAGGCATGTGGCATATATATATATATATATATATATATATATATAATATATATATATATATATATATATATATATATATATATATATATATATATATATATATATATAATGTTCTAGACAAAATAAATATCTTTTTCAATGACATTCCAATTAGATCTAATCATTTCAAGTAGCCTGGTCAATTCACAAAAAGAGGAAAAGCCATCTCTGATATATCCACATTCATCATCCTAGTCCCAAAAGTAACCCAATCACATTCCTACATAAAAATCTACCTTCTTTCTCCAATAAATAAATAAGAAAGTAAATAAAAAATTCAATAAATAATTGATCAAATCACCTATAACCACCTCTAGTCCATTTCCCATGCATTAATAAAGAGCACATATTTTGATCAAGCAATAATAAAACACATCATAAAGCAATATATATCTGATTAGATTTTCAATTCATATTTCCATGGTTAAATATATAGTAGATACTAATGCCTTTGCTTCGTATCCAAATACCGTTTCATAAATCATACAATAAAATCAAATGAGGAGGTTTGAATACTCCACTCTCATACAATGAGGTTTCATGCACAGCTTATGTCAAATATTATTTCTATCTTTCCTCAAGATCAAATAAATAGAATAATAGGATAAAACAATTAATGTTCTTCTATAAATCATTTCAAAAATCCTAAAACACCAATCAAGGAAACATACTTTCCAAACAATAATTCCATTACTTGTTTCATAATTTTGCAACCATAAGTTTGTCATTTTGATACAATCACTTTATCTATAAATCAATTATAATTCATAATATAATATCCATTCTAAATATTTTCAGCAATCCTACTGTCAGACCATTGACAAGAGACATTTCTGACCATTTATCTTACAATAAACACCTTTTATTCATCCATAACACCTTACTGTGATTTTAGTGATAGGAGGTTCAGAATAACCAGTAAGAAAATAGAGATAGACCTCCTGGCAGAATAGTGACAGGAGTTGTCAAAGTAATTTAAAACACAAAAACAGACAACAACAATTAATCCAAAGGTCTGTCATTCGAAGGTAAGGTTAAAGATAATGTTTAACAGCAAAATAATAGTGGAAAATAAGCTACAGAAACCTAAATAATTCTTTCTATGTGGAGAAGTTTCTAAATCACATATTAATTCCGTCAATGAATAAAACTTGGTTCTTTTTGTCAAAATTGATTTCTACAGTAGAAAGAAAATTTAATATTCTCAGTTCAGATCTAACAGAGGTGAGTTTAATTAGTTTGAGATTCCAAAAACTCCATTTCATAGTTTTAAGCCAACAACTTAGTTTACTAGCCAATCTTAGCATGAAATCGGAATGCACAAAGCGAGGAACAACAGTTTGCAGCAGCAATAAGAAAACAGTGAATAAAATGAGGGAGGTTGATCTATTTTAGCAAGGTAAGATTACCCAAGGTAGATTTAGACGAGGTCAGCTCAGAGAAAAATAAAGGTTGAGCATAAACAAAACAAATGCCCTCCAAACAAGCTAAAAACTATTAATTTGATAGTCACAAAAACGTGATTTCAATGCAAACAATTCTTAAGAAGAAAAACCTGGAGATAAGGTTGATCAAGGGGTTGAAATTGAAGTTGATGTTGCTAAGGATCTTCCTTCAGTCACTCTTCATCTAGAAGCATGACTTTTCTCTTTTTCTGCTGCTACAAAAGGTCCGTCTCTGCTAAAATCTTCGGTGCCTTCTCTTGCTGCTCTAAAAAAACACGTCATTTTCATAAACGCTCACTACAATTTCTGATTTTTTTAAAAATATTTCTGGGTTTCGTTCTACTCTTCTCCAGCTTTCCGGAACATTTGACGGTTTCAAATTTTGTTTTGATATGACAAAGTTATCGCTGTTTTACTATCGCTGTTCTTGACTAGTTTTTCTCTCCTTTGCAAACGCCTTTTATTTATTTATTTATTTTTAACAATTCCCTTTTTTCTTGTTTTTGGCGTCCAAAGTTTAAGCTTTTAACTCATTTCAACTCAAGATTTTTTTTTTGTTTGCATGAGAATTTTAATTTAAAAAGACTCAATTTTCTATTTAAATTAAAACAAAATAACTTAATTTATCCTTCTGTCACGTGCATGATAGTAATTTATTTAATTCTCTTTAGCTCTCTAAATATAATAATACTATTATCAATACAATTTATCTATTTTAAATAACATAAGCACTCCAATGAACTCAAGATGTGATAATAATAATAATAATAATAATAATAATAATAATAATAATATTTTTTAATTGGCTTGCTGTCGCATGCATGACAGTAAGTTGATTTTAATTCTTTTTATTTAAAATTCTAAGTATAATATTATTATTATTAACATAAGTTAACTATTTTTACTAAAACACAATTACTTTAAAAAAACCAAGAAGTAAATATAATACAATAATACATATATATCTATTATAAGTTAATATAATTATTTAAATCTATTTTACATATTATCTTTCAAATATCTATAATCATGTAAATATAAAACATTATTTATTATTTATTTAATAAATTACAAACATATATATTTCCTTATTTAAAATACAATACACCATTTAAATATAATTCGAAAAGATATTTAAATTTAAGTAATCACATCATGCATTTGAAAGCAATTTTTAACACACTAATTTTCTAACATCTAATCATCATTCACGACTAATAATCACACATCAATGCATAAAATAAGCCATTCAAAAAATGCATATGCAACTATGTGAGTGTGTGATTGCATCAGGGTTAACCATCCCAAATAGTTCTTGCCAAGTGGCTAGAACATTTCTACCTCAGCCATACTCTCGTCTTCGACGAGTATCTGCATCCAATTGCACTCAATCTTGACGTCAATAGGTTAGTATATCAAAAATATAGCCGAAGCAAAACATCATAATCATACCAATAATATTTAATACTTAAATCAACTTTTTAATTTATGTAAATATATCATCATGATAATTACCTTTACACGTGTAACTCAATCGAAGTAAAACAATCATGGTAAATGTTCACTAATTTAGAATAATAATATTGTTCATAAAAATGAGATGTAACATCCTTCCCCAGTTGGAAGAGACATCGTCTCGATGTCTTATTACAATCACCATGAAATAAAAAGAGTAAACACAATCCTATTATAAAAAGTAACACATCGTGCAACATGGTATCATAATAAGTATCTCAACTAGATTAAGGAAATTAAGGGTATTCTGAGTCTATGCAATGATTCGTTGTAAAGAAAATTACCAATAATTCTTTTTCCTTTCTATAAGTTTCCATTTTCAACCTTCATTATCACTATAATGATTTCTATCTCATATACTAACTCAAGAGGCATATCTACCTTCTACAACACACATAACTACTCATATAAAGATATCAACAATATGTTCAATTTTGTTAAGCATGTCTACCCACATGAGACATCTAATATTGCCATTCGAGGATGATAAACAAGCATCTCATACTACTTATTATCATCATCGGCAAGTACTTTATCAACATTAAATAAAGGTAAGGGTTTCAGCAATAAATCCAAGATCAACTCTAAATAAAAAGAGAAAGTTCCATCAATGAAAAGTTAGGATCATCAACACTAAAATAAGATCATCAACATTAAAATAAGATTATCAACACCAAAATGTTCAAAATTACAATATTAAATCATGGTTGCAATCAGATGGTCAATCATAGAAAAATCAACATGTTTCTAACAATAAACTTTCAAAGAGTCAACAATAAGGTAAGTAGATCAATATGTTTTCGATACTAAATCTAAAAGTTATTTTTTTTTTAAATAGTTCGACATAATGTCAACATTTAAATAAAGAAGATCAACATTAAATAATTTCAACAATAAATCACAAAAGAGCAAAATTACATATGTTGACTTGTTTTCAACACTAAATTAACAAAATTCAAAGTCAACATTAAATTTCGAAAAGAACTTGTACTAAATTGCATTTGGTTAAGCTTATGGTACTTGAGGTATTCATAAGTCCCAAGCATAAATAATAAGATTTTTAAATCAAAGATAATCAAATCTCAAAAGAGAAAGGAGTAACTTCAATGTAAAAGGTCATACAAAAGGAAGATCTCAACAAGAAGCTAATACATCCAGATAAAAGTTATTCAACATCAAAGAATGGAAGCCATCATATTTTCAACACTAAGTTGGCAATTCTAATAATAAAGGTCTTGAACCTTCTAACTTAACTTTAATTAAAGAATCAACTCAAACTCCACATTTCTCAAGTAAAACAAGAATAATATAATCTTTCTTATTCAATCTCAAATTCACATGCACATAAACCTAATCTACTTAGAAGTACATTTAATACATAATCCAAAATTTATTCATCTTAGGCTTGTAGCCTATCAAGTCACCCTAGCATCAATGATGGATTACAATATAAGTATGAAATATTAATAATATCCAATATCAATCCAACGTCTTTGGCTACATCTACGAGCCAAGGAACGAGAACATGGTTCAGCGCTTTTCCACCCAACCATGAAGCTTACGCTTTCCCGGGATCTTTCCAACATGAAGGATACCCAATCCTACTCATAGAGCCTAGCAATATATATCAATATGTAGGATGGAATCTGGTGCATGCCTGTTAACCTACATGCATCCCTACATGAATGCAGCATCTCATTAACAGGATGAGGCAGAGAATTTTATCAATAAAAACTAGGTATACATCCATCTATTTCAATGGTCCATTCGTCTATTTCAACGTCAAAAGTTGACTTTGGCCAAAGTCTGAAACCGATTTTTACGGTGGTGTAGATTTTGAAAAAGAAAATCTACTTCTCTATAATTCCTCATTCGGCACCCATCCCGGAAGGTAACTTTCCCAAAACACATAAAGCATAGCAAACAATGTAATCACTTTCTTTTCTCAATAAAATATTCATTTTCATTCAAGCATGGCTTAGGAAATAAATAAATCGTTATGTTTGATTTCAACATACTTGTGTAATTTTCCCCAAAACCAAAACAATCATAACAAATAAGGCTATACAAGCTTTCATTTTTCTTTGATTCATAAAACAAAAATTAATCAATCTTTTTGTCTATTCAATGTCAATTTTCTTTCTCATAATGCAATTGTTTTATAATAATGCATAAGATTGATCCAATGTGTATATTCATTTTTATCTCATAATAATGGTTTATTTCTCCTTTGTTTTGCAGGTTTAAAAGACAAAGTTTCAGTCATGTTATAAATGGATGTTTTCCTCATGTATGATCTTTCAAAACTAAGAAGTATATACAATACATATATAATCACTCACAAACAAAAAAAGAATAGATTTACTGACCTCTATTTTTCACACTTTCAGCATAGTACTTGTTGTCCTCAATCATTTTTTTGAACAATAAGGTTTTCAATGTCCAATGCTCATTATAGTAGCAAATCAGTCTCAGATGTTCTAAGCAGCCATGAAGTCAATCTCAGTGGCTTTACACAGTATATTCATTCATATTTCAAGTTGCTTCACAAGGTATACAACATATTCAGTTTAGTGTCCTTGTCAAACAATGGTATTCAACATAAAACACAATATCATTCCTACATAACTAAACCAATCATAACAAAAAATACCAAGCAATAAAAAATACATATCATTCAAATGAGTCACAATCATCATGTAATGACACACATATAGCCATACATAAGAAACATCTAGCAACCGAAAATTAATTCAAGACAGAATCAGGGTCCACATGTCTATTCACATCACTCTCACAATAGGGAGTATTCACGTTTCTCCCAAACATAAGGGTAATACATTAATGCACTACTTACATAAAAGACAAACAACAAGAGGTTGGTGATTAAGTTCTCACCCAACATCCCATCCACTCCATGGCTAACTTACTCCACAACAGGACATGATAGGAATAACTTAGATAGCACGCACATCTAACTGTAATGTAAAAATACTACAACTTCACTCAAAGGGAAGACTTACGTCAAGCATCACTCAACCATATCCTCAAGAATAATCATCAAGGTCTATCTAACCCCATAAAAAAAAAGCACATGCTATTCACAGCAGCCAATACACAAGGACCCACACATGCTCATTCAAAGTGAGCAACACACACACCCAGAGCTCCCAATGCTGGAACCACGCTCTGATACCAAATGTAAAAGCCCTCAAATCCATCACAAAAGTAAAACAAAGTAAAATGAATAATAATTCACTTAAATACAACATCACAAGAAACGAAAGTAAAAAGATGTATATAATCCACTTAATTACAATATTTAATCAAAAATAATAATTTCATCAAGAAGAATCAATAGAGTCAATAAATCTTCACAAGGAAAATCTCATCGATATAAAACAAATAAGTCTTTAAATCTTACATATTCATGAGCTAAATCCAAGTAATATGCACTAAGAATCAATATACATAAATCCTTTGGCAACATGCCATAATACATCCAAATAGGTACAATAACAAGTATATCAATGGATAACAAATCAACACTCTCCAGCTGCACGAACCAAGTGGTCCACCACCTACAACTCGAAAGACGAGAACATGGCTCAGGTGCTTTTCCACCCAACCATGAAGTACTACACTTCCCTGGATCCCTTCATGACATGAAGGAAACCCAGCCCTGCACGAAATGTCTAGATACCCGATAACAAATGCAGGAGGGAATACCCAATGCAATCCTGATGTCTAAAAGTGCAATTCTAATAATGAAAAGCAAATTATCTCACAATAGGCATGTGGCATATATATATAACTAATGTTCTAGACAAAATAAACAGCTTTTTCAATGACATTCCAATTAGATCTAATCATTTCAAGTAGCCTGGTCAATTCACAAAAAGAGGAAAAGCCATCTCTGATATATCCACATTCGTCATCCTAGTCCCAAAAGTAACCCAATCACATTCCTACATAAAAATCTACCTTCTTTCTCCAAGAAATAAATAAGAAAGTAAATAAAAAATTCAATAAATAATTGATCAAATCACCTATAACCACCTCTAGTCCATTTCCCATGCATTAATAAAGAGCACACATTTTGATCAAGCAATAATAAAACACATCATAAAGAAATATATATCTCATTAGATTTTCAATTCATATTTCCATGGTTAAATATATAGTAGATACTAATGCCTTTGCTTTGTATCCAAATACCGTTTCATAAATCATACAATAAAATCAAATGAGGAGGTTTGAATACTCCACTCTCATACAATGAGGTTTCATGCACAGCTTATGTCAAATATTATTTCTATCTTTCCTCAAGATCAAATAAATAGAATAATAGGATAAAACAATTAATGTTCTTCTATAAATCATTTCAAAAATCCTAAAACACCAATCAAGGAAACATACTTTCCAAACAATAATTCCATTATTTGTTTCATAATTTTGCAACCATAAGTTTGTCATTTTGATACAATCACTTTATCTATAAATCAATTATAATTCATAATATAATATCCATTCTAAATATTTTCAGCAATCCTACTGTCAGACCATTGACAAGAGACATTTCTGACCATTTATCTTACAATAAACACCTTTTATTCATCCATAACACCTTACTGTGATTTTAGTGACAGGAGGTTCAGAATAACCAGTAAGAAAATAGAGATAGACCTCCTGGCAGAATAGTGATAGGAGTTGTCAAAGTAATTTAAAACACAAAAACAGACAACAACAATTAATCCAAAGGTCTGTCATTCGAAGGTAAGGTTAAAGATAATGTTTAAAAGCAAAATAATAGTGGAAAATAAGCTACGGAAACCTAAATAATTCTATCTATGTGGAGAAGTTTCTAAATCACATATTAATTCCGTCAATGAATAAAACTTGGTTCTTTTTGTCAAAATTGATTTCTACAGCAGAAAAAAAATTTAATATTCTCAGTTCAGATCTAACAGAGGTGAGTTTAATTAGTTTGAGATTGCAAAAACTCCATTTCATAGTTTTAACCCAACAACTTAGTTTACTAGCCAATCTTAGCATGAAATCGGAATGCACAAAGCAAGGAACAACAGTTTGCAGCAGCAATAAGAAAACAGTGAATAAAATGAGGGAGGTTGATCTATTTTAGCAAGGTAAGATTACCCAAGGTAGATTTAGACGAGGTCAGCTTAGAGAAAAATAAAGGTTGAGCATAAACAAAACAAATGCCCTCCAAACAAGCTGAAAACTATTAATTTGATAGTCACAAAAATGTGATTTCAATGCAAACAATTCTTAAGAAGAAAAACCTGGAGATAAGGTCAGTCAAGGGGTTGAAATTGAAGTTGCTGTTGCTAAGGATCTTCCTTCAGTCACTGTTCATCCAGAAGCATGACTTTTCTCTTTTTCTGCTAGTACAAAAGATCCGTCTCTACTAAAATCTTCGGTGCCTTCTCTTGGTGCTCTAAAAAAACATGTCATTTTCATTTGCAAAAACTCTCACTACAATTTCCAAATTTTTTAAAAATATTTCTGGTTTTTGTTCTACTCTTCTCCGGCTTTCTGGAACATTTTACGGTTTCAAATTTTTTTTTTGATATGACAAAGTTATCGCTATTTTACTATCGCTGTTCTTGATTAGTTTTTCTCTCCTTTGCCAACACCTTTTATTTATTTATTTATTTATTTTTAACAATTCCCTTTTTTCTTGTTTTTGGCGTCCAAAGTTTAGGCTTTTAACTCATTTCAACTCAAGATTTTTTTTTTGTTTGCATGAGAATTTTAATTTAAAAAGACTCAATTTTCTATTTAAATTAAAACAAAATAACTTAATTTATCCTTCTGTCACGTGCATGACAGTAATTTATTTAATTCTCTTTAGCTCTCTAAATATAATAATACTATTATTAATACTATTTATCTATTTTAAATAATATAAGCACTCCAATGAACTCAAGATGTGATAATAATAATAATAATAATAATAATAATATCTTTTAATTAGCTTGCTGTTGCATGCATGACAGTAAGTTGATTTTAATTCTTTTTATTTAAAATTCTAAGTATAATATTATTATTATTAACATAAGTTAACTATTTTTACTAAAACACAATTACTTTAAAAAAACCAAGAAGTAAATATAATACAATAATACATATATATCTATTATAAGTTAATATAATTATTTAAATCTATTTTACATATTATCTTTCAAATATCTATAATCATGTAAATATAAAACATTATTTATTATTTATTTAATAAATTACAAACATATATATTTCCTTATTTAAAATACAATACACCTTTTAAATGTAATTCGAAAAGATATTTAAATTTAAGTAATCACATCATGCATTTGAAAGCAATTTTTAACACACTAATTTTCTAACATCTAATCATCATTCACGATTAATAATCACACATCAATGCATAAAATAAGCCATTCAAAAAATGCATATGCAACTATGTGAGTGTGTGATTGCATCAGGGTTAACCATCCCAAACAGTTCTTGCCAAGTGGCTAGAACATTTCTACCTCAGCCATGCTCTCGTCTTCGACGAGTATCTGCATCCAATTGCACTCAATCTTGACGTCAATAGGTTAGTATATCAAAAATATAGTCGAAGCAAAACATCATAATCATACCAATAATATTTAATATTTAAATCAACTTTTTAATTTATGTAAATATATCATCATGATAATTACCTTTACAC
Organism: Cunninghamia lanceolata; assembly: GCA_027924645.1. Lineage (NCBI taxonomy): Eukaryota > Viridiplantae > Streptophyta > Pinopsida > Cupressales > Cupressaceae > Cunninghamia > Cunninghamia lanceolata. Next base: position 28,076,664 of record BSBN01000261.1, on the reverse strand, counting down.
GTGTAACTCAATCGAAGTAAAACAGTCATGGTAAATGTTCACTAATTTAGAATAATAATATTGTTCATAAAAATGAGACGTAACAGTGCAAATAGAGCATTCCCAACTGTCATGAATTCCGAGAACTGCCCGGTCAAAGTTTGGCAGTTTTTTGGTCTCAGGGATTTGAAGGGACTTTGCCGGTAGCCCCTTGCCCAGAATGACTGGGATGCTTGGCGCATGAAATGAGACCTCCCCTAATATTTACCTGCCCACCCCGACGCGTTGGCACAGTTTGTTCGACTGCACGAGCTATGGAATGAAAAATGTCGCACCTAGCACCTTTCCACTGCATCAAATTGAAGCATTTTGTGCCAATGCGTTTGTTTTCGGCACGGTCAAACGAAATGGAGTTGACCAAAAATGAGATAGGTTATTTTGGAAGGATGCCACGTACACCTATAGGTCCAAACAGAGCATTCCCAACTATCATGAATTCTGAGAACTGCCTGGTCAAAGTTTGGCAGTTTTTTGGTCTCAGGGATCTTAAGGGACTTTGCCGGTAGCCTCTTGCCCGGAATGACTAGGACGCTTGGCGCATGAAACGAGACCTCCCCTAGCATTTACACACCCACCCCGACGCGTTGGTGCAGTCCGTTCACCGTACGAGCTATGGAATGAAAAATGTCACACCTAGCACCTTTCCACTGCATCAAATTAAAGCATTTTGCACCAATGTGTTTGATTTCAACACGGTCAAATGGAATGGAGTTGACCAAAAATGAGAGAGGTTATTGTGGAAGGATGTCATGTGCACCTGTAGGTCCAAACAGAACATTCCCAACTTTCACGAATTCTGAGAACTATCCGGTCAAAGTTTGGCAGTTTTTTAGTCTCAGGGATCTTAAGGGACTTTACCGGTAGCCTCTTGCCGGGAATGACTGGGATGCTTGGCGCATGAAATGAGACCTCCACTAGCATTTATCCGCCCACCCCGACGCGTTGGCGTAGTCTGTTCGACCCCACGATGAGCAGAACAAAATATATTGTTCCAGTTGACACATTCTCAATCATTGACATGGATGATATCTCAGTACTATTCCTTTAGACACAATATGAGCTTCCAATGGAAGGCGCAATTGTGAATTTAAGATGATGAAAAGTGTGCCTCATTCACAGTCATGTTTTACTTGTCTTCAATGATGATTCCTTGATTCAACTTAATCCTTTGATAATACATTTTAACCTCCTAGTGAAAGCGCACTTTCAAGGTTGCTTGAGCAAGAGCTAGTGCCTCAACATCAAGGCACACTTTTGGTGTTCTAGGAACATGAACTAGCACCTCAAATATTAAGGCACTCATTCTAAGTTGTTTATTCAATAATTGGCACTAGTCACATATGGTGTAGAGAGGTAGATGTGCACCCAAGTCATCATTTGATGCCTTCAATAACTATAAACTCCTTTGATGATGCATTTTATCCTTCCTATTCACTATCTAGCCTTATGCGCACATTTTAGGTTGATCAATCATAATCTAGTGCCCTAAGTACTAAGGCGCACTTTTAGATTAGTTTGATAAAGGATTAGTGCCTTCATTTCTAGGCGGAAGTTTGGAGTTGAAATACATCAAAATAACAAGTTTCTTCATCACTTCAAACATATTTAACACTTTGAAGATCTCTAATGCATGATTGAATATCAAGAAACCAATGTATCATTTCATGAAGGTCTTAAGTGTTGTAAATATGCATCTTCTTATTTAATCATGTGTTGTAAATGAAGGAATGCAATGATTGCAATATGTGCACAAAATGGAATTTTTGATAAAGATTGAAAGGAAATGTTAAGAAAATGCAATTGGCGGGTGTAAATCCAAAGTGTGGAAGCATAGACAAGGCATGTGAATAGTTTGGCATGACACCTCAAAGAGATGCTATCTCATGGAATGCAATGATTGCAAGATATGCACAAAATGGATTTTTTAAAAAGGCTTTAGAAACTTTGAAGCAAATACAATTGGAATGTTTAAAACCAAATTCCATAACCTGTGCAAGCATTCTCCCTACTTGTGCCAAATTAGGATCTTATATATACATATATGCACATAATGTCATGAAAATAATGTATAGTGTATATATCAAGCCATATAGGCATGTACAAATAAAACCATATGGGTATATACAATGATATACATCGATAACATACAAAAGTATGTTACAAAGCCAAATACACATATGTAACAAAATGTCCCAAAATCAAATCTCCTATGGATTGCTATCAAATAATCTATGGCTCTTGCTAGGCCATGAAGATGGTGAACCAGTCAATGACTCATCTTCCATTGCTCATCGACTAGACCTCCTCGATAGAGATTTTTGAATTTCCACCTATTAATACAATCAAACAATGTGGACACTAATATAGAATTTAATATTCAAAATATATAACATGACATAAGTAATCAATCACTTACCACCAATTGGTGATCCCTTTTGATCATTTGTTGTCTCTCTTCTTCTATAGAGCTAGATGGGTAGGGGAGGTGACGTCCTGTGAGAAGCATGAACAAGCAGATTTAAAAGTAAACATGAATATCATAAATATGTACATTAAATGTTGCACTTATTATAGGACTATTCTAGTACTATTTTAGGACTGTTGTATGACTGTTGTAGTTAAAACTATCCTAGTAGACATGTATAGGACTGTTATAGGACTGTCATCTCATGGAATACAATGATGGCAAGATTACTATCAAGATTAGTATGAAGATTAATTATGACTATTATAAGACTTTTATAAGAATGCAAAGTAAGGAAGCATAGGCAAGGCACATGAACTATTTGGTGGAAAAGAAATGAGAATTTTGTCAAATGTTGTAGTTGCAATTGCCATGTGACACATGTATGTAATATGTGAAAGCATAGACAAGGCACATGAACTATTTGGCAAAAGACATCAAATACATGTCACCTCATGGAATGCCTTATGTAGAAAAAGGTACAAATGTGCAGTATTAAGAAATACAAATGAGAACTAAAAATCATACCTCAAGTATAGTCAAAATAACCTATGATGCCATACAAAATAATTTACGATGCCATGCAAAATAATCTACGATGCCATCTAAAATAACTTTATTCGCTGTCCTATATAGTCAAAAGCATGCATTATAGTTATTAAAGTAACAAGATTTTTAATAAAACAATTCTAAAAAATAGAAAAAACAAGAACAAGTTAAGATAAAAAAATGTCATACTTGTCCATCTGGAAGTTTAAATGCTAGTCAAGCATACCTGAGGGGTCATCTCTTACCTTCAAAGTATCGAATATTGCTTCATGATCAGCATTACTAATTGTCCATAGTTCTTTTGATTTTGGTCTTCCACGATGCTTTAGTAACTTGACATTTGTTGCTACAACTAGGTGAGAATACATCAATATGGTTTTATGCTTCTCAAAGTCTTCAAAGGCTGGGATGCCATTCTTTTTAACCATATATGTTTGTAACCAAGTCCCAGCAATAACAACTGATCCTGTAGGATATGTGAACCCATCATCATCTGTCATAGGTTGTGTTAGCTTTTGTTTTCCCTGTACACATCGTGCCAACCAATAGTCTGACCTCTCTTCATTTCCATGCAGTGCAACAACTGCATAAACATGACCTGGCTGTACAAGGTCTAAACGATGTTCATAGTCAAATGAGCTCTCCATGTCATTGACGGAAGATGATTGACCTTCATATAAAGGGACTAAATATTGTGGAATCCATGCATCTACCCACTCACTTGACTCACAATTGTTCCAATTACATTTAATACAACTTTGACAAAAATAAGCTAATTCTCGTGTCCAAATAGTCCATGTACTTGTATTTGAGCTTTGAAATGAATGCATCTTTGATGATTCATTGATTCTCTGACATTCCAATTTCTCTATCGCTATCCCATCATCAACCAACCAAAAGAACCTACGCACTTCAGAATCAAGAGCCACTCCTCATGACAATGCATAGTTACACCACTTAATAATGGAATCTGCATCATTGAATGTAGCACCACCTCTAATCTTTAGTTGTTCTTTAAAAAGAGCTCTCTTCACGTATGCACCTGCTCCATCATGTTCACCTTTTCCATGCCCGGCTTCAAAAAAATTCCAAATATGAGGTATACCCTTCTCTACATGCATTTTGCTCAACCAATAGAAATTACGAGCATTCTTGAATTGACCAGTGCAATTATCTGACCAAATGAGATGTTGATCTATTCTAATATCTTTTTCTTGCAAGAACCCATAAAATTGTTGAAAACAATATTGCGCAAACTCTGCTGAATGAGATCGATCATCACTCATGTAAAAATGGTATTCTCTGACAATCTTCCTGTTCTCTTCTGTACTCTTAGGGGCATGTTTGTATGTGATGTGAAAAAAAATAGCAATCTGAATAGAATTGTAGTACTGGGATTGAACTTCATTTTGGGGTTGCAATGTATAGTTTTCTGCAAAATCAACTACAGAGACAATAGTTCCAATTGGGAAAGAGTCTTTACACATCCTGAACTGTTGATCTAACCATCGAGACTTGTGGCTATGTTTGACATACTTGTAGAAAAGATTTTTCTTAAAATCATCAATAAAATCAGCAATACTTACCTCTCTTACAATCAACTCACATCTAGAACCTTCACCTCCACTTTTCAAATTGTATTTCACTGTCTCATATCTCTTTTTCTCAACCATTCTCTTTCCAAAATCATGCTCGTTGCCCTCATGAAAACATGATACAAACTTTGATAACCCACCACATTGTAAACACTTTTCATTTAAACAATCATTCTTATAGAACATGCAACCATCATCTCTAATACATAGAAATAAATCCAATAAGTCCCTAGATGACTTTGGTAGTTGAATTGCACCACACTCCTGTAACATTTCATTAGTGTGCAAAGTAGAACGAATATTGCAAAATAATTCGTGGTACATAGAAAATTCGACATGGTATTTGCAACAACATGTATTACGAACTTTAAGAGGAACACAATAAAATGGCTTAAGAGATTCAAATGCTCTTTGTGAGATTGTCATACCTGGGTGAGTTTCACAATATTGTTTGTACAATGTTGTTTGGCTACATTCCAAGTAATGTTTAGGATGTGGTGTGCGGTCTTTATCACCAATTCTTAACTTTACAACATCTTTTGCATTCGGTGATACCCTAGAGTTAGTGTGCCAAAATTGTTCAATTTCTTCCTTTGTGCTATCAATTAGCTTCTTGTCAACTCGTGGAAGCCTACCACTGAAAGCCCAAGTATCATTGGCAACAGGACTATCTAGCCTTGATTTTAATGCTAGTGTTTTTCACAGTGTTTTACGATCCAATCTTAAGTCAACACAAGTTTGCCTCATTAATCAAGCATTTCTTAATTGTTTGCTTACTATTGAGGTTGTTATTACTCTACGGGTAGCTCTTTTATCTTTCTCCTTTCTAGTCTTTCCAATAGAATTGAGTGCATTGAAAAGGCTTCTTACAATAATTTTATTCCGATCAGACACTTTGTTTAACCGAATCTTTAATTTCTTTAGTAAAGGTCTCATTTTGTACATCTTTAATAATTACACAAAAAGTTGGCATTGTTCAGTTAATGTTTTCTTCTCAAAGTATTCATTGAAGAGTTTTGTAGCCCACAACCGAACCGTTCGTGATGACCTCTTGCCTTCAAGTTTTTCCATTATGTTCTCATCAATTTCAAGTAACCATTTTGGGGTTTTTAGGTGTTTTCCAATTTCATCACAGTTATTCTCTTCTTGACAAATGTCCTCTCTTCTTATGAAATTTGGAGATACATTGATTGTTCTTGTTTCATCCATGTTTTCAACCTCATCAATTTTATCAACAAATGGATTATGGAGTGCAATTTCAATATCATGATGTTCATATCCACTTTCTTCAAGTGCACGTCTTCATTTTTCTTCTTCTTTGTCCATGGTATTGCTATTATGAATAGGTGTTTCATAGCATTTTTCAATATTTTCATTTGCAATATCATGGTGAATTTCATTCTTATCTAACATTTCATTATAATCAAAAGTAACATCTTCAATTTGCATGTCATTAGATGGTAAAGAAGAAGATTCACCTTGATGAGCATCCGCCAAACCCACCCTTCCAATCCCCTTCCTTTCCCTATCTTTTTTCCTAATTGCTTCAATTTCCTCCAATGTCACTTTCCTCCTCCTTTTTGCTTTACGACGACTGTTGCTCCCCATTAGGGGAACAAAAATATCACCCTTATGATTGTAACAAGAAAATTGTGTCTCCAAAAGTGCATAAAAATATTCCTTTCACTGTCATAGCTAGAAATCACAAGTATTTCAACAGCAGAGGGTCTCTGGTTGCGGAAGTCGGGCCCAAAAATATTCCTTTTGTCTTTTTTTTGCTTTTCCAAAACGGATATCCATTTTGGAAAACCCAATTCTTTGCAATAGACACTTGCAATGTCCATATGCCTACTACAAAATAGATATCCGGTTTATTATGTACATTTGGATTCTATACTAGGGATTCATTGTATTATTCAATAAACTTGTGAATTACCATCTAATTTCAATGTTTACACACTAATCCACCTAGGTATCAACTTAATAAAGCTCTGGATATAAGCCATTATTTGATTTTAGGCTATCATCAAATGAGGAGCTTCTAAAGACAAAAATGTTGTCCCAAAAGAAGACTCAATGTTATTCATAAAGACATTAGATTGTTAAAATACAAATTCGAGGTTAGATATTCCTTGGGCTATTTTAGTATAGAGAAGCAAAATTGCAATATATGACTATCCTAGGAATTAGAATGGTTGATCATATGATATTCATGGCATTTTGATATTAATGGATGGATTGATGGATGTTTAGGGAGTTTAAGTTTAAATGTAATGTATGAGAATTCTTATTTATGAAGGATCTAATATGTCTTATGTCTTATTTGCAGGCCATTCAAGAAAGAAATGAAAAGATACCAAGGACTATCATAACACCTATTATAATTAGGTGCATCAAAGGATTGTCATCCAGGACCTTACCAATATGGGAAGTTATCAAAACCATGTCATGTTTAAAATTAAAGGCTTTATCACCTCTTTGTCCCTATAGGCCTATTAGAACAATAGGTCACATTTTATTCATATACCGGGGTTGAGAATAAACACTAAGCATTTGTAGTTATGGCAAGTGTAAATGGAAATAGATCACAACTTTAGACAATCTATCCTCTCCTAGATTGCACTGACTGAGTGGAAATTACAAATTCCCTATTAATGTCCTTTATATACTGAAGGTATGGGTGAGAAAGGTAAACTTTGTATGTTGTAGACAAGTGATGCAGAGCAACACAGCAAAAGCTTACAAACAAGGTGTAAAATACCCATTAACCCACCAATTGCTCAAATAGCTTTTAAAATATCCTACCCAAGGTCCAAACAAGACCGAAATACACTATTTCTTTACTATCGACAAGACATTTCTAATGTCTCATCGAACTATGCTTCATATGTTCTTCCTTTCTCTATTGTCGACCAGACTTATCATTATCGGTAACCTTCAAATTTGTTAGCCTGATGTGGGACCTCTCGCCGATGTGTAGAATCCATCGCTCAGGCTTATGCTGTTGGTGTGACTCCTCCGTTGTTCTCCGATATGTATAAGAGGACGGATCAAAGTAATTAGCATGCTCCCTTCAAAGTAAAGACATGAGAATAGAGCACTTGTGAGATGGTTATTGTAAAGGGACAAATCAATTAGAGACATGCAGTTTCCTAGAGAATTTGGAATGCTTTCGCTCAGGTGATTGTAGGACAAACAAAGATGTTCTAACTTCCCCAGACCACCAAATTCTGCAAGTATACTCCCCTTCAAGTTGTGTGAAATTCTTTTCTAGTGAAGTTGTGAGTAATTGGCAAGAGATTTGGGAATAGAACCCTCTAGTCCATTTCTTCTTAAGTCAAGTATCTTCAATGCTTTCAACTGCTCAAACCAAGGTGGAATCCTTCCCTTGAAAGAACTAAAAGAGAGATTTAAAGTGCATAACAAGGAGAGACCTCCTTCGGATGGAAAAAGGGTACCTTTTAATTCCAATTGAGGGAGAATTATGGCCACCACTCTATTGGTATGTTTCTTGTACCAAACACTGGTCTAGAAGCACACATTTTCTGAATTGGTAGAAGTCTAGTTGGAGAAATGTGGTCTCCTTGACTATTATTATTGTAGGATATGCATAAACGGGTTTCTTGAAAAGGCTTTAGAAATTTTCAAGCAAATGCAATTGGCAAGTGTAAAGCTAGATTATGTAACCTTTGTCAGCATCCTCTCTACCTCTACCAAAATGGGAGCTTTGGAATAGGGTATGGACATTCATCAAAGCATAATGGAAGTGGGATTTTTGTAGATATTCTAGTTGGAAATGCTCTGGTAGACATGTACGGAAAGTGTAGAAGCATAGACAAGACACATGAACTGTTTGAAAAAATGCCTCAAAGAAATGTGGTCTCATGGAATAAGATGATTGCAGGATATATACACACTTACTCCGATGTGAGATTCACCACCCTTGTCTATCGGTAAGACCAATACCCTCAGTGAGAATTTTTACTTGCATTCCTATGTTATAACTCTCCCCGATGTGTTTACTGTCCATTACTCATCGATAAGACTTCTACATCGGTTAGACATTCTCTTCGATTTCTGATATCGTATCTCACACCGAAAGAATAAACACCGAACTACACCATCGGCCAGACCGCCTCTATCGGTGACACTTTTCTTCTCGCCTCTGAGAGTCCATCTCTTTCCGATGTTCCTTCTGTCGGTGTGACTCCCTCTCATTGGTGTAGTTCTCAACTATTCTTCTAATGTGCCGATAAATAACCCATCGGTGACACTTAATGATTGTCACCCTGATATGACTTGATCTGTGAGATCAATGTTGTTGGCTCAATGGAACATTGTCTCTCTGATAACTATTGTCAGTCCGATGTCTTCGATTTAGCCTATACATAACATGACTTGTTATCACCGGTCAACTAGCGTATCTTTTCCCAATTTCCCCGATATGGCCGGTCAACCTTTGTATCCTTTGACATGTACATTCACCATTTACAACCACGATAAACGATAGCAGGATATACATGAAATGTCCACGCATACATAAATGATATACCCATGGATTGTATCTTTGGTGAAACAATACCAATGGTACAAAATATGTTGGTTCTCAAAACCAATGGCACAAAATTTTTCATAGATCAACAAAACGGATATCCGTTTTCAGAACGGATATCTGTTTCTAGAACGGATATCCGTTTCTAGTTGCTTTTACTGAAGCAAAACAGATATCTATCTTGCTTTGGTACAAAGCAAGACGGATATCTGTTTTGATTGTTGACTTTTTATGGATTGTAATGTGTTTTAATGTTTCAGTCTCTTCTTTGAACTTCACCCTTCGTGCTGACGACTTTTTTTATGCAAAATTGATAAAACGAAAAGGGTTTACAGAAAAAATTGTTAGCTTTCTAAAAATATAAGATTTATTTGGTTATCATTTTATTAAATAATTATTAATAATTTTCAATATACCGTGTCTCTGAAATCCTGATGGACACACTGATTGAAAAACATCCATAACTTTCAAACCATTTCACCTTTTTGAGATCCGAAACCTGTGTCACACTCTATGCTTTTCTGGCTATAGGTTAAAATTTATTTTTTTTGAATTTTGGTTTTTTTTATCGAGTTAGGTTGGCTGGAAAATTACTTTTTATTTTTTAAAAAAAGTCACAGTAAAAAAATCATAACTAATTATTTTATTAGAAAAAAAATTCAAATAAATATGCATCACATCCAGACATGAGTCATCTACTTATTTTGAAAGTTTCAAAAAAATATATATATTTTTACTCATAGTTAGGTTGGCTGGACAGACACCCACTTTTTATTTTTTTCTAAAAAATTTAATAGCTGTTCATTGAAATATTCAATTTTCACTAGGTAAATTTAGTTTTTTTTTTTTTAAATAGTAGCCTATAAACTAGATTCAATTCTCTACAAATTTCATTCTTACATCTTTTTCAAATTGTATAGATAATCCATTCAAAATTTCACATGAACTTGATAAAGTCTGATTTTTTGTATTTTCATTGCCACTTAGAGGTATAGTTTGGCCCATCATGATCCTGCACATACCCTCTCACCAGTACTATATTAGCTACCCAAGTTGAATGTTTGACTGGAAAGATTATTCTAGCAGATAGCAATTTTTTCACTTCTTCAAAGATTAAAGGCTCTAAAATGGCATTCACAGGCCTTTGTTTCTACCTAAATGGTTTAACATCTGGTTTCAAGGGTATCACATGAGTTATGATGGATATATCATATGTCTTCAAATCTTCATATGTCCATGCCATGAAATGTTTGTACTCTTTCAGAACATCCACAATTTCTTTTCTCAATTCTTCAGAGCAAGCCTTTCCAATCAGTACATTCTGTGGACTCTGCTCTGTTCCAAGGTTATATGGATCACACTTACCTCCCTCAGTTTTGGAAAAATCTTTCTGTCTTACTACCCCATCAAAGTCAAAAATTTGTTCTAACTCAATTACCCCCTTAGGTAAGAAATTACTTTTCAGGTTGATTATGTCTTCTTCATCCCAAGACACATCAGGCCTTCCCTGTTCATCAATAATTTGAGCTTCAAATACCTCATTACAAGTTAGAAAATCTACAATTTGTTGATCCCCTTTAAACACCTGGAAATGAGTAACATTATCTAGTATACTAGGAACATTTACTAATTCAACAACAAATCATTTTAAACCTGACAATGTTAAGGGTTCTAAAGTGCTAGCACAACTACTAATGCATCTGGTCTATGGTTCAATTCTCTAGGGATATGCTCTATGTTGAAAGCATCAAATGAATCTATCAAATCCCACACTCTGTGCCTATAACAAACCATCTTTTTGTAGTTTCATGCATAAAATTTCCTTACTTGCCTGACCACTAACTCAGAATCTGAAAATACCCTGATCATTTTTACCTTTTTCTTGATAGCCATAACAAGTCCATAAATCAAAGCTTCATATTCTGCAACATTGTTAGTACAAGAAAATTGTAACATATATGCTACTAAATATGACTTACCATGATGATCTATAAGCTCCACACCTACACCTGCACCCTGTTTAGATTTAGATCCATCACATTTTAGTATCCACATGCCATCTTTATTCTTTTGACCCTTTACTTTGGCATGTTTTGCCTTTTCTATCACATGTGAGGTGCTATCTTGTTCATTCCTAGGCAATTCATTTTGACCTACTTGCATATTTATACTTTCAGTTTGTAAATCAAAATGACAAATACTCTTGTCCTTTGTTTCTTCTTTTAAATCTGGGATCAACACATCTATGTTATTCTGAAAGTAGTTCTCTGGTTGATTAGGATTAACCTTTCCTTCTTGCAGTCCTACTCCCTTTGTGCATTTTATGTATTGATATTCTATAATATCTCTGCACATTCCACAATTCTCTTTAGAATGTGGCTTATTATGGACTCTACACATGTTTTTATACAATTTGCATTGAACTAGAATATTTTGTTCCATGCACCTTTCCATTTCCTATCTAATGACCTAACCGAAACTGTTTATTGCATTGCTTTCTTCATCAAAAGTGTAATGCCCCGCCTTGAACGCCTTAAAGAATACACATGTGTGCAATATAAAACAGGAAATTTTTTTTTAAAACTGATAAAGTAAGTTACACAACTAATTACAACATATTCTCTAAGGGACCAAGGCTGCATCACTTAACCAATCAACTAACATAAAATTAACATACATCAGTAATTGGTCCAAATTCTTTTTCAATAAATAACTCATCCACATTCATTGCAAACATCAGATAACGGAATCAGCATGATAAGATACGTCACTGAAATGCTTTTATATAAGTACATCAGAACATCATTACAAGGCCACTTTTAGTCTACTTTTAAAGTCACATACATAAAGCATATTCTGTTACATAAATCTGGTACAAGGTTGCACACTTACCTCTTCATCATTGAAACAAGTACAACTGAAACAAATCCTTTTTTGCATAAGATCCTGACAAGAGAACCAATGGATAAAATAGCTCTTCCACCCGACCATGTGGAACCCTAAGGTCCACCCCCCGAGCTAGGAGTTAACATGAGGTCCCAACACTGACAGTCAGGTAGACGAAAGACAGACAAGAACAAAGGACGACCAATGCCAATACAACACATGGCTATAACAATACAACACAACATAACTTAACTTAACTTTCACTTCATTTCCAGAGGCGACACAAAACAAACGAGGAGAGACTGAACAAGGGATGCTAGGTTGTAGTAGGGAGAGTGTCATCGCATGGTCCTAACATGGGTTATCCTGACAGCCTCTCACTAGGCGCCGGCCCCCATCTATGGTTATCCTAACAGCCTCTCACTAGGCGCCGGCCCCATAGGGTGACACATGCGGAATCGACCTTCCTTTCATGAGGACAAGGAAGTCAATGATGCCGACCAGGCCTTCTCTACCCATCCTTAGTCTAAACAAGCACTACAGGCCATGGGAGAGGAATCCATTAATCTTATTAATGTGAGATCTACCCTTAACCCCCTAGTTTATTTTTAGGTTATCACTTGATTAATCTACTTCCAACGGGTTATCCTGACTGCCACTTTGGGCGCCGGCCCCACGTTGAAAGCCACTCTCCTTCCTAACACCTAGTAAACCTTAAAACATCATGCAAGGCTTATAACAATACAGGTAAATGAACACTGCAAGGCATAAACCCTCTTGCATCAAAATAGAATCATAACATCAATTGTGATCCAATACTTTTAACATTACATAACTTTATTCTTTTACAGATTTCAGGTCTCTCCTTACGACAAAACTGTACAATAAGGTCACAAGAGGATTGATATCTCATCCCGAGATTATTACTTTACAAGACACAACATTCAACCGTGACAGTACCTCATTATACTACACACTTTGTTTGATACATATAAACGCCATTACATCACAATCATAAAACAGCAATACACAAGTTGCCAATACTTAACAACGACAACTTAGCCTCTGGGATACGAGTTTGACAACCTCGATACAACTCATTACAACACTCATACAAATCAACACAATTCAGATTCAGGAGGTAAAATACTACAGCTCATTCTCAGTTTAATGCAAACAACTTCTGAAATAAGATCAACATGATATTATAACACTTGCATCAAAATCTCTAACTACTCTTTATTTTGCTTCTAACGATAAATAAATTGATTAACTAAATCATTATAACAATTGACATAAGAACCACTTAATTTCTGTTTACCGTTCGACACCTCCAATGATACGATCTCATATACTTCCTATCGAGTAGTGAAATGAACAATAACACCATATTACTGCATGACGTTCATAACTAGGAAAAATCGTCAAAGACGGTGTAATGGTTTTATGACATGTTTTCGCCGTAATGGTGACTCAGAAATGCTAAAACGAAATGATTTACGTCTGTCCAAACAGAAGATCAGAATTGTCATACATATGCCGTTATGTTTATCTTCATGGCGTTCTGGTTACTACTGCCGCTGATTCATTCTGTAAGATTCGACAGTTAATTTCTGTAGGTACTCGGTTGAACTTTCTCGCTGCACTGCCCAATCATATTGACTAAAATTTAGATTTTAAACTCTAACTATTTACAGGAAACGTAAATTCTTATTATCCCAGCCAGACGGTGTGGGTGCAATAACACTTGGCGCATAACTTGGCCTCTTTCATCTTCGGCGATTGATCATGCTCGCCCAGCTCAAAGGTAAACAACTGTTGTGGGCCAGCAAAGTCATGGCATTCCAATCTACAATATAACTGGTCAAGGAAAACATCTCGCCATCATTTGCTGAGTGACGGAGACCTCTAGGAAGGATATGCTAAAACAGCTTCTGTCACTTTCACCCAAGGCGGTAGGCAAAGCACAAACAGCAATGAAACTGCCAGAGTAACCAGCTAGACACCAGTTTAATCTATGTTTTTACAGAGGACTAATAAAGATGTAGACGCCAAATAACCTGATCACTGAATGTTTAGGGAACTGGGAATGGTTATGACGTAATATCTGAAAAGAAGATAACGGTTTTGCCAATACAGCAATCTCGTTTCAACTTGTGTGTGAATTGCATTTGTTAGATTACCAAGGAAACTTTCTACCTGCAAGACGAACTATGACGATGACCTTTCCATCACACTGTCGCTGCCGGGTCTGTTATCGAGTTTCAGAAACATTCAGGTGTTAAGGATTGTCTGTGTATGGAACAGTAAGCTATCAGAGGAAGACAGCTGGTCAAATTGCATTTGAAACTGTTTTTGTATCACTGCATTTGAAACTATTTTTTTGTATCCTACCCACCGTTGGTTATAATTTGTGCATTGTTGACCACCTTGCCTCGCTGGCTATCCAGAGAACACCTCAAACTGTTCCAGCAGTGTGCCAGCCAGAGCAAGGGCGCTCTACAAATTAAATAGACTACCCTTTTCTGATTTTAATGCTCAGCACACAGGAAACCTCGGCCTGATGCGCTTATGAGGGTGGTCAGTATTCGAGACATGGTAGAATACTAAATGCATAGTAAATGAATTCATTCAAACAATGCATAGCTGATTGAAGATCAATGACAATTCAGTTATAGAATGGACGAATGAAGGGCAGCTTCACCTGGGTGAGTGGCGAATGAAAAGGCATCAGAACTTTCATTCAGGACAGAATAAGGCAGTGAACTACCAAAACCGCCACGCCCCAGCATACTTACAGTGTGACCTAAACATAACCGATCCACAGCAAAACAAAATAAATAGAGTTCAATTACTACGAGTGACTGACGAAGGCCACAAGGTGGACATGTTGGAAAGACTTCTGAGACTTCAACAAGGGCGAATAAAGAACAATACGGCAACGAACTTACTAATCCATCACCTCCCATGATCGCTAATGAAAGGATTTCGTTCACTCCAGCTATGGAGTAGGTTAGTCCACGGAACCATAGAGTGATACTAGGTAAATGGCGAAGGAAGGGGTTTGGTTCTTTTATTCAAACAAATGATTACAAGGCAGCGAACTGCCTAATATTATCGGTCCACCAAGAGATAAGACCACACACAACCAGCTGGGCAAAAAGCGTATCATCCCACATCTTAGAATGAAAAAGAAGTGACAAGGCTTCACAATGATTGATAAGAGAGAGAAAAAAAAAAAACAGCGGACTCTCTCTCACGCCCCGTATACCATCTGCAGCGATGCTTGATAGCATCCATCTGTTAGAAAAATAATACCTAACGAAACAATGTAACACAAAAGGAATCTCAGGCAGCCCGATAGACAGGTTTGACACTACTGCTCGCCCGTCTCACAACTAGTATAAGAGGGATTCGCCTAAGTATTTCTGGATTACACTCGCAATTCAGGTGCGAACCTCACGACTAGCCTCCGTAAAGTGTACGCTCAACCCAACGGCTAGGACTTCGATGGAAAGAGTGTAGGTGAACACCTATACCAGAAGCGCCTCCTCAAATAGTATGAGCAGAAGCCAGAGGAGAGCGTCTCAGCATGGTCGAAGGAAGACATTCTCAGAAGGCAAGGAAAAATCATGGCGAAGGATTACTGTAGGAACAACTGCCTTAAAACTATTACTTCTTATACCTGCACTTTTTCGAGGAAGAAAACTAGGGTTTTGTTGACAAATCAAAGACGTCTTTTGTTTTAGATTCAATGATGACAGAAAAATGAAATTCTAATGGATCTTAAGGAGGTGTCATTTTACACCTACAAACCCTACCAAGATCTCGCCGGTCTGAGAATACATACAGAATAATTCGGCAACCAATGGAAGGAAAGAAAACATTTGACTTACAGAATCCCTGGGCAGTACCGATGTATTTAAACCCTAAGAGAGGTTGCTGTTCACACACAGAAAGGACATACTGCCGAACTATGCGGAATCAAACAAACTATAAACACATTTGCAGATTGAAAGGAAGTTCAGAGATAAGGCAATCGACGGAACCTGATTTCGCAACCACCGTGACGAACCCGCTCCAATTGTTGCCGTTCCCAGCTGCTTCTTTCCTTACCCCTGTGATGTCCTCCTTGTTGCACCGACAACTCTTTTATAACTCAGTATCTCTCTCTCTTCTCCTAGGGCTTCCACAAGATTCCGTGAAACTCCTTTTTAAGAATATGTATATTTTTTTAATTTAATTTAATGATTCCCAATTATTAGGTACTCTATTTTATTATTATTTTCTTTATAAACGACCCCAAAATATTTTCATTAATAGAGTAGTACTATTTCAACTATCCATATTTTTGTACTATCCCATAATTTATTTTATTAATCCAGTTGTGAAACACAATTTACAAGCATGGCTATAATTATTTATTTATTTAAATATTTATTATAAATAATATTATATCGAATAATACAAACTCCTTACAACTTATTTATCAACAACACTTCTATTAAAATAATAATTTATTTATAACTAAGATCGACAACTAACGACAATATGCCTATTTAACAACACTAAACCCTTCCGTAGAATATTTCTAATTAAAGCACAACATTACCGCACATACTTAAACACCTTTGAACTTGGTTTGACTCCAAAATACAACATTACCTGACAGTGAGACATGGGCGAATGACAACCAATAACCACAAGGGTAAACTGACGACGAAGGAACACTGACTAGGGACCTCCTGTTAACTCCAACCAACTAATCCATTGGCGAAGGCACGCTCAGACCTGTAATCAGGTGGAGTCGATGCCAAGTACCTGCATCCTGCAGCAACGCACAGTTAACCGTAACAAGATATACATATACATCACATGCAGTCCTATCGTGAATGGAAATCGCAGTGAGGTAGGGTACTCGTGAACGAGTAATACAACACTGTTCCATTCACGTTTTAAAATAATAATCACTACATTGAACAAGATATCAGATTACTAATCTACGACATAAAATGATTAGCTAACTTCCAATCCCATATAATGAATAACATCAAAGCATCTAAAACATCAGTTCGTTTATCAGATTGTAAAGCATAATATGACATAATCCATCATCAATATCTGTTATCATAACAATTAAGTTCATACTGAAATAGCAAAATAACTAGAAATCCATCATCAACGATCTAAAAATACTGTCAAAATGTCCAATACTACTAAGCAACCATCAGTCCAAAAGACGATAAGTTGAGGGGTACTACATCCTCCCCCCCTAGGATCAGGCTTACTCCTGGAAGCCTGTGAACAAATGTGGATATAGCTCTCGCATACGGGAAGTATCTTCCCAGGTCGCTGAAGTCTCATCATTAGGGTCCCATTGGACCCTTACCTGCTCTATGACTCTGCCCCTGAGAGCGAGTCGCCTGTGCTCTAAAATGCCTACGGGCTCCAAAGCTAGCTGCCCATCCTCTACCTGTAAAGCATTCCAATCAATGACATGAGAAATATCTGGGTGATAAGGTCTAAGAACAGAAACATGAAATACGTCATGGACGCGTGACAAGCTAGGCGGCAAAGCAAGACGGTATGCAACAGGACCGATCCTCTCCAAAACCTCGAATGGCCCCACAAAGCGTGGCGCGAGTTTAGAGCCTTTTCCGTAACAGATCGGACTCTTTCGCGGACGCACCCGCAAGAACACCCGATCACCAACTGAAAACTGACGATCAAGTCTGTGAGCATCTGCATATTTCTTCTGTCTATCCTGAGCTGCTACCAGGTGCTCTCTGATGCGATCAACCTGCTGCTCCATCTCTTGGAGCATCTGTGGACCTAGGAGAACTCTATCCTCAAGGCGATCCCAACTCAATGGGGTACGACAAGGACGACCATACAGGGCCTGAAAAGGAGACATGCCAATGGAACTGTGGTACCCATTATTGTACGCAAACTCCACCAAATACAAATAATCTTCCCATCGGTTTTGCTGATCCATCACATACATACGAAGCATATCCTCGAGGACCTGATTGACCCTCTCAGTTTGCCCATCAGTCTCTGGATGATAAGCTGAACTGAAGTTCAATTGAGTCCCCAAAGCATGCTGAAGAGATGTCCAAAGAGCTGAAGTAAAAACTGGATCACGATCGGAGATAATCTTGCGAGGAATCCCGTGCAATCTGACGATATCCTCCATGAAAATTTTGGCCACAGAAGAAGCATTATATGAAGATCGGACAGGAGAAAAGTGTGCTACTTTCGTAAGCCTATCTACAGTGACCATTATCGCATCATGGCGACGAGAAGACATGGGTAAACCAACTATAAAGTCTATTGAAATGATGTCCCATTTCCATTCCGGAATAAGATGTGGCTGAAGAAGACCTGCGGGATGCTGATGTTCCGCCTTAACCCTCTGACATTCTAAGCATCTCGAAACAAAATCAGCAATATCCCTCTTCATTCCGGCCCAAAAATATATCTGCCGAAGGTCTGCATACATCTTCTTGACACCTGGATGCGCAGAATAAGGTGCCCGATGAGCCTCAGTCATGATTAGGGTACGGAGACCCTCTGTAGAAGGCACATAAATGCGATCTAAATGTCGCAAGAGACCATCCGACTCGATAGAATACCCAGCATATCTACCCTCCAAGGCTCTACCAGACTCCACTTCAGCTTTCACTTCCTGATACCATCTATCTGCAGGGAGAGCTGCAAGAACCTGCCCTCTCAAATCCACTCCAAGAGTGATAGATGAAAGTTCATGTCTTCGACGACTAAGGGCATCCGCCACCACATTCTCCTTACCTTGGATATATTTTACCTCAAAATCATACTCACATAGAAACTCCATCCATCGCCTCTGTCTCGCATTCAGGTTTGGCTGAGTAAAGATATACTGTAAACTTCGGTGATCACTGTGCAGCTCAAACCGATGCCCCAGCAAGAAGTGTCTCCATCTTACCAATGCATGAACAACTGCAGCTAACTCTAGGTCATGTGTAGGATAGTTCAACTCATGATCTTTGAGTTTACAGGACTCGTAAGCTATCACACGACCCTCCTGCATTAAAACTGCTCCTAAACCTTCCAAAGATGCATCAGTACAAACCACAAAATCTCCGGCAGGGTCCGGCACTGCTAGAATAGGTGCACTGGTTAACCGCTCCTTAAGACTCTGAAAGGCTGCTTGACACTGATCTGACCAAATGAACTTCTTTCCTTTTCTCTGAAGTGAAGTTATAGGGTGAGCTATCTTTGAAAATCCTTCCACAAATCACCGATAATAGCCTGCTAAACCCATGAAACTATGAACCTCCGAAACATTGGTAGGAGCAGGCCAATCCATGATCGCTTGAATCTTTGAAGGATCCACTGCAATACCCTTATCCGAAATAACATGTCCCAAATCTTTTACTTCAGTTTGAAAGAAATCACATTTAGCCAAATTTGCATACAACTGATTTTCTCTTAAACACTGCAAAACCTGCCGCAAATGCTCTTCATGCTCCTCCATAGACCTTGAATAAATCAATATATCATCTAAGAAGACAAGAACAAATCTATCCAGATAGGTACGGAACACACCATTCATCAGGCTCATGAATACTGATGGCGCATTTGTCAATCCAAAAGGTACAACAGTGAACTCATAATGCCCATAGCGAGTGCGAAATGCTGTCTTGTGGATGTCAGCCTCAAAAATGCGCAACTGATGATATCCCGATTTAAGGTCTATCTTCGAAAATACCTTAGCTCCCTTGATCTGATCAAAAAGGTCATCAATTCGCGGCAATGGGTACCTGTTCTTCACAGTCACCTTATTAAGCTGCCGATAGTCGATGCACAAACGCAGAGATCCATCCTTCTTCTTCACAAAAATCACAGGTGCTCCCCATGGAGAGACACTCGGACGAATGAATCCCTTCGCTAATAACTCTTCTAGCTGCAAGCGAAGCTCCTTAAGTTCCTGAGTAGTCATCCGATATGGAGCTCGAGAGATAGGTTCTGCTCCAGGAACAAGGTCTATCTTGAAATCAATATCACGCTTCGGTGGCATACCTGGAATTTTGCTAGGAAAGACATCCTCATACTCCTTGAGAATAGGATAATCATCAAGGGATGCCTCCCTATTTTCCCCAAAATCTGAGTCATTAACTGTTACAGCAAACAACTTGCACCCTTGACGCAGACATCTCTTCAATTGCATAGCAGAAATCATGCGCAAGGAGATGGGTCTCTGAATCCCAACCACTTCTACTTCTTTGCCCGAATCATCAACACACCTTACTAATTTGCGGCGACAGTCTATCACCGCTTGATGAGCATCCAACCAATCCATTCCCAACACTATGTCATAGGATCCTAATGGTATAATGCGAAGATCCGCTGTGGAAGATAAAGGTCCTATCCTCAACTCGCAACCATGCACAAGAGAGTCTACTGATACTCTAGATCCCGAGGCCAATTCCACCTGCCACTTAACATCTTGCTTTGCTGCCACTAATTTGCAACGTTCCACTATAGAAGGGGAAATAAAAGAATCTGAAGCACCAGAGTCAAAAAGAACAGAAATGGTAATACCTCGCAAGACACCTGTAGTCTCCACAACGGTACCTTGGTGCTCCGCTTGGCGATTATCCACCGCCGCAAACACTCTATGTGACCTGCCTGCATCACCAACAGTGGGCTCTGAAGCTGCGGGTCTCTGACCAAATCCTGAAGTATTCTTATGCGGGCACTGTCTAGCAATGTGGCCCTGCTGACCGCAAGAAAAACATCCTGTTCCCCTGCCAAAACCTCCACTGCCTACAGGAGCATTTGACTGCTGAAAACTACCTCTACTTGCTGCAGATTGTGTGCTTTGCGCTGGTTGACTGGCACGATCACGTTTAACTCTCTGCCAACTTCGATCCTTTCTGGAATGAAATCTGTTGCTTTGCTGATACTGAGAGTTTCTTGATTTCGTCTGAGAAAACTGTTGTTGCTGCTGTCCACCCTTAGAAGGTACCTGATGACTCCTCGAGTTACCTACTGCATGAGACTGACCACCTCGGAAACCTGAACCTGCTCGAGATGAGCTACCAATCTGTACACCTGTATGACCCCCTAGGGCCATGGTCAAGTTCTCTTCCACCAATCTAGCCTTCTCCACTGCTACCTCCATGGTCTTCGGCTCGAACACACGAACTCCTCCGCTGATGCGTGCATTCAGACCTCTGATAAAATGCTGAACTAACATGGCCTCGTCGTTTCCAATCCCTGCATATTGCTTGAGTTCATAAAACCTGCGCTCATACTGTTCCACTGTCATGGCCATCTGTCTCAACCCATGGAATTCATCCGCTCGTCGTTGCCTCCAGTGATCAGATAAAAATCGAGCTCTGAACCTATCCAGAAATAGTTCCCATGAAATTGTCGCAATATCTAGATGCAACTTTTGTTCCTCAAGACGCCACCAAGTAGAGGCGAATCCTCTTAGATGCATGATGGCGCATCTTGCCTTAGTGTTGCTGCCATATGGATGCATAGCAAAGCATCTCTCCAAATCGATTAGCCATGTTTCTGCTTCCAAACCGCTACCAGAGCCATCGAAAGTAGGAGGACGGGCTCTCATCAGGTCTCTCATGTGGCCTGCAAGAATGGCTTCTTGTTCAGCTGTGACCTCTCTCCTTCTAGGAGATCTTTCTCTTTCTCTTTCTTCCGGTTGCACCACCTCCTGCCTCGGACCAAGACGAGCAAGCACCTCCTCAAGGAGCTGGCGTAGTTGAGCACCCTCAGGCTGAACCTGATTCTCCTGATTCTCGCTTCCACCTTCTTGTGTACTTCTATGAGGGGAGCTAGGAGGAGGGCTGATTTCAACACCTCTCCCACGACCCCTACCGCGACCACGTCCTCGGCCTCGTACCCTAGGCATCTTCCTGGACATCACATCCAAGAACAAACTTCAGGTTGTTAGGCAAGGACTATAAATGAATATGTCCCTCAGAGTTTAAGCAACTAGTATAGCTTAATGGGCTAATTATAAAACCAGAGTACCCAGTGTTAGTAACTTGGCTCTGATACCAGATGTAATGCCCCGCCTTGAACGCCTTAAAGAATACACATGTGTGCAATATAAAACAGGAAATTTTTTTTTTAAAACTGATAAAGTAAGTTACACAACTAATTACAACATATTCTCTAAGGGACCAAGGCTGCATCACTTAACCAATCAACTAACATAAAATTAACATACATCAGTAATTGGTCCAAATTCTTTTTCAATAAATAACTCATCCACATTCATTGCAAACATCAGATAACGGAATCAGCATGATAAGATACGTCACTGAAATGCTTTTATATAAGTACATCAGAACATCATTACAAGGCCACTTTTAGTCTACTTTTAAAGTCACATACATAAAGCATATTCTGTTACATAAATCTGGTACAAGGTTGCACACTTACCTCTTCATCATTGAAACAAGTACAACTGAAACAAATCCTTTTCTGCATAAGATCCTGACAAGAGAACCAATGGATAAAATAGCTCTTCCACCCGACCATGTGGAACCCTAAGGTCCACCCCCCGAGCTAGGAGTTAACATGAGGTCCCAACACTGACAGTCAGGTAGACGAAAGACAGACAAGAACAAAGGACGACCAATGCCAATACAACACATGGCTATAACAATACAACACAACATAACTTAACTTAACTTTCACTTCATTTCCAGAGGCGACACAAAACAAACGAGGAGAGACTGAACAAGGGATGCTAGGTTGTAGTAGGGAGAGTGTCATCGCATGGTCCTAACATGGGTTATCCTGACAGCCTCTCACTAGGCGCCGGCCCCCATCTATGGTTATCCTGACAGCCTCTCACTAGGCGCCGGCCCCATAGGGTGACACATGCGGAATCGACCTTCCTTTCATGAGGACAAGGAAGTCAATGATGCCGACCAGGCCTTCTCTACCCATCCTTAGTCTAAACAAGCACTACAGGCCATGGGAGAGGAATCCATTAATCTTATTAATGTGAGATCTACCCTTAACCCCCTAGTTTATTTTTAGGTTATCACTTGATTAATCTACTTCCAACGGGTTATCCTGACTGCCACTTTGGGCGCCGGCCCCACGTTGAAAGCCACTCTCCTTCCTAACACCTAGTAAACCTTAAAACATCATGCAAGGCTTATAACAATACACGTAAATGAACACTGCAAGGCATAAACCCTCTTGCATCAAAATAGAATCATAACATCAATTGTGATCCAATACTTTTAACATTACATAACTTTATTCTTTTACAGATTTCAGGTCTCTCCTTACGACAAAACTGTACAATAAGGTCACAAGAGGATTGATATCTCATCCCGAGATTATTACTTTACAAGACACAACATTCAACCGTGACAGTACCTCATTATACTACACACTTTGTTTGATACATATAAACGCCATTACATCACAATCATAAAACAGCAATACACAAGTTGCCAATACTTAACAACGACAACTTAGCCTCTGGGATACGAGTTTGACAACCTCGATACAACTCATTACAACACTCATACAAATCAACACAATTCAGATTCAGGAGGTAAAATACTACAGCTCATTCTCAGTTTAATGCAAACAACTTCTGAAATAAGATCAACATGATATTATAACACTTGCATCAAAATCTCTAACTACTCTTTATTTTGCTTCTAACGATAAATAAATTGATTAACTAAATCATTATAACAATTGACATAAGAACCACTTAATTTCTGTTTACCGTTCGACACCTCCAATGATACGATCTCATATACTTCCTATCGAGTAGTGAAATGAACAATAACACCATATTACTGCATGACGTTCATAACTAGGAAAAATCGTCAAAGACGGTGTAATGGTTTTATGACATGTTTTCGCCGTAATGGTGACTCAGAAATGCTAAAACGAAATGATTTACGTCTGTCCAAACAGAAGATCAGAATTGTCATACATATGCCGTTATGTTTATCTTCATGGCGTTCTGGTTACTACTGCCGCTGATTCATTCTGTAAGATTCGACAGTTAATTTCTGTAGGTACTCGGTTGAACTTTCTCGCTGCACTGCCCAATCATATTGACTAAAATTTAGATTTTAAACTCTAACTATTTACAGGAAACGTAAATTCTTATTATCCCAGCCAGACGGTGTGGGTGCAATAACACTTGGCGCATAACTTGGCCTCTTTCATCTTCGGCGATTGATCATGCTCGCCCAGCTCAAAGGTAAACAACTGTTGTGGGCCAGCAAAGTCATGGCATTCCAATCTACAATATAACTGGTCAAGGAAAACATCTCGCCATCATTTGCTGAGTGACGGAGACCTCTAGGAAGGATATGCTAAAACAGCTTCTGTCACTTTCACCCAAGGCGGTAGGCAAAGCACAAACAGCAATGAAACTGCCAGAGTAACCAGCTAGACACCAGTTTAATCTATGTTTTTACAGAGGACTAATAAAGATGTAGACGCCAAATAACCTGATCACTGAATGTTTAGGGAACTGGGAATGGTTATGACGTAATATCTGAAAAGAAGATAACGGTTTTGCCAATACAGCAATCTCGTTTCAACTTGTGTGTGAATTGCATTTGTTAGATTACCAAGGAAACTTTCTACCTGCAAGACGAACTATGACGATGACCTTTCCATCACACTGTCGCTGCCGGGTCTGTTATCGAGTTTCAGAAACATTCAGGTGTTAAGGATTGTCTGTGTATGGAACAGTAAGCTATCAGAGGAAGACAGCTGGTCAAATTGCATTTGAAACTGTTTTTGTATCACTGCATTTGAAACTATTTTTTTGTATCCTACCCACCGTTGGTTATAATTTGTGCATTGTTGACCACCTTGCCTCGCTGGCTATCCAGAGAACACCTCAAACTGTTCCAGCAGTGTGCCAGCCAGAGCAAGGGCGCTCTACAAATTAAATAGACTACCCTTTTCTGATTTTAATGCTCAGCACACAGGAAACCTCGGCCTGATGCGCTTATGAGGGTGGTCAGTATTCGAGACATGGTAGAATACTAAATGCATAGTAAATGAATTCATTCAAACAATGCATAGCTGATTGAAGATCAATGACAATTCAGTTATAGAATGGACGAATGAAGGGCAGCTTCACCTGGGTGAGTGGCGAATGAAAAGGCATCAGAACTTTCATTCAGGACAGAATAAGGCAGTGAACTACCAAAACCGCCACGCCCCAGCATACTTACAGTGTGACCTAAACATAACCGATCCACAGCAAAACAAAATAAATAGAGTTCAATTACTACGAGTGACTGACGAAGGCCACAAGGTGGACATGTTGGAAAGACTTCTGAGACTTCAACAAGGGCGAATAAAGAACAATACGGCAGCGAACTTACTAATCCATCACCTCCCATGATCGCTAATGAAAGGATTTCGTTCACTCCAGCTATGGAGTAGGTTAGTCCACGGAACCATAGAGTGATACTAGGTAAATGGCGAAGGAAGGGGTTTGGTTCTTTTATTCAAACAAATGATTACAAGGTAGCGAACTGCCTAATATTATCGGTCCACCAAGAGATAAGACCACACACAACCAGCTGGGCAAAAAGCGTATCATCCCACATCTTAGAATGAAAAAGAAGTGACAAGGCTTCACAATGATTGATAAGAGAGAGAAAAAAAAAAAACAGCGGACTCTCTCTCACGCCCCGTATACCATCTGCAGCGATGCTTGATAGCATCCATCTGTTAGAAAAATAATACCTAACGAAACAATGTAACACAAAAGGAATCTCAGGCAGCCCGATAGACAGGTTTGACACTACTGCTCGCCCGTCTCACAACTAGTATAAGAGGGATTCGCCTAAGTATTTCTGGATTACACTCGCAATTCAGGTGCGAACCTCACGACTAGCCTCCGTAAAGTGTACGCTCAACCCAACGGCTAGGACTTCGATGGAAAGAGTGTAGGTGAACACCTATACCAGAAGCGCCTCCTCAAATAGTATGAGCAGAAGCCAGAGGAGAGCGTCTCAGCATGGTCGAAGGAAGACATTCTCAGAAGGCAAGGAAAAATCATGGCGAAGGATTACTGTAGGAACAACTGCCTTAAAACTATTACTTCTTATACCTGCACTTTTTCGAGGAAGAAAACTAGGGTTTTGTTGACAAATCAAAGACGTCTTTTGTTTTAGATTCAATGATGACAGAAAAATGAAATTCTAATGGATCTTAAGGAGGTGTCATTTTACACCTACAAACCCTACCAAGATCTCGCCGGTCTGAGAATACATACAGAATAATTCGGCAACCAATGGAAGGAAAGAAAACATTTGACTTACAGAATCCCTGGGCAATACCGATGTATTTAAACCCTAAGAGAGGTTGCTGTTCACACACAGAAAGGACATACTGCCGAACTATGCGGAATCAAACAAACTATAAACACATTTGCAGATTGAAAGGAAGTTCAGAGATAAGGCAATCGACGGAACCTGATTTCGCAACCACCGTGATGAACCCGCTCCAATTGTTGCCGTTCCCAGCTGCTTCTTTCCTTACCCCTGTGATGTCCTCCTTGTTGCACCGACAACTCTTTTATAACTCAGTATCTCTCTCTCTTCTCCTAGGGCTTCCACAAGATTCCGTGAAACTCCTTTTTAAGAATATGTATATTTTTTTAATTTAATTTAATGATTCCCAATTATTAGGTACTCTATTTTATTATTATTTTCTTTATAAACGACCCCAAAATATTTTCATTAATAGAGTAGTACTATTTCAACTATCCATATTTTTGTACTATCCCATAATTTATTTTATTAATCCAGTTGTGAAACACAATTTACAAGCATGGCTATAATTATTTATTTATTTAAATATTTATTATAAATAATATTATATCGAATAATACAAACTCCTTACAACTTATTTATCAACAACACTTCTATTAAAATAATAATTTATTTATAACTAAGATCGACAACTAACGACAATATGCCTATTTAACAACACTAAACCCTTCCGTAGAATATTTCTAATTAAAGCACAACATTACCGCACATACTTAAACACCTTTGAACTTGGTTTGACTCCAAAATACAACATTACCTGACAGTGAGACATGGGCGAATGACAACCAATAACCACAAGGGTAAACTGACGACGAAGGAACACTGACTAGGGACCTCCTGTTAACTCCAACCAACTAATCCATTGGCGAAGGCACGCTCAGACCTGTAATCAGGTGGAGTCGATGCCAAGTACCTGCATCCTGCAGCAACGCACAGTTAACCGTAACAAGATATACATATACATCACATGCAGTCCTATCGTGAATGGAAATCGCAGTGAGGTAGGGTACTCGTGAACGAGTAATACAACACTGTTCCATTCACGTTTTAAAATAATAATCACTACATTGAACAAGATATCAGATTACTAATCTACGACATAAAATGATTAGCTAACTTCCAATCCCATATAATGAATAACATCAAAGCATCTAAAACATCAGTTCGTTTATCAGATTGTAAAGCATAATATGACATAATCCATCATCAATATCTGTTATCATAACAATTAAGTTCATACTGAAATAGCAAAATAACTAGAAATCCATCATCAACGATCTAAAAATACTGTCAAAATGTCCAATACTACTAAGCAACCATCAGTCCAAAAGACGATAAGTTGAGGGGTACTACATCCTCCCCCCCTAGGATCAGGCTTACTCCTGGAAGCCTGTGAACAAATATGGATATAGCTCTCGCATACGGGAAGTATCTTCCCATGTCGCTGAAGTCTCATCATTAGGGTCCCATTGGACCCTTACCTGCTCTATGACTCTGCCCCTGAGAGCGAGTCGCCTGTGCTCTAAAATGCCTACGGGCTCCAAAGCTAGCTGCCCATCCTCTACCTGTAAAGCATTCCAATCAATGACATGAGAAATATCTGGGTGATAAGGTCTAAGAACAGAAACATGAAATACGTCATGGACACGTGACAAGCTAGGCGGCAAAGCAAGACGGTATGCAACAGGACCGATCCTCTCCAAAACCTCGAATGGCCCCACAAAGCGTGGCGCGAGTTTAGAGCCTTTTCCGTAACAGATCAGACTCTTTCGCGGACGCACCCGCAAGAACACCCGATCACCAACTGAAAACTGAGGATCAAGTCTGTGAGCATCTGCATATTTCTTCTGTCTATCCTGAGCTGCTACCAGGTGCTCTCTGATGCGATCAACCTGCTGCTCCATCTCTTGGAGCATCTGTGGACCTAGGAGAACTCTATCCTCAAGGCGATCCCAACTCAATGGGGTACGACAAGGACGACCATACAGGGCCTGAAAAGGAGACATGCCAATGGAACTGTGGTACCCATTATTGTACGCAAACTCCACCAAATACAAATAATCTTCCCATCGGTTTTACTGATCCATCACATACATACGAAGCATATCCTCGAGGACCTGATTGACCCTCTCAGTTTGCCCATCAGTCTCTGGATGATAAGCTGAACTGAAGTTCAATTGAGTCCCCAAAGCATGCTGAAGAGATGTCCAA
Organism: Cunninghamia lanceolata; assembly: GCA_027924645.1. NCBI lineage: Eukaryota > Viridiplantae > Streptophyta > Pinopsida > Cupressales > Cupressaceae > Cunninghamia > Cunninghamia lanceolata. Next base: position 28,048,011 of record BSBN01000261.1, on the reverse strand, counting down.
AGAGCTGAAGTAAAAACTGGATCACGATCGGAGATAATCTTGCGAGGAATCCCGTGCAATCTGACGATATCCTCCATGAAAATTTTGGCCACAGAAGAAGCATTATATGAAGATCGGACAGGAGAAAAGTGTGCTACTTTCGTAAGCCTATCTACAGTGACCATTATCGCATCATGGCGACGAGAAGACATGGGTAAACCAACTATAAAGTCTATTGAAATGATGTCCCATTTCCATTCCGGAATAAGATGTGGCTGAAGAAGACCTGCGGGATGCTGATGTTCCGCCTTAACCCTCTGACATTCTAAGCATCTCGAAACAAAATCAGCAATATCCCTCTTCATTCCGGCCCAAAAATATATCTGCCGAAGGTCTGCATACATCTTCTTGACACCTGGATGCGCAGAATAAGGTGCCCGATGAGCCTCAGTCATGATTAGGGTACGGAGACCCTCTGTAGAAGGCACATAAATGCGATCTAAATGTCGCAAGAGACCATCCGACTCGATAGAATACCCAGCATATCTACCCTCCAAGGCTCTACCAGACTCCACTTCAGCTTTCACTTCCTGATACCATCTATCTGCAGGGAGAGCTGCAAGAACCTGCCCTCTCAAATCCACTCCAAGAGTGATAGATGAAAGTTCATGTCTTCGACGACTAAGGGCATCCGCCACCACATTCTCCTTACCTTGGATATATTTTACCTCAAAATCATACTCACATAGAAACTCCATCCATCGCCTCTGTCTCGCATTCAGGTTTGGCTGAGTAAAGATATACTGTAAACTTCGGTGATCACTGTGCAGCTCAAACCGATGCCCCAGCAAGAAGTGTCTCCATCTTACCAATGCATGAACAACTGCAGCTAACTCTAGGTCATGTGTAGGATAGTTCAACTCATGATCTTTGAGTTTACAGGACTCGTAAGCTATCACACGACCCTCCTGCATTAAAACTGCTCCTAAACCTTCCAAAGATGCATCAGTACAAACCACAAAATCTCCGGCAGGGTCCGGCACTGCTAGAATAGGTGCACTGGTTAACCGCTCCTTAAGACTCTGAAAGGCTGCTTGACACTGATCTGACCAAATGAACTTCTTTCCTTTTCTCTGAAGTGAAGTTATAGGGTGAGCTATCTTTGAAAATCCTTCCACAAATCACCGATAATAGCCTGCTAAACCCATGAAACTATGAACCTCCGAAACATTGGTAGGAGCAGGCCAATCCATGATCGCTTGAATCTTTGAAGGATCCACTGCAATACCCTTATCCGAAATAACATGTCCCAAATCTTTTACTTCAGTTTGAAAGAAATCACATTTAGCCAAATTTGCATACAACTGATTTTCTCTTAAACACTGCAAAACCTGCCGCAAATGCTCTTCATGCTCCTCCATAGACCTTGAATAAATCAATATATCATCTAAGAAGACAAGAACAAATCTATCCAGATAGGTACGGAACACACCATTCATCAGGCTCATGAATACTGATGGCGCATTTGTCAATCCAAAAGGTACAACAGTGAACTCATAATGCCCATAGCGAGTGCGAAATGCTGTCTTGTGGATGTCAGCCTCAAAAATGCGCAACTGATGATATCCCGATTTAAGGTCTATCTTCGAAAATACCTTAGCTCCCTTGATCTGATCAAAAAGGTCATCAATTCGCGGCAATGGGTACCTGTTCTTCACAGTCACCTTATTAAGCTGCCGATAGTCGATGCACAAACGCAGAGATCCATCCTTCTTCTTCACAAAAATCACAGGTGCTCCCCATGGAGAGACACTCGGACGAATGAATCCCTTCGCTAATAACTCTTCTAGCTGCAAGCGAAGCTCCTTAAGTTCCTGAGTAGTCATCCGATATGGAGCTCGAGAGATAGGTTCTGCTCCAGGAACAAGGTCTATCTTGAAATCAATATCACGCTTCGGTGGCATACCTGGAATTTCGCTAGGAAAGACATCCTCATACTCCTTGAGAATAGGATAATCATCAAGGGATGCCTCCCTATTTTCCCCAAAATCTGAGTCATTAACTGTTACAGCAAACAACTTGCACCCTTGACGCAGACATCTCTTCAATTGCATAGCAGAAATCATGCGCAAGGAGATGGGTCTCTGAATCCCAACCACTTCTACTTCTTTGCCCGAATCATCAACACACCTTACTAATTTGCGGCGACAGTCTATCACCGCTTGATGAGCATCCAACCAATCCATTCCCAACACTATGTCATAGGATCCTAATGGTATAATGCGAAGATCCGCTGTGGAAGATAAAGGTCCTATCCTCAACTCGCAACCATGCACAAGAGAGTCTACTGATACTCTAGATCCCGAGGCCAATTCCACCTGCCACTTAACATCTTGCTTTGCTGCCACTAATTTGCAACGTTCCACTATAGAAGGGGAAATAAAAGAATCTGAAGCACCAGAGTCAAAAAGAACAGAAATGGTAATACCTCGCAAGACACCTGTAGTCTCCACAATGGTACCTTGGTGCTCCGCTTGGCGATTATCCACCGCCGCAAACACTCTATGTGACCTGCCTGCATCACCAACAGTGGGCTCTGAAGCTGCGGGTCTCTGACCAAATCCTGAAGTATTCTTATGCGGGCACTGTCTAGCAATGTGGCCCTGCTGACCGCAAGAAAAACATCCTGTTCCCCTGCCAAAACCTCCACTGCCTACAGGAGCATTTGACTGCTGAAAACTACCTCTACTTGCTGCAGATTGTGTGCTTTGCGCTGGTTGACTGGCACGATCACGTTTAACTCTCTGCCAACTTCGATCCTTTCTGGAATGAAATCTGTTGCTTTGCTGATACTGAGAGTTTCTTGATTTCGTCTGAGAAAACTGTTGTTGCTGCTGTCCACCCTTAGAAGGTACCTGATGACTCCTCGAGTTACCTACTGCATGAGACTGACCACCTCGGAAACCTGAACCTGCTCGAGATGAGCTACCAATCTGTACACCTGTATGACCCCCTAGGGCCATGGTCAAGTTCTCTTCCACCAATCTAGCCTTCTCCACTGCTACCTCCATGGTCTTCGGCTCGAACACACGAACTCCTCCGCTGATGCGTGCATTCAGACCTCTGATAAAATGCTGAACTAACATGGCCTCGTCGTTTCCAATCCCTGCATATTGCTTGAGTTCATAAAACCTGCGCTCATACTGTTCCACTGTCATGGCCATCTGTCTCAACCCATGGAATTCATCCGCTCGTCGTTGCCTCCAGTGATCAGATAAAAATCGAGCTCTGAACCTATCCAGAAATAGTTCCCATGAAATTGTCGCAATATCTAGATGCAACTTTTGTTCCTCAAGACGCCACCAAGTAGAGGCGAATCCTCTTAGATGCATGATGGCGCATCTTGCCTTAGTGTTGCTGCCATATGGATGCATAGCAAAGCATCTCTCCAAATCGATTAGCCATGTTTCTGCTTCCAAACCGCTACCAGAGCCATCGAAAGTAGGAGGACGGGCTCTCATCAGGTCTCTCATGTGGCCTGCAAGAATGGCTTCTTGTTCAGCTGTGACCTCTCTCCTTCTAGGAGATCTTTCTCTTTCTCTTTCTTCCGGTTGCACCACCTCCTGCCTCGGACCAAGACGAGCAAGCACCTCCTCAAGGAGCTGGCGTAGTTGAGCACCCTCAGGCTGAACCTGATTCTCCTGATTCTCGCTTCCACCTTCTTGTGTACTTCTATGAGGGGAGCTAGGAGGAGGGCTGATTTCAACACCTCTCCCACGACCCCTACCGCGACCACGTCCTCAGCCTCGTACCCTAGGCATCTTCCTGGACATCACATCCAAGAACAAACTTCAGGTTGTTAGGCAAGGACTATAAATGAATATGTCCGTCAGAGTTTAAGCAACTAGTATAGCTTAATGGGCTAATTATAAAACCAGAGTACCCAGTGTTAGTAACTTGGCTCTGATACCAGATGTAACGCCCCGCCTTGAACACCTTAAAGAATACACATGTGTGCAATATAAAACAGGAAATTTTTTTTTTAAAACTGATAAAGTAAGTTACACAACTAATTACAACATATTCTCTAAGGGACCAAGGCTACATCACTTAACCAATCAACTAACATAAAATTAACATACATCAGTAATTGGTCCAAATTCTTTTTCAATAAATAACTCATCCACATTCATTGCAAACATCAGATAACGGAATCAGCATGATAAGATACGTCACTGAAATGCTTTTATATAAGTACATCAGAACATCATTACAAGGCCACTTTTAGTCTACTTTTAAAGTCACATACATAAAGCATATTCTGTTACATAAATCTGGTACAAGGTTGCACACTTACCTCTTCATCATTGAAACAAGTACAACTGAAACAAATCCTTTTCTGCATAAGATCCTGACAAGAGAACCAATGGATAAAATAGCTCTTCCACCCGACCATGTGGAACCCTAAGGTCCACCCCCCGAGCTAGGAGTTAACATGAGGTCCCAACACTGACAGTCAGGTAGACGAAAGACAGACAAGAACAAAGGACGACCAATGCCAATACAACACATGGCTATAACAATACAACACAACATAACTTAACTTAACTTTCACTTCATTTCCAGAGGCGACACAAAACAAACGAGGAGAGACTGAACAAGGGATGCTAGGTTGTAGTAGGGAGAGTGTCATCGCATGGTCCTAACATGGGTTATCCTGACAGCCTCTCACTAGGCGCCGGCCCCCATCTATGGTTATCTTGACAGCCTCTCACTAGGCGCCGGCCCCATAGGGTGACACATGCGGAATCGACCTTCCTTTCATGAGGACAAGGAAGTCAATGATGCCGACCAGGCCTTCTCTACCCATCCTTAGTCTAAACAAGCACTACAGGCCATGGGAGAGGAATCCATTAATCTTATTAATGTGAGATCTACCCTTAACCCCCTAGTTTATTTTTAGGTTATCACTTGATTAATCTACTTCCAACGGGTTATCCTGACTGCCACTTTGGGCGCCGGCCCCACGTTGAAAGCCACTCTCCTTCCTAACACCTAGTAAACCTTAAAACATCATGCAAGGCTTATAACAATACACGTAAATGAACACTGCAAGGCATAAACCCTCTTGCATCAAAATAGAATCATAACATCAATTGTGATCCAATACTTTTAACATTACATAACTTTATTCTTTTACAGATTTCAGGTCTCTCCTTACGACAAAACTGTACAATAAGGTCACAAGAGGATTGATATCTCATCCCAAGATTATTACTTTACAAGACACAACATTCAACCGTGACAGTACCTCATTATACTACACACTTTGTTTGATACATATAAACGCCATTACATCACAATCATAAAACAGCAATACACAAGTTGCCAATACTTAACAACGACAACTTAGCCTCTGGGATACGAGTTTGACAACCTCGATACAACTCATTACAACACTCATACAAATCAACACAATTCAGATTCAGGAGGTAAAATACTACAGCTCATTCTCAGTTTAATGCAAACAACTTCTGAAATAAGATCAACATGATATTATAACACTTGCATCAAAATCTCTAACTACTCTTTATTTTGCTTCTAACGATAAATAAATTGATTAACTAAATCATTATAACAATTGACATAAGAACCACTTAATTTCTGTTTACCGTTCGACACCTCCAATGATACGATCTCATATACTTCCTATCGAGTAGTGAAATGAACAATAACACCATATTACTGCATGACGTTCATAACTAGGAAAAATCGTCAAAGACGGTGTAATGGTTTTATGACATGTTTTCGCCGTAATGGTGACTCAGAAATGCTAAAACGAAATGATTTACGTCTGTCCAAACAGAAGATCAGAATTGTCATACATATGCCGTTATGTTTATCTTCATGGCGTTCTGGTTACTACTGCCGCTGATTCATTCTGTAAGATTCGACAGTTAATTTCTGTAGGTACTCGGTTGAACTTTCTCGCTGCACTGCCCAATCATATTGACTAAAATTTAGATTTTAAACTCTAACTATTTACAGGAAACGTAAATTCTTATTATCCCAGCCAGACGGTGTGGGTGCAATAACACTTGGCGCATAACTTGGCCTCTTTCATCTTCGGCGATTGATCATGCTCGCCCAGCTCAAAGGTAAACAACTGTTGTGGGCCAGCAAAGTCATGGCATTCCAATCTACAATATAACTGGTCAAGGAAAACATCTCGCCATCATTTGCTGAGTGACGGAGACCTCTAGGAAGGATATGCTAAAACAGCTTCTGTCACTTTCACCCAAGGCGGTAGGCAAAGCACAAACAGCAATGAAACTGCCAGAGTAACCAGCTAGACACCAGTTTAATCTATGTTTTTACAGAGGACTAATAAAGATGTAGACGCCAAATAACCTGATCACTGAATGTTTAGGGAACTGGGAATGGTTATGACGTAATATCTGAAAAGAAGATAACGGTTTTGCCAATACAGCAATCTCGTTTCAACTTGTGTGTGAATTGCATTTGTTAGATTACCAAGGAAACTTTCTACCTGCAAGACGAACTATGACGATGACCTTTCCATCACACTGTCGCTGCCGGGTCTGTTATCGAGTTTCAGAAACATTCAGGTGTTAAGGATTGTCTGTGTATGGAACAGTAAGCTATCAGAGGAAGACAGCTGGTCAAATTGCATTTGAAACTGTTTTTGTATCACTGCATTTGAAACTATTTTTTTGTATCCTACCCACCGTTGGTTATAATTTGTGCATTGTTGACCACCTTGCCTCGCTGGCTATCCAGAGAACACCTCAAACTGTTCCAGCAGTGTGCCAGCCAGAGCAAGGGCGCTCTACAAATTAAATAGACTACCCTTTTCTGATTTTAATGCTCAGCACACAGGAAACCTCGGCCTGATGCGCTTATGAGGGTGGTCAGTATTCGAGACATGGTAGAATACTAAATGCATAGTAAATGAATTCATTCAAACAATGCATAGCTGATTGAAGATCAATGACAATTCAGTTATAGAATGGACGAATGAAGGGCAGCTTCACCTGGGTGAGTGGCGAATGAAAAGGCATCAGAACTTTCATTCAGGACAGAATAAGGCAGTGAACTACCAAAACTGCCACGCCCCAGCATACTTACAGTGTGACCTAAACATAACCGATCCACAGCAAAACAAAATAAATAGAGTTCAATTACTACGAGTGACTGACGAAGGCCACAAGGTGGACATGTTGGAAAGACTTCTGAGACTTCAACAAGGGCGAATAAAGAACAATACGGCAGCGAACTTACTAATCCATCACCTCCCATGATCGCTAATGAAAGGATTTCGTTCACTCCAGCTATGGAGTAGGTTAGTCCACGGAACCATAGAGTGATACTAGGTAAATGGCGAAGGAAGGGGTTTGGTTCTTTTATTCAAACAAATGATTACAAGGCAGCGAACTGCCTAATATTATCGGTCCACCAAGAGATAAGACCACACACAACCAGCTGGGCAAAAAGCGTATCATCCCACATCTTAGAATGAAAAAGAAGTGACAAGGCTTCACAATGATTGATAAGAGAGAGAAAAAAAAAAAACAGCGGACTCTCTCTCACGCCCCGTATACCATCTGCAGCGATGCTTGATAGCATCCATCTGTTAGAAAAATAATACCTAACGAAACAATGTAACACAAAAGGAATCTCAGGCAGCCCGATAGACAGGTTTGACACTACTGCTCGCCCGTCTCACAACTAGTATAAGAGGGATTCGCCTAAGTATTTCTGGATTACACTCGCAATTCAGGTGCGAACCTCACGACTAGCCTCCGTAAAGTGTACGCTCAACCCAACGGCTAGGACTTCGATGGAAAGAGTGTAGGTGAACACCTATACCAGAAGCGCCTCCTCAAATAGTATGAGCAGAAGCCAGAGGAGAGCGTCTCAGCATGGTCGAAGGAAGACATTCTCAGAAGGCAAGGAAAAATCATGGCGAAGGATTACTGTAGGAACAACTGCCTTAAAACTATTACTTCTTATACCTGCACTTTTTCGAGGAAGAAAACTAGGGTTTTGTTGACAAATCAAAGACGTCTTTTGTTTTAGATTCAATGATGACAGAAAAATGAAATTCTAATGGATCTTAAGGAGGTGTCATTTTACACCTACAAACCCTACCAAGATCTCGCCGGTCTGAGAATACATACAGAATAATTTGGCAACCAATGGAAGGAAAGAAAACATTTGACTTACAGAATCCCTGGGCAGTACCGATGTATTTAAACCCTAAGAGAGGTTGCTGTTCACACACAGAAAGGACATACTGCCGAACTATGCGGAATCAAACAAACTATAAACACATTTGCAGATTGAAAGGAAGTTCAGAGATAAGGCAATCGACGGAACCTGATTTCGCAACCACCGTGACGAACCCGCTCCAATTGTTGCCGTTCCCAGCTGCTTCTTTCCTTACCCTTGTGATGTCCTCCTTGTTGCACCGACAACTCTTTTATAACTCAGTATCTCTCTCTCTTCTCCTAGGGCTTCCACAAGATTCCGTGAAACTCCTTTTTAAGAATATGTATATTTTTTTAATTTAATTTAATGATTCCCAATTATTAGGTACTCTATTTTATTATTATTTTCTTTATAAACGACCCCAAAATATTTTCATTAATAGAGTAGTACTATTTCAACTATCCATATTTTTGTACTATCCCATAATTTATTTTATTAATCCAGTTGTGAAACACAATTTACAAGCATGGCTATAATTATTTATTTATTTAAATATTTATTATAAATAATATTATATCGAATAATACAAACTCCTTACAACTTATTTATCAACAACACTTCTATTAAAATAATAATTTATTTATAACTAAGATCGACAACTAACGACAATATGCCTATTTAACAACACTAAACCCTTCCGTAGAATATTTCTAATTAAAGCACAACATTACCGCACATACTTAAACACCTTTGAACTTGGTTTGACTCCAAAATACAACATTACCTGATAGTGAGACATGGGCGAATGACAACCAATAACCACAAGGGTAAACTGACGACGAAGGAACACTGACTAGGGACCTCCTGTTAACTCCAACCAACTAATCCATTGGCGAAGGCACGCTCAGACCTGTAATCAGGTGGAGTCGATGCCAAGTACCTGCATCCTGCAGCAACGCACAGTTAACCGTAACAAGATATACATATACATCACATGCAGTCCTATCGTGAATGGAAATCGCAGTGAGGTAGGGTACTCGTGAACGAGTAATACAACACTGTTCCATTCACGTTTTAAAATAATAATCACTACATTGAACAAGATATCAGATTACTAATCTACGACATAAAATGATTAGCTAACTTCCAATCCCATATAATGAATAACATCAAAGCATCTAAAACATCAGTTCGTTTATCAAATTGTAAAGCATAATATGACATAATCCATCATCAATATCTGTTATCATAACAATTAAGTTCATACTGAAATAGCAAAATAACTAGAAATCCATCATCAACGATCTAAAAATACTGTCAAAATGTCCAATACTACTAAGCAACCATCAGTCCAAAAGACGATAAGTTGAGGGGTACTACAAAAAGAATTTCCATCAGACTTAATGAATAATATTGTTTCCTTACTAACATGTTTTTCTCTAAAATTTAACATCAAGATTTCTTCAACTTGTACCCCTTTGTTAGTAACTCTATAAACACCAAGTTCAACAGAAGCATACAATATCTCATTAGTCCTATTGTATTCTGTAATCATGTGTTTCATCATGGGTTCTGCTTCTATCCTGATCTGATTTGTAACACCTCTCTGAGGTAACCACATATGTGAAAAATTAGTGGCCATATATCCATTCAATGTTTTGGATCAGTCTCTACTCAACAACATCCCATAATTTATAGGTATATCTACTATCTGAATGTCAATAAAATGACTTACCCTAGGATCTGAGGCTAATTACATTTGAATATGCATCAGTTCTCCTATCACATTAACCTTAGTTTTATCCAATTGTGTAACAACCTTAGCAGATTTAGTAGGAGTTAGCCCTGAAGTTTTGCATATTCCTAAAGGCATTACATTAGTTGATGCACCAGAATCTACCATGCAATTATGTATGTTCTTTCCACACATCCTAATAGTTAACAAGAAAGGAGGGGCCTCCATCTTATCTGCATACATCACCACATTCGTGTTGGAAGGCTATTCAGTTTTCCTACTCTTTTCTTTGGGTTGTGGATCTCTATTAGGAACATTCACATCAGCAGAAACCTCACTTGTCACAGATGTATCCAAGGATTTTATGAAAGCATTTCTAACTCTTGGACTTTTAAATAATTCACATAAAGGTCTACTAACCTTGAGTTTCTTTCTCTTTTGACAAGTAACTCATCAACCTTATTGTTTCTATTGTCTCTGTTTTACTTGTTTGGACCTTTTGTGCTACTGTTCCATTATTTGCATGATGATTAGCCTTTAGTATAGCAGCATTATTACTAGCGTTCTGATCTGGGGGAGTATTGAAATTGTTAGGAGGAGTGGAAGTAGTGAAAGGACCTCCTAGCCTAGTGTTATTTCTCAAATTGTAGGTGTGATTTTTGTTTGACTATTGAAAAGCTTGTACCTCTTCTATTTCATATAACACTTCATTTTTAGTTTCAAAACGAAACTGAAATGCATTTAGTACTAAGGCTGATTCAAGATATAGGTTCTCACAAAAATAAGGTTCATCCTTTAACAATTGATCCTCTTCTTCTCCAATTGCTAAGGTAAACGTCTCTAAGACTAAAGCAGTCTCATATCCTGAGGGCACTACTTCATTACCTTTGGGAATGAGAAACTCAAAAGTGGGAGCATGTACATCTACATTGAAAATACTGGCTGATAAATGGAACTGAGGGCAATCTAGTTCAGCATGGGTATTGATATTATGAAATCTGCACCAATTCTTCAATGCTATATTAGCCATTTGAATTCTAGTTGTTTGTTTTGTATCCTGATTATCTAAATTCTCAAATGGAGAAGCTAGAGTGCCATTATTTGGCCCTGTGTTCCATGTCTTAGGTGGCCTTAGCTGATTTTGATTCCTATTGCTGTTATCCCAAGCCTTGTTATCTACCACAGGTCTTCTATTTTGCATCGGTTGTCCTGGATTATGATTTTGATTCTGATTGTAATTTTGGTTTTGATTTGAGCTTTGACCTAGTTATAATTCTGATTATGATTCTAGTTATGGTTTGGGTTGTAGTTCTGACTATAGCTTTGGTTATGGTTTTGACTGTATCCATGGTTGTTTCTACCATAGAAATTTTCATTTCTCAATTGTGTCATTTTAGTAGTCAATCTTCTCAAGTGTGCAGTAATTTCTTTGATTTCTTCTCTTTCCTCTTGTGGCTTTGCCACAAATGTATCCTGAGGAGGTTGGAAGAAAGATTGACCATTTCTTTAATTATTATTGGTAGTGTTACCAGTATAAGGGAATATGGCCTGGATTGGGGCAGGATTTTACACAAGTGTGTATGTAGGAACTGGATTCAATAATGGAGTGTTATGTGTAGGGACTCCATTCCAAGGTTGTGTTTGATTTTGTATCCCAAGATTTCCTCCATTAAGAAATGGATTATAAGTTGTTTGCCTCATCTCTTGGTTTACTAAGGCTGCCTCCTTATAAGCCTTGGATATTGTATCTATGTCAACTTTTCTTTTAACAAACATAGCGGTCAGTGGATCTAAGGCAACATAGTACATGGCTAATAGTGTAGCTGCATTTACTGTGTAAGGAGCTACCAACCTAGAATAGGCCTTTAGAAACCTGTCATTAAAATTATCAATCAGCTCTCCTTCACCTCTCTTTATTGCAGCCAATTTATGATATAAGGTGGAAGGATCTATTGGACCTCTAAATCTGGACAAAAATGTTTCTTCCATAAGTGCCCAAGAAGAAATGTAACCGTTAGGAAAGTTAACATACCAGTTAGAAGCCTTCTCATTGAAGGTGTAAGGAAACAACCTACACACAACATCCTCATATTCTAACCTGGCCCAAAAGCATGCTTCCTTAAATATCCTAATGTGATCTTCTGGATCCTGATGCAACTAGTATTTAGGACATATCTTTTCAGGATTCTTTGGCATCTCATGATAGTCAGGGAATGTTATGGGAGAATTAACATTAAAGTAAGCCATTGCAGGTAATTGTGCTTAACCTAGACCTTGGGGAATACCTGGATTTCTTGGTGGACTTGGATTTCTGGGAGGACTGGGACCTCTAGGAGGACCTAAACCAATTTTTAAAGATCTAAATGAAGAACTATCAGGACTCACAATGTTATGGATACTAAATGGTGATCCAGGAGGCATTCCAGATGAACCTCCTACATGTGATATTCTAGGATTCCAAATCAAAGGACCTTTACTTTGCCTTTTATCAAGTAATTGCATGAATGTATCTTCTAAACTGGATCTAGACCTAGTCACTCTATTACTATTACGAGCCAGCTTTACTTAGAACAAACGCTAACTCCAATCAGGCCCTCCTAGCGTCAAAAACTATTGATGATTATTTTTACACATTCATAACAAAAGTTAAAATTCACAAAATGAACCTAACTGTCTTGAAAGATATGAAGAAATCAATGAAGATTACTTAATCCCAAGTTTCTGTATGGTTAGGTCTTGCCCTTGTGGATAATTCAGTAGGTTAATGTGAAGCTATAATATGCAAGGGGCCTTACTTGATTTAAGGTGTTTTATGACTCACTGGACTCGAATTATGCAAAATATCACAAATATCAACATTTTCTTCATTCCTTTGCATAAATTGATTATTGTATCACAAATCTTTATATGATTTATATTAACACAAGCTTTGCTTTTCAAATATTATGAAAACTATCAAAAATCAACTTAGTTGTTCATGTTTCCTTCAAATATCAGACAATCTCCTTTAAATCTCTGCGTTTAAGCTAAGTATTTCAAATGTGTAGCAAAAGTTAGAGAAATCTAAATTAAACTTCCTTCTGCTATAGGATCTAAATGCTCTGTTATTCACATTGTAAGCAGTACAGCAAACTTGATTAAATCCACAGACTAAACCTTTAAATGTAAGCCCTGAGTATTGTCATGAACATACATTCAAGATTGCAAGCTTTGGAGAGATAATATTTCAAATACAAACAAGAGCCAAAAAACACTCTTAAAGTAGACACAGAATTTTGGAGATAATTGTATTCAAAATAAATAGTCATATATGATTTACAATGTATGAATGACTCCTTGCTTCATTAATCAACTTACAAAAAACTTACAAAACATCTTATAGATACAGTAAGGAAGCTAGATGTTCCACGCATTCCTTATTGCAGATACAAGTGACCTCCTTCTATTATAAACTAAAATGTTCTTCTACTCAAAATGCTAAGACTTATTACAACTTCCATCTCTGTTCTACAAATCCTTGTGTTAGAAATCCCTATGTTACAAAGCCCTGTGTAAGTCATTACAAAGTAAAGGGGATCAATATATAGATTTGATTATCCCAAATACAACCACAAAACACTAGTCAATCAATGGTCTATATCACAAGTGCAACAACAATGGTGGAAAACAAATCTCACCAAAAAATCTCTGAACAACATACCCATACTGAGCGTAAAGATGCCCCTTGGAAACCCTAACAACCACCAAAATATCTTCACCACTAAAATATCTTCTATTGCTTTGCCCTTTTAATTATGCTTCTTTCCATCTGCCTATCTCTTCTCACTGAAATCTTTTACACCTTTCGCTTCTTTTGCGATCTAATCTGCCCTTTGTGATGTCATCACCATTAAAGCTCTGCCTTTATATCTACCTGCATACCTACCAATAGACATAAAAAATAGATTTTAAAATTCACGCCTCCTTCATCAATTTACACCTCTTTAGAATGTTAGATGGGCATTAATTACAGCAATTAATGCGCCAAAAGTTCAGCCTTCTATTGCAGTGTTTATGCTTTCAAACTTTCTTTTATCATTAGTTTAATTCTGCACACATACCTTTTTGCTTGTATGTTTTCTTGTATGTTTTGTTTGTATGTCTTCTTTGTATCTTTAAACATACAAGCACTTTATGCAAGAAATCAAACTAAAGTTCCCTCCCTTTTCTGCTTTTTCCATACTTTGTATCTTTTGCTTTGTATATCTTGCTTTGTAGATTTTCTTGCATGAGCGCATATACAACAACCTTATGCAAGCCCCCCTTTACCTTTTATTTATTTTGATTCTTTTAATTTCTTTGTATCTCAGATTATGTATATCATAAACATACAAGCATTCCAAAGATACAAAGACTCTTCTATATTTAGTTCTCTTTTCGCATCCGTGTTGTATCTTTAACTTGTATTTTTCACTTTGCATATCAGCTTGTATATCAAAGATATACATTGTAATTATACAAACCCGATATGAAAAGGTGGGGTCCACAGTACTTTCCCCCTTGTATCTCTGCGATGCATATAACACTTGTATCAAACCCTTAGATACAAGTCTGGATACATACAAACTCCTTTGTGTGTCCTATCGGATTTCAACCTTCATAAGCCACAATTTACTCATTTTCTGGCTCCGCAACATGTATATAAAGTGCAATGCATCTCTTAATATACATTAAGTAGTGATGCATCATTTTAACTGAATTTTAATCTTTTTTTATTTCCACAATGTACGTATATTGAAATGCATAACTTGAAACATACATACAAAGAACAAAACATACAACAATAAAACCCTATTTGATGATCCTTTTGGTTCTGTGACATGTATACAGCTTTGCATATCCACTTTGTATGTTTTCCTTTTGCCAAACATACAAACATAAAATACATCTGATGGATTCAACTGATTATGCATTTAAACTTTGAAATCCATCGAGTCCGACTTGTATGTATAGATAGAACGTTAACAAAATGTATACAAGTACACGAATGTAACAAAACCAATAGTTCCTTTTGTGACTTATACAACAACTCGATATACAAACAACTTTGTATACGAGCGACTTTGTATACAAACAGCTTTGTATATACAAACAGCTTTGTATATACAAACAGCTTTGTATATGCAACATACAAACCCTTTTATTGTACATTTTACCAAAAACATACATATCTTGCAAAATATTATGAATTTTAACATGGTTCAAAAAACAACCCTCACTCATTTTTGATAAGGAATTCACCCATATTTAGCTGTAGTACTTAATGCTTATTTTTCTTTATTTTTAACAAGGTTTGTATCTTTCACTTCCTTTTCCCTTTTACCACCCAACAGACCCACACACAAAAGCAAAAGCCATAGCCATAGTAGGGGTCCTCATTTTGCTAAGGAGTAAAATGGGATGTGTTGTGAGCATCACAACACATATAATCTAAAAAACTATTTTAACCATTAAGACAAGAACTTTTCCTCACTGACTAGCATAGCTCCCCCTATCAACCAACAATCATTTATATGTCTTCTCTTTCTTTATTGCTCCCCCTTTGATCAGCACCCACTTTTTTTTTTTTAACATGTCTTCTCTCCCCCTTTGACATCAATGGAAAAGGGTACATACTTGCATCAAAATCATATAGACTGCTCCCCCTGAGTAGCAGCTTCCTATCATCAATTTGGATCACAAGATATGACTGTGAGATTCATCGAACTGATGCATAATAGTGCACCTTAATTAAGAACTGGAGGGGTAATAACCCCTAACTTCTCCTCAAGATACTCAAAAGAGTCCTTAGGTAAAGGTTTAGTGAAGATATCTGCAATCTGATCCTTAGAGGGTACAAACTCCAATCTGATTTCATTTTTGTTCACTTGCTCTCTCAAAAAGTGAAACTTGACGGATATATGTTTTATCTTTGAATGCAAAACTGGATTTTTTCAAATGTTTATTGCACTTAAGTTATCACAGAAGATTGTGATAGGTTTCTCATATTCTACTCTAATGTCTCTTAGCATTTGATTCATTCACAATACTTAAGTGCAACTACTCGCTATTGCAATATATTATGCTTCTCTAGTGGATAGAGATATTGCCTCTTGTTTCTTGCTCAACCAAGAAACCAATCTTTTTCCCAAAAATAATGCACTACCACTGGTACTCTTCCGATCATCCACATCTCTTGCCTAATCTGCATCTGTATAAGCATGAAGAGAGAAATCATGATCCCTAGGATACCATAAGCCATACTCAATTGTTCCTTTAAATATTTGAGAATCCACTTGACTGCCATAACATGAGATTCTCTAGGATCAGCTTGGAATCTGGCACCAAGACCAACAACATTCATAATGTCAAGTCTGGTTTGACTAAGATGCAATAGACCTCCAATTATTGAGTTGTACTTTTTTTTTATCAGCCTTAGAAGAATCATCATCTTTGCTTAGTTTGCATTCGGTTGCCATGGGAGTATTCATTGGTTTTGAGTCTTCCATCCCAAATTTCATCAACAATTCTTTCACATACTTGGTCTGAGAAATAAAGATTCCTTTATTTGTTTGATTGATTTGAAGACCCAAGAAGAAATTCACTTTTCATTTGATTTGCAAAGTGTTGCACATACTATCTCTTCCTCCAAAAATGATATCATCAACAAACACTTCAACAATTAAGATATTTTCATGATCAATTTTGAAGTACAAATTACTGTCAGTAGTACCTTTGTTGAAACCAATCTTCAAAAGATGTGTATCTAGTCTTTCATACCAGGTTCTTGGGGCTTGTTTGAGTCCATACAGAGCCTTTTTTTAACTTGGAGACCATATCACCCTGAGTAGATAATTGAAATCCATCCAGTTGTTCAATGTATACCTCTTCTTCCAAGTCACCATTCAGGAAGGTAGACTTGACATCCATTTGATATACTTTGAAATTGTTGAAGGCAGCAAAGGCAAGAAATAATCTGACTGCTTCAATCCTTTCCACCGGAACAAAAGTTTCTTCAAAATCAACTCCTTCAACTTGAGAATAACCCTTGTAGACTAATCTGGCTTTATTTTTGACTACTTCACCATCCTCATTCAGTTTGTTCTAGAAGACCCATTTGGTTCCAATCACATTTTTGTTTCTAGGTCTAGGAACAAGATCCCAAGTGTGATTTTTCTCAATCTGCATCAACTCCTCCTCCATTTCTTTAGTCTATCTTTCATCATTGCATGCCTCACTTACTAGTTTTGGTTCAATCTTTGAGATCAAACAATACTTCTCTAAGTCTTGAGAAATCCTTCTTCTTGTTTGAACACCTTTTCTTTTATCTCCCATGATCTGGTCTTCAGAATGATTCAATCTTACATACCTGGGAGTTTTGGGAACTTCTTGCACTTCTATTTCTTGGATATGATCATTCAAACATGTCTCTTCTTCCTAAATTTTAGGATACTCTGGATCAGTTTGGTTCTGATTTTTAGAAGAGGCTTGAACTAGAACATCATTTTGATCATCTTCTTCATATTCATAAAACCTTGAGGGTTTTTCAATCCCTTCATCAATCTTCACATTTGTACTTTCTACAATCTTTCTCTATCTCTTGTTATAACATTGGTATGCTTTTCTTTGAGTAGAATAACCCAAGAATATTTCTTTATCTCTTTTAGCATCAAATTTTCCAAGGTCTTCATCTCTTTTAATGTAACATTTACTACCAAAGACTCTAAAATACTTCACAGTAGGAGTGATGCCAAACCAGAGTTCATAGGGAGTCTTACCAGTATTGCTTCTGATTTGTACTCTATTGAGAGTATAGATAGCAGTGCTTACAACTTCTCTCCAGTAGATCTGAGGAACATTTTCTTCCATCATCATGGTTCTAGATGTTTCCTGGATGGTCTGGTTCTTTCTCTCCACTACTCCATTATGCTGTGGAGTCCTTGGAGCAGATAACTATCTTTTTATCCCATGTTTCTCATAGAATTCTATGAACTCTCTGGATGTGAATTCTCCACCTCTATCAAACCTGAGACATTTTATGTTTAATCTAGTTTCATTCTCCACCATAGCCTTGAATATTTTGAATTTCTCAAGGGCCTCAGATTTTTCTTTCAAAAAAGTCACCCACATCATCTAAGAGTGGTCATCAATTAATAACACGAAGTATCTATCACCTTGCAAACACTTGATTCTTGCCAGTCCACATAGATTAGTATGTACTAAGTCCAACAATCTGGTAGAGGATTGTTCCTTACTTTTGAATGTGACTCTGTTCTGCTTACCCAATTGACATTCTTTGCACAGACTACTAGTAGGTTTCACCAGTCTTGGAAGATCTCTTACAGCCTGAGTGTTTCTTATCTTGATGATATTAGCAAAATTCACATGACACATTCTCCTATGCCACAACCAACTCTGATCAAGTTGAAAAAATAAACAATTTTTGTCAGTACCAACCAAGTGGAAGATGTTACCTTTTGTTTGAGTACTAGATGCAATCTCTGTTCCAGAACTTTCAAAGATCCTACATTTTCCATTTTTAAATTGGAGATCATAGCCTTTGTCCACCAACTGTCCAACACTGAGAAGATTGTGCTTTAGACCTTCAACATATAGTACATCACTGGTTTTGTTCTTTCCATCAAAAGAAATAGTTCCTCTACCTCTAATTCTGCCAGCAGAATTATCACCAAATTTTACAACTCCTTCTTCATATCTCTCCAAATCTATGAACTTGTTTTTGTCACCAGTCATATGGTGAGAGCATCCACTATCAATGACCCAATCATCCTTTTCTTCAACTTGGGCAGCCAGAGCTCTTTCTATCATTTTATGATTGATAGATTCAAAGGGCATTGGATCTTCTTCCTTGATGGTGATGAACACCCAGTCACTTCCATATTTGTTTCTAGTCTCTGATTCATCATCTATTACTCCTTCATCATGAACATAGTAACATTCCTTTTGGAATCTTGATCTGTTTATATTTTCCCTTGAAAATCTTTTCGGACACTTTGAGGCAAAATGACCAATCTTGTTGCAATTGAAACATTTGAAGGGTAATTTTCCTGAACATACTTAATGGATACTCTTGGCAGTCTTTTTGCAATAAGGGCTTCAAGTTGACCAGCTTCTGCTTCATCTTATTCAAGATCTTTTCTTTCTTTTTCATACCATGTTAGTTTCTTTGAGGAATTCTCTCCTAGATCAAACTTTTGTTTATCTTTTACAAAGGTACTAGCTTTGAATGCAGACTCAGTCTTAGGGGGTGCATCTCCAAACTTGGCCAATTCAAATGTAGCTAATTTTCCAACCAATTGATCTCTTGTGATGTTTGAGAAAGATCTGAATTCTTCAATAGCAACAACCTTCTATTTGTAAGCAGGAGGGAGTGATCTGAGGACTTTGGCAACAATCTCATCTTCATCCAAGATTCCACTAGCATACCTAATGCCACATACAAGCTCATTTACTTTTGGCATAAATGTAGTGATATTCTCATCTCCATTCAACTTCAGGTTTTCAAATTTTCCTTTCAGACTATGTAGCTTGGCACATTTAACATATTTGTCTCCTTCATGCAGAAGTTGCAACTTTTCCCAAAACTCATTGGTTCCATGCGGCTTTTCCAAAGAGCGTAATTGGTTCAATCAAACTTTAGACTATCCTTCTTGTAGGAAGACATCCTGGATCTCCTCAAGCGGTTAAGCTCTTTTAGAGGACCTTGGCTCTTATACCAATTGTTAGTTTCAAGACAGACAACTGAGAGGGGGGGTGAATCAGTTGACTCAAAACTTTCCTTTCATCAACCACTTCTATCCTTCTTGTAATTCAACAACATAATAATAAATTAATCATGGAAACACAATGTAATAATTCAAGAGCAGAAACACATTAACACATATGACACCAAGATTTTAATGTGGAAAACCTGGTTAAGGGAAAAACCACGGGGTGACTAACCCAAGATTGTATTCTCTGTTAAAAGAATAAAAGGAACAAAATGGCACATGCCGGTTAGGGCTCACTGCTCGAGCACACTACTCACAAGAGGCCCACTGCCTATAGGAGACACACTGTCTATAGAATAATAAATATTACATACTTGAACTAAAGAACAACATCTTCACCATGCCTGAGTCAGTTCCATTTAAGCTCAACACTTCTGCTTTGTCTTTCACTCTTCTCCTCTCTACCACACTCTCATCTTCAACACACACCTTCAAAATTACTTCACAACTCTTATTTATACAAGACATCAACTTTGGGATAATCATCAAAGTCAGCACAATACATACTTTACTTTATTATAGAGAAGATACACAAATACAACTTGTCTTATTACAAAAGACTTCATGCGAATCACCACATAGTTGGCTACACATATGTAGGACTTCAATCTTCTTTGAGGAACACACCATGCTTCACAGAACACCTTCAAGATCATCCGTGAGATGTGCAAAACATCCGGTCAGCTAAGATTATGAATAACTTCATCATCCAGAAGTAAATCTTCAATTACGAGCTCAATCCTTAATGCAGATCACCAACATGAATTGGACACAATCTAGAGACCCCCACAAGCTTTCCTAAATCACCAAAAACATCCATATCACTTCTGTCTAGTGAAATCATCCTCATCTTCATCTGGAACCTCAAGAACACATTCTATCATCACTGTCACATTAGAATGAATGCTTGTGGACCTCCAGACCATGAACCAATTGAGTTTTCAATTCACTTTGACTTCCTAAACACTTCATAAAATCCGCAGAACATGATATTGCATTTCTGGATCTTACCGGACCTATTTGTGTCACTCTATCACCTCTGAACACCTACTAGAACCGGTTTCACTCAAGTGGCCATAACTTC
The DNA here is from genome assembly GCA_027924645.1 of Cunninghamia lanceolata. NCBI lineage: Eukaryota > Viridiplantae > Streptophyta > Pinopsida > Cupressales > Cupressaceae > Cunninghamia > Cunninghamia lanceolata. The sequence goes on along the minus strand of BSBN01000261.1, from coordinate 28,027,172 downwards.
TTCAAATATTCATGTAGACCTCTTAGATCTTGACTGGATCATCTTTAGACACATATCTACAAACCCTTTGATACGCATTCCCTGATCTCCATCTTAGCCAGGATCTTTACTTCATAGAGCTTCACTGTCTTCACTATTATTTTCTGTTTCTAATAGGACTAATTTTCTCAATATCCTCAACACACAGCTCATCCAATCCTTGACATCAATGCAACAGGAGTATGTTGACATCAATGACAACACCGGTTAGGCCCATACTTGCAACAATACCATTGGAGCTCGTTCACTCTAATGTTTTGGTCCCACAGAGGTAACCTCCATTGGAGGCACTAATTATTTTGTTACATTTATTGATGACTGCACTCGCAAAGTATGGATTTATATGATGCATAAAAAATCAGAGGTGTTTTCAAAATTTAAAATTTTCAAGGCCATTGCTGAAAATCAGATTGGGCATAAAATCAAATGTCTTAAAACTGATAATGGGGGAAAGTTTTGCTCCTCAAAATTTGACACTTTTTGTGCAGATCATGGTATTCATTGGATCAAAGATGTTCCTTTTACCCCTCAGGAAAATGGTGTAGTTGAGAGGTTGAATAGAATGATTCTTGAGAGAGCTTGGTGCATGCTTTCTAATGCTAGATTGGGTAAAGAGTTTTCAGCAAAGGCTTGTAATACAATAGTGTATCTGATCAATCAAACTCCTTTGTCTTGATTGGATTTTGACATTCTAGAGGAGAGATGGCTTGGGAAAGGTATTTCTTACAATCATTTGTGTGTGTTTGGGGCATTTGTGCATATTCCTAAGGAGAAACGAATGAAACTCGATCCCAAATCACACAAACTTGCATATTTCTTGGTTATGGTGAGGACCAGTTCAGTTTCATGCTTTGGGATCCAGTTGCTAAGAAATTTATCTGTAATCAGGATGTTGTTTTCAATGAGAAAGTTTTCCCATGTATGCAAAAAGAGGGGACATCTTCAAATGATTCTATATATGTTGACATGTTTGATAATGGCATCAATATGCCTAAGACATAGACAATTGCTCCTACTGTTAGTTTTCAACCTTCAAATGTTTGTGTCCAGACTCGACCTTTTCAATCTTCTATGGTGGCTACAAATGTTATTATTTATCCTCCTCAAGGTAGTATGTAGCAAGCACAAGATGTTTAACAGCCTATAGACATCTCTCCTCAACCTTTCCAAGATCATTTACTACCTTTGAATGTTCAAACCGAGGACTTCTCTCTATTTCTTACACTACCTTCTTCATTTCCAATGCAACTATCTCAAGGTTCTATGTTGCTAGAGGTTTAAGACATTACTTCACTACCTCTACAAAGTTCAATGTAGCCTATTATATCTGTCCCACAGTCTTCAACTCTAGTGTTCCCCGCCCACTTTAGAACACTCTATGCATTTTGAAAAGTTTTCACTGCCTTCATTAACAAATTTGTAGACCATACATATGCCTCTTAAGTAGTCTATGGGATCATCACTACCTATATCAATAAATATGTAGGCTACATGGAATGTTCAGGATATGCCATCTCTGGCACCACCTCATTCTAGAAGTTCACAGCCAAATTTTGAACATGGTAATGTTCAAGAACATGGTAGTTTACCAACACAAGATGATTTTAGGGAGAAAGCACCTCCATTGAGGAGGTCAACTAGGTAGAAGAAACCTCCAATGAAATTGGATGATTATGAGCTTTTGCTTTCCAATCAGTCAGTGCCTACAACTTTTAAACAAGCTTGCAAAGATGAAAAATCAGTGAAGTGGATGGAGGCTATGCATGAAGAAATGGCCTCTTTGTAGGCCAATGACACTTGGGACTTGGTGAATCTCCCGTCTAATTGGAGACCTTTGAAGAGAAAGTGGGTATATTGACTGAAAGAAGAAGATGGAGGCAAACACCGCTACTAGGAAAGATTGGTCATAAAAGGTTTTGATCAGCAAAAGGGGACTGAATTCAATGAAATCTTCTCACCCGTCATCAAAATGACCACCATTCACACAATCCTGTGTATGCAGTTATGTGGGATCTTAATCTTGAACAACTTGATGTCAAGACTGCTTTTCTACATGGAGATGTTGAAGAAGATTTGTACATGGAGTAGCTTGAAGGTTTTATAAAACAGGGGCAAGAGCATTTATATTACAAAGTGAAGAATAGTTTATATGGGCTCAAGCAAGCTCCAAGGCAATGGTATCATAAGTTTGATAGCTTCATGGTTGAGCACAACTTCATTTGTTATGAATTTGATCCATGTCTTTACTTCAAGTGGCTTGCAAATGGTGAGTTTGTCATACTTTTACTTTATGTTGATGACATGTTAGTCACTGGTAGCAACATGAGGGTTGTTAGGGAATTGAATCAACATTTACCTTAGTGATTTGCCATGAAGGTTTTAGGGGCAGCCAAGAGGATTCTTGCCATGACAATAATCAGGGATAGACAAAAGAGACAAATCAGATTGTCTCAAGAGATGTATATTGACAAAATCTTGCATAGGTTCAACATGATGCATGCAAAACCTGTTAGTACTCCATTGGCTGGTCACCTTTGGTTGTCATCAGTTATGTGTCCTACAACTAACGAAGACTAAGAACACATGAAGACTGATCCCTATTCATCTGCAGTTGGCAATCTCATGTATGTCATGGTTTGTACTCGTCCAGATATTACCCATCCAGTGGGAGTTGTGAGCAGATTTATGAGCAATCTAGGAAAACCTCATTGGTAGGTGGTATAGTGGATATTTAGGTATCTCAGAGGTACTTCAAATAATGCTTTATGCTTTGTAGGATAGGATACTCAGCTGTGGGGGTATGTTGACTTTGATATGGCCAGAGACTTGGACAAATGGAGCTCTACAATAGGGTATGTGTTTACATTTGTCGAGGCCGCAATTAGATAGATTTCACATTTGCAACAGGTAGTTGCACTCTCTTCCACTGAGGCTAAATACATTTCTCTCATTGAAGGAGCAAAGGGGATGATATGGTTACATCGGTTATTGGGCAAATTGCAGTGTAAGCAATCTGTTTCTACTCTATGTTGAGATAGCAACAAAACTATTCAATTTGCAAAGAACTACACTTTTCATAATCAAACCAAACATATAGAGTTGAGATATCATTTCATTCAGCATGTACTTGAAGAGGGTAACTTGCAAGTAAAGAAGATTGACACAAAAGTGAATCGAGTGGATGCTTTGACGAAGATTGTTCCAAGGGAGAAGCTCGAGTTCTGTAGGACTTCTCTTGGCATTGTCAAGTTCTGACATTAATCTTGGAGTGGGGGATATCTTGGTGCAACTCTTGCAGCTCGGATTGGACTTCAAGTGGGAGATAGTTGGTGTAATGGTTTTGTATCCCAATCCCCACGTAGTGTAATGGTTCTACTATAACTCCCACTACTCCCTCTTTTGGTATCGACCATTGCATGCTATCTCTTCCACAATGAAGTTAATGTCTTTTGCATGTTATTAGATATTGACTATTATTATTCTTTGAGTGGAGTTAATTGTATATAGTTGTAGGAACAATGTCATTGATAATATACATAGTGAGTTGCAAATATATTGTATGTGAATGATTTGATTCTGGATTTTACTATAGAGAGCTATCCCCTACTCAAAGTGGATGTAGCCATTTGGTTAACCATGTTAAGAAGCATTGGTGTTCCCTTGTGCATCAATTCTTTGTTTTGTTATGTATTTGATTTAACCATTTGCTTTCTATTATGTATTGATCTTTCTTCGCTCAACATAGTGGTCACAAATTTTCATTAAACTATATATATTCATTTTGACCATTTCAAGACCTCACATAACCTCTCTTAAAATATTTAATATATTTCATGGTTTCGATCATTTCAAAATTTGTGATCACCTTTTTAAATTACTTAAATATTTCACAATTAGAGTTGATCTAATTTTGTCTCCAACACCATAAGAACCTTTCGACTTAGTTTTACTATCTTGAACCGATCTAGTGTTAAAAGATGAATGTTAAACATCTTTTTAGGATGTTAATGGGGAATATAGTTTTACTACTAACAGTCTAAGAGATTTTTGAAGTGATTTACATGTTTCATTTACATATTATTTTGGTTGCTTATGCTAGATGATACACTCAATATTTTGGTGGGCATTACAACAAAATTGGTGCCATTAATTTGTTTGAGATTTTTGAGGTATACGGCCACTTTTAGAGCATATCATGTTCATTCTAGATATACTTTATTTTAAATTGCAAGGGGATGGATATTCAATATTTGTGGTTGTTTTTTGTTTTTATTTTACTGGTACATACCACTAAGGGTTTGTTTTTGCATCTATGTCAACATCTATCATGTATTTGATTAACCTTCTCTTGTCAACCATACCTACTTGTGAGGAAACATAGTAATACTTGTGAGGAATCATAGTACAATATGGCCCAAGTGCATTTTATTTAATAAATTATTATATGTATTCAAATGCACCAATACCCTTACTAGGCAATGACTCCCTTCAAGGTAAATTAAAGTCATTATCAAACTCAATAAAGTGGTTGAATAATTGATACATTAAAGTTGAGTTGTAACTTTTAACAACTCAAGCTTTGTTGTAAAAAGGACATTTTTATCATGTGCATTTTTTTTTAAATTGACAGGAGGAGAACATTGAAATGGTATCTTATCAAGACATTGATGAAGCAATATAGAAATCATCTCACAAGTATTCTAGGACTCGGTGACATTCAATTTTTTAAAGGTTACATGGTTTTGCAAATTCTAAATCATATTTAAAAAAGTTTAGTACACAAAACAAGTTACATTATTCATTATAAATTAGGATAAGTGAAGGAGAGTGGGTAGTAATATGTATCTTCACACATGTTTATCTATCTATTAAGAAGACAACAAAAGTTCATCCTCTCAAGATATCACTCTATACTAAGTTTTGAATATACTGGGATTATTCATACTATGACCTAATTTATGAAAGCTTAATGATTATATTAGAATATATTATATGTATATTTACTTTTGTTGGTTGATAACTCATGTGGCATATGTTTAGTTTCATCATTCTCAAATTCCTATGGTTGCCTTTGAACATATCCGTTAATCACTCTTGCTTCATATTCTTGCCTATGGTAGTAAGGGGACTTAAACCTAGAAAACACTCTTATGACCTTATAATGTAGTAAATTGTGCTCCCTAATTGTGTAGGCATAATTTCATGCTCTATTTGGCACTCACTTTAGTGTCCTGTCCCCTATTTTATTTTAGGATCATTTCTAGCCTTGGCCTAACCTTAACTCAAGAGAAATGCTTTGTACTACCTAAGCCCTTACCGACGATCACATGATGAAACTGTGAATGATTTTTAGGTCTTGGTTAAGTCCCAAATCAATGGACACCTTTTGGACTGATTCTATCAAGACACTAGTATGTAGTGCTAGCATCCTATCCATTCATTTTAGAATGATAGAATGCTCTTAAGGTTGACCTTTTCCTTCGATGACACAACCTCCATTTCAACATTCGTACTCAAAATACATGTCAGACTCTACCCTAAATCCTTCATATGATTCCCTATTTAAACTTGTGGTTTTTACATTATGAGGTATGATGTGAATTCTATAGCGAAGCTTTGCCTGAATGATCATTGGCTCTGCGTTTTGGAAAAGCTCTATAATAGTTGATTTTTAGCTATTTATCTACTTTCTACCTTTGATTAGAGCTTCATGAGGATTGAAAGGATGGTTGGAATCATTGACTAATGATCAACTTGTACCTCATCATCACGATTTGGTATGGTTCCAACTTGTTCTCATCTCCAAGCTTTGGTCACTCTCTACTTCATTGAGGTCAAGTTGCAGATCTAAAACTTATTTTCCTTGAGTAATGCATCTCTCTTGGGTTTGATATTGCAGCCTTTTGATTGAGGCATATAGGAATCTACTCTAACATTCTTAAGTAGGGTTTTGATTTGATTTGTTTGTCACTGCTCACCACAATCTTAGACACACTTAAGATTCTAAGCACACACTATTTATTATTATTGATCTAGCTATTTGTGAGTTAGAAATACTAAAACAAGGGTATGATTGAAGAAAACTCCTATATAGACACAAACATTTTCCCCTCTTTTGTATGTGTATAGATTGCAATAGGTGGTTTCAGACATAGAGGAGCAATAGGGAGATGGAAGCAGCAGATACAAACATCGTCAAACAAAATCTATGTTCATACAAAACCCTAAGGACTCTAGTGCCCTGCACTAGTGTCCTACCTAATGAGCTCCTGCTTCCAGTGTTGGGTTCCATCTGATCTACTCATTTCTATTCTACTCCTATTTTCTAGAAACTATAATAGTAGTTTGCACATTTCCTCCATTTATCCATTTAGTCTTCACATTTCTTCATTTAACCAATCCATTAGTTATCAATATTTCATCTTTACAACAAAGAATCAGAGCTTGGATAACTTGGCTCTCCCTTGAGGATAGCAGCCAAGCACAAAGCTTTCGTAGATTCATGTTCCAATGTAATGTGGTTAAAGATTGACCTAGATTAATGCATTAATCAAGCTAGATCTCATTTTCCACATAACATCCTCACAATCATTTCACATTCTTATATAGCTCGAAGTTGAATAAAATACTTTTTTGACCTCTAACATACTCACTTTACAAGATTTTTTAATATATCAAAACCATGCATATGTATACCATATTATACAAAATTTTTAATGTTGTACTCTCTTCACTGAAGGTAATAAACCTAAAACAAGTACTTGTATTTCTCCTTAATATACATTACAATTCTTGCTATAACTATGGACAATATGATATTTAGAGGCAAATTGATGATTAAAGTTTTGAGTTCATGGGATCCCCTTGTCCATTGAAGATAGAACTTATTGGCTAACTTCTTAGAAGGTAACTTAAACCTCACATTCTCCAAGGCCAAGAAATTAGATATCCCCTCCTAAAAACATAACCATATTATTTTTTTATAACCATAGAGGATGTTTTTAATGTTAAAGTGAATCATCACCTCTAAAATTAAGGGATGTCATATATTTTTCTTTTTCGGGCATATAAGATATTGTCATATACAAAGGCTCCAATTCTAGATAATTATCTTGTATATGAAATAAATTGATTAAAAAACTTGGATGAGTTTGCATGGCTAGCATATTGATAAAATTTGAGATTAGTTAATTAAATATTGTTATGATCAAGAAGTAAATTTACCCTATATGTCATGGAGAAAAGAGGTTTATAAGGGGCAATTCTACAAGATAAAAAGATATGTCCAAATGGATAAAGACATCTAAGACAACATTTAGTTACAATATATAAGCATTTTTCATTACTATCTAAAGAGGTCATTATTTTCTCTATAAACTATAAATGTATTAGGTATAAAAGTAGCTACTTCTAATGGGTGGATGTCACCCTTATACACTATCCAGGGAGCAAGATTGGAAAGGATATCTCACCCACTGCTTTAATTTTTTTATGGATCATTACTATATGTTTAATGAATATTTATTTTACTTGTAGAAAGATGGCAAATTATACATACTTATACTTACAAAAATTCCATATGAACTCCTTAATAAGATCATTAGATCATTTTAAAGTATCGTCATAGCATATTATATGTTGACTTATTTAATTATGGGATTTTATTATTTTTGCACCAAATCTTTTTTTTTATTGTTTATTATATTACTAACTATGTTTCTAACCTTATAGATAGGACATATACCTTATCTATGTCTTTAAAATATGGTGCAACTACTATCACATGGATGGAGTAATATTTAAATAGCTATCTTCTATAGATCCTTAATCAAAAGTTGGCTATAAAAGACACTACAAAAGAATTGATGTGATTAGGAGATTACTGGAAATGTTTTTCATTTGTGTGCTATTACATCTCCCACTTTATTATATGATAAAGTTATTTACTCTTACTCAAGACTCTTATTTATAGAAATAAAGCACATTTAAAGTTCATGGGCATGCCTTCAAAGGAAATTCCTTCCATTCTAATATTGTTCTTCAGTTCTATAAGTCTAATTATTAGATGGTAGATATACTATGTCAAGAAGATCTAGGCTAGACTCCTAGTAATGATAACAAATTATATATGCAATATAGCATGAAACCTCTATGCAATACCAAATTCTCTAAATTCAAATAATGCTTATTCATCAAGGGGGAGTGTATATGTCAATAGCACCTCTAGATGTCAGACCTAAGGCATAAAATAAGACCTTAGGAATTTTAACACCTTAGGAGGTAAGAAGTTGCCATTGAGGGGGAAAGAGAATGTCTAACAATGGAAGCTCTATGTAAGACCTAAAAGGCAAAAAATAATACATCTAGGCATTATATATGGTTAAATCCTTGCATTTTATGTAAGCCCTATGGGCATATTAAAAATTATTCTCTCTATAAATCTTCCACTTGTAAAGGCATTGTATTATATAAGACCTATGAGAAATATTTAATGAACCTAGAGGGGGGCTGCTTTAAGAAATTCGAGGCTCCAAAAAAAACATTGTAACACCTCACATCATATTGTAAAATATGGGATTATAAATTGTGACAAGGTGACTTTCATGTAGTCCAGAATACATGCTCTTCATTTTGGCATATATTTGTGTCCCTATTTATCACTGTCAAAGAAGGCCTACGTTACTGGGGTACTTTATTTTTTCTTTTATAGAAATTAACATGCGATTGCCCTATTAAGATTAAGGGGGGGTGTTAGAACATAATTTTATTGGGGGTCATACCCTTACAACATTTATATAATGTTCTAATATAAGGTTATAAAATATTATGGTATAAAGCATATACCATTTAATAATTAATAATCTAATAACTATTAGATTATTAATTATTTACAAATGGTTGCTTTGAATAGGTATGGCTAATACCATTTTAGGTATTTATCCACCCCTTAGCCTATATTTAAGGATGTTCTCTCTCATTTGAGAGGTGTGTGAATTTGGAGTTTATAGTGAATTATATCACTATGAACATGAGGTATTATTGGCCATGTGAAAGTATTTAGAGGAGTATATCCCCAAGTTCATTCTATTATTTAATACACTATATTATGTAAGTGTTTTAATGAAATGATACTTTATGGGGCTTTTTACCTAAAAGGGTTTTCCCCATGTATATATTCTATAATATGTTAAATATATGCTTGTGTAATGCTCATTCTATTTATTTTATATTTTTTTAATAATGATTAGTATCCTAAGATCTTAAATTCTAATAGTTTTATCCCTGGTAGAATTTGAATATAATAATTTAGTAAATAGGAGTATCAAGAAAGCACCATTTCATATTTTGAGTGGTAGTAGTCTAAGGAATGTATAAGACTTGAGAGACATCATTAAGGGTGCTTAGTTGTGTATTAAAATTTATAGACTCCATACAGAATCCTAGTGTAGGTGTTAAATATAATTGTTAAAATGTCTTTGAATCGCTTGCTCCCAAGGTCATCTAAGCTCAAGGTTTTGTGCACAATCTCTATAGGTTGCTTGATGACAAGTTTTTTTTCTAGAATTCATAATAGAAGAACCATGACCATGAAGGAAAATGGGATCCTAAGCAAGGATAAGACCACCTAGAAATGCAAGGCACAACCTTTTCTACTAGAGAAAGCCATGTAGAAAATGATGGCTCCATTGTCTCTCTGATATAATAGGGACTTCCATCCGCATTTGATGAAGATGGTTCTAGAGTGTTAAGATAAGAAGATTTTGGAGCATCACTTAGGCACAAATAAGTAGACTAGACATAATTTGAGAGCTAGTCCTAGATGTCAAGCATTGTAGAAGTGAAGGCAATTTTCTTGAAGGATCCCTCCCAACATCTTATTGAATAATAATACTAAATATTTTAAATTAATAAATAACCCACCATCACATTTTAACTAGATCATAAACTCATTTCCTTTTTAATAATATACCAATAAAATGGAAGTTAAATTGTCACCAATAAAGTTTTAACAAGGATACATTAATATAAAAATAATAGTTCTAATCACTATTTCATAATATTACCAACAAGCATATTTTCAATAAACAATAATATTCACATATGATTACATATACAAGTTCCATGTTATTGGATAAAACAAAGACATGTAAAAAAAATTATAGAATCAATTAGCCATCTGCTTTTATACAAAACATAGTAAATAATTATAGATAAATACAAATAATTTTAACATATGTATATATCACCTAAGTAAACATTTTAGTGTAAAATCAACTGTAAAGAGGGAGAGCATCATCCAAGCACTTTACCTCCAACCATGGACTTAGTGGACCCCACAATTCTCCCAAACTATGAGTGTCTCTACCCTTCAACAAGGGTGGTAGATAATGATCAAATTGGAATACTAGAACTATTTGAGAACCATGTGAATGAAATATGTCTTCTATTGCATGTAGTTAGTCATACAGACTATAAACACCCTCTCTATCTATTTCCTAACTACTGACATACAAGCAACTATAAAAGTATAATAGACCAACAAGGCACATATAGCTATAGCATTATATTATATATAACTTAACTCACTTGTCTTTGAGTTTGACTCAATCTCCTATGATAAATTTATTCACTGCTCAATGAGTAATTAAAGTCCATATATAAAAACATAATTTGCACAAGGAAATAATTATCATTATTATAGTAAGATATAATTATTTCACATAGAACTTGTTACAATAATAATACGTATATTATGGTCACCATTGTTCCTTAATAATTCTAATCATGGATATAAATATAAATAAGCTATAACAATTCCTTGTATAAGGGTGATAAAATACTTTTCTTATTGAAGAAATGGTATCAACAATAAATAATCATATTTTTACTTTTACTTAATTTACTAAAATATTCTTCAATGAAGCTATACAACTATACCAAATATATCATAGTTACTTCCATTATATATTTGTATGGAATAATTATGTAGTTAAAATACCGATTTATTGTAAAATAAATATGATAAGGTTACTTCTTAATCACATTTTAAATTTCATATCAAAGATTGACAGTTGGGGAAAATAAAGAAAATCAAGTAAATTTGCAAACTTTTATGGCACAAGTTGACCATATTTTTTTAAAAAACCATAACATTCTCATACCTCAATAAAATTTCAAAATTAAAAATATTCCATAAAGATAATATAAATAACTGTAAAACCCAAAATTGGTTTGAAGAGATAAAATGGTGCAGTCACGGTAGGAGGGTTCACAGAATGAACTGTCCGGACCATGTAGCAAGAGTAAACACAATAGAAACAACTCAAAGAAATGAAGCAAATGCAGATTTAGTCATTCAGTATATCACAGATTTCAAATAGAGATCGGCTGACAACATGAGGGCTTACAATTAGGGCTCACAGACCTGATTACATACATGCACAAGATAAAGATTTGAAGCTCCTTCGCACAAAATCTAAACTATCAGTTATCACTATGTTATGACCTACTTGAATCAATTTCCTAAGGATCTATTACATCAATATATATCAACTCCAGAAAAATAGATTCCTCCGCGTCGGCCAAAGAAGGTCACAAACTCTAATGAAGAGTTATAATGTGCAACATAGATAGGTCGGACCTAAAGGCATAGAATTACTCTAGAAAATGAAAGAAATGAAATACGAATCTTCAGGGGAGGTTAGTCATGAAACAAAGATCATCAAATGATGTGTCATTAGGCTCCAACAATTGGGAAATGCTTCTGTAGGTTTCTCCTCTAGTTGGTTGTCTGTTATTATCAGGATGCTCTATTCTGGAACCAGTCAATCTTCTGATAGCGATATCTTTCTGGTAATTATGTGTAGACCTCTGAATTCTAGATATGATGTTGATGAATGAATGTAGATGCTAAGTCCAACTCTACAAGGTCTGAAATGTAACTGTGATAGAATACTAGATCAAAATGTAGAAGATGCTTCTGACTGAAATGCTTGAATTGAACTAGAAAATGAAAAGAAACAAATTGATCTGCAAACAAACTAAAATACAAATGTTTTTGGCTAATGCAAGATTGCTCTTGAACGAGGGATGCTTCAGCATCATAAAAAATAATGTAAAGGGATAGAACAAATCAATTTCTACTACATTTGGAGACAACTTATCAGATATCAATCATTCTTTGTTTGGATGCACTATCTATTTGACTAAATAGTTATCCTTGATGATTTCCTCACCTTAAATGTATATTAATTTCTGAGTTGTAGTTTTATCTTATGATACTATCCATGGTATTTAACTAACATAGCTTCAAATAATATGAGTATTGTAGCCTACAAAAGACATTAATGCTTCATGCGACAGTCACACTAGGTGCATAACAAAAGGATATCAATGGGTCAGGTTATAGATAGTCATTACAATCTATAAGATAGATAAATTTCCAATTCATTTTAGATTGTTGCGCATAGGAACAATTAGAAAGTAATTCAAATAATATATATAGTTGCAATACTCTTTGCATTCCATAATATGTAATATTTAAATAAGATATAAGATTCAACCATTTTTAACTCCTCCTTGTAAATAATAGGCAAAAGGCAAAGAACCCTACATAGATATAGCACAACAAAAAAAAAATTGATTGGGAAAATTAATTCCATCACACAAAGAGCTATAGATTTTCTTGTTTCATATACTAATTAGAGATGAGATAATATGATGAAGAGAAATATAAAGAAACATAGAAGATCATGTGGTGAAAGAGAGAAAAACTCTAAAAGTCTCAAACTAATGAATTCTTAAAGTATAGTAAAACAAATGTGAAGGATCTTTCCATCGCATATTCTTTTTCACAAAGATATTTTAATTAAAAAATTACATATAGTTTGCAAAAAAAAACACTCTATTTTAGTAATAAATCATATTAATTTTTCTCTTCTTTTACATTATAAAGAATATTTATATCATTCATTTCTTTAAACTACAAGAAATAATGTTTTGTTTATTTATTACTATTTTTTATCCTTATAATACTAAAAATTGAATGAAGTTGCCTGATAAAAAACATGGAATAATTTACTTTTTTTGTATTGGTAGTCGATCTATGATAGATCATAAAATAATTAAACATCAAGTTCTGGAATCAAATCCACTCTAGAGGAATTAAAAAATGAAAAAAGAACAATTCAAAATGATACCTCAAGCTACTTTGGGAAAATTTATGTAAATATAGTTTGATAGGAATGGTGAAATATTTGGAATGAAATTAACACATTTCAATAAAATTTTAAATGCACTCATCAATGTTCTGTCAAACCTAATACTTTCACCCTTGACAAAGTCTTAATTTCAATAAGCATCACGGAAATAAAAATTATCAGTCCTTGCAATCAATATGATATTAATCCAAAGGAGGTTTATTATACACTTCAACAAGGAACAAAATGAAATAGAGTAGATGAGAATATTGAAAATATTCACACCAATGTGTTTAGAAAATGACAATTCTAGTATGTACAAACTATGTCTCTAGAAACCATCTTCACAACCACCATTTCCACAACATAGTGATAAAAAAATAGAATTCTAAAGCTTTAAAACAATAAATAATGTCAAAGATAAAGTAAAAATAAAACCAAATAAATCATGTCACAATTAACGAGAAATTTTCAATTATCCTTATCACCAAATCAATTATACATTCAACAAACTTAGAAAAGCAATAATTTAATGTTCCAAATATATTTAAATAAAGTAAATCTCTATAAATAAAGAAAATGATTTATCCTTAAAAATATCCTTAATAGATAATTAAATTACTTCGTAAAAAAATAACTATAAAAATTATTTACAATCCATTATTAATAATCTAGATTAATTAATTTATTTAACAAACATTTTAAAAATTAAATAATAATTTAATTATAGATGAGTATTAATTATCTTGATAAATTAACTATTAACCATCTATTCCAATGTCAAGATTTAGAATCATAATGTCTATTACAACTAGTAAAATTTAAACTAGTGCAAGTGTGTGATGGGTCTCAATAGTTCAAATCATCCAACTACGACCACAATCTATCTCCATCTCTTGTATGATTCTCTCCCTCTTGCAAGTGTGATGGTTAGAATAATCATCCTATTGCAAAAATGTGCCTAAAGTGGTGTTGTCAATGATGTCAACATATCCTTGTTGCCATTGGTGTCAATTGTATCCTACTGTTGTTTGTATAGAGGACCGGATTGTTGAGGATATTGAGAAAATTATAAACAATTAATACATGCGGATCATACATCTTTGTAGAGGATTGTAAGAGGTTGCTCCAGTTAAGAATTGGGAGGTCCGCATAAAGTTTTGGTGAAGTTATCGACTTCTGAGTAGAACAAGCTTGTGCAGTTGTTCAGTGTTGATAGAGTGGCAAGAAGCTAGTCCGGATTTGTCTGGTATTAACACTCTATGATCTGCAGATCTAGAGGCATGTCTAGAATGATGGTGTGTTCCCTCAACTTGAGTGGTTTGTGGTTTGGAGGTTTGTAAGCAATCTTTCTAGTTTGACAGTCATGGCAGATAGTGTTCTTAAGGTTTCGGATGAAGGTGTAAGAGATTTTGGTGATGTGGAGAAGTGTGGTTGTTTCTGTTGAATTCATTATGCTCGTGGAGGTCTCTGGATCATGTGGTTGCTATGTTGAAGGTCCGCATTGAAGGTTAAACCCGTTGTTGAAGATTTCTCCTTGAGGTTGTTGTTCTTCCATGTTCTTGGTTGACCTGATGGTCCTAGCATGTTGCGGATGATCTAAGGAGCATGTTGTGAAGCATGGTGAGTTAATAGAGGAAGATTCAAGTCTTAGTTATATTTTTGCCGATAGTGTGAAGATCTACATTGAGGCTAGCCAACCTTGTTGATCATTCTAAGGTTGAAGAAGTGTATAAATACTTGTTGAGAAATTGTCGAAAAGTATCCTTGTATAAATGAGTTAAATCAAAAGAAAGGATCATATATAGAGCAGAGTAGAAGAGGAGCAAAGGAAGAATAAAGTAAAGGGTCAGTAAAGAAGAATCTAAAGATAGGAGTAGAAGTTCTTGAGCCTTCAAAGGAATTGATTCAGGCATGAACATAGATGCTATTTCTCAGTTCATTATCTATATGTAAATCATAATTTCTTGTAGGCAATGAGCCTCTACTTGAGCAGTGAGCTTTGGGCAGTGCGCCCAAAGGCATGTGCCTTCTATTTTCTTAAGTACTTTTAATAGGGTATGCATTTTTGTACGTTAACCCCCACCATGGTTTTTCCCTTAACCAGGTTTTCCACATCAAAATTATGGTGTTATGTGTTCATATTATTTCTGCTTATGTGTTGATTAATGCTTTAATGTTATCATCATTAATCTGGTTATAAAGAAGATTCAAAAAGTTAAAATATAGTGATAACTGATTCACCCCCACTCTCAGTTGTCCAGACTATTTCTAACAATTGGTATCAGAGCCAAGTTCCTCTAAAAGAGAGCTTAACCGCTCGTGGAGATCTAGGATGTTGACCTACAAGAAGGATAGTCCAAGATTTGATTGAACAAATTACACTGTTTGGAAGAGTCAAATAGAATGCCCTTTGTAGTGCATGGGTGATGTCTATTGGTTAATAACCAAAGATAAGTATGAACCTCTGGAGAAAGTCCCTTCAACTCTAGATGAACTCAAGGATGCTGAAAATAATCTTCGAGCTAAAGAAGCCTTATCGAGTGCCCTGACTGATTCAGAAATGACAAATGTTTTTGGACTAAAAATTTCTCATGAAATATGGAAGAAGTTGGAGAATCTGTATGAAGGAGATAAATATGTCAAATGTGTCAAACTACAAATTCTGAGAGGAAAGTTTGAAAATCTAAGGATGAGCGATGATGAAAACATCACAATCTACATGCAAAAGATAAGCGAACTTGTATGTGGGATCATGTGTGCTGGCCGAATTTTAGAAGAATCATATATTGTGGAAAAAGTGCTTAGATCTTTACCCAATTCATACAAACATAAGGTTGCTACTATAGAAGAGATCAGAACTATTATAGATGTTACAAGAGAACACTTGATTGGCAAAATTTCAGCTTTTGAATTAAGTGAATTTCGTGACTCTCTTCCCAAGTCTGAATCGACATTCAAGGCCAGTGTGCATGGAAAGCAAAGATATGATCTGGGTAAAGGTTCTTCAAGAAATTCAAGTAGATTTATCAAAACAAGGAAGGTTCTTGAAGATGATGAAAATGAGACTGCAAATCTTGAAGCTCTCATTGCCAAACAGATGCCAAGAGGATCTGGTATGTATGAAGGAAAGTTGCCACTCAAATGTTTTTCTTGTAATAAAATTGGTCATTTTGCTTCAAGGTATAATTCATGTTTTCTGCATTTTTCTTAGTTTCATTGGTGAATTGAATTTGAGTAGGAATTTAGAGTAATTGTGGTATCTTATTAGGTTCTTACAGTTGTTTCAAATTATGAATCACAAAATGTATGGGGCAACAATGTTTTCTATGATCAATTTTCAATATGGATACCACTAGCTGAGACTAAAATATGAGGGCATTCATAAGATAACTTTCAGAACTAGATATGGGCATTATGAGTTCATGGTTTTACCTTTTGGACTTCCAAATGCTCTTGTTGCCTTCATAATTTTGATGAACAATATTTTTTGAGATTGCTTGGATAAATTTGTTGTAGTATATTTGGATGACATTCTTATTTACTCTAGGAATGGGGAAGAACATTTGCAGCATCTCTGGATAGTTTTGTAGTGACTGAGAGAACATAAATTGTTTGGGAATCTTTCTAAGTGTACTTTCTTTCAGAAAGAGATACATTGTTTAGGGCATATTATATCAATTAAAGGAATTTCAGTAGATCCTACAAAGATTAAAGCTATACTTGAGTGGCATATGCCCAAGAATGTCCATGAAGTGTGTAGTTTCATGGGGTTAGTAGGATATTACAGGAAGTTCATTTTGAACTTTTCTAAGATTGCAAGTCCAATCATTTTACTTCAGAGAAAAGGTACACATTTTGAATGGACAGTAGAATGTCAAAAGGCATTTGACTAGTTGAAAGAAAGATTGACAACTATCCCAATATTGAAAGTTCCAGATCTACAAAGTCAATTTGTTGTCATAATTGATGCCTCAAGAGAAGGTTTGGGAGGAGTACTTATGTAGAATGGGTAAGTGGTAGCATTTGAATCCAGGAAGCTGAAATCTTATGGGCAAACTTATGCTCCATAGGATTTAGAGTTAGCAGTAGTTGTGCATTATTTGCAAGTGTTATGACACTACTTGCTAGGAAAGCCTTTTGAGTTGAAGTTAGATTATCATGGTTTAAAGTACATATTTACCCAACCTAATCTAAATGCTTGACAAAGAAGATGGTTGAAATTTATATCTAACTATGATTTTGAGATAAATTATATCAAGGGCAAAGAGAATCGAGTAGCATATGCTTTGATCCGATGGAGACATATCACATCGATTATCTCTATTCTTTTGAACATCAAGAATTTGGTATTGCAAAATTGTGTAGGTGATGAGTTCTATGATCAAGTCAAATAGGCTCTCTGAGTAAATCCTCAAGATTCAAGGTATGAATGGTTAAATTTTGAACTAGATGGGCTTCTAAGATTCAAAGGAAGAATTTATGTTCCTAATTCAGCAGAATTAAGAAACCTTGTGTGAAAGGAAGTTCATTCCACACCGTATTCAAGTCATCCAGGAGTAACTAAAATCCTAGCTGATGTGAAACCTCTTTATTTTTGGAAAGGATTTAAGAATGATGGTGTAAGATTTGTAGCAAGTTTCTTACAATTCTAGGGCCAAGGCTGAGCATCAACATCTAGTAGGACTTCTATATTCACACGATATTCCAGAATGGAAATGACAGGTCATTAGCATGAATTTTGTGCAAGGCCTTCCAATGTCTTGAAATATACCTAATGTTATTTTAGTGGTGGTAGATAAACTTACCAAGGTAGCTCATTTTATACTAGGAAACCTAATAGATGGAGCACTAGTCATAGCTCGCATGTTTGTAAAAGAAGTGTTCAGATTGCATGGAGTTCCTGAGAAGATTATCTTAGATAGGGATGTGTGCATGATGTCAAGATTCTAGAAAACATTATTTTTAGCGCTAGGAACTCAACTTAATATAAGATCGACTTATCACCCTAAGAAAGATGGTCAAACAAAAAGGGTAAATCAAGTTCTTGAAGATTTGTTACGAATGTATTGTATAGATCGGCAATACAAGTGGGAAGAATATTTACCACTTGTGGAGTTTTCTTATAACAACTCCTACAATTTTTCTATCAAGATGTCTCCATTTGAAGCATTGTGTGGAAGAAGATGCCAAACTCCTATAAGCTGGGATAAGCTAGAAGATAGGATTAACATTGGTCTAGAAATGTTGGCAGAAATGGAAGAACATTTTAACTTGATAAGAAAAAGATTAGTGGAAGCAAATGATAGATAGAAATTCTATGCTGATGCTAAACGTACACCAGGACAATTCTCAGTTGGAGAAAAGGTTCTTTTAAGGGTCAAACCTCAAAAAGTTTTCATAAAGTTTGGGAAGTCTTCCAAACCAGCTCCTAGACATGTAGGAACTTTGAAGTACTAAAAGTGACCAATCCAGTTGCCTAAAGGATCTCTCTACCACCAGCTCTTGCCAGGATGCATAATGGTTTTCATGTTTCATATTTGAAAAAGTACTGTTATCAATCAGATATACACCCTATGCTAAGCTTACAAAAGACTTAGCTATCTATTGACACATGGAAACACCCTCAGATTGTGGGTGATCTATGTTGAGAGTGAATCTCCAGAGTGAGCTTGTTCTCCTTATGATTTTTTCTAATGTATTGACTTGTCTGAGAAAAAGGATGAAAGAAGTGTACATAAATAAATAACTAAAATTAACCTCTAAGGCGATGCACCAATAATAAACTCCTATAAGATCTTACTCACAATCAAACTACAAAACCTTAATCTTCACAACACTTTGATTCTACCTAATTCATAAATATTTTGCATGAAGATTCAATCAAAACACGACATGCAACCTGAACCAAGAAAAATAATTGCATAACTATCACAAAATCAAGACAAAATAGAGGATAAATACTTATCATAGTGCAATATCAAATTAACTTTCCAAAAGTAGAGGCAAAAGTAAAGGAAAACTGCTGCTCTATAGATTGAAGGAATAATGAGTACATGAACTAGAATACAACACTCTCAGTGTGAGAGGAAGACTCTGATACCCTGAACTTTGATCTCTACTGCTACTCTCTAAAATGAGAACTACTAAAAAAGAAGTACTCTCTACCATATATCCTGTGAAATGATCTCCCCTTGAGAGCTAGAAAAAAGCCCCTAAAAATAGATATGCCAAACCATTTTTTAGCTCCTCAGAAAAAGCCCAAAATAAAGCCTTCAAATCACTTCCAAATTGCGAAAGAAAACTGCCAAAAAGATCCTCTCATGTGGTCCCACCAAAAATTAGCTTTATCTACCGAAGTAATCTCAATTTTTGTCTATATCTGATGAAGAGAAAGCAAAATAAAGAAAGCAAGATTTTATTTCCTTTATTTGCCTCAAACTGCTTAAAAATTGTTTTGATTTTAAAGAAATTTATAAACTATTGCTTTAAACTAAAACTTTACAATGTTTGTAGTTTTAATCTTTATCCCTATTCGATTTGATTTTTGCAAAAAATAATGGTACATGGATTATAATTTTGCCAAGTACTTACAATGCATATCAGTTGATTTTTCTATATAAAAAATCATAAAAATATCAAGGGCATTACAATATGGGGTTTTCGCAAAAAATAATATGAAAGGCCTTCAAGGCCTACCCTCCTTCAAATAGCCCTGCAAGATTCTAAGGGTAGGTGACCTTCTCCTCCAAGTATCAAAGTGAGGTTAAGGCATCCATTCCTAGGCATGGTGTATTTCAAGGTGACCATGGGTATTTATTAATGATTTACCCTCTTTGCATATTTATTCTAAGTCATGGTGACTTAGGGCCTAAACACCCTTGGGGGTATTAGTCATAGTTTTGAAAATTAAAAGAATGTGATTAAAATGCCAATTGAGTTAGGGCTCCATCAAAACCCTAACACAAAACTGACCTCACCCTATATTATCAGGCTCATTTTGACTTTGCATTTGGTGGAAAATGGGGTTTTGCAGCCACCTTCAAACCCTAGGGTTTCACTTTGAGAACCTTCAACTTCTTGGTGTTTCTGAGCATGATTTTCACTAGTCTTATATAGAAAAATTAAGGTAAACAATCTCTAATGCATATATGTTTCATCACTCCTTAATTTCTTTCATTTTCTAAAGTGAAAATAGCTTTTGAGCCACAGATTTTGCATTATTCTCTAATGGCTTTCATGACTCTTTGCTTTTGTATAAGGGCACCATGTGATCCTCTACCACGGGCCACCATTGTTAGGGTTTGAATTGAAGATAAATGCTTTCATTGTTCACCATTTTTTAGTAGCCTCCATGCAGTTTATACAAAGAAAAGAAAGGTAAAAGACCTTCAACCACATATATGATCCATTCTTCCTTACTTCTAAGGTTCATCATTGGTTTTTCTCTATAACTATGACTCAACTGAAGCATTTTCCTATGTCCTCTGTTATCTTCACCAACACCCATCTGTATTGGAGCCAT
Source organism: Cunninghamia lanceolata (assembly GCA_027924645.1). Classification (NCBI taxonomy): domain Eukaryota; kingdom Viridiplantae; phylum Streptophyta; class Pinopsida; order Cupressales; family Cupressaceae; genus Cunninghamia; species Cunninghamia lanceolata. The sequence continues at coordinate 28,006,409 of BSBN01000261.1, read as the reverse complement.
CATGAACAATTGGTCAAAGATTTTGAGGGTAGTAAAGTGGGTAGAAACCCACATTCTCATGTAGATACATCTACTTAGAAATAAAGGTAAGATCATCTTTTTGAACCTCTGCATCTTCACTAGTATACTGTATGAGATAGCTAGATTTGCAAAAGGAAAACACTTGACTTTGGGAAAATATGTGCCACGGTTTGTAAAGGATATGACCCTCTGGTAACAAAAACTCTTGAATATGAACCATAGTCTTTCCATTTTCCTTCCTCTACACCCATTATCTTCATGTGAACAAAATATGAAGTTTTTCTTTTTATGGGTAAAATGCATTTTCCTATGTATGATGCTTTGTGCATGATCTGTGTTTACCTTTCTTGGAAGGCCACGGTTGTATCATTATTTCTGAGTTTGACATGATTGAAAGACTTCTTTCCTCTCTGTATATAAAACTTCTATTTTGAAACTGAGGTTTGTGAATAAAGATTCAAAACACTAAGTGGGTTACTCCTTCACTGGCCGCGGCTATACACATGTTTATGATATTAATTCAAAATCGACTATGGATTGGAACTCCATTTGTTTCCTATATATAAGTTTGTTATTTTGTGTAAACAAATGGGTTTGACCAATAATGAGGAAACTCTGTATTTGGGAGTGCATAAAATCTCATATGGCTCTTGGAACTTGCAAAACAAAGCATTTCCTTGCAAATTTATCATCACAAAAATGTGCCTTTCTATAGACTGTGGGCTCCATTTATGACATTTGAGCATTATTTATGAGTTTCACTTGACACTGTTGTTCTGTAAGGTCATTATGAGACCACTACACATTTCTGGCTGTCACTGGAGGCAAACCATCAGATGCATATTTTTCAATGAAACTTGATAAGGGTTTGGATGTACCTGTTCACTCTTATATTCTTTCTATATCTTCTCTTGTTCTTAATGTCATGAAAGCATGTAAATATTTCATTTCTCCCTGATAGTTATGCAATAATATCTCTGAGACAATGCATATCATTTGACTGATGGCAAAATTCAATCTGTAACATATATACTTGGCATTGATTCAGTCCACTACTCTTTTCATTGGTTGTCATATAGTTTTGAAAACCTCCATTGATGAAAGTTGTAGATCATTTGATCATTGGAGATGATCCTGCAACATGCACTTGGTGTTTTAAATAAAAGCATATACATACCCTATTGAATGGTGGCACTTCTAACTTCTGTAGCATGGCAATATTGTCTTTGCAAATATCTATTGTAACTATGCATGTCTTATGGATTTTACTATCCTGAACTGATGGTTTGAATGATCATTATGACAACTTGTAATAGATGTATAATTGTATACACTTAATTTGATGGATGATGGCATACATTACTTGATCTCTATATATACCTTGAATGATCAAATTAAAATCACAACATGGCATATGTTTTGGTGTCTGGTTACTGTACTATTTCAAATTTGTTCTCAGACACTCTCTCAGTTGTATCATGCAATTCTATTGTCGTGGCATCAGTCATGTCTTTTTGTATACTTCATTATCCACATGGTTGTTCCAATATCAAGATTATAAATAATATATGATTTGTAACAACAAAAGATAGATATTTCAAATGTTTGTAAACACCTTTCATTTAGTTTCACACCTTTTGATCAGCCTAAAAGGAATTTGGTGTTCATTTATGGTTCTTACTTCAGACCCTGGATTGAGAATCATGGATGGTCATTGAAGTTTTTAGTTTGTTAATTACTCTTTCAGTTGAAATGTCCTTTTTCCATAGTATGAGTACTCTTATTCCATTTCCCCTTAGATTAAGGGTAGCATGTTGGGTGCAAACCTTGTGGGAGCCCACTTGCCACCACATGTCGGTATGTCTTCAATCACCTACACGACTTATCCTATACTTGCACATGAAACAAAAAGATTAGATAAAAATAATGAAGTTCAATGATTGTTTCTCCTTCAGTTTGTCTTGCATGTGAATGATGTTCATCTAATCAGTGCATTATACACAATGCATTATGCCTCTTTTGATAGGACATAAAGAACTCATAACCGGAGCTCTAACAGATCTTTTCCCAATTTTTGCAAGCTCTTATCTAAGATCAGGAGCAAGGACAGAAGACATCCTTAGAGGTTGAAGACTTTACAAGGCAATGATGGCTATGACTTTCTCTCCCCTATCTTTAGATGCATAGTATCTTTCCTATATTTGCATTTGTTTAGCTATTCCCATGGCTTGTGTGGGACATTTGATCTATCAATCTTTCATTCAATGCAATGTTTATTTATTTTATGTACTTCATTCGTAAAATGGATAAACACTGTAGTGAAATGAAATAACTTATCTCTTATGCATCTTTCTACAAATGAATGATAATAAAAAACTCTTCTCTTTTATTGATCAACTGAACTATAATATTACTGAGAGATAATCAAATATGCAAATAAATTATAGCAAAAAATATTAAAACCTTCACTTTTAAAATGAACTTGTTGAACCAGCTCCAACAGTTTGAACTGTAGGTTAAAAATGGTAACATTTCTAGCGACTTCTGCTATATGCTTGCCTACTAAGAATTGGATCAGTTGCCTTGAATATCCATTGGGCATTGAGTCATACTCTGCTCTTCTCAAACTTGGAAAACACTAAAACTCAGGAATCCAACCAGTCCAAATAGCAATAGAAAAAAGAAAAACCAAACTGAAAAACAAATTAAAAGGCCCTGGTGGCTAGAAAAACCTATGTAGCAGCACTTAGGGAAACAATATTACTGAAAGTAAATGTGCATGAAGCACTTATTAACACTAACTCTACCCTATCCTACTCTAACTAGCCAGAGTGACTGATAAAATAAAACCATTCACTAGCTCAGGAAAATAACTACCCTTCATTTGCAGTCTGCAATACTCCATGAGATTGTTAATCAGCCCAAAAAGGTGGAGAACAATCAAAGCTTTAGCAAACTGTTGTGATACCTTTATGAGAATGAAAGTATAGTCACTTACCCACTTGACTTCCTTTGCTAACTATTCCACCTGATACCCTTCTTGATGATCCAAATTAGTGTCACTATGAGGCTGTCCCTTTCTGTTGATTTCCAAACCAGCTAGATACCTAATAGGACATCCTGTTGAAGGTTTTGGACTGAAAACAACATCATCTGCACCTTGCATGATAGTCCTCCATGTGGCTTCCTCCTCTTCGGTTAGTGAGTCATCCTCCTCTGTTAGAGTAGATAGTAGCTCATCAAAGCTATCAAAATTTGGAAGATTCTTAGCAAGAGCTATACTATGCTCAGAATATTCAAGATTGCTCAAGGAGATACACTCTGAAATAGGTGTTTCTTCAATAATAAAGTCAAAAAATGAACTAACCTCTTGTAACAAGCCATCAATTTGTACAACAGCTTAAAGTTTCTCTGTGAAATAGGAGGGCAGCTCCTCCAACCATGATTCATTCAGTTGCAAGTCAGGTTGCTCCTTAACCAGTGATTTGGTCAGGATAACAACCACTTAAGGCACTTGCTTGTACTATTCCAGATAACCCTCTTCCACAAATACTAGCATAACTTCCAAATGTGAATAGAAAAGTTTAATTTCAATTTGAAACAAATCTTCCTCAAGCATTGTACCTTTCAAATCAGGGTCATTTCTACCTATCTATTCTTAGATCAGCACATTATCTGAATGGTCCTCATTGTTGTGGTGGTCAGAACTTGACATATCCATGTCATTTTTACTTTCACACTCAAAGTTAGGAAGCTCGTCAAATAGATCAACCATAGACTGAGGTTCAACACCAATCTCTTGCACATTATCTAAATCTACAACAGGAATCTCAAGACTACTCAAGAACAAATTTTCATGATCTTCTGATGGAGAAAGGATGTTCTTTACCTAATGATAGATTTCACTAAGCTGTGTAAGTTCAATGACAGGCTTATGCTCTTCTTATTGATCTAAGACCCTATTATCAAATTGCTTGACTTCAATCAATAATTCCTTGTATTGTTGAGGATCTACTTGCTATTCTAAAACAGGTGCTTCCTCCAACACAACCTGAACTTTCTGTCTTTGCAATTTTAGACATTCACGTTGTGAGCTCTGTACCCTACTTTCATGCATCTTATGATCAGCTTCAAATTTTTTTTTCTAAGGAATCAAAATGTAGAGGGTTCAGGGTCATATTTGAATCAACTTGCTCTACACAAATAGTAGCAACCTTTTCAAGTGAATCAGCCTCTTGCACTACGTGACTTTCTGAAAAAAAATTATCATATTGACTTTGCATTTGATGGAAAATGGGGCTTTGCAGCTACCTTCAAACACTAGGGTTTCACCTTGAGAACCTTCAACTTCTTTATGTTTCTAAGCATGATTTTCGCTCATCTTATACAGAAAAATAAATGTAAGCACTATCTGATGCAAATATGTTTCATTACTCCTTGATTTCTTTCATTTTCTAAAGTGAAAATGGCTTTTGAGCTGTGGCTTTTGCATTATTCTCCGATGGGTTTCATGACTCTTTGCTTCTATATAAGGGCACCTTATGATCCTCTACCACAGGCCGCCATTGTTAGGGTTTGAATTAAAGATAACCGCTTTCATTGTTCACCATTTCTGAGTAATTTCCATGCAATTTATACAAAGAAAAGAAAGGTAAAAGACCTTTAGCCACATATATGATGCATTCTTCCTTACTTCTGAGGTTCATTGTTGGTTTTTCTCTATAACTATGACTCAACTAAAGCATTTTCCTATGTCTTTTGTTATCTTCACTGACACCCATCTGTATTCGAGTTGCCATGAACAATTGGTCAAAGCTTTTAAGGGTAGTAAATTGGGTGAAACCCACATTCTCATGTAGATACCTCTGCTCAGAAATAAAGGTAAGATCATCTTTTTGAACCTCTGCATCTTCACTAGTATACTGTATGAGATAGCTAGATTTGCAAAAGGAAAATATTTGACTTTGGGAAAATATGTGTTGTGGTTTGTAGAGGATATGACCCTCTGGTAACAAAAACCTTTGAATACGAACCATAAACCCTAAGTGGGTTACTCCTTCACTGGCCACGGCTATACACCTATTTATGATATTTATTCAAAATTGACTGTAGATTGGAACTCCATTTGTTTCCTATAGATAAGTTTGTTATTTTGTATACACAAATCGGTTCGACCCATAATGAGGTAAATCTGTATATGGTAGTGTATAAAATCTCACATGTCTCTTGAAACTTGCAAAATAATGCATTTCCTTGCATTTTTATCATCACAAAATGTGCCTTTTCTACAAACCACGGGCTCCATTTATGACATTTGAGCATTATTTCTGAGTTTCACTTGACACTGCTATTCTGTAAGGTCATTATAAGACCCTTACACATTTGGAGGCTGCAACTTGGAAAGAGTTTCCCTTATTCTGGTTGTGACTAGAGGTAGACCATCAGATGTATATTTTTCAATGAAAATTGACAAGGGTTTGGCTATACCCGTTCACTCTTATATTCTTTCTGTATCTTCTCTTGTTCTAAATGTCATGACTTTCAAAATTAGTTTGTATGGTAGGGAGGGATGTAAACTATTGTCTCAAGCCTCTATAGGTTAAGAAGCAGGATGTAATGACAGAGATGCATGCATGAATGAAGATTTAGATTCTTGATGTGTTAAAACATTGTTGTTTCTAAGTAATTCTCTGTAACAATCATTCTATACGGATAGTTAATTATCTAAAACTGATTGGAGATGTTTAGGCATTGAAGTAGTTGCCATTTGATAGTAGTTTGGTGTCTTAAAGTGTTGTAGTTTGTGAGCTATTGTTCTTTTTGCAGAGATTGGTCTGAAAAACCTAGAAACTAGAGTTTGGTGAATAAATGGACTGTTATTCCTCTGTCCACTGAAAGTAAGATTCTCGTTTTCAGTGTGATGGAGGAATACAGTGTAAATTTTGTGTTTTTTGTGGTTTTGGTCAAACACCCAAGGACCCAAGGAGTTTGGGTATGAGTCGGCTAGGCATCTTTATGTGACTAGTCATTGAAAAGTGCTATTATGTGAATAGTTAGTGGAGTGGCCAAATTGATGGTTGATCTCGTGTCTGCAGAGGATTGTAGACCCTTTCCGTTCTGTCAAGTTTTGTCTCTATATACTAGTTTGATGGCTGTGAGTTGCAGAGTTACAGAGTTGCCATCGGCGTAACACAGTCCCTCAGGGAAGCTTTTAGATGTTACACCGATTAAGAAAGTTAGACCAATAGGAGGTGTATTGGTGAAGAGAGAAGGGAGTCTCGATGAAGAACATACATCGGCATAAGTTTTGTATCAGTTCACCAAATGTATATTGCGAATGCATATCACAAATGTATATTGAGAATGTATATTGCAAATGTATGTTGAGAATGTATACCACAAATGTATGTTGAGAAAGCATATTGAGAATGTACATTTCGTCAGATACAAAAGGTGACCAGTTTTAATGGTGAAATCAGGGTAAATATACTTCAACCCACTGGTAATAGCAAGTCATACAAAGAATATACATGTTGGTATATCAGCATATCGGAAGGACACACTAGGAGGTCACCGATGATCGAAGTCTTACCGACAAGGTCATGACTAACCGCCATGGTTAAGGCGAGTGGAAGCTTAACTGCCATCAGGGTATCAGTAGGAGGTTTGAAGACATCGTCGATAGAGGAAGTCTCTCTGAAGACAAAGTGGAGTTGACTATCGGGGAGAGTTAAGAGATCGGCCAGAGAAATAGTAAGGTGGCCGACGGGGTCTGTTTAGCTGATGAGAATAGATCATTGAGATGTAAGACGGTCTCACACCGATACAGTTTATGACAAGTTGTTCACATCCTCTGTGCACTCTGCATCATATTGGTATCAGAGCCAATATTTGAATTGGAACAGTGTATGTCAAATGAGGAGATAGAAATTGAGGCTAGCACAATGCCTCCCAAGTCTATGAGCAAAGAAGCCATCAAGAAGATGGTAGAGGAGATGCTTGAAGCAAGGTTGAAAGATGAGAGACCCAAGGGTAAGAGTAAAGAGGATGGAAGTGCTTCTGATGTAGAAGAAGAAGAAGAGGCAGAGGAGAGTCCTCAAGAGCCAGATATGTCTACAGACCAAAAGGCATTCTTGAATGCACTCAAAGGTGCTCAGGGAGATAGTGGCGATCCAAAGATGGATGTTCCTACATTCAATGGGAAACTAGATGGAGATGCCCTCATGGATTAGATTGAAGCCATGTGCAACTATTTTGACTTCAAGGAGTATAGTGACATCAAAAAAGTCAAGTTTTCTAAGACAAGATTGAGAGGTTCTGCCCTAGTTTGGTGGAACTATATGCAAGGTGAAAGAGAGAAAGTTGGAAAGAACCCTATCACCAAATCGAGTAGAATGGTGGCCATGCTAAGAGACAAGTTCATGCCATATGATTATGAGTTGCAAACCATTAGGAAGTTTAATCATCTCAGACAAAAGGATATGGATGCGGCTACATATACTGAAGAATTTCATAGATTGAGCATGAGAGCCAATCACAAGGAGGAGGAGAAAGAGATGGTGGCTAGATATCTCGATGGTTTGAGGTATAACATACAAGATGAATTTAGTATGGTGGTTCCTAAAATAGTGGATGAGTATTTTCTATTAGCCTCTAGGACTGAGGAAAAGTTGAAAAGAAGGAGTGATCAAAACACCAGAGGAAGAGGTGGCAGAAATAATAGGGGAAGAGGCAGTTTTGGTAGAGGACAGTCAAGTAGAAATGAAAATCCAAATCAACAAGAGTCTCATTCTGATGTAGAAGATAGAGGTGGTGGTTTCAGAAGTTGGAGAAGACCAAATGGCAGAGGTGGAAGTGGTGGTGCAGGCAGAGGACCCAGAGTTTTCACTAGTAGATGCTATGGCTGCAATCAGGTAGGCCATACTATGAGCAAATGTCCTGAGAAGGCAACTAGTTCCCATGATGGTGGAAGAAGGAATCAATTGTTGAAAGATGAGGATTGCCAAAGTGTGAATTCACCCATTGGTAGTGCTGCACCATTCCTTGATGGAGAGAACATGATGATCAAGAGGACCTTGATGAAGATACCATTGAAACAAGAGCCCCCACAAAGGAAGACCCTCTTCAAAACCCAAGGTATAGCATATGGTAAACTTTGTAAAATCATTGTTGATTCAGGTTCTACTAAGAATGTAGTGTCTACTGAAATGGTAGAGAAGTGTAAGTTGAAAAGGCTGCCCCATGTTAGTCCTCATAAGATCTCTTGGTTGAATAAGAATCAAAATTATATGATAGAAGAACAAACGTGGGTTGAGTTTGAGATAGGTGATTCTAAGGATAAGGTACTATGTGAGATTATTCCTATGGATTCTTGTCACCTTCTTCTTGGACGTCCATGGCAATATGATGTGAAGGCACAACATGATGGTGAGAAGAACACATACCTCATCACCAAGAATGGAAGGAAGTTTAGGATGGATCCTATGCAAGAGTAGATTGGAGAGAAGAGTAATGACACCAGTGTCATGATGGTTAGTGGCAAAGAGTTCTTACACCTCATGAAGGAGAAGGATACCTGAAGCCTAAAGATGAATCAGGTCAGCAAGACAAAAAGCAGAAAGAGGTTCCACTAGAAGTGTAGCAATTGTTGGATAAGTACCAAGATCTTGTGGTAGAGGATACTCCTAACTCCTTACCACCCATGAGAGATATAAGTCATCAAATTGACTTGATCCTAGGCACCACATTGCCCAATAAGGCTGCCTATAAATTGACACCATAGAAAAATGAGGAGGTGAGCAGACAAATTCAAGAACTCTTAGAGAAAGGATTGATCAGGAAGAGTCTCAGTCCATGTGCAGTCCCTAGTGTACTTGCTCCAAAGAAAGATGGAAAGTAGAGACTATGTATAGATTCCAGGGCCATAAATAAGATCACAGTAAGGTATAGATTCCCTATGCCAAGGATTGAGGATCTTTTGGACTATCTTGGAGGGTCATGTTATTATTCAAAGATTGATTTTAAATCTAGTTATCATCAAATTAGAATTAGGCAGGGAGATGAATGGAAGACTGCCTTCAAGACAAATGAAGGTCTCTATGAGTGGCTTGTCATGCCATTCAGCCTTAGCAATGCCCCAAGAAGATTCATGCATTTGATGAATGAGGTACTTGTTGAATTCATTGGCAAATTTGTAATTGTTTATCTTGATGACATACTTATTTTTAGCAGGATGAAAGAAGAACATGTGAAGCATATTAGACAAGTGATGAAGAAGTTGCATGAGAGTAAGTTGATGATCAACTTGGATAAGTGTGATTTCATGAAAATTAAGCTTGTGTACCTAGGTTTTGTGATTTCTAATGGTTGTTTGAAGATGGACCCCACAAAGGTTGAGGCCATTCTCAATTAGCCTACTCCTAGGACAGTGGGAGATGTTAGAAGCTTCCATGGCTTGGCAACTTTTTATAGGAAGTTCATTAGAGGATTTAGTCACATAAGTGCTCCTATTCTCAACACCATCAAGGATGGAATAAATCACAAATTTCAATGGACAAAGCAAGCAAATGATAGCTTTGAATTGTTAAAGAGGAAAGTGGCTGAATTACCTACATTGGTACTCCCAGATTTTGATAAAGTTTTTGTAGTGGAATGTGATGTGAGTCAGCAAGCAATAGGTGTTGTTCTCAGTCAAGATGGACATCTAGTGGCCTTTTTTTTAGAAAAGTTGAATGAGGCTAAACAAAGGTAGTCTACCTATGACCTAGAGCTTTATGCAATGGTGCAAGCTCTCAAAAAGTGGAGACACTATTTGCTTCCCAAAGAATTCATTGTTTTTACTGATAATCATGCTCTTAGCTTCCTAAATAGTCAAGAAAAGTTGAATCATAGGCATGTTAAGTGGATGGAACAATTGCAGGCCTATACCTTCACTATTAAGCATAAAAAAGGTGTTGCCAACAAAGTGGCTGATGCTTTAAGTAGAAGGATGTTGGTCATATAGGAAGTATAGATGGAAAGAATGGGCATAGATTGTTTGAAGAAGTTATACAAGGAGGATGCAGATTTCAAAGTTGCTTATGAAGTTTGTGCTAGTTTGGCTAACACTTTTCATGGTGAATATTTAGATTTTGTGTTGCATGAAGGTCTCTTTTTCAAAGGTAGTTTGTTATGTGTTCCTAAATGTTCAGTGAGGGATAACATCATCAAAGAGAAGCACAATGGAACCTTAGGAGGACACTTTGGGTTGGACAAGACTTTGGAACAAGTCACTAGATTCTACTATTGGCCAAAAGTATAGTCGGATGTAAGGAGATATGTTGCAAGTTGTACCATATGTCAAAAGGCCAAGGGTATATCTTCTAATGCTAGTTTGTACTAACCCCTCCCTATTCCCAATAGGCCTTGGGAGAGCATTAGTATGGATTTTATACTTGGTCTTCCTAAGATAGCAAGGGGTGTGGACAATGTTTTTGTCATTGTGGACAGTTTTAGTAAGATGGCTCATTTTGTGCCATGTAAATGCACAAATGATGCATCTCACATTGCTGGTCTCTTTTTCAGAGAAGTGGTTAGAATCCATGGTTTGCCCCTTTCAATTGTCACTTATAGAGACTCCAAGTTTGTTGGTCATTTTTGGAGGACCTTATGGAGAAAATTGGGAACACAATTGTCTTTCTCATCAGCCTACCATCCCCAAACTGATGGTTAGACTGAGGTTGTTAATAGGTCCTTAGAAAACCTTCTAAGATGCCTTACCAAGCAGCATGGGTTGGCATGGGACTTGATTATCAGTCAAGCTGAGTATGCTTACAATGATTCAGTGAATAGAAGCATTGGGAAGAGCCCATTTGAAACTGTTTATGGTTTCCATCCAAGAGGACCACTTGAACTCAAAGATCTACAAGTTGGGATAAGAGGAGTTCTCTAGGAGAAGATTTTGCTACCACCATGAAGACAATTCATGATCAGGTCAAAGTTTAGTTGGAGAAAACAATCTCCAAATACAAGGATAGAGCAGATCTCAAAAGGAGAGATGTACAGTTCAAGGTGGGAGATTTGGTAATGGCCTATCTAAGGAAGGAAAGGTTGCCTAAAGGACAGCCAACCAAGCTTCTGATGAAGAAAATAGGACCCTGCAAGGTAGTGTATAAGTTTGGTCCAAATGCTTATGAAATAGAACTACCATCTGGTCTTGGTATTTCTCCCATATTCAATGTTTCAGACCTATTTCCATTCAGACCTCCATTGAATGCTGAAGATGGATCAAGTGTTGTGATTGAAGATGAAGATTGGGTTAGAGATCTACCTCCAAGTAAGCCTTTACAATTGGACTGCATCTTAGATTCCAAGGTTGTCAAAAAGATAAGGAAGGGTGTGTACAAGGAGTACTTGGTCAAGTGGCAGGATCTTCCTGATTCAAAAGCTACATGGATGAGTGAGGCAAACATTTTGAAGCATGGGAAGACACTCCAACAATTAGCAACTCAAGGGACCTGAGTTTTTCTTGCAGGGGGAGTATGGTGTAGGAGCACCTTCTCTATGGTGCAGGAGTCATGTTTTGTTTTTGTTTTCAATAAGGCTTTTTAAGCCACATCATGTTTGTAATAAGATTTTTTTTCAATTTGGTCACTAGACCTATGTAGACCATGTTTTGGTCAAGTTTGATGTACTCACACAAGGAAAACATGTAGTTTTCTTATGTTAGGAGAAACCCAGTAGCTAACTGACTTTCAAAATCAGTTTGTATGGTTGGGAGGGATGTAAACTACTGTCTCAAGCCTCTATAGGTGAATAAGCAGGATGTAATGATAGAGAAGCATGCATGAATGAAGATTTGGATTCTTGATGTGTTAAAACATTGTTCTTTCTAAGTAATTCTCTGTAACAATCATTCTGTACAAATAGTTAATTATCTGAAACTGATTGGAGATGTTTAGGCATTAAAATAGTTTCCATTTGATAGTAGTCTTGTGTCATAAAGTGTTGTAGTTTGTGAGATATTGTTCTTTTTGCAGAGATTGGTCTGAAAAACCTAGAAACTGGGGTTTGATGAATAAATAGACTATTATTCCTTTATCTACTGAAAGCAAGATTCTCATTTTTAGTGTGATGGAGGAATATAGTGTAAATTTTGTGTTTTCTGTGGTTTTGGTCAAACACCCAAGGACCCAAGGAGTTTGGGCATGTGTCGACTAGGCATCTCTATGTGACTAGTCATTGAAAAGTGTTGTTATGTGAACAGTTAGTGGAGTGGCCAAATTGATGGTTGATCTCATGTTTTCAAAGGATTGTAGACCCTTTCCGTTCTGTCAAGTTTTGTCTCTGTATACTGGTTTGATGGTTGTGAGTTGCAGAGTTATAGAGTTTCCATCGGTGTAACACAGTCCCTCGGGGAAGCTTTTAGATGTTACACTGATTAACAAAGTTAGACCAATAGGAGGTGTATCGGTGAAGAACAAAGGGAGTGTCACCGAAGAACATACATCAGCACAAGTTTTGTATCGGTTCACCAAATGTATATTGTGAATGCATATCGCAAATGTCAATTGAGAATGTATATTGTAAATGTATGTTGAGAATGTATATCGTAAATGTATGTTGAGAAAGCATATTGAGAATGTACACTTCGTCAGATACAAAAGGTGACCGATCGTAATGGTGAAATTAGGGTAAATATACTTCAACCCACCAGTAATAGCAAGTCATGCAAAGCATATACAAGTTGGTATATCGGCGTATAGGAAGGACACACAAGGAGGTCACCAATGATCAAAGTCTTGCTGACAAGGTCACGACTAGCCACCATGGTTAAGGCGAGTGGAAGCTTAACTGCCATCAAGGTATCGGCAAGAGGTTTGAAGATGTCACCGATAGAGGAAGTCTCTCCAAAGACAAAGTGGAGTTGACTATCAGGGAGAGTTGAGAGATTGGCCAGAGAAATAGTAAGGTGCCTGACGGGGTCTGTTTAGCTGATGAGAATAGATCACTGAGACGTAAGACAGTCTCACACTGATATAGTTTGTGACAAGTTGTTCATTTCCTCTATGCACTCTGCATCAGAAAGAGAGGTTTAACCCAAACCTTCTAGAAAATATGCTAGATAGGAATTCTTAATTAGGGATGTAGGGTTTCAACCCAAACCCTCTTGAAAATATCCTAGACAAAAATTCTCTAGAGAGGCTCAAGGATGTGATGAAGTAAAAATGGAAGAAAGGGATGAATGCAAGCTGGTTTCTCAATTCCATGAATTATGCATTATGCTGCATTGATAAATGAGATCCATATTTATTTCATATGGAATGAGATGTTAAGCACAAAGGTATAAGGAACTAGGATGAAAATGTGTCTCATGTGCAAAAGCCAACCAATAAGGTCACAAGAAACCCTATGTCATATAGCACCATGATACTGCTGTGGCAGGTAGGTTATCAGGACCACTGTTGGTGCAATATAAAAGATAATGCACATACACAAGCAAGCATGCATGCACAAAAAAATTCAAAGACAAACATGATGTTGCCCCTAGTCAAGCTGAAAATCCAAAGATTGATGGATTGATGATGATTGATTGTGTTGTTGATGATAAGAACAACATGAGGATTGGGAATGATATATACCAATGATGATGATGGATGATTGGATCAAAGGCTTGCAAAAATGTTGTGAACAAGACCATGGATGCAATTGGATGATTTTGATTATGTTTCTTAGCTCGAGAGGCACATTGATAAGGATGTTCTTGTGATTTGGATTTTTGGGAGATTTGGATATTGGGGGAGTTTGGATTGCTAGGAGTGAACTACATTGGTTTATGTGTGGGTAGCCTATAGCTAGGTACCAAAGATAAGGGAAAGTGGAGTCTATAGACAAGGGCTGATGGGAAGATGTGGATGAAATGATAAGGGGATAATGGATGGTGGAGAGGAATGATGGATGATAAGGGAATAATGGATACTAGATGGGAATGATTAAGGTTAAGGAGATAATGGATAGTCGATAGTGGATAGTGAATAATAGATAGTGGATATGGAGTAATGGATATGAGTAAAGGATAAGGGATGAGGGATGATAGGTAGGTGATAGAGGATGATGGTTTGATGATGGATGGATGTAGGGATAGAGTGACCAGTTGGGTAACTTGTTGGTGGTGTGAAATAGTAATGTTACAAAACCACCAAAGGAACTAAGAGATGAGAGATGGATAGGGGGTAGGATTGTGGATAGAGGATTGAGGATAGGTGGTTGTAGTAAGTGTTGAGATGACCTCCAAGGACTATGTTTCATAGGAAGAAGATGCCCCACTCTAGATGTGTGTTGCTCATGATGAGGTCTTATGATGGTGGGGATGGATGGATGTGATAGGATATGCTTAGAAGGAATGGATGTCAAGAAGTATCCAAGGCATGTCTCACATATTTTTCCCCTATCTTGATCAAGATCACAAACAAGGAAGGAGTATGAAAGGATGATAGTATGGATAAGGAGATAGTGGATAGGATCAGGTAAAGACAATGGGATAAGTGGATAAATATAGTAGAATGGATAAGTAGATGGGAAGGGATAGGATGATAGGATGAGGATACATGATGGATGGGAGATGATAAGTGAGGTGAGATTTTCCCTCAAGTGTAGGGTACAAATGGAGGAGGGATTATGCATGATACCCACAATGGGTTTTCATCATGGTACTTGACCAAGGTGCCACGAGGACTGGTTTTCACCATTGGACAAATATGTTTCTCTTTACTTTTTTGATTTTTTGATTCTTTTATTTTTCTATTTTTGATTTTTTGATTTTCTCAATGTTGTTGACCAAGCTAAACTCAAAATCCTTCATCAAATATAATTACAAGTAAGCTTGACATAAATTATCCTCACCCATCCATAAACATGCAATCACCTTATGACCATGCATTGGCTAGCACAAGCTATGCTGACACACCTAATTGTATACCTTATGGTCATCCTTATCCTACCCTTGAGAAGGGAAATCCATTGTATCCACCATCCCCTCATCCTTACACCATTTATCTGCATCCTTCTTATCCTTACTCCACATATCCAAATCTATCCTTTCTTTATCCAAATTCATCATATGCCTATCCACCATCCCCTTATCCATCACACCTTTCTCATCCTTACCCCATTTATCCACATCCTTCTTATCCTTATTCCACTTACCCAAATCCATCCTCTCCTTATCCAAATCCATCATATACCTATTTGCCATCTCATTATCCACCAAACCTGCCATCTCCTTCGTCATTCAATCCACCATCTACCTCACTATCTAATTCTCCCACTAAGTCCTGTTAGACTTAGGGCACACAACTGAGAGGGGGGGTGAATCAGTTGTGTAAAACTTTCTCAAATTAAACACATAAATCTTCTTTAGTGATTAGCAGAATATTAATCATGAATCATAATGCATTCAAATCAAAAGTAGAAACATATCAACACATAAAACACCAAGATTTTGACATGGAAAACCTAGTTAAGGGAAAAACCATGGGTTGATTAACCCAAGAATGTATTCTCTGTTAGAAGAATCGAAAGAACAAATGGCACATGCCAATTAGGGCTCACTACCCGAGCACACTGCTCACAAGAGGCTCACTACCTACAAGAGACACATTGTCTACAAAGAAATAAGTATCACCTTCATGAACTGGAGAATAGCATCTTTACCATGCTTGAATTAGTTCCATTTAAACCCAATACTTCTGCTTTGCCTTTCACACTTTTCCTCACTTCCACACACTCATCACCACAAGACACCTTTCAAAATGACTTCACAATCCATTATTTATACAATGCATCAACTTAGGAATAATCATCTAAGTCAGCAAACACCTACAAGAACATCTGCAAGACGTGTAATACATCCAGTCAGCTAGTCTCAAGAAGAACACCAATATCTGGTGGTTATTCTTCAAATGCAAATTCTAACTTCAATACGAACCACCAACATGAACTGGACATGATCCAACGATCATCATAACCTTCCCTGAATCACCAAGAACATCTGCACTTCATCATCCTACTGGAATTCTTCTCTCCTTCATCTAGAGCTTCAAGAACACAATCTGTCATCACTGTCACAAATGAATAGGCTCTTCCAGACCTTCAAACCACAAACCAATCTAGTTGACACTTCACAGGGATGTCCTCAACACTCTCTCAAATCCACAGAATGGGATAATGAAATTCTGGATCTCACCGGACCTATCTGTGACACTCTGTCACCTCTGAACACCTGCTAGAACTGGTTCTACTTGAGCGACCATAACTTCTTCAGATCTTCATGTGGACCTCTGAAAACTTGACTGGAGCATCTCAAGACTTATATCTACAAACCCTTTAAACTGCATCTTCTGATCCTCAACCTATTGAGGACTTTTACCTTCTTGTCATCACTGTTCTTCACTATTCCTGATTGAGACTAATTTTCTCAATATCCTCAGCACATAGCTGATCTAATCCTTCTCATTAATGCAACATGAGTATGTTGACATTAATGACAACATCGGTTAGGCCCATACTTGCTACAATCTCCCCCTTTGTCATTGATGGCAACATATGATGTGAAAAAATATCAAGACAAGAACTTCTCCTTGCTGTCACAACTCCACCTGATAGCAACAACTATTCACATGTCTTCTCTTCCTTTATTGCTCCTCCTTTGATTAGAAACCACTTGTTTTTCACATGTTTTCTCTCCCCCTTTGACATCAATGGCAAAGGGCTCATACTTGCAACTCCATTACTTCATAACATACCAGCTGCTCCCCCTGAGTAGCAGCACCCTATCATCAATTCAGATCACAAGATATGACTATGATATCCACCGGATTGATGCACATCAGTGCATCCTAGTTCATCACCGGAGGGGAAATAACCCCTACCTTCTCCCTGAGATACTCAAAAGAGTCCTTGGGAAGAGGTTTAGTAAAGATATCTGCAATCTGATCCTTGGAGGGCACATACTCCAATCTGACTTCATCCTTGTTCACTTACTCTCTTAGGAAGTGAAACTTGATAGATATATGCTTAGTCTTAGAATGCAACACTAGATTCTTATAAATATTTATTGCACTTGAATTATCATAGAAAATTGTGATAGGGTCCTCATATTCTACTTTAATATCTCTTAGCATCTGCTTCATCCACAAAACTTGAGTGTAACTACCTGCTGTTGCAATGTATTATGCTTCAGTTGTAGACAGGGATATTACCTCTTGTTTCTTTCTCTACCATAGCCTTGAATATTTTGAATTTCTCAAGAGCTTTTGATTTCTCCTTTAGAAAGGTTACCCACATCATCTTGGAATAGTCATCTATTAAAAGCATGAAGTATCTATCACCTTGAATACTTCTTGTTCTTGCCAGACCACAAAGATCAGTGTGAACTAAGTCCAATAATCTGGTAGAAGATAGTTCCTTGCTTTTGAATGTGACTCTGCTCAGCTTACCCAACTGACATTCCTTGCACAAGTTGTTAGTAGGTTTCACCAATTTGGGAAGATCTCTTACAGCCTGAGTATTGCTTATCTTGATGATATTATCAAAATTCACATGACACATCCTTCTATGCCATTACCAACTCTGATCAACTTGAACAAATAAGTAGCTTTTACCAGTACCAACCAAGTGGAAGATATTACCTTTAGTTTGAGCACCGGATGCAATCTCTGTTCCAGATCTTTCAAAGATTTTGCATTTTCCATCCTTGAATTAGAGATCATAGCCTTTGTCCACCAACTGTCCAACACTGAGAAGATTGTGCTTCAAACCTTCAACATATAGTACATTACCAGTTTTGTTTCTTCCATCAAAAGAAATAGTTCCTCTTCCTCTGATTCTACCAGTAGAATTATCACCAAACTTCACTACTCCTCCTTCATACCTTTCCAAGTCTATGAACTTATTTTTGTCACCTGTCATGTGGTGAGAGCAACCACTGTTAATGACCCAATCATTCTTTTCTTCAACTTGGGCAGCTAGAGCTCTTTCTACAACTTTATGATTGATAGATACAGAGGATATTGGTTCTTCTTCCTTGATGGCAATAAACACCCATTCACTTCCGGATTTGTTTTGTCTCTGATTCATCATCTGTTACTCCTTTATTATCATCTTCTTCATGAACATAGTAACAATTCTTTTGGAACCTTGATCTATTAGGATTTGGCTTTGAAATCTTTCCAGACATCTTGAGGCAAAATGACCAATCTTATTGTAGTTAAAATACTTAAAAGGTAATTTTCCTTCATACTTACCAGATCCTCTTGGCAGTCTCTTTGCAATGAGGGCTTCAAGTTGAGTAGTTTTTATGTCTTCTTCTTCTAGGTCTTTTCTTGCTTTTTCATACCATGACAATTTCCTTGATGAGTTCTCTCCTGAATCAAATCCTTGTTTTCACAGAGGCACTGGCTTTGAATGCAGATTCAGTTTTGGGGGGATCATCTCCAAACTTGGTCATTTCAAAAGCAACCAGTTTGCCAGCCAATTGGTCTCTTGTGACAGTTGTATGGGCTCTGAATTCATCAATGGCAGCAACCTTGATTTTGTAAGAGGCAGGAAGGGATCTGAGAATTTTAACAACAATCTCATTTTCATCCAACACTCCACTAGAATTTCTAATTCCACAAACCAACTCATTCACTCTTGGCATAAAAGTGGTAATATTTTCATCATCTCTCATCTTTAGTTTTTCAAATTTCCCTTTTAGACTCTGTAACCTTGCACATTTAACATACTCGTCTCCTTCATGCAAAAGTTCTAGTTTAATCTAGATCTCATAGGCAGTTGGTAGGTCAATAACATTTGAGAGCTCTGAGTCAGTTAATGTGCTTAGAAGAGCTTCTTTGGTCCACAGATTGTTTTCAGCATCTGTGATTTCATTTAGGGTTGTCGGACCACCCTATGGAGGTACATATGCTTTTGTGACCATGGACCAGTACACCATTCCCATACACTGCAAGTGATATTTCATGCGACCTTTCCAAAGAGAAAAGTTGGTTCCATCAAACTTCAGACTATCCTTCTTGAATGACGACATCCTAGATCTCCTCAAGTGGTTAAGCTCCTTTTAGAGGAACTTAGCTCTGATACCAATTATTTGACTTAGGGCACACAACTGAGAGGGGGGTGAATCAATTGTGCAAAACTTTCTCAAATTAAACACTTAAATCTTCTTTAGTGATTAGCAAAATATTAATCATGAATCATAATGCATTCAAATCAAAAGCAGAAACATATAAACACATAAGACACCAAGATTTTGATGTGGAAAACCTAGTTAAGGGAAAAACCACAGGGTGATTAACCCAAGAATGTATTCTCTATTAGAAGAATAGAAAGAACAAATGGCACATGCCAATTAGGGCTCACTGCCTAAGCACACTACTCACAAGAGGCTCACTACCTATAAGAGACACACTGTCTACAAAGAAATAAGTATCACCTTCATGAACTGGAGAATAGCATCTTCACCATGCTTGAATCAGTTCCATTTAAGCCCAATACTTTTGCTCTACCTTTTGCACTTTTCCTCGCTACCACACACTCATCACCACAAGACACCTTTCAAAATGACTTCACAATCCCTTATTTATACAATGCATCGACTTAGGAATAATAATCTAAGTTGGCAAACACCCACAAGAACATCCGCAAGATGTGTAATACATCTGGTCGGCTAGTCTCAAGAAGAACACCAATATCTGGTGGTTATTCTTCAAATGCAAACTCTAACTTCAATGAGGACCACCAATATGAACTGGACATGATCCAATGATCATCATAACCTTCCCTGAATCACCAAGAATATCCGCACTTGATCATCCTACTGGAATTCTTCTCTCCTTCATCCAGAGCTTCAAGAACATAGTCTGTCATCACTGTCACAAATGAATAGCCTCTTCCAGACCTTCAAACCATGAACCAATCTAGTTGACACTTCACAGGGATGTCCTCAACACTCCCTCAAATCTACAAAATGAGATAATGAAATTTTGGATCTCACCAGACCTATCTGTGACATTCTGTCACCTCTGAACACCTGTCGAAACTAGTTCTACTTGAGCGACCATAACTTCTTCATATCTTCATGCGGACCTCTAAAAACATGACTGGAGCATCTCAAGACTTATATCTACAAACCCTTTTAAACCGTATCCTCTGATCCTCAACCTATTGAGGACTTTACCTTCTTGTCATCATTGTTCTTCACTATTCCTGATTGAGAATAATTTCTCAATATCCTCAGCACACAGCTCATCTAATCCTTCTCATTAGTGCAACATGACTATGTTGACATCAATGACAACACTAGTTAGGCCCATACTTGCAACAAGTCCCAACTATCCTTTGTCCAAGGACTCCTCGCTAAGAGTGTTGAGAAAAATCATGAAAACAAACTTGTGGAGTCACGCCACCCCACTCCTCTCCAATTACCTAAATGTGTTGTTGATGACCCTATCATCCACTAGCTCCCATAAAAACTAAACCATCATCCATTCTATCCAAAGTCTTATCTAAAATATCACCCACTTCTACATCTACCCCATCTAAGGAACCAGTTTGAATAATTGAAACTACACATGCTCCTCACCCATCACACCACCCACACAAATCTAGCTATGTCAAGAGGCTAGTCCAAAGCATGTCAAAATATCCACCCCCTTCCTAATCATGATCCAAGCATCCCAATTAATCCCATTCCTTATCCCACACCATCTTGTATTGATCCCCTATCATCCCCAATCATTCATTTACCATCTCTTATTGACCCTCTACCATCGCCTATCGACCCCATCCCAAATCCACCATCATATCCTCTTAGTTCCACTACCTTCATCCATGGTGGTCATGTCAAAGGAGAGGAACAACTTATATCCATCACCCATCCCCCTCCATCTAATAATTGACTTGCATCTTATATTTAAAATAACAAACATCCCATCACATATCGTTTGCTCCAAAACATGAACTACCAAGGTGAATTCTCAGGCCTTCACAAACAAGGCATTTTGGATCCCATCCATGTCAAAATACATCCGCGTGCACATGTCCTTGGTTATATATCGCAAGGAAAACAATCTAAACATGTTTGTACCACCCCCATACCTCCTAAACCCACTTCTTCCAATCGC
This sequence comes from Cunninghamia lanceolata, assembly GCA_027924645.1. Taxonomy (NCBI): domain Eukaryota; kingdom Viridiplantae; phylum Streptophyta; class Pinopsida; order Cupressales; family Cupressaceae; genus Cunninghamia; species Cunninghamia lanceolata. Next base: position 27,985,230 of record BSBN01000261.1, on the reverse strand, counting down.
AAACCCAGTGCATCTCATTGCACCCCCAAATTATATGTTTCCATTCCCCCTCCCTCATCATACAAATAATGAAATCATGAGATCATACATCCTTCATCTTATCCTATCCATAAATCCAAACATCCTCCCATCCCCAAATCCACACTTCCTCCACTCCTCCCAACACATAATATCCCCATCCTCAAATCGCGTCATCCCCCATCCTTAATACCCTCCTCCATAAATCCTGATCCCCCAAAATCCCTAATCAAGATCAACCCAATCACACATCATCAAAACATGAAGCTTTCACCAAATCCATGGGACTCAAAAATAATGATTTGGATCCCTCCCTACATAAAGCACCAAACCTACAAAAGTCAAAAAGTTATCATGTCATAGGGCATCAATACACATAATCCACTCCAAAATCCAAAAGGATACAAAAGACCACACCCCCAAAAGAAAAAATGAAAATGGTGTGGGTCCTCATGAAAAAAGAAAGAAATCCAAGTGGAGCATCAACATCCCACTCCATCTTGAAATCTCAAAAATCTCGTTCCCCATCAAAAAATCATAAAAAAACTAAGTTTGTTTGGGTCCCTACATTCTCAAATCAACAATCCCCTAATCCTTCATCTCAATCCCATCATAAAACATCCCCATTACTCCCTACTCCCCCTCCCCATAAAAAGATTCAAAATACATTATGGTGTGTACAACCATTGGTCTTGATCCGCCTCATGACATACTTGCATACCTTCATCCCTCCATCTTATATCCACTATCTTGCATACTCCCCCATCACATCGCTATGGTCCATGCTTTCCAATAATCCATCCATCCTTCATCCATCCTGTTATGTCAAAAAAAGTAACCTTGGGGGATTTTCTATTAAGGTTTAGCTCCTGGGTCCTATAATTTCATTTAGAGCATCTTGCATGTTATCTTTGACTCCCGATGAGAAAACCCTTGGGTCTTGTGACAAATAGGACCTAGGGGGCTGCACTTTAATGAAATCTGAGCAAAAATGGTAGGGTGGCTTGGGACATAGTGTCCTAGTCCAGCCCTATTTTGGGTTTGCCCTAATTTCAATCGGTTTTATGACTGTTAATTAGGTCCTATGCCAACATCTAAAGTTTGAATTACACAATTCTTAGCAGGAATCTTTGTAGTTGCATATATAATCATGATTATGTTTCATTTGCAAACTAGATGGAAATTAGAAGAGCATTGTGATTTTGTGAAAGTGATTCAAGGCATTCGTTGTGTTGTAGAGAAGTAATTTGTTGTTATTGTGTTTGTATTTGCAGATTTGACATCCATCTCCTCATGGCATGAAGAACATCTTACTTCTATGAGATCTTGGTTACAAGGTGATACCTATTGTATTTTCAATCATTTATCATTTAGATTTTTGCCTCTATCCCACCAGGATACGCACTCTCATCTGACAACGGTGTTTAGAAGACTTGAATGTCTCTCCGGTGCTTGATCGAGGCAAGCCTCTAAACACCACAACCCCCTCCCACACTCCTTGTAATTGCAGGTTACAAGCATTGAGTCCCGTGGAGTGGAGTTATAGGAAGGAGTAATAGACATAGAGGATTCAGGATCTGAAAAGAAGTAGGACACTAGTTCTTTTCCTAGACTAGGGCGCTAGTCCCTATGTCCTCTACAGTTGAATTTTCAGAAATGGAAGTTGCAGTGCAGATTAGTGTTGGAAGGAGATTAGGAACCTTCAAAGAAACTGGTACCTTGGACTTGGGCATGAGTCCCTATGTCCCTGACTTCTCTGTGTTTTGAACTTTGAAAAATAGTAAGTTAAATATCTCTATCCCTTATCTCAGTCTGGAAGGATTTGTCGTAATTTGATAATTTGCATATTAATTTGCATAATTAGGGTTTCAGAGCATAATTGAGCATTAGATAGAGACATTGTTTGATACATCCAAGAGTCCACAGCTTCCCAAGTGCTACACAACATGATAGCTGATTTCTCTTGCTTAGTGGAGATTCAACTTGGTTGATAAGCCCTTGGAATGTTTGTTGGGAAAGGAGGATTACACACAAACCCATAAAACCAATCTCACCCTCATTTACCCACTGAAATTTTTTTGGTGAACCCATGTTTTTCATCTTTTTGGCACCTTTCTGAGTGTTGTTTGATAAATTTGCATTCATTCACCTTATTGCATTTGCAAAATTACAAAAAAATTGAAAAAGAAAAATTGAAAAAAATTAGCATTTTAGGCTTGCATTTTTGCATAATTTAAATTATTTGACATTCAATCTCATTAAATTTCTGTCATTTTTAGTAGATATGATTTAATTTGTAGAATTTTATAATTTAGAATACATTTGTATTGCATTTGCATGCTTAATTTGACAAAATTACTTGAAATCGTGCATTTTTCATAAAAACCTAGTTTTGCATTAGTTAGGGTTTGTAGTCAAAATCTTGTTTCAGATTTTACTACCATTTTCAAACACTCATTAGGAATGATTTATAATAGTAGTGCTGCATCATAGTGGTCTTCTTACAAAATTTCATGTCTAGAGTTTGAAAACCTTGCATTTTCACTAGATTTGGCCTTATCGTCTCTCTAGATTTACACTCCAAGCGTGTTGTAAGGGATTTTTCTGCATTAATTGGCTATTATTAGGGTTATTATTTTTGCTAATCCTCCTCAAATTCCTTACAACATCCTTTCTATTAGGCCTTTTCATTGAAAACTCGTGAAAATTTGCATATTTTTACTATATTTTCACTAAGGTTTGACTTAGAGTGGCACTACAAGCATGTTGTGACAAATTTTTTGGTATTAGGTGGCTGTTATTACTATTATAATTTTCTATCCATCATAATTTTCCTCACAACACCCTTTCTCCTAATCATTTGCATTAAGGATTGGTAAAAAATTGCATAGTTAAATAGCACATTTTCACTAGGTATTGACTTGTCATCACTCTACATTTGCATTAAAAGCATGTTGTGAAAGATATTGCTGCATAATTGGACTATTATTACACATATTATTTTCTATCCCTCTTGACAATTTTCACAACACCTTTTCTCCTAGTGATTTGCATTGCAAAAAGTTAAAAACAAGCATTTTAGGTCATTCTCATACATACTTTTGTACTTGTTCTTGCATAAGTTTTGAAAACCTTTTTGAAATCTGATTTGGCACTCATTTGAAAACATATATCATGGATACTTCCTTGGAAGCTCTATTTTCATACATCATAGACATTGATCATTTCTCTAAATTTACTTATGAATATCCTCAAGTCTTGGAACAGATAACATACATACATGATGTTGATCCTTTTATGTGCTCCACATATGAAATTCTTTGTTATATATCTTATTTTGATAGCTTCACAAATCTCATGGGAATATTTCCTTTGATATTAGATGATCTCACTAAATTCATGATCTATAATATATATATAGTAGTGATGACCTCAAAATGTTAGATGAAGCCTGAGATGACTTTATGTCACATTCCACTATGGCACCTATTGCTAAAACATGTGATGATGACTTAGGTTTACCTTATGATCCCTCTCCCAAAGTTGTTCCTCCTCATGAGGACACTTCGATGCAACAGGATGATTTCATTGACACATCTCTTAACATCATACCACCACTTTCCCATTCCACTGCTCTCCCTAGCCAAGATCAAGCATTAGTGAATGAGGAGCTCCCTTTAACAAAGAACATTCCATGGATAGATAATAAACATTCATTTAACAAAAATAAAAATCCTACCCTAGTGCATGAAACCTCTATGGATCATCCCACCAACCTTCCTTTATTTGATTGTTTACACACCTTGCATATCACTAAGGAAGAGAATACCCTTAATCTCCCTCCTTTGATTGCATATTCAAGTCATTTGGACATCACTAAGGATTTAAAAACATTGACTACCTTCCCCTCATTCCCATGCTCTTTCTTCCAAAGATGTAGCACTGGTGGCTAAGGAAAGGTCTCTCACATTAAATCCCTCAAGGATGGATGTTGAGCTCAGTCAAAACACATTGCTTTTTCCACCTCTTAAGAGCATAATGGATAAGTATACTAATGCACCTCACCAAGAAAACATTCAACCTCACATTGAATCAAACCTAGATGAATTTAACACTGAACAATTTGAAGACAAGAGCAACAGTTGGGCTAGAAAACCTTATGAACACCTTTCTTGTAGCATTTTACATGGGAAAGATGATGATCTACTTGTCGACAAAGGTTAGTTTGGTTGTCCCAGCAGGTAAGTATTTTTAACCTTTTACCTCCATGTTGTGTTTCCCCCATGATATGTTATGTGTTGGTCATGCCTCCTAGGATGACCCTTGATACTCTTGTAAGGTCAAGGATACTAGGAGACCACCTCTGTTGTGACCCTTCTTCTATTTGTATCATCATTCTTCTATATTGCATCTCCTCTATTTTCATTGTTGTGTGTTGTGTCTTATGGACATAGCGTTGCGGTTGGTGACTTGGGGGGACCCTCCTACGTGACTATCCCTAAGACACTTGTTTCTCCTCTCTTGATTTATTGTTTCCCTTCCTCTAGTGTTTCTATCTAGTAGGCAGATGATGAAAAACATTTTATACTGATGCGGACCTGGTGTTCCTTTAGCGAGTAATCAAAAAATGGACCAAGTCCATACTTGATGATGGGGTCGCTATATATTATCTGATGCTTGGCTAGTAGAATCACTCTATGTGATCTTGATGCTTTATTATTGCACTTACAAAACATAACAATACTACTACTCCATGTACTTTGTCTATCTTGAATCTTGTATTCCTTGGTTCTCTATGTGATTGATCATATGAATTGTTGTTTATCATGATTAGATGGACACTAACACTTTTCTTGCAGGAATGTGTTTGTGGGAGCATTTGGCGATCGTAAAGTACATGTCACCTCTGGGGATCTTGGGCTTTGCAAGAGCTCATGTTCCCTTATGTGTTTTCTTCCTACCTTAACGTGCTTGATATCGGTACATGACATGAACCACCATAAGGTAGGGCATATATAAGGTAAGTTGCTCGTTGTAGATGTTAGCAATGTGTGTTTGTGAATCTTGAATCTATTGTAATCAATTATGTCCTCTGCGGAGGTAGGATATCATGCATATCATTTTTCTCTTAAGCTCTCCATGCAAAGCAGGGATGGTGTATTTCTCAAGGAGAGTGCACAATCCTGTCATTTTCAAAAGTCCTCTGCAGAGGTAGGGAGTAGTTTGGTGACTAACTCAACCCTTAAGCATGTCTTTGAAGATTGTTGTGGCAAATCACAATCATCGATATGTGCCTGTAATGTGGCAAAGATGGTGATGAACCTAGAAATAGGTACACTCCATCACTTATATGCCGTGTTTTCTCTGTGTCTTCCAACTGTAAGTGTATTGCATGTTTGTTCCCAAGCATAGTGTAAAGACCAGTGGTGACAAGTCCCTCCTATGCTTTGGGATTTGTTTGGCATGTTTGATTTGTATGGCATGTTTGTTCTCTAGTGCAGTCTAAATACTAGTGGTGATGAGTCCCTCCTGCACTCTAAGATTTGTTTGGCATGTTTGTTGCCTCATGTGCAGTCTAAAGATTGGTGGCGATGAGTCCCTCCTACATTATGGGTTGTGTGTTTACTTTCCTTGTACTTGCATTTGCATTTCATATATGAGAAAATGAAAAAGAAAAGAAAATCATTACTATCTTCACTTCATTCACTATATTCACTGTGTTTTCTGTGTCTTCAATGTTTCCTTCTTCGTGTCTTGCATGACTGTAACTGTCTTCTTTGTGTTTTGCATGCCTGCTATTGTCTCCAATGTGTTTGGCATGTCTTCTGTGCTTGGCATGTTTGCTGTGTTTATTGACCATACTTTAATGCATGTATTCGCCTTGTGTTTATAAATACATTAAAATGGGGGCTAAATGTTATGTCGGAAAAGGTAACCTTGGGAGCTTTTTCCTATTAAGGTTTAGCTCTTAGGTCCTATAATTACATTTAGAGCATATTGCATGTTATCTTTGACTCTTGATGAGAAAACCCTTGGGTCTTGTGACAAATAGGACCTAGGGGGCTGCACTTTAATGAAATCTAAGCAAAAATGGTAGGGTGGACTTGGGCACTAGTGTCTTAGTCCAGCCTTATTTTGGGTCTGCCCTAATTTCAAATGTTAGTTTTATGACTGTTAATTAAGTCCTATGCCAAAATCTAAAGTTTGAATTATGAAATTCTTAGTGGGAATATTTGTAGTTGCATATATAAGCATGATTAAGTTTCATTTGCAATCTAGATGGAAATTAGAAGAGCATTGTGATTTTGTGAAAGTGATTCAAGGTAGTCATTGTGTTGCAGAGCAATACTTTGTTGTTATCATGTTTGTATTTGTAGATTTGACATCCATCTCCTCATGGCATGAAGAGCATCTTCCTTCCATTAGATCTTGGTTACAAGGTGATATCTATTATATTTTCAATCATTTATCATTTAGATTTTTGTCTCTATCCCATTGGGATATGCACTCTCATCTGACAATAGTGTTTGGTTCAGACATGAATGTCTCTCTAGGGCTTGACTGAGGCAAGCCCCTAAACACCACAACCCCCTCCCACACTCCTTGTGATTGCAAGTTACAGGTGTTGAGTCCCATGGAGTGGAGTTGTAGGAAGGAGTAGCAGACACAGAGGATTCAGGATCTGAAAAGAAGTAGAACACAGGTGTTTTCCCTAGACCAGGGCACTAGTCCCCATGTCCTCCATAGTTGAATTCTTGAAAATGGAAGTTGTAGTGCAGATTAGTGTCGGAAGGAGATCAGGACCCATCAAAGAAACTAGTACCTTAGACTTGGGCACGAGTCGCCATGTCCTCAACTTCTCTACCTTCCAAACTTTAAAAAATAGTAAGTTAAATATATCTGTCCCTTATCTCAGTCTGGAAGGATTTGTTGTAATTTGATAATTTGCTTATTAATTTGCATAATTAGGGTTTCTAAGCATAATTGAGCATTAGATAGAGACATTGTTTGATACATCCAAGAGTCCACAGCTTCCCAAGTGGATGCCCAACACGATAGGTGATTTCTCTCACTTAGTGGAAATTCAACTCAGTTGATAAGCCCTTGGACTGTTTGTTGGGAAAGGAGGATTACACACAAACCCCTAAAACCAATCTCACCCTTATTTTCCCATTCAAAACACATCCATCATTCCTCATCCATAATTCACATCATAATACATCCATACCATCCATAATTGACATTGTAATCCATTGTCCACCATCTCATGCAACCATGTACTAGCATGTACATGCGCGCCATCACACTTGACATGGTCTACATGTGACCATCCAAAATGGGACACTATCACCGTGCTATGGAAATAGATACTTGAGTTAGGCCCTCATCCTAAATATTATCCTCTTCCTCTATCCTATCCATCCATCGGGCATCCAAATATTGCACAAATACAACATATAGGTTATAAGGACCACTGCTGATGCAATATAAAAGATAATGTACACACACAAGCAAGCATGAATGCACAAAAAAATTCAAATACAAACATAATGTTGCCCTTGGTCAAGCTAAAAATCCAAGGATTGATGGATTGATGATTACTGATTGTGTTGTTGATGATAAGAACAACACGAGGATTGGGAACGATATATCCCAGTGATGACGATGGATGATTCGATCAAAACCTTGTAATAAGGTTGGGAACAAGACAATGAATGCAATTGGATGATTCTGATTATGTTTCTTAGCTCAAGAAGTGCATTGATAATGATGTTCTTGTGATCTGGATTTTTGGGAGATTTGGATATTGGGGGAGTTTGGATTGTTGTGAGTGAACTGATTTGGTTTACGTGTGGGTAGCCTATAGCTAGGTAGCAATGACAAGGGAAAGTGGAGTCTATCGACAAGGGCTAATGGGAAGATGTGGATGAAATGATAAGTTGATAATGGATGGTGGAGAGGAACAATGGATGATAAGGGGATAATGGATAATGGATGGGAAGGATTAAGGATAAGGGGATAATACCAATAGTTAACTATCAATGGAAATACCAATAGTTTGTAGAGGAGAGATCACACTAGTTAATTGTCATTTTGTCCCCTATTTGAAGAGCTTCAAAGAGGATGCATAAGAATTATAAGAATATTATTTGATATGTTCTCAAGATGATGATTCTATTTAATGATGGATGATTCCAAGATGGTTTATGAGATGATATGTAGTATCCTAGAACTTAGCTTTAAATACGATATCTTAAGTCTTAAATCCAAATACTTTGGCATGCAAACCTAAAGGTGAAAAAGAATCAAGTTCAAACTAGTAATAATTAAATTCAAATAAATACATTGTAAACTTATATTCAAAACATGTTTAATTAAATGCTAAAATAACACATCCTAAAACAAAACTAAAATAAATATAAAACTGATTCTCTTTCTGCTATAAGATTTCACCTTTATAACAATTAATAAATCTTTAGCTTTATAATCATCAGCGTCTTTTAAAAAATAGTGTCATTACGATCTAAATTAACAATTAATGAATGCTTTACCCTTTTTGTTTGTGGTAACTGAGGATAATTTTCAAATTAATCACTTGTAGGAAACAATTATTATATAATTAATGGGTAGTCCAGGAAGTATAAATTGGGAATGAAGTTTTAGCGTTACAGCGGCAGGTATATACAAAAATTCTTTCCAAGGACTAAATTAAGAGCGAGTGGGTCTTTAATATTATACTGGTAACAGAAGATTTTTATAACGGATAATATAAATCAGGATTCATCAAACACTTGTCACCTTAACAATGGATCTCCCAGTCACAACAGCGTCGAAAGCGCATCCTCCATGTCCGCCTAGGCCTTTAAATTTACCTTGGTGTCTACGCATTTCATCACAATCTTTCAACTGTATTCTTCTGTTTGTATTGTTGAATTCCTCATTTGTGAGAAGTAATGGCGGAGATAAATGCAGCAGAGCAGCAAAATGGTTTGTTTGGAAAGAAAACAGACGAGTTATCTCATCCCTGTCCAATGGATCAGCACGATGTTTACTTATCACCTATGGAGGATCACAAATGCCTCAGTGAAAGTGAGGAGAAGACACCACAAGGGGGTTTGATGGGAAATAATGAAGCAGAGCAGAAGGGTCTGTTTGGGAAGAAGAAAGAAGATGAAACATATGAGCAACATCCACTTGTCCATGCACAAGTAGGGGATGTTCACCCACCACTTGTGGAGGAGCCCAAACACCCCAGTGAAGGTGAAGAGAAAGCACATCAAGGGAGATTGATGGTAAAACTCCATCACACAAACAGATTTTTTTCTAGCTCTGTAACTTCTCATTAATCTCTTTACCATATTTTTTATTACTTAGATTATTTCTAAATATTAAAGAGTTGAACAGTCAGAAATTAATTTCACTTAGTTGTTTTACTTGTATGAGTGTGATGTTGGTATCTTATATGTGCAGTCTAGTGATGAGGAAGGTGGACCAAAAGAAGAGAAGAAGAACAAGATGAAAGGAAAGATTCCTGTACACCATGCTCAGAAAGAAGGTCAAAAATATCAAGAGAAGAAAAAGGGGTTGATGGAGGAGATTTAAAAGCAGCTTTGAGGACACCATAACAAGGGGGAAGAGAAAGTACAGTGACCATTCATGATGTTTTCATGCATGTTGGTTTTTGTGTTTCTTATATGTGGATTGTACTGTTTTTGGGTTTCTTGGGTAATAAATAGTAATAAACTATAATATTTATGTTCTTTTGCAATCTGTTTTTCTTTATTGCTATTGCACTCTACTGTAGGTTTCTGTGTGTCAACATGATCACATTAGACTAAAACTAAAAATTAAACTATTGCACTAGGAAGTGGTAGGAAATATAAAATTTGAAGATAGCAGTCCATAGCATTTGAAGGAGATTAATGAAGTCCGTAGCATATCAAGTTGGAGTTGATCGCAGTTGGTCTGGAGTTATATATTCCTTAATTCTGGTGATGGTCTCAGTGATATGTCTGATCACAATTATATTGGGATAGAAAGACAATTGGCATGAGTTCTATATCTGGTTCATGGAATTAATGTTATCTTATTACTGTAGGAGGTGGCTTATGTGTCGTCTTGTATTTGAATAATAGTATTTGATTGCATACTACATGGTGGCGATTTATGAATCTATTTGTTGTTGGACTGTATGCGCGTGAGGCAACTATGTAATCCAAAATTATTTTCTTTTATAGAAAGTGTTATTTGTTATTGTTTATTTTGTACATTTTGGGTTGGGTTTGGGTTTGGGTTCTTACAGTGGTTAAGTCATTGTGCTTGTGGCTATTTTGATTGGGTTTATATTAGTAGGAAACAAGAATTTAAAATTAGATAAAGTACAAGTTTTATGTGAACTCAGTACATCATTTTGACATTATATTATTACACTTAATACAAAGAGTCAAAGAACATCCAAATTAAATGGGTAAAAGTGGTAGGGATGCACTTTTCACCCTTAAACATATGCTCCATCTTAAATATATGACAAGCCCATAACAAAATATGGATATGGGCAGTGACACACATGTGCTCCTTGTAACAATAACTCCATCATGAAACTTGTAAGAACAAAATTCCATATATAGCATATGATAAAAATTTAATATGTTGAAAAATGCTTAACAATGTCAACAAATAATGCATAAAAGTAAAAAGAGAGTTGTGGAGGAATTGTCATTGGAAAAAGAAATGATATAGAGGTGTAAAAGACCCATCAACCAAAATAGAATGATGTGGGGCTATAAATGAGCCTTCATAATAGAAGTATACAAGGCTACAAAGGAATCATTATTGAACCAAAAATTGATATATGCAAAGTCTTCAAGGAACCATCAAAACGATGCTAGCTATATCATATGGCCCCCTCCAATTTTTTACATATGAATGATGCAAGAAATTAAACAAAAAGAGAAAAAACAATATGTATAACATATGATCATGTAAAGATCAATAACCATGTAACAAAGTTCAGAGACATTATAATGTGACAATCATAAGTGAAAATAGTAAGATGTGATCATGAAAGCATATGTAACAGTAGACAACAATGTGCCTCCCAATGTTGAAGATAATAATCAAGTGATAATAGCCAAACATGCAAGATATGAACATGTAAGCATAAATATATGTAAACTAACATGTAATCATGTGCATATAAAGGGCAAGTGAATGGAAATAGGTGGCCAAAATAGGGGCTTAGGTGGCCACTTTCTTCCTGAAAATAGTGAAATCTAAACATTTACAAATAATTTGAGATGCTATACTCAAAATCAAACATGCTTTAAGAATAAGAGCCATGTAGGTTGTAATAGAAATGGATTTGAAATTTGTGTGAGAGGAATCAAGTGTGCTTCTTGAGAGTCCAAGTATATACTTGTCAACTTTGTACTTGAAAAGATGTTAGCAAAAAAAAAAAAATTGAATGTTGCTTATGTTCGTGATCATAACTACAAGTCCAATATCCTAGAGAATAGACTCAAGATATAATCCCAAGGTATATTTCAACCTAGAGTGATGAGGTAAGAGTCATAATCAAGAAATAGATAGTTAGGTACCAATTTACAAGAGGGATCAACTATTCCTCACTTTATGCTCTACTAGACATAGGAAGGTGATCCTTTAGGTTAATTATAAGATAATTAAGGAGAAATAAACTCAGCACATTAGGCCCTCAAGTAATCCATACCCTATACATATAAAGATCCCAAAAATTTGTCACTAAACCTCCTATATAGAGGTTTTTTAATCTTAAGACATGCAAACCTCTTTTGAGTAAATAATACAAATCATGAATGCAATAGATATATAATCAGTGTTCACTCCCTAGTCTTATTTTTAGCTCAAGAGTGTACTTCATACATGACTTTGGTAGAAAACAATGGTCTACAACCCTCTAAGAATGTTTCTATCATTGGTTCTCATATGATGTTACAAGATTTAGAGGAAATGGGCTAGGCACAAATAGTTAAACAAGTAATCCTAGATAATGTGAAATAAATTGTATTCTTGATTTTGATTTTGATTTTAATATGGTGGGAGAACCAATAGCTAGAGACCACTACCTTTCAATTTTTTTGTGTGATGGAGTCAAACTTGAAATTCAAACATAAACACATGAAAATCTTAAGCTTATGAGCCAAAATAGAATGAGAACTATATATATTCACTTAAACACATTCATAAATCTACCAAAACTATTCATAACTAGGTCTAACAACCATTCAAAACCATTCAAAACACCAACAATGCTATTCATTCTTGATATTCACTAACAACCAAAAATCCATTAGAAAATACCTCTCTTATCACTTTTCATATATGATACCCATAAGCACCATTGTTGAGCAAAATTGTTTAAACTTGGCAACTAGATCAACAACTAGTTGATGATGGGCTAAATGAGAAAGCTTAACAAATTTTTCCATGTGATGATGTTTTCAACTATGGATGAACACGAGAACGACACATTGCTTATATTTTTCATTATAGAATGACCTTTAAAAATATAAGTACAACCAAACACACACATTACACCCACCATAGGAGCATTCACAACCTTCTTTTATTCCATGATTCACTTACTACCCCTTTAAACATTTACATATTTGTCTTATGGACCAATAGGACTCAATTATACTCACAACTAAGTTTTTTATATATCACTATGAAGAAAAAGAATATGTAGTAATCCATGTTGAGTGAGCCACTAGGGTGCACCACCTATGATATGTAGTAACAAACCATTAGCATTTAACTAACTATGACCATCCCTTCACTATGGTCTTCAAATAAACTTTCTTAACTTAAATAACTAGTTCCTTTGAGAAAAACCTATTCTCATACATGTACAATAAAACCTTGATGTCCACACAATTCCCACCCCTAGCCATTTGGAAATTGACCATTATTCCACCTATGATAGATTCATATGAATTTACCTTATAAAATCTATAACATTATTGAGGTTGCACAACATAGGCCAAACACTCATGCAAATATAACAAATTTACCTTTTACTATCACCACCAAAGTTTCATTGAAGATTAGATGGCCTAATATCATATTAGGGAGAGGAAATCCTTGATTTATGAGTTAGCAAGCTATGATTGAGACCAAATGGGTAGCCAATTTTTCACCTATAGAGAAGATTTCACCTACAATAAAATAAAAATCCACCATATTGTTGTTACACGTATGGTTCCTAGGGTTGTCGTTGATGTAAACACTATCATGGTGGTGTGATGGTGTTCATGGTTCGATGTCATGTCTCATCCAATAAGAGAAGGGAGAAGATATAGTTCATATTAATATGGGAATTAGAAGCACAAAGATGATCAGATGCATTGTCGATGCTACTGATGGCCTAAAGTATGTATGTTCCATGTTCCATGATGATTGCATTACTAGAAGAGTTCTTTGTTGTTGATTGATTGTAAAGACAATGTTGTCTCTGTGAAGATGTTCTTGTTGAACACAGAGAATACCAAGAGGGGGGGTGAATCAGTATTCTACAAAACCACTTAGTTTGTTGCTCCTTAATCCAATTACCAAATTCAACAACATGAAAGCAGAATAAACATAAGAACAACACCCATAAAGACATAGCACATAGACACCATGATACATGGAAAAGACAAAGAGGGAAAAACCACGGTGAGTGTTAGCTAACAATATATTATGATAGCACAATACCAAATTTCAAGAAGGCTCACTACCCTATGAAGAAGTACTCACTGCACAAAAGCTCACTGCCAAAGAGAAAAAGAGGATAGAAGAAGAATTGGCTCACTACCATGAGATGAACTATTGTAAATGCATCTACCATATTCTAGATCACAGTTCCATTGAAGGCTCTATATATAGATTCAAAAGTCTTCATCTATTATGCCCTACTTCTCAACTCAACTACATGTACTCTATTTTCTTTTTCTGATATGCACTCAGCTCATAATCTTTTACACTTCAAATTCACACATTACACCACACAATCTCACATTAACTCAATACCTTAATCCATCAAGTATTTATATCTGCAACAAGATTCATCTCAAAAAAAAGTTGGCAAGCTAGACATGAAGCATGTATACACTGTATTCTACCTTGTTGTCTTGATCAAGTGTCCAAAACGTAATGCAGACCAAACCAAACATATAATGATCTTCCAATAGGTCAGCACAAATCAAACAACCACTTAGATTTATTATTCAAGCAATATACCTTCTCCACATAAAGATCTAACTACTTGTTGGCTTGTCACTTAAGAACATGCTTGACCCAATACATTTGTCACATCAAAAATCTCACTGCGGATCATAGGAGACTCAAGTATTCGTAACCAGCATTCATTCTTCACCTCTTAGCATACCTCCAAAACTGCAAGACAAAATATGCAACTGCAGAGAAATGCAGACCCCTTTTCTCAGGCACTGTGCATTGTTCCTATCTTAGTTCTATTCACTTGGAATTAGACATTTCATAGTATGAATTCTGAAGAAAGTCAGGTCTTGATCATTGGAACATAACATCATCAAATAGCTATGAACAACATACCTAAACTGCATATAATGATCTTCTACTATGGAGGCATACTGACCCAATCTCTATCACCTACTTTGTAAATTGTCCATACATAGTCATTTTAGCCTTCCAGACGAGAATACTTTTGTGCCTTATTGTCAAACCAAGTTGGTCTTCTAGAGAAATGTCTCTTTGTCATGCTAGTGAAATCCCTTTTCCTTGCTGCCATGAATGACAGCATGCAATCCTTCATCAGAGAAGTGTCTCTTGCCAACAATCTCCCCTTTTGGCATTGACGGCAACACTTAGTGAAAAATGCTTGTGTCTTCTCCCCATTACTCTATATTTCTTCTCTCCTTTAGATGTTTACTCATTTTTCACTGGTCTTCTTCTCCCCCTTTGACACCAATGGTAAAGTTGTATGTTCAAAAAGTCAAAATTGTGTCAAAACTGCAAATCTGTCATACTCTACTGTATATGTACACATACAATCTTCAACTTAATTAGTTATAGATGAAAGGACATCCTTGGACACAATATTTAATTATGCAATCTCTTCATCCTGTCATTTCTTATCTCTTTCTAGAATTTAGATGTGACCATTTATCAAAAAGATTGATTCTTCTACCTTTTGCACATCAAAATGTGTGTCAATTTGTGAATCTACTTGTGCTTCTGCTACAATACTGACCATTGAATCTAACTTGGGTCTAATAAGTCCTCTCAATTGACATATTTTATTTTTCATCTAATCCCTCTTATTTACAAGATCACTTAACTCATTATGAATATTAATTACTTGTATTTCTTTGCTGCTCACCGACTCAGCTACTAGATCAAATAATTTAGAGATATTTATCAACTGGAGTTTTAGATCCTTTATCTTTTCTTCTAGCTCTTTTGTGGCTACTGGCCAAGATAAACAAAATTTGTATAGGTCACTTTCTTCTTTGATGGCACTCTGTATGCCTTTCCTTTTATTGTCTAGTAGACCTTTGTCATAAACTATCATAGTCTTCAACTCATTTAACCTTTTCTCATCAAATTCTTGTCTCCCTTTTTTCTCAATAGATTTCTCAAAAGAGTCAAAATGCTCACTTAAAAAATTTATGAGTCCTTTTAGTTGGCTTACTGAAGACAAAGAGGTGTCCTTCTGATATGATGGCATTAGCTTCTCCAAAATGCTAGATGCCTCACCAATTAGTTCACTATCCTATATGTGAGACTTCAAAATTTCTTCTTGTGGCTTTGCCTACACAATTGATACCAGTTTAAATTTATGTACTGGGGATATTGAGTCCAGGTTTATTGGTCCTTGCAAAAATTTAGGCTCATCCATGACCTATTTTTCTTTCTCCAAAAATTCTTTGATCGACTCTGTAGTGTCTCTTGCTATACCAGAGACTTCATCTTGGTTTAGTTTCAGAGGATCTAAATCCATGACCTCATCATTCCTTTGTTCTAGAGATGGGTTTTCTTCAGCTTGTTCCTCTTTATGATCTTCATCTTTGTTTAGTTCCTCACACTTCTCCTTGTCTATTTGAACATCAGTCTCTTCTTCTAGAGGACTACATATTTTAGATTTTACTACAGTACCAATGCCAGGGTCTGGATCATCTTTCTCTTTCAGCTCTTCATCACCTTGATCCAACTTTTCCTTAGGAATAGATGTGTCAACCCCAACATTTGTTTCTACTTTATCATATATAGTTGGGAGATGATGATCCCTCAACACTTTCAAGATGATTTCCTCTATATCCTTGGCTACTTTCTCAATGTCATCTGGCGTGTATTCATCCTTTTCTTTATTTTGAATTCCTTTTGCAGCACTTTGGAGATTTTTGCTTTATCTTCTAGTGAGATCTTTGAACATAACTTTATCAGTGTATATTCTCTAAGCTCTACATCCTTGGCCATATTAGCTTCCTTTCTTGCAGTCATTATACTACCCAAGCTATCTGGGAGATCAATAATTATCTCAATAAGTGCTTTGTTATAGATGTACAAGTATTTGACAATAGTATTCTCAATAATTCTTTTATCCAGATCATTGTACTCATCATATAGTTGGGCTATGGGCTTTAAGTTTCCATCAATAGTTATAGCCTTTTGGACATCTTCAAAATTTATAGTGGCTTCTCTTGTCCCATCTTGCCCTGGCCTTCTTTCATCTTTACCCTTACTAGAAGGTTTCTTCTTGCTACTTCCAGAGGCTTTGGTGGCCTCACTTTTCATTTTCTTCGCTTCTTCATCTGATTCAGTCTCTTCCTCATCAGCTCCTATACTAACATACATTCTATGACCTTTGGTTTTTTGTCTCTTGTGAGTTGTTGCATGGGTTTCCACACTTTCAGAGGGTGTAGAACTGGAGGACATAGATGTAGTTCCTACAGAAGTAGAACCTCTAGTTCTTTTGGTTACTGTTGGGTTCTCTGGTTGCCTCTTTGGCTCTTCCGGAGCCTTAACTAGTTCACTTTCTTTTCTCTCTTTTACTTGTCTCTTTGCTTGTGCCTTTTCTCTTATCTATTTAATTTTTGTTTTGGTGAAAGCCCTTTTTGGAGCATAATCCTCTACCATTTTCTGGGCCTTTCTTGAGATTTTAGGTTTTCTCACCTCAACATGTATTTTTGCAAATAGTTCCTCATAAGTCCCAAATCTTTCTTCATTTGGATCTCTAGGTTTGGTTAGCATATGTTGGGCATAATTTTCCAATATTCCTTCATCTACCTCATAGCCCATTAGCATAACCCATACTATTCTATGCTCAACGACCTCCATCAAGTATTGATCTTTTGTCACAATAAAGCAGATAGTGTCCTTGTATTTTTCAACAACTGATCTAGGGATCCTTTCTCAAGTTTGTATTAACTTCTAGAAGTTTTTGAAATAGCCCCATAGGGCTAAGTTTTGGGCATCATGGCTACTTATGCTATTAAGATGATTTCTAATTTGAACTGCAACGGGTTTATCACTTGTCCAGAATAGATTCTTCATACCTGGCAACTCTTGCACGAAGTAGAAGAACAAATAGATAATCAACATACCATACTTGAATGAATATATCTGCTCTTTTCTCTTCCTTAAATTTTACATTAGCTACTGATGGAGCAATTCACAAAGATCATACTCTACATCTTCTTTAACCATCTCAAATGATGTGTAGATTGCAATACCAGAGACTAAATTTTCCCAATTTGAGAAATAAACTTTTTACCCAATAACCATGTACGCAAATCTTAGTACATGGTCTTCAATGTCATTGATTGTTAGTGCCCTTTTGTCAAACATAGCTCTAGTGGCTTTCATTGCAATATCATTCTTTTCTGCCTTCAATACATGAAATGTACCAGTGGAATTTAATCTAGTAACTGCCCTTATGGCATCCTTAGTGATCATGAATGGTATCTCTAGCCATATGAATTCATCATGCACTCTACTCAGAACATATTGGATCCATTCTTCCTCAGTGAATGTTGGGAAATCAATGTACTGAATGAATTTCTTTGTTTCCAATGCCCTATATTCATCCTTTAAATCATAATCATCACTACACAAGTGATTTAGGAATAAATATGTGAGTTTGTTGTTTTCATGTTCTTCTAGGGCAACATGAATATAAGCCCTCACATTCTCTACATGCATAACTCCATATGGTATATCAGAAAATGCACCTATTGGATGTACTTCTGTTGATTTGAAAGGAAGTTTCTTGAATTTTGGCCTCAGTCTTTCAGTTATATCAATCACATGTGGTGTTGACATTTCTATAAAACTTCAAATAAAGTCACAGTAGGGTTTTGAATCTGGAAAATACCTCTTTTCATCGAATTAGGGTTTTCCTTGGTCTTTCCTTAATTTGCTTTGAAAATCACTAAATCCCTTGGAATTTTTCTTCAATTTGCCTTAGACACATTGATAGTTTGAATGCAAAATGAATTTTCCATTGAATGAGCCCCTTTTTAATTCTTGACTTCATAGCCATAAATGCTCCTATTAAAAAGTTGTCAAACACATTTCTGCAGAATGTAGTCTATTAGGATTGGTCCGCAATATTTCATGTTTGATCCTTTTCTTCTAGAATTTCTTTCAAAAGATCTATCATATGAATCCTTTCAACATATCTTCATGTTGGATCTTAGCACTAACCATCTGGCTGGGGGATTAAGATTTTCATTGCAGCTCCCCCTAACCCAGAGCTCCCAAATTCACTTCCCAGAGGAAGTATCTGCACCAGATGCTGGTGCGGATCCATCCTTGACTTCAATCACATCTTTCTTGATCAAGATCTTGCCCATTTCTTTCTTAGTTTCAACCAGATCAACTTTTTCCTTTCCCTTATCATTCCTCTGCTCTGGTTTCCTTTCTTCAGCATAGTAGTTGCTTTTCACATTCTTGCTTCTACAATATCTTGAAACATGTCCAAACTTGTTGCAATTGTAGCATACCATATTCCTTTGTCCTTGATTCCTTCTATTGCTTGAAATTGATTTTCATTGATTAGCCATATGTCCAAATCTATTGCATGTAAAACACTTTCCATTGAATGATTGAGTATTCCTTGCATTATAAAAACCATTCCTTACCAGACTTCTGCATTCATTTGATCTATGACCAATTTTGTTGCAATTGAAACATTGAATAGAGAATGATGGAACATTCTAATTTATTCTACTCCTACACTAAGTAGCTTTATGTCCAAACTTATTGCAATTAAAACAATGGCCATTGAAAGATGGGTACCTTTGAGCATTTGGATGTCTAACCGGAGGTCTTCTAGGTCTTCTTCTTTGATTCTTAAACTGGTTTCCTTTCTTTTGCTTCAACTGAAAGTTTTCTTGACTTGATTTTGAACTTTCTCCTTTCTCAAATCCCAAGCCTTGCTTATCATCTGAAATCTTCTGAATTAACTCCTCAAGCTTTGCGGAGCTTATCTTAAACTTTTCTTCATAGCTCCTAGGTTTCTCCAAATCTAATTTCAGGTTTGCAACTTCTTTTTCAAGTTTATTGCATTCTTCTAATTTTCTTTTTACCAACATATTTAGATCATCTTCTTCTTTAGCTCTTTCTACAACTTTCACTTTCAAAACATCCAGGGTTTCATTGGATGATATCAATTGTTCACTAACCTCTTTATATTTTTCTTTGAACTTCTTGACTTGTTCTTTTATCTTTAAAATGTATTCATCAGCTTCTTGTATGTTATCCTTCAGATCTTTGATTTTTGCTTCAGATCTTTCAAGATCAATAAGGGTTGCTTCTAGTTCAACATTGTCTTCATATGAATAATTTCCAAATCTTCTAGCTACCATGAGTGAACTCTCCTAGATCTTCGTCAAGCTATTAGGCTTATTCCAAGGAACCTTGCTCTGATACCAATTGTTGAACATAGAGAATACTGAGAAGGGGCTGAATCAGTATTCTTCAAAACCACTTAGTTTGTTGTTCCTTAATCCAATTACCAAATTAAACAACATGAAAGAAGAATAAACATAAGAACAACACCCATAAAGACATAACACATAGACACCAAGATTTTTACATGGAAAACTCAAAAAGAGAAAAACCACGGTGAGTCTTAGCTCACAATATATTATGATAGCACAATAGTGAATTACAAGAAGGCTCACTACCTTAGGGCTCATTGCCCTATGAAGAAGTGCTCACTACACAAAGGCTCACTACCAAAGAGAAAAAGAAGATAGAAGAAGAACTGGCTCACTGCCAGGAGATGAACTACTATAAATGCATCTACCATATGCTGGATTATAGTTCCATTGAAGGCTTAATATATAGATTCAAAGGTCTTCATCTATTCTGCCATGCTTCTCAACTCAACTACTTGTACTCTATTTTCTTTTTCTTCTCTGCTCTTAGCTCATTATCTTTCACACTTTGAATTCACACATTACACCACACACTCTCACATTCACTCAATACCTTAATCCACCAAGTATTTATATCTGCAACAAGATTCATCTCATAAACAAGTTGAAAAGCCATACATGAAGCGGGTATACAATGTATTCTACCTTGTCGGCTTGATCAAGTGTGAAATCAGTAATGCAGACAAAACCAAACATATAACCAATCACACAACCACCTATATTTATTATTCAAATAATATACCTTGTCTGCATAATGATCTAACTACTCATCGGCTTGTCTCTTAGGATATTGCTTGACCCAATACATCTGTCACATCAAAACTCTCACTGCGGATCACAAGAGACTCAAGGATTCGTAACCAACATTCATTCTTGAAATGTTAGCATACCTCTAGAACCACAAGACAAAATATACGATTGTGGAGAAATAGGGACCCTTTTTCTCAAGCATTGTGTACTGTTCCTATCTTAGTTCTATTCACCTGAACTTAGAGATTTCATAGTATGACTTCCGGAAGAAGTCAGGTGTTGATCATTGGAACATAACATCATCAAATAGCTATGAACAAAATACTTGAACCACATATAATGATCTTCTACTAAGGAGGCATATTGACCCAATCTCTGTCACTTACTCTGTATACTGTCCATACTTAGTCATTTTAGCGTTCTGGACCAGAATACTTTTGTGCTTTGTTTTCAAACCAAGTTGGTCTTCTGGAGTAATGAGTCTATGTCATGATAGTGAAATCCCTTTTCCTTGTTTTCATCAATGGAAACATGCAATCCTTTATCAAAGCAGAATCTCTTGCCAACAATTCTGTGTAGGATAGTGGAATGCTTTGCATTCCTCTGCATTTGTAGATATGGCCATGTGGTTCTAGAATTGTGTTCAGGATGTTGTGAGGGTGATAATTCCAAGTTTTCAGATCATTTTCCCTTCCTCTATGAAAATTATGCATGATAGAGTACTGACATGTGTTCTAGAAGAGTATGCTAGTGCTGAAGGCTTGATGGAATGCTCCACATTCCTCCAAAAATGAATGATTTCCCTTGCAGTTTTGAGGACATGTTTATGGATGTGTATTACATGCTTCCTTGTAGTTTCAAGGTTCTTGGTGGTCCACAACTTAGTTTTTCATATCACAACATGTTGCAATGTGTCTCGGATGACAAATTGTTCTCAGACTTAATGATTGATGTTGTTCAACACAATTATTTGATGTGTGGTGGCAAAGGAGTGTTTGGGGATGTTGTATGAGTCATGTGTACTTATCTAGAAAAGTTTTACAAAGATCTTTTTGGTTTCCTATACCACACAAGGTTTTCAAGTTGATGTAGTCGTTATACTTCAAGTCTTCATGTGTTTGTTTGAAAGTTGTCCTATTGCCAAATGAGTGGAGTTTTTGGATGTAATTGCTTGTTGTTTGAAGCTATGAATGATGTTTTCAACCTCGTTGAGCAAGTGTTGGGGTCCACAAGGTATGGATCTTCTGCTGGTGTAATGTGTGTTTTCACTTAGGACCCATCTTCTACATGTTTCATATTGTGTGTTGTCTAGCTAACTTGTAAATGTATTTTACATGTTGTATCTAGCTGAAAAGCAATGTAATCAATGTAATATCATGTATAAATAGTGAATCAAATTAAGTGTGGAGAGGTGTGATTGCAAGTTCACTAAAAGGCTCACAAGAAGATAAAAAGTGGAATGAATGCATTGTTGATGTGCGACAGAAGGAGAAAGAGAAGTTGTTGATGCTGTCTGAATTCATCTTGATGACATATTTGTGATAGTGATCAAGTATAGAGTGTGCCTAACTGATCAGATCATTAGAAGAAAGTGTGAAGAGACATAAGTGCAATCATCAAAAGTGTGAGTTTGAATGTTAGTTTTTAGACAGTAGAAATATGGTCATATTGTAATCTTTTGTAAGTGTGTTCTCAATTCAGGGAGTAGTAGCTTCCTTGGGAGTGACCCTAAAACAATGTCTTCAAGGAGTAGAAGATTCCTTGGGAGTGACCCTAAATCAAATTTCTACAGGGAGTAGAAGTTTCCTTGGGTTGTAGCCCTAAAACAAAGTTGTTATTTGAGCTTCATATATTGTGAGTTAATCCTTACTGTGGTTTTTTCCTTCTAGGGTTTTCCATGTATATTACTGTGGTTTTTTCCTTCTAGGGTTTTCCACATATATCTAGTGTTATGTGTTGATATGCATTGTATTAATCTTTCATCCTTATGTTAATGTTGTTTTTCTTATGTTTTAATTTGCTCCAGATAAGTTGAAGTTGTTAAAATTGAAGATTAATTAGATACTAATTCACCCCCCTCTTAATATCTTAGTGTGTCCAACAATTGCATGCTCTTATGCACTACTACTTTATAACCTTATGGGCCCATCTAATTCAATTTCCCTACATTCAATGAACACCATACAAAACCTCAACACAAGACCACCATGTACTAGAGGAATAGAATACCACCTTGTTACCAACCATAGCACCAATACCAATGTGGACCGCATGAACCAACAACTTGCATACTATAACTAGCCAATCCTATCACTACCATAACACTAGCAAGTTTTTAATATCTAATTTAATAGAAATCACATGATTAAGTTAGAATCCCAAACAACAAGTCAATACTAAATTATAAAAAGTGTAAAGGTGTAGAATAAGGACTTGGGTATTGGTTTGAAAAAATATAATAGGCCACCCTGAGAATCAGAATAAATCTTAGCAAAGGCATAGAGACATGAAATACTATATAGACATGAAACACAAGTAGGAAAAATCTAAATGCTTCATTATGGGTATCTAAATATAGACACTTGAAATTGACTCAATCATTTTTGACACATTCAATGCCATTCAACGCTATCCTAATCTCACCTTAATCATATCCATCCTAGTACTAATTAATTAGATAAATTAAATTTATTTAATTAATTAGGATTATCCTTTAATTTCATCAAATTAATTAAATGAATAATATTTATTTAATTAATCTAATTTTCCCACATCCCTCTACATTAATTAATTAAACAAGTTTATTATTTTTTTAATTGATCTAAAAAATTAAATCCCATTTTAATCCTCCATTTATCATAATTAGGTCCCATCATTATCCATTATTCCTAAATAAATGAATTAAAAATTCAAAGATGTCACATGCCTAGCTAAGATTTATCTAGATTCATTGAAACTAGACACTCCCACAAAAGTCAAACTAATCATACATCTCCATATCTATTTCTATAAATCTTTTAATCCTAGCCATTCACATAATGATAATCCCTAGAAGCTTCCATCCTTGCCATAATTCTTCTCACTCAATCCTATCCATCCTTATAGAATGCCCTAGATCTTCTAATATTCCCTCAATTATTTTTGTTGATGCACCCAGGAGCATGTACTGTAAACTAAAACAACCTTCACCAAACACTGAGAAGCAACACAAGAATCTATTCCACCAAGACAATGACAAATATACATTGAGATGAGATATGTTACAATGCACAACTCAGAAATAAATAGTTCTGGTGTGATGAGGTGCGGGAACAACCAACCTCCAACTACCTCAATGGCAAAAATAACAAGTGCACCTAAACATTATTAAATAATAAATATCTAATAATGTAACTGTCAAGTAGCCTAAGTAAACTTTAGCCTACTCTAACACCTCCCCTTAAGTGCAACTTAGGGAGATTATTATGTAATATCAGATGCAAAATGGGTCCCGAGAACAAAGCCATTTTAGGTACCCTTGTGTAACTACAATGCAATGAAATGCAATCTCTCACAACTAGAGAAAAGGCGAAAAACCCTGTGGGAGAAAACTCCTCTCCAAAAGAGAGAAAAATAGAAAATGATGAAAAGCAAAAAGTGAAAGGAAGGAGGACTCCTAAAGACCCCCCAAGTACAACTTCCTTCACCCCTAACATCATTCGCAAAAAAAGATAGTGAGGAGATGCCAAAGGTTTAGTGAAGATGTTTACAACCTTGATGTAGGAGCATCCAGGGTGTAAGAGCAATCTTGCATCAACCAAAAAAAAAATTGTTTCTTTTCAATAAGGGCTAAATTTGGCAGGGTTACTATTTTTAGTAAGTTTGCATTTGTGCACGGTTGGATACAAAATCTTACACGGACCTCTAGAATGGTGAATTGAAGCTAATGGTGAAGAAATCACTACAATATCATTTGTCATTTGTGAGATATTAAAATTTCAAACTCTGAAATCCTATTGAAATATTCAAAGTCAAATTTGAGGCACTTAGAGGCTTCGCATGGGCCCAGAATTTGGTGGGAAACCCAAACAGTCTACCTTTAGGTACTGCTTGTGCACAACCATCTTTTTGAGAGCTTTCTGAAAAGTTATTATAATTTAAAATCCAACGGTCGGATCAAAAGTTATGGCCCCATGAAGTTGACCCATGTTTGAAGGGAGATGCAAATTTTGAAATTGAGCTGGTGGCCACCAAAAAGGGCTATATATGACCATTTTTGGAAACCCTTGGAGTAGTGAAGTTAAGGGGGAAAGTGTAGAGTCAAGAATAGGTGGGAAAACAAAAACCCTAGCTGATATGGGGTTACAGAAGGTAGATGATTCCAGAGTCTTGAGAGAGGGAGCTATAATGTGTTGCAGTCTGTAGGATATTCATCCTTTGATTGTATTTGAGCTTCTGTAATGTAATGTTTTTCCCATATCAATAAAATATCATTCTATTTTTTGTGTCCAATTTCTATTATTGTGTGTTTTATGATTTACCCCCTTCATCAATTGGTATCAAAGCAAGGGTTCCTGAGTGTGTAGACAGATCACTGACCGTGAGGTAGTTTGCACCAGGACCTGAGGTTGTGGGTTTGCTGCAGAGATCAAGATGCCTCCATGAAGAAATTGTATTAGGAGGAATGCTTTGATGGAAGAGGGTTTTAGAGCACTGCAAAGACAAATCAATGCATTGCAAGAGGAGCTGCGAAGAGGGTTTGAGCCAAGAACAAGAGAAGAAAGCAAGGATGAAGTAGAAGATGAGCTATCTGAGGAAGAACAAGAAGCTGCAGGAGATCCTACAGAAGTTAGGTTGTTAAAATTTATTTCTAAGATTGGAAAGAGGCCTAGGATAGAAGTTTCTACATATTCTAGAGTTGAATCCAGAACAACTTATTGATTGGATCAATGATATGGAGGCGTATTTTGAGTATGAAGATGTGGAAGACCCAGAACAGGTCATGTTTGTAAAAACAAAGTTGAAGGTCCATGCCAGTATTTTGTGGAAGGAGGTCCAGTTAGAGAGAAATAGAAGAGGAAAAGCAAATATTACCAGATGGGATCAAATGGTGGAGACATTGAAGAAGCAGTTCATTCTTGTGGACTATGAGATGGAGTTGCTGAAGAAACTGCAAGGATTGAAGCAAGGTAACAAGTATGTTAAGAAGTATACAGAAGATTTTTATAAGATCACTATCAAGATAGGCCATGGAGAGGCCAACAAGGACAAGGTAGTCCATTACATTAATGGGTTGAGGCCTAGTATTCAAGAGGAACTGAGCTTGGTCAGAATGACCACCATAAAAGATGCCTACCAGTTTTCCCTGAAGGTGGAAGAGAAGCTGAATAAGAGATTTGAAAGCAAGCAAAGGGGTAGAGGTCAAGGCAAAAGGACTGGTGGAAGACAATATGGAGGCTGAAATGAAGATCCAAAGAAAAGTGAAGAAGCTGGAACTAGTCGAAATCAGAGAGGAGATAATACCTACTGCCCTCATGACCAGAATAATGGTGACCAAAGAGGAAGAGGAAGAGGTAGACCTGGGCAAGGACCTGGAAGAGGAGGTTTCAGAGGAACATGTTTCCAATGTGGAGAAGAAGTGCATCGAGCATACGAGTGTCTGCAACATCAAGGAAGGACAAACTTTTTACCCGAAGGTAATGCATGAGTTGCACATGTAGATCAAGATGCGCAGACTGAGCATTCTGAAGATGCTGATAGGGGAGAAACCCTAGTTGTCAGAATAACTTTGTTGAATGAAGAGAAAGAACCCAATCAGAGAAAGAGTTTATTCCGCATAAGATGCAAATGTGAAGGTAAGTGTTGTGATATTATTATTGACAGTGGAAGTACTGATAATCTTGTTTCAAGGGAGATGGTTGACAAGGAGAAAGCATCCACATCCATATCGGATTGCATGGTTGTAGAAGGACCATAGATCTTTGGTCAATGAGTAGTGTATAGCAAAGTTCAAGATCAGAGACTACCATGATGAGGTGTTGTGTGATATCATACTAATGGATGCATGTCATATGCTATTGGGGAGGCCATCGCAGTATGATAGGAGCACTGTCCATGATGGCCATGCAAACACATATTGCCTAACAAAGGATGGAGTTCATCATAAGTTGAAGCCCTTGAAGGAGGTGGAAGAAAAGGTATGTAGTACTGCCAGAATTTGCTTGGTAGATGTTAGGAAATTTTTGGAGGGTATGAAGCATGAGTGTCATTGCTTTGCATTGATTCCTAAGATCAGCGAAGAGAAATGTGAATATGTACCAGCAAAAGTTTCAGATATGTTGGCAGAATTTCAAAACATTATCTCTAATAATGTACCAGAAGGTTTACCACTAGTGAGGAAGATAAGTCATCAAATGGATTTGATACCATGAGCCACTTTGCCAAATGAGGTAGCCCACATAATGACTCTAGCAGAGAATGAAGAGCTAAACAGACAAGTTCAAGAGCTATTAAGGAAATGGAAGACAACCTTCAAGACAAATGAGGGTTTGTATGATTGGTTACTCATGCCATTTGGGCTAACCAATGTACCGAGCACATTCATGCGGCTCATGAACGAGGTACTAAAAGAATTTTTGGGAAGTTTTGTTATTGTTTATTTAGGTGATATTTTAATTTTCATTAAGACTTGGGATGAGCATATGATGCATATCAGAAGAGTTTTAGAGAAGCTGAGGGAGGAGTAGTTGTTGATCAATTTGAAGAAATGTAGTTTTCCAAAGAAGGAGTTGGTATACCTAAGATTTGTTGTCTCAGAGAAAGGTCTAAAATGGACCCAGAGAAGGTGAGGGCCATCATTGAATGGCCTACGCCAGGGAGTGCTTCCGAGGTAAGATCTTTTCATGGTTTGGCAAGTTTCTATAGAAAGTTTATCAAAAATTTTAGTAGCATTTGTGCACCCCTAACTAAGACAACGAGAGGGGATAGAAAAGAGTTTAGATGGACTAAAGGAGTCGACAAGAGCTTTGATACATTGAAGCAAAAAGTCGTAGAACAACCTATTTTGGCACTTCTAGATTTCAATAAGGTATTTCAAGCTGATTGTGCCAAGGTATTTTAGAAAGAAGCTTATTGATGCCAAGAAAAATTATTCTGTTTATGATCAAGAGTTTTATGCAATAGTTCAGGCTTTGAAGAAATGGAGACATTCTTTGTTGCCAAAAGAGTTTGTTTTATATACTAATCATCAGGCTTTGCAGTATCTTAATAGTCAAGGAAAGTAAAATCAAAGGCACTTAAAATGGGTTGAGTTTTTGCAAAGTTATACTTTTGTTTTGAAGCACAGGAGTGGGAAGTCCAATAGAGTTGCAGATGCATTGAGCTGAAGGCAAAATTTGTTGACAGAAATGAAGATAGAGGTTGTTGGGTTTGATGAACTAAAAATTTTGTATCATGAAGATCTAGATTTTGCAGAGGCTTGGAAAGCTTGTTTAGAACCAGTTACTTTGGACAGGACAAAATGGTTAGATTTCATAATCCAAGATGGCATGTTGTTTAGAGGATGCCAGTTGTGCATTCCAAGGAGTTCCATGAGAGAGAACCTGATTAAGGAGAAGCATAGTGGAGGATTGGATGGACACTTTGGTCGAGATAAGACCATTTATATTATTGGTGAAAATTATTATTGGCCATAGTTGTAGTAGAATGTGAGGAAATTTGTACAGAGTTGCAGAGTGTGTTAGATGATAAAAGGAACAAGTCAGAATATAGGTCTATATCAGCGACTACCTATACCAGAGAAGCCATGGGATGATATTAATATGGATTTTATTCTTGGTTTTCCAAGGACACAGAGAGGACATGATTCCATTTTTGTGGTGGTGGATAGATTCTTGAAGATGGCACATTTCATTCCTTGCAAGAAGACTAATGATGCTGGTCATATTGCTAAATTATTTTTCAGGGAGGTGGTGAGACTACATTGTCTACCTAAGAGCATAGTTTCAGATCGAGATACCAAGTTTGTTGGTTATTTCTAGAGGACATTGTGCAAGAAGTTGAAGATCGATTTAAAGTTTAGTTCTGAACACCTTCCACAGACGGATGGATACACAGAAGTGGAGAATAGGAGTTTGGGTAACTTGCTACAATGCTTAGTAGGAGATAAGACCAAGGGTTGAGATTTGATTTTACCATAGGCAGAATTTCTTACAACAATTATGTCAATAGGAGTACTGGTAAATCACCATTCCAGATTGTATATGGGAATAGTCCAAGAAATGCTTCAGAGTTAAGGAATCTGGACAAAGGAGAAAAGACAAGTGCCAAGGCTGAAGACTTTGCAGAACAAAAAATGAATTTGCATGAAGAGGTGAAATTTAGCACATTAATAAGATGAATATTAGGTACAAAAGGCATAATAGAAGAGGATATATAAGGAGTTCTAGGTAGGAGATGAAGTCATGGTTCACTTGAGAAAAGAAAGGTTCCCAATTGGAACATATAATAAGTTGAAAATGAAGAAATTTGGACCATGTAGAATCTTGAAGAAGCATGATTCAAGAAATGCATTTGAGGTAGAGTTGCCTGATGACATCAATATTTCATTAGTGTTCAACATTTTAGATTTGACAGAGTATCGTGATGATGGACTTGATAAAGGAACACATTGGGACATTCTAGCATCTATTTCAGAGAAGGAGGAGATAGAGGGCATTCTAGACAGCCGTGTAGGTAAGAGTAAAAGAAATAGGTAGTATATAGAATACTTGGCGAAATGGAAAGGAAGGCCTGTTGAAGATTCATCATGGTTTTCTGAGACTGAGGTTAACCATTTTGGTTTCCCTCTAACTCATGAGAAGTAACAGGGTCACTTTTCAAATTACCCTAGGTGTCTGATGTAGGAGCATCCAGGGTGTAAGAGCAATCTTGCATCAATAAAAAAAATGTTGTTTCTTTTCAATAAGGGCTAAATTTGGCAGGGTTACTATTTTTAGGAAGTTTGCATTTGTGCATGGTTGGATAAAAAATCTTACATGGATCTCTAGAATGGTGAAATGAAGCTAATGGTGAAGAAATCACTTCAATATCACTTGTCATTTGTGAGATATTAAAATTTCAAATTCCAAAAATCCTATTGAAATATTCAAAGTCAAATTTGAGGCAATTAGAGGGTCCTGATAGGCTCAAAATTTGGAGGGAAACTCAAGCAGTCTACCTTTAGGTACTTCTTGTGCACAACCATATTTTCAAGAGCTTTCCAAAAAGGTATTATAATTGAAAATCCAATGGTTGGATTGAAAGTTATGGCCCCGTGAAGTTGACCTATTTTTGGAGGGAGATGCAAATTTTGAAATTAAGCTGGCGGCCGCCAAAAAGGGCTATATATGACCATTTTTGGGAACCCTTGGAGTAGTAGAGTTAAGGGGGTAGGTGTAGAGTCAAGAAAAGGAGGGAAAATAGAAACCCTAGTTGATTTGGGGTTACAAAAGGCTAAAGATTCTAGAGTCTTGAGAGAGGGAGTTGTAATGTGTTGTAGCCTATAGGGGATTCATCCTCTGATTGTATTTGAGGTTCTGTAATGTAATGTTTTTCCCATATTAATAAAATATAATTCTCTTTTCTGTGTCCAATTTCTGTTATTGTGTGTATTATGATTTACCCCCATCATCAAGTGGTATCAGAGCAAGGGTTCCTGAGTGTGTAGATAGATTGCCGACCGTGAGGTAGTTTGTACCAGGACCTAAGGTTGTGGGTTTGATACAAAGATCAAGATGCCTCTATGAAGAAATCGTATTAGGAGGAATGCTTTGATGGAAGAGGGTTTTAGAGCCCTGCAAAGGAAAATCGATGCATTGCAAGAGGAGCTACATAGAGGGTTTGAGCTGAGAACAAGAGAAGAAAGCGAAGATGATGCTAAAGAAGAGCTATCTGAGGAAGAACAAGAAGCTACAAAAGATCATGTAGAAGTTAGGTTATTGAGGGCCATTTCAAAGATTGAATAGAGGCCCAGGATCGAAGTTTCTACATATTCTAGAGATTTGAATATGGAACAACTTATTGATTGGATCAATGACATGGAGGAGTATTTCGAGTATGAAGATGTGGAGGACCCAGATTGGGTCAAGTTTGCAAAAATAAAGTTGAAGGGCCACACCAATATTTGGTGGAAGGAGGTCCAATTAGAGAGGAATAGAAGAGGAAAAGGAAAGATCACCAGATGGAATCAGATGGGGGAGAAACTGAAGAAGCAGTTTATTCCTGTGGACTATGAGATGGAGCTACTAAAGAAACTACAAGGATTGAAGCAAGGTAACAAGTTTGTTAAGGAGTATAGAGAAAAGATTTTTAAAATTACTATTAGGATAGGTCATGCAGAGCCCAACAAGGAGAAGGTAGCCTGTTACATTAATGGGTTGAGGCCAAGTATTCAAGAAGAGTTGAGCCTCATCAGAATGACTACCATAGAAGATACATACTAGTTTTCCCTAAGGGTGGGAGAGAAGCTGAATAAAAGATTTTCTTAAGGAGAGAAAGTGGGTGGTCCATGGGTTATTCTTGTGAACAGATCATTGAAGTAAGGTGACTTACAAGAAACATGCCAACAAATAGTTTTCTTAGATGTAATTTCAAGGGGTGATAGTAGGTGGACCACTGACTTGGGGTAGTTTACAACTAATTCAAGAAATATGTTTCCATGAAGCATCCAAGGAGTTGTCAACATTCCTAAAAAGTTGGATGAAGTATTCGAAGAGGTAAGAGAAAAATGAATCAGATTGAAATATTTGGAAGAAGATAGGAAAAGATGTTAGAGTCTAAGAGATGATGACAAAAGTGATGTGGAAGAAGGAACAAGGGAAGATGTGTAGGACTTAGAAGACATAGAAGAAGAATTTGAACAACTGAAACTGTTAAAATCTATTTCTAAAATTGGTAAGAGGCCTAGAATTGAGATCTCAAACTATTTTAATAATTTGAAGCCTAAGGAATTGATTGATTGGACAAATTATTTGGAAGAATATTTTGAGCATGAGGAAATCAAGGATCCAAAGAGGGTTAAGTTTAGAAAGACCAAGTTAAAAGGACATGATATTGATTTGTGGGATGAAGTATAGTTAGAAATAAATAGTACGAGAAAGGAAAGAATAACAAAATGGGTCAGGATGGTTACAAAACTAAAGAGGCAGTTTATGCCCATGGATTTTGAATTAGAACTATTTTAGAAATTATAGATTCTGAGGCAAGGAGGTAGGAATTTGAAGGGATACATTACATAACTCCATAAGATAATCATTAGGATAGGGCACAATAAAGTAGGTAAGGAGAATATTGTAAGATATATCAATGGATTAAAGGAAAGCATCTAAGAAGAGGTAATTTTTGTTTGGTTAACTACCATAGAGAATGCATACCAATTTGCAATCATGGTGGAAGGTAAATTAAATAAGAGGTTTGAAGACAAATAGAACTGATAGAGTAGGGAGGAAGACCCCAAAGAGAAAGATCAACGTGCAATAGTAGAAGACCTCACCAAGAGGAAAGATAGATCTGGATAGTACCTACTACAGAGATGACATTATCCAGTGTAGTGAAAGAATGAGGTGCAATTCCTATTACAAGGAACTAAATGATAGTAGAACCTATTTTAGAGATAGGAAAGGTAGTGAAACATACCACAAAGGTAGATACGAGCAAGATACAGGAGGATATGAGAGGAAAATAAGAAGAATTTTCAAATGGAATTTTTTTAAGTGTGGAGAGGAAAAAAAATCAAACATTTGAATGTTTCCAAGTTGAAGGGAAGAGAGTAGAAGGTAGCACAAGAGATACATTTGTGGATGAAGAACCCCAAAGATTATATGAATCATAAGATGACCCAAAACATGGTGTGTTACTAGTCATGAGGAGGGCCTTGTTGAAGTACCCAGAGTATTAAGGACCAATTCCAAGAAAGAACTTGTTCCAAACTAGATGTAAGGTAGGGCAAAATGTTACAAGGTTATCATTGATAGTGGGAGTACATATAACCTACTGCCTAAGGAGATAATTTAGAAGTTGAACTTGAAAAGGCTAAAACATCCAAACCCTTATGCAAT
Source organism: Cunninghamia lanceolata (assembly GCA_027924645.1). Classification (NCBI taxonomy): domain Eukaryota; kingdom Viridiplantae; phylum Streptophyta; class Pinopsida; order Cupressales; family Cupressaceae; genus Cunninghamia; species Cunninghamia lanceolata. The sequence goes on along the minus strand of BSBN01000261.1, from coordinate 27,952,445 downwards.
TACCTATCTACAGAAGGAACACAAGGTTATGCTCAATGAGCAATGTTGGGTGAAATTAAATATAGGAGGTTACCATGAAAAATTCCTATGCAATATGATGTTGATAGATGTATGCCATATTCTTTTAGCGAGGACATGGAAATTTGACTTATAAACTATACATGATGGAAGGGAAAAAACTTACATTGTAACAAGGAATGGCTGGAGACATTGGTTGATGCCCCTAAAGGACAAAGAAGTTCAAGTTTGGAACAATTCTAGGATATTCTTGGTGGATGGGAGGAAATTATTAGATGGATTATGACATGACAATGTTTGTTTTGCATTTATTCCTAATGCATGCAAAATGAAAGATGCTAGAGGAACCAACACAAGTAATGAGGAGACACTGCAGTAGATTCTAAATTTTCTAACATAATACAAGCACATCATATCAAAAAATATGCTCAAGGGATTTCTGTTAATAAGGATCATAAGTCAACATATGGACCTAGTTCTAGGAGCTATCTTACCAAAAATGGCACTATATAGAATGACATGTAGGAAAATGAAGTGTGAAATAAACAAGTGTAGGAGTAGCTATGAAAAGGGTTGATTAGGGAGAGTTTGAGGCCCATGTGTAGTACCTGTGATACTTGCACCCAAAAAGTAAGGCAAGTGGAGGATGTGTATCGATTCTAGGGAAATCAATAAGATCATAGTTAGGTATAGGTTCCCAATGCCAAGGATAGATGACATAGTAGACTATCTAAGCAAAGCGAAGTACTTTACCAAGATTGATTTGAAGAGAGGTTACCATTAGATCCAGATAAGAGAACGGGATGAATGTAAGATAGAATTCAAGACTAACGAAGGCCTATATGAGTGGTTGGTTATGGATCTTAGATTGATAAATGTGCCTAGCACATTTATGAGATTAATGAATGAGGTACTAAGTTTGTAATTATCTACTTGAATGATAATCTATTTTTTAGTAAGACTAAAGAATAACACCTAGAGCATATTAGATTAGTATTATAGAAGTTAAGAAAAGAAAATTTACTAATTAATTTGAAGAAATGTAGCTTTATGAAAGAAGAATTGGTGTATTTGGGATTTGTGATCTTAACTGAATGATTGAAAATAGATCCATAAAATGTTAAAGCCACTATGGAGTGGCCTACACTAGCAAGTGTGTGAGAGGTGAGATATTTTTATGAATTTAGCAAGTTTTTATAGAAAATTTATCATAAATTTTAGTAGCATTTGTGTACCACTAACTAAGATAATAAGGGGGAACAAGAAGGAATTCAAGTGGACCATTAGAGTATATAGAAGTTTTGAGTTGCTAAAGAAAAAGGTAATAGAACAACTAGTACTAGCCTTGCTAGATTCCGATAGGATATTCCAACTTGATTGTGACATAAGTGGAAATACAATTGGGGTGGTACTAAGCTAGGAAGGGAGACCTGTAGCATATTTTGGTTGAAAGTTGAGTGATTCTAGAAGGGGATATTCAATTTATGACCAAGAATTCTATGCCATAGTCTAAACATTGAAGAAACTAGTATGCATGGGATTAATTAAATGGCTAGACTGTTTGATTCAGGATGAGCTCTTATTCAAGGGTAGCCAATTGTGTATACCTAGAATGTCTATGAAGGGAAATTTGATCAGGGAAAAACATTGTAGTGGACTGGTAAGATATTTTGGGGAAGATAAAATAGTTGTTGTAGTTAGTGAGAAATATTTTTAGTTCCAATTATACAAGGATGTAAGGAAGTTTATCCAAGGTTGTAGAACTTACCAAGTTGCCAAAGAACAAAGTCAAAATGTGGTATTATTTCAAGCATTACTAGTACCACAGAGGCCTTGGGTGGACATAAGCATATATTTTGTTTTATGAATGCCAACAAAACAAAGGGGAATGCTTCATTATTGGTGGTAGTAGATAGGTTTTCTAAGTTGGTGCACTTCATTCCATGTAAGAATAATAATGACGTAGCACACATAATCTATTTTTTAGAGAGATTGTAAGATTGCATAGTTTACACAAGAGTGTCATTTTGAATATGGATACTATGTTTGTAGGACACATTTGGAGGGCATTGTGAAATAAGATGAAAATATATTAAAGTTTAGCTTGGCATACCATCCGCCAATTGGACAATCAGAAGTTGTAAATAGGAGTTTGGGAAGCCTATTAAGGTGTTTGGTTGGAGAGAAGAAAAGAAATTGGGACTTGCTTCTTGTTAGAACATAATGTTATTAGGGGTTATATCCTTATAATATTTATATAATATTCTAATATAAGGTTATCAAACTGTATATTATAAATCATATACCATTTAATAATTAATAATCTAACAACTATTAGATTATTACTTATTTACAAATGGTTTTCTTTGAATGGGTGTGACTAATACCCTTTAAGGTATTTAACCACCCCTTCTCCTATATTTAAAGAGGGTATCTCTCATTTGAGATGTGTGTGAATTTGGAGTTTTATAGTGAATTATACAACTACATGCACATGATGTATTATTGGCCATGTGGAATTGTGTAGAGGAGTATATCCCCATGTTCAGTCTAATCTTTAATTGACTATATTATGTAAGTTTTTTAATAAAATGATGCTTTATGGGGGTTTTTGCCCAAAAGGGTTTTCCCCATGTATATCTTGTGTAACATGTTAAATCTATTCTTGTATAATGCTCATTCTATTTATTTTATATTTTGTTTATAATGATTAGTATCCTAAGATCTTAATTTCTAACATGGTACTAGAGCAAGTTAGGTTGTACTAATAATTTTTTCAGGTTTTACTAGAAGACATGTAGAACTTGATGGGAAACCTCTTTATGCTCAATCAACACATGATTAAGGCCATTTTTGCAAGACATATGAGTGTGCCTTTTCTATTTTTTAAACCACTTTATAAGGAAATATTTGAGAGATTTTTCATACTAATGTTCTCTTTGTGTGGCATTAAGTTGCAAGGTAAGGTTATCACTTATTTTGATTCTTATCCTTGACTATGTTTATTGATATATTGTCTTTTTTATTAGTCCTATAGATTATTATTCTCCTTTGAAGAACTAAAGATTTATATCTCAACTTTAGTTGGAGTGTATATATATATCATATGATTCAATCATAAAATGCTTCCAAATTTTGGTCTATTTAATAGATGAAAATATTTAGAAAAGTTTACGACTATGTTCTTTAGAGGGTCAAGTAATTCAAATGTTTTAAAACCGTATGAGTCCTTAAATCCTTGAATGTAATGGTCACGATCTTTAATTTTTTATATATAATAGACATAACTCTTCAAGTTATAATCTCTATCATAGTTAAGATGTGCCTACATACTATTAATATGTGACAAAACAATGTTCAAGTCGCTAAATCAATGATCAAGTCATTGTTTTGTTTTACTAGTTCATTTCATTTATAAAATAGAGACCTTGTCTTTTCCTAATAAGTAGGAAAGCCACGATCCTAAGAATTTTAATATTTAATATAGAAAATTTAGATGCCATAAACTTTTTAACTTTATATTATGTTCAGACACTAGGGAATATCGCGACCCTTATAGATTTTTTGAAATATTATATTCATATATTTTGAAACTATCATTTATGTTCTATAAAAGCTACTTCCTCCTTATAATAAAGGTCGCTTCCTTTAAGGAAATCCTTTTAAAATGTAGGTTGATTCATTTAGGAGAGTGGAATGAATGCTAGCAAAGGTTGTGAGTTAGGCTCAACACCTGCAAGTTGCATTTTCTTAAAAGTTTCTAAAGATTTTTTTTAGCAAACACTACAGTGCCTTAAATTAGATTAGATAAGTTCAAAATAAACAAGGCCGCATTGCAGCATAGTTCCTGCCAAATGCTGGCAGAGTGGTTTTGTCTTTTGCAGTAGTTCATTTGCAAGTTTGTGCTTTGCAGCAGTTCATTTGTGGGTTTGTCAAACAGTTTTGTTTTAGCTCCTTTAAAAACTGATAGTCATGATTTTTGTTGGCTTGGCCTTTAGTTTCAACTTCAAGCATACCCCTTGTTGAAGCTCATAAAACACTAGTTGAGGGTCAGAATTTGCTGCAATATAGAGTTGTCAAGTTTAAACAAATTAGGTAGTTTTGATTTAACAAAAAAAAATTAAGTAATTTTGAAGCAAAATTTAAAATCAAAAAGAAAAACCCTCACAAAATGTAAAGAGCTTTGCAAATTCTAAACTGTAGAATAAGCCAAGAATAAAAAGAGAAATGTAAATCTTAGAACATGAAGGTCCCTAAGATGACGACTGGAGGTCTTTAAATGGAAATTGAGCCTCTGAAGCTCTATAACATTCCCATCAATAGACATAGAAGAGTCTATTAAAAGAGAAAGACTCTCAGGGGTTACCTCTCTAATAGATTTGAAAGTTAATTGACCTAATCATCAAATGGGTATGCCTTCTCTGGTGTGCCAATGGACATTACCAACCCTGTTTCTAATTCCCTTATCATATCGTACCATTTCTGAACCTTTTTAAAAAAATAGTCTGTATTTTGAGTTTGAAGAAAAGGTCAAAGCACAGACACCCTACAGTGCATGAAATGTCATTGATTTCATTATGTATTGGGCCATTTTTTGAATGCCAAGCTTTAAAAAGGGTTTGGGGAAGGGACGATTTGCAGAGCGGGGATGGCGGCATATAATCTTCATGGTGTAATCATGAGATATGTTTGTAGACCCGACAGAAAATAGATAAGCTACAAATAATGACTTTCTAACAAATACAATGACAAAGCAAATGACATTGCAGAGCAAACATTTGGAAATTAGTGCAAAATAAAAAAAACAAAAACAAAAACACATACTAGCTAGTTTCCTGCTTCAAAAGTGAATGTTTCTAAATTTTTGTAGACTTAGCATTGAATTTGAGCCCAAATTGGTGGTGTGTTGGTAGTTCATAGAGGGCCCTCACTGTTAAAAGAAAGTCAAAGCTACTATAAATGGGTTTGCCTCCATTTTTTAATATATAGCCCTTCACTAATGCCCACCATGTCATATTAGACATCTGTCCAGGCATCTCAACAGCTGTCTTTGTAAAACCTAAGGCACGGTAGATTAAAACCCTAAATGTGACAGCACATTGGAATGTAGGTAGCTCGATTTTCATACATTGGAATGTAGGCCGCATTAATTCCTCATTTGATTTTAATGCCTTCTCTTGCCTTGGGGGTTGCTCTGACATCCTGTAACCTAACTTTGCACAAATAAGAGGTAGAGAAACTTGCAATTAGTTAACTTTTGAGCATGTCTCTACTCCAAATTTTGCATTGCAAATTAACCACATCAAAACCTGCTTCCTAATTCGCTCGTTGTGCTCAGTTTAATCGCTTGTTAAAGGACTGCCCTCCATTATAGTTCCATGGTAGGAACTAATAAAGGACTATATGGGTCGCAAAGAGACTATTATATGGGTTGTGACTTATAAGGAAGAAAGCCTCTTCTTAATGGTAGCCATCCTTACTGCAACCCAATCCTCACATAGTGTAATGGTTCTACTATTACTCCCACTACTCCCTCTTTTGGTATCGACCATTGCATGCTATCTCTTCCATGATGAAGTTAATGTCTTTAACATGTTATTGGGTATTGACTATTATTATTTTTTGAGTGGAGTTAATTGTATATAGCTATAGGAACAACAATGTGATGGATAATATACATAATGAGCTGTAATTGTGAATGATTTGATTCTAGATTTTAATATAGAGAGCTATCCCATACTGAAAGTGGATGTAGCCATTTGGTGAACCACGTTAAAAAACTTTGTTGTTCCCTTGTGCATTGATTCTGTGTTTTGTTATGTATTTGATTTAATCATTCACTTTTTGTTATGTATTATTCTTTCTTTGCTTAACTATTAGTATCAGAGCTTTGGTCAAGAAGCTCAGTGAAGCAACTTAGTGGTCAAGCTGGTTGGGAATCATGAAGAGTTTCTAGAAGAATGGATGAAGTGGACAAATGGAAAATTGAAAAGTTTTCAAGACAAAACTTTGGTTTGTGGAAGCTCCAGATTTGTGCTTTGCTTATTCAAAAGGATCTTGCTATTATGCTACAATGGAAGTCTAAGAAATTGGAGATCTTAGATGAAGATTGGAATATCTTAGACCAAAAAGTAGCTGCAACCATCATTCTATCAATGTCCAGCAATGTCATCTTCAACGTTGCTATAGAGACAACAACTAAACAGATTTGGGACAAGATGTGTGATATGTGCGAAAGGGCTTCAATAACGAATCAAGTTTTCTTGTTGAAGAAACTAGTAAACTTGAAAATGAATGAAGGTAGTAGCATGTCGAACCATTTAAATGAATTTAATGTTGTTATCAGTCAATTACTTTCTGTGGATATCAACCTTGAAGAAAAAATGAGAGCCATGTTGTTGTTGTGCTCTCTTCCCGATAGATAGGACATTGTGATAATGACCATAAGCAATTTAGTATCTGGTAAAAGTAGATCCGAAGAAGGGGAGGATAAAAACAAGAAACAATGCTGAGGTATGATGATGTAGCAGCCACACTTCTCAATGAATATATGAGAAGAGGGAAAAATAAAACAAATGGTGATGCCTTAACTGATGTAAGTATTGACAATAGAGGAAGGGATCAAGACAGAGGTAGAAATTATAACCAAAGAAGATAAAAATCTGCCAAAAGATCAAAGTCTAGGGGTAGAAATGGAGAATGTTGGTTTTGTGGCAAAGCAGGTGACACAAAAAAGAACTATTGGAACTACAAATAGGCACAAGAAAAGGTGAGCAATAACGAAGTAAACATTGCATGTGATAAAGATGATGGTGTTTTGGTTTTATCAATGAGTGACACTACTATAGACTCATTGGTGCTCGATTCTGCTACCTCTTTCCATGCTACTCCATGTCGGGGTACTTTCACAAATTCTCAAGAAGGTATGTTTGGAAAATAAATTTTTTGGTGATAATAAAAAATGTGACATAGTAGGAAAAGGTGATGTGGCATTGTCTTTGAAACATAGAAATAAATAGATCTTGAGAGATGTGAGACATGTTCCCACGTTGAAATGGAATCCCATCTCCGTAAGTCATCTTTATGCTCAAGGGTGTGATGTCAAATTTTCTTTAGATAATTGGAAAGTAACAAAGGGTGTATTGGTGCTTGCAAAAGGTTGCAAATTGGGTAGTCTTTATGTGTTAGAATGTCATGGTGAAGTGGGAGCTACAATGCCGATTGTGGACAGTGGTTCAAAAATTTGGCATAAGAGGCTCGGACATATGAGCCAAAAGGGACTTGAAGTCATGCTTCAAAGGAATCAACTACCAAGTCTGATATCTATTGATTTGAATTTATGTGAGCATTGCCTTTATGGCAAATAGACTTGGACCAGCTTCTTCAAGAGTGGTCATGACAATAAATCCATACCTGTTAGTTTCAAGATAGACAACTAAAAGGGGGAGTGAATAAGTTGTCTCAAAACTTTCCTTTCATCAACCACTTATATACTTCTTGTAATTTAGTAGCATAATAATAAATCAATCATGGAAACACAATGTAATAATTCAAGAGCAGAAACACATTAACACATATGACACCAAGATTTTAACATGGAAAACCCGGTTAAGGGAAAAAACACGGCGTGACTAACCCAAGATTGTATTCTCTATTAAAAGAATAAAAGGAATGAAATGGCACATACCAATTAGGGCTCACTGCCTGAGCACACTACTCACAAGAAGCCCACTGCCTACAAGAGACACATTGTCTACAGAATAATAAATATTACATACTTGAACTGAAGAATAGCATCTTCACCATGCTTGAGTCAGTTCTATTTAAGCTCAACACTTCTGCTCTGTCTTTCACTCTTCTCCTCTCTACCACACTCTCATCTTCAACACACACCTTTGAAATGACTTCACAACTATTATTTATAAAAGACATCAACTTTGGGATAATCATCAAAGTCAGCACAATACATACTCTACTTTATTACAGAGTAGATACACAAATACAACTTGTCTTATTACAAAAGACTTCATGCGAATCACCACACAATCAGCCACACATATCTGGGACTTCAATATTCTTTGAGGAACACACCATGCTTCACAAAACACCTTCAAGATCATCCACAAGATGTGCAAACCATTCGGTCAGCTAAGATTATGAAGGACTTCATCATTCAGAAGTAAATCTTCAATTACGAGCTCAATCCTTAATGCGGATCACCAACACAAACTGGACACAATCTAGAGATCCCCACAAGCTTGCCTGAATCACCAAAAACATCCATACCACTTCTGTCTACTAAAACCATCCTCATCTTCATCTGGAACCTCAAGAACACATTTTGTTATCACTATCACATTAAAATGAATGCTTGTGGACCTCCAGACCATGAACCAATTGAGTTTTCAATTCACATTGACTTCCTAAACACTTCATAAAATCCACAGACCATGATATTGCATTTCCAGATCTTACCGGACCTATTTGTGTCACTCTGTCACCTCTGAACACTTGCCAGAACCAGTTTCACTCAAGTGGCCATAACTTCTTCAAATATTCATGTAGACCTCTCAGATCCTGACTGGATCATCTTTAGACACATATCTACAAACCCTTTGATATGCATTAGCTATGATCTTTACTTCATAGAGCTTCACTGTCTTCATTGATGTTCTCTGTTTCTGATAGGACTAATTTTCTCAATATCCTCAGCACACAACTCATCCAATCCTTGACATCAATGCAACAGGAGTATGTTGACATCAATGACAACACTAGTTAGGCCCATACTTGCAACAATCTCCCCCTTTGTCATTGATGGTAACATATTGTTGATAATTGTTTTTACACATTCATAACAAAAGTTAAAATTCACAAAATGAACCTAACTATCTTGAAAGATATGAACAAACTAATGAAGATTACTTAATCCCAAGTTTCTGTATGGTCAGGTCTTGACCTTGTGGATAATTTAGTAGGTTAATGTGAAGCTATAAGATGCAAGGGGACTTACTTGATTTAAGGAGTTTTATGACTCATTGGACTCAAATTATGCAAAATATCACAAATATCAACAATTTCTTCATTCCTTTGCATAAATTTGTTACTGTATCACAAAGCTTTTATATGATTTATATTAACACAAGCTTTTCTTTTCAAATATTATGAAAACTATCAAATATCAACTCAATTATTCATGTTTCCTTCAAATATCAGATAATCTCCTTTAAATCTCTATGTTTAAACTAAGTATTTCAAATGTTTGGGAAAAGTTAGAGAAATCTAAATTAAACTTCCTTCTGCTATAGGATCTAAATGCTATATTATTCATATTTTAAGAAGTACAATAAACTTGATTAAATCCATAGACTAAACCTTTAAATGTAAGCCCTGAGTATTTTCAGGAACATACATTCAAGATTGCAAGCTTTGGAGAGATAATATTTCAAATAGAAACAAGGGCCAGAAAACACTCTTAAAGTAGACACAAAATTCTAGAGATATTTGTATTCGAAATAAACAGTCATATATGATTTACAGTGTATGAATGACTCCTTGCTTCATTAATCAACTTACAGAAAACTTACAAAACATCTTACAGATACAGTAAGGAAGCTAGATGTTCTACGCATTCCTTATTGTAGCCATAGGTGACCTCCTTCTATTCTAAACTAAAATGTTCTTCTACTCAAAATGCTAAGACTAATTACAACTTCTAGCTCTGTTCTACAAATCCTTGTGTTACAAATCCCTGTGTAAGTCATTACAAAGTAAAGGGGCTCAATATATAGATTTGATTAGCCCCAATACGGCCACAAAACCCTAGTCAATCAATGGTCTATATATCAAGTGCAACAACAATGGTGGAAAACAAATCCTGCCAAAAAATCTCTGAGCAACATACCCATACTGAGCGTAAAGATGCCCTTGGAAACCCTAACAACCATCAAAATATCTTCACCATTAAAATATCTTCTGTTGCTTTGCCCTTTTAATTATGCTTCTTTCCATCTGCATATCTCTTCTCACTGAAATCTTTTACTCCTTTCGCTTCTTTTGTGATCCAATCCACCCTTTGTGATGTCATCACCATTAAGGCTCCGCCTTTATATCTACTTGCATACCTGCCAACGAACATAAAAAAGGGATTTTAAAATTCACGCCACCTTTGTCAATTTACACCTCTTCAGAATGTTAGGTGGGCATTAATACAACAATTAATGTGCCAAAAGTTTGGCCTTCTATTGCAGTGTTTACGCTTTCAAACTTTCTTTTACCATTAGTTTAATTCTGCATACATACCTTTTTCCTTGTATGTTTTGTATGTATGTCTTCTTTGTATCTTTAAACATACAAGCACTTTATGCAAGAAATCAAACTAAAGTTCCCTCCCTTTTCCACTTTTTCTGTACTTTGTATCATTTGCTTTGTATATCGCACATTGTAGATTTTCTTGTATGGGCGCATATACAACAACCTTATGCAAACCCCCCTTTACCATTTATTTCTTTCGATGCTTTTAATTTCTTTGTATCTCAGATTATGTATATCATAAACATACAAGCATTCCAAACATAGAAAGACTATTCTATATTTAATTCTCTTTTTGCATCAGTGTTGTATCTTTATCTTGTATTTTTCACTTTGCATATCGGCTTGTATATTGAAGATTTACATTGTAATTATACAAACCTGATATGCAAATGATGGGGTCCACATTACTTTCCCCCTTGTATCTCTGTGATGCATATAACACTTGTATCAAACCCTTAGATACAAGTCCAGATACATACAAACTCTTTTGTGTGTCCTATCGGATTTCAACCTTCATAATCCATAGTTTACTCAATTTTCAACTCCACAACATGTATATAAAGTATGATGCATCTCTTAAAATAGGTTAAGTAGTGATGCATCATTTTAACCAAATTTTGATCTTTTTTGAGTTCCGCAATGTATGTATATTGAAATGCATAACTCGAAACATGCATACAAAGAATGAAACATACAACAATAAAACCCTATTTCATGATCCTTTCGGTTCCGCGACATGTATACAACTTTGCATATCCACTTTGTACGTTTTCCTTTTGCCAAAGATACAAACATAAAATACATCCAATGGATTCAACCGATTATGCATTTAAACTTTGAAATCCATTGGGTCCGACTTGTATTTATAGATAGAACGTTAACAAAATGTATACAAGTACACGAATGTAACAAAACCAATAGTTCCTTTTGTAACTTATACAACGACTCGATATACAAACAACTTTGTATATGAGTGACTTTGTATACAAACGACTTTGTATATACAAACAGCTTTGTATATGCAACATACAAACCCTTTTAGTGTACATTTTACCAAAAACATACATATCTTGCAAAATATTGGGAATTTTAACATGGTTCAAAAAGCAACCCTCACTCATTTTTGATAAGGAATTCACCCATATTCAGCTCTAGTACTTAATGCTTATTTTTCTTTATTTTCAACAAGGTTTGTAACTTTCACTTCCTTTTCCCTTTTACCACCCAACAGACCTACACACAAAAGCAAAAGCCACAGCCATAGCAGGGGTCCTCATTTTGCTAAGGAGTAAAATGGGACGTGTTGTGAGCATCACAACAACTAGCAACTAAACAAAACAATCAAATTAAAACCATTAAAGAAAACTAAATGAAATAAATTCATAACTTCCAACTATCTTTCCTGCAAATCATTATCTAACTTGAGACCTAATGTATTCAATAAGGTGCATGAATCTTCCCTTCAGTTTAAGTGGGTGCACGTAATTAATAATCCTCATCTTGAAAATTAGTTGAACAAACCAGTGACTGATACTAGACTACATAGTTGATGTCATTCCCTCATATCCAACTGGCTAGAGCCTTGCTACCAGCAGACGTCCATAGCCCCGACAAGGTTATCGTTACAATTCTCCTAAGTAGAGCCCCACTACCAGTAAGCGTCTATAGCCCCAGTAGAGTTACTTAGATGGCTTAATCTAGATTTTCAGTAAAATCCATTTTATTTATTTATTTATTTTATATTTTGTATTTGATAGAGATTTCATAAGATATTATAGTTGTAACTTCATGGTGCAAGGAATGATCACTTGCTGAAATTAAGCTGAGAATAGTAATGGTAGAAAGGGTGACCTCTAATTTTTCACCTAATATCTACACTAGTAAGTTCAACAAATCCAAAGATTTTAGGTGTGTCATTGTGAGAAACTTCCCTTGAATACTCAACCCACAGTTATTGAATACGAAATTTCACAAGTCAAACAACTTTCTACATTCATGACAGTCACAACAAGTTATGCATAAATTTTAAATAATTAACCTGAATGTTCCAAATTTTCTATTATTTTTAGTGGTTGTTAGTCTACTCTTGCATACTCTAAATGAAAACAAACATCTCTGCTAAGACAACACAACACACAAACAAACACAACAAAACAAAAAACAAAAAGAACAAAACAAAAACAACACGAAACAAAAGAGAACAAAAAACAAAACAAAAACAACCCAAAACTGTACATTATTTATATTATGATACACAGAGACTAACTGCCCTCACCTCAAGCCTAAAAGTAAAGTTTCAAGTGTTGGCCATGAACTGGTAATGGTACATCTTCCCCAGTCAAGGTCTTGAGCTTGAAAGTATTGTTTCCAATTACTTTTGCGACCTATAATGGACCTAACCATAATTTGTCAAATTTTCCATGATTTCCTTTCTTTTTAGGTGCTTTATCCCAGCACAACACTAAGTCTGATATTCTAAATGTTTTGACTCTTGCTCTTTTATCAAACCATCTTTTGACTACTACTTGATGTTTGGCAAATTTCTCAATGGCTTGACCTCTTTTCTCATCTAATTGTAACATTTGTATTATTCTAGCCTCTCTATGATCATCAAAGCCTAAATATTCATTAGCAAAATTCCAAACTGGTATTCTTAGATTTACTGGAAGTATGGGATCAGTCCCATAAACGAAGTGATAAGGTGCATTACCTAAGGCTGACTTAACCTTAGTCCTATCTACCCACAACGCATATTTCAACAATGTGTTCAACTCTCTAGGATTCTTTTCAGTTAGCTTCTTGATTATATCCAATAAAATTTTGTTTGTAGACTCAGCTAACTCATTCCCCTAAGGATAATAGTTTGAAGAAAACTTTAAAACTATCCCATACTCAAATGCCCATTTGGAAAATTTTAAAGAAGAAAATGTAGGGCCATTATCACATACCAGCGAATAGGGAGTTCCAAACCTAGTTATGATGTTTTTTTCAAGGAACTTGATAACTACCTTAGTAGTAGAGAACTTGCAACATGTGGCTTCAGTCCACCTTGTATAGTAGTCGGTTACAGTCAGTATAAACTTATGTCCTGCAGATGACAAAGGATTTATGACCCCAATGAAATCTAAGCCCCATTCTGCAAATGGTCTAGACTCAATCACTGGCTATAATGGATTAGCCTGATTCCTTACCGTGTCTATTGTAGTTTTACAAGTGTGACAACTTTGAATGTGACTCTCAGTATCTTTGAACATTGCAGGCCAGTAGTACCCTGCTCTCAATATCTTATGCGTTGTAGCTAAATGAGAACCATGAACAGTTCCATATTTGTCATGTAATTCTTACAACACCTTATCTGCTTCAACTCTATTTAAACATCTTAAATATATCCCTTCATGGTTCTTCTTGAATAGAAGACCTCCTTGTACCATGTACTTCTATGGTTTAATCTTTAAAGCTCTCCTCTGAGAAGATTTCATCTTATTTGGATATTTGCCTAATATTAGAAAAGTGTTCAAATTATCATACCACCCTGATGCATCACTGGAATTCGACACATACTGTTGTTTCACCAAATTTGGATCTGTGTTTACTATGGTTTGAACTAATGCTTGTCCTCTAACCAACCTCATTGGACTAATTTCCATATTAAACTCTTGCAATTTTGTAATCCATTTGTCTCTTTTCTCTCCAGGCTCATTCTACATCAGTAACATCTTCACGGCTGCATCTGGTACTATGGCTTTAACCTAACTAAGTAAGATATAATGTTTGAACTTTTTCACTGCTCTTACTAATGCAAATGCCTTTCTTTCTATATCAAGATATTTCAGCTGTGCATCCTTCAATAGTGCACTCATGAAGGCTATGGGTTTTTCTTCGTTGTCTTCTCCCTTTTGTGTCAAAGCAGCTGCAACCGAATGTGAAGATGCAAAAGAATAAATGTAAAATGGCTTTGTATAATCTAGACTTGTCAACATAGGAGCATCAGAAATGGTTTCCTTAATATCTTCAAATGCAGCTTTAGCTACTAGTGTCCATTCTATCTTTACATCCTTCTTCAGCACGGCGTTCAATGGTTGCATAATTTCTGCAAACCCTGTAATAAACTTCCTGAAAAAATTAATCTTACCAAAAAATGACTTTAGTTCTTTCTTACTATTTAGTAATTGCAATTTCTTTATTCCTTCTATTCTATCAGGATCAATAGATATCCCATTTTCAGAAATGACATGTCCTAATAATTTTCCTTTAGTTACGCCAAATGAACATTTCTTTGGGTTAAGGGAAATCTCGTACCTTTCACATCTTTTAAGTGCTTTCATCAAATCTTCAGCATGAGTGGATGCATCTTTAGAGTAAACAGTTAAATCATCCATATAAATAACAATGCACTTACCTGACAATCCATGGAATGCAGTGTCCATGGTTCACTGAAAAGTGGCACCTGCATTGATTAGACCAAAAGGCATTCTTCTGTATGCATAATTTCCCCATTTGCAAGTAAAATTGGTCTTCAGCCTATCTTCCTTATCAACTAAGACCTGGTTATATCTTGAGAATCCATCTAAGAAAGACATCATTTTAGCCCCATTCACTGCTTGCAATACTTCATCTATTGGAGGTAGGGGATAGTTATCTTTTTCAGAAGCCTTATTCAAATTTCTAAAATCTACACATAACCTAATGTTTCCACTTTTCTTTCTCACCAGTACTATATTAGCTACCCAGGTTGAATGTCTGACTGGAAAGATTATTCTAGCAGACAGCAATTTCTTTTTTTCTTCAAAGATTAAAGGCTCTAAAATGGTATTCACAGGCCTTTGTTTTTGCCTAAATGGTTTAACATCTGGTTTCAAGGGTATCACATGAGTTATGATGGACGTATCATATGTCTTCAAATCTTCATATGTCCATGCCATGACATGTTTGTACTCTTTCAGAACATCCACAATTTCTTTTCTCAATTCTTCAGAGCAAGCCCTTCCAATCAGTACATTCTGTGGACTCTGCTCTATTCCAAGGTTATATGGATCACACTTACCTCCCTCAGTTTTGGGAAAATCTTTCTATCTTACTACCCCATCAAAGTAAAAAATCTATTGTAACTCAATTACCCCCTTAGGTAAGAAATTACTTTTCAGGTTGATTATGTCTTCTTCATCCCAAAACACATCAGGCCTTCCCTATTCATCAATAATTTGAGCTTCAAATACCTCATTACAAGTTAGAAAAGCTACAATTTTTTGATCCCCTTTAAACACCTGGAAATGAGTAACATTATCTGGTATACTAGGAACATTTACTAATTCAACAGCAAATCATTTTAAACCTGACAATGTTAAGGGTTCTAAAGTGCTAGCACAAATACTAATGCATCTGGTCTATGGTTCAATTCTCTAGGGATATGCTCTATGTTGAAAGCATCAAATGAATATATCAAATCCCACACTCTGTGCCTATAACAAACCATCTTTTTGTAGTTTCATGCATAAAATTTCCTTACTTGCCCGACCACTAACTCGGAATCTGAAAATACCCTGATCATTTTTACCTTTTTCTTGATAGCCATAACAAGTCCATAAATCAAAGCTTCATTTTTTGCAATGTTGTTAGTACAAGAAAATTGTAACCTATATGCTACTAAATATGACTTACCATGATGATCTATAAGCTCCACACCTACACCTACACCCTGTTTAGATTTAGATCCATCACATTTCAGTATCCACATGCCATCTTTATTCTTTTGACCCTTTACTTTGGTATGTTTTGCCTTTTCTATCACCTGTGAGGTGCTATCTTGTTCATTCCTAGGCAATTCATTTTGACCTACTTGCATATTTATACTTTTAGTTTTTAAATCAGAATGACAAATACTCTTGTCCTTTGTTTCTTCTTTTAAATCTGGGATCAACACATCTATGTTATTCTAAAAGTAGTTCTCTAGTTGATTAGGATTAACCTTTCCTTCTTGCAGTCCTACTCCCTTTGTGCATTTTATGTATTGATATTCTATAATATCTCTACACATTCCACAATTCTCTTTAGAATGTGGCTTATTATGGACTCTACACATGTTTTTATACAATTTGCATTGAACTGGAATATTTTGTTCCATGCACATTTTCATTTCCTGTCTAATGACCTAACCAAAACTGTTTATTGCATTGCTTTCTTCATCAAAAGAATTTCCATTAGACTCAATGAATAATATTGTTTCCTTACTGACATTTTTTTTCTAAAATTTAACATCAGGATTTCTTCAACTTGTACCCCTTTGTTAGTAACTCTATAAACACCAGGTTCAACAGAAGCATACAATATCTCATTAGTCCTATTGTATTCTGTAACCATGTGTTTCATCATGGGTTCTACTTCTATCCTGATCTAATTTGTAACACCTCTCCGAGGTAACCACATATGTGAAAAATCAGTGGCCATATATCCATTCAATGTTTTGGACCAGTCTCTACTCAACAACATCCCATAATTTATAGGTATATCTACTATCTGAATGTCAATAAAATGACTTACCCTAGGATCTAAGGCTAATTGCATTTGAATATGCATCAGTTCTCCTATCACATTAACCTCAGTTTTATCCAATTGTGTAACAACCTTAGCAAATTTAGTAGGAGTCAGTGCTAAAGTTTTGCATATTCCTAAAGGCATTACATTAGTTGATGCACCAAAATCTACCATGCAATTATGTATGTTCTTTCCACACATCCTAATAGTTAACAAGAAAGGAGGGGCTTCCATCTTATCTGCATACATCACCACATTCGTGTTGGAAGGCTGTTCAGTTTTCCTACTCTTTTATTTGGGTTGTGGATCTCTATTAGGAACATTCACATCAGTAGAAACCTCACTTGTCACAGATGTATCCAAGGATTTTATGAAAGCATTTATGACTCCTGGACTTTTCAATAATTCACATAAAGGTATACTAACCTTGAGTTTCTTTCTCTTCTGACAAGTAACTCATCAACCTCATTGTTTCTATTGTCTCTGTTTTACTTGTTTAGACCTTTTGTGCTACTATTCCATTATTTGCATGATGATTAGCCTTCAGTATAGTAGGATTATTACTAGCGTTCCGATCTAGGGGAGTATTGAAATTGTTAGGAGGAGTAGAAGTAGTGAAAGGACCTCCTGGCCTAGTGTTATTTCTCAAATTGTAGGTGTGATTTTTGTTTGACTGTTGAAAAGCCTGTACCTCTTATATTTCATATAACACTTCATTTTTAGTTTCAAAAGGAAACTGAAATGCATTTAGTACTAAGGCCGATTCAGGATATAGGTTCTCACAAAAATAAGGTTCATCCTCTAACAATTGATCCTCTTCTTCTCCAGTTGCTAAGGTAAAAGTCTCTAAGACTAAAGCAGTCTCATATCCTGAGGGCACTACTTCATTACCTTTGGGAATGAGAAACTTAGAAGTGGGAGCTTGTACATCTACATTGAAAATACTGGATGATAAATGGAACTGAGGGCAATCTAGTTTAGCATGGGTACTGATATTATGAAATCTGCACCAATTCTTCAATGCTATATTAGCCATTTGAATTCTAGTTGTTTGTTTTGTATCCTGATTATCTAAATTCTCAAATGGAGAAGCTAGAGTGCCATTATTTGGCCTTGTGTTCCATGTCTTAGGTGGCCTTGGCTGATTTTGATTCCTATTGTTGTTATCCCAAGCCTTGTTAGCTACCACAGGTCTTCTATTTTGCATCGGTTGTCCTGGATTATGATTTTGATTTTGATTGTAATTTTGGTTTTGATTTGAACTTTGACCCTGGTTATAATTCTGATTATGATTCTGGTTATGGTTTGGGTTGTAGTTTTGACTATAGCTTTGGTTATGGTTTTGACTGTATCCATGGTTGTTTCTACCATAGAAATTTTCATTTTTCAGTTGTGTCATTTTAGTAGTCAATCTTCTCAAGTGTGCAGTAATTTCTTTGATTTCTTCTCTTTCCTCTTGTGCCTTTGCCACAAATGTATCCTGAGGAGGTTGGAAGAAAGATTGACCATTTCTTTAATTATTATTGGTAGTGTTACCAGTATAAGGGAATATGGCCTAGATTGGGGTAGGATTATACACAGGTGTGTATGTAGGAACTGGATTCAATAATGGAGTGTTATGTGTAGGGACTCCATTCCAAGGTTGTGTTTGATTTTGTATCCCAAGATTTCCTCCATTAAGAAATGGATTATAAGTTGTTTGCCTCATCTCCTAGTTTACTAAGGCTGCCTCCTTATAAGCCTTGGATATTGTATCTATGTCAACTTTTATTTTAACAAACATAGTAGTCAGTGGATCTAAGGCAACATAATACATGGCTAATAGTGTAGCTACATTTACTGTGTAAGGAGCTACCAACATAGAATAGGCCTTTTGAAACCTATCATTAAAATTGTCAATCAGCTCTCCTTCACCTCTCTTTATTGCAGCCAATTTATGATATAAGGTGGAAGGATCTATTGGACCTCTAAATCTAGACAAAAATGTTTCTTCCATCAGTACCCAAGAAGAAATGTAACCATTAGGAAAGTTAACATACCAGTTAGAAGCCTTCTCATTAAAGGTGTAAGGAAACAACCTACACACAACATCGTCATATTCTAACCTCGCCCTAAAGCATGCTTCTTTAAATATCCTAATGTGATCTTTTGGATCCTGATGCAATTGGTATTTAGGACATATCTTTTCAGAATTCTTTGGCATCTCATGATAATCAGGGAATGTTATGGGAGAATTAACATTAAAGTAAGCCATTGAAGGTACTTGTGCTTGACCTGGACCTTGGGGAATACCTGGATTTCTTGGTGGACTTGGATTTCTGGGAGGACTGGGACCTCTAGGAGGACTAGGACCTTTAGGAGGACCTGAACCAAGATTTAATTATCTAAATGAAGAACTGTCAGGACTCAGAATGTTATGGATACTAAAAGGTGATCCAGGAGGCATTCCAGATGAACCTCCTGCATGTGATATTCTAGGATTCCAAATCAAAGGACCTTTACTTTGCCTTTTATCAGGTAATTGCATGAATGTATCTTCTAAACTAGATCTAGACCTAGTCACTCTATTACTATTATGAGCCAGCTTTACTTAGAACAAATGCTAACTCCAATCAGGCCCTCCTAGCGTCAAAAACTGTTGATGATTATTTTTACACATTCATAACAAAAGTTAAAATTCACAAAATGAACCTAACTGTCTTGAAAGATATGAAGAAATCAATGAAGATTACTTAATCCCAAGTTTCTGTATGGTCAGGTCTTGCCCTTGTGGATAATTCAGTAGGTTAATGTGAACCTATAATATGCAAGGGGCCTTACTTGATTTAAGGTGTTTTATGACTCACTGGACTCGAATTATGCAAAATATCACAAATATCAACATTTTCTTCATCCTTTACATAAATTGGTTATTGTATCACAAATCTTTATATGATTTATATTAACACAAGCTTTGCTTTTCAAATATTATGAAAACTGTCAAATATCAACTTAGTTGTTCATGTTTCCTTCAATTATCAGACAATCTCCTTGAAATCTCTGCATTTAAGCTAAGTATTTCAAATGTTTGGCAAATGTTAGAGAAATCTAAATTAAACTTCCTTCTGCTAGAGGATCTAAATGCTCTATTATTCACATTGTAAGTAGTACAACAAACTTGATTAAATCCACAGACTAAACCTTTAAATGTAAGCCCTGAGTATTTTCACGAACATACATTCAAGATTGCAAGCTTTGGAGAGATAATATTTCAAATACAAACAAGAGCTAGAAAACACTCTTAAAGTAGACATAGAATTTCAAAGATATTTGTATTCAAAATAAACAATCATATATGATTTACAATGTATGAATGACTCCTTGCTTCATTAATCAACTTACAACAAAATTACAAAACATCTTACAGATACAGTAAGGAAGCTAGATGTTCCACACATTCCTTATTGTAGACACAAGCAACCTCCTTCTATTCTAAACTAAAATGTTCTTCTACTCAAAATGCTAAGACTAATTACAACTTCCAGCTCTGTTCTACAAATCCCTGTGTTAGAAATCCCTATGTTACAAAGCCCTGTGTAAGTCATTACAAAGTAAAGGGGCTCAATATATAGATTTGATTATCCCAAATACGGCCACAAAACCCTAGTCAATCAATGGTCTATATCACAAGTGCAACAACAATGGTGGAAAATAAATCTCGCCAAAAAATCTCTGAGCAACATACCCATACTGAGCATAAAGATGCCCCTTGGAAACCCTAACAACCATCAAAATATCTTCACCATTAAAATATCTTCTGTTGCTTTTCCCTTTTAATTATGCTTCTTTCCATCTGCCTATCTCTTCTCACTGAAATCATTTACGCCTTTCGCTTCTTTTGCGATCTAATCCGCCCTTTGTGATGTCATCGCCATTAAACCTCTACCTTTATATCTACTTGCATACCTGCCAATAGACATAAAAAATGGATTTTAAAATTCACGCTACCTTCGTCAATTTACACCTCTTCAGAATGTTAGATGGGCATTAATTACAGCAATTAATGCGCCAAAAGTTCAGCCTTCTATTGCAGTGTTTATGCTTTCAAACTTTCTTTTATCGTTAGTTTAATTCTACATACATACCTTTCTCCTTGTATGTTTTGCTTGTATGTCTTCTTTGTATCTTTAAACATACAAGCACTTTATGCAAGAAATCAAACTAAAGTTCCCTCCCTTTTCTGCTTTTTCCATACTTTGTATCTTTTGCATTGTATATCCCGCTTTGTAGATTTTCTTGTATGAGCGCATATACAACAACCTTATGCAAGCCCGCCTTTACCTTTTATTTATTTTGATGCTTTTAATTTATTTGTATCTCAGATTATGTATATCATAAACATACAAGCATTCCAAAGATACAAAGACTCTTCTATATTTAATTCTCTTTTCGCATCCGTGTTGTATCTTTAACTTGTATTTTTCACTTTGCATATCAGCTTGTATATCAAAGATATACATTGTAATTATACAAACCTGATATGCAAACAGTGGGGTCCACAGTACTTTCCCCCTTGTATCTCTGCGATGCATATAGCACTTGTATCAAACCCTTAGATACAAGTCTGGATACATACAAACTCCTTTGTGTGTCCTATCGGATTTCAACCTTCATAAGCCACAATTTACTCATTTTTCAGCTCCGCAACATCTATATAAAGTGCAATGCACCTCTTAATATACGTTAAGTAGTGATGCATCATTTTAACCGAATTTTAATCTTTTTTGAGTTCCACAATGTACGTATATTGAAATGCATAACTCGAAACATACATACAAAGAACAAAACATACAACAATAAAACCATATTTGATGATCCTTTCGGTTCCATGACATGTATACAGCTTTGCATATCCACTTTGTATGCTTTCCCTTTGCCAAACATACAAACATAAAATACATCCGATGGATTCAACTAATTATGCATTTAAACTTTGAAATCCGTCGAGTCTGACTTGTATGTATAGATAGAATGTTAACAAAATGTATACAAGTACACGAATGTAACAAAACCAATAGTTCCTTTTGTGACTTATACAACGACTCGATATAAAAACAACTTTGTATACAAACAACTTTGTATATACAAACAGCTTTGTATATGCAACATACAAACCCTTTTATTGTACATTTTACCAAAAACATACATATCTTGCAAAATATTGTGAATTTTAACATGGTTCAAAAAGCAACCCTCACTCATTTTTGACAAGGAATTCACCTATATTCAACTCTAGTACTTAATGCTTATTTTTCTATATTTTTAACAAGGTTTGTATCTTTCACTTCCTTTTCCCTTTTACCACCCAACAGACCCACACACAAAAGCAAAAGCCACAACCACAGTAGGGGTCCTCATTTTGCTGAGGAGTAAAATGGGATGTGTTGTGAGCATCACAACACATATGATCTAAAAAACCATTTTAACCATCAAGATAAGAACTTTTCCTCACTGACTAGCATAGCTCCCCCTATCAACCAACAATCATTCATATGTCCTCTCTTTCTTTATTGCTCCCCCTTTGATCAGCACCCACTTTTGTTTTTAACATGTCTTCTCTCCCCCTTTGACATCAATGGAAAGGGCACATACTTGCATCAAAATCATATAGACTGCTCTCCCTGAGTAGTAGCTTCCTATCATCAATTTGGATCACAAGATATGATTGTGAGATTCATCAAACTGATGCACAACAGTGCACCTTAATTGAGAACTGGAGGAGTAATAACCCCTAACTTCTCCCCGAGATACTCAAAAGAGTCCTTAGGTAGAGGTTTAGTGAAGATATCTGCAATCTGATCCTTAGAGGGTACAAACTCCAATCTGATTTCATTTTTGTTCACTTGCTCTCTCAAAAAGTGAAACTTGATGGATATATGTTTTGTCTTTGAATGCAACATCAGATTTTTTGAAATGTTTATTGCATTTAAGTTATCACAGAAGATTGTGATAGGTTTCTCATATTCTACTCTAATGTCTCTTAGCATTTGCTTCATTCACAATACTTGAGTGCAACTACTCGCTACTGCAATATATTCTTCTTCTCTAGTGGATAGAGATATTGCCTCTTGTTTCTTGCTTAGCCAAGAAACCAATCTTTTTCCCAAAAAGAATGCACTACCACTGGTACTCTTCCGGTCATCCACATCTCCTGCCTAATCTGCATCTGTCTAAGCATGAAGAGAGAAATCATGATCCCTAGGATACCATAAGCCATACTCAATTGTTCCTTTAAATATTTGAGAATCTTCTTGACTGCCATGACATGAGATTCTCTAGGATCAGCTTGGAATCTAGCAACACAACCAACAACATTCATAATGTCAAGTTTGGTTTGACTAAGATGCAACAGACCTCCAATTATTGAGTTGTACTTTTTTCTGATCAGCCTTAGAAGAATCATCATCTTTGTTCAGTTTGCATCCGGTTGCCATGGGAGTATTCATTGGTTTTGAGTCTTCCATCCCAAATTTCATCAACAATTCTTTCACATACTTGGTCTGAGAAATAAAGATTCCTTTCTTTGTTTGATTGATTTGAAGACCCAAGAAGAAACTCATTTACCCAAACATAGACATCTCAAATTCACTTTTCATTTGATTTGCAAAAGTCTTGCACATACTATCTCTTCCTCCAAAAATGATATCATCAACAAACACTTCAACAATTAAGATATTTTCATGATCAATTTTGAAGTACAAGTTACTGTCAGTAGTACCTTTGTTGAAACCAATCTTCAAAAGATGTGTATCTAGTCTTTCATACCAGGTTCTTGGGGCTTGTTTGAGTCCATACAGAGCCTTTTTTTAACTTGGAGACCATATCACTCTAAGCAGATAATTGAAATCCATCCAGTTGTTCAATGTATACCTCTTCTTCCAAGTCACCATTCAGGAAGGCAGACTTGACATCCATTTGATATACTTTGAAATTGTTGAAGGCAGCAAAGGTAAGAAATAATCTGACTGCTTCAATCCTTTCCACTGGAACAAAAGTTTCTTCAAAATCAACTCCTTCAACTTGAGAATAACCCTTGTAGGCTAATCTGGCTTTATTTCTGACTACTTCACCATCCTCATTCAGTTTGTTCCAGAAGACCCATTTGGTTCCAATCACATTTTTGTTTCTAGGTCTAGGAACAATATCCCAAGTGTGATTTTTCTCAATCTGCATCAACTCCTCCTCCATTGCTTTAGTCTATCTTTCATCATTGCATGCCTCACTTACTAGTTTTGGTTCAATCTTTGAGATCAAACAATACTTCTCTAAGTCTTGAACAATCCTTCTTCTTGTTTGAACACCTTTTCTTTTATCTCCTATGATCTAGTCTTCAGAATGATTCAGTCTTACATACCTAGGAGTTTTGGGAACTTCTTGCACTTCTATTTCTTGGATATGATCATTCAAACATGTCTCTTCTTCCTGAATTTTAGGATTGTCCGGATCAGTTTGGTTCTGATTTTTAGAAGAGGCTTGAACTAGAACATCATTTTGATCATCTTCTTCATATTCATAAAACCTTGAGAGTTTTTCAATCCCTTCATCAACCTTCACATTTGTACTTTCTAATCTTTCTCTATCACTTGTTATAACACTAGTATGCTTTTCTTTGAGTAGAATAACCCAAGAATATTCCTTCATCACTTCTAGCATCAAATTTTCCAAGGTCTTCATCTCTTTTAATGTAACATTTACTACCAAAGAATCTAAAATACTTCCCAGTAGGAGTGATGCCAAACCAGAGTTCATAGGGAGTCTTACCAGTATTGCTTCTGATTTGTACTCTATTGAGAGTATAGATAGCAGTGCTTACAACTTCTCTCCAGTAGATCTGAGGAACATTTTCTTCCATCATCATGGTTCTAGATGCTTCCTGGATGGTCCAGTTCTTTCTCTCCACTACTCCATTATGCTGTGGAGTCCTTGGAGCAGATAACTATCTTTTTATCCCATGTTTCTCACAGAATTCTATGAACTCTCTGGATGTGAATTCTCCACCTCTATCAGACCTGAGACATTTTATGTTTAATCCAGCTTCATTCTCCACCATAGCCTTGAATATTTTGAATTTCTCAAGGGCCTCAGATTTTTCTTTTAGAAAAGTCACCCACATAATCCAAGAGTGGTCATCAATTAATAACATGAAGTATTTATCACCTTGCAAACACTTGATTCTTGCCAGTCCACATAGATCAGTATGTACTAAGTCCAACAATCTGGTAGAGGATTGTTCCTTACTTTTGAATGTGACTCTATTTTGCTTACCCAATTGACATTCTTTGCATAGACTACTAGTAGGTTTCACCAGTCTTGGAAGATCTCTTACAGCCTGAGTGTTTCTTATCTTGATGATATTAGCAAAATTCACATGACACATTCTCCTATGCCACAACCAACTCTGATCAAGTTGAACAAATAAACATTTTTTGTTAGTACCAACCAAGTGGAAGATGTTACCTTTTGTTTGAGTACCGGATGCAATCTCTATTCTAGAACTTTCAAAGATCCTACATTTTCCATTTTTAAATCGGAGATCATAGCCTTTGTCCACCAACTGTCCAACACTAAGAAGATTGTGCTTCAGACCATCAACATACAGTACATCACTGGTTTTGTTCTTTCCATCAAAAGAAATAGTTCCTCTACCTCTGATTCTGCCAGCAGAATTATCACCAAATTTTACAACTCCTCCTTCATATCTCTCCAAATCTATGAACTTGTTTTTGTCACCAGTCATATGGTGAGAGCATCCACTATCAATGACCCAATCATCCTTTTCTTCAACTTGGGCAGCCAGAGCTCTTTCTATCATTTTATGATTGATAGATTCAGAGGGCATTGGATCTTCTTCCTTGATGGCGATGAACACCCAGTCACTTCCATATTTGTTTCTAGTCTCTGATTCATCATCTATTACTCCATCATCATTTTCATGAACATAGTAACATTCCTTTTGGAATCTTGATCTGTTTAGATTTTCCCTTGAAAATCTTTCCGGACACTTTGAGGCAAAATGACCAATCTTGTTGCAGTTGAAACATTTGAAGGGTAATTTTCCTGAACATACTTACCAGATACTCTTGGCCATCTTTTTGCAATAAGGGCTTCAAGTTGACCAGCTTCTGCTTCATCTTATTCAAGATCTTTTCTTTCTTTTTCATACCATGTTAGTTTCTTTGAGGAATTCTCTCCTGGATCAAACTTTTGTTTGCCTTTTACAAAGGCACTAGCTTTGAATGCAGACTCAGTCTTAGGGGGTGCATCTCCAAACTTGGCCAATTCAAATGCAACTAATTTTCCAACCAATTGATCTCTTGTGATGTTTGAGAAAGATCTGAATTCTTCAATAGCAACAACCTTCTATTTGTAAGTAGGAGGTAGTGATCTGAGGACTTTGGCAACAATCTCATCTTCATCCAAGATTCCACCAGCATACCTAATGCCACATACAAGCTCATTTAGTTTTGGCATAAATGCAATGATATTCTCATCTCCATTCAACTTCAGGTTTTCAAATTTTCCTTTCAGACTATGTAGCTTGGCACATTTAACATATTTGTCTCCTTCATGCAGAAGTTGCAACTTTTCCCAAAACTCATATGCAATTTTTAGATCTATAACATTTGTCAGCTCCAAATCAGATTAGGCACTTAATAAAGCTTCTTTGGCTTGAAGATTATCTTCAACATCTTTGATTTCATCTACAATTGTCAGACCATTCTTTGGAGGAACTTAGTTCTTTGAAGTTATGGTCAAGTATTGCATTCCCATACATTGTAAGTGACATTCCATGCGGCTTTTCCAAAGAGCATAATTGGTTCCATCAAACTTTAGACTATCCTTCTTGTAGGAAGACATCCTGGATCTCCTCAAGCAGTTAAGCTCTTTTAGAGGACCTTGGCTCTGATACCAATTGTTAGTTTCAAGACAGACAACTAAGAGGGGGGTGAATCAGTTGACTCAAAACTTTCCTTTCATCAACCACTTCTATCCTTCTTTTAATTCAACAACATAATAATAAATTAATCATGGAAACACAATGTAATAATTCAAGAGTAGAAACACATTAACACATATGACACCAAGATTTTAATGTGGAAAACCCAGTTAAGGGAAAAACCACGGGGTGACTAACCCAAGATTATTTTCTTTGTTAAAAGAATAAAAGGAACAAAATGGCACATGCCAGTTAGGGCTCACTGCCCGAGCACACTGCTCACAAGAGGCCCACTGCCTATAGGAGACACACTATCTATAGAATAATAAATATTACATACTTGAACTAAAGAACAACATCTTCACCATGCTTGAGTTAGTTCCATTTAAGCTCAACACTTCTTCTTTGTCTTTCACTCTTCTCCTCTCTACCACACTCTCATCTTCAACACACACCTTCAAAATTGCTTCACAACTCTTATTTATACAAGACATCAACTTTGGGATAATCATCAAAGTTGGCACAATACATACTTTACTTTATTACAGAGCAGATACACAAATACAAGTTGTCTTATTACAAATGACTTCATGCGAATCACCACATAGTTGGCTACACATATCTAGGACTTCAATCTTCTTTGAGGAACACACCATGCTTCACAGAACACCTTCAAGATCATCCGCAAGATGTGCAAACCATCTGGTCAGCTAAGATTATGAATAACTTCGTCATCCGGAAGTAAATCTTCAATTACGAGCTCAATCCTTAATGCAGATTACCAACACGAATTGGACACAATCTAGAGACCCCCGCAAGCTTTCCTAAATCACCAAAAACATCCATATCACTTCTATCTAGTGAAATCATCCTCATCTTCATCTGGAACCTCAAGAACACATTCTATCATCACTGTCACATTAGAATGAATGCTTACAGACCTCCAGACCATGAACCAGTTGAGTTTTCAATTCACTTTGACTTCCTAAACACTTCATAAAATTCGTAGAACATGATATTACATTTCTGGATCTTACCGGACCTATTTGTGTCACTCTGTCACCTCTGAACACCTGCTAGAACCGGCTTCACTCAAGTGTCCATAACTTCTTCAAATATTCATGCAGACCTCTTAGATCTTGACTGGATCATCTTTAGACACATATCTACAAACCCTTTGATACGCATTCCCTGATCTCCATCTTAGCCAGGATCTTTACTTCATAGAGCTTCACTGTCTTCACTGTTATTTTCTGTTTCTGATAGGACTAATTTTCTCAATATCCTCAACACACAGCTCATCCAATCCTTGACATCAATGCAACAGGAGTATGTTTAAATCAATGACAACACCGGTTAGGCCCATACTTACAACAATACCATTGGAGCTCGTTCACTCTAATGTTTTTGGTCCCACAGAGGTAACCTCCATTAGAGGTGCTAATTATTTTGTTACATTTATTGATGACTGCACTCGCAAAGTATGGATTTATATGATGCATAGAAAATCAGAGGTGTTTTCAAAATTTAAAATTTTCAAGGCCATTGCTGAAAATCAGATTGGGCATAAAATCAAATGTCTTAAAACTGATAATGGGGGAGAGTTTTACTCCTCAAAATTTGACATTTTTTGTGCAGATCATGGTATTCGTCGGATCAAAGTTGTTCCTTTTAGCCCTCAGGAAAATTGTGTAGCTGAGAGGTTGAATAGAATGATTCTTGAGAGAGCTTGGTGCATGCTTTCTAATGCCAGATTGGGTAGGCAAAGGCTTGTAATACAATAGTGTATCTGATCAATCGAACTCCTTTGTCTTGATTGGATTTTGACATTCTGGAGGAGAGATGGCTTGGGAAAGGTATTTCTTACAATCATTTGTGTGTGTTTGAGGCATTTGTACATATTCCTAAGGAGAAACGAATGAAACTCGATCCCAAATCACACAAACTTGCATATTTCTTGGTTATGGTGAGGACCAGTTTAGTTTCATGCTTTGGGATCCAGTTGCTAAGAAATTTATCTGTAATCAGGATGTTGTTTTCAATGAGAAAGTTTTCCCATGTATGCAAAAATAGGGGACATCTTCAAATGATTCTATATATGTTAACATGTTTGATAATGACATCAATATGCCTAAGACATAGAGAATTGCTCCTACTGTTAGTTTTCAGCCTTCAAATGTTTGTGTCGAGACTCAACCTTTTCAATCTTCTGTGGTGGCTACCAATGTTATTATTTATCCTCCTCAAGGTAGTACATAGCAAGCACAAGATGTTTAACAGCCTATAGACGTCTATCCTCAACCTTTCCAAAATCATTTACTACCTTTGAATGTTCAAACCGAGAAGGACTTCTCTCTATTTCTTACGCTGCCTTCTTCATTTCCAATGCAACTATCTCAAGGTTCTATGTTGCTAGAGGTTTAAGACATTACTTCACTACCTCTACAAAGTTCAATGTAGCCTATTATATCTGTCCTACAGTCTTCAACTCTAACGTTCCTCGACCACTTTAGAACACTCTATGCATTTTGAAAAGTTTTTGCTGCCTTCATTAACAAATTTGCAGACCATACATATGCCTCTTAAGCAGTCTATGGGATCATCACTACCTATATCAATAAATATGTAGGCTACATGGAATGTTCAGGATATGCCATCTCTGGCACCACCTCATTCTAGAAGTTCACAGTCAAATTTTGAACATGGTAGTTTACCAACACAAGATGATTTTAGGGAGAAAGCACCTCCATTGAGGAGGTCAACTAGGTAGAAGAAACCTCCAATGAAATTGGATGATTATGAGCTTTTGCTTTCTGATCAGTCAGCGCCTACAACTTTTAAACAAGCTTGCAAAGATGAAAACTCCGTGAAGTGGATGGAGGCTATGCATGAAGAAATGGCCTCATTGTAGGCCAATGACACTTGGGACTTGGTGAATCTCCTGCCTAATTGGAGACCTTTGAAGAGAAAGTGGGTATATTGACTGAAAGAAGAAGATGGAGGCAAACACCGCTACTAGGAAAGATTGGTCATAAAAGGTTTTGATCAGCAAAAGGGGATTGACTTCAATGAAATCTTCTCACCCATCATCAAAATGACCACCATTCACATAATCCTGTGTATGGCAGCTATGTGGGATCTTGAGCTTGAACAACTTGATGTCAAGACCGCTTTTCTACATGGAGATGTTGAAGAAGATTTGTACATGGAGTAGCTTGAAGGTTTTATAAAATAGGGGCAAGAGCATTTATATTACAAACTGAAGAATAGTTTATATGGGCTCAAGCAAGCTCCAAGGCAATGGTATCATAAGTTTGATAACTTCATGGTTGAGCACAACTTCATTTGTTATGAATTTGATCCATGTCTTTACTTCAAGTGGCTTGCAAATGGTGAGTTTGTCATACTTTTACTTTATGTTGATGACATGTTAGTCACTGGTAGCAACATGAGGGTTGTTAGGGAATTGAATCAACATTTAGCTCAGTGATTTGCCATGAAGGTTTTAGGGGCAGCCAAGAGGATTCTTGCCATGACAATAATCAAGGATAGACAAAAGAGACAAATCAGATTGTCTCAAGAGATGTATATTGACAAAATCTTACATAGGTTCAACATGATGCATGCAAAACCTGTTAGTACTCCATTGGCTGGTCACCTTTGGTTGTCATCAGTTATGTGTCCTACAACTGACGAAGACTAAGAACACATGAAGACTGATCCCTATTCATCTGCAGTTGGCAATCTCATGTATGCCATGGTTTGTACTCGTCCAGATATTACCCATCTAGTGGGAGTTGTGAGCAGATTTATGAGCAATCTAGGAAAACCTCATTGGCAGGTGGTATAGTGGATATTTAGGTATCTCAGAGGTACTTTAAATAATGCTTTATGCTTTGTAGGATAGGATACTTAGTTGCGGGGGTATGTTGACTCTAATATGGCTAGATACTTGGACAAATGGAGGTCTACAATAGGGTATGTGTTTACATTTGTCGAGGCCGCAATTAGATAGATTTCACATTTGCAACATGTAGTTGTACTCTCTTCCACTGAGGCTAAATACATTTCTCTCATTGAAGGAGCAAAGGGGATGATATGGTTACATCGGTTATTGGGCAAATTGTAGTGTAAGCAATCTGTTTCTACTCTATTTTGAGATAGCAACAATGCTATTCAATTCGCAAAGAACTCCACTTTTCATAATCAAACCAAACATATAGAGTTGAGATATCATTTCATTCAGCATGTACTTGAAGAGGGTAAGTTGCAAGTAAAGAAGATTGACACAAAAGTGAATCGAGTGGATGCTTTGACGAAGATTGTTCCAAGGGATAAGCTCGAGTTCTGTAGGACTTCTCTTGGCATTGTCAAGTTCTGACATTAATCTTGGAGTGGGGGATATCTTGGTGTAACTCTTGCATCTCGGATTGGACTTCAAGTGGGAGATAGTTGGTGTAATGGTTTTGTGTCCCAATCCTCACATAGTGTAATGGTTTTTCTATAACTCCCACTACTCCCTCTTTTGGTATCGACCATTGCATGCTATCTCTTCCACAATGAAGTTAATGTCTTTTGCATGTTATTAGGTATTGACTATTATTATTCTTTGAGTGGAGTTAATTGTATATAGTTGTAGGAACAACAATGTGATTGATAATATACATAGTGAGTTGTAAATATATTGTATGTGAATGATTTGATTCTGGATTTTACTATAGAGAGCTATCCCCTACTCAAAGTGGATGTAGCCATTTGGTTAACCACATTAAGAAGCATTGGCATTTCCTTGTGCATCGATTCTTTGTTTTTTTATGTATTTGATTTAACCATTTGCTTGCTATTATGTATTGATCTTTCTTCGCTCAACATAGTGGTCACAAATTTTCATTAAACTATATATATTCATTTTGACCATTTCAAGACTTCACATAACCTCTCTTAAAATATTTAATATATTTCATGGTTTTGATCATTTCAAAATTTGTGATCACCTTTTTAAATTACCTAAATATTTCACAATTAGAGTTGATCTAATTTTGTCTCCAACACCATAAGAACCTTTCGACTTAGTTTTACTATCTTGAATCGATCTAGTGTTAAAAGATGAATGTTAAACATCTTTTTAGGATGTTAATGAGGAATATAGTTTTACTACTAATAGTCTAAGAGATTTTTGAAGTGATTTACATGTTTCATTTACATATTATTTTGGTTGCTTATGCTAGATGATACACTCAATATTTTGGTGGCCATTACAACAAAATTGGTGCCATTAACTTGTTTGAGATTTTTGAGGTATACGGCCACTTTTAGAGCATATCATGTTCATTCTAGATATACTTTATTTTAAATTGAAAGGGGATGGATATTCAATATTTGTGGTTGTTTATTGTTTTTATTTTACTGGTACATACCACTAAGGGTTTGTTTTTGCATCTATGTCAACATCTATCATGTATTTGATTAACCTTCTCTTGTCAACCATACCTACTTGTGAGGAAACATAGTAATACTTGTGAGGAATCATAGTACAATATGGGCCAAGTGCATTTTATTTAATAAATTATTATATGTATTCAAATGCACCAATATCCTTACTAGGCAATGACTCCCTTCAAGGTAAATTAAAGTCATTATCAAACTTAATAAAGTGGTTGAATAATTGATACATTAAAGTTGAGTTGTAACTTTTAACAACTCAAGCTTTGTTATAAAAAGGACATTTTTATCATGTGCATTTTTTTTTTAATTGATAGGAGGAGAACATTGAAATGGTATCTTATCAAGACATTGATGAAGCAATATAGAAATCATCTCACAAGTATTCTAGGACTTGGTGACATTCAATTTTTTAAAGGTTACATGGTTTTGCAAATTCTAAATCATATTTAAAAAAGTTTAGTACACAAAACAAGTTACATTATTCATTATAAATTAGGATAAGTGAAGGAGAGTGGGTAGTAATATGTATCTTCACACATGTTTATCTATCTATTAAGAAGACAACAAAAGTTCATCCTCTCAAGATATCACTCTATACTAAGTTTTGAATATACTGGGATTATTCATACTATGACCTAATTTATGAAAGCTTAATGATTATATTAGAATATATTATATTTATATTTAATTCTGTTGGTTGATAACTCATGTGGCATATGTTTAGTTTCATCATTCTCAAATTCCTATGGTTACCTTTCAACATATCCGTTAATCACTCTTGCTTCATATTCTTGCCTATGGTAGTAAGGGGAGTTAAACCTAGAAAACACTCTTATGACCTTATAATGTAGTAAATTGTGCTCCCTAATTCTGCAGGCATAATTTCATGCTCTATTTGGCACTCACTTTAGTGTCCTCTCCCCTATTTTATTTTAGGATCATTTCTAGCCTTGGCCTAACCTAAACTCAAGAGAAATGCTTTGTACTACCTAAGCCCTTACCAATCATCACATGATGAAACTGTGAACGAATGTTAGGTCTTGGTTAAGTCCCAAATCAATAGACACCTTTTGGACTGATTCTATCAAGACACTAGTACGTAGTGCTAGCATCCTATCCATTCATTTTAGAATGATAGAATGCTCTTAAGGTTGACCTTTTCCTTCAATGACACAACCTCCATTTCAACATTCATAATAAAAATACATGTCAGACTCTACCCTAAATCCTTCATATGATTCCCTATTTAAACTTGTGATTTTTACATTATGAGGTATGATGTGAATTCTATAGCGAAGCTTTACCTAAATGATCATTGGCTCTGCATTTTGGAAAAGCTCTATAATAGTTGATTTTTAGCTATTTATCTACTTTCTACCTTTGACTAGAGCTTCATGAGGATTAAAAGGATGGTTGGAATCATTGACTAATGATCAACTTGTACCTCATCATCATGATTTGGTATGGTTCCAACTTGTTCTCATCTCCAAGCTTTGGTCACTCTCTACTTCATTGAGGTGAAGTTGCAGATCTAAAACTTATTTTCCTTGAGTAACGCATCTCTCTTGGGTTTGATATTACAGCCTTTTGATTGAGGCATATAGGAATCTACTCTAACATTCTTAAGTAGGGTTTTGATTTGATTTGTTTGTCACTGCTCACCACAATCTTAGACACACTTAAGATTCTGAGCACACACTATTTATTGTTATTGATCTAGCTATTTGTGAGTTAGAAATACTAAAACAGGGGTATGATTGAAGAAAACTCCTATATAGACACAAATATTTTCCCCTCTTTTGTATGTGTACAGATTGCAACAGGTGGTTTCAGACATAGAGGAGCAATAGGGAGATGGAAGCAGCAGATACAAACATCGTCAAACAAAATCTATGTTCATACAAAACCCTAAGGACTCTAGTGCCCTACACTAGTGTCCTACCTAATCAGCTCCTACTTCTAGTGTTGGGTTCCATCTGATCTACTCATTTCTATTCTACTCCTATTTTCTAGAAACTATAATAGTAGTTTGCATGTTTCCTCCATTTATCCATTTAGTCTTCACATTTCTTAGTTTAATCAATCCATTAGTTATCAATATTTCATCTTTTCAATAAAGAAACAGAGCTTGGATAACTTGGCTCTCCCTTGAGGACAACAACCAAGCACAAAGCTTTCGTCGATTCATGTTCCAATGTAATGTGGTGAAAGATTGACCTAGATTAATGCATTAATCAAGCTAGATCTCATTTTCCACATAACATCCCCACAATCATTTCACATTCTTATATAGCTCAAAGTTGAATAAAATAGTTTTTTTTACCTGTAACACACTCACTTTACAAGATTTTTTAATATATCAAAACCATGCATATGTATACCATATTATACAAAATTTTTAATGTTGTACTCTCTTCACTGAAGGTAATAAACCTAAAACAAGTACTTGTATTTCTCCTTAATATACATTACAATTCTTGCTATAACTATGGACAATATGATATTTAGAGGCAAATTGATGATTAAAGTTTTGAGTTCATGGGATCCCCTTGTCCATTGAAGATAGAACTTATTGGCTAACTTCCTAGAAGATAACTTAAACCTCACATTCTCCAAGGCCAAGAAATTAGATATCCCCTCCTAAAAACATAACCATATTATTTTTTTGTAACCATAGAGGATGTTTTTAATGTTAAAGTGAATCATCACCTGTAAAATTAAGGGATGTCATATATATTTTTTTTTTCAGGCATATAAGATATTGTCATATACAAAGGCTCCAATTCTAGATAATTATCTTGTATATGAAATAAATTGATTAAAAAACTTGGATGAGTTTGCATGGCTAGCGTATTGATAAAATTTGAGATTAGTTAATTAAATATTGTTATGATCAAGAAGTAAGTTTACCCTATATGTCATGGAGAAAAGAGGTTTATAAGGGGCAATTCTACAAGATAAAAAGATATGTCCAAATGGATAAAGACATCTAAGACAACATTTAGTTACAATATATAAGCATTTTTCATTACTATCTAAAGAGGTCATTATTTTCTCTATAAACTATAAATGTATTCGGTATAAAAGTAGCTACTTCTAATGGGTGGATGTCACCCTTATACACTATCCAGGGAGCAAGATTGGAAAGGATATCTCACCCACTGCTTTAATTTTTTTATGGATCATTACTATATGTTTAATGAATATTTATTTTACTTGTAGAAAGATGGCAAATTATACATACTTATACTTACAAAAATTCCATATGAACTCCTTAATAAGATCATTAGATCATTTTAAAGTATCGTCATAGCATATTATATGTTGACTTATTTAATTATGGGATTTTATTATTTTTGCACCAAATCTTTTTTTTATTGTTTATTATATTACTAACTATGTTTCTAACCTTATAGATAGGACATATACCTTATCTATGTCTTTAAAATATGGTGCAACTACTATCACATGGATGGAGTAATATTTAAATAGCTATCTTCTATAGATCCTTAATCAAAAGTTGGCTATAAAAGACACTACAAAAGAATCGATGTGATTAGGAGATTACTAGAAATGTTTTTCATTTGTGTGCTATTACATCTCCCACTTTATTATATGATAAAGTTATTTACTCTTACTCAAGACTCTTATTTATAGAAATAAAGCACATTTAAAATTCATGGGCATGCCTTCAAAGGAAATTCCTTCCATTCTAATATTGTTATTCAGTTCTATAAGTCTAATTATTAGATGGTAGATATACTATGTCAAGAAGATCTAGGCTAGACTCCTAGTAATGATAACAAATTATATATGCAATATAGCATGAAACCTCTGTGCAATACCAAATTCTCTAAATTCAAATAATGCTTATTCATCAAGGGGGAGTGTATATGCCAATAGCACCTCTAGATGTAAGACCTAAGGCATAAAATAAGACCTTAGGAATTTTAACACCTTAGGATGTAAGAAGTTGCCATTGAGGGGGAAAGAGAATGTCTAACAATGGAAGCTCTATGTAAGACCTAAAAGGCAAAAAATAATACATCTAGGCATTATATATGGTTAAATCCTTGCATTTTATGTAAGCCCTATGGGCATATTAAAAATTATTCTCTCTATAAATCTTCCACTTGTAAAGGCATTGTATTATATAAGACCTATGAGAAATATTTAATGAACCTAGAGGGGGGCTGGTCTGAGAAATTCGAGGCTCCAAAAAAAACATTGTAACACCTCACATCATATTGTAAAATACGGGATTATAAATTGTGGCAAGGTGACGTTCATGTAGTCCATAATACATGCTCTTCATTTTGGCATATATTTGTGTCCCTATTTATCACTGTCAAAGAAGGCCTACATTACTAGGGTACTTTATTTTTTATTTTATAGAAATTGACATGTGATTGCCCTATTAAGATTAAGGGGGGGTGTTAGAACATAATTTTATTGGGGGTGATACCCTTACAACATTTATATAATGTTCTAATATAAGGTTATAAAATATTATGGTATAAAGCATATACCATTTAATAATTAATAATCTAATAACTATTAGATTATTAATTATTTACAAATGGTTGCTTTGAATAGGTATGGCTAATACCCTTTTAGGTATTTATCCACCCCTTAGCCTATATTTAAGGATGTTCTCTCTCATTTGAGAGGTGTGTGAATTTGGAGTTTATAGTGAATTATATCACTATGAACATGAGGTATTATTGGCCATGTGAAAGTATTTAGAGGAGTGCATCCCCAAGTTCATTCTATTATTTAATACACTATATTATGTAAGTGTTTTAATGAAATGATACTTTATGGGGCTTTTTACCCGAAAGGGTTTTCCCCATGTATATATTCTATAATATGTTAAATATATGCTTGTGTAATGCTCATTCTATTTATTTCATATTTTTTTAATAATGATTAGTATCCTAAGATCTTAAATTCTAATAGTTCTATCCCTGGTAGAATTTGAATATAATAATTTAGTAAATAGGAGTATCAAGAAAGCACCATTTCATATTTTGAGTGGTAGTAGTCTAAGGAATGTATAAGACTTGAGAGACATCATTAAGGGTGCTTAGTTGTGTATTAAAATTTATAGACTCCATACAAAATCCTAGTGTAGGTGTTAAATATAATTGTGAAAATATCTTTGAATCACTTGCTTCCAAGGTCATCTAAGCTCAAGGTTTTGTGCACAATCTCTATAGGTTGCTTGATGACAAGTTTTTTTTCTAGAATTCATAATAGAAGAGCCATGACCATGAAGGAAAATGGGATCCTAATCAAGGATAAGACCACCTAGAAATGCAAGGCACAACCTTTCCTACTAGAGAAAGCCATGTAGAAAATGATGGGTCCATTGTCTCTCTGATATAATAGGGACTTCCATCCCCATTTGATGAAGATGGTTCTAGAGTGTTAAAATAAGAAAGTTTTGGAGCATCACTTAGGCACAAATAAGTAGACTAGACATAATTTGAGAGCTAGTCCTAGATGTCAAGCATTGTAGAAGTGAAGGCAATTTTCTTGAAGGATCCCTCCCAAGATCTTATTGAATAATAATACTAAATGTTTTAAATTAATAAATAACCCACCATCACATTTTAAATAGATCATAAACTCATTTCCTTTTTAATAATATACCAATAAAATGGAAGTTAAATTGTCACCAATAAAGTTTTAACAAGGATACATTAATATAAAAATAATAGTTCCAATCACTATTTCATAATATTACCAACAAGCATATTTTCAATAAACAACAATATTCACATATGATTACATATACAAGTTCCATGTTATTGGATAAAACAAAGACATGTAAAAAAAATTATAGAATCAATTAGCCATCTGCTTTTATACAAAACATAGTAAATAATTATAGATAAATACAAATAATTTTAACATACCTATATATCACCTAAGTAAACATTTTAGTGTAAAATCAACTGTAAAGAGGGAGAGCATCATCCAAGCACTTTACCTCCAATCATGGACTTAGTGGACCCCACAATTCTCCCAAACTATGAGTGTCTCTACCCTTCAACAAGGGTGGTAGATAATGATCAAATTGGAATACTAGAACTATTTGAGAACCATGTGAATGAAATATGTCTTTTATTGCATGTAGTTAGTCATGCAGACTATAAACACCCTCTCTATCTATTTCCTAACTACTGACATACAAGCAACTATAAAAGTATAATAGACCAACAAGGCACATATAGCTATAGCATTATATTATATATAACTTAACTCACTTGTCTTTGAGTTTGACTCAATCTCCTATGATAAATTTATTCACTGCTCAATGAATAATTAAAGTCCATATATAAAATCTATATAAAAACATAATTTGCACAAGGAAATAATTATCATTATTATAGTAAGATATAATTATTTCACATAGAACTTGTTACAATAATAATACGTATATTATGGTCACCATTGTTCCTTAATAATTCTAATCATGGATATAAGTATAAATAAGCTATAACAATTCCTTGTATAAGGGTGATAAAATACTTTTCTTATTGAAGAAATGGTATCAACAATAAATAATCATATTTTTACTTTTACTTGATTTACTAAAATATTTTTCAATGAAGCTATACAACTATACCAAATATATCATAGTTACTTCCATTATATATTTGTATGGAATAATTATGTAGTTAAAATACCGATTTATTGTAAAATAAATATGACAAGGTTACTTCTTAATCACATTTTAAATTTCATATCAAAGATTGACAGTTGGGGAAAATAAAGAAAATCAAGTAAATTTGCAAACTTTTATGGCACAAGTTGACCATATTTTAAAAAAAAAACCATAACTTTCTCATACCTCAATAAAATTTCAAAATTAAAAATATTCCATAAAGATAATATAAATAACTGTAAAACCCAAAATTGGTTTGAAGAGATAAAATTGTGCAGTCACGGCAGGAGGGTTCACAGAATGAACTATCCGGACCATGCAGCAAGAGTAAACACAATGGAAACAACTCAAAGAAATGAAGCAAATGCAGATTTAGTCATTCAGTATATCATAGATTTCAAATAGAGATCGGCTGACAACATGAGGGCTTACAATTAGGGCTCACAGACCTGATTACATACATGCGCAAGATAAAGATTTGAAGCTCCTTCACACAAAATCTAAACTATCAGTTATCACTATGTTATGACCTACTTGAATCAATTTCCTAAGGATCTATTACATCAATATATATCAACTCTGGAACAATAGATTCCTTCGCATCAGCCAAAGAAGATCACAAACTCCAATGAAGAGTTATAATGTGCAACATGGATAGGTCAGACCTAAAGGCATAGAATTACTCCAGAAAATGAAAGAAATGAAATACGGATCTTCAGGGGAGGTCGGTCATGAAACAAAGATCATCAAATGATGTGTCATTAGGCTCCAACGATTGGGAAATGCTTCTGTAGGTTTCTCCTCTAGTTGGTTGTCTGTTATTATCAGGATGCTCTATTCTTGAACCAGTTGATCTTCTGATAGCGATATCTTTCTGGTAATTATGTGCAGACCTCTGAATTCTGGATATGATGTTGATGAATGAATGTAGATGCTAAGTCCAACCCTGCAAGGTCTGAAATGTAACTGTGATAGAATACTAGATCAAAATGTAGAAGATGCTTCTGACTGAAATGCCTGAACTGAACTAGAAAATGAAAAGAAACAAATTAATCTGCAAACAAACTAAAATGCAAATGTTTTTGGCTAATGCAAGATTGCTCTTGAAAGAGGGATGCTCTGGCATCATAAAAAATAATGTAAAAATAATTTTGGTTGTATTATTACAGTCTATTGGATGTTTAGAAAATAATTATTATAATTATCTTTAGTCACATTACGCTAGGTCAAAAGGTAGTCATATAAAGGGATAGAACAAATCAATTTCTACTACATTTGGAGACAACTTATCAGATATCAATCATTCTTTGTTTGGATGCACTATCTATTTGACTAAATAGTTATCCTTGATGATTTCCTCACCTTAAATGTATATTAATTTCTGAGTTGTAGTTTTATCTTATGATACTATCCATGGTATTTAACTAACATAGCTTCAAATAATATGAGTATTGTAGCCTACAAAAGACATTAATGCTTCATACGACAGTCACACTAGGTGCATAACAAAAGGATATCAATGGGTCAGGTTATAGATAGTCATTACAATCTATAAGATAGATAAATTTCCAATTCATTTTAGATTGTTGCGCATAGGACCAATTAGAAAGTAATTCAAATAATATATATAGTTGCAATACTCTTTGCATTCCATAATATGTAATATTTAAATAAGAAATAAGATTCAACCATTTTTAACTCCTCCTTGTAAATAATAGGCAAAAGGCAAAGAACCTTACATAGATATAGCACAACAAAAAAAAAAATTGATTGGGAAAATTAATTCCATCACACAAAGAGCTATAGATTTTCTTGTTTCATATACTAATTAGAGATGAGATAATATGATGAAGAGAAATATAAAGAAACATAGAAGATCATGTGGTGAAAGAGAGAAAAACTCTAAAAGTCTCAAAGTAATAAATTCTTAAAGTATAGTAAAACAAATGTGAAGGATCTTTCCATCGCATATTCTTTTTCACAAAGATATTTTAATTAAAAAATTACATATAGTTTGCAAAAAAAAACACTCTATTTTAGTAATAAATCATATTAATTTTTCTCTTCTTTTACATTATAAAGAATATTTATATCATTCATTTCTTTAAACTACAAGAAATAATGTTTTGTTTATTTATTACTATTTTTTTTTCCTTATAATACTAAAAATTGAATGAAGTTGCCTAATAAAAAACATGGAATAATTTACTTTTTTTGTATTGGTAGTCGATCTGTGATAGATCATAAAATAATTAAACATCAAGTTCTGGAATCAAATCCACTCTAGAGGAATTAAAAAATGAAAAAAGAACAATTCAAAATGAAACCTCAAGCTACTTTGGGAAAATTTATGTAAATACAGTTTGATAGGAATGGTGAAATATTTGGAATGAAATTAACACATTTCAATAAAATTTTAAATGCACTTATCAGTGTTCTGTCAAACCTAATACTTTCACCCTTGACAAAGTCTTAATTTCAACAAGCATCACGAAAATAAAAATTATCGGTCCTTGCAATCAATATGATATTAATCCAAAGGAGGTTTATTATACACTTCAACAAAGAACAAAATGAAATAGAGTAGATGAGAATATTGAAAATATTCACACCAATGTGTTTAGAAAATGACAATTCTAGTATGTACAAACTATGTCTCTAGAAACCATCTTCACAACCACCAATTCCACAACATAGTGATAAAAAAATAGAATTCCAAAGCTTTAAAACAATAAATAATGTTAAAGATAAAGTAAAAATAAAACCAAATAAATCATGTCACAATTAACGAGAAATTTTCAATTATCCTTATCACCAAATCAATTATCCATTCAACAAACTTAGAAAAGCAATAATTTAATGTTCCAAATATATTTAAATAAAGTAAATCTCTATAAATAAAGAAAATGATTTATCCTTAAAAATATCCTTAATAGATAATTAAATTACTTCGTAAATAAATAACTATTAAAAATTATTTACAATCCATTATTAATAATCTAGATTAATTAATTTATTTAACAAACATCTTAAAAATTAAATAATAATTTAATTATAGACGAGTATTAATTATCTTGATAAATTAACTATTACCCATCTATTCCAATGTCAAGATTTAGAATCATAATGTCTATTAAAACTGGTAAAATTTAAACTAGTGCAAGTGTGTGATGGGTCTCAATAGTTCAAATCATCCAACTACTACCACAATCTATCTCCATCTCTTGTATGATTCTCTCCCTCTTGCAAGTGTGATGGTTAGAATAATCATCCTATTGCAAAAATGTGCCTAAAGTGGTGTTGTCAATGATGTCAACATATCCTTGTTGCCATTGGTGTCAATTGTATCTTACTGCTATTTGTATAGAGGACCGGATTGTTGAGGATATTTAGAAAATTATAAACAATTAATACATGCAGATCATACATCTTTGTAGAGGATTGTAAGAGGTTGCTCCAGTTAAGAATTGGGAGGTCCGCATAAAGTTTTGGTGAAGTTATGGACTTCTGAGTAGAACAAGCTTGTGCAGTTGTTCAGTGTTGATAGAGTGGCAAGAAGCTAGTCCGGATTTGTCTGGTATTAACACTCTATGATTTGCAAATCTAGAGGCATGTCTAGAATGATGTTGTGTTCCCTCAACTTGAGTGGTTTGTGGTTTGGAGGTCTGTAAGCAATCTTTCTAGTTTGACAGTCATGGCAGATAGTGTTCTTAAGGTTCCAGATGAAGGTGTAAGAGATTTTGGTGATGTGGAGAAGTGTGGTTGTTTCTGTTGAATTCATCGTGCTCGTGGAGGTCTCTGGATCATGTGGTTGCTATGTTGAAGGTCTGCATTGAAGGTTAAACCTATTGTTGAAGATTTCTCCTTGAGGTTGTTGTTCTTCCATGTTCTTGGCTGACCCGATGGTCCTAGCATGTTGCGGATGATCTAAGGAGCATGTTGTGAAGCATGATGAGTTAATAGAGGAAGATTCAAGTCTTAGTTATATTTTTGCCGACAGTGTGAAGATCTACATTGAGGCTAGCCAACCTTGTTGATCATTCTAAGGTTGAAGAAGTGTATAAATACTTGTTGAGAAATTGTCAAAAAGTATCCTTGTATAAATGAGTTAAATCAAAAGAAAGGATCATATATAGAGCAGAGTAGAA
The DNA here is from genome assembly GCA_027924645.1 of Cunninghamia lanceolata. NCBI lineage: Eukaryota > Viridiplantae > Streptophyta > Pinopsida > Cupressales > Cupressaceae > Cunninghamia > Cunninghamia lanceolata. The sequence continues at coordinate 27,909,340 of BSBN01000261.1, read as the reverse complement.
GAGGAGCGAAGGAAGAATAAAGTAAAGGGTCAGTAAAGAAGACTCTAAAGATAGGAGTAGAAGTTCTTGAGCCTTCAAAGGAATTGATTCAGGCATGAACATAGATGCTATTTCTCAGTTCATTATCTATATGTAAATCATAATTTCTTGTAGGCAATGAGACTCTACTTGAGCAGTGAGCTTTGGGCAGTGCGCCCAAAGGCATGTGCCTTCTATTTTCTTAAGTACTTTTAATAGGGTATGCATTTTTGTACGTTAACCCCCACCATGGTTTTTCCCTTAACCAGGTTTTCCACGTCAAAATTATGGTGTTATGTGTTCATATTATTTCTGCTCATGTGTTGATTAATGCTTTAATGTTATCATCATTAATTTGGTTATAGAGAAGTTTCAAAAAGTTAAAATATAGTGATAACTGATTCACCCCCACTCTCAGTTGTCCAGACTATTTCTAACAATTGGTATCAGATCCAAGTTTCTCTAAGAGAGATCTTAACTGCTCAAGGAGATCTAGGATGTTGACCTACAAGAAGGATAGTCCAAGATTTGATTGAACAAATTACACTGTTTGGAAGAGTCACATGGAATGCCATTTGTAGTGCATGGGTGATGTCTATTGGTTAATAACCAAAGATAAGTATGAACCTTTGGAGAAAGTCCTTTCAACTCTAGATGAACTCAAGGATGCTGAAAACAATCTTCAAGCTAAAGAAGCTTTATCGAGTGCCCTGACTGATTCAGAAATGACAAATGTTTTTGGACTAAAAATTGCTCATGAAATATGGAAGAAGTTGGAGAATCTGTATGAAGGAGATAAATATGTCAAATGTGTCAAACTACAAATTCTAAGAGGAAAGTTTGAAAATCTAAGGATGAGCGATGATGAAAACATCACAATCTACATGCAAAAGATAAGCGAACTTGTATGTGGGATCAGGTGTGCTGGCAGAATTTTAGAAGAATCATATATTGTGGCAAAAGTGCTTAGATCTTTACCCAATTCATACAAACATAAGGTTGCTTTTATAGAAGAGATCAGAACTGTTATAGATATTACAAGAGAACACTTGATTGGCAAAATTTCAGCTTTTGAATTAAGTAAATTTCGTGACTCTCTTCCCAATTCTGAATCGACATTCAAGGCCAGTGTGCATGGAAAGCAAAGATATGATCTGGGTAAAGGTTCTTCAAGAAATTCAAGTAGATTTATCAAAACAAGGAAGGTTCTTGAAGATGATGAAAATGAGACTGCAAATCTTGAAGCTCTCATTGCCAAACAGATGCCAAGAGGATCCGGTAAGTATGAAGGAAAGTTGCCACTCAAATATTTTTCTTGTAATAAAATTGGTCATTTTGCTTCAAGGTATAATTCATGTTTTTTGCATTTTTCTTAGTTTCATTGGTGAATTGAATTTGAGTAGGAATTTAGAGTAATTGTGGTATCTTATTAGGTTCTTACAGTTGTTTCAAATTATGAATCACAAAATGCATGGGGCAACAATGTTTTCTATGATCAATTTTTGATCTAGATACCATTAGCTGAGACTAAAATATGAGGACATTCATAAGATAACTTTCAGAACTAGATATGAGCATTATGAGTTCACGGTTTTACCTTTTGGACTTCCGAATGTTCTTGTTGCCTTCATAATTTTGATGAACAATATTTTTTGAGACTGCTTGGATAAATTTGTTCTAGTATATTTGGATGACATTCTTATTTACTCTAGGAATGGGGAAGAACATTTGCAGCATCTCTGGATAGTTTTGTAGTGACTAAGAGAACATAAATTGTTTGGGAATCTTTCTAAGTGTACTTTCTTTTAGAAAGAGATACATTGTTTAGGGCATATTATATCAATTAAAGGAATTTCAGTAGATCCTACAAAGATTAAAGCTATACTTGAGTGGCATATGCTCAAGAATGTCCATGAAGTGTGTAGTTTCATGGGGTTAGTAGGATATTACAGGAAGTTTATTTTGAACTTTTCTAAGATTGCAAGTCCAATCATTTTACTTCAGAGAAAAGGTAAGCATTTTGAATGGACAGTAGAATGTCAAAAGGCAATTGACTAGTTGAAAGAAAGATTGAGGGTATGTGCAGGATCATGATGGGCCAAACTATACCTCTAAGTGGCAATGAAAATACAGAAAATCAGAATTTATCAAGTTCATGTGAAAATTTGAATGGATTATCTACACAATTTGAAAAAGATGTAAGAACAAAATTTGTAGAGAATTGAATCTAGTTTATAGGCTGCTATTTTTTTTTTTTTAAACTAAATTTACTTAGTGAAAATTGAATATTTCAAAGAACAGCTATTAAATTTTTCAGAAAAAAATAAAAAGTGGGTGTCTGTCCAGCCAACCTAACTATGAGTAAAAATTTTTTTTTTTTTTGAAACTTTCAAAATAAGTAGAGGACTCATGTCCGGATGTGATGCATATTTATTTGAAATTTGTTTCCAATAAAATAATTAGTTATGATTTTTTTACTATGACTTTTTAAAAAAAATAAAAAGTAATTTTCCAGCCAACCTAACTTGATTAAAAAAAATTGAAATTCAAATTTTTTTTTTTAACCTATAGCCAAAAAAGCATAGAGTGTGACACAGGTTTCGGATCTCAAAAAGGTGAAATGGTTTGAAAGTTATGGATGTTTTTCAATCAGTGTGTCCATCAGGATTTCAGACACACGGTATATAGAAAATTATTAATAATTATTTAATAAAATGATAACCAAACAAATCTTATATTTTTAGAAAGCTAACAATTTTTTCTATAAACCCTTTTTGTTTTATCAATTTTACATAAAAAAAAGTCGTCAGCACGAAGGGTGAAGTTCAAAGAAGAGACTGAAACATGAAAACACGTTAGAATCCATAAAAAGTCAACAACCAAAATGGATATCCGTCTTGCTTTGTACCAAAGCAAGACGGATATCCATTTTGCTTTGGTAAAAGCAACTCAAAACGGATATCTGTTCTGAAAACGGATATCCGTTTCCTTGATCTATGAAAAATTTTGTACCATTGGTTTTGGATGAAGAGAAGCAACATATTTGAAACATCGAGGCAATAATACAAGAAGTTAAAGTTAGTTGGTCATTTATGGGTGTATCTATTGTTTCATATCACATTACACATAGAATTCTAATTAACAATCTAGTTTCCTCATTTGGGGGAACATTTTTTTATCCATTTCTAATGGAATATTTAGTTAAAAATTGGTGGCTCCTTGTGAAAAGTATGGGCTCTTATCAAGTACGTGTTGTGACCAAATCAAACATCACCCCATTAGGAATAGGGACCCCCCTTTTTTTGAATTCCAATGCTTTGCATTAGGATCTGGATGATGTTTTTTCAAATGGCCCTCTACTAGGAATGAATGCTTTGACCTTTGAATGACTTGAACTGTGAAAGTTTTGCGAGCAAATGGCTCGGTAGTGTTAGGCGTTGTTTTGCACTCGTAGAATCACCAAAGGGCGCCTGGCTTAACGGAGGACATAACATATATTCAGAGGTCCCCTTTTGTGCCTAACAATAAGCTTGGAAATGTCTGAAAAGCATCAAAAGGAATCAAGGCATATTCTATCATCTATTGGATCCCAAATTTGCGCCTTAAACATAGAATGGATGTTTTAAACCCTAGAATATAGTGCCCTGTGAAAGAAGATTGCCTTGTGGAAGGGATTGAAATCATCCAAAGTAGCGCCTAAGAGGTGTATGGAGTGGAGGATGATATTCTTAGCATAGAATGAGCGCCTAGGAAGTGGTGTACCTTGATCAGTGAATTTGGCACCCTTAGTCATCAAATCAAACTCAAATTGGCGCCTAGACTCACAAGTCTTTAGGGGGCACTCGAGTTAGAGTTAAGTTTCATCCATATAGTTTTGATGGCGCCATAAGAAGGATGATCTATGTTGTAGAAAGAATGTTAATCACTTTGAGCATCAAATTTTGCCTTGATTGGAAAGCTGATTAAGGACCTCAAGAAATGAAAATTGAATAAGGAAAAGAACAAAATGTGTTAGGCGCCCTTCATTCAAACATGTAAGGCACATTTTCTTGACCCTTCCATCTAATGCTGGCGCCTAGGTGATGAGAATACAAAATGTGGAAATCTAGCATGTCCCAAGTAAAGCGCCCAACATCAAGTAGGCATGAAACAAGTTGGTCAATAATGTTAGGGACAAAATTGTGGAGTAAGAAACTATGCAAGTCAAGGCGCCATTTCACACCTATTTATCTTGAGTGGCATGTCCTATTCAGAGCACTCCAAGTTGGCGCCTTGACCAAGCACTATGAAGGATCCTCTGAGTGATAATGGATGAAAAGTATTTGAAGGGAACTTCATAAGCACCCTGGAGACATCAATCCAAAAATGAGGGAAGTGCGCCTTAGGTGAGATGGTATTTGTTATAAGTTGAAGATATAGCGCCTATTAGTACTTGAAGCTCCATCCTTAGCGCCTACCATCCTTAGCGCCCAATGTATAAGCCTTCACCTAATTTGGCACCTATGGTAATTTCGTTGTAAACAAATCTAAGGTGGGCACCTAATATTAAAGGGCTATTGATCAAGAAGTCCTCTATACACTCATTCACTGAGTAAGGAGGAACAAGATGACAAAATTAGAAAGAAAGAGGTAAGACACATTTTTGCATCTAAACTACTCATTTTTAGCACCTAAAACGAATTTGTTAGATGGGCACCAATTTCCTCTGGAGTGACCTCCACTTTGCGCCTTGAAGTACATGGTGAGGTAGGAATTCAATTTTAGCACCCAAGGGACAATTGGCATCATAACATAAGCACTTGGATGATAGAAGACTTCCAATTGATTTAAACCAACAAAATGACCAAATTTAAGGCCAGAGATGAGTTTTTGCGCCTTGAAGAGGACATGTTGGGATTCTTCCTATACAATTTGGAATGAACACTTCGCTTTGCTCAAGTATGCCAAGAGTGACCTTGATACCACCCAAGGAAGGTATTGATGAATATAATGAGTTTGGGCACCCTTAATACAATGAGCATGACATTCCCTTGTTTGGAGGATTGTTATCTTAATACATCTTGGAGGAGAGAATGAAGGTTTGACATGAAAAGAAAATCATTTGAGGAATAAGAAACGAGCTAAGTGCATTAAGGCACTATAACATACCTGAAGCTCTCTAATGAGCGCCTTACAAAAGGGACATGATAATGATGTAGTATGATCATCATACCTTGGATTGAAATCATCATAATGCTTAAAATAACTCAAAATGTGTTAGGCGCCCATTCAACTATGGATACACTCAAGTAGGTGCCTTGAAGAAAACCCCTCAATGCATGTCAAAAAAAAAGGTGGGCGCTTAACATTGAAGAAGTAATTCATCAATCTTTTAAAGAAGCATGGATGTAAAAAAGAAGTGAACACCTATGTAAGATCAAGGCACAATTTTCAAACTCCTGAGTGATCTCCAAAGTAGCACCTTGAGGTGAGATGGGGTCTAAGTCTATCTTAAATGGCGCCTTGAGTTGAGGGTAAGTACGTTGCTTTGAAGTCAACATAGGCGCCTAAGGGATAATAAGACTCTTGAAGTTATTAGTAGGTGTTTGGAAGTATTAGAATCTTGCAAGAAAGACAAAGACCCTTGGCACATAACCATCAAAGCAGCTTGAAGTCATAGGGTGAATGCATAGAAATAAGGAGACTTCTTGAGTTGAGGGGTTGAATGTGAGATAGAACTATAAAAATGTTAAAGATCAGTCCAAAGACCTAGGCGCATTTTGCCACCAAGACAGTTTGATTTCAGCACCTAGATATCTTAGATACAAGGCACATATTCATGCCTTCATCCCCCAATTTAAGCGCCTATATGTATATATGAAGAGTTTGTTTTAAATTTAAAATTTTGGAAACTTTATTAAATTCATTAAATACAATCAATCTGGGTCCTTTAACTAGAATGCAAGTAGAAGAAGAGCTTCAGGATTCAATTGACAATGCTTGAGCTATTATAAGACAAGAGACAGAAGGTAGAATCAGAGCTGAGCAAAGATGCCAAGCCTTAGAGTAGTACATTCAGCATTTAGTTCATCCTATTCACAAATGTGTCCAAAGTAATATTACTCAAATCAAATAATGGCTTATATCCAGAGCTTTATTAAGTTGATACCTAGGTGGATTAGTGTGTAAACATTCAAATTAGATGGTAATTCACAAGTTTATAGAATAATAAAATGAATCCCTAGTCTAGAATCCAAATGTACATAATAAAACGGATATCTATTTTGTAGTAGCGATATGGATGTTGTAGAGTGTCCGTTGGCAAAGAATTGGGATTTACTTAAATTTGCTTGTTCATGCTTCTCACAGGACGTCACCTCCCCTACCCATCTAGCTGTACAGAAGAAGAGAGACAACAAATGATCAAGAGGGATCACCAATTAGCGGTAAGTGATTGATTACTTATGTCATGTTATATATTTGAATATTAAATTCTATATTAATGTGCATGTTGTTTGATTGTATTAATAGGTGGAAATTCAAAAATCTCTATCGAGGAGGTCTAGTCGATGAGCGATAGAGGATGAGTCATTGACTGGTTCACTATCTTCATGGCCTAGCAAGAGCCATAGATTATTTGATATCAATCCATAGGAGATTTGATTTTGGGACATTTTGTTGCATATGCCTATTTGGCTTTGTAAACATACTTTTGTATGTTATCGATGTATATCGTTGTATATACCCATATGGTTTTATGTGTACATGCCTATATGGCTTGATATATACACTATACAAATTATTTTCATGACATTGTGCATATATGTATATATAAGATCCTAATTTGGCATAAGTAGGGAGAATGCTTGCAAAGGTTATGGAATTTGGTTTTAAACGTTCCAATTGTATTTGCTTCAAAGATTCTAAAGCCTTTTCAAAAAATCCATTTTGTTCATATCCTGCAATCATTGCATTCCATGAGATAGCATCTCTTTGAGGTGTCATGCCAAACTGTTCACATGCCTTGTCTATGCTTCCACACTTTGGATTTACACCCGCCAATTGCATTTTCTTAACATTTCCTTTCAATCCTTATCAAAAATTCCATTTGTGCACATATTGCAATCATTGCATTCCTTCATTTACAACACATGATTAAATAAGAAGATGCATATTTACAACACTTAAGAATATGTAGTAGTGTTGCTCATGTCACCAATACTATATTTACATCTTCACATACATGGCTTACAACATGTGACAATATGAAGTGATGAAGAAATTTGTTATTTTGATGTATTTCAACTCCAAACTTGCGCCTAGAAGTGAAGGCACTAATCCTTGATCAAACTAACCTAAAAGTGCGCCTTGGTACTTAGGGCGCTAGATTATGATTGATCAACCTAAAATGTGCACCTAAGGCTAGATATTGAATTGGAAGGATAAAATACATCATCAAAGGAGTTTATAGTTATTGAAGGCATCAAATGATGACTTGGGCGCACATCTACCTCTCTAGACCATCAAATGTGCACCTAGATTAGTGAGGCACCACTTCATATTTCTATGACTTTGGATATGCACCTTGATAATGAATTGATCTTGCAAGTTGAGGTTGTCTCCACAAGTTGAAAGAATGTCCAAAGAATACAAGGTGCCAATTATTGAACAAACAACCTAGAATGAGTGCCTTACTATTTGAGTTGCTAGTTCATGCTTCTAGAACACCAAAAGTGCACCTAGATGTTGAGGCGCTAGCTCTTGCTCAAGCAACCTTGAAAGTGCGCTTTGACAAGGAGGTTAAAATGTAGTATCAAAGGATTAAGTTGAATCAAGGAATCATCATTGAAGACAAGTAAAACATGATTGTGAATGAGGTGCACTTTTCATTATCTCCAACCTCACAATTACGCCTTCCCTTGGAAGCTCATATTGTGCCTAAAGGAATGGTACTAAGATAACATCCATGTCAATGATTGAGAATGTGTCAACTAGAACAATATTTTTGTTTTTCTCATTGTGGGGTCGAACGGACTGCACCAACGAGTCGGGGTGGGTGGGTAAATGCTAGTAGAGGTCTCATTTTGTGTGCCAAGTGTCCCAGTCATTTCGGGCAAGAGGCTACCCACAAAGTCCCTTAAGATCCCAGAGACCAAAAATGCGCCAAACTTTGATAGAGTAGTTCTCAAAATTCATGATAGTTGGGAATGTTCTATTTATACCTACAGGTGTATGTGGGGTCCGTCGACAATAACCTCTCTCATTTTTGGTCAACTCCATTCCGTTTGACCATGCCGAAATCAAACGCATTGTTGCAAAATGCTTCAATTTGATGCAGTGGAAAGGTGCTAGGTGTGACATTTTTCATTCCATAGCTCGTGGGGTCGAACAGACTATGCCAACGCGTCGGGGTGGGTGGGTAAATGCCAATGGAGGTCTCATTTCATCCGCCAAACATCCCAATCATTCCAGGCAAGAGGCTATTGGCAAAGTCCCTTAAGATCTCTGAGACCAAAAATGTGCCAAACTTTGACGGAGGAGTTCTCAAAATTTGTGACAATTGGGAATGTTGTGTTTGGACCTACAGGTGCACATGGGGTCCATCAACAATAACCTCTCTCATTTTTGGTCAACTCCATTCCATTTGACTGTGCCAAAATCAAACGCATTGTTGCAAAATGCTTCAATTTGATGCAGTGGAAAGGTGGTAGGTGTGACATTGTTCATTCCATAGCTCATGGGGTCGAACGGACTATGCCAATGCGTCGGGGTGGGTGGGTAAATGCCAGTGGAGGTCTTGTTTCGTGCACCAAGCATTCCAGTCGTTCTAGGCAAGAGGCTACTGGCAAAGTCCCTTACGATCCTTGAGACCAAAAATGTGCCAAACTTTGACAGAGCAGTTCTCAGAATTCATGACAGCTGGGAATGTTGTGTTTGGACCTATAGGTGCATGTGGGGTCTGTCAATAATAACCTCTCTCATTTTTGGTCAACTCCATTCTGTTTGACTGTGCCAAAATCAAACGCATTGTTGCAAAATGCTTCAATTTGATGCAGTGGAAAGGTGCTAGGTGTGATATTTTTCATTCCATAGTTCGTGGAGTCGAATGGACTACACCAACACATCGGGGTGGGTGGGTAAATACCAGTGGAGGTCTCGTTTCATGCACCAAGCATCCTAGTCATTTTGGGCAAGAGGCTACCGGCAAAGTCCCTTAAGATCCCTGAGACCAAAAATGTGCCAAACTTTGACGGAGCAGTTCTCAAAATTCATGATAGCTGGGAATGTGGTGTTTGGGCCTACAGGTGCACGTGAGGTCCGTCGACAATAACCTCTCTCATTTTTGGTCAACTCCATTCTGTTTGATCGTGCCGAAATCAAATGCATTGTTGCAAAATGCTTCAATTTGATGCAGCAGAAAGGTGCTGGGTGTGACATTTTTCATTCCATAGCTCGTGGGGTCGAACGGACTGCGCCAACGAGTCGGGGTGGGCAGGTAAATTTCAGTGGAGGTCTCGTTTTGTGTGCCAAGCATCCCAGTCGTTCTGAGCTGTAAGCTACCGACAAAGTCAAAAGTTGTTAGGATTGAAATTTTGCATTCTACAGGTCCTGGGTCTAAACAGATTGTGCCAACACGTCAGGGTGGGTGAGTAAATGCTAGGGGAGGTCTCATTTTATGTGCCAAGGCTCTCAGTCCTTCTGAGCTATAAGCTACCAGTAAAGTGACTTTACCGGTAGCTTATAGCTTGGAATGACTGCGATGCTTTGCACACAAAATAAGACCTCCCCTAGCAGTTACCCACCCACCCCGATGTGTTGGCATAATCTATTCGACCCTAGGACCTGTGGAATGCAGAATTTCAATCCTAACAACTTTTGACTTTTTCGGTAGCCTCTTGCTCGAAATGACTGGGAAGCTTGGCGCATGAAACGAGACCTCCACTAGCATTTACCTGCTCACCCTGATGCGTTGGCACAATCTGTTTGACCCCATGAGCTATGGAATGAAAAATGTCACACCTAGCACCTATCCACTGCATCAAATTGAAGCATTTTGCAACAATGCATTTGATTTTGACACGGTCAAACAGAATGGAGTTGACCAAAAATGAGAGAGGTTATTGTCGACGGACCCCACATGCACCTGTAGGTCTAAACACAACAATCCCAGCTATCACAAATTCTAAGAATTGCTCCGTCAAAGTTTGGTGCATTTTTGGTCTCAGGGATCTTAAGGGACTTTGCCGGTAGCCACTTGCCCAGAACGACTGGGATGCTTGGTGCATGAAATGAGACCTCCACTGGCACTTACCCACCCACCCTGACACGTTGGTGTAGTCCGTTCGACTCCACAAGCTATGGAATGAAAAATGTCACACCTAGCACCTTTCCACTACATCAAATTAAAGCATTTTGTAACAATGCGTTTGATTTCGGCATGGTCAAACAGAATGGAGTTGACCAAAAATGAGAGAGGTTATTGTCGACAGACCCCACATGCACCTGTAGGTCCAAACACAACATTCCCAGCTATCACGAATTCTAAGAACTACTCCATCAAAGTTTGGCACATTTTTGGTCTTAGGGATCTTAAGGGACTTTGCTGGTAGCCTCTTGCCTGGAACGACTGGGATGGTTGGCGCATGAAATGAGACCTCCATTAGCATTTACCCGCCCACCCTGACGCATTGGCTTAGTTTGTTCGACCCCACGAGCTATGGAATGAAAAATGTCACACCTAGCACCTTTCCACTGCATCAAATTGAAGCATTTTTTAACAATGCGTTTGATTTTGGTATGGTCAAATGGAATGGAGTTGACCAAAAATGAGATAGGTTATTATCAACGGACCCCACATGCGCTTGTAGGTCCAAACACAACATTCTCAGCTATCATGAATTTTAATAATTGCTCCGTCAAAGTTTGGCACATTTTTGGTCTTAGGGATCTTAAGGGACTTTGCCAGTAGCCTCTTGCCCGGAACGACTGGGACTCTTGACACACAAAATGAGACCTCCATTGCCATTTACCCACCCACCCCGATGCATTGGTGTAGTCCATTCAACCCCACAAGCTATGAAATGAAAACTGTCACACCTAGCACCTTTCCATTGCATCAAATTCAAGCATTTTGCAACAATGCGTTTGATTTCAACATGGTCAAACAGAATGGAGTTGACCAAAAATGAGAGAGGTTATTATCGACGGACCCCACATACACTTGTAGGTCCAAACACAACATTGCCATCTATCACAAATTCTGAGAACCGTTCTGTCAAAGTTTGACACATTTTTGGTCTTAGGGATCTTAAGGGACTTTGCCGGTAGCCTCTTGCCCGGAAGGACTGGGATGCTTGGCGCACAAAATGAGACCTCCAATAGCATTTACCCACCCACCCCAATGTTTTGGTATAGTCCTTTCAACCCCACGAGCTATAGAATGAAAAATGTCACACCTGGCACCTTTCCACTGCATCAAATTGAAGCATTTTGCAACAATGCGTTTGATTTCGGCATGGTCAAACGGAATGGAGTTGACCAAAAATGAGAGAGGTTATTGTCGACAGACCCCACGTGCACTTGTAGGTCCAAACACGACATTCCCAGCTATCACAAATTCTGAGAACTGCTTCATCAAAGTTTGGCTCATTTTTGGTCTTAGGGATCTTAAGGGACTTTGCCGGTAGCCTCTTGCTTGGAACAACTGGGACGCTTGGCGCATGAAATGAGACCTCCACTGGCATTTACCCGCCCACCTCAATGCATTGGCATAGTCTGTTCGACCCCACGATGAGCAAAACAAAAAATATGGCACCTAGCAAGGTTTTTGCTCTTACAGAACAATGTATCGGCAAAGACCCTAGTTTTCATAAGGGGAGACATGTGATTCTAAGAGGTTTTGGAAATGTGACTTTATCCTTCCACTCCTTATCCAATGACGAGTTTATTCACAGAGTTTGATGGCTTTTATGAGCATATACATGATATTGTTTTAGGATAGTCATAAAGGGTAGTTTTTGGATAGCCATATGTATCTTTTTAACAATCATAAAGGGCAAGTTGTACATGGACTGTGAGAGTCCCAAAACTCATATAAATCATCCATTTTGGTGTTTGACAACCTTATAAATCCATTAGATCATTTATACAAACCCTAATGCAACTTATAAACCCTCTTTGTATAGTAATTTCATGAATGATGTGAGGACTGCCCTTTTTACTTCTGTTCTTATGACTATTTACATTATTGTTATTGATACTTTTTATATTTGTGGGATAGCAGTTCCTGGATTTGTCAAAACTATTAAACTTTATTATGATTTTGAAAAAACTAATTGGGTGATGTTTGGATAAGTTTACACTTCAGAAAAGTTAATTAGGTGATGATGGAAAATTGTAATATGATTTCATTTATGTTAATTAGAACTATGTCATGATAATGCATGTTTTTAAGTTGCTTCAGCTATGATGATTATATGTGGATACTGATCTTGTAATTTAGTGTGCAGGATTTACTAATCGAACCACAAATTTCAGAGATCATTCCGTACCTTGTTATTGTTATTCCCTGTTAAGCCGATCTGGTTCCACGAGGAACCAAGATCTTCCTGTGTTTGATGTGATGTTGTAATGTGGTCTTTCGTATGGTCGAGTGGGTTTGGTTACCCTCTTGTAACAATATTTTATGATTTGTGTTGTAAAAAGATTGAATTTGAATTTCTTTATTTTATTTAAATCTTTGAGGCCTTTTCATGTGCTTTACCTTGACCATGGGTGTCCTGAATGGGTTAAAGTTGACCCTGGGTTATACCCCATGGGTCCAGGGGCCCATTTGGCATGGGTAACCCTTGAGTAACCTCCATCTAGTCATCTTAACTTCCCCCTGAAGTTAAGTGGCGAAAATTGGAGGTATGGAGGGGACATGATGGGTTGTACCAACACCCAACCCATCCCTCTTCAATCCCCAAGGTAAGAGATGATTACAAACCCATCCATTATTGAAGGATTGACTTGAAGTCACCCTCTCCATTAGTGAGATACCCCCATGTGTTGTGGGGCCATCCATGTGAAGGAGGGAAGAAGAGGCATGGGTCACCTGTCTTTTCCTCCTTTAACTCCTTTTATTTCTCCCATGCGTAAGAGAAATGACATGAGGAGAGGGATAAGGAGTACTCTAGGGATGGGTGAGTGACATAAGCCACCAGGACAGAATAGTGGTTTTAGGGGAGGGTGAGGAGGTGACAAGTGTCACCTCCCCATTCCTCTAAACTGAAAAGAATTTGGGTTATTTGTTTCCAATTTTGGGATGAGAGGGAGTTAGTGGAATTTTGGGAGAGTTTTTTTTATTATTGCCAAAAATAGGAAAGTTAGCTTGGAGGAGAGAAAAGGGAGAGGGAGTTGGTGGCTAAGGTTGGAAGAGAACTCAGTGGAGCTTTGCAACAGTTTCATTCCAGGAGGGCTTTGTAAGGTTGGTTTGATTTTTACCTTTCTTTCGTATATCTGAGTGTGTATGTAAAGTGTGTGAAAGATGCTTATTTGTTTGTGTTTAGATTTGTTTACTGTGGGGTTTGTTGTCGGGTTGTTTGACAGATCTTCTCCCACTTGGGAGAAATGCTCATCAAGTTTGGGGTAGGGGAGGAGTGATCCTCCTCGGGTGCATACCTGGTTTCTTCTTTTGGGATGTTGAAAGCCTTGAGGGCATGTATTTGTGTCTGTATCTTTGTCTTGAGAGTCAAATACAGACTTCATTGAAAATTTGTGATCAAACTTGGTTTGAGGCCAAGAGAAATTGTGTTGGTTAAATTATCTGTAAGGGTGACACTCTGGAGTCGAGTGTGTCCACTCTCCTGCCCCTTATGAAACTCACTGTAGTTGAGTTTCCGTGTTGTGTAATTTACCCACGGGTGTTTGTGTGCTTTGGGTTTGTTGTTGTCCCTGTTGTGAAGTGGAGTGCTTGAGTTACCCAGGTGTGAGTATGGTCTCCCTAGCTCGGGGGTGACCCTCTTGCGGGTCTACGGAAGGGAGGAGAGCTAGATGAGTGGTGTTTTCTTCTTTGTTTGTCTTTGATATGCAGGTTTCCTCTTGGAGCTTCAGTTTTATAGTTCATTGTTATAATGGAAAAGATAGTTTTAAATGATTAAGATTCTTCTTCATAAATGATGGTCTCAGCTATTTTTGTAAAGTTTAAAGGAAGTCTAGTATGTATCTACTTCTGTTTAAAGATTAGGATGGAAGAAATTGTAATTATGAAATATTGTAATTTAAAAAAAAAAGTGCATCTACTTGGTAAAATTATTCATTCATTTTATCTTATTGAGAAGTTTTGTTCTCTGTTAGAACAAAAAGAAAGGAGAGATAAAAGTATATATATATATGTATGTATATACTTTATTAAGTTCTTAATTATTCATTTTATAAGAATTTGAGAAACTGAATAAAACACTGTATTTGTGAAATTTGAGTTATATATATATATATATATATATTTGAATTGTTATATATTTAACCTTTTTATTTGTTAAAGAAAAATTTGAGACACTGTAAATATTATTGAGTAATATCATGCAAATGTTATATATATATATATATATATACATATATATATATTTATCAATAAATATAAATGAGATGGGAATTAAAACTCATGGAAATTGAAATAAGGATATGTAGCTTTCGTTTTGTAAGTTCACAGCCATCGTTTGGTGTTACAGTGGGCGGTGGGGTTGGAAACCCCACCACGCTGTTGCTTATCATAAGGTGTGCAGGGGGCGGAGCCCCACCCACACCCCACTGTATGGGATGTGGGTGGGGCTTCGTCCTCCCCACATCCCCCCCTTCTTTAAACCGCGGACCCCCCCACGACACAACACTTCCTGCCACCATTAAGCTCACGGCCACCGCATCTGCAGTACTCCCCACTCCCACGTTTGTGCCTCCACCGCCACTGCGACCAATCTCCATCTCTGCCCCTCTGCCATGGCCGCCGCCGCCGCTCCCCTTGTCCCCTGCCCTACACACACAAAAAAAAAAATCACAGTTAGGTTTTTTAATGTTGAACAAAACAACCAAAGAAAATGATATTATAATTTCATGGTAAGGGTTTTATAAAGAGGGGAGCCTCTTATCTAGATTAACAATGATATATATATATATATATATATAATCATATTATATTCAAAAGAAAAGAAGACATATGATTGTTAGATCATTAGAAATATAGAAGAATAACAATTGAGATAATAAAAAAAAATAGTAATAATATTTAAATAATTGAATAAAATAATCTAACTATTGTAATAATAGTATTAGTACGAATTAATAGTAATAATAACAACAGTAATTATAACGATAAGAGAAATATAGTTGTATGTATATGTGTATATAGGTATATATATATAATCTTATATATATATATATGTATCGAAATATACATATGTTATTTAAATGATAATTTTATCGGAGAGGCCATTTGTTTTCCCTTTATAATCTAAGAGAAAATAAAATTATAATTAAAAGAGAGCGTAAAGGAATATACTGTAATACTCCGGGAAGAGTTTCTCGGAAGTTTCAACTATCAACGTGAGTCAAATACCGGGAAAATGAAGAGGAAAATTACACGTCACCTTGCTTAAAAGATCACTGGAAATAAACTTAAGGAGCCATCACAGACATTCCATGTGAGGCCATTTTAATCTCAACTGTAGTAAACGTCCATATAAGTAAACCTGTAAGAGAGTCAGAAGAAGAAAAACTAACATTGGAAAACAAAGAGGAGAAAATGCGCGGCAATTCCCACATGGGATAAGAGAACTAAGTTGATGGACCCTCCTGCCAAAATTTGCTTAGGAACAAGTTTAATTAATACATACGGAGAGGAGAAACCTAGATCAGAGAAAACTAGGAGACCGAGTCCAGCGAAGTAGTAAACCAGTCTATATGACCTGGACCATTCGGGAGTTAGGATTAATGTCAAGAATAGATACAGTGATAACCCTGATTGATGTAAAATATGAAGAAAGGTCCGGATAAACATAAAGAAAGCATAGAAACTGAAAGAGAGAGAGACCAAAATATAAACAAACTAAATTATTAGAGAAATAGTTAAGGTGAGCGCGATAAAAATACAATCAAAATTAAGACCCAGAGAAAAGGGAAGAGAGAGCAAACCAACCGCCTTGTTGAGAATGCTAAGTCGAAGGAGGAGTATATTTAAGGAAGCAAGAGAGGAGACAGACAACAGTGCCTTGCTGAAAAATGATTCAATAGGGAGATCACGAGTCGGTTTAGTCAGAACAAGGCGTCGTGGGAAGTTGTTAATCTATCAGTGAACCACGTGCGTAAAATAGTGTTGAGTAATTCCCACTTATGCCGTAAGGCATTATGCTGCCAGAATTTGCCAAGATTTAGATTTAGGAACCTTGATAATATCACCCTTGTAATGACGTTAACGGCGTCATAGAGACCCCCTTATTGGTCTGCTCGCATCTGGTTGCACGCAATTGTACTTGTACCCTGCCAACAACTGTAGTGTCTTCGCCTTGAGTGAACACCACCGAGCATGCTTACGCATGCGAGGGGGTTTCTAGGGGAAACGTGAGAAAATTTTTGATATTTCATGTCATAACCACATGACAGATGTGGCTATGACACGTGTGTTGTGTGTTGTGACCACATGGAAAATGTGGGCATGACAAATGACTATCTTGTATGATTGTTTTTTGTATTTTAACAGGCCAATGAGGATTGTATGGTGTTGTCATATTCATGATTTTAACTTGATGCAGAGATAGGCTCTAACTCAACATGATAGAGGCATCATTACAAATGGATTGCATTACAAATGGATTGAATTGCAATAGTCAGAGAGCCAACCTCCTATCAATGAGAGTTCAATGATAGTAAATAGAGAGCTACTTGACCAAAAATAGGATTTACATACATACATACATACATACATATATATGATCTCGTAGGCATCTAGGTTTCATACACAAATTGCAATAGTTGTAGAGCCAACCTCCTATCAACGAGAGTTGAATAATAGTAAATAGAGAGCTTCTCGGCCATAAATGGGATTTGCATACACACACACCCAACTAAAATAGTATCCTTATTGGCCTTCTTGGCACCTCCCCCCAAGATGTAAGTTTTTTATGTTTATAATGTGCCCCCAGTGTCCTTATTGGCCTTATTGGC
The DNA here is from genome assembly GCA_027924645.1 of Cunninghamia lanceolata. NCBI lineage: Eukaryota > Viridiplantae > Streptophyta > Pinopsida > Cupressales > Cupressaceae > Cunninghamia > Cunninghamia lanceolata. The sequence continues at coordinate 27,892,147 of BSBN01000261.1, read as the reverse complement.
ACCTAAAACACAAGAAAGTAGATTCCATTATCTTTCAATTATAATTTCTCTTAGGCCCTATCACATCCATACAGGGCTATACTAAACAAAGAAATCATAGGAAAATAGTAAAATCTGCAAAAATAGAGTTTCTTGACATTAATTTCATTCAAACTTGTCTTCAATTCATCTTCAAAATGTTTATTGGTCCTCTCTCTCTAAACACTAAACCCTAAACCTCTAAACCTTAACCCCTAAACCATAAACCATAAACCCTAAATAATGCCCCTAAACCTTAACCCCTAACCCCTAAACCCTAAACCCTAAACACGAGCAACCGTAAACCCTATCTCATATCTCTCCCTTATCTCCCTATCTCTATCATCAGGCTCTACCTCTCAATCCTTCTCCCTATTTCTCTAGACATCTCACTCACTCTCTATCTCCTTATCTCTCCCCTTTGTCACCTCTATCTCTCCCTATCTGTCTCCTCTCTCTTTCTATCTAGCTATCTCCAAAACTAAGAAACCCTAAACCCAGGTACACCCTAAATCTAATCAACTCTAAACCTATATCTCCCTATCTCTCCCCTATCTCCCTATCTCTATCATCCCTCTACCTCTCTTGATCTCTCTCCCTATGTCCCTGGCCATGTGCCTCACTCTCTATCTCCTTATCTCTCTCCTCGGTCTCCTCTCTCTATCTCCCTATCATTCCTCTCTCTCTATAAACCCTAAATCCAAAACCATAAACCTCTAAACCTAACCCCTAACCCCTAAACAATTTAAATCCTAAACCCTAAATAATGCCCCTAAACCCTAACCCCTAACCCCTAACCCCTAAACCTGAGAAACCCTAAACCCCTAAACCCTAAACCCCAAACCCCTAAACCCTAAACCCAAGTAACCCTAAACCACTATCTCCTTATCTCTCCCCTATTTCCCTACCACCTTTGTCCCTCTACCTCTAAATATCTCTCCCTATGTCTCTGGCCATGTCCCTCACTCTTTATCTCCCTATCTCTCCCCTTAGACTCCTCTATATCTCCCTATCATTCCTCTCTCTATAAACCCTAAATCCAAAACCCTAAACCTCTAAACCTAACCCCTAACCCTTAAACACTAAATCCTAAACCCTAAATTATAATGCCGCTAAACCCTAACCCCTAACCCCTAAACCCTAAACCCAAGTAACCATAAACCACTATCTCCCTATCTCTCCCCTATCTCCCTATCACCTTTGTCCCTCTACCTCTCAATCTCTCTCGCTATGTCTCTTGCCATGTCCCTCACTCTTTATCTCCCTATCTCTCCCCTTGGACTCCTCTATATCTCCCTATTGGTCTGATGCAGAGCACACAATGGAAGCTCTCAAAACACGGTGAAATACCCATCAAAACCCATAGTTCAAATAGATTAAAGCTTAATCAGCTTTAAGAAACCTTCTTAAAGTCCCAAATAACATCAAATCATATACATTCTTCCTATCGACAAGATAAACACTATCGGCCAACTCAAAAATTCTTATACCGATGCTCTGATCACTCCACTTTTGACAAGCCTTTGAACCTTTCACTGTGACATATATCCATCAGTCCAACTTTAAACTAGTCTTCCGATCTCCCATACCACCCATTTCTCACTCCACAACCTATATTAACACATGATTAAACCTAACCCCTAACCCCTAACCCCTAACCCCTAAACCCTAAACTTGAGAAACCATAAACCCCTAAATCCTAAACACTAAACCCAAGAAACCCTAAACCTCTATCTCTCTATCTCCCTATCTCACTATCTCCCCATCACTATCATTCCTCTACCTCTCAATCTCTCTCCCTATGCTTTGGCCATGTCCCTCACTCTATATCTTTCTAATTGTCCTCTCTCTAAACACTAAACCCTACACCTCTAAACCTTAACCCCTAAACCCTAAACCCTAAACCTTAAATAATGCCCCTAAACCTTAACCTTGAACCCCTAAACCCTAAACCCTAAATGCGAGCAACCCTAAACCCTATTTCCTATCTCTCCCTTAACTCCCTATCTCTATCATCGAGCTCTACCTCTCAATCCTTCTCCCTATTTCTCTGGACATCTTGCTCACTCTCTATCTCCTTATCTCTCCCCTTTGTCACCTCCATCTCTCCCTATCTATCTCCTCTCTCTTTCTATCTAGCTATCTACAAAATCGAGAAACCCTAAACCCAGGTACACCCTAAATCCAATCAACTCTAAACCTATATCTCCCTATCTCTCCCCTATCTCCCTATCTCTATCATCCCTCTACCTCTCTTGATCTCTCTCCCTATGTCCTTGTCCATGTGCCTCACTCTCTATCTCCTTATCTCTCTCCTCGATCTCCTCTCTCTATCTCCCTATCATTCCTCTCTCTCTATAAACCCTAAATCCAAAGCCCTAAACCTTTAAACCTAACCCCTAACCCCTAAACAATTTAAATCCTAAACCCTAAATAATGCCCCTAATGCCTAACCCCTAACCCCTAAACCTGAGAAACCCTAAACCCCTAAACCCTAAACCCAAGTAACCCTAAACCACTATCTCCCTATCTCTCCCCTATTTCCCTACCACCTTTGTCCCTCTACCTCTCAATCTCTCTCCCTATGTCTCTGGCCATGTCCCTCACTCTTTTTCTCCCTATCTCTCCCTGCAGACTCCTCTATATCTCCCTATCATTCCTCTCTCTCTATAAACCCTAAATCCAAAACCCTAAACCTCTAAACCTAACCCCTAACCCCTAAACAATAAATCCTAAACCCTAAATTATAATGCCCCTAAACCCTAACCCCTAACCCCTAAACCTGAGAAACCCTAAACCCCAAACCCCTAAACCCTAAACCCAAGTAACCATAAACCACTATCTCCCTATCTCCCCCATATCTCCCTATCACCTTTGTCCCTCTACCTCTCAATCTCTCTTGCTATGTCTCTTGCCATGTTCCTCACTCTTTATCTCCCTATCTCTCCCCTCGGACTTCTCTATATCTCCCTATTGGTCCTTTATCTCTCTCTAAACCGTAAACCCTAGACCTCTAAACCTTAACCCCTAACCCCAAGATCCTAAACCCTAAACCCTAAATAATGCCCCTAAACCCAAGCAACCCTAAACCTCTATCTCCCTATCTCTATCATCCCTCTACCTCTCAATCTCTCTCTCTCTATGTCTTTGGACATGTCTCTCACTCTCTATCTCCCTATCTCTCCCCTCTATCTCTCCCAAACTCTTTCAATCCCCTCTCTCTATCTCTCTTTAAACTGTAAACCCTATACCCCTAAACCTGGGCAACCCTAAACCTCTAAACCCTAAATAATTCCCCTAACCAACCTCTAAACCACTTCTCTATATAGGTGCAACTAATACCAATTTTTCATTATTTTCCACATTTAATTATATTCTTTTCCATTTTCCAAGTCCTACATGTGTCCAAGTTGTATTGTTTGTCAAGTTTTTAGTCTAATTGTTAGTCCCAGCTCTCATGGTTATTAAAATGTTAGTATAGTTAGATTTATCCTTCGGTAACATTAATTTACACATTGTTGCACAAACAACCACACTGAAACATAACCTTACCTAATTAAGGTTAACCTTTAAGGTTCTTTCATAAATGTCGAGCTTCACAAATCCAACTAGTTCAATGTTCTTATAGTCCATGCTTACCCTTCCAAGAGAGTTCATGCCATGTTAACTTTGCATTATGTCCTAACATATCACATGAAGGACATCATCATCACAAGGAATAACAATGTCATGAAGGGTTAATGAAGGTGTAGCTTCACCACATAAAGTATCATTCATAATTTTATCACTAGAGGGTAAGGGTATATCATGTGTATCCTTCTCAAACCATGTATCATGAATCAAATCATATGAAGGATTGGGTAAAGCAATTTAGGGCATGAAATCCAAAATGTCCCGAAACACATCCCCTGCTGCCCCACTATTCCTATCCCCGAAATATTGGAACATAGTCTAAAAGTGATTATTTCACATGATGAACAAAACTGAATATTTTATTATTGATTATTTGAGTAATTCATTAGTGATGATTCTTAGTGTTTAACAAATCCTTATGGATTAATGTGTAAAGAAGCTACCAATGTTAATTTGCCCTCCTCCTTCACTAGAAATAGTCTTTAAGGAGGTCAAGTTTAAGAGGTATATTTTCAAAAAGACTAAAAAGCCTTTTTCTGAAATTTTTCTAGAAAATGGATATCCATTTTGAGAACGGATATCCATTTTCATTTGGTATCCAAACCAAAACAGATATCCATTTCAAAGTCAAACTTTGCCAAGTCGCGAATTTGGCTAAGTAAAAATGCGATTTTTTTCCTATTGCCACTATTTGGCCCATGATGATCTTGCACATACCCTTGACAACTATCCCAATATTGAAAGTTCCAGATCTACAAAGTCAATTTGTTGTCATAATTGATGCCTCAGGAGAAGTTTTGGGAGGAGTGCTTATGTAGAATGGGTAAGTGGTAGCATTTGAATCCAGGAAGCTAAAATCCTATGGGCAAACTTATGCTCCATAGGATTTAGAGTTAGCAGTAGTTGTGCATTATTTGCAAGTGTTATGACACTACTTGCTAGGAAAGCCTTTTGAGTTGAAGTCAGATTATCATGGTTTAAAGTACATATTTACCCAACCTAATCTGAATGCTTGACAAAGAAGATGGTTGAAATTGATATCTAACTATGATTTTGAGATAAATTATATCAAGGGAAAAGAGAATCGAGTAGCATATGCTTTGATCTGATGGAGACATATCACATCGATTATCTCTATTCTTTTGAACATCAAGAATTTGGTATTGCAAAATTGTGTAGGTGATGAGTTCTATAATCAAGTCAAATAGGCTCTCTGAGTAAATCCTCAAGATTTAGGGTATGAATGGTTAAATTTTGAACCAGATGGGCTTCTATGATTCAAAAGAAGAATTTATGTTCCTAATTCAGCAGAATTAAGAAACCTGTTGGATCTAGGGCATACAACTGAGAGGGGGGGGTGAATCAGTTGTATAAAACTTCTTCTTCTTTCAAACACTTGATTCTTTGTTGTTAGTTAGCAGCATATCAAATAATCATCCATGGAAGCATAATACATAAACACAAGAGCAGATAAGCATCAACACATTGAACACCAAGATTTTGACGTGGAAAACCCGGTTAAGGGAAAAACCACGGGGTGATTAACCCAAGAATTATTCTCTGTTAGAAGAATAAAGAAAAATGAATGGCACATGCCAATAAGGGCTCACTGCCCGAGCACACTGCTCACAAAGAGGCCCACTGCCTACAAGGAGACACACTGTCTACAAAGTGATAAAAATCACAGTCTTGAACTGGAGAATGACATCTCTACCATGTCCGGATCAGTTCCAATTAAGCCCAAAAATCTCTGCTCTGCCTTTCACACGTTTCTTCGCTATGCCACACTCATCCACACACCACACTTTGAAATGAACTCACAAACCATTATTTATACAAGACATCGACTTAGGAACAAACATCTAAGTCGGCAAACAACCATAGGAGTATCTGTAAGATGAATAACACATCCGGTCGGCCATCACAAGAACATTCGCAGGATGAACAACTCATCCGGTCGGCTAAACAGAGCAAGAACTTCATCCGGAAGAATAAGTTCAATTCCGGGCTCTACCATCAATGCGGACCAACAACACAACCTAAACATGATCCAAGAACCTTCACAAGCCTGTCTGAATGTCCGGATACATCCGCACTTCCTCTACTTACTGGGATCTCTTGTCTTCCTCATCTGGAACTTCAAGAACACAGTCTGTCGCCACTGTCATAATGCAAGAGGTACTTCCGGACCTCCAAATCATACACAAATCAGGATGACACATCACAAGGACATCCCAAACACTCCATCCAATCCGCAGATTAGGATAATACAATTCCGGACCTCACCGGACCTTTTTGTGATCCTCTGTCACCTCTGGATACTTGCCGGAACCGGTTCTATACCGACAGCCACAACTCCTTCAGATCTTCATGCGGACCTCTGAATTCTTAACTGAAGCATCTCAAGACTCATATCTACTAACCCTTTAATCCGCATCCTCCAGTTCTCATCCTATACAGTACATTTGCCTTCTTCTCATCACTGTTCTTCACTGTTCCTGACTGAGGCTAATTTTCTCAATATCCTCAGCACACAGCTCATCAAATCCTTCTTGTCAATGCAATATGAGTATGTTGACATCAATGACAACACTGGCTCACCTCATACTTGCAACAATCTCCCCCTTTGTCATTGATGGCAACATATGATGTGAAAAACCATTAAGACAAGAACTTCAACTTTTCATATGTCTTCTCTTCCTTTACTGCTCCCCCTTCGATCATCAACCACTTGTTTTTCACATGTCTTCTCTCCCCCTTTGACATCAATGGCAAAGGGCTCATACTTGCAATTCTCATACATCAGAATCATACCAGCTGCTCCCCCTTAGTTGCAGCTCCCCATCAGTCCGAATCACAAGATATGACTGTGATAGCCACCGGACTGATGCACATCAGTGCATCTTAGTTCATCACCGGAGGGGCCATGACCCCTAACTTCTCCCGGAGATATTCAAAAGAGTCCTTGGGAAGAGGTTTTGTAAAGATATCTGCAATCTGATCCTTGGAGGGAACATACTCCAATCTGACTTCTTCCTTGTTTACTTGTTCTCTCAAAAAGTGAAATTTGATAGATATGTGCTTAGTCTTAGAATGCAATACCGGATTCTTGGAAATATTAATTGCACTTGAATTATCACAGAAAATTGTGATAGGCTCCTCATATTCAACTTTGATGTCTCTTAGCATCTGCTTCATCCATAAGATTTGAGTGCAACTACCTGCTGCTGCAATGTATTCTGCTTCAGTTGTAGACAGAGATATTGCATCTTGTTTCTTGCTTAGCCAAGAAACCAATCTCTTCCCCAAAAAGAATGCTCCACCACTAGTGCTTTTCCGGTCATCCACATCTCCTGCCCAATCTGCATCTGTGTAAGCATGAAGAGAGAAATCCGGATCTCTAGGGTACCATAGACCATACTCAACTGTTCCTTTCAAGTACCTAAAAATTCTTTTGATTGCCATAACATGAGATTCTCTAGGATCAGCCTGGAATCTTGCCACAAGACCAACAGCCTGCATTATATCTGGTCTAGTTTGAGTGAGATACAACAATCCACCAATCATTGATCTATACTTTGTCTGATCTGCCTTTGGAGAATCATCATCTTTGCTTAACTTACATCCGGTTGCCATAGGAGTGTTCATTGGCTTTGAGTCTTCCATACCAAATTTCCTTAACAATTCTTTCACATATTTGGTCTGAGAAATGAAGATCCCTTCTTTTGTTTGAGTAATTTGCAGACCCAAGAAGAAATTCATTTCACCAAGCATAGACATTTCAAACTCACTTTTCATCTGATTTGCAAAAGTTTTGCACATACTATCTCTTCCTCCAAAAATGATATCATCCACAAACACTTCAACAATCAGAATGTTTTCATGATCAATTTTGAAATATAAGTTACTGTCAGCAGTACCTTTGTTGAATCCAATCTGCACAAGATGCTTATCCAACCTTTCATACCATGCTCTTGGGGCTTGCTTCAATCCATACAAAGCTTTCTTCAACTTGCAGACCATATCATTATTATCAGACAATTGAAATCCATCCAGTTGTTCAATGTAGACTTCTTCTTCCAGATCACCATTTAGGAAGGCAGACTTGACATCCATCTGATATACCTTGAAGTCTTTGAAGGCAGCAAATGCAAGAAGTAATCTGACTGCTTCAATTCTTGCCACCGGAGCAAAAGTCTCTTCAAAGTCAATTCCTTCTATTTGAGAGTAGCCTTTGCAGACCAATCTAGCTTTGTTTCTGATTACTTCACCAGCTTCATTTAGTTTGTTCCGGAAGACCCACTTGGTTTCAATTACATTCCTGTCTCTAGGTCTGGGAACAAGATCCCAAGTATGATTTTTCTCAATTTGCATCAATTCATCTTCCATTGCTTTGGTCCAGTTTTCATCATTGCAGGCTTCATTTATTGTTTTAGGTTCAATCTTTGAAATCAGACAACATTCATTCTGATTTTGAGCAACATTCCTTCTAGTTTGTACACCTTTGCTTCTGTCACCTATGATTTGATCTTCAGAGTGGTTCAGTTTTACATACCTTGGAATTTTGGGAGTATCCTGCACTGCTGCTTCTTGATCAGGCTCATTTAGACCTATCTCTTCTTCCTGATTTACCGGATCAGGCTGACTCTGTCTCACCGGAGAGGATTGAGTTCCTTGAACACTATCTTGGTCATCTTCATCAAGCTCATAAAATCTTGAAGGTTTCTCAATTCCTTCATCAACTTTCACATTGGTGCTTTCTATCATCTTCCTCAATCTCTTATTGTAGCACCGGTATGTTTTTCTTTGAGTGGAGTAGCCCAAGAAGATTCCCTCATCACTTCTAGCATCAAACTTTCCTAGATCTTCATCTCTTTTAATATAACACTTGCTACCAAATACTCTGAAATATTTCACAGTAGGAGTGATGCCAAACCAAAGTTCATAGGGGGTCTTACCGATGTTGTTTCTGATTTGAACTCGATTTAGAGTGTAGACTACGGTGCTGATAGCTTCTTTCCAAAAAATTTGAGGAATATTTGCTTCCAACATCATTGTCCTAGCAGCTTCCTGGATGGTCCGGTTCTTTCTCTCAACTACTCCATTCTGCTGTGGAGTCTTAGGAGCAGACAACTGTCTCCTTATACCCTGTTTCTCACAAAAGTCAATGAATTCACCAGATGTAAATTCACCACCTCTATCAGACCTTAGACACTTTAGTTTCAATCCGGTTTGATTCTCCACCATAGCTTTGAAGATTTTGAACTTCTCAAAAGCTTCTGATTTTTCTTTTAGAAAGGTAACCCACATCATCCGGGAATGATCATCAATTAACAACATGAAATATCTATCACCCTGCAGACTCTTGATTCTTGTCGGACCACATAGATCAGTATGTACTAATTCCAACAATCCGGTAGAAGACTGATCTTTGCTTTTGAAAGAGACTCTGCTTTGTTTACCTAACTGACATTCTTTACACACACTATTTGTAGGTTTCATCAATTTTGGAAGATCTCTCACAGCCTGAGTATTGCTTATCTTGATGATGTTATCAAAATTTACATGACACATTCTTCTATGCCATAACCAACTCTGATCAATTTGGACAAACAAACAACTTTTATTTGAACCAACCAGATGAAAGATGTTACCTTTTGTCTGAGTACCGGATGCAATTTCAGTTCCAGAGCTTGTAAAGATTCTGCATTTTCCATTCTTGAACTGGAGATCATAGCCTTTGTCCACTAACTGACCAACACTGAGAAGATTGTGCTTCAATCCTTCAACATACAGTACATTTCCTGTTTTGCTCTTACCATCAAAGGAAATAGTTCCCCTACCTCTGATTCTGCCAGCAGAATTGTCACCAAACTTTACCATTCCTCCTTCATATCTTTCCAAATCTAAGAACTTATTCTTGTCACCAGTCATATGGTGAGAACATCCACTGTCAATAACCCAATCATCCTTTTCTTCCACTTGAGCAGCCAAGGCTTTTTCAACAACTTTGTGATTGACAGATTTAGAGAGTATTGAATCTTCTTCCTTGATGGCTATAAACACCCACTCATTTCCGGATTTGCTTCCTAGTTCTGATTCATCATCTGTTACTCCTTCATTGTCATCTTCTTCATGAACATAATAGCAATTCTTTTGAAACCTTTGTCTGTGAGTATTAGATCTTGCAGATCTCTCTGGACATCTTGAGGCAAAATGACCAATCTTATTGCAGTTGAAACACTTAAAGGGTAGTTTTCCTTCATACTTACCGGATCCTCTTGGCAGTCTCTTTGCAATGAGGGCTTCAAGTTGAGCTGTTTCTGCTTCTTCTTCTTCCATGTCTCTTCTTGCTTGATCATACCATGACATTTTCCTTGATGAGTTTTCACCTGGATCAAATCTCTGTTTGCCTTTCACATAGGCACTGGCTTTGAAAGCAGATTCAGTCTTGGGAGGATCATCTCCAAACTCGGTCATTTCAAATGCAGCTAGTTTGCCAGCCAGTTGTTCTCTTGTGACAGTTGTGTGGGCTCTGAATTCATCAATGGCAGCAACTTTGATTTTGTAGGCAGCAGGAAGGGATCTTAGGATTTTGCAGACAATCTCATTTTCATCTAAAGTTCCACCAGCATTTCTGATTCCACATACCAGCTCATTTACTCTTGGCATAAAGGTAGTGATGTTTTCATCATCTCTCATTTTCAATCTTTCAAATTTCCCTTTCAGACTTTGCAACCTTGCACTTTTGACAAACTCATCTCCTTCATACAGAAGTTCCAGTTTAGTTAGGATCTCATATGCAGTTGGTAGGTCAATGACATTCGAGAGATCTGAGTCATTCAATGCGCTTAGAAGAGCTTCCTTGGTCCGCAGATTGTTTTCAGCTTCTCTGATTTCATTCAGAGTTGTCGGACCACCTTGTGGAGGTACATATGGTTTTGAAATCATAGCCAAGTATGCTTTTCCCATACATTCCAAGTGACACTTCATGCGACCTTTCCAGAGAGTGAAGTTGGTTCCATCGAACTTCGGACTATCCTTCTTGTATGACGACATCCTGGATCTCCTCAAGCGGTTAAGCTCCTATCAGAGGAACTTAGCTCTGATACCAATTGTTGGATCTAGGGCATACAACTGAGAGGGGGGGGTGAATCAGTTGTATAAAACTTCTTCTTCTTTCAAACACTTGATTCTTTGTTGTTAGTTAGCAGCATATCAAATAATCATCCATGGAAGCATAATACATAAACACAAGAGCAGATAAGCATCAACACATTGAACACCAAGATTTTGACGTGGAAAACCCGGTTAAGCGAAAAACCACGGGGTGATTAACCCAAGAATTATTCTCTGTTAGAAGAATAAAGAAAAATGAATGGCACATGCCAATAAGGGCTCACTGCCCGAGCACACTGCTCACAAAGAGGCCCACTGCCTACAAGGAGACACACTGTCTACAAAGTGATAAAAATCACAGTCTTGAACTGGAGAATGACATCTCTACCATGTCCGGATCAGTTCCAATTAAGCCCAAAAATCTCTGCTCTGCCTTTCACACGTTTCTTCGCTATGCCACACTCATCCACACACCACACTTTGAAATGAACTCACAAACCGTTATTTATACAAGACATCGACTTAGGAACAAACATCTAAGTCGGCAAACAACCATAGGAGTATCCGCAAGATGAATAACACATCCGGTCGGCCATCACAAGAACATTCGCAGGATGAACAACTCATCCGGTCGGCTAAACAGAGCAAGAACTTCATCCGGAAGAATAAGTTCAATTCTGGGCTCTACCATCAATGCGGACCAACAACACAACCTAAACATGATCCAAGAACCTTCACAAGCCTGTCTGAATGTCCGGATACATCCGCACTTCCTCTACTTACTGGGATCTCTTGTCTTCCTCATCTGGAACTTCAAGAACACAGTCTGTCGCCACTGTCATAATGCAAGAGGTACTTTCGGACCTCCAAATCATACACAAATCAGGATGACACATCACAAGGACATCCCAAACACTCCGTCCAATCCGCAGATTAGGATAATACAATTCCGGACCTCACCGGACCTTTTTGTGATCCTCTGTCACCTCTGGATACTTGCCAGAACCGGTTCTATACCGACAGCCACAACTCCTTCAGATCTTCATGTGGACCTCTGAATTCTTAACTGAAGCATCTCAAGACTCATATCTACTAACCCTTTAATCCGCATCCTCCGGTTCTCATCCTATACAGTACATTTGCCTTCTTCTCATCACTGTTCTTCACTGTTCCTGACTGAGGCTAATTTTCTCAATATCCTCAGCACACAGCTCATCAAATCCTTCTTGTCAATGCAATATGAGTATGTTGACATCAATGACAACACTGGCTCACCTCATACTTGCAACAAAACCTTGTGTGAAAGGAAGTTCATTCCACACCGTATTCAAGTCATCCAGAAGTAACTAAAATCCTAGCTGATGTGAAACCTCTTTATTTTTGGAAAGGATTTAAGAATGATGGTGTAAGATTTGTAGCATGTTTCTTAGAATTCTAGGGCCAAGGCTGAGCATCAACATCTAGTAGGACTTCTATATTCACACGATATTCTAGAATGGAAATGACAGGTCATTAGCATGAATTTTGTGCAAGGCCTTCCAATGTCTTGAAATATACATGATGTTATTTTAGTGATGGTAGATAAACTTACCAAGGTAGCTCATTTATACTAGGAAACCTAATAGATGGAGCACTAGTCATAGCTCGCATGTTTGTACAAGAAGTGTTCAGATTGCATGGAGTTCCTGAGAAGATTATCTTAGATAGGGATGCGTGCATGATGTCAAGATTCTAGAAAACATTATTTTTAGTGCTAGGAACTCAACTTAATATAAGATCGACTTATCACCCTAAGATAGATGGTCAAACAAAAAGGGTAAATCAAGTTCTTGAAGATTTGTTATGAATGTATTGTATGGATCGGCAATACAAGTGGGAAGAATATTTACTGCTTGTGGAGTTTTCTTATAACAACTCCTACAATTTTTCTATCAAGATGTCTCCATTTGAAGCATTGTGTGGAAGAAGATGCCAAAATCCTATAAACTGGGATAAGCTAGAAGATAGGATTAGCATTGGTCTAGAAATGTTGGCAGAAATGGAAGAACATTTTAACTTGATCAGAAAAAGATTAGTGGAAGCAAATGATATATAGAAATTCTATGATGATGCTAAACGTACACCAAGACAATTCTCAGTTGGAGAAAAGGTTCTTTTAAGGGTCAAACCTTAAAAAAATTCCATAAAGTTTGGGAAGTCTTCCAAACCAGCTCCTAGATATGTAGGACCATTTGAAGTACTCAAAGTGACCAATCCGGTTGCCTAAAGGATCTCTCTACCACCAGCTCTTTCCAGGATGCATAATGGTTTTCATGTTTCATATTTGAAAAAGTACTGTTATCAATCAGATATACACCCTATGCTAAGCTTACAAAAGACTTAGCTATCTATTGACACATGGAAACACCCTCAGATTGTGGGTGATCTATGTTGAGAGTGAATCTCCAGAGTGAGCTTGTTCTCCTTATGATTTTTTCTAATGTATTGACTTGTCTAAGAGAAAGGATGAAAGAAGTGTACAGAAATAAATAACTAAAATTAACCTCTAAGGCAATGCACCAATACTAAACTCCTATCAGATCTTACTCACAATCAAACTACAAAACCTTAATCTTCACAACACTTTGATTCTACCTAATTCATAAATATTTTGCATGAAGATTCGATCAAAACACGACATGCAACCTAAACCAAGAAAAATAATTGCATAACTATCACAAAATCAAGACAAAACAGAGGATAAATACTTATCATAGTGCAATATCAAATTAACTTTGCAAAAGTAGAGGCAAAAGTAAAGGAAAACTGCTACTCTATAGACTGAAGGAATAATGAGTACATGAACTAGAATACAACACTCTCAGTGTGAGAGGAAGACTCTGATACCCTGAACTTTGATCCCTACTGCTACTCTCTAAAACTAGAACTACTAAAAAAGAAGTACTCTCTACCATATATCTTATGAAATGATCTCCCCTTGAAAGCTGGAAAAAAGCCCCTAAAAATAGATATGCCAAACCATTTTTGAGCTCCTCAAAAAAGCCCAAAATAAAGCCTTCAAATCACTTCCAAATTGTGAAAGAAAACTGCCAAAAAGATCCTCTCATGTGGTCCCACCAAAAATTAGCTTTATCTACCAAAGCAATCTCAATTTTTGTCTATATCTGACGAAGAGAAAGCAAAATAAAGAAAGCAAGATTTTATTTCCTTTATTTGCCTCAAACTGCTTAAAAATTGTTTTGATTTTAAAGAAATTTATAAACTATTGCTTTAAACTAAAACTTTACAATGTTTGCAGTTTTAATCTTTATCCCTATTCGATTTGATTTTTGCAAAAAATAATGGTACATGGATTATAATTTTGCCAAGTACTTACAATGCATATCAGTTGATTTTTCTATATAAAAAATCATAAAAATATCAAGGGCATTACAATATGGGGTTTTCGCAAAAAATAATATGAAAGGCCTTCAAGGCATGCCCTCCTTCAAATAGCCCTGCAAGATTCTAAGGGTAGGTGACCTTCTCCTCCAAGTATCAAAGTGAGCTTAAGGCATCCATTCCTAGGCATGGTGTATTTCAAGGTGACCATGGGTATTTATTAGTGATTTACCCTCTTTGCATATTTATTCTAAGTCATGGTGACTTAGGGCCTTAACACGCTTGGGGGTATTAGTCATAGTTTTGAAAATTAAAAGAATGTGATTAAAATGCCAATTGAGTTAGGGCTTCATTGAAACCCTAACACAAAACTGACCTCACCCTATATTATCAGGCTCATTTTGACTTTGCATTTGGTGGAAAATAGGGTTTTGCAGCCACCTTCAAACCCTAGGGTTTCACTTTGAGAACCTTCGACTTCTTGGTGTTTCTGAGCATGATTTTCACTGGTCTTATATAGAAAAATTAAGGTAAACAATCTCTAATGCATATATGTTTTATCACTCCTTAATTTATTTCATTTTCTAAAGTGAAAATAGCTTTTGAGCCACAGATTTTGCATTATTCTCTAATGGGTTTCATGACTATTTGCTTTTGTATAAGGGCACCATGTGATCCTCTACCACGGGCCACCATTGTTAGGGGTTGAATTGAAGATAAATGCTTTCATTGTTCACCATTTCTGAGTAGTCTCCATGCAGTTTATATAAAGAAAAGAAAGGTAAAAGACCTTCAACCACATATATGATCCATTCTTCCTTACTTCTAAGGTTCATCATTGGTTTTTCTCTATAACTTTGACTCAACTGAAGCATTTTCCTGTGTCCTCTGTTATCTTCACCAACACCCATCTGTATTGGAGCCATCATGAACAATTGGTCAAAGCTTTTGAGGGTAGTAAAGTGGGTAGAAACCCACATTCTCATGTAGATACCTCTACTTAGAAATAAAGGTAAGATCATCTTTTTAAACCTCTACATCTTCACTAGTATACTGTATGAGATAGCTAGATTTGCAAAAGGAAAACACTTGACTTTGGGAAAATATGTGGCACGGTTTGTAAAGGATATGACCCTCTGGTAACAAAAACTCTTGAATACGAACCATAGTCTTTCCATTTTCCTTCCTCTACACCTGTTATCTTCATGTGAACAAAATATGAAGTTTTTTCTTTTTATGGGTAAAATGCATTTTCCTGTGTATGATGCTTTGTGCATGATCTGTGTTTACCTTTCTTGGAAGGCCATGGTTGTATCATTATTTCTGAGTTTGACATGATTGAAAGACTTCTTTCCTCTTTGTATATAAAACTTCTATTTTGAAACTGAGGTTTGTGAATAAAGATTCAAAACACTAAGTGGGTTACTCCTTCACTGGCCACGGCTATACACATGTTTATTATATTAATTCAAAATCGGTTGTGGATTGGAACTCCATTTGTTTCCTATATATAAGTTTGTTATTTTGTGTACACAAATGGGTTTGACCAATAATGAGGAAACTCTGTATTTGGGAGTGCATAAAATCTCATATGGCTCTTGAAACTTGCAAAACACAGCATTTCCTTGCATTTTTATCATCACAAAAATGTGCCTTTCTATAGACCGTGGGCTCCATTTATGACATTTGAGCATTATTTATGAGTTTCACTTGACACTATTGTTCTGTAAGGTCATTATGAGACCACTACACATTTCTGGATGTCACTGGAGGCAAACCATCAGATGCATATTTTTGAATGAAACTTGATAAGGGTTTGGATGTACCTATTCACTCTTATATTCTTTCTATATCTTCTCTTGTTCTTAATGTCATGAAAGCATGTAAATATTTCATTTCTCCCTGATAGTTATGCAATAATATCTCTGAGACAATGCATATCATTTGACTGATGGCAAAATTCAATCTGTAACATATATACTTGGCATTGATTCAGTCCACTGCTCTTTTCATTGGTTGTCATATAGTTGTGAAAACCTCCATTGATGAAAGTTGTAGATCATTTGATCACTGGAGATGATCCTGCAACATGCACTTGGTGTTTTAAATAAAAGCATATACATACCTTATTGAATGATGGCACTTCTACCTTCTGTAGCATGGCAATATTATCTTTGCAAATATCTGTTGTAACTATGCCTATCTTATGGATTTTACTATCCCAAATTGATGGTTTGAATGATCATTATGACAACTTGTAATAGATGTATAATTGTATACACTTAATTTGATGGATGATGGCATACATTACTTGATCTCTGTATATACCTTGAATGATCAAATTAAAATCATGACATGGCATATGTTTTGGTGTCTGGTTAATGTACTATTTCAAATTTGTTCTCAGACACTCTCTCAGTTGTATCATGCAGTTCTATTGTCGTGGCATCAGTCATGCCTTTTTGTATACTTCATTATCCACATGGTTGTTCCAATATCAAGATTATAAATAATATATGATTTGTAACAATAAAAGATAGATATTTCAAATGTTTGTAAATACCTTTCATTTAGTTTCACACCTTTTGATCAGCCTAGAAGGAATTTGGTGTTCATTTATGGTTCTTACTTCAGACCCTAGATTGAGAATCATGGATGGTCATTGAAGTTTTTAGTTTGTTAATTACTCTTTCAGTTGAAATGTCCTTTTTCCATAGTATGAGTACTCTTATTCCATTTCCCCTGAGATTAAGGGTAGCATGTTGGGTGCAAACCTTGTGGGAGCCCACTTGACACCACATGTCAGTATGTCTTCAATCACCTACATGACTTATCCTATACTTGCACATGAAACAAAAAGATTAGATAAAAATAATGAAGTTCAATGATTGTTTCTCCTTCAGTTCATCTTGCGTGTGAATGATGTTCATCTAATGAGTGCATTATACACAATGCATTATGCCTCTTTTGATAGGACATAGAGAAAACATAACCGGAGCTCTAACAGATCTTTTCCCAATTTTTGCAAGCTCTTATCTACGATCAGGAGCAAGGACAAAAGACATTCTTAGAGGTTGAAGACTTTACAAGGCAACGATGGCTATGACTTTCTCTCCCCTATCTTTAGATGCAAAGTATCTTTCCTATATTTGTATTTGTTCAGCTATTCCCATGGCTTGTGTGGGACATTTGATCTATCAATCTTTCATTCAATGCAATGTTTATTTATTTTATGTACTTCATTCATAAAATGGATAAACACTATAGTGAAATGAAATAACTTATCTCTTATGCATCTTTCTACAAATGAATGATAATCAGAAACTCTTCTCTTTTATTGATCAACTGAACTGTAATATTACTGAGAGATAATCAACTATGCAAATAAATTATAGCAAAAAATATTAAAACCTTCACTTTTAAAATAAACTTGCTGAACCAGCTCCAATAGTTTAAGCTGTAGGTTAAAAATGGTAACATTTCTAGTGACTTCTGCTATATGCTTGCCTACTAAGAATTGGATCAATTGCCTTGAATATCCATTGGGCATTGAGTCATACTCTACTCTTCTCAAACTTGGAAAACACTAAAACTCAGGAATCCAACTAGTCCAAATAGCAATAGAAAAAAAAATAAACCAAACTGAAAAAGAAATTAAAAGGCCCTGGTGGCTAGAAAAACCTATGTAGCAGCACTTAGGGAAATAATATTACTACAAGTAAATGTGCATGAAGCACTTATGAACACTAACTCTGCCCTATCCTACTCTAACTAGCCAAAGTGACTGATAAAATAAAACCATTCACTGGCTCAGGAAAATAACTACCCTTCATTTGCAGTCTGTAATACTCCATGAGGTTGTTAATCAGCCCAAAAAAGTGGAGAACAATCAAAGCTTTAGCAAACTATTGTGATACCTTTCTGAGAATGAAAGTATAGTCACTTACCCACTTAAATTCCTTGGCTAACTATTCCACCTGATACCCTCCTTGATGATCCAAATTAGTGTCACTATGAGGCTATCCCTTTTTGTTGATTTCCAAACCAGCTAGATACCTAATAGGACATCCTCTCAAAGGTTTTGGACTGAAAACAACATCATCTGCACCTTCCATGATAGTCCTCCATGTGGCTTCCTCCTCTTCGGTTAGTGAGTCATCCTCCTCTATTAGAGTAGATAGTAGCTCATCAAAGCTATCAAAATTTGGAAGATTCTTAGGAAGAGCTATACTAGGTTCAGAATATTCAAGATTGCTCAAGGAGATACACTCTGAAATAGGTGTTTCTTCAATAATAAAGTCAAAAAATGAACTAACCTCTTGTAACAAGCCATCAATTTATACAACAGCTTCAAGTTGCTCTGTGAAATAGGAGGGTAGCTCCTCCAACCATGATTCATTCAGTTGCAAGTTAGGCTGCTCCTTAACAACCACTTCAGGCACTTGCTTGTGCTGTTCCAGATAACCCTCTTCCACAAATACTAGCATAACTTCCAAATGTGAATAGAAAAGTTTAATTTTAGTTTGAAACAGATCTTCCTCAAGCACTGTACCTTTCAAATCAGGGCCATTTCTACCTATCTATTCTTGGATCAGCACATTATCTGAATGGTCCTCATTGTTGTGGTGGTCAGAACTTGACATATCCATGTCATTTTTAATTTCACATTCAAAGTTAGGAAGTTCATCAAATAGATCAACCATAGACTGAGGTTCAACACCAATCTCTTGCACATTATCTAAGTCTACAACAGGTATCTCAAGACTACTCAAGAACAAATTTTCCTGATCTTCTGACAAAGAAAGGATGTTCTTTACCTAATGATAGATTTCACTAAGCTGTGTAAGTTCCATGACAGGCTTATGCTCTTCTTATTGATCTAAGACCCTATTATCAGATTGCTTGACTTCAATCAACAATTCCTTGTATTGTTGAGGATCTACTTGCTGTTCTAAAATAGGTGCTTCCTCCAACACAACCTAAACTTTCTGTCTTTGCAATTTTAGACATTCATGTTGTGAGCTCTGTACCCTACTTTCATGCATCTTATGAACAACATCAAATTTTTTTTCTAAGGAATCAAAATGTAGAGGGTTCAGGGTCATACTTGAATCAACTTGCTCTACACAAATAGTAGCAACCTTTTCATGTGAATCAGCCTCTTGCACTACATGACTTTCTAAAAAAAATTTATCATCTTTCACCAAACAAGGAGGATCATTAATGAAAATATCAGAAGGTTCATCAGGAGGATTCTTTTCTACTTTGATCTTCCGCTACTGTAATTGATATTGCTCCATAGCTATATGCAGTAAATTTACTTGACTAGCTCCCTTTTGTTGGTTAATGGGCTGGTCTCGAATGCTAACAGGCTCCTCAGCAAAATTAGAACCTTTGAAACTTGGGATTTTGACTTTCTAGGGAGTCTATTTGCATTTAAGACTAATTTCTTGGGAAGAAAAGGATTCACTTTGCTTGAAACTTAGAATTTCAACTTTAGGGGCATTAAGAGGTTCATTCTGTCTAAAACTTATAAATTTATACTTACGTACCTCTTCTTGAGCAAGTTGTTCTAGAACAGTAGTGGCTGCTTGGGCTTGAGCAAGCAAAAGCTTTGTTTGTGTAGCTGCCTCTCTCTCAAGATTCTCTTCAAACTATCTCTTTTGTGTCTCCCACTGCTGATCAAAAACAAAGGTCTCACAGGGTGGTTGCTCTAGCTATTGAAGGTAAACTTGCTGATTTAATGCTTGTAGCTACAAATTAGACTCTTCATACCATATTGCTTGAAATCCCTCTTCTTGTTGCACATATAACTCTTAATGCTTGTAATTTCCTACTCATATTGTGTTCTTTGTGCCTCCAACTCCTGCCCATGTATATAGGCTTGATAAGCCAATTCCTCCTGGTGCTGTTTATACTCGAGCTCCCTCTTAATCTCCTCCACCTGCTTGTTGAGGTCTGACACAATGTCCCTCATCATACCTTTAAACTCTGTCATTTCAAATTGTTTTATCTAGTAAGAAGGTTGACTAGGAGCTTGGGCAGGAATGGGCATCTGGTAAGCATCCTGAGTATTTGGACTAAAACCAACATTATGACTGCTTGTATACGGCTGGTCAAAAAGCTGAGTAGGGGTGGGTGGGTGGCAATTATACTATGCATGCTAGCTTTTTGGGGCCATGGAATTGGAAAAAAAAGCATAATTGGCTTGATATGGCTGGCAACATTTTTATATTATGGTGGTGGATATTCATACTGCCTATGGAAATCTGACAAATTTATTAATATGAAAGCTAGAAAATGGAATAAATAGATGAATTTCATAACATACCAGCACTTGATCATATCAAAACCTATAGATCTTGATTTAGAGTCGCTAGATGTGTTTGATTTTCTACCTCCAAAGGTAGAGATCACTAATACACACACCAAATATCATCGATAGATTAACATTCTATTGGATTGAAATAGTCCAATCTATCTCGATCTTGTTTTCACAAGCTGAATGCACTAGTTCTGCATGTAAGACTAGAAGATTGAGTCACCAACTATACTTGTAAAAAGCCTCCAAAGGATGGAACACTGTTGCATATACCAGAACAACATCTTGAAGATTGAAAAACTTCTCTAAAAATACTTTTAGAGTACCATCAGGCATGCCAAAAACTGTTATCAATCAGATATGCATCCTATGCTAAGCTTACAGAAGACTGAGCTATCTGTTGACACATTGAAACACTCTCGGATTGTGGGTGATCTATGTTGAGAGTGAATCTGAAGAGTGAGCTGGTTCTCCTTATGATTTTTTCTAATCTATTGACTTGTTTGAGAAAAAGGATGAGGGAAGTGTATTGACAAAAATAACTAAAATTAACCTCTAAGGTGATGCACCAATACTAAACTCCTATTAGATCTTACTCACAATCAAACTACAAAACCTTAATCTTCACAACACTTTGATTCTACCTAATTCATAAATATTTTGCATGAAGATTCGATCAAAACACAACATGCAACTTGAACCAAGTAAAATAATTGCATAACTAACACAAACTCAAGACAAAATAGAGGATAAATACTTATCGTAGTGCAATATCAAATTAACTTTGCAAAAGTAGAAGGAAAAGTGAAGGAAAACTACTCCTCTATGGACTAAAAGAATAATGAGTACATCAACTGTAATACAACACTCTTAGTGTGAGAGGGAGACTCTGATATCCTGAACTCTGATCTCTACTGCTACTCTCTAAAACTGGAACTACTGAAAAAGAAGTACTCTCTACCATATTTCCTGTGAAATGATTTCCCCTTGAAAGCTAGAAAAAAGCCCCTAAAAATAGATATGTCAAACCATTTTTGAGCTCCTCAGAAAAAGCCCAAAATAAAGCCTTCAAATCACCTCCAAACTACGAAAGCAAATTGCCAAAAAGATCCTATCATGTGGCCCCACCAAAAATTAGCTTTATCTGCCCAAGTAATCTCAATTTTTGTCCATATCTGATGAAGACAAAGGAAAATAAAGAAAGAAATATTTCATTTACTTTATTTTCCTCTAACTGCTTTAGAATAGTTTTGATTTTAAAGCAATTTATAAACTATTTCTTTAAAATAAAACTTTACAATGTTTGCAATTTTAATCTATATCCCTATTTGACTTAATTTTTACAAAAAGAATGGTACATGGCTTATAATTTTGCCAAGTACTTACAATGCATATCAGTTGATTTTTCTATATAAAAAATCATAAAAATATCAAGGGCATTACAATATGGGGTTTTTGTAAAAAATAATATGAAAGGCCTTTAAGGCCTATCCTCCTTCAAATAGCCCTGCAAGACTCTAAGGGTAGGTGACCTTCTCCTCCAAGGATCAAAGTGAACTTAAGGCATCCATTCCTAGGCATGGTGTATTTCAAGGTGACAATGGCCATTTATTAATGATTTGCCATCTTTGCATATTTATTCTAAGTCATGGTGACTTAGGGCCTTAACACCCTGGGGGTATTAGTCACAGTTTTTAAAATTAAAAGAATGTGATAAAAATGCCAATTGAGTTAGGGCTCCATCGAAACCCTAACACAAAACCAACCTCACCCTATCTTATCAGGCTCATATTGGCTTTACATTTGGTGGAAAATGGGGCTTTGTAGCTGCCTTCAAACACTAGGGTTTCACCTTGAGAACCTTCAACTTCTTTATGTTTCTAAGCATGATTTTCACTCGTCTTATATAGAAAAATAAATGTAAGCACTATCTGATGCAAATATGTTTCATTACTCCTTGATTTCTTTCATTTTCTAAAGTGAAAATGGCTTTTGAGCCGTGGCTTTTGCATTATTCTCTGATGGGTTTCATGACTCTTTGCTTCTGTATAAGGGCACCTTATGATCCTCTACCAAATTGTTAGGGTTTGAATTAAAGATAACTACTTTCATTGTTCACCATTTCTAAGTAATTTCCATGCAGTTTATACAAAGGAAAGAAAGGTAAAAGACCTTCAGCCACATATATGATGCATTCTTCCTTACTTCTGAGGTTCATCGTTGGTTTTTCTCTATAAGTATGACTCAACTAAAGCATTTTCCTATGTCTTTTGTTATCTTCACTGACACCCATCTATATTCAAGTTGTCATGAACAATTGGTCAAAGCTTTTGAGGGTAGTAAATTGGGTGAAACCCACATTCTCATGTAGATACCTCTGCTCAGAAATAAAGGTGAGATCATCTTTTTGAACCTCTGCATCTTCACTAGTATACTGTATGAGATAGCTAGATTTGCAAAAGGAAAATATTTGACTTTGGGAAAATATGTGTTGCAGTTTGTAGAGGATATGACCCTCTGGTAACAAAAACTTTTGAATATGAACCATACTCTTTCCATTTTCCTTCCTCTGCACCCATTATCTTCATGTGAACAAAATATGAACTTTGACATTTTATGGGGAAAATGCATTTTCCTATGTATGATGCTTTGTGCCTGATCTGTGTTTACCTTTCTTGGAAGGCAACGACTATATCATTATTTATGAGTTTGACATGATTGAAAAACATCCTTCCTCTTGGTATATAAAACTTCTATTTTGAAACTGAGGTTTGTGAATAAAGATTTAAAACCCTAAGTGGGTTACTCCTTCACTGGCCACAGCTATACACCTATTTATGATATTTATTCAAAATTGACTATAGATTGGAACTCCATTTGTTTCCTATAGATAAGTTTGTTATTTTGTGTACACAAATTAGTTCGACCCATAATGAGGTAAATCTATATATGGTAGTGTATAAAATCTCACATGTCTCTTGAAACTTGCAAAACAAAGCATTTCCTTGCATTTTTATCATCACAAAATGTGCCTTTTCTACAGACCACGGGCTCCATTTATGACATTTGAGCATTATTTCTGAGTTTCACTTAACACTACTATTTTGTAAGGTCATTATAAGACCATTACACATTTGAAGGCTGCAACTTGGAAATAGTTTCCCTTATTCTGGCTGTGACTAGAGGCAGACCATCAGATGTATATTTTTCAATGAAAATTGACAAGGGTTTGGCTATACCTATTCACTCTTATATTCTTTTTTTATCTTCTCTTGTTCTAAATGTCATGACTTTCAAAATCAGTTTGTATGGTTGGGAGGGATATAAATGACTGTCTCAAGCCTCTATAGGAAAAGAAGTAGGATGTAATGACATAGATGCATGCATGAATGAAGATTTAGATTCTTGATGTGTTAAAACATTGTTCTTTCTAAGTAATTCTCTGTAACAATCATTCTGTACGGATAGTTAATTATCTGAAACTGATTGGAGATGTTCAGGCATTGAAGTAGTTGCCATTTGATAGTAGTCTAGTGTCTTAAAGTGTTGTAGTTTGTGAGATATTGTTCTTTTTGCAGAGACTGGTCTGAAAAAACCTAGAAACTAGAGTTTGGTGAATAAATGGACTGTTATTCCTCTGTCCACTGAAAGCAAGATTCTCATTTTCAGTGTGATGGAGGAATATAGTGTAAATTTTGTGTTTTTTGTGGTTTTGGTCAAACACCCAAGGACCCAAGGAGTTTGGGTATGAGTCGACTAGGCATCTCTATATGACTAGTCATTGAAAAGTGCTGTTATGTGAATAGTTAGTGGAGTGGCCAAATTGATGGTTGATCTCGTGTCTGCAGAGGATTGTAGACCCTTTCTGTTCTGTCAAGTTTTGTCTCTGTATACTAGTTTGATGGCTATGAGCTGTAGAGTTACAGAGTTGCCATCGGCGTAACACAGTCCCTCGGGGAAGCTTTTAGATGTTACATAGATTAAGAAAGTTAGACCGATAGCAGGTGTATCGGTGAAGAGAGAAGGGAGTCTCACTGAAGAACATACATCGGTGCAAGTTTTGTATTAGTTCACCAAATGTATATTGCGAATGCATATCACAAATGTATATTGAGAATGTATATCGCAAATGTATGTTGAGAATGTATATCGCAAATGTATGTTGAGAAAGCATATTGAGAATGTACATTTCGTCAGATACAAAAGGTGACCAGTCGTAATGGTGAAATCAAGGTAAATATACTTCAACCCACTGGTAATAGCAAGTCATGCAAAGAATATACATGTTGGTATATCAGCATATCGGAAGGACACACCAAGAGGTAACCGATGATCGAAGTCTTAACGACAAGGTCACGACTAACCACCATGGTTAAGGCGAGTGGAAACTTAACTGCCATCAGGGTATCAGTAGGAGGTTCGAAGACATCACCGATAGAGGAAGTCTCTCTAAAGACAAAGTGGAGTTGACTATTGGGGAGAGTTGAGAGATCGGCCAGAGAAATAGTAAGGTGGCCGACAGGGTCTGTTTAGCCGATGAGAATAGATCGTTGAAACGTAAGATGGTCTCACACCAATACAGTTTGTGACAAGTTGTTCACATCCTCTGTACACTCTACATCATATTGGTATCAGAGCCAATATTTGAATTGGAACAGTGTATGTTAAATGAGGAGATAGAAACTGAGGCTAACACAATGCCTCCCAAGTCTATGAGCAAAGAAGCCATCAAGAAGATGGTAGAGGAGATGCTTGAAGCAAGGTTGAAAGATGAGAGACCCAAGGGTAAGAGTAAAGAGGATGGAAGTGCTTCTGATGTAGAAGAAGAAGAAGAGGTAGAGGAGAGTCCTCAAGAGCCAAATATGTCTACAAACCAAAAGGCATTCTTGAATGCACTCAAAGGTGCTCAGGGAGATAGTGGCGATCCAGAGATGGATGTTCCTACATTCAATGGGAAACTAGATGGAGATGCCCTCATCGATTAGATTGAAGCCATGTACAACTATTTTGACTTCAAGGAGTATAATGATAGCAAAAAAGTCAAGTTTTCTAAGACAAGATTGAGAGGTTCTGCCTTAGTTTGGTGGAACTATATGCAAGGTGAAAGAGAGAAAGTTGGAAAGAACCCTATCACCAAATCAAGTAGAATGGTGGCCATGCTAAGAGACAAGCTCATGCCATATGATTATGAGTTGCAGACCATTAGGAAGTTTAATCATCTTAGACAAAAGGATATGGATGCGGCTACATATACTGAAGAATTTCATAGATTGAGCATGAGAGCCAATCACAAGGAGGAGAAAGAGATGGTGGCTAGATATCTCGATGGTTTGAGGTATAACATACAAGATGAATTTAGTATGGTGGTTCCTAAAATAGTGGATGAGTGTTTTCTATTAGCCTCTAGGGCTGAGGAAAAACTGAAAAGGAGTGATCAAAACACCAGAGGAAGAGGTGGCAGAAATAATAGGGGAAGAGGTAGTTTTGGTAGAGGACAGTCAAGTAGAAATGAAAATCCAAGTCAACAAGACTCTCATTCTGATGTAGAAGATAGAGGTGGTGGTTTCAGAGGTTGGAGAAGACCAAATGGTAGAGGTAGAAGTGGTGGTGCAGGCAGAGGACCCAGAGTTTTCACTAGTAGATGTTATGGCTGCAATTAGGTAGGCCATACTATGAGCAAATGCCCTGAGAAGGCAACTAGTTCCCATGATGGTGGAAGAAGGAATCAATTGTTGAAAGATGAGGATTGCCAAAGTGTGAATTCACCCATTGGTAGTGCTGCACCATTCCTTGATGGAGAGAACATGATGATCAAGAGGACCTTGATGAAGATACCATTGAAACAAGAGCCCCCACAAAGGAAGACCCTCTTCAGAACCCAAGGTATAGCATATGGTAAACTTTGTAAAATCATTGTTGATTCAGGTTCTACTAAGAATGTAGTGTCTACTAAAATGGTAGAGAAGTGTAAGTTTAAAAGGCTGCCCCATGTTAGTCCTCATAAGATCTCTTGGTTGAATAAGACTCAAAATTATATGATAGAAGAACAAATGTGGGTTGAGTTTGAGATAGGTGATTCTAAGGATAAGGTACTATGTGAGATTATTCCTATGGATGCTTGTCACCTTCTTCTTGGATGTCCATGGCAGTATGATGTGAAGGCACAACATGATGGTGAGAAGAACACATACCTTATCACCGAGAATGGAATGAAGTTTAGGATGGATCCTATGCAAGAGTAGATTGGAGAGAAGAGTAATGACACTAGTGTCATGATGGTTAGTGGCAAAGAGTTCTTACACCTCATGAAGGAGAAGGATACAAAAGGGTATGCCTTGGTAATGAAGCCTAAATATGAATTAGGTCAGCAAGACAAAAAGCAGAAAGAGGTTCCACTAGAAGTGCAACAATTATTGGATAAGTACCAAGATCTTGTGGTAGATGATACTCCTAACTCCTTACCACCTATTAGAGATATAAGTCATCAAATTGATTTGATCCTAGGCACCACATTGCCTAATAAGGCTGCCTATAAATTGACACCACAACAAAATGAGGAGGTGAGTAGACAAATTCAAGAACTCTTAGAGAAAGGATTGATCAGGAAGAGTCTTAGTCCATGTGCAGTCCCTAGTGTACTTGCTCCAAAGAAAGATGGAAAGTAGAGACTATGTATAGATTCTAGGGCCATAAATAAGATCACAGTAAGGTATAGATTCCCTATGCCAAGGATTGAGGATCTTTTGGACTATCTTGGAGGGTCATGTTATTATTCAAAGATTGATTTGAAATCTGGTTATCATCAAATCAGAATTAGGCAGAGAGATGAATGGAAGACTGCCTTCAGGACAAATGAAGGTCTCTATGAGTGGCTTGTCATGTCATTCAGCCTTAGCAATGCCCCAAGCACATTCATGCTTTTGATGAATGAGGTACTTGTTGAATTCATTGGCAAATTTGTAATTGTTTATCTTGATGACATACTTATTTTCAGCAGGACAAAAGAAGAGCATGTGAAGCATCTTGGACAAGTGATGAAGAAGTTGCATGAGAGTAAGTTGATGATCAACTTGGATAAGTGTGATTTCATGAAAACTAAACTTGTGTACCTAGGTTTTGTGATTTCTAATGGTTGTTTGAAGATGGACCCCACAAAGGTTGAGGCCATTCTCAATTGGCCTACTCCTAGGACGGTGGGAGATGTTAGAAGCTTCCATGGCTTGGCAACTTTTTATAGGAAGTTCATTAGAGGATTTAGTCACATAAGTGCTCCTATTCTCAACACCATCAAGGGTGGAATAAAGCACAAATTTCAATGGACAAAGCAAGCAAATGATAGCTTTGAATTGTTATAGAGGAAAGTCACTGAATTACCAACATTGGTACTCCCAGATTTTGACAAAGTTTTTGTAGTGGAATGTGATGCGAGCTAGCAAGCAATAGGTGTTGTTCTCAGTCAAGATGGACATCTAGTGGACTTTTTTTTTAGAGAATTTGAATGAGGCTAAACAAAGGTATTCTACCTATGACCTAGAGCTTTATGCAATGGTGCAAGCTCTCAAAAAGTGGAGACACTATTTGCTTCCCAAAGAATTTATTGTTTTTACTGATTACCATGCTCTTAGCTTCCTAAATAGTCAGGAAAAGTTGAATCATAGGCATGTTAAGTGGATGGAACAATTGCAGGCCTATACCTTCACTATTAAGCATAAAAAAGGTGTTGCCAATAAACTGGTTGATGCTTTAAGTAGAAGGATGTTGGTCATATAGGAAGTACAGATGGAAAGAATGGGCATAGATTGCTTGAAGAAGTTATACAAGGAGGATGCAGATTTCAAAGCTACTTATGAAGTTTGTGATAGTTTGGCTAACACTTTTCATGGTGAATATTTAGATTTTGTGTTGCATGAAGGTCTCTTATTCAAAGGTAGTTTGCTATGTGTTCCTCAATGTTCAATGAGGGATAACATCATCAAAGAGAAGCACAATGGAACCTTAGGAGGACACTTTGGGTTGGACAAGACTTTGGAACAAGTCACTAGATTCTACTATTGGCCAAAAGTACAGTCGGATGTAAGGAGATATGTTGCAAGTTGTACCATATTTCAAAAGGCCAAGGGTATATCTTCTAATGCTAGTTTGTACTAACCCCTCCCTATTCCCAACAGGCCTTAGGAGAGCATTACTATGGATTTTGTACTTGGTCTTCCTAAGATAGCAAGGGGTGTGGACAATGTTTTTGTCATTGTGGACAGATTTAGTAAGATGGCTCATTTTGTGCCATGTGAATGCACAAATGATGCATCTCACATTGCTGGTCTCTTTTTCAGAGAAGTGGTTAGAATCCATGGTTTGCCCCTTTCAATTGTCACTTATAGAGACTCTAGGTTTGTTGGTCATTTTTGGAGGACCTTATGGAGAAAATTGGGAACACAATTGTCTTTCTCATCAGCCTACCATCCCCAAACTGATGGTCAGACTGAGGTTGTTAATAGGTCCTTAGGAAACCTTCTAAGATGCCTTACCAAGCAGCATGGGTTGGCATGGGAATTGATTATCAATCAAGTTGAGTATGCTTACAATGATTCAGTGAATAGAAGCATTGGGAAGAGCCCATTTGAAATTGTTTATGGTTTCCATCCAAGAGGACCACTTGAACTCAAAAATCTACAAGGTTGGGATAAGAGGAGTGCTCTAGGAGAAGATTTTTCTACCACCATGAAGACAGTTCATGATCAGGTCAAAGTTCAGTTGGAGAAAATAATCTCCAAATACAAGGATAGAGCAGATCTCAAAAGGAGAGATGTACAGTTCAAGGTGGGAGATTTGGTGATGGCCTATCTAAGGAAGGAAAGGTTGCCTAAAGGACAGCCAACCAATATTCTGATGAAGAAAATAGGATCGTGCAAGGTAGTGTATAAGTTTGGTCCAAATGCTTATGAAATAGAACTGCCATCCGGTCTTGGTATTTCTCCCATATTCAATGTTTCAGACCTATTTCCATTTAGACCTCCATTGAATGCTGAAGATGGATCAAATGTTGTGATTGAAGATGAAGATTGGGTCAGAGATCTACCTCCAAGTAAGCCTTTACAATTGGAATGCATCTTAGATTCCAAGGTTGTCAAAAAGACAAGGAAGGGTGTGTACAAGGAGTACTTGGTCAAGTGGCAGGATCTTCCTGATTCAGAAGCTACATGGATGAGTGAGGTAGACATTTTGAAGCATGGGAAGACACTCCAATAGTTGGCAACTCAAGGGACTTGAGTTTTTCTTGCAGGGGGAGTATGGTGCAAGAGCACCTTCTCTATGGTGCAGGAATCATGTTTTGTTTTTGTTTTCAGTAAGGCTTTTTAAGCCACATCATGTTTGTAATAAGGTTTTTTGTCAATTTGGTCACTAGACCTATGTAGACCATGTTTTGGTCAAGTTTGATGTAATCACACAAGGAAAACATGTAGTTTTCTTGTGTTAGGAGAAACACAATGGCTAACTGACTTTTAAAATTAGTTTGTATGGTTGGGAGGGATGTAAACTGTTGTCTCAAGCCTTTATAGGTGAATAAGCAGGATGTAATGACAAAGAAGCATGCATGAATGAAGATTTAGATTCTTGATGTGTCAAAACATTGTTCTTTCTAAGTAATTCTCTGTAGCAATCATTCGGTATAGAGAGTTAATTATCTAAAACTAATTGGAGATGTTCAGGCATTGAAGTAGTTTCAATTTGATAGTAGTCTTGTGTCTTAAAGTGTTGTAGTTTGTGAGATATTGTTCTTCTTGTAGAGATTGGTCTGAAAAACCTAGAAACTAGGGTTTGATGAATAAATAGACTATTATTCCTCTGTCCACTAAAAGCGAGATTCTTATTTTTAGTGTGATGGAGGAATACAGTGTAAATTTTGTGTTTTCTGTGGTTTTCGTCAAACACCCAAGGACCCAAGGAGTTTGGGCATGCATCGACTAGGCATCTCTATGTGACTAGTCATTGAAAAGTGTTGTTATGTGAACAGTTAGTGGAGTGGCCAAATTGATGGTTGATCTAGTGTCTGTAGAGGATTGTGGACCCTTTCCGTTCTGTCAAGTTTTGTCTCTGTATACTGGTTTGATGGCTGTGAGTTGCAGAGTTATAGAGTTTCCATCGGCGTAACATAGTCCCTCGGGGAAGCTTTTAGATGTTACACTGATTAACAAAGTTAGACCGATAGGAGGTGTATCGGTGAAGAGTGAAGGGAGTCTCACCGAAGAACATACATCGACACAAGTTTTGTATCAGTTTACCAAATGTATATTGTGAATGCATATCGCAAATGTCAATTGAGAATGTATATCAGAAATGTATGTTGAGAATGTATATCGCAAATGTATGTTGAGAAAGCATATTGAGAATGTACATTTCATCAGATACAAAAGGTGACCAATTGTAATGGTGAAATCAGGGTAAATATACTTCAACCCACCAGTAATAGCAAGTCACGCAAAGCATATACAAGTTGGTATATTGGCGTATCAGAAGGACACACAAGGAGGTCATCGATGATTGAAGTCTTGCTGACAAGGTCACGACTAACCACCACGGTTAAGGCGAGTGGAAGCTTAATTGCCATCGAGGTATCGACAAGAGGTTTGAAGATGTCACCGATAGAGGAAGTCTCTCCAAAGACAAAGTGGAGTTGTCTGTTGGGGAGAGCTGAGAGATTAGCCAGAGAAATAGTAAGGTGGCTGATGGGGTCTATTTAGCTGATGAGAATAGATCACTGAGATGTAAGACAGTCTCACAACGATACAGTTTGTGACAAGTTGTTCATTTCCTCTGTGCGCTCTACATCAGAAAGAGAGGTTTAACCCAAACCTTCTAGAAAATATGCTAGATAGGAATTCTTAATTAGGGATGTAGGGTTTCAACCCAAACCCTCTTGAAAATATCCTAGACAAAAATTCTCTAGAGAGGCTCAAGGTTGTGATGAAGCAAAAATGGAAGAAAGGGATGAATGCAAGCTGGTTTCTCAATTCCATGAATTATGCATTATGCTACACTGATAAATGAGATCCATATTTATTTCATATGGCCTGAGATGTTAAGCACAAAGGTATAAGGAACCAGGATGAAAATGTGTCTCATGTGCAAAAGCCAACCAATAAGGTCACAAGAAACCCTATGTCATATAGCACCATGATACTGCTGTGGCAGGTAGGTTATCAGGACCACTGTTGGTGCAATATAAAAGATAATGCACATACACAAGCAAGCATGCATGCACAAAAAAATTCAAAGAGAAACATGATGTTGCCCCTAGTCAAGCTGAAAATCCAAAGATTGATGGATTGATGATGATTGATTGTGTTGTTGATGATAAGAACAACATGAGGATTGGGAATGATATATACCGATGATGATGATGGATGATTGGATCAAAGGCTTGCAACAATGTTGGAACAAGACCATGGATGCAATTGGATGATTTTGATTATGTTTTTTAGCTTGAGAGGCACATTGATAAGGATGTTCTTGTGATTTGGATTTTTGGGAGATTTGGATATTGGGGGAGTTTGGATTGCTGGGAGTGAACTACATTGGTTTATGTGTGGGTTTCCTATAGCTAGTTACCAAAGATAAGGGAAAGTGGAGTCTATAGACAAGGGCTGATGGGAAGATGTGGATGAAATGATAAGGGGATAATGGATGGTGGAGACAAATGATGGATGATAAGGGGATAATGGATACTAGATGGGAACGATTAAGGATAAGGAGATAATGGATAGTCGATAGTGGATAGTGAATAATAGATAGTGGATATGGAGTAATGGGTATGAGTAAAGGATAAGGGATGAGGGATGATAGGTAGGTGATAGAGGATGATGGTTTGATGATGGATGGATGTAGGGATAGAGTGACCAGTTGGGTAACTTGTTGGTGGTGTCAAATAGTAATGTTACAAAACCACCAAAGGAACTGAGAGATGAGATATGGATAGGGGGTAGGATTGTGGATAGAGGATTGAGGATAGGTGGTTGTAGTAAGTGTTGAGATGACCTCCAAGGACTATGCTTCATAGGAAGAAGATGCTCCACTCTAGATGTGTGTTGCTCATGATGAGGTCTTATGGTGGTGGGGATGGATGGATGTGATAGGATATGCTTAGAAGGAATGGATGTCAAGAAGTATCCAAGGCATGTCTCACATATTTTTCCCCTATCTTGATCAAGATCACAAATAAGGAAGGAGTATGAAAGGATGATAGTATGGATAAGGAGATAAGATCAGGTAAAGACAATGGGATAAGCGGATAAGTATAGTAGAATGGATAAGTAGATGGGAAGGGATAGGATGATAGGATGAGGATACACGATGGATGGGAGATGATAAGTGAGGTGAGATTTTCCCTCAAGTGCAGGGTACAAATGGAGGATGGATTATGTATGATGCCCACAATGGGTTTTTATCATGGTACTTGACCAAGGTGCCATGAGGACTGGTTTTCACCATTGGACAAATATGTTTCTCTTTACTTTTTGATTCTTTTATTTTTCTATTTTTTGATTTTTTGATTTTCTCAATGTTGTTGACCAAGCTAAACTCAAAATCCTTTATCAAATATAATTACAAGTAAGCTTGACATAAATTATCCTCACCCATCCATAAACATGCAATCACCTTATGACAATGCATTGGCTAGCACAAGCTATGCTGACACACCTAATTGTATACCTTATGGTCATCCTTATGCTACCCTTAAGAAGGGAAATCCATTGTATCCACCATCCCCTCATCCTTACCCCATTTATCCGCATCCTTCTTATCCTTATTCCGCTTATCCAAATCTATCCTTTCCTTATCCAAATTAATCATATGCCTATCCACCATCCCCTTATCCATCACACCTTTCTCATACTTACCCCATTTATCCACATCCTTCTTATCCATATTCCACTTACCCAAATCCATCCTCTCCTTATCCAAATCCATCATATGCCTATCTTCCATCTCATTATCCACCAAACCTGCCATCTCCTTTGTCATCCAATCCACCATCTACCTCACTATCCAGTTCTCCCACTAAATTCTGTTAGACTTAGGGCACACAACTGAGAGGGGGGTGAATCAGTTGTGCAAAACTTTCTCAAATTAAACACTTAAATCTTCTTTAGTGATTAGCAGAATATTAATCATGAATCATAATGCATTCAAATCAAAAGCAGAAACATATCAACACATAAGACACCAAGATTTTGATGTGGAAAACCCAGTTAAAGGAAAAACCACAGGGTGATTAACCCAAGAATGTATTCTCTGTTAGCAGAATAGAAAGAATAAATGGCACATGCCAATTAGGGCTCACTACCTGAGCACACTGCTCACAAGAGGCTCACTACCTACAAGAGACACACTATCTACAAAGAAATAAGTATCACCTTCATGAACTGGAGAACAGTATCTTCACCATGCTTGAATTAGTTCCATTTAAGCCCAATACTTCTACTATGCCTTTCTCACTTTTCCTTGCTTCCACACACTCATCACCACAAGACACCTTTCAAAATGACTTCACAATCCCTTATTTATACAATGCATCGACTTAGGAATAATCATCTAAGTCAGCAAACACCTACAAGAACATTTGCAAGATGTGTAATACATCCGGTCAGCCAGTCTCAAGAAGAACACCAATATCTAGTGGTTATTCTTCAAATGCAAAGTCTAACTTCAATTTGAACCACCAACATGAACTGGACATGATCTAATGATCATCATAACCTTCCCTGAATCACCAAGAACATCCGCACTCCATCATCCTACTAGAATTCTTCTCTCCTTCATCTGGAGCTTCAAGAACACAATCTGTCATCACTGTCACAAATGAATAGGCTCTTCCAGACCTTCAAACCACAAACCAATCTAGTTGACACTTCACAGGGATGTCCTCAACACTTCGTCAAATCTACAGAACAGGATAATGAAATTTTGGATCTCACCGGACCTATCTGTGACACTCTGTCACCTCTGAACACCTGCTGAAATTGGTTCTACTTGAGTGACCATAACTTCTTCATATCTTCATATGAACCTCTAAAAACTTGACTGGAGCATCTCAAGACTTATATCTACAAACCCTTTAAACCGTATCCTTTGATTCTCAACCTATTGAGGACTTTTACCTTATTGTCATCACTGTTCTTCACTGTTCCTGATTGAGACTAATCTTCTCAATATCCTCAGCACATAGCTCATCTAATCCTTCTCATTAATGTAACATGAGTATGTTGACATCAATGACAACATTGGTTAGGCCCATACTTGCAACAATCTCCCCCTTTGTCATTGATGGCAACATATGATGTGAAAAACCATCAAGACAAGAACTTCTCCTTACTGTCACAACTCCCCCTAACAGCAACAACTATTCACATGTCTTCTCTTCCTTAATTGCTTCTCCTTTGTTCAGTAACCACTTGTTTTTCACATGTCTTCTCTCCCCCTTTGACATCAATGGCAAAGGGCTCATACTTGCAACTCCATTACTTCATAACATACTAGCTGCTCCCCCTGAGTAGCAGCACCCTATCATCAATTCGGATCACAAGATATGACTGTGATATCCACCAGATTGATGCACATCAGTGCATCCTAGTTCATCACTAGAGGGGCAATAACCCCTAACTTCTCCCTGAGATACTCAAAAGAGTCCTTGGGAAGAGGTTTAGTAAAGATATCTGCAATCTGATCCTTGGAGGGCACATACTCCAATCTGACTTCATCCTTGTTCACTTGCTCTCTCAGGAAGTGAAACTTGATAGATATATGCTTAGTCTTAGATGCAACATTGGATTCTTAGAAATATTTGTTTCACTTGAATTATCACAGAAAATTATGATAGGCTCCTCATATTCTACTTTAATATCTCTTAGCATCTACTCCAGCCACAAAACTTGAGTGCAACTACCTGCTGCTGCAATGTATTCTACTTCAGTTGCAGACAGGGATATTGCCTCTTATTTCTTTCTCTACCATATCCTTGAATATTTTGAATTTCTCAAGAGCTTCTGATTTCTCCTTTAGAAAGGTTACCCACATCATCCTGGAATAGTCATCTATTAGCAGCATGAAGTATCTATCACCTTGAATACTTCTTGTTCTTGCCAGACCACAAAGATCAGTGTGAACTAAGTCTAATAATCTGGTAGAAGACAGTTCCTTGCTTTTGAATGTGACTCTACTCAGCTTACCCAACTGACATTCCTTGCACAAGTTGTTAGTAGGTTTTACCAATTTTGGAAGATCTCTTACAGCCTAAGTATTGCTTATCTTGATGATATTATCAAAATTCACATGACACATCCTTCTATGCCATAACCAACTCTAATCAACGTGAACAAATAAGCAGCTTTTACCAGTACCAACCAAGTGGAAGATATTACCTTTAGTTTGAGCACCAGATGCAATCTCTATTTTGGATCTTTCAAAGATTTTGTATTTTCCATCCTTGAATCGGAGATCATAGCCTTTGTCCACCAACTGTCCAACACTGAGAAGATTGTGCTT
The DNA here is from genome assembly GCA_027924645.1 of Cunninghamia lanceolata. Taxonomy (NCBI): domain Eukaryota; kingdom Viridiplantae; phylum Streptophyta; class Pinopsida; order Cupressales; family Cupressaceae; genus Cunninghamia; species Cunninghamia lanceolata. The sequence continues at coordinate 27,856,134 of BSBN01000261.1, read as the reverse complement.
CAAACCTTCAACATATAGTACATTACCAGTTTTGTTTCTTCCATCAAAAGAAATAGTTCCTCTTCCTCTGATTCTACCAGTAGAATTATCACCAAACTTCACCACTCCTACTTCATACTTTTCCAAGTCTATGAACTTATTTTTGTCACCTGTCATGTGGTGAGAGCAACCACTGTCAATGACCCAATCATTCTTTTCTTCAACTTGGGCAGCTAGAGCTCTTTCTACAACTTTATGATTGATAGATACAGAGGATCTTGGTTCTTCTTCCTTGATGGCAATAAACACCCATTCACTTCCATATTTGTTTCCTATCTCTGATTGATCATCTGTTACTCCTTCATTGTCATCTTCTTCATGAACATAGTAACAATTCTTTTGGAACCTTGATCTGTTAGGATTTAGCTTTGAAAATCTTTCCAGACATCTTGAGGCAAAATGACCAATCTTATTGCAGTTAAAACACTTAAAAGGCAATTTTCCTTCATACTTACCGGATCCTCTTGGTAGTCTCTTTGCAATGAGGGCTTCAAGTTGAGCAGTTTCTACTTCTTCATTCTTCCAGGTCTTTTCTTGCTTTTTCATACCATGACAGTTTCCTTGATGAGTTCTCTCCTAGATCAAATCTTTGTTTTCACAGAGGCATTGGCTTTGAATGCAGATTCAGTTTTGGGGGAATCATCTCCAAACTCGGTCATTTCAAAATCAGCCAGTTTGCCAGCCAATTGGTCTCTTGTGATAGTTGTATGGGCTCTGAATTCATCAATGGCAGCAACCTTGATTTTGTAAGAGGCAGGAAGGGATCTGAGAATTTTACCAACAATCTCATTTTCATCCAAGACTCCACCAGAATTTCTAATTCCACAAACTAGCTCATTCACTCTTGGCATAAAAGTGGTAATATTTTCATCATCTCTCATCTTTAGTTTTTCAAATTTCCCTTTTAGACTCTGTAACCTTGCACATTTAACATACTCGTCTCCTTCATGCAAAAGTTCTAGTTTAATCTAGATCTCATAGGCAGTTGGTAGGTCAATAACATTTGAGAGCTTTGAGTCAGTTAATGCACTTAGAAGAGCTTCTTTGGTCCACAGATTGTTTTCAGCATCTGTGATTTCATTTAGGGTTGTCAGACCACCCTGTGGAGGTACATACGCTTTTGTGACCATGGACCAGTACGCCATTCCCATACACTGCAAGTGACATTTCATGCAACCTTTCCAAAGAGAAAAGTTGGTTCCATCAAACTTCAGACTATCCTTCTTGAATGACGACATCCTGGATCTCCTCAAGCGGTTAAGCTCCTTTTAGAGAAACTTAGCTCTGATACCAATTGCTAGACTTAGGGCACACAACTAAGAGGGGGGGTGAATCAGTTGTGCAAAACTTTCTCAAATTAAACACTTAAATCTTCTTTAGTGATTAGTAGAATATTAATCATGAATCATAATGCATTCAAATCAAAAGCAGAAACATATCAACACATAAGACACCAAGATTTTGACATGGAAAACCTGGTTAAGGGAAAAACCACAGGGTGATTAACCCAAGAATGTATTCTCTATTAGAAGAATAGAAAGATCAAATGGCACATGCCAATTAGGGCTTATTTCCCAAGCACACTACTCACAAGAGGCTCACTGCCTACAAGAGACACACTGTCTACAAAGAAATAAGTATCACCTTCATGAACTAGAGAATAGCATCTTCACCACGCTTGAATCAGTTCCATTTAAGCCCAATACTTCTGCTCTGCCTTTCACACTTTTCCTCGCTACCACACACTCATCACCACAAGACACCTTTCAAAATGACTTCACAATCACTTATTTATACAATGCATCGACTTAGGAATAATCATCTAAGTCGGCAAACACCTACAAGAACATCCGCAAGACGTGTAATACATCCGGTTGGCCAGTCTCAAGAAGAACACCAATATTCGATGGTTACTCTTCAAATACAAACTCTAACTTCAATTAGGACCACCAACATGAACTGGACATGGTCCAACGATCATCATAACCTTCCCTGAATCACCAAGAACATCCATACTTCATCATCCTACTAGAATTCTTCTCTCCTTCATCCAGAGCTTCAAGAATACAATCTGTCATCACTGTCACAAATGAATAGGCTCTTCCGGACCTTTAAACCATGAACCAATCTAGTCGACACTTCACAAGGACATCCTCAACACTCCCTCAAATCTGCAGAATGGGATAATGAAATTTTGGATCTCACCGGACCTATCTGTGACAATCTGTCACCTTTGAACACCTGCCGAAACCGGTTCTACTTGAGCAACCATAACATCTTCAAATCTTGATGCGGACCTCTAAAAACTTGACTGGAGCATCTCAAGACTTGTATCTACAAACCCTTTAAACCGTATCCTCTGATCATCAACCTATTGAGGACTTTTACCTTCTTGTCATCATTGTTCTTCACTATTCCTGATTGAGACAAATTTTCTCAATATCCTCAGTACACAGCTTATTTAATCCTTCTCATTAATGCAACATGAGTATGTTGACATCAATGACAACACTAGTTAGGCCCATACTTGCAACAAGTCCCAACTATCCTTTCTCCAATGACTCCTTGCTAAGAGTGTCGAGAAAAATCATGAAAACAAACTTGTGGAGTCACGCCACCCCACTCCTCTCCAATTACCTAAATGTGTTGTTAATGACCCTATCATCCACTAGCTCCCATCAAAACTAAACCATCATCCATTCTATCTAATGTCTTATCTAAAATATCACCCACTTCTACATCTACCCCATCTAAGGAACCAGTTTGAATAATTGAAACTACACATGCTCCTCACCCATTACACCACCCACACAAATCTAGCTATGTCAAGAGGCTAGTCCAAAGCATGTCAAAATATCCACCCCCTTCCTAGTCATGATGTGAGCATCCCAATTTATCCCATTCCTTATCCCACACCATCTCGTATTGATCACCTATCATCCCCAATCATTCATTTACCATCTCTTATCAACCCTCTACCATCGCCTATCGACCCCATCCCAAATCCACCATCCTATCCTCTTAGTTCCACTACCTTCATCCATGGTGGTTCTGTCAAAGGAGAGGAACAACTTATATCCATCACCCATCCCCCTCCATCTAATAATTGACTTTCATCTTATATTTAAAACAACAAACATCCCATCACATATCGTATGCTCCAAAACATGAACTACCAAGGTGAATTCTTAGGCCTTCACAAACAAGGCATTTTGGATCCCATCCATGTCAAAATACATCCACGTGCACATGTCCTTGGTTATATAACCCAAGGAAAACAATCTAAACATGTTCGTACCACCCCCGTACCTCCTAAACCCACTTCTTCCAATCACAAACCCAGTGCATCTCATTGCACCCCCAAATTATATGTTGCCATTCCCCCTCCCTCGTCATACAAATAATGAAATGATGAGATCATACATCCTTCATCTTATCCTATCCATAAATCCAAACATCCTCCCATCCCCAAATCCACACTTCCTCCACTCCTCCCAACACATAATATCCCTATCCTCAAATCGCATCATCCCCCATCCTTAATACCCTCCATAAATCCTGATCCCCCAAAATCCCTAATCAAGATCAACCTAATCACACACCATCAAAACATGAAGCTTCCACCAAATCCATGGGATTCAAAAATAATGATTTGGATCCCTCCATACATAAAGCACCAAACATACAAAAGCCGAAAAGTTATCATGTCGTAGGGCATTGATACACACAATCCACTCCAAAATCCAAAAGGATACAAAAGCCCACACCCCCAAAAGAAAAAATGAAAATGGTGTGGGTCCCCATGAAAAAAGAAAGAAATCCAAGTGAAGCATCCACATCCCACTCCATCCCGAAATCTCAAAAATCTCGTTCCCCATCAAAAAATCATAAAAAAACTAAGTTTGTTTGGGTCCCTACATTCTCAAATCAACAATCCCCTAATCCTTCATCTCAATCCCATCATAAAACATCCCCATTACTCTCTACTCCCCCTCCCCATAAAAAGATTCAAAATACATTACGGTGTGTACAACCATTGGTCTTGATCCGCCTCATGACATACTTGCATACCTTCATCCCTCCATCTTATATCCACTATCTTGCATACTCCCCCATCACATCGCTATGGTCCATGCTTTCCAATAATCCATCCATCCTTCATCCATTCTGTTATGTCAAAAAAAGTAACCTTGGGGGATTTTCTATTAAGGTTTAGCTCCTAGGTCCTATAATTTCATTTAGAGCATCTTGCATGTTATCTTTGACTCCCGATGAGAAAACCCTTGGGTCTTGTGACAAATAGGACCTAGGGGGGCTGCACTTTAATGAAATCTAAGCAAAAATGGTAGGGTGGACTTGGGTGATAGTGTCCTAGTCAAGCCCTATTTTGGGTTTGCCCTAATTTCCATTGGTTTTATGACCATTAATTAGGTCCTATGCCAACATCTAAAGTTTGAATTACACAATTCTTAGCAGGAATCTTTGTAGTTGCATATATAATCATAATTATGTTTCATTTGAAAACTAGATGGAAATTAGAAGAGCATTGTGATTTTGTGAAAGTGATTCAAGGCATTCATTGTGTTGTAGAGAAGTAATTTGTTGTTATTTTGTTTGTATTTGCAGATTTGACATCCATCTCCTCATGGCATGAAGAACATCTTACTTCAATGAGATCTTGGTTACAAGGTGATACCTATTGTATTTTCAATCATTTATCATTTAGATTTTTGCCTCTATCCCACCAAGATACGCACTCTCATCTAACAATGGTGTTCAGAAGACTTGAATGTCTCTCTGGGGCTTGATCGAGGCAAGTCTCTAAACACCACAACCCCCTCCCACACTCCTTGTAATTGCAGGTTACAAGCATTGAGTCCCGTGGAGAAGAGTTATAGGAAGGAGTAATAGACATAGAGGATTTAGGATCTAAAAAGAAGCAGGACACTAGTTCTTTTCCTAGACTAGGGCGCTAGTCCCTATGTCCTCTACAGTTGAATTTTTAGAAATGGAAGTTGTAGTGTAGATCAGTGTTGGAAGGAGATTAGGACCCTTCAAAGAAACTGGTACCTTGGACTTGGGCATGAGTCCCTGTGTCCCCGACTTCTCTACCTTCTGAACTTTGAAAAATAGTAAGTTAAATATCTCTATCCCTTATCTTAGTCTGGAAGGATTTGTCGTAATTTGATAATTTGCGTATTAATTTGGATAATTAGGGTTTCAGAGCACAATTGAGCATTAGATAGAGACATTGTTTGATACATCCAAGAGTCCACAACTTCCCAAGTGCTGCACAACATGATAGCTAATTTCTCTTGCTTAGTGGAGATTCAACTTGGTTGATAAGCCCTTGGAATGTTTGTTGGGAAAGGAGGATTACACACAAACCCCTAAAACCAATCTCACCCTCATTTGCCCACTGAAAACATTTTGGTGAACACATGTTTTTGAGCTTTTTGGCAACTTTCTGAGTGTTGTTAGATAAATTTGCATTCATTCATCTTATTGCATTTGCAAAATTACAAAAAAATTGAAAAAAAAAAAAAAAATGAAAAAAATTAGTATTTTAGGCTTGCATTTTTGCATAATTTAAATTATTTGGCATTCAATCTCATTAAATTTCTGTCATTTTTAGTAGATATGATTTAATTTGTAGAAATTCATCATTTAGAATACATTTGTATTGCATGTACATGCTTAATTTGACAAAATTACTTGAAATCGTGCATTTTTCATAAAAATCTAGTGTTGCATTAGTTAGGGTTTGTAGTCAAATTCTTGTTTTAGATTTTACTACCATTTTCAAACACTCATTAGGAATGATTTATAATAGTAGTTCTGCATCATAGTGGTCTTCTTACAAAATTTCATGTCTAGAGTTTGAAAACCTTGCATTTTCACTAGATTTGGCCTTATCGTCTCTCTAGATTTACACTCCAAGCGTGTTGTAAGGGATTTTTCTATGTTAATTAGCTATTATTAGGGTTATTATTTTTGCTAGTCCTCCTCAAATTCCTTACAACATCCTTTCAACTAGGCCTTTTCATTGAAAACTTGTGAAAATTTGCATATTTTTACTATATTTTCACTAAGGTTTGACTTAGAGTGGCACTACAAGCATGTTGTGACAAATTTTTTGGTATTAGGTGGCTGTTATTACTATTATAATTTTCTATCCATCATAATTTTCCTCACAACACCCTTTCTCCTAATCATTTGCATTAAGGATTGGTAAAAAATTGCATAGTTAAATAGCACATTTTCACTAGGTATTGACTTGTCATCACTCTACATTTGCATTAAAAGCATGTTGTGAAAGATATTGCTGCATAATTGGACTATTATTACACATATTATTTTCTATCCCTCTTGAAAATTTTCACAACACCTTTTCTCCTAGTGATTTGCATTGCAAAAAGTTAAAAACAAGCATTTTAGGTCATTCTCATACATACTTTTGCACTTGTTCTTGCATAAGTTTTGAAAACCTTTTTGAAATATAATTTGGCACTCATTTGAAAACATATATCATGGATACTTCCTTGGAAGCTCTATTTTCATACATCATAGACATTGATCATTTCTTTAAATTTACTCATTAATATCCTCAAGTCTTGGAACAGATAACATACATACATGATGTTGATCCTTTTATGTGCTCCACATATGAAATTCTTTGTTATATATCTTATTTTGATAGCTTCACAAATCTCATGGGAATATTTCCTTTGATATTAGATGATCTCACTAAATTCATGATCAATAATATATATATAGTAGTGATGACCTCAAAATGTTAGATGAAGCCTTAGATGACTTTATGTCACATTCCACTATGGCACCTATTGCTAAAACATGTGATGATGACTTAAGTTTACCTTATGATCCCTCTCCCAAAGTTGTTCCTCCTCATGAGGACACTTCAATGCAAGAGGATGATTTCATTGACACATCTCTTAACATCATACCACCACTTTCCCATTCCACTGCTCTCCCTAGCCAAGATCAAGCATTAGTAAATGAGGAGCTCCCTTTAACAAAGAACATTCCATGGATAGATAATAAACATTCATTTAAAAAAAATAAAAATCCTACCCTAGTGCATGAAACCTCTATGGACCATCCCACCAACCTTCCTTTAGTTGATTGTTTACACACCTTGGATATCACTAAGGAAGAGAATACCCTTAATCTCCCTCCTTTGATTTCATATTCAAGTCATTTGGACATCACTAAGGATTTAAAAACATTGACTACCTCTCCTCACAACACCTTACCTTCCCCTCTTTCCTATGCTCTTTCTTCCAAAGATTTAGCACTGGTGGCTAAGGAAAGGTCTCTCACATTAAATTCCTCAAGGATGGATGTTGAGCTCAGTCAAAACACATTGCTTTTTCCACCTCTTAAGAGCATAATGGATAAGTATACTAATGCACCTCACCAAGAAAACATTCAACCTCACATTGAATCAAACCTAGATGAATTTAACACTGAACAATTTGAAGACATGAGCAATAGTTGGGATACAATACCTTATAAATGCCTTTCCTGTAGCATTTGACATGGGAAAGATGATGATCTACTTGTCGACAAAGGTTAGTTTGGTTGTCCCAGCAGGTAAGTATTTTTAACCCTTTACCTCCATGTTGTGTTTCCCCCATGATATGTTATGTGTTGGTCATGCCTCCTAGGATGACCCTTGATACTCTTGTAAGGTTAAGGATACTACGAGACCGCCTCTATTATGACCCTTCTTCTATTTGTATCATCATTCTTCTATATTGCTTCTCCTCTATTTTCATTGTTGTGTGTTGTGTCTTATGGACATAGCGTTGCAGTTGGTGACTTGGGGGGACCCTCCTACGTGACTATCCCTAAGACACTTGTTTCTCCTCTCTTGATTTATTGTTTCCCTTCCTCTAGTGTTTCTATCTAGTAGGCAGATGATGAAAAACATTTTATACTGATGTGGACCTAGTGTTCCTTTAGCGAGTAATCAAAAAATGGACTAAGTCCATACATGATGATGGGGTTGCTATTTATTATCTGACGCTTGGCTAGTAGAATCACTCTGTGTGATCTTGATGCTTTATTATTGCACTTACAAAACATAACAATACTACTACTCCATGTACGTTGTCTATCTTGAATCTTGTATTCCTTGGTTCTCTATGTGATTGATCATATGGATTGTTGTTTATCATGATTATATGGACAATAACACTTTTCTTGCAGGAATGTGTTTGTGGGAACATTTGGTGATCGTAAAGTACATGTCACCTCTGGGGATCTTGGGCTTTGCAAGAGCTCATGTTCCCTTATGTGTTTTTTTCCTACCTTAACGTGCTTGATATCGGTACACGACACCAACCACCATAAGGTAGGGCATATATAAGGTAAGTTGCTTGTTGTAGATGTTAGCAATGTGTGTGAATCTTGAATCTATTCTAATCAATTAAGTCCTCTACGGAGGCGAGATATCATGCATATCATTTTTCTCTTAAGGCCTCCATACAAGGCAGGGATGGTGTATTTCTCAAGGAGAGTGTACAATCCTATCATTTTCAAAAGTCCTCTATGGAGGCAGGGAGTAGTTTGGTGACTAACTCAACCCTTAAGCGTGTCTTTGAAGATTGTTGTGGCAAAGCACAATCATCGTTGTGTACCTATAATGTGCCGGAGATGGTGATGAACCTAGAAATAGGTACACTCCATCACTTATATGCCATGTTTTCTCTGTGTCTTCCAAGTGTGTGTGTATTGCATGTTTGTTCCCAAGCATAGTCTAAAGACTAGTGGCGACAAGTCCCTCCTATGCTTTGGGATTTGTTTGGCATGTTTGTTCTCAAGTGTAGTCTAAATACTAGTGGTGATGAGTCCCTACTGCACTCTAAGATTTGTTTGGCATGTTTGTTGCCTCATGTGCAGTCTAAAGACTGGTGGTGATGAGTCCCTCCTACATTATGGGTTGTGTGTTTACTTTCCTTGTACTTGCATTTGCATTTCATATATGAGAAAATGAAAAAGAAAAGAAAATCATTACTATCTTCACTTCATTCACTATATTCACTGTGTTTTCTGTGTCTTCAATGTTTCCTTCTTCATGTCTTGCATGACTGTAACTGTCTTCTTTGTGTTTTGCATGCCTGCTATTGTCTCCAATGTGTTTGGCATGTCTTCTCTATGCTTGGCATGTTTGCTGTGTTTATTGACCATACTTTAATGCATGTATTCGCCTTGTGTTTATAGATACATTAAAGTGGGGGCTAAATGTTATGTCAGAAAAGGTAACCTTGGGAGCTTTTTCCTATTAAGGTTTAGCTCTCGGGTCCTATAATTGCATTTAGAGCATATTGCGTGTTATCTTTGACTCTCGATGAGAAAACCCTTGGGTCTTGTGACAAATAGGACCTAGGGGGCTGCACTTTAATGAAATCTGACCAAAAATGGCAGGGTGGACTTGGGCGCTAGCGCCGTAGTCTAGCCTTATTTTGGCTCTGCCCTAATTTCAAATGTCAGTTTTATGACCGTTAATTAAGTCCTATGCCGAAATCTAAATTTTGAATTATGAAATTCTTAGTGGGAATATTTGTAGTTGCATATATAAGCATGATTAGGTTTCATTTGCAAACTAGATGGAAATCAGAAGAGCATTGTGATTTTGTGAAAGTGATTCAAGGCAGTCATTGTGTTGCAGAGAAATACTTTGTTGTTATTATGTTTGTATTTGCAGATTTGACATCCATCTCCTCATGGCATGAATAGCATCTTCCTTCCATGAGATCTTGGTTACAAGGTGATATCTATTATATTTTCAATCATTTATCATTTAGATTTTTGTCTCTATCCCACTGGGATATGCACTCTCATCTGACAATAGTGTTTGGTTCAGACTTGAATGTCTCTCTGGGGCTTGACTGAGGCAAGCCCCTAAACACAACCCCCTCCCACACTCCTTGTGATTGCAGGTTACAGGTGTTGAGTCCCATGGAGTGGAGTTGTAGGAAGGAGTAGCAGACACAAAGGATTCAGGATCTGAAAAGAAGCAGAACATTGGTGTTTTCCCTAGACTAGGGTGCTAGTCCCCATGTCCTCTATAGTTGAATTCTTGAAAATGGAAGTTGCAGTGCAGATTAGTGCCGGAAGGAGATCAGGACCCATCAAAGAAACTAGTACCTTAGACTTGGGCATGAGTCACCGTGTCCTCAACTTCTCCACCTTCCAAACTTTAAAAAATAGTAAGTTAAATATATCTATCCCTTATCTCAATCTAGAAGGATTTGTTGTAATTTGATAATTTGCTTATTAATTTGCATAATTAGGGTTTCTAAGCATAATTGAGCATTAGATAGAGACATTGTTTGATACATCCAAGAGTCCATAGCTTCCCAAGTGGATGCCCAACACGATAGGTGATTTCTCTCGCTTAGTGGAAATTCAACTCAGTTGATAAGCCCTTGGACTATTTGTTGGGAAAGGAGGATTACACACAAACCCCTAAAACCAATCTCACCCTCATTTTCCCATTCAAAACACATCCATCATTCCTCATCCATAATCCACATCATAATACATCCATACCATCCATAATTGACATTGTAATCCATTGTCCACCATCTCATGCAACCATCTACCAGCATGTACATGTGTGCCATCACACTTGACATGGTCTACATGTGACCTTCATCCAAAATGGGACACTATCACTGTGCTATGGAAATAAACACTTGAGTCAGGCCCTCATCCTAAATATTATTCTCTTCCTCTATCCTATCCATCCATCGGGCATCCAAATATTGCACAAATACAACATGTAGGTTATAAGGACCACTGCTGATGCAATATAAAAGATAATGCACACACACAAGCAAGCATGAATGCATAAAAAAGATTCAAAGACAAACATAATGTTGCCCTTGGTCAAGCTAAAAATCCAAAGATTGATGGATTGATGATTACTGATTGTGTTGTTGATGATAAGAACAACACGGGGATTGGGAATGATATATCCCAGTGATGACGATGGATGATTCGATCAAAACCTTGTAATAAGGTTGGGAACAAGACCATGGATGCAATTGGATGATTCTGATTATGTTTCTTAGCTCAAGAAGTGCATTGATAATGATGTTCTTGTGATTTGGATTTTTGGGAGATTTGGATATTGGGGGAGTTTGGATTGTTGTGAGTGAACTGATTTGGTTTACGTATGGGTAGCCTATAGCTAGGTAGCAATGACAAGGGAAAGTGGAGTCTATCGACAAGGGCTAATGAGAAGATGTGGATGAAATGATAAGTTGATAATGGATGGTGGAGAGGAACGATGGATGATAAGGGGATAATGGATAATGGATGGGAAGGATTAAGGATAAGGGGATAATACCAATAGTTTGTAGAAGAGAGATCACACTAGTTAATTGTCATTTTGTCCCCTATTTGAAGAGCTTCAAAGAGGATACATAAGAATTATAAGAATATTATTTGATATGTTCTCAAGATGATGATTCTATTTAATGATGGATGATTCCAAGATGGTTTATGAGATGATATGTAGTATCCTAGAACTCAGCTTTAAATATGATATCTTAAGTCTTAAATCCAAATACTTTGGCATGCAAACCCAAAGGTGAAGAAGAATCAAGTTCAAACTAGTAATAATTGAGTTCAAATAAATACATTGTAAACTTATATTCAAAATATGTTTAATTAAATGCTAAAATAACACATCCTAAAACAAAACTAAAATAAATATAAAACTGATTCTCTTTCTGCTATAAGATTTCACCTTTATAACAATTAATAAATCTTTAGCTTTATAATCATCAGCGTCTTTTAAAAAATAGTGTCATTACGATCTAAATTAACAATTAATGAATGCTTTACCCTTTTTGTTTGTGGTAACTGAGGATAATTTTCAAATTAATCACTTGTAGGAAACAATTATTATATAATTAATGGGTAGTCCAGGAAGTATAAATTGGGAATGAAGTTTTAGCGTTACAGCGGCAGGTATGTACAAAAATTCTTTCCAAGGACTAAATTAAGAGCGAGTGGGTCTTTAATATTATACTGGTAACAGAAGATTTTTATAACGGATAATATAAATCAGGATTCATCAAACACTTGTCACCTTAACAATGGATCTCCCAGTCACAGCAGCGTCGAAAGCGCATCCTCCATGTCCGCCCAAGCCTTTAAATTTACCTTGGTGTCTACGCATTTCATCACAATCTTTCAACTGTATTCTTCTGTTTGTATTGTTGAATTCTTCATTTGTGAGAAGTAATGGCGGAGACAAATGCAGCAGAGCAGCAAAATGGTTTGTTTGGAAAGAAAACAGATGAGTTATCTCATCCCTGTCCAGTGGATCAGCACGATGTTCACTTATCACCTATGGAGGATCACAAATGCCTCAGTGAAAGTGAGGAGAAGACACCACAAGGGGGTTTGATGGGAAATAATGAAGCAGAGCAGAAGGGTCTGTTTGGGAAGAAGAAAGAAGATGAAACATATGAGCAACATCCACTTGTCCATGCACAAGTAGGGGATTTTCACCCACCACTTGTGGAGGAGCCCAAACACCCCAGTGAAGGTGAAGAGAAAGCACATCAAGGGAGATTGATGGTAAAACTCCATCACACAAACAGATTTTCTTCTAGCTCTGTAACTTCTCATTAATCTCTTTACCATATTTTTTATTACTTAGATTATTTTTAAATATTAAAGAGTTGAACAGTCAGAAATTAATTTCACTTAGTTGTTTTACTTGTATGAGTGTGATGTTGGTATCTTATATGTGCAGTCTAGTGATGAGGAAGGTGGAGCAAAAGAAGAGAAGAAGAACAAGATGAAAGGAAAGATTCCTGTACACCATGCTCAGAAAGAAGGTCAAAAGTATCAAGAGAAGACAAAGGGGTTGATGGAGGAGATTTAAAAGCAGCTTTGAGGACACCATAACAAGGGGGAAGAGAAAGTACAGTGACCATTCATGATGTTTTCATGTATGTTGGTTTTTGTGTTTCTTATATGTGGATTGTACTGTTTTTGGGTTTCTTGGGTAATAAATAGTAATAAACTATAATATTCATGTTCTTTTTGCAATCTGTTTTTCTTTATTGCTATTGCACTCTACTGTAGGTCTCTGTGTGTCAATATGATCACATTAAACTAAAACTAAAAATTAAACTATTGCACTAGGAAATGGTAGGAAATATAAAAGTTGAAGATAGCAGTCCATAGCAATCGAAGAAGATTAATGAAGTCCGTAGCATATCAAGTTGGAGTTGATCGCAGTTGTTCTAGAGTTATATATTCCTTAATTCTGGTGATGGTCTCAGTGATATGTCTGATCACAATTGTATTGGGATAGAAAGACAATTGGCATGAGTTCTATATCTGGTTCATGGGATTAATGTTGTCTTATTACTGTAGGAGGTGGCTTATGTGTCGTCTTGTATTTGAATAATAGTATTTGATTGCATACTACATGGTGGCGATTTATGAATCTGTTTGTTGTTGGACTGTATGCCCGTGAGGCAACTATGTAATCCAAAAAAAAAAAAAATTATAGAAAGTGTTATTTGTTATTGTTTATTTTGTACATTTTGGGTTTGGGTTCTTATAGTGGTTAAGTCATTGTGCTTGTGGCTATTTTGATTGGGTTTATATTAGTAGGAAACAAGAATTCAAAATTAGATAAAGTACAAGTTTTATGTGAACTCAGTACATCATTTTGACATTATATTATTACACTTAATACAAAGAGTCAAAGAACATCCAAATTAAATGGGTAAAAGTGGTAGGGATGCACTTTTCACCCTTAAACATATGCTCCATCTTAAATATATGACAAGCCCATAACAAAATATGGATATGGGCAGTGACACACATGTGCTCCTTGTAACAATAACTCCATCATGAAACTTGTAAGAACAAAATTCCATATATAGCATATGATAAAAATTTAATATGTTGAAAAATGCTTAACAATGTCAACAAATAATGCCTAAAAGTAAAAAGAGAGTTGTGGAGGAATTGTCATTGGAAAAAGAAAATGATATAGAGGTGTAAAAGACCCATCAACCAAAATAGAATGATGTGGGGCTATAACTGAGCCATCATAATAGAACTATACAAGGCTACAAAGGAATCATTATTTAACCAAAAATTGATATATGCAAAGTCTTCAAGGAACCATCAAAATGATGCTAGCTATATCATATGGCCCCCTCCAATTTTTTGCATATGAATGATGCAAGAAATTAAACAAAAAGAGAAAAAACAATATGTATAACATATGATCGTGTAAAGATCAATAACCATGTAACAAATTTCAGAGATATTATGATGTGACAATCATAAGTGAAAATAGTAAGATGTGATCATGAAAGCATATGTAATAGTAGACAACAATGTGCCTCCCAATGTTGAAGATAATAATCAAGTGATAATAGCCAAACATGCAAGATATGAACATGTAAGCATAAATATATGTAAACTAACATGTAATCATGTGCATATAAAAGGCAAGTGAATGGAAATAGGTGGCCAAATAGGGGCTTAGGTGGCCACTTTCTTCCTGAAAATAGTGAAATCTAAACTTTTACAAATAATTTGAGATGCTATACTCAAAATTAAACATGCTTTAAGAATAAGAGCCATGTAGGTTGTAATAGAAATGGATGTGAAATTTGTGTGAGAGGAATCAAGTGTACTTCTTGAGAGTCCTGTCAACTTTGTACTTGAAAAGATGTTAGCAAAAAAAAATAATTGAATGTTGCTTATGTTCGTGATCATAACTACAAGTCCAATATCCTAGAGAATAGACTCAAGATATAATCCCAAGGAATATTTTAACCTATAGTGATGAGGTAAGAGTCATAATCAAGAAATAGATAGTTAGGTACCAATTTACAAGAGGGATCAACTATTCCTCACTTTATGCTCTACTAGACATAGGAGGGTGATCCTTTAGGTTAATTATAAGATAATTAAGGAGAAATAAACTCAGCACATTAGGCCCTCAAGTAATCCATACCCTATACATATAAAGATCCCAAAAATTTGTCACTAAACCTCCTATATAGAGGTTTTTTAATCTTAAGACATGCAAACCTCTTTTGAGTAAATAATACAAATCATGAATGCAATAGATATATAATCAGTGTTCTCTCCCTAGTCTTATTTTTAGCTCAAGAGTGTACTTCATACATGACTTTGGTAGAAAAAAATGGTCTACAACCCTCTAAGAATGTTTCTATCATTGGTTCTGATATGATGTTACAAGATTTAGAGGAAATGGGCTAGGCACAAATAGTTAAACAAGTAAACCTAGATAATGTGAAATAAATTGTATTCTTGATTTTGATTTTGATTTTAATATGGTGGGAGAACCAATAGCTAGAGACCACTACCTTTCAATTTTTTTATGTGACAGAGTCAAACTTGAAAATCAAACATAAACACATGTAAATCTTAAGCTTATGAGCCAAAATAGAATGAGAACTATATATATATTCACTTAAACACATTCATAAATCTACCAAAACTATTCATAACTAGGTCTAACAACCATTCAAAAACCATTCAAAACCATAGGAGTGTGCACAACCTTCTTTTATTCCATGATTCACTTACTACCCCTTTAAACATTTACATATATGTCTTATGGACCAATAGGACTTAATTATACTCACAACTAAGTTTTTAATATATCACTATGAAGAAAAAGAATATGTAGTAATCCATGTTGAGTGAGCCACTAGGGTGCACCACCTATGATATGTAGTAACAAACCATTAGCATTTAACTAACTATGACCATCCCTTCACTATGGTCTTCAAATAAACTTTCTTAACTTAAATAACTAGTTCCTTTGAGAAAAACCTATTCTCATACATGTACAATAAAACCTTGATGTCCCCACAATTCCCACCCCTAGCCATTTGGAAATTGACCATTATTCCACCTATGATAGATTCATATGAATTTACCTTATAACATCTATAACATTATTGAGGTTGCACAACATAGGCCAAACACTCATGCAAATATAACAAATTTACCTTTTACTATCACCACCAAAGTTTCATTGAAGATTAGATGGCCTAATATCATATTAGGGAGAGGAAATCCTTGATTTATGAGTTAGCAAGCTATGATTGAGACCAAATGGGTAGCCAAGTTTTTACCTATAGAGAAGATTTCACCTACAATAAAATAAAAATCCACCATATTGTTGTTACACATATGGTTCCCAGGGTTGTCATTGATGTAAACACTATCATGGTGGTGTGATGGTGTTCATGGTTCGATGTCATGTCTCATCCAATAAGAGAAGGGAGAAGATATAGTTCATATTAATATGGGAATTAGAAGCATGAAGATGATCAGATGCATTGCCGATGCTACTGATGGCCTAAAGTATGTATGTTCCATGTTCCATGATGATTGCATTACTAGAAGAGTTCTTTGTTGTTGATTGATTGTAAAGACAATGTTGTCTCTATGAAGATGTTCTTGTTGAACACAAAGAATACCGAGAGGGGGGTGAATCAGTATTCTACAAAACCACTTAGTTTGTTGCTCCTTAATCCAATTACCAAATTCAACAACATGAAAGCAGAATAAACATAAGAATAGCACCCATAAAGACATAACACATAGACACCATGATACATGGAAAACACAAAGAGGGAAAAACCATGGTGAGTGTTAGCTAACAATATATTATGATAGCACAATACCGAATTTCAAGAAGGCTCACTACCCTATGAAGAAGTGCTCACTGCACAAAGGCTCACTGCCATGAGATGAACTATTGTAAATGTATCTACCATATTCTAGATTACAGTTCCATTGAAGGCTCAATATACAGATTCAAAGGTCTTCATCTATTCTGCCCTACTTCTCAACTCAACTACATGTACTCTATTTTCTTTTTCTGCTATGCACTCAGCTCATAATCTTTTACACTTCAAATTCACACATTACACCACACAATCTCACATTAACTCAATACCTTAATCCATCAAGTATTTATATCCGCAACAAGATTCATCTCAAAAAAAAGTTGGCAAGCTAGACATGAAGCGTGTATACACTATATTCTACCTTGTTGTCTTGATCAAGTGTCCACAACGTAATGCGGACCAAACCAAACATATAATGATCTTCCAATAGGTCAGAAAAAATCAAACAACCACTTAGATTTATTATTCAAACAATATACCTTCTCCACATAAAGATCTAACTCCCTGTTGGCTTGTCACTTAAGAACATGCTTGACCCAATACATTTGTCACATCAAAAATCTCACTACGGATCATAGGAGACTCAAGGATTCGTAGCCAGCATTCATTCTTGACCTCTTAGCATACCTCTAGAACTGCAAGACAAAATATGCAACTGCAGAGAAATGCAGACCCCTTTTCTCAGGCACTGTGCACTGTTCCTGTCTTAGTTCTATTCACTAGGACTTAGACATTTCATAGTATGAATTCTGAAGGAAGTCAGGTCTTGATCATTGGAACATAACATCATCAAATAGCTATGAACAACATACCTAAACTACATATAATGATCTTCTACTATGGAGGCATACTGACCCAATCTCTGTCACCTACTTTGTAAATTGTCCATACATAGTCATTTTAGCCTTCCAGACGAGAATACTTTTGTGCCTTATTGTCAGACTAAGTTGGTCTTCTAGAGAAATGTCTCTTTGTCATGCTAGTGAAATCCCTTTTCCTTGTTGCCATGAATGACAACATGCAATCCTTCATCAGAGAAGTGTCTCTTGCCAACAATCTCCCCTTTTGGCATTGACGGCAACACTTAGTGAAAAATGCTTGTGTCTACTCCCCATTACTCCATATTTCTTCTCTCCTTTAGATGTTTACTCATTTTCACTAGTCTTCTTCTCCCCCTTTGACACCAATGGCAAAGTTGTATTTTCAAAAAGTGAAAATTGTGTCAAAACTACAAATTTGTCATACTCTACTACATATGTACACATACAATCTTCAACTTAATTAGTTATAGATGAAAGAACATCCTTGGACGCAATCTTTAATTATGCAATCTCTTCATCCCATCATTTCTTATCTCCTTCTAGAATTTAGATGTGACCATTTATCAAAAAGACTGATTCTTCTGCCTTTTGCACATCAGAATGTGTGTCAATTTGTGAATCTACTTGTGCTTCTGCTACAATACTGACCATTCAATCTAACTTGGGTCTAATGAGTCCTCTCAATTGACACATTTTATTTTTCATCTAATCCCTCTTATTTACAATATCACTTAACTCATTATGAATATTAATTACTTTTATTTCTTTGCTGCTCACCGACTCAGCTACTAGATCAAATAATTTAGAGATATTTATCAGCTGCAGTTTTAGATCCTTTATCTTTTCTTCTAGCTCCTTTGTGGCTGCTGGCCAAGATAAAAAAAATTTGTATAGTTCACTTTCTTCTTTGATGGCACTCTGTATGCCTTTCCTTTTATTGTCTAGTAGACCTTTGTCATAAACTATCATAGTCTTCAACTCATTTAACCTTTTCTCATCAAATTCTTGTCTCCTTTTTGTCTCAATAGATTTCTTAAAAGATTCAAAATGCTCACTTAAAAAATTTATGAGTCCTTGTAGTTGGCTTACTGAAGACAAAGAGGTGTCCTTCTGATATGATGGCATTAGCTTCTCCAAAATGCTAGATGCCTCACCAATTAGTTTACTATCCTATATGTGAGACTTCAAAATTTCTTCCTATGGCTTTGCCTACACAATTGATACCAGTTTAAATTTATGTACTGGGGATATTGAGTCCAGGTTTATTGGTCCTTGCAAAAATTTAGGCTCATCCATGACCTGTTTTTCTTTCTCCAAAAATTCTTTGATCGACTCTACAGTGTCTCTTGCTATACCAGAGACTTCTTCTTCTTGGTTTAGTTTCAGAGGATCTAAATCCATGACCTCATCATTCCTTTGTTCTGGAGATGGGTTTTCTTCAGCTTGTTCCTCTTTATGATCTTCATCTTTGTTTAGTTCCTCACACTTCTCCTTGTCTATTTGAACATCAGTCTCTTCTTCTGGAGGACTACATATTTTAGATTTTACTGCAATACCAATGCCAGGGTCTGGATCATCTTTCTCTTTCAGCTCTTCATCACCTTGATCCAACTTTTCCTTAGGAATAGATGTGTCAACCCCAACATTTGTTTCTACTTTATCATATATAGTTGGGAGATGATGATCCCTTAACACTTTCAAGATGATTTCCTCTATATCCTTGGCTACTTTCTCAATGTCATCTGGCGTGTATTCATCCTTTTCTTTATTTTGAATTCCTTTTGCATCACTTTGGAGATTTTTGCTTTATTTTCCAATGAGATCTCTGAACATAACTTTATCAGTGTATATTCTCTAAGCTCTACATCCTTGGCCATATCAGCTTCCTTTCTTGTAGTCATTATACTACCCAAGCTATCTGGGAGATTATTAATAATCTCAATAAGTGCTTTGTTATAGATGTACAAGTATTTGACAATAGTATTCTCAATAATTCTTTTATCCAGATCATTGTACTCATCATATAGTTGGGCTATGGGCTTTAAGTTTTCATCAATAGTTATAGCCTTTTGGACATCTTCAAAATTTATAGTGGCTTCTCTTGTCCCATCTTGCCCTAGCCTTCTTTCATCT
This sequence comes from Cunninghamia lanceolata, assembly GCA_027924645.1. Taxonomy (NCBI): domain Eukaryota; kingdom Viridiplantae; phylum Streptophyta; class Pinopsida; order Cupressales; family Cupressaceae; genus Cunninghamia; species Cunninghamia lanceolata. Next base: position 27,836,390 of record BSBN01000261.1, on the reverse strand, counting down.
TTACCCTTACTAGAAGGTTTCTTCTTGCTACTTCCAGAGGCTTTGGTGGCCTCAGTTTTCATTTTCTTCGCTTCTTCATTTGATTCAGTCTCTTCCTCATCAGCTCCTATACTAACATACATTCTATGACCTTTGGTTTTCTATCTCTTGTGAGTTGTTGCATGGGTTTCCACACTTTCAGAGAGTGTAGAACTGGAGGACATAGATGTAGTTCCTGCAGAAGTAGAACCTCTAGTTCTTTTGGTTACTGTTGGGTTCTCTGGTTGCCTCTTTGGCTCTTCCGGAGCCTTAACTGGTTCACTTTCTTTTCTCTCTTTTACTTGTCTCTTTGCTTGTGCCTTTTCTCTTGTCTATTTAATTTTTGTTTTGGTGAAACCCCTTTTTAGAGCATAATCCTCTACCATTTTCTGGGCCTTTCTTGAGATTTTAGGTTTTCTCACCTCAACATGTATTTTTGCAAACAGTTCCTCATAAGTCCCAAATCTTTCTTCATTTGGATCTCTAGGTTTGCTTGGCATATGTTGGGCATAATTTTCCAATATTCCTTTATCTACCTCATAGCCCATTAGCATAACCCATACTATTCTATGCTCAACGGCGTCCATCAAGTATTGATCTTTTGTCACAATAAAGCAGATAGTGTCCTTGTATTTTTCAACAACTGATCTAGGGATCCTTTCTCTAGTTTGTATTAACTTCTGGAAGTTTTTGAAATAGCCCCATAGGGCTAAGTTCTAGGCATCATGGCTACCTATGCTATTAAGATGATCTCTAATTTGAACTACAACGAGTTTATCACTTGTCCAGAATAGATTCTTCATACCTGGCAACTCTTGCATGAAGTAGAAGAACAAATAGATAATCAACATACCATACTTGAATGAATATATCTTCTCTTTTCTTTTCCTTAAATTTTACATTAGCTACTAATGGAGCAATTCACAAAGATCATACTCTGCATCTTCTTTAACCATCTCAAATGATGTGTAGATTACAATACCAGAGACTAAATTTTCCCAATTTGAGAAATAAACTTTTTACCCAATAACCATGTACGCAAATCTTACTACATGGTCTTCAATGTCATTGATTGTTAGTGCCCTTTTGTCAAACTTAGCTCTTGTGGCTTTCATTGCAATATCATTCTTTTCTGCCTTCAATACATGAAATGTACCAGTGGAATTTAATCTAGTAACTGCCCTTATGGCATCCTTAGTGATCATGAATGGTATCTCTAGCCATATGAATTCATCGTGCACTCTACTCAAAACATATTGGATCCATTCTTCCTCAACGAATGTTGGGAAATCAATGTACTGAATGAATTTCTTTGTTTCCAATGCCCTATATTCATCCTTTAAATCATAATCATCACTACACAAGTGATTTAGGAATAAATATGTGAGTTTGTTGTTTTCATGTTCTTCTAGGGCAACATGAATATAAGCCCTCACATTCTCTACATGCATAACTCCATATGGTATATCAGAAAATGCACCTATTGGATGTACTTCTGTTGATTTGAAAGGATGTTTCTTGAATTTTGGCCTGTCTTTCAGTTATATCAATCACATGTGGTGTTGACATTTCTACAAAACTTCAAATACATTCACAATAGGGTTTTGAATCTGGAAAATACCTCTTTTCATCGAATTAGGATTTTCCTTGGTCTTTCCTTAATTTGCTTTGAAAATCACTAACTCCCTTGGAATTTTTCTTCAATTTGCCTTATACACATTGATAGTTTGAATGCAAAATGAATTTTCCATTGAATGAGCCCCTTTTTAATTCTTGACTTCATAGCTATAAATGCTCCTATTAAAAAGTTGTCAAACACATTTCTGTAGAATGTAGTCTATTAGGATTGGTCCGCAATATTTCATGTTTGATCCTTTTCTTCTAGAATTTCTTTCAAAAGATCTATCATATGAATCCTTTCAACATATCTTCATGTTGGATCTTAGCACTAACCATCTGGTTGGGGGATTAAGATTTTCATTGCAGCTCCCCCTAACCCAGAGCTCCCAAATTCACTTCCCAGAGGAAGTATCTGCACCAAATGTTGGTGCGGATCCATCCTTTACTTCAATCACATCTTTCGTGATCGAGATCTTGCCCATTTCTTTCTTAGTTTCAACCAGATCAACTTTTTCCATTCCCTTATCATTCCTCTGCTCTAGTTTCCTTTCTTCAGCATAGTAGTTGCTTTTCACATTCTTGCTTCTACAATATCTTGAAACATGTCCAAACTTGTTGCAATTGTAGCATACCATATTCCTTTGTCCTTGATTCCTTCTATTGATTGAAATTGATTTGCATTGATTAGCCATATGTCCAAATCTATTGCATGCAAAACACTTTCCATTGAATGATTGAGTATTCCTTACATTATAAAAACCATTCCTTACCAGACTTCTGCATTCATTTGATCTATGACCAATTTTGTTGCAATTGAAACATTGAATAGAGAATGATGGAACATTCTGATTTATTCTACTCCTACACTAAGTAGCTTTATGTCCAAACTTATTGCAATTAAAACAATGGCCATTGAAAGATGGGTACCTTTGAGCATTTGGATGTCTAACCGGAGCTCTTCTAGGTCTTCTTCTTTGATTCCTAAACTGGTTTCCTTTCTTTTGCTTCAACTGAAAGTTTTCTTGACCTGATTTTAAACTTTCTCTTTCTCAAACCCCAAGCCTCTCTTGTCATCTGAAATCTTCTGAATTAACTCCTCAAGCTTTGTGGAGCTTATCTTAAACTTTTCTTCATAGCTCTTAGCTTTCTCCAAATCTAATTTTAGGTTTACAACTTCTTTTTCAAGTTTCTTGCATTCTTCTAATTTTATTTTTACCAACATATTTAGATCATCTTCTTCTTTATCTCTTTCTACAACTTTCACTTTCAAAACATCCAAGGTTTCATTGGCTGATATCAATTGTTCACTAACCTCTTTATATTTTTCTTTGAACTTCTTGACTTGTCCTTTTATCTTTAAAATGTATTCATCAGCTTCTTGTATGTTATCCTTCAGATCTCTGATTTCTACTTTAGATCTTTCAAGATCAATAAGGGTTGATTCTAGTTCAACATTGTTTTCATATGAATAATTTCCAAATCTTCTAGCTACCACGAGTGAACTCTCCTAGATCTTCGTCAAGCTATTAGGCTTATTCCAAGGAACCTTGCTCTGATACCAATTGTTGAACATAGAGAATACTGAGAAGGGGCTAAATCAGTATTCGTCAAAACCACTTAGTTTGTTGTTCCTTAATCCAATTACCAAATTAAACAACATGAAAGAAGAATAAACATAAGAACAACACCCATAAAGACATAACACATAGACACCAAGATTTTTACGTGGAAAACTCAAAAAGAGAAAAACCACGGTGAGTCTTAGCTCACAATATATTATGATAGCACAATAGTGAATTACAAGAAGGCTCACTACCTTAGGGCTCACTGCCCTATGAAGAAGTGCTCACTGCACAAAGGCTCACTGCCAGGGGATGAACTACTATAAATGCATCTACCATATGCTAGATCATAGTTCCATTGAAGGCTCAATATATAGATTCAAAGGTCTTCATCTATTTTGCCGTGCTTCTCAACTCAACTACTTGTACTCTATTTTCTTTTTCTGCTTTGCTCTTAGCTCATTATCTTTCACACTTTGAATTCACACATTACACGACACACTCTCACATTCACTCAATACCTTAATCCATCAAGTATTTATATCTGCAACAAGATTCATCTCATAAACAAGTTGAAAAGCCATACATGAAGCGGGTATACAATGTATTCTACCTTGTCAGCTTGATCAAGTGTGAAAATAGTAATGCAGACAAAACCAAACATATAACCAATCACACAACCACTTATATTTATTATTCAAATAATATACCTTGTCTGCATGATGATCTAACTGCTCGTTGGGTTGTCTCTTAAGATATTGCTTGACCCAATACATCTGTCACATCAAAACTCTCACTGCAGATCACAAGAGACTCAAGGATTTGTAACCAACATTCATTCTTGAAATGTTAGCATACCTCTAGAACCACAAGACAAAATATACGATTGTGGAGAAATACGGACCCTTTTTCTCAAGCATTGTGTACTGTTCCTATCTTAGTTCTATTCACCCGAACTTAGAGATTTCATAGTATGACTTCCGGAAGAAGTCAGGTGTTGATCATTGGAACATAACATCATAAAAATAGCTATGAACAACATACCTGAACCACATATAATGATCTTCTATTAAGGAGGCATACTGACCCAATCTCTATCACTTACTCTGTATACTGTCCATACTTAGTCATTTTAGCATTCCAGACCAGAATACTTTTGTGCCTTGTTGTGAAACCAATTTGGTCTTCTGGAGTAATGAGTCTTTGTCATGATAGTGAAATCCCTTTGCCTTGTTTTCATCAATGGAAACATGCAATCCTTTATCAAAGCAGAACCTCTTGCCAACAATTCTGTGTAGGATAGTGGAATGCTCTGCATTCCTCCGCATTTGTAGATATGTCCATGTGGTTCTAGAATTGTGTTCAGGATGTTGTGAGGGTGATAATTCCAAGTTTTCAGATCATTTTCCCTTCCTCTATGAAAATTATGCATGATAGAGTACCGACATGTGTTCTAGAAGAGTATGCTAGTGCTGAAGGCTTGATGGAATGCTCTGCATTCCTCCAAAAATGAATGATTTCCCTTGCAGTTTTGAGGACATGTTTATGGATGTGTATTACATGCTTCCTTGTAGTTTCAAGGTTCTTGGTGGTCCACAACTTAGTTTTTCATATCACAACATGTTGCAATGTGTCTCGGATGACAAATTGTTCTCAGACTTAATGATTGATGTTGTTCAACACAATTATGTGGTGGCAAAGGAGTGTTTGGGGATGTTGTATGAGTCATGTGTACTTATCTAGAAAAGTTTCACAAAGAACTTTTTGGTTTCCTATACAACACAAGGTTTTCAAGTTGATGTGGTCGTTATACTTCAAGTCTTCATGTGTTTTTTTGAAAGTTGTCCTGTTGCCAAATGAGTGGAGTTTTTGGATGTAATTGCTTGGTGTTTGAAGCTATGAAGGATGTTTTCAACCTCGTTGAGCAAGTGTTGGGGTCCACAAGGTATGGATCTTCTACTGGTGTAATGTGTGTTTTCACTTAGGACCCATCTTCTACACGTTTCATATTGTGTGTTGTCTAGCTGACTTGTAAATGTATTTTACATGTTGTATTTGGCTAAAATGCAATGTAATCAATGTAATATCATGTATAAATAGTGAATCAAATTGAGTGTGGAGAGGTGTGATTGCAAGTTCACTAAAAAGCTCGCAAGAAGATAAAAAGTAGAATGAATGCATTGTTGATGTGCGACAGAAGGAGAAAGAGAAGTTGTTGATGCTGTCTGAATTCATCTTGAAGACATATTTGTGATAGTGATCAAGTATAGAGTGTGCCTAACTGATCAGATCATTAGAAGAAAGTGTGAAGAGACATAAATGCAATCATCAAAAGTGTGATTTTCAATGTTAGTTTTTAGACAGTAGAAATATGGTCATATTGTAATCTTTTGTAAGTGTGTTCTCAATTCAGGGAGTAGTAGCTTCCTTGGGAGTGACCCTAAAATAATGTCTTCAAGGAGTAGAAGATTCCTTGGGAGTGACCCTAAATCAAATTTCTTCAGGGAGTATAAGTTTCCTTGGGTTGTAGCCTTAAAACAAAGTTGTTATTTGAGCTTCATATATTGTGAGTTAATCCTTACTGTGGTTTTTTCCTTTTAGGGTTTTCCACGTATATCTAGTGTTATGTGTTGATATGCATTGTGTTAATCTTTCATCTTTATGTTAATGTTGTTTTTCTTATGTTTTAATCTGCTCCAGATAAGTTGAAGTTGTTAAAATTGAAGATTAATTAGATACTGATTCACCCCCCTCTCAATATCTTAGTGTGTCCAACAATTGCATGCTCTTATGCACTACTACTTTATAACCTTATGGGCCCATCTAATTCAATTTCCCTACCTTCAATGAACACCATACAAAACCTCAACACAAGACCACCATGTACTAGAGGAATAGAATACCACCTCATCACCAACCATAGCACCAATACCAATGTGGACCGCATGAACCAATATAATAAGGACTTGGGTATTGGTTTGAATAAATATAATAGGCCACCCTGAGAATCAGCATAAATCTTAGCAAAGGCATAGAGACATGAAATACTATCAAATAAAAGGAGATAAAAAAGGCTTGGTAAACACATGATTAGGTTCATTGAATCTCTCATATTAAGTATGACTTTAGGAAAATAGAGCAAGTTACAAATTCTAAAATTAGGGCAATGAAAGATTTGTTCATTGGTTGGCAACATGTGCCTCATGTGGGTGCAATGAGATTAGATAAATCTCTAGGAATACAAACCACGAAGATACACTATGGAGTAAAGATAAACATAAACAAGAAAAAAAATGACAACACAAGTAAGAAAAATCTAAATGCTTCATTATGGGTATCTAAATATAGACACTTAAAATTGACTCAATCATTTTTGACACATTCAATGCCATTCAACGCTATCCTAATCTCACCTTAATCATATCCATCCTAGTACTAATTAATTAGATAAATTAAATTTATTTAATTAATTAGGATTATCCTTTAATTTCATCAAATTAATTAAATGAATAATATTTATATTTAATTAATCTAATTTTCCCACATCCCTCTACATTAATTAATTAAACAAGTTTATTATTTTATTAATTGATCTAAAAAATTAAATCCCATTTTAATCCTCCATTTATCATAATTAGGTCCCATCATTATCCATTATTCCTAAATAAATGAATTAAAAATTCAAAGATGTCACATGCCTAGCTAAGATTTATCTAGATTCATTGAAACTAGACACTCCCACAAAAGTCAAACTAATCATACATCTCCAAATCTATTTCTATAAATCTTTTAATCCTAGCCATTCACATAATGATAATCCCTAGAAGCTTCCATCCTTGCCATAATTCTTCTCACTCAATCCTATCCATCCTTATAGAATGCCCTAGGATCTTCTAATATTCCCTCAATTATTTTTGTTGATGCACCCAGGAGCATGTACTGCAAACTAAAACAACCTTCACCAAACACTGAGAAGCAACACAAGAAGCTACTCCACCAAGACAATGACAAATATACATTGAGATGAGATATGTTACAATGCACAACTCAGAAATAAATAGTTCTGGTGTGATGAGGTGCGGGAACAACCAACCTCCAACTACCTCAATTGCAAAAATAACAACTGCACCTAAACATTATTAAATAATAAATATCTAATAATGTAATTGTCAAGTAGCCTAAGTAAACTTAAGCCTACTCTAACACCTCCCCTTAAGTGCAACTTAGGGAGATTATTATGTAATATCAGATGCAAAATGGGTCCCAAGAACAAAGCCATTTTAGGTACGCATGTGTAACTACAATGCAATGAAATGCAATCTCTCACAACCGGAGAAAAGGCGAAAAACCCTGTGGGAGAAAACTCCTCTCCAAAAGAGAGAAAAATAGAAAATGATGAAAAGCAAAAAGTGAAAGGAAGGAGAACTCCTAAAGACCCCCCAAGTACAACTTCCTTCACCCCTAACATCATTCGCAAAAAAAGATAGTGAGGAGATGCCAAAGGTTTAGTGAAGATGTTTGCAACCTTGATGCAGGAGCATCCAGGGTGTAAGAGCAATCTTGCCTCAACCAAAAAAAAATTGTTTCTTTTCAATAAGGGCTAAATTTGGCAGGGTTACTATTTTTAGTAAGTTTGCATTTGTGCACGGTTGGATACAAAATCCTACACGGACCTCTAGAATGGTGAATTGAAGCTAATGGTGAAGATGGTGAATTGAAGCTAATGGTGAAGAAATCGCTTCAATATCATTTGTCATTTGTGAGATATTAAAATTTCAAATTTTGAAATCCTATTGAAATATTCAAAGTCAAATTTGAGGCACTTAGAGGCTTCGCATGGGCCCAAATTTTGGTGGGAAACCCAAACAGTCTACCTTTAGGTATTGCTTGTGCACAACCATCTTTTCGAGAGCTTTCCAAAAAGTAATTATAATTGAAAATCCAACGGTCGAATCAAAAGTTATGGCCCCATGAATTTGACCTATGTTTGGAGGGAGATGCAAATTTTGAAATTGAGCTGGTGGCCACCAAAAAGGGCTATCTATGACCATTTTTGGGAACCCTTGGAGTAGTGAAGTTAAGGGGGAAAGTGTAGAGTCAAGAATAGGTGGGAAAACAAAAACCCTAGCTGATATGGGGTTATAGAAGGTAGATGATTCTAGAGTCTTGAGAGAGGGAGCTATAATGTGTTGCAGTCTATAGGGTATTCATCCTCTTATTGTATTTGAGCTTCTGTAATGTAATGTTTTTCTCATATCAATAAAATATCATTCTATTTTCTATGTCCAATTTCCATTATTGTGTGTTTTATGATTTACCCCCTTCATCAATTGGTATCAGAGCAAGGGTTCCTGAGTGTGTAGACAGATCACTGACTGTGAGGTAGTTTGCACCAGGACCTGAGGTTGTGGGTTTGCTGCAGAGATCAAGAATGCCTCCATGAAGAAATTGTATTAGGAGGAATGCTTTGACGGAAGAGGGTTTTAGAGCCCTGCAAAGACAAATCAATGCATTGCAAGAGGAGCTGCGAAGAGGGTTTGAGCCAAGAACAAGAGAAGAAAGCAAGGATGAAGTAGAAGAGGAGCTATCTGAGGAAGAACAAGAAGTTGCAGGAGATCCTACAGAAGTTAGGTTGTTAAAATTCATTTCTAAGATTGGAAAGAGGCCTAGGATAGAAGTTTCTACATATTCTAGAGTTGAATCCAGAACAACTTATTGATTGGATCAATGATATGGAGGAGTATTTTGAGTATGAAGATGTGGAAGACCCAGAATAGGTCATGTTTGTAAAAACAAAGTTGAAGGGCTATGCCAGTATTTTGTGGAAGGAGGTCCAATTAGAGAGAAATAGAAGAGGAAAAGCAAAGATTACTAGATGGGATGAAATGGTGGAGACATTGAAGAAGCAGTTCATTCTTGTGGACTATGAGATGGAGTTGCTGAAGAAACTGCAAGAATTGAATCAAGGTAACAAGTATGTTAAGGAGTATACAGAAGATTTTTATAAGATCACTATCAAGATAGGCCATGGAGAGGCCAACAAGGACAAGGTAGTCCATTACATTAATGGGTTGAGGCCTAGTATTCAAGAGGAACTGAGCTTGGTCAGAATGACTACTATAGAAGATGCCTAATAGTTTTCCTTGAAGGTGGAAGAGAAGCTGAATAAGAGATTTGAAAGAAAGCAAAGGGGTAGAGGTCAAGGAAAAAGGACTGGTGGAAGACCCTATGGAGGCCGAAATGAGGATCCAAAGAAAAGTGAAGAAGCTGGAACCAGTCGAAATCAGAGAGGAGATAATACCTACCGCTTTCATGACCAGAATAATGGTGACCAAAGAGGAAGAGGAAGAGGTAGACCTGGGTAAGGACCTGGAAGAGGAGGTTTCAGAGGAACATGTTTCCAATGTGGATAAGAAGTGCATCGAGTATATGAGTGTCTGCAACATCAAGGAAGGACAAACTTTTTACCCAAAGGTAATGCACGAGTTGCACATGTAGATCAAGATGCGCAGTCTGAGCATTCTGAAGATGCTGATAGGGCAGAAACCCTAGTTGTCAGAATAACTTTGTTGAATGAGGAGAAAGAACCCAATCAGAGAAAGAGTTTATTCCGCATAAGATGCAAATGTGAAGGTAAGTGTTGTGATATTATTATTGATAGTGGAAGTACTAACAATCTTGTTTCAGGGGAGATCGTTGACAAGGAGAAAGCATCCACATCCATATCAGATTGCATGGTTGTAGAAGGACCATAGAGCTTTGGTCAATGAGTAGTGTATAGCGAAGTTCAAGATTAGAGACTACCATGATGAGGTGTTGTGTGATATCATACTAATGGATGCATGTCATATGCTATTGGGGAGACCATGGCAGTATGATAGGAGCACTGTCCATGATGGCCATGCAAACACATATTGCCGAACAAAGGATGGAGTTCATCATAAGTTGAAGCCCTTGAAGGAGGTGGAAGAAAAGGTATCTAGTACTGCCAGAATTTGCTTGGTAGATGTTAGGAAATTTTTGCAGGGTATGAAACATGAGCGTCATTGCTTTGCATTGATTCCTAAGATCAGCCAAGAGAAATGTGAATATGTACCAGCAAATGTTTTAGATATGTTGGAAGAATTTCAAAACATTATCTCTGATAATGTACCAGAAGGTTTACCACTAGTGAGGAAGATAAGTCATCAAATGGATTTGATACCTGGAGCCACTTTGCCAAATGAGGTAGCCCACATAATGAGTCTAGCAGAGAATGAAGAGCTGAACAGACAAGTTCAAGAGCTATTAAGGAAATGGAAGACAACCTTCAAGACAAATGAGGGTTTGTATGATTGGTTAGTCATGCCATTTGGGCTAACCAATGTACCGAGCACATTCATGCAGCTCATGAACGAGGTACTAAAAGAATTTTTGGGAAGTTTTGTTATTGTTTATTTAGGTGATATTTTGATTTTCATTAAGACATGGGATGAGCATATGATGCATATCAGAAGAGTTTTAGAGAAGTTGAGGGAGGAGCAGTTGTTGATCAATTTGAAGAAATGTAGTTTTCCAAAGAAGGAGTTGGTATACCTAAGATTTGTTGTCTCAGAGGTAGGTCTTAAGATGGACCCAGAGAAGGTGAGGGCCATCATTGAATGGCCTACACCAGGGAGTGCTTCCGAGGTAAGATCTTTTCATGGTTTGGAAAGTTTCTACAGAAAGTTTATCAAAAATTTTAGTAGCATTTGTGCACCCCTAACTAAGAAAATGAGAGGGGATAGAAAAGAGTTTAGATGGACTAAAGGAGTAGACAAGAGCTTTGATACATTGAAGCAAAAAGTCGTAGAACAACCTATTTTGGCACTTCTAGATTTCAATAAGGTATTTCAAGTAGATTGTGCTACTAGTGGTAGTGGTATAGGAGCTGTTTTGAGTCAAGAAGCTAAGCCCATTCCCTATTTTAGAGAGAAGCTTAATGATGCCAAGAAAAATTATTCTATTTATGATCAGGAGTTTTATGCAATAGTCCAAGCTTTGAAGAAATGGAGACATTATTTGTTGCCAAAAGAGTTTGTTTTATATATTAATCATCAGGCTTTGCAATATTTTAATAGGCAAGGAAAGTAAAATCAAAGGCACTTAAAATGGGTTGAGTTTTTGTAAAGTTATACTTTTGTTTTGAAGCACAGGAGTGGGAATTCCAATAGTTGTAGATGCATTAAGCTGAAGGCAAAATTTGTTGACAGAAATGAAGATAGAGGTTGTTGAGTTTGATGAACTAAAAATTTTGTATCATGAAGATCTAGATTTTGCAGAGGCTTGGAAGCTTGTTTGGAAGTAGTTACTTTGGACAAGACAAAATGGTTAGATTTCATAATCCAAGATGGCATGTTGTTTAGAGGAAGCCAGTTGTGCATTCCAAGGAGTTCCATGAGAGAGAACCTAATTAAGGAGAAGCATAGTGGAGGATTGGATGGACACTTTGGTCGAGATAAGACCATTTCTATTATTGGTGAAAATTATTATTGGCCATAGTTGTAGCAGGATGTGAGGAAATTTGTGTAGAGTTGAAGAGTGTGTCAGATGATAAAAGGAACAAGTCAGAATACAAGTCTATATCAGCCACTACCTATACCAGAGAAGCCATGGGATGATATTAATATGGATTTTATTCTTGGTTTTCCAAGGACACAGAGAGGACATGATTCTATTTTTGTGGTGGTGGATAGATTCTTGAAGATGGCACATTTCATTCCTTGCAAGAAGACTAATGATGTTGGTCATATTGCTGAATTATTTTTCAGGAAGGTGGTGAGACTACATGGTCTACCTAAGAGCATAGTTTCAGATCGAGATACCAAGTTTGTTGGTTATTTCTGGAGGACATTGTGGAAGAAGTTGAAGATAGATTTAAAGTTTAGTTTTGAACACCATCCACAGACGGATGGATACACAGAAGTGGTGAATAGGAGTTTGGGTAACTTGCTATGATGCTTAGTAGGAGATAAGACCAAGGGATGAGATTTGATTTTACCATAGGCAGAATTTCTTACAACAATTATGTCAATAGGAGTACTGGTAAATCACCATTCCAGATTGTATATGGGAATAGTCCAAGAAATGCTTTAGAGTTAAGGAATCTGGACAAAGGAGAAAAGACAAGTGCCAAGGCTGAAGACTTTGCAGAACAAAAAAAGAATTTGCATGAAGAGGTGAAATTTAGCACATTAATAAGATGAATATTCAGTACAAAAGGCATATTAGAAGAGGATATATAAGGAGTTCCAGGTAGGAGATGAAGTCATGGTTCACTTGAGAAAAGAAAGGTTCCCAATTGGAACATATAATAAGTTGAAAATGAAGAAATTTGGACCATGTAGAATCCTGAAGAAGCATGATTCAAGAAATGCATTTGAGGTAGAGTTGCCTGCTGACATCAATATTTCACTAGTGTTCAACATTTCAGATTTGACAGAGTATCGTGATGATGGACTTGATAAAGGAACACATTGGGACATTCCAGCATCTACTTCAGAGAAGGAGGAGATAGAGGGCATTCTAGATAGCCGTGTGGGTAAGAGTAAAAGAAATAGGTAGTATATAGAATACTTGGTGAAATGGAAAGGAAGGCCTGTTGAAGATTCATCATGGTTTTCTGAGACTGAGGTTAACCATTTTGGTTTCCCTCTAACTCATGAGAAGTGACAGGGTCACTTTTCAAATTACCCTAGGTGTCTGATGTAGGAGCATCCAGGGTGTAAGAGCAATCTTGCATCAACCAAAAAAAATGTTGTTTCTTTTCAATAAGGGCTAAATTTGGTAGGGTTACTATTTTTAGGAAGTTTGCATTTGTGCACGGTTGGATACAAAATCTTACATGGATCTCTAGAATGGTGAAATGAAGCTAATGGTGAAGAAATCACTTCAATATCACTTGTCATTTGTGAGATATTAAAATTTCAAATTCCAAAAATCCTATTGAAATATTCAAAGTCAAATTTGAGGCACTTAGAGGGTCTTGATGGGCTCGAAATTTGGAGGGAAACTCAAGCAGTCTACCTTTAGGTACTTCTTGTGCACAACCATATTTTCAAGAGCTTTCCAAAAAGGTATTATAATTGAAAATTCAATGGTTGGATCGAAAGTTATGGCCCCGCGAAGTTGACCTATTTTTGGAGGGAGATGCAAATTTCAAAATTATGCTAGTGGCCTCCAAAAAGGGCTATATATGACCATTTTTGGGAACCCTTGGAGTAGTAGAGTTAAGGGGGTAGGTGTAGAGTCAAGAAAATGAGGGAAAATAGAAACCCTAGTTGATTTGGGGTTACAAAAGGCTAAAGTTTCCAGAGTCTTGAGAGAGGGAGTTGTAATGTGATGTAGCCTATAGGGGATTCATCCTCTGATTGTATTTGAGGTTCTGTAATGTAATGTTTTTCCCATATTAATAAAATATAATTCTCTTTTCTGTGTCCAATTTCTGTTATTGTCTGTATTATGATTTACCCCCTTCATCAAGTGGTATTAGAGCAAGGGTTCTTGAGTGTGTAGACAGATCACCGACCGTGAGGCAGTTTGCACCAGGACCTAAGGTTGTGGTTTTGATACAGAGATCAAGATGCCTCTATGAAGAAATCGTATTAGGAGGAATACTTTGATGGAAGAGGGTTTTAGAGCCTTGCAAAGGAAAATCGATGCATTGCAAGAGGAGCTACAAAGAGGGTTTGAGCTGAGAACAAGAGAAGAAAGTGAAGATGAAGCTAAAGAAGAGCTATCTGAGGAAGAACAAGAAGCTGCAGGAGATCATGTAGAAGTTAGGTTATTGAGGGCCATTTTGAAGATTGAAAAGAGGCCCAGGATCAAAGTTTCTACATATTCTAGAGATTTGAATATGGAACAACTTATTGATTGGATCAATGACATGGAGGAGTATTTCAAGTATGAAGATGTGGAGGACCCAGATTGGGTTAAGTTTGCAAAAATAAAGTTGAAGGGCCACACCAGTATTTGGTGGAAGGAGGTCCAATCAGAGAGGAATAGAAGAGGAAAAGGAAAGATCACCAGATGGAATCGGATGGGGGAGAAACTGAAGAAGCAGTTCATTCCTGTGGACTATGAGATGGAGCTACTAAAGAAGCTACAAGGATTGAAGCAAGGTAACAAGTTTGTTAAGGAGTATAGAGAAGAGATTTTTAAAATTACTATTAGGACAGGTCATGTAGAGCCCAACAAGGACAAGGTAGCCTGTTACATTAATGGGTTGAGGCCAAGTATTCAAGAAGAGTTGAGCCTCCTCAGAATGACTACCATAGAAGATACATACTAGTTTTCCCTAAGGGTGGGAGAGAAGCTGAATAAAAGATTTTCTTAAGGAGAGAAAGTGGGTGGTCCATGGGTTATGCTTGTGAACAGATCATTGAAGTAAGGTGACTTACAAGAAACATGCCAACAAATAGTTTTCTTAGATGTAATTTCAAGGGGTGATAGTAGGTGGACCACTGACTTGGGGTAGTTTACAACTAATTCAAGAAATATGTTTCCATGAAGCATCCAAGGAGTTGTCAACATTCCTAAAAAGTTGGATGAAGTATTCGAAGAGGTAAGAGAAAAATGAATTAGATTGAAATATTTGGAAGAAGATAGGAAAAGATGTTAGAGTCTAAGAGATGATGAAAAAAGTGATGTGGCAGAAGGAACAAGGGAAGATATGTAGGACTTAGAAGACATAGAAGAAGAATCTGAACAACTGAAGCTGTTAAAATCTATTTCTAAAATTGGTAAGAGGCCTAGAATTGAGATCTCAAACTATTTTAATAATTTGAAGCCTAAGGAATTGATTGATTAGACAAATTATTTGGAAGAATATTTTGAGCATGAGGAAATCGAGGATCCAAAGAGGGTTAAGTTTAGAAAGACCAAGTTAAAAGGACATGATATTGATTTGTGGGATGAAGTATAGTTAGAAATAAATAGTATGAGAAAGGAAAGAATAACAAAATGGGTCAGGATGGTTACAAAACTAAAGAGGCAGTTTATGCCCATGGATTTTGAATTGGAACTATTTTAGAAATTATAGATTCTGAGGCAAGGAGGTAGGAATTTGAAGGGATACATTACATAACTCCATAAGATAATCATTAGGATAGGGTACTATAAAGTAGGTAAGGAGAATATTGTAAGATATATCAATGGATTAAAGGAAAGCATCTAAGAAGAGGTAATTTTTGTTTGGTTAACTACCATAGAGAATGCATACCAATTTGCAATCATGGTGGAAGGTAAATTAAATAAGAGGTTTGAAGACAAATCGAACTGATAGAGCAGGGAGGAAGACCCCAAAGAGAAAGATCAAGGTGCAATAGTAGAAGACCTCACCAAGAGGAAAGATAAATCTGGATAGTACCTACTACAGAGATGATGTTACCCAGTGCAATGAAAGAATAAGGTGCAATTCCTATTACAAGGAACTAAATAATAGTAGAACCTATTTTAGAGATAGGAAAGGTAGTGAAACATACCACAAAGGTAGATATGAGCAAGATAGAGGAGGATATGAGAGGAAAATAAGAAGAATTTTCAAATGGAATTTTTTAAAGTGTGGAGAGGAAAAAAAATCAAACATTTGAATATTTCCAAGTTGAAGGGAAGAGAGTAGAAGGTAGCACAAGAGATACATTTGTGGATGAAGGACTCCAAAGATTATATGAATCATAGGATGACCCAAAACATGGTGTGTTACTAGTCATGAGGAGGGCCTTGTTGAAGTACCTAGAGTATTAAGGACCAATTCCAAGAAAGAACTTGTTCCAAACTAGATGTAAGGTAGGGCAAAATGTTACAAGGTTATCAGTGATAGTGGGAGTACATATAACCTAGTGCCTAAGGAGATAATTTAGAAGTTGAACTTGAAAAGGCTAAAACATCCAAACCCTTATGCAATTACCTATCTACAGAAGGAACACAAGGTTATGCTCAATGAGCAATGTTGGGTGAAATTAAATATAGGAGGTTACCATGAAAAATTCCTATGCAATATGATGTTGATACATGTATGCCATATTCTATTAGCGAGGACATGGAAATTTGACTTACAAACTATACATGATGTAAGGGAAAAAACTTACATTGTAATAAGGAATGGCTGGAGACATTGGTTGATGCCCCTAAAGGACAAAGAAGTTCAAGTTTGGAACAATTCTAGGATATTCTTGGTGGATGGGAGGAAATTATTAGATGGATTATGACATGACAATGTTTGTTTTGCATTTATTCCTAATGCATGCAAAATGAAAGATGCTAGAGGAACCAACACAAGTAATGAGGAGACACTGCAGTAGATTCTAAATTTTCTAACATAATACAAGCACATCATATCAAAAAATATGCTCAAGGGATTTTTGTTAATAAGGAGCATAAGTCAACATATGGACCTAGTTCTAGGAGCTATCTTACCAAAAATGGCAGTATATAGAATGACATGTAGGAAAATGAAGTGTGAAATAAACAAGTGTAGGAGTAGCTATCAAAAGGGTTGATTAGGGAGAGTTTGAGGCCCATGTGTAGTACCTATGATACTTGCACACAAAAAGTAAGGCAAGTGGAGGATGTGTATCGATTCTAGGGAAATCAATAACATCATATTTAGGTATAGGTTCCCAATGCCAAGGATAGATGACATAATAGACTATCTAAGCAAAGCGAAGTACTTTACCAAGATTGATTTGAAGAGTGGTTACCATTAGATCCAGATAAGAGAAGGGGATGAATGTAAGATATAATTCAAGACTAACGAAGGCCTATATGAGTGGTTGGTTATGGATCTTAGATTGATAAATGTGCCTAGCACATTTATGAGATTAATGAATGAGGTACTAAGTTTGTAATTATCTACTTGAATGATAATCTAATTTTTAGTAAGACTAAAGAAGAACACCTAGAGCATATCAGATTAGTATTAGAGAGGTTAAGAAAACAAAATTTACTAATTAATTTGAAGAAATGTAGCTTTATGAAAGAAGAATTGGTGTATTTGGGATTTGTGATCTTAACTGAATGATTGAAAATAGATCCATAAAATGTTAAAGCCACTATGGAGTGGCCTACACTAGCAAGTGTGTGAGAGGTGAGATATTTTTATGAATTTAGCAAGTTTTTATAGAAAATTTATCATAAATGTTAGTAGCATTTGTGTACCACTAACTAAGATAATAAGGGGGAACAAGAAGGAATTCAAGTGGACCATTAGAGTATATAGAAGTTTTGAGTTGCTAAAGAAAAAGGTAATAGAACAACTAGTACTAGCCTTGCTAGATTTCAATAGGATATTCCAAGTTGACTGTGACATAAGTGGAAATGCAATTGGGGTGGTACTAAGCTAGGAAGGGAGACCTGTAGCATATTTTGGTTGAAAGTTGAGTGATTCTAGAAGGGGATATTCAATTTATGACCAAGAATTCTATGCCATAGTCTAAACATTGAAGAAATGGATGTATTACCTTTTGCCTAGAGAATTTGTGTTGTACACCAATCATAAAGAAGTAAAATACCTAAATAGCCAAGGAAAGTTGAACCAAAGGCACATGAGGTGGGTGGAATCCATATAGAGTTACATTTTTATGCTAAAACATTGGAGTGAGAAATAAAACAAAGTTGTTGATGCATTAAGTAGAAAATAGAATCTACTAATAAAAATGAGAATAGAAGTAGCTACTTTCAAGGAGCTAAAACATTTGTATGAAGTTGATCCTAATTCTATGGGGGATTTGATGGCATGTAAGAAACTAGTATGCATGGGATTAAGTAAATGGCTAGACTGTTTGATTCAGGATGAGCTCTTATTCAAGGGTAGCCAATTGTGTATACCTAGAATGTCTATGAAGGGAAATTTGATCAGGGAAAAACATTGTAGTGGATTGGTAAGATATTTTGGGGAAGATAAAATAGTTGTTGTAGTTAGTGAGAAATATTTTTAGTTCCAATTATACAAGGATGTAAGGAAGTTTATCCAAGGTTGTAGAACTTGCCAAGTTGCCAAAGAACAAAGTCAAAATGTGGTATTATTTCAAGCATTACTAGTACCACAGAGGCCTTAGGTGGACATAAGCATGTATTTTGTTTTACGAATGCCAACAAAACAAAGGGGAATGCTTCATTATTGGTGGTAGTAGATAGGTTTTCTAAGTTGGTGCACTTCATTCCATGTAAGAATAATAATGACGTAGCACACATAATCTATTTTTTAGAGAGATTGTAAGATTGCATAGTTTACAAAAGAGTGTCATTTTGAATATGGATACTATGTTTGTAGGACACATTTGGAGGGCATTGTGAAAGAAGATGAAAATATATTAAAGTTTAGCTCGGCATACCATCCGCCAATTGGACAATCAGAAGTTGTAAATAGGAGTTTGGGAAGCCTATTAAGGTGTTTGGTTGGAGAGAAGAAAATAAATTGGGACTTGCTTCTTGTTAGAACATAACGTTATTAGGGGTTATATCCTTATAATATTTATATAATGTTCTAATATAAGGTTATCAAACTGTATATTATAAAGCATATACCATTTAATAATTAATAATCTAACAACTATTAGATTATTACTTATTTACAAATGGTTTTCTTTAAATGGGTGTGACTAATACCCTTTAAGGTATTTAACCACCCCTTCTCCTATATTTAAAGAGGGTATCTCTCATTTGAGATATGTGTGAATTTGGAGTTTTATAGTGAATTATACAACTACATGCACATGATGTATTATTGGCCATGTGGAAGTGTATAGAGGAGTATATCCCCATGTTCAGTCTAATCTTTAATTGACTATATTATGTAATTTTTTTAATAAAATGATGCTTTATGGGGGTTTTTGCCCGAAAGGGTTTTCCCCATGTATATATTGTGTAACATGTTAAATCTATTCTTGTATAATGCTCATTCTATTTATTTTATAATTTTTTTATAATGATTAGTATCCTAAGATCTTAATTTCTAACATGGTATTAGAGCAAGTTAGGTTGTACTAATAATTTTTTCAGGTTTTACTAGAAAACATGTAGAACTTGATGGGAAACCTCTTTATGCTCAATCAACACATGATTAAGGCCATTTTTACAAGACATATGAGTGTGCCTTTTCTATTTTTTAAACCACTTTATAAGGAAATATTTGAGAGATTTTTCATACTAATGTTATCTTTGTGTGGCATTAAGTTGCAAGGTAAGGTTATCACTTATTTTGATTCTTATCCTTGACTATGTCTATTGATATATTGTCTTTTTTATTAGTCCTATAGATTATTATTCTCCTTTGAAGAACTAAAGATTTATATCTCAACTTTAGTTGGAGTGTATATATATATATCATATGATTCAATCATAAAATACTTCCAAATCTTGGTCTATTTAATAGATGAAAATATTTAGAAAAGTTTACGACTATGTTCTTTAGAGGGTCAAGTAATTCAAATGTTTCAAAGCCGTATGAGTCCTTAAATCCTTGAATGTAATGGTCATGATCTTTAATTTTTTATATATAATAGACATAACTCTTCCAGTTATAATCTCTATCATAGTTAAGATGTGCCTACATACTATTAATATGTGACAAAACAATGTTCAAGTCACTAAATCAATGATCAAGTCGTTGTTTTGTTTTACTAGTTCATTTCATTTATAAAATAGAGACCTTGTCTTTTCCTAATTAGTAGGAAAGCCACGATCCTAAGAATTTTAATATTTAATATAGAAAATTTAGATGCCATAAACTTTTTAACTTTATATTATGTTCAGACACTAGGGAATATCGCGACCCTTATAGATTTTTTGAAATATTATATTCATATATTTTGAAACTATCATTTATGTTCTACAAAAGCTACTTCCTCCTTATAATAAAGGTCACTTCCTTTAAGGAAATCCTTTCAAAATGTAGGTTGATTTATTTAGGAGAGTGGAATGAATGCTAGCAAAGGTTGTGAGTCAGGCTCAACACCTGCAAGTTGCATTTTCTTAAAAGTTTCTAAAGATTTTTTTAGCAAACACTACAATGCCTTAAATTAGATTAGATAAGTTCAAAATAAACAAGGCCACGTTGCAGCATAGTTCCTGCCAAATGTTGGCAGAGCAGTTTTGTCTTTTGCAATAGTTCATTTGCGGGTTTGTGCTTTGCAGCAGTTCATTTGTGGGTTTGTCAAATAGTTTTGTTTTAGCTCCTTTAAAAACTGATAGTCATGATTTTTGTTGGCTTGGCCTTTAGTTTCAACTTCAAGCATACCCCTTGTTGAAGCTCATAAAACACTAGTTGAGGGTTAGAATTTGCTGCGATATACAATTGTCAAGTTTAAACAAATTAGCTAGTCTTGATTTAACAAAAAAAAATTAAGTAATTTTGAAGCAAAATTTAAAATAAAAAAGAAAAACCCTCACAAAATGTAAAGAGCTCTGCAAATTCTAAACTGTAGAATAAGCCAAGAATAAAAAGAGAAATGTAAAGCTTAGAACATGAAGATCCCTAAGATGACGACTGGAGGTCTTTAAATGGAAATTGAGCCTCTGAAGCTCTGCAACATTCCCATCAATAGACATAGAAGAGTCTGTTAAAAGAGAATGACTCTCAGGGGTTACCTCTCTAATAGATTTGAAAGTTAATCGCCCTAATCATCAAATGGGTATGCCTTCTCTGGCATGCCAATGGACATTACCAACCCTGTTTCTAATTCCCTTATCATATCTTACCATTTCTAAACCTTTTGAAAAAAATATTCTATATTTTGGGTTTGAAGAAAAGGTCAAAGCAAAGACACTCTATAGTGCATGAAATGTCATTGATTTCATTCTGTATTGGGCCATTTTTTAAATGCCAAGCTTTAAAAAGGGTTTGGGGAAGGGATGATTTGTAGAGCGGGGATGGCAACATATAATCTCCATGGTGTAATCATGAGATATGTTTGCAGACCCGACAGAAAATAGATAAGCTACAAATAACGACTTTCTAACAAATACAATGACAAAGCAAATGACATTACAGAGCAAACATTTGGCAACCAGTGCAAAATAAAAAAAACAAAAACAAAAACACATACTGGCTAGTTTCCTACTTCAAAAGTGAATGTTTCTAAATTTCTGCAGACTCAGCATTGAATTTGAGCCCAAATTGGTGGTGTGTTGGTAGTTCACAGAGGGCCCTCACTATTAAAAGAAAGTCAAAGCTACTGTAAATGGGTCTGCCTCCATTTTTTAATATATAGCCCTTGAGTGATGCCCACCATGTCATATTAGACATTTGTCCAAGCATCTCAACAGCTATCTCTGTAAAACCTAAGGCACGGTAGATTAAAACCCTAAATGTGATAGCACATTGGAATGTAGGCAGCTCGATTTTCATACATTGGAATGTAGGCCGCATTAATTCCTCATTTGATTTTAATGCCTTCTCTTGCCTTGGGGGCTTCTCTGACATCCTACAACCTAACTTTGCACAAATTAGAGGTAGAGAAACCTGCAATTAGTTAATGTTTGAGCATGTCTCTACTCCAAATTTTGCATTGCAAATTAACCACATCAAAACCTGCTTCCTGATTCGCTCGTTGTGCTCAGTTTAATCGCTTGTTAAAGGACTGCCCTCCGCTATAGTTCCATGGTAGGAACTAATAAAGGACTATATATGGGTCACAAAGAGACTATTATATGGGTTGTGACTTATAAGGAAGAAAGCCTCTTCTTAATGGTAGCCATCCTTAGTACAATGTGTTGGTGTAATGATTCTGCAACCCAATCCTCACATAGTGTAATGGTTCTACTATTACTCCCACTACTCCCTCTTTTGGTATCGACCATTGCATGCTATCTCTTCCATGATGAAGTTAATGTCTTTAACATGTTATTGGGTATTGACTATTATTATTCTTTGAGTGGAGTTAATTGTATATAGCTATAGGAACAACAATGTGATGGATAATATACATAATGAGCTGCAATTGTGAATGATTTGATTCTAGATTTTAATATAGAGAGCTATCCCATACTGAAAGTGGATGTAGCCATTTGGTGAACCACGTTAAAAAACTTTGTTGTTTCCTTGTGCATTGATTCTGTGTTTTGTTATGTATTTGATTTAATCATTCGCTTTTTGTTATGTATTATTCTTTCTTCGCTTAACTATTGGTATCAGAGCTTTGGTCAAGAAGCTCGGTGAAGCAGCTCAGTGGTCAAGCTAGTTGGGAATCTTGAAGAGTTTCTAGAAGAATGGACGAAGCGGACAAATGGAAAATTGAAAAGTTTTCAGGACAAAACTTTGGTTTGTGGAAGCTCTAGATTTGTGCTTTGCTTATTCAAAAGGATCTTGATATTATGCTGCAATGGAAGTCTAAGAAATTGGAGATCTCAGATGAATATTGGAATATCTTAGACCAAAAAGTAGCTGCAACCATCATTCTATCAATGTCCAGCAATGTCATCTTCAACGTTGCTACAGAGATAACAACTAAACAGATTTGGGACAAGATGTGTGATATGTGTGAAAGGGCTTCAATAACGAATCAAGTTTTCTTGTTGAAGAAACTAGTAAACTTGAAAATGAAAGAAGGTAATAGCATGTCAAACCATTTAAATGAATTTAATGTTGTTATCAGTCAATTACTTTCTATGGATATCAACCTTGAAGAAGAAATGAGAGCCATGTTGTTGTTGTGCTCTCTTCCCGATAGCTAGGACATTGTGATAATGACCATAAGCAATTTAGTATCTGGTAAACGTAGATCCAAAGAAGGGGAGGATAAAAACAAGAAACAATGCTGAGGTATGATGATGTAGCAGCCACACTTCTCAATGAATATATGAGAAGATGGAAAAACAAAACAAATGGTGATGCCTTAACTGATGTAAGTATTGACAATAGAGGAAGGGATCAAGACAGAGGCAAAAATTATAACTGAAGAAGATAAAAATATGCCAAAAGATCAAAGTCTAGGGGTAGAAATGGAGAATGTTGGTTTTGTGGCAAAGTAGGTGACACAAAAAAGAACTATTGGAACTACAAAAAGGCACAAGAAAAGGTGAACAATAACGAAGTAAACATTGCATGTGATAAAGATGATGGTGTTTTTGTTTTATCAATGAGTGACACTACTACAGACTCATTGGTGCTTGATTCTACTGCCTCTTTCCATGCTACTCCATGTCGGGGTGCTTTCACAAATTCTCAAGAAGGTATGTTTGGAAAAAAAATTTCTTGGTGATAATAAAAAATGTGACATAGTAGCAAAAGGTGATGTGGCATTGTCTTTGAAAATAAGAAATAAATAGATCTTGAGAGATGTGAGACATGTTCCCACGCTGAAATGGAATCCCATCTCTATAAGTCATCTTTATGCTCAAGGGTGTGATGTCAAATTTTCTTTAGATAATTTGAAAGTACCAAAGGGTCTATTGGTGCTTGCAAAAGGCTACAAATTGGGTAGTCTTTATGTGTTAGAATGTCATGGTGAAGTGGGAGCTACAATGCCAGTTGTGGACAGTGGTTCAAAAATTTGGCATAAGAGGCTCGGACATATGAGCCAAAAGGGACTTGAAGTCATGCTTCAAAGGAATCAACTACCAAGTCTCATATCTATTGATTTGAATTTATGTCAGCATTGCCTTTATGGCAAACAAACTTGGACCAGCTTCTTGAAGACTGGTCATGACAATAAATCCATACCTATTAGTTTCAAGATAGACAACTGAGAGGGGGAGTGAATAAGTTGTCTCAAAATTTTCCTTTCATCAACCACTTATATCCTTCTTGTAATTCAGCAGCATAATAATAAATCAATCATGGAAACACAATGTAATAATTCAAGAGCAGAAACACATTAACACATATGACACCAAGATTTTAACATGGAAAACCTAGTTAAGGGAAAAAACACGAGGTGACTAACACAAGATTGTATTCTCTGTTAAAAGAATAAAAGGAATGAAATGGCACATGCCAATTAGGGCTCACTGCCTGAGCACACTACTCACAAGAAGCCCATTGCCTACAAGAGACACATTGTCTATAGAATAATAAATATTACATACTTGAACTAAAGAATAGCATCTTCACCATGCTTGAGTCAGTTCCATTTAAGCTCAACACTTCTGCTCTATCTTTCACTCTTCTCCTCTCTACCACACTCTCATCTTCAACACACACCTTTGAAATGACTTCACAACTATTATTTATAAAAGACATTGACTTTGGGATAATCATCAAAGTCAGCACAATACATACTTTACTTTATTACAGAGCAGATACACAAATACAACTTGTCTTATTACAAAAGACTTCATGCGAATCACCACACAATCGGCCACACATATCCGGGACTTCAATATTCTTTGAGGAACACACCATGCTTCACAGAACACCTTCAAGATCATCCACAAGATGTGCAAACCATTCGGTTAGCTAAGATTATGAAGAACTTCATCATTTAGAAGTAAATCTTCAATTACGAGCTCAATCCTTAATGCGGATCACCAACACAAACTGGACACAATCTAGAGATCCCCACAAGCTTGCCTGAATCACCAAAAACATCCATACCACTTCTGTCTACTGAAACAATCCTCATCTTCATCTGGAACCTCAAGAGCACATTTTGTCATCACTGTCACATTAAAATGAATGCTTGCGGACCTCTAGACCATGAACCAATTGATTTTTCAATTCACATTGACTTCCTAAACACTTCATAAAATCCACAGACCACGATATTGCATTTCCAGATCTTATCAGACCTATTTGTGTCACTCTGTCACCTCTGAACACTTGCCAGAACCGGTTTCACTCAAGTGGCCATAACTTCTTCAAATATTCATGTAGACCTCTCAGATCTTGACTGGATCATCTTTAGACACATATCTACAAACCCTTTGATACGCATTCCCTGATCTCCATCTTAGTTATGATCTTTACTTCATAGAGCTTCACTATCTTCATTGTTGTTCTCTGTTTCTGATAGGACTAATTTTTTCAATATCCTCAGCACACAGCTCATCCAATCCTTGACATCAATGCAACAGGAGTATGTTGACATCAATGACAACACTGGTTAGGCCCATACTTGCAACAATCTCCCCCTTTGTCATTGATGGTAACATATTTTTGATGATTGTTTTTACACATTCATAACAAAAGTTAAAATTCACAAAATGAACCTAACTATCTTGAAAGATATGAACAAACTAATGAAGATTACTTAATCCCAAGTTTCTGTATGGTTAGGTCTTGACCTTGTGGATAATTTAGTAGGTTAATGTGAAGCTATAAGATGCAAGGGGACTTACTTGATTTAAGGTGTTTTATGACTCACTGGAGTCAAATTGTGCAAAATATCACAAATATCAACAATTTCTTCATTCCTTTGCATAAATTTGTTACTGTATCACAAAGCTTTTATATGATTTATATTAACACAAGCTTTTCTTTTCAAATATTATGAAAACTGTCAAATATCAACTCAATTATTCATGTTTCCTTCAAATATCAGACAATCTCCTTTAAATCTCTGTGTTTAAACTAAGTATTTCAAATGTTTAGTAAAAGTTAGAGAAATCTAAATTAAACTTCCTTCTGCTACAGGATCTAAATGCTCTATTATTCACATTGTAAGAAGTACAACAAACTTGATTAAATCCACACACTAAACCTTTAAATGTAAGCCCTGAGTATTTTCAGGAACATACATTCAAGATTGCAAGCTTTGGAGAGATAATATTTCAAATAGAAACAAGAGCCAGAAAACACTCTTAAAGTAGATGCAGAATTCCATAGATATTTGTATTCAAAATAAACAGTCATATATGATTTACAGTGTATGAATGACTCCTTGCTTCATTAATCAACTTACAGAAAACTTACAAAACATCTTACAGATACAGTAAGGAAGCTAGATGTTCCATGCATTCCTTATTGTAGACACAGGTGACCTCCTTCTATTCTAAGATAAAATGTTCTTCTACTCAAAATGCTAAGACTAATTACAACTTCCAGCTCTGTTCTACAAATCCCTGTGTTACAAATCCCTGTGTAAGTCATTACAAAGTAAAGGGACTCAATATATAGATTTGATTATCCCCAATACGGCCACAAAACCCTAGTCAATCAATGGTCTATATATCAAGTGCAACAACAATGCTGGAAAACAAATCCCGCCAAAAAATCTCTGAGCAACATACCCATACTGAGCGTAAAGATGCCCCTTGGAAACCCTAACAACAATCAAAATATCTTCACCATTAAAATATCTTCTATTGCTTTGCCCTTTTAATTATGCTTCTTTCCATCTGCATATCTCTTCTCACTAAAATCTTTTACTCCTTTTGCTTCTTTTGTGATCCAATCCACCCTTTGTGATGTCATCGCCATTAAGGCTTCACCTTTATATCTACCTGCATACCTGCCAACAAACATAAAAAATGGATTTTAAAATTCACGCCACCTTCGTCAATTTACACCTCTTCAGAATGTTAGGTGGGCATTAATACAACAATTAATGTGCCAAAAGTTTGGCCTTCTATTGCAGTGTTTACGCTTTCAAACTTTCTTTTACCGTTAGTTTAATTCTGCACACATACCTTTTTCGTTGTATGTTTTATTTGTATGTCTTCTTTGTATCTTTAAACATACAAGCACTTTATGCAAGAAATCAAACTAAAGTTCCCTCCCTTTTCCACTTTTTCTGTACTTTGTATCTTTTGCTTTGTATATCACGCATTGTAGATTTTCTTGTATGGGCGCATATACAACAACCTTATGTAAACCCCCCTTTACCTTTTATTTCTTTCGATGCTTTTAATTTCTTTGTATCTCAAATTATGTATATCATAAACATACAAGCATTCCAAACATACAAAGACTCTTCTATATTTAATTCTCTTTTTGCATCCGTGTTGTATCTTTATCTTGTATTTTTCGCTTTGCATATTGGCTTGTATATCGAAGATTTACATTGTAATTATACAAACGCAATATGCAAATGATAGGGTCCACATTACTTTCCCCCTTGTATCTCTGTGATGCATATAACACTTGTATCAAACCCTTAGATACAAGTCCGGATACATATAAACTCTTTTGTGTGTACTATCGGATTTCAACCTTCATAAACCACAGTTTACTCATTTTTCAGCTCCACGACATGTATATAAAGTACGATGCATCTCTAAAAATACATTAAGTAGTGATGCATCATTTTAACCAAATTTTGATCTTTTTTGAGTTCCGCAATGTATGTATATTGAAATGCATAACTTGAAACATACATACAAAGAACAAAACATACAACAATAAAACCCTATTTCATGATCCTTTTGGTCCCGCGACATGTATATAGCTTTGCATATCCACTTTGTATGTTTTTCTTTTACCAAACATACAAACATAAAATACATCCAACGGATTCAACCGATTATGCATTTAAACTTTGAAATCCATCGGGTCTGACTTGTATGTATAGATAGAACGTTAACAAAATGTATACAAGTACACGAATGTAACAAAACCAATAGTTCCTTTCGTAACTTATACAACGACTCGATATACAAACAACTTTGTATATGAGCGACTTTGTATACAAACGACTTTGTATATACAAACAGCTTTGTATATGCAACATACAAACCCTTTTAGTGTACATTTTACCAAAAACATACATATCTTATTGTGAATTTTAATATGCTTCAAAAAGCAACCCTCACTCATTTTTGACAAGGAATTCACCCATATTCAGCTCTGGTACTTAATGCTTATTTTTCTTTATTTTCAACAAGGTTTGTAACTTTCACTTCCTTTTCCCTTTTACCACCCAACAGACCCACACACAAAAGCAAAAGCCACAGCCATAGCAGGGGTCCTCATTTTGCTAAGGAGTAAAATGGGGCATGTTGTGAGCATCACAACAACTAACAACCAAACAAAACAATCAAATTAAAACTATTAAAGAAAACTAAATGAAATAAATTCATAACTTCTAACTATCTTTCCTGCAAATCATTATCTAACTTGAGACCTAATGTATTCAATAAGGTGCATGAATCTTCCCTTCAGTTTAAGTGGGTGCACGTGATTAATAATCCTCATCTTAAAAATTAGTTGAACAAACTAGTGACTGATATTAGACTACACAGTTGATGTCATTCCCTCATAGCCAACCGGCTGGAGCCTTGCTACCAGTAGATGTCCATAGCCCCGACAAGGTTATCGTTACAATTCTCCTAAGTAGAGCCCCACTACCAGCAAGCGTCTATAGCCCCAGTAGAGTTACTTAGATGGCTTAATCTAGATTTTTAGTAAAATCTATTTTATTTATTTATTTATTTTATATTTTGTATTTGATAGAGATTTCATAAGATATTACAGTTGTAACTTCATGGTGCAAGGAATGATCACTTGCTGAAATTAAGCTGAGAATTGTAATGGTAGCAAGGGTCACCTCTAATTTTTCACCTAATAACTACACTGGTAAGTTTAACAAATCCAAGGATTTTAGGTGTGTCATTGTGAGAAACTTCCCTTGAATACTCAACCCACAATTATTCAATACGAAATTTCACAAGTCAAACAATTTTCTACATTCATGACAGTCACAACAATTTATGCATAAATTTCAAATAATTAACCTGAATGTTCTAAATTTTCTATTGTTTTCAGTGGTTGTTAGTCTACTCCTGCATACTCTAAATGAAAACAAACATCCCTGCTAAGACAACACAACACACAAACAAACACAACAAAACAAAAAATAAAAAGAACAAAACAAAAACAACATGAAACAAAAGAGAACAAAAAACAAAACAAAAACAACCCAAAACTATACATTATTTATATTATGATACATAGAGACTAACTGCCCTCACCTCAAGCCTAAAAGTAATATTTCAAGTGTTGGCCATTAACTGGTAATGGCACATCTTCCCCAGTCAAGGTCTTGAGCCTAAAAGTATTGTTTCCAATTATTTTGCAACCTGTAATGGACCTAACCATAATTTGTCAAATTTTCCATGATTTCCTTTATTTTTAGGTGCTTTATCCCAGCACAACACTAAGTCTGATATTCTAAATGTTTTGACTCTTGCTCTTTTATCAAACCATCTTTTGACTACTGCTTGATGTTTGGCAAATTTCTCAATGGCTTGACCTCTTTTCTCATCTAATTGTAACATTTGTATTATTCTAGCCTCTCTATGATCATCAAAGCCTAAATATTCATTAGTAAAATTCCAAACTGGTATTCTTAGATTTACTGGAAGTATGGGATCAGTCCCATAAACTAAGTGATAAGGTGCATTGCCTAAGGCTGACTTAACCTTAGTCCTATCTACCCACAACACATATTTCAACAATGTGTTCAACTCTCTAGGATTCTTTTCAGTTAGCTTCTTGATTATATCTAATAAAATTTTATTTGTAGACTCAGTTAACTCATTCCCCTGAGGATAATAGTTTGAAGAAAACTTTAAAACTATCCCATACTCAAATGCCCATTTGGAAAATTTTAAAAAAGAAAATGCAGGGCCATTATCACATACCAGTGAATAAGGAGTTCCAAACCTGGTTATGATGTTTTCTTCAAAGAACTTGATAACTACCTCAGTAGTAGAGAACTTGCAACATGTGGCTTCAGTCCACCTTGTACAGTAGTCAGTTACAGTCAGTATAAACTTATGTCCTGCAGATGACAAAGGATTTATGACCCCAATGAAATCTAAGCCCCATTCTGTAAATGATCTAGACTCAATCACTGGCTATAATGGATTAGCCTGATTCCTTCCCTTGTCTGCTGTAGTTTTACAAGTGTGACAACTTTGAATGTGATTCTCAGTATCTTTGAACATTATAGGCCAGTAGTACCCTGCTCTCAATATTAAGCGTTGTAGCTAAATGAGAACCATGAACAGTTCCATATTTGTCATGTAATTCTGACAACACCTTATCTGCTTCAACTCTATTTAAACATCTTAAATATATCCCTTCATGGTTCTTCTTGAATAGAAGACCTCCTTGTAGCATGTACTTCTATGCTTTAATCTTTAAATCTCTCCTCTGAGAAGATTTCATCTTATTTGGATATTTGCCTAATATTAGAAAAGTGTTCAAATTATCATACCACCCTGATGCATCACTGGAATTCGACACATATTGTTGTTTCACCAAATTTGGATCTGTGTTTGCTATGGTTTGAACTAATGCTTGTCCTCTGACCAACCTCATTGGATGAATTTCCATATCAAACTCTTGTAATGTTGTAATCCATTTGTCTCTTTTCTCTCCAGGCTCATTCTACATCAGCAACATCTTCACGGCTGCATCTGGTACTATGGCTTTAACCTGACTAAGTAAGATATAATGTTTGAACTTTTTCACTGCTCTTACTAATGTAAACACCTGTCTTTCTGTATCAAGATATTTCAGCTGTGCATCCTTCAGTGGTGCACTCATGAAGGCTATGGGTTTTTCTTCGTTGTCTTCTCCCTTTTGTGTCAAAGCAGCTGCAACTGAATGTGAAGATGCAAAAGAATAAATGTAAACTGGCTTTGTATAATCTGGACTTGTCAACATAGGAGCATCAGAAATGGCTTCCTTAATATCTTCAAATGTAGCTTTAGCTACTAATGTCCATTCTATCTTTGCATCCTTCTTCAGCACGACATTCAATGGTTGCACAATTTCTGCAAAACCTGTAATAAACTTCCTGAAAAAATTAATCTTACCAAAAAATGACTTTAGTTCTTTCTTACTGTTTGGTAATTGCAATTTCTTTATTCCTTCTATTCTATCAGGATCAATAGATATCCCATTTTTAGAAATGACATGTCCTAATAATTTTCCTTCAGTTACGCCAAATGAACATTTCTTTGGGTTAAGGGAAATCTCATACCTTTCACATCTTTTAAGTGCTCTCGTCAAATCTTTAGCATGAGTAGTTGCATCTTTAGAGTAAACAGTTAAATCATCCATATAAATAACAATGCACTTACCTGACAATCCATGGAATGCAATGTCCATGGTTCGCTGAAAAGTGGCACCTGCATTGATTAGACCAAAAGGCATTCTTCTGTATGCATAATTTCCCCATTTGCAAGTAAAATTGGTCTTCAGCCTATCTTCCTTATCAACTAAGACCTAGTTATATCTTGAGAATCCATCTAAGAAAGACATCATTTTAGCCCCATTCACTGCTTGCAATACTTCATCTTGTGGAGGTAGGGGATAGTTATCTTTTTTAGATTCCTTATTCAAATTTCTAAAATCTACACATAACCTAATGTTTCCACTTTTCTTTCTCACCAGTACTATATTAGCTACCCAGGTTGAATGTCTAACTGGAAAGATTATTCTAGTAGACAACAATTTTTTCACTTCTTCAAAGATTAAAGGCTCTAAAATGGCATTCGCAGGCCTTTGTTTCTACCTAAATGGTTTAACATCTGGTTTCAAGGGTATCACATGAGTTATGATGGATGTATCATATGTCTTCAAATCTTCATATGTCCATGCCATGACATGTTTGTACTCTTTCAGAACATCCACAATTTCTTTTCTCAATTCTTCAGAGCAAGCCTTTCCAATCAGTACATTCTATGGACTCTGCTCTATTCCAAGGTTATATGGATCACACTTACCTCCCTCAGTTTTGGGAAAACCTTTCTGTCTTACTACCCCATCAAAGTCAAAAATCTGTTCTAACTCAATTACCCCTTTAGGTAAGAAATTACTTTTCAGGTCGATTATATCTTCTTCATCCCAAGACACATCAGGCCTTCCCTGTTCATCAATAATTTGAGCTTCAAATACCTCATTACAAGTTATAAAATCTACAATTTGTTAATCCCCTTTAAACACCTGGAAATGAGTAACATTATTTGGTATACTAGGAACATTTACTAATTCAACAACAAATCATTTTAAACCTGACAATGTTAAGGGTTCTAAAGTGCTAGCACAACTACTAATGCATCTGGTCTATGGTTCAATTCTCTAGGGATATGCTCTATGTTGAAAGCATCAAATGAATCTATCAAATCCCACACTCTGTGCCTATAACAAACCATTTTTTTGTAGTTTCATGCATAAAATTTCCTTACTTGCCTGACCACTAACTCAGAATCGAAAAATACCCTGATCATTTTTACCTTTTTCTTGATAGCCATAACAAGTCCATAAATCAAAGCTTCATATTCTGCAACATTGTTAGTACAAGAAAATTGTAACCTATATGCTACTAAATATGACTTACCATAATGATCTATAAGCTCCACACCTACACCTGCACCCTGCTTAGATTTAGATCCATCACATTTCAGTATCCACATGCCATCTTTATTCTTTTGACCCTTTACTTTGGCATGTTTTGCCTTTTCTATCACATGTGAGGTGATATCTTTTTCATTCCTAGGCAATTCATTTTGACCTACTTGCATATTTATACTTTTAGTTTGTAAATCAGAATGACAAATACTCTTGTCCTTTGTTTCTTCTTTTAAATCTGGGATCAACACATCTATGTTATTCTGAAAGTAGTTCTCTGGTTGATTAGGATTAACCTTTCCTTCTTGTAGTCCTACTCCCTTTGTGCATTTTATGTATTGATATTCTATAATATCTCTGCACATTCCACAATTCTCTTTAGAATGTGGCTTATTATGGACTCTACACATGTTTTTATACAATTTGCATTGAACTGGAATATTTTGTTCCATGCACCTTTCCATTTCCTATCTAATGACCTAACCAAAACTGTTTATTGCATTGCTTTCTTCATCAAAAGAATTTCCATCAGACTTAATGAATAATATTGTTTCCTTACTGACATGTTTTTCTCTAAAATTTAACATCAGGATTTCTTCAACTTGTACTCCTTTGTTAGTAACTCTATAAACACCAGGTTCAACAAAAGCATACAATATCTCATTAGTCCTATTGTATTCTGTAATCATGTGTTTCATCATGGGTTCTGCTTCTATCTTGATCTGATTTGTAACACCTCTCCGAGGTAACCACATATGTGAAAAATTAGTGGCCATATATCCATTCAATGTTTTGGACTAGTCTCTACTCAACAACATCCCATAATTTATAGGTATATCTACTATCTGAATGTCAATAAAATGACTTACCCTAGGATTTGAGGCTAATTGCATTTGAATATGCATCAGTTCTATCACATTAACCTCAGTTTTATGCAATTGTGTAACAACCTTAGCAGATTTAGTAGGAGCCAGCCCTAAAGTTTTGTATATTCCTAAAGGCATTACATTAGTTGATGCACCAGAATCTACCATGCAATTATGTATGTTCTTTCCACACATCCTAATAGTTAACAAGAAAGGAGGGGCCTCCATCTTATCTGCATACATCACCACATTCGTGTTGGAAGGCTGTTCAATTTTCCTACTCTTTTCTTTGGGTTGTGGATCTCTATTAGGAACATTCACATCAGCAGAAACCTCACTTGTCACAGATGTATCCAATGATTTTATGAAAGCATTTTTGACTCCTGGACTTTTCAATAATTCACATAAAGGTATACTAACCTTGAGTTTCTTTCTCTTCTGACAAGTAACTCATCAACATCATTGTTTCTATTGTCTCTATTTTACTTGTTTGGACCTTTTGTGCTACTATTCCATTATTTGCATGATGATTAGCCTTCAGTATAGCAGGATTATTACTAGCGTTTTGATCTGGGGGAGTACTGAAATTGGTAGGAGGAGTGGAAGTAGTGAAAGGACCTCCTAGCCTAGTGTTATTTCTCAAATTGTAGGTGTGATTTTTGTTTGATTGTTGAAAACCCTGTACCTCTTCTATTTCATATAACACTTCATTTTTAGTTTCAAAAGGAAACTGAAATGCATTTAGTACTAAGGCCAATTCAAGATATAGGTTCTCACAACAAAAAGGTTCATCCTCTAACAATTGATCCTCTTCTTCTCTAGTTGCTAAGGTAAAAGTCTCTAAGACTAAAGCAGTCTCATATCCTGAGGGCACTACTTCATTACCTTTGGGAATGAGAAACTTAGAAGTGGGAGCCTGTACATGTACATTGAAAATACTGGCTGATAAATGGAACTGAGGGCAATCTAGTTCAGCATGGGTACTGATATTATGAAATCTGCACCAATTCTTCAATGCTATATTAGCCATTTGTATTCTAGTTGTTTGTTTTGCATCCTGATTATCTAAATTCTCAAATGGAGAAGCTAGAATGCCATTATTTGGCCTTGTGTTCCATGTCTTAGGTGGCCTTGGCTGATTTTGATTCCTATTGCTATTATCCCAAGCCTTGTTATCTACCACAGGTCTTCTATTTTGCATTGGTTGTCCTGGATTATGATTTTGATTATGATTGTAATTTTGGTTTTGATTTGAACTTTGACCCTGGTTATAATTCTGATTATGATTCTGGTTATGGTTTGGGTTGTAGTTCTAACTATAGGTTTGGTTATGGTTTTGACTGTATCCATGGTTGTTTCTACCATAGAAATTTCCATTTCTCAGTTGTGTCATTTTAGTAGTCAATCTCCTCAAGTGTGCAGTAATTTCTTTGATTTCTTCTCTTTCCTCTTGTGCCTTTGCCACAAATGTATCTTGAGGAGGTTGGAAGAAAGATTGACCATTTCTTTAATTATTATTGGCAGTGTTACCAGTATAAGGGAATATGGCATGGATTGGGGTAGGATTATACACAGGTGTGTATGTAGGAACTGGATTCAATAATGGAGTGTTATGTGTAGGGACTCCATTCCAAGGTTGTGTTTGATTTTGTATCCCAAGATTTCCTCCATTAAGAAATGGATTATAAGTTGTTTGCCTCATCTTCTGGTTTACAAAGGCTACCTCCTTATAAGCCTTGGATATTGTATCTATGTCAACTTTTCTTTTAACAAACATAGTGGTCAGTGGATCTAAGGCAACATAATACATGGCTAATAGTGTAGCTGCATTTACTGTGTAAGGAGCTACCAACCTAGAATAGGCCTTTTGAAACCTGTCATTAAAATTGTCAATCAGCTCTCCTTCACCTCTCTTTATTGCAGCCAATTTATGATATAAGGTGGAAGGATCTATTGGACCTCTAAATCTAGACAAAAATGTTTCTTCCATAAGTGCCGAAGAAGAAATGTAACCGTTAGGAAAGTTAACATACTAGTTAGAAGCCTTCTCATTGAAGGTGTAAGGAAACAACCTACACACAACATCCTCATATTCTAACCTGGCCCTAAAGCATGCTTCCTTAAATATCCTAATGTGATCTTCTGGATCCTGATGCAACTGGTATTTAGGACATATCTTTTCAGGATTCTTTGGCATCTCATGATAATCAGGGAATGTTATGGGAGAATTAACATTAAAGTAAGCCATTGCAGGTACTTGTGCTTGACCTAGACCTTGGGGAATACCTGGATTTCTTGGTGGACTTGGATTTATTGGAGGACTGGGACCTCTAGGAGGACTAGGACCTCTAGGAGGACCTGAACCAAGATTTAAAGATCTAAATGAAGAACTGTCAGGACTCGCAATGTTATGGATACTAAAAGGTGATCCAGGAGGCATTCTAGATGAACCTCCTGCATGTGATATTCTAGGATTCCAAATCAAAGGACCTTTACTTTGCCTTTTATCAGGTAATTGCACGAATGTATCTTCTAAACAGGATCTAGACCTAGTCACTCTATTACTATTACGAGCCAGCTTTACTTAGAACAAACACTAACTCCAATCAGGCCCTCCTAGCATCAAAAACTGTTGATGATTATTTTTACACATTCATAAGAAAAGTTAAAATTCACAAAATGAACCTAACTGTCTTGAAAGATATAAAGAAATCAATGAAGATTACTTAATCCCAAGTTTCTGTATGGTCAGGTCTTGCCCTTGTGGATAATTCAGTAGGTTAATGTGAAGCTATAATATGCAAGGGGCCTTACTTGATTTAAGGTGTTTTATGACTCACTAGACTCGAATTATGCAAAATATCACAAATATAAACATTTTCTTCATTCCTTTGCATAAATTAGTTATTGTATCACAAATCTTTATATGATTTATATTAACACAAGCTTTGCTTTTCAAATATTATGAAAACTGTCAAATATCAACTTAGTTGTTCATGTTTCCTTCAAATATCAGACAATCTCCTTTAAATCTCTGCGTTTAAGCTAAGTATTTCAAATGTTTGACAAAAGTTAGAGAAATCTAAATTAAACTTCCTTCTATACAGGATCTAAATGCTCTATTATTCACATTGTAAATAGTATAGCAAACTTGATTAAATCCACAGACTAAACCTTTAAATGTAAGCCCTGAGTATTTTCACGAACATACATTCAAGATTGCAAGCTTTGGAGAGATAATATTTCAAATACAAACAAGAGCCAGAAAACACTCTTAAAGTAGACACAGAATTTCGGAGATATTTGTATTCAAAATAAATAGTCATATATGATTTACAATGTATGAATGACTCCTTGCTTCATTAATCAACTTACAAAAAACATACAAAACATCTTACAGATACAATAAGGAAGCTAGATGTTCCACGCATTCCTTATTGCAGACACAAGCGACCTCCTTCTATTCTAAACTAAAATGTTCTTCTACTCAAAATGCTAAGACTAATTACAACTTCCAGCTCTGTTCTACAAATCCCTGTGTTAGAAATCCCTATGTTACAAAGTCCTATGTAAGTCATTACAAAGTAAAGGGGCTCAATATATACATTTGATTATCCCAAATACGGCCACAAAACCCTAGTCAATCAATGGTCTATATCACAAGTGCAACAACAATGGTGGAAAACAAATCCCACCAAAAAATCTCTGAGCAACATACCCATACTGAGCATAAAGATGCCCCTTGGAAACCCTAACAACCATCAAAATATCTTCACCATTAAAATATTTTCTGTTGCTTTGCCCTTTTAATTATGCTTCTTTCCATCTGCCTATCTCTTCTCACTAAAATCTTTTACACCTTTCACTTCTTTTGCGATCTAATCCGCCCTTTATGATGTCATCGACATTAAAGCTCTGCCTTTATATCTACCTGCATACCTACTAATATACGTAAAAATGGATTTTAAAATTCACGCCGCCTTCATCAATTTACACCTCTTCAGAATGTTAGATGGGCATTAATTACAGCAATTAATGCACCAAAAGTTCAGCCTTCTATTGCAGTGTTTATGCTTTCAAACTTTCTTTTATCATTAGTTTAATTCTGCATACATACCTTTTTCCTTGTATGTTTTCTTGTATGTTTTGTTTGTATGTCTTCTTTGTATCTTTAAACATACAAGCACTTTATGCAAGAAATCAAACTAAAGTTCCCTCCCTTTTCTGCTTTTTCCATACTTTTTATCTTTTGCTTTTATATCTCGCTTTGTAGATTTTCTTGTATGAGCACATATACAACAACCTTATGCAAGCCCCCCTTTACCTTTTATTTATTTTGATGCTTTTAATTTCTTTGTATCTCAGATTATGTATATCATAAACATACAAGCATTGCAAAGATACAAAGACTCTTCTATATTTAATTCTCTTTTCGCATCCGTGTTGTATCTTTAACTTGTATTTTTCACTTTGCATATCAGCTTGTATATCAAAGATATACATTGTAATTATACAAACCTGATATGCAAACGGTGGGGTCCATAGTACTTTCCCCCTTATATCTCTGTGATGCATATAACAGTTGTATCAAACCCTTAGATACAAGTCTGGATACATACAAACTCCTTTGTGTGTCCTATCGGATTTCAACCTTCATAAGCCACAATTTACTCATTTTTCGGCTCCACAACATGTATATAAAGTGCGATGCATCTCTTAATATACATTAAGTAGTGATGCATCATTTTAACTAAATTTTAATCTTTTTTGAGTTCCACAATGTACGTATATTGAAATGCATAACTCGAAACATACATACAAAGAACAAAACATACAACAATAAAACCCTATTTGATGATCCTTTCGGTTCCGTGACATGTATACAACTTTGCATATCCACTTTATATGTTTTCCTTTTGCCAAACATACAAACATAAAATACATCCGACGGATTTAACTGAGTATGCATTTAAACTTTGAAATCCGTCGATTCTGACTTGTATGTATAGATAGAACGTTAACAAAATGTATACAAGTACATGAATGTAACAAAACCAATAGTTCCTTTTGTGACTTATACAATGACTTGATATACAAACAACTTTGTATACGAGCGACTTTGTATACAAACAACTTTGTATATACAAATAGCTTTGTATATGCAACATACAAACCCTTTTATTGTACATTTTATCAAAAACATACATATCTTGCAAAATATTGTGAATTTTAACATGGTTCAAAAAGCAACCCTCACTCATTTTTGACAAGGAATTCACCGATATTTAGCTCTAGTACTTAATGCTTATTTTTCTTTATTTTTAACAAGGTTTGTATCTTTCACTTCCTTTTCCCTTTTACCACCCAACAGACCCACACACAAAAGCAAAAGCCACAGCCATAGTAGGGGTCCTCATTTTGCTAAGGAGTTAAATGGGATGTGTTGTGAGTATGACAACACATATGATCTAAAAAACTATTTTAACCATCAAGACAAGAACTTTTCCTCACTAACTGGCATAGCTCCCCCTATCAACCAACAATCATTCATATGTCTTCTCTTTCTTTATTGCTCCCCCTTTGATCAGCACCCACTTTTGTTTTTAACATATCTTCTCTCCCCCTTTGACATCAATGGAAAAGGGCACATACTTGCATCAAAATCATATAGACTGCTCCCCCTGAGTAGCAGCTTCCTATCATCAATTTGGATCACAAGATGTGACTATGAGAATCATCAAACTGATGTACAACAGTGCACCTTAATTGAGAACTGGAGGGGTAATAACCCCTAACTTCTCCCCGAGATACTCAAAAGAGTCCTTAGGTAGAGGTTTAGTGAAGATATCTACAATCTGATCCTTAGAGGGTACAAACTCCAATCTAATTTCATTTTTGTTCACTTGCTCTCTCAAAAAGTGAAACTTGATGGATATATGTTTTGTCTTTGAATGCAACACTGGATTTTTTGAAATGTTTATTGCACTTAAGTTATCATAGAAGATTGTGATAGGTTTCTCATATTCTACTCTAATGTCTCTTAGCATTTGCTTCATTCACAATACTTGAGTGCAACTACTCGCTACTACAATATATTCTGCTTCTCTAGTGGATAGAGATATTGCCTCTTCTTTCTTGCTCAGCCAAGAAACTAATCTTTTTCCCAAAAAGAATGCACTACCACTGGTACTCTTCCGGTCATCCACATCTCCTGCCTAATCTGCATCTGTATAAGCATGAAGAGAGAAATCAGGATCCCTAGGATACCATAAGCCATACTCAATTGTTCCTTTAAATATTTGAGAATCCTCTTGACTGCCATGACATGAGATTCTCTAGGATCAACTTGGAATCTGGGAACAAGACCAACAACATTCATAATGTCAAGTCTGGTTTAACAAAGATGCAACAGACCTCTAATTATTGAGTTGTACTTTTTTCTGATCTGCCTTAGAAAAATCATCATCTTTGCTCAGTTTGCATCTAGTTGCCATGGGAGTATTCATTGGTTTTGAGTCTTCCATCCCAAATTTCATCAACAATTCTTTCACATACTTGGTCTGAGAAATAAAGATTCCTTTCTTTGTTTGATTGATTTGAAGACCCAAGAAGAAATTCATTTACCCAAACATAGACATCTCAAATTCACTTTTCATTTGATTTGCAAAAGTCTTGCACATACTATCTCTTCCTCTAAAAATGATATCATCAACAAACACTTCAACAATTAAGATATTTTCATGATCAATTTTGAAGTACAAGTTACTGTCAGTAGTACCTTTGTTGAAACCAATCTTCAAAAGATGTGTATCTAGTCTTTCATACCAGGTTCTTGGGGCTTGTTTGAGTCCATAGAGAGCCTATTTTTAACTTGGAGACCATATCACCCTGAGCAGATAATTGAAATCCATCTAGTTGTTCAATGTATACCTCTTCTTCCAAGTCACCATTCAGGAAGGCAGACTTGATATCCATTTGATATACTTTGAAATTGTTGAAGGCAGCAAATGCAAGAAATAATCTAACTACTTCAATCCTTTCCACTGGAACAAAAGTTTCTTCAAAATCAACTCCTTCAACTTGAGAATAACCCTTGCAGACTAATCTGGCTTTATTTCTGACTACTTCACCATCCTCATTCAGTTTGTTCTAGAAGACCAATTTGGTTCCAATCACATTTTTGTTTCTAGGTCTAGGAACAAGATCCCAAGTGTGATTTTTCTCAATCTACATCAACTCCTCCTCCATTGCTTTAGTCTATCTTTCATCATTGCATGCCTCACTTACTAGTTTTGGTTCAATCTTTGAGATCAAACAATACTTCTCTAAGTCTTGAGCAATCCTTCTTCTTGTTTGAACACCTTTTCTTTTATCTCCTATGATCTAGTCTTCAGAATGATTCAATCTTACATACCTGGGAGTTTTGGGAACTTCTTGCACTTCTATTTCTTGGATATGATCATTCAAACATGTCTCTTCTTCCTAAATTTTAGGATTCTCCAGATCAGTTTGGTTCTGAGTTTTAGAAGAGGCTTGAACTAGAACATCATTTTGATCATCTTCTTCATATTCATAAAACCTTGAGGGTTTTTCAATCCCTTCATCAACCTTCACATTTGTACTTTCTACAATCTTTCTCTATCTCTTGTTATAACACTGGTATGCTTTTCTTTGAGTAGAATAACCCAAGAATATTCCTTCATCACTTCTAGCATCAAATTTTCCAAGGTCTTCATCTCTTTTAATGTAACATTTACTACCAAAGACTCTAAAATACTTCATAGTAGGAGTGATGCCAAACCAGATTTCATAGGGAGTCTTACCAGTATTGCTTCTGATTTGTACTCTATTGAGAGTATAGATAGCAGTGCTTACAACTTCTCTCCAGTAGATCTGAGGAACATTTTCTTCCATCATCATGGTTCTAGATGCTTCCTGGATGGTCCAGTTCTTTCTCTCCACTACTCCATTATGCTGTGGAGTCCTTGGAGCAGATAACTATCTTTTTATCCCATGTTTCTCATAGAATTCTATAAACTCTCTGGATGTGAATTCTCCACCTCTATCAGACATGAGACATTTTATGTTTAATCCAGTTTCATTCTCCACCATAGCCTTGAATATTTTGAATTTCTCAAGGGCCTCAGATTTTTCTTTCAAAAAAGTCACCCACATCATCCAAGAGTGGTCATCAATTAATAACATGAAGTATCTATCACCTTGCAAACACTTGATTCTTGCCAGTCCACATAGATTAGTATGTACTAAGTCCAACAATCTAGTAGAGGATTGTTCCTTACTTTTGAATGTGACTCTGTTTTGCTTACCCAATTGACATTCTTTACACAGACTACTGGTAGTTTTCACCAGTCTTGGAAGATCTCTTACAGCCTGAGTGTTTCTTATCTTGATGATATTAGCAAAATTCACATGACACATTCTCCTATGCCACAACCAACTCTGATGAAGTTGAACAAATAGACAATTTTTGTCAGTACCAACCAAGTGGAAGATGTTACCTTTTGTTTGAGTACCGGATGCAATCTCTATTCCAGAACTTTCAAAGATCCTACATCACTGGTTTTGTTCTTTCCATCAAAAGAAATAGTTCCTCTACCTCTGATTCTGCCAGCAGAATTATCACCAAATTTTACAACTCCTCCTTCATATCTCTCCAAATCTATGAACTTGTTTTTGTCACTAGTCATATGGTGAGAGCATCCACTATCAATGACCCAATAATCCTTTTCTTTAACTTGGGCAGCCAGAGCTCTTTCTATCATTTTATGATTGACAGATTCAGAGGGCATTGGATCTTCTTCCTTGATGGTGATGAACACCCAATCACTTCCATATTTGTTTCTAGTCTTTGATTCATCATCTATTACTCCTTCATCATCATTTTCATGAACATAGTAACATTCCTTTTGGAATCTTGATCTATTTATATTTTCCCTTGAAAATCTTTCCGAACACTTTGAGGCAAAATGACCAATCTTGTTGCAGTTGAAACATTTGAAGGGTAATTTTCCTAAACATACTTACCAGATACTCTTGGTAGTCTTTTTGCAATAAGGGCTTCAAGTTGACCAGCTTCTGCTTCATCTTATTCAAGATCTTTTCTTTCTTTTTCATACCATGTTAGTTTCTTTGAGGGATTCTCTCCTGGATCAAACTTTTGTTTGCCTTTTACAAAGGCACTAGCTTTGAATGCAGACTTAGTCTTAGGGGGTGCATCTCCAAACTTGGCCAATTCAAATGCAGCTAATTTTCCAACCAATTGATTTCTTGTGATGTTTGAGAAAGATCTGAATTCTTCAATAGCAACAACCTTCTATTTGTAAGCAGGAGGGAGTGATCTGAGGACTTTGGCAACAATCTCATCTTCATCCAAGATTCCACCA
This sequence comes from Cunninghamia lanceolata, assembly GCA_027924645.1. Lineage (NCBI taxonomy): Eukaryota > Viridiplantae > Streptophyta > Pinopsida > Cupressales > Cupressaceae > Cunninghamia > Cunninghamia lanceolata. The sequence goes on along the minus strand of BSBN01000261.1, from coordinate 27,793,666 downwards.
GCATACCTAATGCCACATACAAGCTCATTTACTTTTGGCATAAATGTAGTGATATTCTCATCTCCATTCAACTTTAGGTTTTCAAATTTTCCTTTCAGACTATGTAGCATGGCACATTTAACATATTTGTCTCCTTCATGCAGAAGTTGCAACTTTTCCCAAAACTCATATGCAGTTTTTAGATCTATAACATTTGTCAGCTCTAAATCAGATTAGGCACTTAATAAAGCTTCTTTGGCCTAAAGATTATCTTCAACATCTTTGATTTCATCTACAGTTGTTAGACCATTCTTTGGAGGAACATACTTCTTTGAAGTTATGGTCAAGTATTGCATTCCCATACATTGTAAGTGACATTCCATGCAGCTTTTCCAAAGAGCGTAATTGGTTCCATCAAACTTTAGACTATCCTTCTTGTAGGAAGACATCCTGGATCTCCTCAAGTGGTTAAGCTCTTTTAGAGGACCTTGGCTCTGATACCAATTGTTAGTTTCAAGACAGACAACTGAAAGGGGGGGTGAATCAGTTGACTCAAAACTTTCCTTTCATCAACCACTTCTATCCTTCTTGTAATTCAACAACATAATAATAAATTAATCATGGAAACACAATGTAATAATTCAAGAGTAGAAACACATTAACACATATGACACCAAGATTTTAACATGGAAAACTTGGTTAAGGGAAAAACCACAGGGTGACTAACCCAAGATTGTATTCTCTGTTAAAAGAATAAAAGGAACAAAATGGCACATGCCAGTTAGGGCTCACTGCTCGAGCACACTACTCACAAGAGGCCCACTGCCTATAGGAGACACACTGTCTATAGAATAATAAATATTACATACTTGAACTAAAGAACAACATCTTCACCATGCCTGAGTCAGTTCAATTTAAGATCAACACTTCTGCTTTGTCTTTTGCTCTTCTCCTCTCTACCACACTGTCATCTTCAACACACACCTTCAAAATGACTTCACAGCTCTTATTTATACAAGACATCAACTTTGGGATAATCATCAAAGTTGGCACAATACATACTTTACTTTATTACAGAGTAGATACAAAAATACAACTTGTCTTATTACAAAATACTTCATGCGAATCACCACATAGTTGGCTACACATATCTAGGACTTCAATCTTCTTTGAGGAACACACCATGCTTCACAGAACACCTTCAAGATCATCCGTGAGATGTGCAAACCATCCGGTCAGCTAAGATTATGAATAACTTCATCATCCGGAAGTAAATCTTCAATTACAAACTCAATCCTTAATGCAGATCACCAACATGAATTGGACACAATCTAGAGACCCCCACAAGCTTTCCTAAATCACCAAAACATCCATATCATTTTTGTCTAGTGAAATCATCCTCATCTTCATCTGGAACCTCAAGAACACATTCTATCATCACTGTCACATTAGAATGAATGCTTGCGGACCTCCAGACCATGAACCAATTGAGTTTTCAATTCACTTTGACTTCCTAAACACTTCATAAAATCTGCAGAACATGATATTGCATTTTCGGATCTTATTGGACCTATTTGTGTAACTCTGTCACCTCTGAACACCTGCTGGAACTGGTTTCACTCAAGTGGCCATAACTTCTTCAAATATTCATGTAGACCTCTTAGATCTTGACTGGATCATCTTTAGACACATATCTACAAACCCTTTGATACGCATTCCCTGATCTCCATCTTAGCCAGGATCTTTACTTCATAGAGCTTCACTGTCTTCACTATTGTTTTTTGTTTCTGATAGGACTAATTTTCTCAATATCCTCAACACATAGCTCATCCAATCCTTGACATCAATGCAACAGGAGTATGTTGACATCAATGACAACACCGGTTAGGCCCATACTTGCAACAATACCATTGGAGCTCGTTCACTCTAATGTTTTTGGTCACACAGTGGTAAACTCCATTGGAGGTGCTAATTATTTTGTTACATTTATTGATGACTGCACTCACAAAGTATGGATTTATATAATGCATAGAAAATCAGAGGTGTTTTCAAAATTTAAAATTTTCAAGGCCATTGCTGAAAATCAGATTGGGCATAAAATCAAATGTCTTAAAACTGATAATGGGAGAGATTTTTGCTCCTCAAAATTTGACACTTTTGTTGCAGATCATGGTATTCGTCGGATCAAAGTTGTTCCTTTTAGCCCTCAGGAAAATGGTGCAGCTGAGAGGTTGAATATAATGATTCCTGAGAGAGCTTGGTGCATGCTTTCTAATGCTAGATTGGGTAAAGAGTTTTTGGCAAAGGCTTGTAATACAATAGTGTATCTAATCAATCAAACTCCTTTGTCTCGATTGGATTTTGACATTCTGGAAGAGAGATGGCTTGGGAAAGGTATTTCTTACAATCATTTGTGTGTGTTTGGGGCATTTGTACATATTCCTAAGGAGAAACGAATGAAACTTGATCCCAAATCACACAAACTTGCATATTTCTTGGTTAGTGTGAGGACCAGTTTAGTTTCATGCTTTGGGATCCAGTTGCTAAGAAATTTATCTACAATCAAGATGTTGTTTTCAATGAGAAAGTTTTCCCATGTATGCAAAAAGAGGGGACATCTTCAAATGATTCTATATATGTTGACATGTTTGATAATGACATCAATATGCCTAAGACATAGAGGATTGCTCCTATTGTTATTTTTCAGCCTTCAAATGTTTGTGTCCGGACTCAGCCTTTTCAATCTTCTGTGGTGGCTACCAATGTTATTATTTATCCTCCTCAAGGTAGTACGTAGCAAGCACAAGATGTTTAACAGCCTGTAGACGTCTCTCCTCAACCTTTCTAAGATCATTTACTACCTTTGAATGTTCAAACTGAGAAAGACTTCTCTCTATTTCCTACGCTGCCTTCTTCATTTCCAATGCAACTATCTCAAGGTTCTATGTTGCTAGAGGTTTAAGACATTACTTCACCACCTCTACAAAGTTCAATGTAGCCTATTATATCTGTCCCACAGTCTTCAACTCTAACGTTTCTCGCCCACTTTAGAACACTCTATGCATTTTGAAAAGTTTTCACTGCCTTCATTAACAAATTTGCAGACCATACATATGCCTCTTAAGCAGTCTATGGGATCATCACTACCTATATCAATAAATATGTAGGCTACATGGAATGTTCAGGATATGCCATCTCAGGCACCACCTCATTGTAGAAGTTCACAGTCAAATTTTGAACATGGTAATGTTCAAGAACATGGTATTTTACCAACACAAGATGATTTCAGGGAGAAAGCACCTCCATTGAGGAGGTCAACAAGGTAGAAGAAACCTCCAATGAAATTGGATGATTATGAGTTTTTGCTTTCCGATCAGTCAGCGCCTACAACTTTTAAACAAGCTTGAAAAGATGAAAACTCAGTGAAGTGGATGGAGGCTATGCATGAAGAAATGGCCTCTTTATAGGCCAATGACACTTGGGACTTGGTGAATCTCCTACCTAATTGGAGACCTTTGAAGAGAAAGTGGGTATATTGACTGAAAGAAGAAGATGGAGGCAAACACCGCTACTAGGAAAGATTGGTCATAAAAGGTTTTGATCAGCAAAAGGGGATTGACTTCAATGAAATCTTCTCACCCGTCATCAAAATGACCACCATTCACACAATCCTATGTATGGCAGCTATGTGGGATCTTGAGCTTGAACAACTTGATGTCAAGACCGCTTTTCTACATGGAGATGTTGAAGAAGATTTGTACATGGAGTAGCTTGAAGGTTTTATAAAATAGGGGCAAGAGCATTCATATTACAAACTGAAGAATAGTTTATATGGGCTCAAGCAAGCTCCAAGGCAATGGTATCATAAGTTTGATAGCTTCATGGTTGAGCACAACTTCATTCGTTATGAATTTGATCCATGTCTTTACTTCAAGTGGCTTGCAAATGGTGAGTTTGTCATACTTTTACTTTATGTTGATGACATGTTAGTCACTGGTAGCAACATGAGGGTTGTTAAGGAATTGAATCAACATTTAGCTCAGTGATTTGCCATGAAGGTTTTAGGGACAGCCAAGAGGATTCTTGCCATGACAATAATCAGGGATAGACAAAAGAGACAAATTAGATTGTCTCAAGATATGTATATTGACAAAATCTTGCATAGGTTCAACATGATGCATGCAAAACCTGTTAGTACTCCATTGGCTGGTCACCTTTGGTTGTCATCAATTATGTGTCCTACAACTGACGAAGACTAAGAACACATGAAGATTGATCCCTATTCATCTACAGTTGGCAATCTCATGTATGCCATGGTTTGTACTCTTCCAGATATTACCCATCCAGTGGGAGTTGTGAGCAGATTTATGAACAATCTAGGAAAACCTCATTGGCAGGTGGTATAGTGGATATTTAGGTATCTCAGAGGTACTTCAAATAATGCTTTATGCTTTGTAGGATAGGATACTCAGCTGCAGGGGTATGTTGACTCTGATATGGCCAGAGACATGGACAAATGGAAGTCTACAATAGGGTATGTGTTTACATTTGTCGAGGCCGCAATTAGATAGATTTCACATTTGCAACAGGTAGTTGCACTCTCTTCCACTGAGGCTAAATACATTTCTCTCATTGAAGGAGCAAAGGGGATGATATGGTTACATTAGTTATTGGGCAAATTGCAGTGTAAGCAATCTGTTTCTACTCTATTTTGAGATAGCAACAACGCTATTCAATTCGCAAAGAACTCCACTTTTCATAATCAAACCAAACATATAGAGTTGAGATATCATTTCATTCAGCATGTACTTGAAGAGGGTAGGTTGTAAGTAAAGAAGATTGACACAAAAGTGAATCGAGTGGATGCTTTGACGAAGATTGTTCCAAGGGAGAAGCTTGAGTTCTGTAGGACTTGGCATTGTCAAGTCCTGACATTAATCTTGGAGTGGGGGATATCTTGGTGCAACTCTTGCAGCTCGGATTGGACTTCAAGTGGGAGATAGTTGGTGTAATGGTTTTGTATCCCAATCCTCACATAGTGTAATGGTTCTGCTATAACTCCCACTACTCCCTCTTTTGGTATCGACCATTGCATGCTATCTCTTCCACAATGAAGTTAATGTCTTTTGCATGTTATTAGGTATTGACTATTATTATTCTTTGAGTGGAGTTAATTGTATATAGTTGTAGGAACAACAATGTGATTGATAATATACATAGTGAGTTGCAAATATATTGTATGTGAATGATTTGATTCTAGATTTTAATATAGAGAGCTATCCCCTACTCAAAGTGGATGTAGCCATTTGGTTAACCACGTTAAGAAACATTGGTGTTCCCTTGTGCATCAATTCTTTGTTTTTTTATGTATTTGATTTAACCATTTGCTTTCTATTATGTATTGATCTTTCTTCGCTCAACATAGTGGTCACAAATTTTCATTAAACTATATATATTCATTTTGACCATTTCAAGACTTCACATAACCTATCTTAAAATATTTAATATATTTCATGGTTTCGATCATTTCAAAATTTGTGATCACCTTTTTAAATTACTTAAATATTTCACAATTAGAGTTGATCTAATTTTATCTCCAACACTATAAGAACCTTTCAACTTAGTTTTACTATCTTGAACCGATCTAGTGTTAAAAGATGAATGTTAAACATCTTTTTAGGATGTTAACGAGTAATATAGTTTTACTACTAACAGTCTAAGAGATTTTTGAAGTGATTTACATGTTTCATTTACATATTATTTTGGTTGCTTATGCTAGATGATACACTCAATATTTTGGTGGGCATTACAATAAAATTGGTGCCATTAACTTGTTTGAGATTTTTGAGGTATACGGCCACTTTTAGAGCATATCATGTTCATTCTAGATATACTTTATTTTAAATTGAAAGGGGATGGATATTCAATATTTGTGGTTGTTTTTTGTTTTTATTTTACTGGTACATACTACTAAGGGTTTGTTTTTGCATCTATGTCAACATCTATCATGTATTTGATTAACCTTCTCTTGTCAACCATACCTACTTGTGAGGAAACATAGTAATACTTGTGAGGAATCATAGAACAATATGGGCCAAGTGCATTTTATTTAATAAATTATTATATGTATTCAAATGCACCAATACCCTTACTAGGCAATGACTCCCTTCAAGGTAAATTAAAGTCATTATCAAACTCAATAAAGTGGTTGAATAATTGATACATTAAAGTTGAGTTGTAACTTTTAACAACTCAAGCTTTGTTATAAAAAGGACATTTTTATCATGTGCATTTGTTTTTAAATTGACAGGAGGAGAACATTGAAATGGTATCTTATCAAGACATTGATGAAGCAATATAGAAATAATCTCACAAGTATTTTAGGACTTGGTGACATTCAATTTTTTAAAGGTTACTTTGTTTTACAAATTCTAAATCATATTTAAAAAAGTTTAGTACACAAAACAAGTTACATTATTCATTATAAATTAGGATAAGTGAAGGAGAGTGGGTAGTAATATGTATCTTCACACATGTTTATCTATCTATTAAGAAGATAACAAAAGTTCATCCTCTCAAGATATCACTCTATACTAAGTTTTCAATATACTGGGATTATTCATACTATGACCTAATTTATGAAAGCTTAATGATTATATTAGAATATATTATATGTATATTTAATTCTATTGGTTGATAACTCATGTGGCATATGTTTAGTTTCATCATTCTCAAATTCCTATGGTTGCCTTTCAACATATCCGTTAATCACTCTTGCTTCATATTCTTGCCTATGGTAGTAAGGGGAGTTAAACCTAGAAAACACTCTTATGACCTTATAATGTAGTAAATTGTGCTCCCTAATTGTGTAGGCATAATTTCATGCTCTATTTGGCACTCACTTTAGTGTCCTCTCCCCTGTTTTATTTTAGGATCATTTCTAGCCTTGGCCTAACCTAAACTCAAGAGAAATGCTTTGTACTACCTAAGCCCTTACCGACGATCACATGATGAAACTGTGAATGATTTTTAGGTCTTGGTTAAGTCCCAAATCAATGGACACCTTTTGGACTGATTCTATCAAGACACTAGTACGTAGTGCTAGCGTCCTATCCATTCATTTTAGAATGCTAGAATGCTCTTAAGGTTGACCTTTTCCTTCGACGACACAACCTCCATTTCAACATTCATACTCAAAATATATGTCAGACTCTACCCTAAATCCTTCATATGATTTCCTATTTAAACTTGTGGTTTTTACATTATGAGGTATGATGTGAATTCTATAGTGAAGCTTTGCCTGAATGATCATTGGCTCTGCATTTTGGAAAAGCTCTATAATAGTTGATTTTTAGCTATTTATCTACTTTCTACCTTTGATTAGAGCTTCATGAGAATTGAAAGGATGGTTGGAATCATTGACTAATGATCAACTTGTACCTCATCATCACTATTTGGTATGGTTCCAACTTATTCTCATCTCCAAGCTTTGGTCACTCTCTACTTCATTGAGGTGAAGTTACAGATCTAAAACTTATTTTCCTTGAGTAATGCATCTCTCTTGGGTTTGATATTGCAGCCTTTTGATTGAGGCATATCAGAATCTACTCTAACATTCTTAAGTAGGGTTTTGATTTGATTTGTTTGTCACTACTCACCACAATCTTAGACACACTTAAGATTCTGAGCACACACTATTTATTGTTATTGATCTAGCTATTTGTGAGTTAGAAATACTAAAACAGGGGTATGATTGAAGAAAACTCCTATATAGACACAAACATTTTCCCCTCTTTTGTATGTGTACAGATTGCAATAGGTGGTTTCAGACATAGAGGAGCAATAGGTAGATGGAAGCAGCAGATACAAACATCGTCAAACAAAATCTATGTTCATACAAAAACCTAAGGACTCTAGTGCACTAGTGTCCTACCTAATCAGCTCCTGCTTCTAGTGTTGGGTTCCATTTGATCTACTCATTTCTATTCTACTCCTATTTTCTAGAAACTATAATAGTAGTTTGCACGTTTCCTCCATTTATCCATTTAGTCTTCACATTTCTTAGTTTAATCAATCCATTATTTATCAATATTTCATCTTTGCAACAAAGAAACGGAGCTTGGATAACTTGGCTCTCCCTTGAGGACAGCAACCAAGCACAAAGCTTTCTTCAATTCATGTTCCAATGTAATGTGGTGAAAGATTGACCTAGATTAATGCATTAATCAAGCTAGATCTCATTTTCCACATAACATCCCCACAATCATTTCACATTCTTATATAGCTTGAAGTTGAATAAAATACTTTTTTTACCTCTAACACACTCACTTTACAAGATTTTTTAATATATCAAAACCATGCATATGTATACCATATTATACAAAATTTTTAATGTTGTACTCTCTTCACTAAAGGTAATAAACCTAAAACAAGTACTTGTATTTCTCCTTAATATACATTACAATTCTTGCTATAACTATGGACAATATGATATTTAGAGGCAAATTGATGATTAAAGTTTTGAGTTCATGGGATCCCCTTGTCCATTGAAGATAGAACTTATTGGCTAACTTCCTAGAAGGTAACTTAAAACTCACATTCTCCAAGGCCAAGAAATTAGATAACCCCTCCTAAAAACATAACCATATTATTTTTTTATAACCATAGAGGATGTTTTTAATGTTAAAGTGAATCATCACCTCTAAAATTAAGGGATGTCATATATTTTTCTTTTTCGGGCATATAAGATATTGTCATATACAAAGGCTCCAATTCTAGATAATTATCTTGTATATGAAATAAATTGATTAAAAAACTTGGATGAGTTTGCATGGCTAGTGTATTGATAAAATTTGAGATTAGTTAATTAAATATTGTTATGATCAAGAAGTAAATTTACCCTATATGTCATGGAGAAAAGAGGTTTATAAGGGGAAATTCTACAAGATAAAAAGATATGTCCAAATGGATAAAGACATCTACAACAACATTTAGTTACAATATATAAGCATTTTTCATTACTATCTAAAGAGGTCATTATTTTCTCTATAAACTATAAATGTATTAGGTATAAAAGTAGCTACTTCTAATGGGTGGATGTCACCCTTATACACTATCCAGGGAGCAAGATTGGAAAGGATATCTCACCCAACTGCTTTATTTTTTTTATGGATCATTACTATATGTTTAATGAATATTTATTTTACTTGTAGAAAGATGGCAAATTATACATACTTATACTTACAAAAATTCCATATGAACTCCTTAATAAGATCATTAGATCATTTTAAAGTATCGTCATAGCATATTATATGTTGACTTATTTAATTATGGGATTTTATTATTTTTGCACCAAATCTTTTTTTTATTGTTTATTATATTACTAACTATGTTTCTAACCTTATATATAGGACATATACCTTATCTATGTCTTTAAAATATGGTGCAACTACTATCACATGGATGGAGTAATATTTAAATAGCTATCTTCTATAGATCCTTAATCAAAAGTTGGCTATAAAAGACACTACAAAAGAATCGATGTGATTAGGAGATTACTGGAAATGTTTTTCATTTGTGTGCTATTACATCTCCCACTTTATTATATGATAAAGTTATTTACTCTTACTCAAGTCTCTTATTTATATAAATAAAGCACATTTAAAGTTCATGGGCATGCCTTCAAAGGAAATTCCTTCCATTCTAATATTGTTCTTCAGTTCTATAAGTCTAATTTTTAGATGGTAGATATACTATGTCAAGAAGATCTAGGCTAGACTCCTAGTAATGATAACAAATTGTATATGCAATATAGCATGAAACCTCTGTGCAATACCAAATTCTTTAAATTCAAATAGTGCTTATTCATCAAGGGGGAGTGTATATGCCAATAGCACTTATTCATCAAGGGGGAGTGTATATGCCAATAGCACCTCTAGATGTAAGACCTAAGGCATAAAATAAGACCTTAGGAATTTTAACACCTTAGGATGTAAGAAGTTACCATTGAGGGGGAAAGAGAATGTCTAACAATGGAAGCTCTATGTAAGACCTAAAAGGCAAAAAAAAAAAAAATCTAGGCATTATATATGGTTAAATCCTTGCATTTTATGTAAGCCCTATGGGCATATTAAAAATTATTCTCTCTATAAATCTTCCACTTGTAAAGGCATTGTATTATATAAGACCTATGAGAAATATTTAATGAACCTAGAGGGGGGTTGGTCTAAGAAGTTTGAGGCTCCAAAAAAAACATTGTAACACCAGGATGCTCTATTCTAGAACCAGTCGATCTTCTGATAGCGATATCTTTCTGGTAATTATGTGTAGACCTCTGAATTTTGGATATGATGTTGATGAATGAATGTCGATGCTAAGTCCAACTCTGCAAGGTCTGAAATGTAACTGTGATAGAATACCATATCAAAATGTAGAAGATGCTTCTGACTGAAAAGCCTGAACTGAACTAGAAAATGAAAAGAAACAAATTGATCTGCAAACAAACTAAAATGCAAATGTTTTTGGCTAATGCAAGATTTCTCTTGAACGAGGGATGCTTTGGCATCATAAAAAATAATGTAAAAACAATTTTGGTTGTATTATTACAATCTATTGGATGTTTAGAAAATAATTATTATAATTATCTTTAGTCACATTATGCTAGGTCAAAAGGTAGTCATATAAAGGGATAGAACAAATCAATTTCTACTAGATTTGGAGACAACTTATCAGATATCAATCATTCTTTGTTTGGATGCACTATCTATTTGACTAAATAGTTATCCTTGATGATTTCCTCACCTTAAATGTATATTAATTTCTGAGTTGTAGTTTTATCTTATGATACTATCCATGGTATTTAACTAACATAGCTTCAAATAATATGAGTATTGTAGCCTACAAAAGACATTAATGCTTCATGCGACAATCACACTAGGTGCATAACAAAAGGATATCAATGGGTCAGGTTATAGATAGTCATTACAATCTATAAGATAGATAAATTTCCAATTCATTTTAGATTGTTGCGCATAGGAACAATTAGAAAGTAATTCAAATAATATATATAGTTGCAATACTCTTTGCATTCCATAATATGTAATATTTAAATAAGATATAAGATTCAACCATTTTTAACTCCTCCTTGTAAATAATAGGCAAAAGGCAAAGAACCCTATATAGATATAGCACAACAAAAAAAAAATTGATTGGGAAAATTAATTCCATCACACAAAGAGCTATAGATTTTCTTGTTTCATATACTAATTAGAGATGAGATAATATGATGAAGAGAAATATAAAGAAACATAGAAGATCATGTAGTGAAAGAGAGAAAAACTCTAAAAGTCTCAAACTAATGAATTCTTAAAGTATAGTAAAACAAATGTGAAGGATCTTTCCATTGCATATTCTTTTTCACAAAGATATTTTAATTAAAAAATTCCATATAGTTTGCAAAAAAAAACACTCTATTTTAGTAATAAATCATATTAATTTTTCTCTTCTTTTATATTATAAAGAATATTTATATCATTCATTTCTTTAAACTACAAGAAATAATGTTTTGTTTATTTATTACTATTTTTTTTCCTTATAATACTAAAAATTGAATGAAGTTGCCTGATAAAAAAACATGGAATAATTTACTTTTTTTGTATTGGTAGTCGATCTATGATAGATCATAAAATAATTAAACATCAAGTTCTAGAATCAAATCCACTCTAGAGGAATTAAAAAATGAAAAAAGAACAATTCAAAATGATACCTCAAGCTACTTTGGGAAAATTTATGTAAATACAATTTGATAGGAATAGTGAAATATTTAGAATGAAATTAACACATTTCAATAAAATTTTAAATGCACTCATCAGTGTTCTGTCAAACCTAATACTTTCACCCTTGACAAAGTCTTAATTTCAACAAGCATCATGAAAATGAAAATTATAGGTCCTTGCAATTAATATGATATTAATCCAAAGGAGGTTTATTATACACTTCAACAAGGAACAAAATGAAATAGAGTAGATGAGAATATTGAAAATATTCACACCAATGTGTTTAGAAAATGACAATTCTAGTATGTACAAACTATGTCTCTAGAAACCATCTTCACAACCACCAATTCCACAACATAGTGATAAAAAAATAGAATTCCAAAGCTTTAAAATAATAAATAATGTCAAAGATGAAGTAAAAATAAAACCAAATAAATCATGTCACAATTAACGAGAAATTTTCAATTATACTTATCACCAAATCAATTATCCATTCAACAAACTTAGAAAAGCAATAATTGAATGTTCCAAATATATTTAAATAAAGTAAATCTCTATAAATAAAGAAAATGATTTATCCTTAAAAATATCCTTAATAGATAATTAAATTACTTCGTAAATAAATAACTATAAAAATTATTTACAATCCATTATTAATAATCTAGATTAATTAATTCATTTAACAAACATCTTAAAAATTAAATAATAATTTAATTATAGACGATTATTAATTATCTTGATAAATTAACTATTAACCATCTATTCCAATGTCAAGATTTAGAATCATAATGTCTATTAAAACTGGTAAAATTTAAACTAGTGCAAGTGTGTGATGGGTCTCAATAGTTCAAATCATCTAACTACTACCACAATCTATCTCCATCTCTTGTATGATTCTCTCCCTCTTGCAAGTGTGATGGTTAGAATAATCATCCTATTGCAAAAATGTGCCTAAAGTGTTGTTGTCAATGATGTCAACATATCCTTGTTGCCATTGGTGTCAATTGTATCCTACTGCTGTTTGTATAGAGGACCGGATTGTTGAGGATATTGAGAAAATTATAAACAATTAATACATGTGGATCATACATCTTTGTAGAGGATTGTAAGAGGTTGCTCCAGTTAAGAATTGGGAGGTCCGCATAAATTTTTGGTGAAGTTATGGACTTCTAAGTAGAACAAGCTTGTGCATTTGTTCAGTGTTGACAGAGTGGCAAGAAGCTAGTCCGGATTTGTCCGGTATTAACATTCTATGATCTGCAGATCTAGAGGCATGTCTAGAATGATGGTGTGTTCCCTCAACTTGAGTGGTTTGTGGTTTGGAGGTCTGTAAGCAATCTTTCTAGTTTGACAGTCATGGCAAATAGTGTTCTTAAGGTTCCGGATGAAGGTGTAAGAGATTTTGGTGATGTGGAGAAGTGTGGTTGTTTCTGTTGAATTCATTGTTCTTGTGGAGGTCTCTGGATCATGTGGTTGCTGTGTTGAAGGTCCACATTAAAGGTTAAACCTGTTGTTGAAGATTTCTCCTGAGGTTGTTGTTCTTCCATGTTCTTGGCTGACCCGATGGTCCTAGCATGTTGCGGATGATCTAAGGAGCATGTTGTGAAGCATGGTGAGTTAATAGAGGAAGATTCAAGTCTTAGTTATATTTTTGCTGACAGTGTGAAGATCTAAATTGAGGCTAGCTAACCTTGTTGATCATTCTAAGGTTGAAGAAGTGTATAAATACTTGTTGAGAAATTGTCAAAAAGTATCCTTATATAAATGAGTTAAATCAAAGGAAAGGATCATATATAGAGCAGAGTAGAAGAGGAGCGAAGGAAGAATAAAGTAAAGGGTCAGTAAAGAAGAATCTAAAGATAGGAGTAGAAGTTCTTGAGCCTTCAAAGGAATTGATTCAGGCATGAACATAGATGCTATTTCTCAATTCATTATCTATATGTAAATCATAATTTCTTGTAGGCAATGAGCCTCTACTTGAGTAGTGAGCTTTGGGTAGTGTGCCCAAAGGCATGTGCCTTCTATTTTCTTATGTACTTTTAATAGGATATGAATTTTTGTATGTTAACCCCCACCATGGTTTTTCCCTTAACCAGGTTTTCCACATCAAAATTATGGTGTTATGTGTTCATATTATTTCTACTCATGTGTTGATTAATGCTTTAATGTTATCATCATTAATTTGGTTATAGAGAAGTTTCAAAAATTTAAAATATAGTGATAACTGATTCACCCCCACTCTCAGTTGTCTAGACTATTTCTAACAATTGGTATCAAGCCAAGTTCCTCTAAAAGAGAGCCTAACTGCTCGAGGAGATCTAGGATGTTGACCTACAAGAAGGATAGTCCAAGATTTGATTCAACAAATTACACTGTTTGGAAGAGTCACATGGAATGCCATTTGTAGTGCATGGGTGATGTCTATTGGTTAATAACCAAAGATAAGTATGAACCTCTAGAGAAAGTCCCTTCAACTCTAGATGAACTCAAGGATGCTGAAAACAATCTTCGAGCTAAAGAAGCCTTATCGAGTGCCTTGACTGATTCAGAAATGACAAATGTTTTTGGACTAAAAATTGCTCATGAAATATGGCAGAAGTTGGAGAATCTGTATGAAGGAGATAAATATGTCAAAAGTGTCAAACTACAAATTTTGAGAGGAAAGTTTGAAAATCTAAGGATGAGCGACGATGAAAACATCACAATCTACATGCAAAAGATAAGCGAACTTGTATGTGGGATCAGGTGTGCTGGCAGAATTTTAGAAGAATCATATATTGTGGAAAAAGTGCTTAGATATTTACCCAATTCATACAAACATAAGGTTGCTGCTATAGAAGAGATCAGAACTGTTATAGATGTTACAAGAGAACACTTGATTGGCAAAATTTCAGCTTTTGAATTAAGTGAATTTCATGACTCTCTTCCCAAGTCTGAATCGACATTCAAGGCTAGTGTGCATGGAAAGCAAAGATATGATCTGGGTAAAGGTTCTTCAAGAAATTCAAGTAGATTTATAAAAACAAGGAAGGTTCCTGAAGATGATGAAAATGAGACTGTAAATCTTGAAGCTCTCATTGCCAAACAGATGCCAAGAGGATCCAGTAAGTATGAAGGAAAGTTGCCACTCAAATGTTTTTCTTGTAATAAAATTGGTCATTTTGCTTCAAGGTATAATTCATGTTTTCTGCATTTTTCTTAGTTTCATTGGTGAATTGAATTTGAGTAGGAATTTAGAGTAATTGTGGTATCTTATTAGGTTCTTATAGTTGTTTCAAATTATGAATCAAAAAATGCATGGGGCAACAATGTTTTCTATGATCAATTTTTGATCTGGATACCATTAGCTGAGACTAAAATATGAGGACATTCTTAAGATAACTTTCAGAACTAGATATGGGCATTATGAGTTCACAGTTTTACCTTTTGGACTTCCGAATGCTCTTGTTGCCTTCATAATTTTGATGAACAATATTTTTTGAGATTGCTTGGATAAATTTGTTCTAGTATATTTGGATGACATTCTTATTTACTCTAGGAATGGGGAAGAACATTTGCAGCATCTCTAGATAGTTTTGTAGTGACTGAGAGAACATAAATTGTTTGGGAATCTTTCTAAGTGTACTTTCTTTCAGAAAGAGATACATTGTTTAGGGCATATTATATAAATTAAAGGAATTTCAGTAGATCCTACAAAGATTAAAGCTATACTTGAGTGGCATATGCCCAAGAATGTCCATGAAGTGTGTAGTTTCATGGGGTTAGTAGGATATTACAGGAAGTTCATTTTGAACTTTTCTAAGATTGCAAGTCCAATCATTTTACTTTAGAGAAAAGGTAAGCATTTTGAATGGACAGTAGAATGTCAAAAGGCATTTGACTAGTTGAAAGAAAGATTGACAACTATTCCAATATTGAAAGTTCCAGATCTACAAAGTCAATTTGTTATCATAATTGATGCCTTAAGAGAAGGTTTGGGAGGAGTGCTTATGTAGAATGGGTGAGTGGTAGCATTTGAATCCAGGAAGCTGAAATCTTATGGGCAAACTTATGCTCCATAGGATTTAGAGTTAGCAGTAGTTGTGCATTATTTGCAAGTGTTATGACACTACTTGCTAGGAAAGCCTTTTGAGTTGAAGTCAGATTATCATGGTTTAAAGTACATATTTACCCAACCTAATCTGAATGCTTGACAAAGAAGATGGTTGAAATTGATATCTAACTATGATTTTGAGATAAATTATATCAAGGGCAAAGAGAATCGAGTAGCATATGCTTTGATCCGATGGAGACATATCACATCGATTATCTCTATTCTTTTGAACATCAAGAATTTGGTATTGCAAAATTGTGTAGGTGATGAGTTCTATGATCATGTCAAATAGGCTCTCTAAGTAAATCCTCAAGATTCGAGGTATGAATGGTTAAATTTTGAACCAGATGGGCTTCTAAGATTCAAAGGAAGAATTTATGTTCCTAATTCAGCAGAATTAAGAAACCTTGTGTGAAAGGAAGTTCATTCCACACCATATTCAAGTCATCCAGGAGTAAATAAAATCCTAGCTGATGTGAAAGCTCTTTATTTTTGGAAAGGATTTAAGAATGATGGTGTAAGATTTGTAGCAAGTTTCTTAGAATTCTAGGGCCAAGGCTGAGGATCAACATCTAGTAGGACTTCTATATTCACACGATATTCCAGAATGGAAATGACAGGTCATTAGCATGAATTTTGTGCAAGGCCTTCCAATGTCTTGAAATATACATGATGTTATTTTAGTGGTGGTAGATAAACTTACCAAGGTAGCTCATTTTATACTAGGAAACCTAATAGATGGAGCACTAGTCATAGCTCGCATGTTTGTACAAGAAGTGTTCAGATTGCATGGAGCTCCTGAGAAGATTATCTTAGATAAGGATGTGTGCATGATGTCAAGATTATAGAAAACATTATTTTTAGCGCTAGGAACTCAACTTAATATAAGATCGAATTATCACCCTAAGACAGATGGTCAAACAAAAAGGGTAAATTAAGTTCTTGAAGATTTGTTACGAATGTATTGTATGGATCGGCAATACAAGTGGGAAGAATATAAATACCGCTTGTGGAGTTTTCTTATAACAACTCCTACAATTTTTCTATCAAGATGTCTCCATTTGAAGCATTGTGTGGAAGAAGATGCCAAACTCCTATAAGCTAGGATAAGCTAGAAGATAGGATTAGCATTGGTCTAGAAATGTTGGCAGAAATGGAAGAACATTTTAACTTGATCAGAAAAAGATTAGTGGAAGCAAATGATAGATAGAAATTCTATGCTGATGCTAAACATACACCAAGACAATTCTCAATTGGAGAAAAGGTTCTTTTAAGGGTCATACCTCAAAAAATTTCCATAAAGTTTGGAAAGTCTTCCAAACCAGCTCCTAGATATGTAGGACCATTTGAAGTACTGAAAGTGACCAATCCGGTTACCTAAAGGATCTCTCTACCACCAGCTCTTGCCAAGATGCATAATGGTTTTCATGTTTCATATTTGAAAAAGTACTATTATCAATCAGATATACACCCTATGCTAAACTTACAAAAGACTTAGCTATCTATTAAAACATGGAAACACCCTCAAATTGTGGGTGATCTATGTTGAGAGTGAATCTCCAGAGTGAGCTTGTTCTCCTTATGATTTTTTCTAATGTATTGACTTGTCTGAGAAAAAGGATGAAAGAACTGTATGGAAATAAATAACTAAAATTAACCTCTAAGGCGATGCACCAATACTAAACTCCTATCAAATCTTACTCACAATCAAACTACAAAACCTTAATCTTCACAACACATTGATTCTACCTAATTCATAAATATTTTGCATGAAGATTCGATCAAAACACGACATGCAATGTGAACCAAGAAAAATAATTGCATAACTATCACAAAATCAAGACAAAACAGAGGATAAATACTTATCATAGTGCAATATCAAATTAACTTTGCAAAAGTAGAGGCAAAAGTAAAGGAAAACTGCTGCTCTATAGACTGAAGGAATAATGAGTACATGAACTAGAATACAACACTCTCAGTGTGAGAGGAAGACTTTGATACCCTGAACTTTGATCTCTACTGCTACTCTCTAAAACTAGAACTACTAAAAAAGAAGTACTCTCTACCATATATCCTGTGAAATGATCTCCCCTTGAAAGCTAGAAAAAAGCCCCTAAAAATAGATATGCCAAACCATTTTTGAGCTCCTCTGAAAAAGCCCAAAATAAAGGCTTCAAAATCACTTCCAAATTGCGAAAGAAAACTGCCAAAAAGATCCTCTCATGTGGTCCCACCAAAAATTAGCTTTATCTACCAAAGTAATCTCAATTTTTGTCTATATCTGACGAAGAGAAAGAAAAATAAAGAAAGCAAGATTTTATTTCCTTTATTTGCCTCAAACTACTTAAAAATTGTTTTGATTTTAAAGAAATTTATAAACTATTGCTTTAAACTAAAACTTTACAATGCTTGTAGTTTTAATCTTTATCCCTATTCGATTTGATTTTTGCAAAATTATAATTTTGCCAAGTACTTACAATGCATATCAGTTGATTTTTCTATATAAAAAATCATAAAAATATCAAGGGCATTACAATATGGGGTTTTCGCAAAAAATAATATGAAAGGCCTTCAAGGCCTACCCTCCTTCAAATAGCCCTGCAAGATTCTAAGGGTAGGTGACCTTCTCCTCCAAGTATCAAAGTGAGCTTAAGGCATCCATTCCTAGGCATGGTGTATTTCAAGGTGACCATGGGTATTTATTAATGATTTACCTTCTTTGCATATTTATTCTAAGTCATGGTGACTTAGGGCCTTAACACCCTTGGGGGTATTAGTCATAGTTTTGAAAATTAAAAGAATGTGATTAAAATGCCAATTGAGTTAGGGCTCCATCGAAACCCTAACACAAAACTGACCTCACCCTATATTATCAGGCTCATTTTGACTTTGCATTTGGTGGAAAATGGGGTTTTGCAGCCACCTTCAAACCCTAGGGTTTCACTTTGAGAACCTTCAACTTCTTGGTGTTTCTGAGCATGATTTTCACTGGTCTTATATAGAAAAATTAAGGTAAATAATCTCTAATGCATATATGTTTCATCACTCCTTAATTTCTTTCATTTTCTAAAGTGAAAATAGCTTTTGAGCCACGGATTTTGCATTATTCTCTAATGGGTTTCATGACTCTTTGCTTTCATATAAGGGCACCATGTGATCCTCTACCACGAGCCACCATTGTTAGGGTTTGAATTGAAGATAAATGCTTTCATTGTTCACCATTTCTAAGTAGCCTCCATGCAGTTTATACAAAGAAAAGAAAGGTAAAAGACCTTCAACCACATATATGATCCATTCTTCCTTACTTCTAAGGTTCATCATTGGTTTTTCTCTATAACTATGACTCAACTGAAGCATTTTCCTATGTCCTCTGTTATCTTCACCAACACCCATCTGTATTGGAGCCATCATGAACAATTGGTCAAAGCTTTTGAGGGTAGTAAAGTGGGTGGAAACCCACATTCTCATGTAGATACCTCTACTTAGAAATAAAGGTAAGATCATCTTTTTGAACCTCTGCATCTTCACTAGTATACTGTATGAGATAGCTAGATTTGCAAAAGGAAAACACTTGACTTTGGGAAAATATGTGCCACGGTTTGTAAAGGATATGACCCTCTAGTAACAAAAACTCTTGAATATGAACCATAGTCTTTCCATTTTCCTTCCTCTACACCTGTTATCTTCATGTGAACAAAATATGAAGTTTTTCTTTTTATGGGTAAAATGCATTTTCCTGTGTATGATGCTTTGTGCATGATCTGTGTTTACCTTTCTTGGAAGGCCACGGTTGTATCATTATTTCTAAGTTTGACATGATTGAAAGACTTCTTTCCTCTTTGTATATAAAACTTCTATTTTGAAACTAAGGTTTGTGAATAAAGATTCAAAACACTAAGTGGGTTACTCCTTCACTGGCCGCGGCTATACACATTTTTATGATATTAATTCAAAATCGGCTGTGGATTGGAACTCCATTTGTTTCCTATATATAAGTTTGTTATTTCGTGTACACAAATGGGTTTGACCAATAATGAGGAAACTCTATATTTGGGAGTGCATAAAATCTCATATGGCACTTGAAACTTGCAAAACAAAGCATTTCCTTGCATTTTTATCATCACAAAAATGTGCCTTTCTATAGACCGCGGGCTCCATTTATGACATTTGAGCATTATTTATGAGTTTCACTTGATACTGTTGTTCTGTAAGGTCATTATGAGACCACTACACATTTCTTACTGTCACTGGAGGCAAACCATCAGATGCATATTTTTCAATGAAACTTGATAAGGGTTTGGATGTACTTGTTCACTCTTATATTCTTTCTGTATCTTCTCTTGTTCTTAATGTCATGAAAGCATGTAAATATTTCATTTCTCCCTAATAGTTATGCAATAATATCTCTGAGACAATGCATATCATTTGACTGATGGTAAAATTCAATTTGTAACATATATACTTGGCATTGATTCAGTCCACTGCTCTTTTCATTGGTTGTCATATAGTTGTGAAAACCTCCATTGATGAAAGTTGTAGATCATTTGATCACTGGAGATGATCCTGCAACATGCACTTGGTGTTTTAAATAAAAGCATATACATACCCTATTGAATGATGGCACTTCTACCTTCTGTAGCATGGCAATATTGTCTTTGCAAATATATGTTGTAACTATGTCTATCTTATGGATTTTACTATCCCGAACTGATGGTTTGAATGATCATTATGACAACTTGTAATAGATGTATAATTGTATACACTTAATTTGATGGATGATGGCATACATTACTTGATCTTTGTATATACCTTGAATGATCAAATTAAAATCATGACATGGCATATGTTTTGGTGACTGGTTACTGTACTATTTTAAATTTGTTCTCAGACACTCTCTCAGTTGTATCATGCAATTCTATTGTCGTGGCATCAGTCATGCCTTTTTGTATACTTCATTATCCACATGGTTGTTCCAATATCAAGATTATAAATAATATATGATTTGTAACAACAAAAGATAGATATTTCAAATGTTTGTAAATACATTTTATTTAGTTTCACACCTTTTGATCAGCCTAGAAGGAATTTGGTGTTCATTTATGGTTCTTACTTCAGACCCTGGATTGAGAATCATGGATGGTCATTGAAGTTTTTAGTTTGTTAATTACTCTTTCAGTTGAAATGTCCTTTTTCCATAGTATGAGTACTCTTATTCCATTTCCCCTGAGATTAAGGGTAGCATGTTGGGTGCAAACCTTGTGGGAGCCCACTTGACACCACATGTCGGTATGTCTTCAATCACCTACATGACTTATCCTATACTTGCACATGAAACAAAAAGATTAGATAAAAATAATGAAGTTTAATGATTGTTTCTCCTTCAAGTCGTCTTGCATGTGAATGATGTTCATCTAATCAGTGCATTATACGCAATGCATTATGCCTCTTTTGATAGGACATAGAGAACTCATAACTGGAGCTCTAACAGATCTTTTCCCAATTTTTGTAAGCTCTTATCTAAGATTAGGAGCAAGGATAGAAGAAATTCTTAGAGGTTGAAGACTTTACAAGGCAATGATGGCTATGACTTTCTCTCCCCTATCTTTAGATGCATAGTATCTTTCCTATATTTTCATTTGTTCGGCTATTCCCATGGGTTGTGTGGGACATTTGATCTATCAATCTTTCATTCAATGCAATGTTTATTTATTTTATGTACTTCATTCATAAAATGGATAAACACTGTAGTGAAATGAAATAACTTATCTCTTATGCATCTTTCTACAAATGAATGATAATCAGAAACTCTTCTCTTTTATTGATCAACTGAACTATAATATTACTGAGAGATAATCAACTATGCAAATAAATTATAGCAAAAAATATTAAAACCTTCACTTTTAAAATGAACTTGCTGAACCCGCTCCAATAGTTTGAGCTATAGGTTAAAAATGGTAACATTTCTGGCGACTTCTGCTATATGCTTGTCTACTAAGAATTGGATCAATTACCTTGAATATCCACTGGGCATTGAGTCATACTCTGCTCTTCTCAAACTTGGAAAACACTAAAACATAGGAATCCAACCAGTCCAAATAGCAATAGAAAAATAAATAAACCAAACTGAAAAACAAATTAAAAGGCCCTGGTGGCTAGAAAAACCTATGTAGCAACACTTAGGGAAACAATATTACTAAAAGTAAATGTGCATGAAGCACTTATTAACACTAACTCTACCCTATCCTACTCTAACTAGCCAGAGTGACTGATAAAATAAAACCATTCATTGGCTTAGGAAAATAACTACCCTTCATTTGCAGTCTGCAATACTCCATGAGGTTGTTAATCAGCCCAAAAAGGTGGAGAACAATCAAAGCTTTAGCAAACTGTTGTGATACCTTTTTGAGAATGAAAGTATAGTCACATACCCACTTGACTTCCTTTGCTAACTATTCGACCTGATACCCTCCTTGATGATCCAAATTAGTGTCACTATGAGGCTGTCCCTTTCTATTGATTTCCAAACCAGCTAGATACCTAATAGGACATCCTCTCGAAGGTTTTGGACTAAAAACAACATCATCTACACCTTGCATGATAGTCCTCCATGTGGCTTCCTCCTCTTCGGTTAGTGAGTCATCGTCCTCTATTAGAGTAGATAGTAGCTCATCAAAGCTATCAAAATTTGGAAGATTCTTAGCAAGAGCTATACTAGGCTTAGAATATTCAAGATTGCTCAAGGAGATACACTCTGAAATAGGTGTTTCTTCAATAATAAAGTCAAAAATTGAACTAAGCTCTTGTAACCACCCATCAATTTGTACAACAGCTTCAAGTTGCTTTGTGAAATAGGAGGGCAGCTCCTCCAACCATGATTCATTCAGTTGCAAGTCAGGCTGCTCCTTAACCAGTGATTTGGTTAGGAAAACAACCACTTTAGGCAATTGCTTGTGCTATTCCAGATAACCCTCTTCCACAAATACTAGCATAACTTCCAAATGTGAATAGAAAAGTTTAATTTCAGTTTGAAATAGATCTTCCTCAAGCACTGTACCTTTCAAATCAGGGCCGTTTCTACCTATCTATTCCTAGATCAGCACATTATCTGAATGGTCCTCATTGTTGTGGTGGTTAGAACTTGACATATCCATTGCATTTTTACTTTCACACTCAAAGTTAGGAAGCTCGTCAAATAGATCAACCATAGACTGAGGTTCAACACCAATCTCTTGCACATTATCTAAGTCTACAACAGGAATCTCAAGACTACTCAAGAACAAATTTTCCTAATCTTCTGATAGAGAAAGGATGTTCTTTACCTAATGATAGATTTCACTAAGCTGTGTAAGTTCCATGACAGGCTTATGCTCTTCTTATTGATCTAAGACCCTATTATCAGATTGCTTGACTTCAATCAACAATTCCTTGTATTGTTGAGGATCTACTTGCTGTTCTAAAACAGGTGCTTCCTCCAACACAACCTAAACTTTCTGTCTTTGCAATTTTAGACATTCACATTGTGAGCTCTGTACCCTGCTTTCATGCATCTTATGAATAGCATCAATTTTTTTTTTCTAAGGAATCAAAATGTAGAGGGTTCAGGGTCATATTTGAATCAACTTGCTCTACACAAATAGTAGCAACCTTTTCATGTGAGTCAGCCTCTTGCACTACGTGATTTTCTAAAAAAAATTTATCATCTTTCACCAAACAAGGAGGATCATTAATGAAAATATTAGAAGGTTTATCGGGAGGAGTCTTTTCTACTTTGATCTTCTGTTATTGTAATTGATATTGCTCCATAGCTATATGCAGTAAATTTACTTGACTAGCTCCCTTCTGTCGGTTAATGGGCTGGTCTTGAATGCTAATAGGCTCCTCAGCAAAATTAGAACCTTTGAAACTTGGGATTTTGACTTTCTAGGGAGTCTATTTGCATTTAAGACTAATTTCTTGGGAAGAAAAGGATTCACTTTGCTTGAAACTTAGAATTTCAACTTTAGTGGCATTAAGAGGTTCATTCTATCTAAAACTTAGAAATTTATACTTACGTACCTCTTCTTGAGCAAGTTGTTCTAGAATAGTAGTGGCTGCTTGGGCTTGAGCAAGCAAAAGCTTTGTTTGTGCAGCTACCTCTCTCTCAAGATTCTCTTCAAACTATCTCTTTTGTGTCTCCCACTGTTGATCAGAAACAAAGGTCTCGCAGGGTGGTTGCTCTAGCTATTGAAGGTAAACTTGGTGATTTAATGCTTGTAGCTACAAATCAGACTCTTCATACCATATTGCTTGAAATCCCTCTTCTTGTTGGTACATATAACTCTTCATGCTTGTAATTTCCTACTCATATTGTGTTCTTTGTGCCTCCAACTCCTGCGCATGTATATAGGCTTGATAAGCCAATTCCTCCTGATGCTATTTATACTCGAGCTCCCTCTTAATCTCCTCCACCTGCTTGTTGAGGTCTGACACAATGTCC
This sequence comes from Cunninghamia lanceolata, assembly GCA_027924645.1. Classification (NCBI taxonomy): domain Eukaryota; kingdom Viridiplantae; phylum Streptophyta; class Pinopsida; order Cupressales; family Cupressaceae; genus Cunninghamia; species Cunninghamia lanceolata. Next base: position 27,769,344 of record BSBN01000261.1, on the reverse strand, counting down.
CTCATCATACCTTTAAGCTCTGTCATTTCAAATTATTTTATCTAGTAAGAAGGTTGAGTAGGAGCTTGGGCAAGAATGGGCATCTGGTAAGCATCCTGAGTATTTGGACTAAAACCAACATTATGACTGCTTGTATATGGCTAGTCAGGAAGCTGAGTAGAGGTGGGTGGGTGGCAATTATACTATGCATGCTAGCTTTTTGGGGCCATGGAATTGGAAAAAATAACATAATTGGCTTGATATGGCTGACAACATTTTCATATTATGGTGGTGGATATTCATACTGCCTATGGAAATCTGACAACTTTATTAATATGAAAGCTAGAAAATGGAATAAATAGATGAATTTCATAACATACCAGCACTTGATCATATCAAAACCTATAGATCTTGATTTAGAGTCACTAGATGTGTTTGATTTTCTGCCTCCAAAGGCAAAGATCACTAATACACACACCAAATATCATCGATAGATTAACATTCTATTGGATTGAAATAGTCCAATCTATCTCGATATTTTTTTCACAAGCTGAATGCACTAGTTCTGCATGTAAGACTAGAAGATTGAGTCACCAAGTATACTTGTAAAAAGCATCCAAAGGATGGAACACTGCTGCATATACCAGAACAACATCTTGAAGATTGAAAAACTTCTCTAAAAATACTTTTAAAGTACCATCGGGCATGCCAAAAACTATTATCAATTAGATATGCATCCTATGCTAAGCTTATAGAAGACTTAGCTATCTGTCGACACATTGAAATACTCTCAGATTGTGAGTGATCTATGTTGAGAGTGAATCTCAAGAGTGAGTTGGTTCTCCTTATGATTTTTTCTAATCTATTGACTTGTTTGAGAAAAAGGATGAGGGAAGTGTATTGACAAAAATAACTAAAATTAACCTCTAAGGCGATGCACCAATACTAAACTCCTATTAGATCTTACTCACAATCAAACTACAGAACCTTAATCTTCATAACACTTTGATTCTACCTAATTCATAATTATTTCACATGAAGATTCGATCAAAACACAACATGCAACTTGAACCAAGTAAAATAATTGCATAACTAACACAAACTCAAGACAAAATAGAGGATAAATACTTATCGTAGTGCAATATCAAATTAACTTTGCAAAAGTAGAAGGAAAAGTGAAGGAAAACTACTCCTCTATGGACTAAAGGAATAATGAGTACATCAACTAGAATACAACACTCTCAGTGTGAGAGGGAGATTCTGATATCCTGAACTCTGATCTCTACTGCTACTCTCTAAAACTGGAACTACTAAAAAAGAAGTACTCTCTACCATATATCCTGTGAAATGATCTCCCCTTGAAAGTTGGAAAAAAGCCTCTAAAAATATATATGCCAAACCATTTTTGAGCTCCTCAGAAAAATCCCAAAATAAAGCCTTCAAATCACCTCCAAACTGCGAAAGCAAATTGCCAAAAAGATCCTATCATGTGGCCCCACCAAAAATCAGCTTTATCTGCCCAAGTAATCTCAATTTTTGTCCATATCTGACAAAGAGAAAGGAAAATAAAGAAAGAAATATTTCATTTACTTTATTTTCCTCTAACTGCTTTAGAATAGTTTTTATTTTAAAGCAATTTATAAACTATTGCTTTAAAATAAAACTTTAGAATGTTTGCAATTTTAATCTATATCCCTATTTGACTTAATTTTTACAAAAAGAATGGTACATGGCTTATAATTTTGCCAAGTACTTACAATGCATATCAGTTGATTTTTCTATATAAAAAATCATATAAATATCAAGGGCATTACAATATGGGTTTTTGTAAAAAATAATATGAAAGGCCTTTAAGGCCTATCCTCCTTCAAATAGCCCTACAAGACTCTAAGGGTAGGTGACCTCCTCCAAGGATCAAAGTGAGCTTAAGGCATCAATTCTTAGGCATGGTGTATTTCAAGGTGACAATGGCCATTTATTAATGATTTACCCTCTTTGCGTATTTATTCTAAGTCATGGTGACTTAGGGCCTTAACACCCTGGGGGTATTAGTCACAGTTTTTAAAATTAAAAGAATGTGATAAAAATGCCAATTGAGTTAGGGCTCCATCGAAACCCTAACACAAAACTGACCTCACCCTATCTTATCGGGCTCATATTGACTTTGCATTTTGTGGAAAATGGGGTTTTGCAGCTACCTTCAAACACTAGGGTTTCTCCTTGAGAACCTTCAACCTCTTTATGTTTCTAAGCATGATTTTCACTCATCTTATACAGAAAAATAAATGTAAGCACTATCTGATGCAAATATGTTTCATTACTCCTTGATTTCTTTCATTTTCTAAAGTGAAAATGGCTTTTGAGATGTGGCTTTTGCATTATTCTCTGATGGGTTTCATGACTCTTTGCTTCTGTATAAGGGCACCTTATGATCCTCTACCACAGGCTGCCATTGTTAGGGTTTGAATTAAAGATAACCGCTTTCATTGTTCACCATTTCTGAGTAATTTCCATGTAGTTTATACAAAGAAAAGAAAGGTAAAAGACCTTTAGCCACATATATGATGCATTCTTCCTTACTTCTGAGATTCATCGTTGGTTTTTCTCTATAACTATGACTCAACTAAAGCATTTTCCTATGTCTTTTGTTATCTTCACTGACACCCATCTGTATTCGAGCTGTCATGAACAATTGGTCAAAGATTTTGAGGGTAGTAAATTGGGTGAAACCCACATTCTCATGTAGATACCTCTGTTCAGAAATAAAGGTAAGATCATCTTTTTGAACCTCTGCATCTTCACTAGTATACTGTATGAGATAGCTAGATTTGAAAAGCAAAATATTTGACTTTGGGAAAATATGTGTTGCGGTTTGTAGAGGATATGAACCTCTGGTAACAAAAACTTTTGAATACGAACCATACTCTTTTCATTTTCCTTCCTCTGCACCCATTATCTTCATGTGAACAAAATATGAACTTTGACATTTTATGGGGAAAATGCATTTTCCTATGTATGATGCTTTGTGCCTGATCTGTGTTTACCTTTCTTGGAAGGCAACAACTATATCATTATTTATGAGTTTGACATGATTGAAAGACGTCCTTCCTCTTTGTATATAAAACTTCTATTTTGAAACTGAGGTTTGTGAATAAATAATTAAAATCCTAAGTGGGTTACTCCTTCACTGGCCACGGCTATACACCTGTTTATGATATTTATTCAAAATTGACTGTAGATTGGAACTCCATTTGTTTCCTATAGATAAGTTTGTTATTTTGTGTACACAAATCGGTTCAACCCATAATGAGGTAAATCTATATATGGTAGTGTATAAAATCTCACATGTCTCTTGAAACTTGCAAAACAAAGCATTTCCTTGCATTTTTATCATCACAAAATGTGCATTTTCTACAGACCACAGGCTCCATTTATGACATTTGAGCATTATTTCTGAGTTTCACTTGACACTGCTATTCTGTAAGGTCATTATAAGACCATTACACATTTGAAGGCTACAACTTGGAAAGAGTTTCCCTAATTCTGGCTGTGAATAGAGGCAGACCATCAGATGTATATTTTTCAATGAAAATTGACAAGGGTTTGGCTATACCCATTCACTCTTATATTCTTTCTGTATCTTCTCTTGTTCTGAATGTCATGACTTTCAAAATCAGTTTGTATGGTTGGAAGGGATGTAAACTACTGTCTCAAGCCTCTATAAGTGAAGAAGCAGGATGTAATGACAGAGATTCAAGCATGAATGAAGATTTAGATTTTTCATGTGTTAAAACATTGTTCTTTCTAAGTAATTCTCTGTAACAATCATTCTGTACGGATAGTTAATTATCTGAAACTGATTGGAGATGTTCAGGCATTGAAGTAGTTGCCATTTGATAGTAGTCTGGTGTCTTAAAGTGTTTTAGTTTGTGAGATATTGTTCTTTTTGCAGAGACTGGTCTGAAAAACCTAGAAACTAGAGTTTGGTGAATAAATGGACTGTTATTCCTCTATCCACTGAAAGCAAGATTCTCATTTTCAGTGTGATGGAGGAATATAGTGTAAATTTTGTGTTTTTTGTGGTTTTGGTCAAACACCCAAGGACCCAAGGAGTTTGGGTATGAGTCAACTAGGCATCTCTATGTGACTAGTCATTGAAAAGTGTTGTTATGTGAATAGTTAGTGGAGTGGCCAAATTGATGGTTGATCTCATGTCTGCAGAGGATTGTAGACCCTTTCCATTCTGTAGAGTTTTGTCTCTGTATACTAGTCTGATGGCTGAGTTGCAGAGTTACAGAGTTGCCATCGGCGTAACACAGTCCCTCGGGGAAGCTTTTAGATGTTACACCGATTAAGAAAGTTAGACTGATAGGAGGTGTATCGGTGAAGAGAGAAGTGAGTCTCACTGAAGAACATACATCAGCGCAAGTTTTGTATTAGTTCACCAAATGTATATTGCGAATGCACATCACAAATGTATATTGAGAATGTATATCGCAAATGTATGTTGAGAATGTATATCACAAATGTATGTTGAGAAAGCATATTGAGAATGTACATTTCATCGGATACAAAAGGTGACCAGTCGTAATGGTGAAATCAGGGTAAATATACTTCAACCCACTAGTAATAGCAAGTCACGCAAAGAATATACATGTTGGTATATCAACATATCAGAAGGACACACCAGGAGGTCACCGATGATCGAAGTCTTACCGACAAGGTCACGACTAACCGCCATGGTTAAGGCGAGTGGAAGCTTAACTGCCATCGGGGTATCAGTAGGAGGTTTGAAGACGTCGCTGATAGAGGAAGTCTCTCTGAAGACAAAGTAGAGTTGACTATCGGGGAGAGTTGAGAGATCGGCCAGAGAAATAGTAAGGTGGCCGATGGGGTCTGTTTAGCCGATGAGAATAGATCATTGAGACGTAAGACAGTCTCACACCGATACAGTTTGTGACAAGTTGTTCGCATCCTGTATGCACTCTGCATCATATTAGTGTCAGAGCCAATATTTGAATTGGAATAGTGTATGTCAAATGAGGAGATAGAAACTAAGGCTAGCACAATGCCTCCCAAGTCTATGATGGAACAATTGCAGGCCTATACCTTCACTATTAAGCATAAAAAAGGTGTTGCCAACAAAGTGGCTGATGCTTTAAGTAGAAGGACGTTGGTCATATAGGAAGTACAGATGGAAAGAATGGGCATAGATTGCTTGAAGAAGTTATACAAGGAGGATACAGATTTCAAAGCTGCTTATGAAGTTTGTGCTAGTTTGGCTAACACTTTTCATGGTGAATATTTAGATTTTATGTTGCATGAAGGTCTCTTATTCAAAGGCAGTTTGCTATGTGTTCCTAAATGTTCAATGAGGGATAGCATCATCAAAGAGAAGCACAATGGAACCTTAGGAGGACACTTTGGGTTGGACAAGACTTTGGAACAAGTCACTAGATTCTACTATTGGCCAAAAGTATAGTCGGATGTAAGGAGATATGTTGCAAGTTGTACCATATGTCAAAAGGCCAAGGGTATATCTTCTAATGCTAGTTTGTACTAACCCCTCCCTATTCCCAACAGGCCTTAGGAGAGCATTAGTATGGATTTTGTACTTGGTCTTCCTAAGATAGCAAGGGGTGTGGACAATGTTTTTGTCATTGTGGACAAATTTAGTAAGATGGCTCATTTTGTGCCATGTAAATGCACAAATGATGCATCTCACATTGCTGGTCTCTTTTTCAGAGAAGTGGTTAGAATCCATGGTTTGCCCCTTTCAATTGTCACCTATAGAGACTCCAAGTTTGTTGGTCATTTTTGGAGGATCTTATGGAGAAAATTGGGAACACAATTGTCTTTCTCATTAGCCTACCATCCCCAAACTGATGGTCAGACTAAGGTTGTTAATAGGTCCTTAGGAGACCTTCTAATATGCCTTACCAAGTAGCATGGGTTGGCATGGGACTTGATTATCAGTCAAGCTGAGTATGCTTACAATGATTCAGTGAATAGAAGCATTGGGAAGAGCCCATTTGAAATTGTTTATGGTTTCCATCCAAGAGGACCACTTGAAGTCAAAGATCTACAAGGTTGGGATAAGAGGAGTGCTCTAGGAGAAGATTTTTCTACCACCATGAAGAAAGTTCATGATAAGGTCAAAGTTTAGTTGGAGAAAACAATCTCCAAATACAAGGATAGAGCAGATCTCAAAAGGAGAGATGTACAGTTCAAGGTGGGAGATTTGCTGATGGCCTATCTAAGGAAGGAAAGGTTGCCTAAAGGACAGCCAACCAATATTCTGATGAAGAAAATAGGACCATGCAAGGTAGTGTATAAGTTTGGTCCAAATGCTTACGAAATAGAACTGCCATCCGATCTTGGTATTTCTCCCATATTCAATGTTTCAGACCTATTTCCATTTAGATCTCCATTGAATGCTGAAGATGGATCAGATGTTGTGATTGAAGATGAAGATTGGGTCAGAGATCTACCTCCAAATAAGCCTTTACAATTGGAATGCATCTTAGATTCTAAGGTTGTCAAAAAGACAAGGAAGGGTGTGTACAAGGAGTACTTGGTCAAGTGGTAGGATCTTCCTGATTTAGAAGCTACATGGATGAGTGAGGCAGACATTTTGAAGCATGGGAAACACTCCAATAGTTGGCAACTCAAGGGACTTGAGTTTTCTTGCAGGGGGAGTATGGTGCAGGAGTACCTTCTCTATGGTGCAGGAGTCATGTTTTGTTTTTGTTTTCAATAAGGCTTTTTAAGCCACATCATGTTTGTAATAAGGTTTTTTGTCAATTTGGTCACTAGACCTATGTAGACCATGTTTTGGTCAAGTTTGATGTAATCATACAAGGAAAACATGTAGTTTTCTTGTGTTAGGAGAAACCCAATGACTAACTGACTTTCAAAATTAGTTTGTATGGTTGGGAGGGATGTAAACTGCTGTCTCAAGCCTCTATAGGTGAATAAGTAGGATGTAATGATAGAGAAGCATGCATGAATGAAGATTTGGATTCTTGATGTGTTAAAACATTGTTCTTTCTAAGTAATTCTCTGTAACAATCATTCGGTATAGATAGTTTACATTTGATAGTAGTCTTGTGTCTTAAAGTGTTGTAGTTTGTGAGATATTATTCCTTTTACAGAGACTGGTCTGAAAAACCTAGAAACTAGGGTTTGATGAATAAATAGACTATTATTCCTCTATCCACTGAAAGCAAGATTCTCATTTTCAGTGTGATGGAGGAATATAGTGTAAATTTTGTGTTTTCTATGGTTTTGGTCAAACACCCAAGGACCCAAGGAGTTTGGGCATGCATCGACTAGGCATCTCTATGTGACTAGTCATTGAAAAGTGTTGTTATGTGAACAGTTAGTGAGGTGGCCAAATTGATGGTTGATCTAGTGTCTGTAGAGGATTGTCGACCCTTTCCGTTCTGTCAAGTTTTGTTCTGTATACTGGTTTGATGGCTATGAGTTGCAGAGTTATAGAGTTTCCATCGGCGTAACACAGTCCCTCAGAGAAGCTTTTAGATGTTACACTGATTAACAAAGTTAGACCGATAGGAGGTGTATCGGTGAAGAGTGAAGGGAGTCTCACCGAAGAACATACATCAACACAAGTTTTGTATCAGTTCACCAAATGTATATTGTGAATGCATATCGTAAATGTCAATTGAGAATGTATATCAGAAATGTATGTTGAGAATGTATATCGCAAATGTATGTTGAGAAAGCATATTGAGAATGTACATTTCATTATATACAAAAGGTGACTGATCGTAACAGTGAAATCAGGGTAAATATACTTCAACCCACCGGTAATAGCAAGTCACACAAAGCATATACAAGTAGGTATATCGACGTATTGGAAGGACACACAAGGAGGTCATCGATGATCAAAGTCTTGCTGACAAGGTCATGACTAACCACCACGGTTAAGGCAAGTGGAAGCTTAACCACCATCGAGGTATCGGTAAGAGGTTTGAAGATTTCACCAATAGAGGAAGTCTCTCCAAAGATAAAGTGGAGTTGACTGTCGAGGAGAGTTGAGAGATCGGCCAGAGAAATAGTAAGGTGGCTGACAGGGTCTATTTAGCTGATGAGAATAGATCACTGAGATGTAAGACAGTCTCACACCGATACAGTTTGTGACAAGTTGTTCATCTCCTCTATGCGCTCTGCATCAGAAAGAGAGGTTTAACCCAAACCTTCTAGAAAATATGCTAGATAGGAATTCTTAATTAGGGATGTAGGGTTTCAACCCAAACCCTCTTGAAAATATCCTAGACAAAAATTCTCTAGAGAGGCTCAAGTCTGTGATGAAGCAAAAATGGAAGAAAGGGATGAATGCAAGCTGGTTTCTCAATTCCATGAATTATGCATTATGCTGCACTGATAAATGAGATCCATATTTATTTCATATGGCATGAGACACTAAGCACAAAGGTATAAGGAACCAGGATGAAAATGTGTCTCATGTGCAAAAGCCAACCAATAAGGTCACAAGAAACCCTATGTCATATAGCACCATGATACTGCTGTGGCAGGTAGGTTATCAGGACCACTGTTGGTGCAATATAAAAGATAATGCACATACACAAGCAAGAATGCATGCAAAAAAAAATTCAAAGACAAACATGATGTTGCCCCTAGTCAAGTTGAAAATCCAAAGATTGATGGATTGATGATGATTGATTGTGTTGTTGATGATAAGAACAACATGATGATTGGGAATGATATATACCGATGATGATGATGGATGATTGGATCAAAGGCTTGCAACAATGTTGTGAACAAGACCATGGATGCAATTGGATGATTTTGATTATGTTTCTTAGCTCGAGAGGCACATTGATAAGGATGTTCTTGTGATTTGGATTTTTGGGAGATTTGGATATTGGGGGAGTTTGGATTGCTGCGAGTGAACTACATTGGTTTATGTGTGGGTAGCCTATAGTTAGGTACCAAAGATAAGGGAAAGTGGAGTCTATAGACAAGGGCTGATGGGAAGATGTGGATGAAATGATAAGGGGATAATGGATGGTGGAGAGAAATGATGGATGATAAGGGGATAATGGATAGTAGATGGGAACGATTAAGGATAAGGAGATAATGGCTAGTCGATAGTGGATAGTGAATAATAGATAGTGGATATGGAGTAATGGATATGAGTAAAGGATAAGGGATGAGGGATGATAGGTAGGTGATAGAGGATGATGGTTTGATGATGGATGGATGTAGGGATAGAGTGACCAGTTGGGTAACTTGTTGGTGGTGTGAAATAGTAATGTTACAAAACCACCAAAGGAACTGAGAGATGAGAGATGGATAGGGGGTAGGATTGTGGATAGAGGATTGAGGATAGGTGGTTCTAGTAAGTGTTGAGATGACCTCCAAGGACTATGCTTCATAGGAAGAAGATACCCCACTCTAGATGTGTGTTGCTCATGATGAGGTCTTATGATGGTGGGGATGGATGGATGTGATAGGATATGCTTAGAAGGAATGGATGTCAAGAAGTATCCAAGGCATGTCTCACATATTTTTCCCCATCTTGATCAAGATCACAAACAAGGAAGGAGTATGAAAGGATGATAGTATGGATAAGGAGATAGTGGATAGGATCAGGTAAAGACAATCAGATAAGTGGATAAATATAGTAGAATGGATAAGTAGATGGGAAGGGATAGGATGATAGGATGAGGATACACGATGGATGGGAGATGATAAGTGAGGTGAGATTTTCCCTCAAGTGCAGGGTACAAATGGAGGATGGATTATGTATGATGCCCACAATGGGTTTTCATCATGGTACTTGACCAAGGTGCCACGAGGACTAGTTTTCACCATTGGACAAATATGTTTCTCTTTACTTTTTTGATTTATTGATTTATTGATTCTTTTATTTTTCTATTTTTTTATTTTTTTATTTTCTCAATGTTGTTGACCAAGCTAAACTCAAAATCCTTTATCAAATATAATTACAAGTAAGCTTGACATAAATTATCCTCACCCATCCATAAACATGCAATCACCTTATGACAATGCATTGGCTAGCACAAGCTATGCTGACACACCTAATTGTATACCTTATGGTCATCCTTATGCTACCCTTGAGAAGGGAAATCCATTGTATCCACCATCCCCTCATCCTTACCCCATTTATTCGCATCCTTCTTATCCTTATTCCACTTATCGAAATCTATCCTTTCCTTATCCAAATTCATCATATGCCTATCCACCATCCCCTTATCCATCACACCTTTCTCATACTTACCCCATTTATCCACATCCTTCTTATCCTTATTCCACTTACCCAAATCCATCCTCTCCTTATCCAAATCCATCATATACCTATCTGCCATCTCATTATCCACCAAACCTGCCATCTCCTTTGTCATCCAATCCACCATCTACCTCACTATCCAATTCTCCCACTAAGTTCTGTTAGACTTAGGGCACACAACTGAGAGGGGGGGTGAATCAATTGTGCAAAACTTTCTCAAATTAAACACTTAAATCTTCTTTAGTGATTAGTAGAATATTAATCCTGAATTATAATGCATTCAAATCAAAAGCAGAAACATATCAACACATAAGACACAAGGATTTTGACGTGGAAAACCCGGTTAAGGGAAAAACCACAGGGTGATTAACCCAAGAATGTATTATCTATTAGAAGAATAGAAAGAACAAATGGCACATGCCAATTAGGGCTCACTGCCTGAGCACACTACTCACAAGAGGCTCACTGCCTACAAGAGACACACTATCTACAAAGAAATAAGTATCACCTTCATGAACTAGAGAATAGTATCTTCACCATGCTTGAATCAGTTCCATTTAAGCCCAATACTTCTGCTCTGCCTTTCTCACTTTTCCTCGCTTCCACACACTCATCACCACAAGACACCTTTCAAAATGACTTCACAATCCCTTATTTATAAAATGCATCGACTTAGGAATAATCATCTAAGTTAGCAAACACCTACAAGAACATTTGCAAAACGTGTAATACATCTGGTCGGCCAATCTCAAGAAGAACACTAATATCTGGTGGTTATTCTTCAAATGCAAACTCTAACTTCAATTCAAACCACCAACATGAACTGGACATGATCCAACAATCATCATAACCTTCCTTGAATCACCAAGAACATCCGCACTCCATCATCCTACTGGAATTCTTCTCTCCTTCATCTGGAGCTTTAAGAACATAATCTGTCATCACTGTCACAAATGAATAGGCTCTTCCAGACCTTCAAACCACAAACCAATCTAGTTGACACTTCACAGGGATGTCCTCAACACTCCCTCAAATCTACAGAATGGGATAATGAAATTCTAGATCTCACCGGACCTATCTGTGACACTCTGTCACCTCTAAACACCTACCGAAACTGGTTCTACTTGAGCAACCATAACTTCTTCAAATCTTCATATGAACCTTTGAAGACTTGACTAGAGCATCTCAAGACTTATATCTACAAACCCTTTAAACCATATCCTCTGATCCTCAACCTATTGAGGACTTTTACCTTATTGTCATCACTGTTCTTCACTGTTCTTGATTAAGACTAATTTTCTCAATATCCTCAGCACACAGCTCATCTAATCCTTCTCATTAATGCAACATGAGTATGTTGACATCAATGACAACACCGGTTAGGCCCATACTTGTAACAATCTCCCCCTTTGTCATTGATGGCAACATATGATGAAAAACCATCAAGACAAGAACTTCTCCTTGCTGTCACAACTCCCCCTAACAGCAACAACTATTCACATGTCTTCTCTTCCTTTATTGCTCCTCCTTTGATTAACAACCACTTGTTTTTCACATGTCTTCTCTCCCCCTTTGACATCAATGGCAAAGGGCTCATACTTGCAACTCCATTACTTCATAACATACCAGCTGCTCCCCCTGAGTAGCAGCACCCTATCATCAATTTGGATCACAAGATATGACTATGATATCCACTGGATTGATGCACATCAGTGCATCCTAGTTCATCAATGGAGGGGCAATAACCCCTAACTTCTCCCTGAGATACTCAGAAGAGTCCTTGGGAAGAGGTTTAGTAAAGATATCTACAATCTGATCCTTGGAGGGCACATACTCCAATCTGACTTCATCCTTGTTCACTTGCTCTCTCAAGAAGTGAAACTTGATAGATATATGCTTAGTCTTAGAATGCAACACTGGATTCTTAGAAATATTTATTGTAATTGAATTATCACAGAAAATTATGATAGGCTTCTCATATTATACTTTAATATCTCTTAGCATCTGCTTCATCTACAAAACTTGAGTGCAACTACCTGCTACTGCAATGTATTCTACTTCAGTTGTAGATAGGAATATTGCCTCTTTTTTTTTTCTCTACCATAGCCTTGAATATTTTGAATTCCTCAAGAGCTTCTAATTTCTTCTTTAGAAAGGTTACCCACATCATCCTAGAATAGTCATCTATTAGCAGCATGAAGTATCTATCACCTTGAATACTTCTTGTTCTTGCCAGACCACAAAGATAAGTGTGAACTAAGTCTAATAATCCGGTAGAAGACAATTCCTTGCTTTTGAATGTGACTCTGCTTAGCTTACCCAACTGACATTCCTTGCACAAGTTGTTAGTAGGTTTCACCAATTTTGGAAGATCTCTTACAGCCTGAGTATTGCTTATCTTGATGATATTATCAAAATTCACATGACACATCCTTCTATGCCATAACTAACTCTGATCAACTTGAACAAATAAGTAGCTTTTACCAGTACCAACCAAGTGGAAGATATTACCTTTAGTTTGAGCACCAGATGCAATCTCTGCTCCGGATCTTTCAAAGATTTTGCATTTTCTATCCTTGAATCAGAGATCACAGCCTTTGTCCACCAACTATCCAACACTGAGAATATTGTGCTTCAAACCTTCAACATATAGTACATTACTAGTTTTGTTTCTTCCATCAAAAGAAATAGTTCCTCTTCCTCTGATTCTACCAGCAGAATTATCACCAAACTTCACCACTCCTCCTTCATACCTTTCCAAGTCGATAAATTTATTTTTGTCACCTGTCATGTGGTGAGAGCAACCATTGTCAATGACCCAATCATTCTTTTCTTCAACTTGGGTAGCCAGAGCTCTTTCTACAACTTTATGATTGATAGATATAGAGGATATTGGTTCTTCTTCCTTGATGGCAATAAACACCCATTCACTTCCAGATTTGTTTCCTGTCTCTGATTGATCATCTGTTACTCCTTCATTATCATCTTCTTCATAAACATAGTAACAATTCTTTTAGAACCTTGATCTGTTAGGATTAAGCTTTGAAAATCTTTCTGGACATCTTGAGGCAAAATGACCAATCTTATTGCAGTTAAAACACTTAAAAGGCAATTTTCTTTCATACTTACTGGATCCTCTTGGTAGTCTCTTTGCAATGAGGGCTTCAAGTTGAGCAGTTTCTACTTCTTCTTCTTCCAGATCTTTTCTTGCTTTTTCATACCATGACAGTTTCCTTGATGAGTTCTCTCCTAGATCAAATCCTTGTTTTCACAGAGGCATTGGCTTTGAATGCAGATTCAGTTTTGGGCCGATCATCTCCAAACTCGGTCATTTCAAAATCAGCCAGTTTGCCAGCCAATTGGTCTCTTATGATAGTTGTATGGGCTCTGAATTCATCAATGGCAGCAACCCATATTTTGTAAGAGGCAGGAAGGGATCTGAGAATTTTACCAACAATCTCATTTTCATCCAAGACTCCACCAGAGTTTCTAATTCCACAAACTAGCGCATTCACTCTTGGCATAAAAGTGGTAATATTTTCATCATCTCTCATCTTCAGTTTTTCAAATTTCCCTTTTAGACTCTGTAACCTTGCACATTTTACATACTCATCTCCTTCATGCAAAAGTTCCAGTTTAATCTAGATCTCATAGGCAGTTGGTAGGTCAATAACATTTGAGAGCTCTAAGTCAGTTAATGCGCTTAGAAGAGCTTCTTTGGTCCGCAGATTGTTTTTAGCATCTGTGATTTCATTTAGGGTTGTCGGACCACCCTGTGGAGGTACATACACTTTTGTGACCATGGACCAGTATGCCATTTCAATACACTGCAAGTGACATTTCAAGTGACCTTTCCAAAGAGAAAAGTTTGTTCCATCAAACTTCAGACTATCCTTCTTGAATGGCGTCATCTTGGATCTCCTCAAGCGGTTAAGCTCCTTTTAGAGGAACTTAGCTCTGATACCAATTGTTATACTTAGGGCACACAACTAAGAGGGGGGTGAATCAGTTGTGCTAAACTTTCTCAAATTAAACACTTAAATCTTCTTTAGTGATTAACAGAATATTAATCATGAATCATAATGCATTCAAATCAAAAGCAAAAACATATCAACACATAAGACACCAAGATTTTGACGTGGAAAACCTGGTTAAGAGAAAAACCATAGGGTGATTAACCCAAGAATGTATTCTCTATAAGAAGAATAGAAAGAACAAATGGCACATGCCAATTAGGGCTCATTGCCCGAGCACACTACTCACAAGAGGCTCACTGCCTACAAGAGACACACTATCTACAAAGAAATAAGTATCACCTTCATGAACTAGAGAATAGCATCTTCACCATGCTTGAATCAGTTCCATTTAAGCCCAATACTTCTGCTCTGCCTTTCGCACTTTTCCTCACTACCACACACTCATCACCACAAGATACCTTTAAAAATGACTTCACAATCCCTTATTTATACAATGCATTGACTTAGGAATAATCATCTAAGTCAGAAAACACCTACAAGAACATCCGCAAGACGAGTAATACATCTGGTTAGCCAGTCTCAAGAAGAACACCAATATCCGGTTGTTATTATTCAAATGCAAACTCTAACTTCAATGAGGACCACCAACATGAACTGGACATGATCCAACGATCACCATAACCTTCCCTAAATCACCAAGAACATCTGTACTTCATCATCCTACTGGAATTCTTCTCTCCTTCATCCAGAGCTTCAAGAACATAGTCTGTCATCACTGTCACAAATGAATAGGCTCTTTTGGACTTTTAAACCATGAACCAATCTAGTTGACACTTTACAGGGATGTCCTCAACACTCCCTCAAATCTGCAGAATGGGATAATGAAATTTTGGATCTCACTGGACCTATTTGTGACACTCTGTCACCTTTGAACACCTACCGAAACCGGTTCTACTTGAGCGACCATAACATCTTCAAATCTTCATGTGGACCTCTAAAAACTTAACTGGAGCATCTCAAGACTTATATCTACAAACCTTTTAAACCGTATCCTCTGATCCTCAACCTATTGAGGACTTTTACCTTCTTGTCATCATTGTTCTTCACTGTTCCTGATTGAGACTAATTTTCTCAATATCCTCAGTACACAGCTCATCTAATCCTTCTCATTGATACAACATGAGTATGTTGACATCAATGACAACACTAGTTAGGCCCATACTTGCAACAAGTCCCAACTATCCTTTCTCCAAGGACTCCTCGCTAAGAGTGTCGAGAAAAATCATGAAAACAAGCTTGTGGAGTCATGCCACCCCACTCCTCTCCAATTACCTAAATGTGTTGTTAATGACCCTATCATCCACTAGCTCCCATCAAAACTAAACCATCATCCATTCTATCCAAAGTCTTATCTAAAATATCACCCACTTCTACATCTACCCCATCTAAGGAACCAGTTTGAATAATTGAAACTACACATGCTCCTCACACATCACACCACCCACACAAATCTAGCTATGTCAAGAGGCTAGTCCAAAGCATGTCAAAATACCCACCCCCTTCCTAATCATGATCCAGGCATCCCAATTTATCCCATTCCTTATCCCACACCATCTCGTATTGATCACCTATCATCCCCAATCATTCATTTACCATCTCTTATCGACCCTCTACCATCGCCTATCGACCCCATCCCAAATCCACCATCCTATCCTCTTAGTTCCACTACCTTCATCCATGGTGGTTCTGTCGAAGGAGAGGAACAACTTATATCCATCACCCATCCCCCTCCATCTAATAATTGACTTGCATCTTATATTTAAAACAACAAACATCCCATCACATATCGTATGCTCCAAAACATGAACTACCAAGGTGAATTCTTAGGCCTTCATAAACAAGGCATTTTGGATCCCATCCATGTCAAAATACATCCACATGCACATGTCCTTGGTTATATATCCCAAGGAAAACAATCTAAACATGTTCGTACCACCCCCGTACCTCCTAAACCCACTTCTTCCAATCGCAAACCTAGTGCATCTCATTGCACCCCCAAATTATATGTTGCCATTCCCCCTCCCTCGTCATACAAATAATGAAATGATGAGATCATACATCCTTCATCTTATCCTATCCATAAATCCAAACATCCTCCCATCCCCAAATCCACAGTTCCTCCACTCCTGCCAACACATAATATCCCTATCCTCAAATCGCATCATCCCCCATCCTTAATACCCTCCTCCATAAATCCTGATCCCCCAAAATCCCTAATCAAGATCAACCTAATCACACACCATCAAAACATGAAGCTTCCACCAAATCCATGGGATTCAAAAATAATGATTTGGATCCCTCCCTACATAAAGCACCAAACCTACAAAAGCCAAAAAGTTATCATGTCGTAGGGCATCGATACACACAATCCACTCCAAAATCCAAAAGGATACAAAAGCCCACACCCCCAAAAGAAAAAATGAAAATGGTGTGGGTCCCCATGAAGAAAGAAAGAAATCCAAGTGGATCATCCACATCCCACTCCATCCCGAAATCTCAAAAATCTCGTTCCCCATCAAAAAATCATAAAAAAACTTTGTTTGGGTCCCTACATTCTCAAATCAACAATCCCCTAATCCTTCATCTCAATCCCATCATAAAACATCCCCATTACTCCCTACTCCCCCTCCCTTAAAAAGATTCAAAATACATTACGGTGTGTACAACCATTGGTCTTGATCCGCCTCATGACATACTTGCATACCTTCATCCCTCCATCTTATATCCACTATCTTGCATACTCCCCCATCACATCGCTATGGTCCATGCTTTCCAATAATCCATCCATCCTTCATCCATCCTGTTATGTCAAAAAAAGTAACCTTGGGGGATTTTCTATTAAGGTTTAGCTCTTGGGTCCTATAATTTCATTTAGAGCATCTTGCATGTTATCTTTGACTCCCGATGAGAAAACCCTTGGGTCTTGTGACAAATAGGACCTAGGGGGCTGCACTTTAATGAAATCTGAGCAAAAATGGTAGGGTGGACTTGGGTGATATGTCCTAGTCAAGAACTATTTTGGGTTTGCCCTAATTTCAATCGGTTTTATGACCGTTAATTAGGTCCTATGCCAACATCTAAAGTTTGAATTACACAATTCTTAGCGGGAATCTTTGTAGTTGCATATATAATCATGATTATGTTTCATTTGCAAACTAGATGGAAATTAGAAGAGCATTGTGATTTTGTGAAAGTGATTCAAGGCATTCATTGTGTTGTAGAGAAGTAATTTGCTGTTATTGTGTTTGTATTTGCAGATTTGACATCCATCTCCTCATGGCATGAAGAACATCTTACTTCTATGAGATCTTGGTTACAAGGTGATACCTATTGTATTTTCAATCATTTATCATTTAGATTTTTGCCTCTATCCCACCAGGATACGCACTCTCATCTGACAATGGTGTTTAGAAGACTTGAATGTCTCTCTAGGGCTTGATCGAGGCAAGCCTCTAAACACCACAACCCCCTCCCACACTCCTTGTAATTGCAGGTTACAAGCATTGAGTCCCATGGAGCAGAGTTACAGGAAGGAGTAATAGACATAGAGGATTCAAGATCTGAAAATAAGTAGGACACTAGTTCTTTTCCTAGACTAGGGTGCTAGTCCCTATGTCCTCTACAGTTGAATTTTTAGAAATGGAAGTTGTAGTGCAGATCAGTGTTGGAAGGAGATTAGGACCCTTCAAAGAAACTAGTACCTTGGACTTGAACATGAGTCCCTATGTCCCCGACTTCTCTGCCTTCTGAACTTTGAAAAATAGTAAGTTAAATATCTCTATCCCTTATCTCAGTCTGGAAGGATTTGTCGTAATTTGATAATTTGCGTATTAATTTGCATAATTAGGGTTTCAGAGCATAATTGAGCATTAGATAAAGACATTGTTTGATACATCCAAGAGTCCACAGCTTCCCAAGTGCTGCACAACATGATAGTTGATTTCTCTTGCTTAGTGGAGATTCAACTTGGTTGATAAGCCCTTGGAATGTTTGTTGGGAAAGGAGGATTACACACAAACCCCTAAAACCAATCTCACCCTTATTTGCCCACTGAAAACATTTTGGTGAACCCATGTTTTTGAGCTTTTTGGCACCTTTTTGAGTGTTGTTTGATAAATTTGCATTCATTCATCTTATTGCAATTGCAAAATTACAAAAAACTTGAATAATAAAAAAAAAATTGAAAAAAATTAGCATTTTAGGCTTGCATTTTTGCATAATTTAAATTATTTGGCATTCAATCTCATTAAATTTCTATCATTTTCAGTAGATATGATTTAATTTGTAGAAATTCATCATTTAGAATACATTTGTATTGCATTTGCATGCTTAATTTGACAAAATTACTTGAAATCGTGCATTTTTCATACAAATCTAATTTTGCATTAGTTAGGGTTTGTAGTCGAAATCTTGTTTCAGATTTTACTACCATTTTCAAACACTCATTAGGAATGATTTATAATAGTAGTTCTGCATCATAGTGGTCTTCTTACAAAATTTCATGTCTAGAGTTTGAAAACCTTGCATTTTCACTAGATTTGGCCTTATCGTCTCTCTAGATTTACACTCCAAGCGTGTTGTAAGGGATTTTTCTATGTTAATTGGCTATTATTAGGGTTATTATTTTTGCTAATCCTCCTCAAATTCCTTACAACATCCTTTCTACTAGGCCTTTTCATTGAAAACTTGTGAAAATTTGCATATTTTTACTATATTTTCACTAAGGTTTGACTTAGAATGGCACTACAAGCATGTTGTGACAAATTTTTTGGTATTAGGTGGCTGTTATTACTATTATAATTTTCTGTCCATCATAATTTTCCTCACAACACCCTTTCTCCTAATCATTTGCATTAAGGATTGGTAAACAATTGCATAGTTAAATAGCACATTTTCACTAGGTATTGACTTGTCATCACTCTACATTTGCATTAAAAGCATGTTGTGAAAGATATTGCTCCATAATTGGACTATTATTACACATATTATTTTCTATCCCTCTTGAAAATTTTCACAACACCTTTTCTCCTGGTGATTTGCATTGTAAAAAGTTAAAAACAAGCATTTTAGGTCATTCTCATACATACTTTTGCACTTGTTCTTGCATAAGTTTTGAAAACCTTTTTGAAATCTGATTTGGCACTCATTTGAAAACATATATCATGGATACTTCCTTGGAAGCTCTATTTTCATACATCATAGACATTGATCATTTCTCTAAATTTACTCATTAATATCCTCAAGTCTTGGAACAGATAACATACATACATGATGTTGATCCTTTTATGTGCTCCACATATGAAATTCTTTGTTATATATCTTATTTTGATAGCTTCACAAATCTCATGGGAATATTTCCTTTGATATTAGATGATCTCACTAAATTAATGATCAATAATATATATAGTAGTGATGACCTCAAAATGTTAGATGAAGCCTTAGATGACCTTATGTCACATTCCACTATGGCACCTATTGCTAAAACATGTGATGATGACTTAGGTTTACCTTATGATCCCTCTCCCAAAGTTGTTCCTCCTCATGAGGACACTTCGATGCAAGAGGATGATTTCATTGACACATCTCTTAACATCATACCACCACTTTCCCATTCCACTGCTCTCCCTAGCCAAGATCAAGCATTAGTGAATGAGGAGCTCCCTTTAACAAAGAACATTCCATGGATAGATAATAAACATTCATTTAACAAAAATAAAAATCCTACCCTAGTGCATGAAACCTCTATGGATCATCCCACCAACCTTCGTTTAGTTGATTGTTTACACACCTTGGATATCACTAAGGAAGAGAATACCCTTAATCTCCCTCCTTTGATTGCATATTCAAGTCATTTGGACATCACTAAGGATTTAAAAACATTGACTACCTCTCCTCACAACACCTTACCTTCCCCTCATTCCTATGCTCTTTCTTCCAAAGATGTAGCACTGGTGGCTAAGGAAAGGTCTCCCACATTAAATCCCTCAAGGATGGATGTTGAGCTCAGTCAAAACACATTGCTTTTTCCACCTCTTAAGAGTATAATGGATAAGTATACTAATGCACCTCACCAAGAAAACATTCAACCTCACATTGAATCAAACCTAGATGAATTTAACACTGAACAATTTGAAGACAAGAGCAATAGTTGGGCTACAATACCTTATAAATGCCTTTCCTGTAGCATTCGACATGGGAAAGATGATGATCTACTTGTTGACAAAGGTTAGTTTGGTTGTCCCAACAGGTAAGTATTTTTAACCCTTTACCTCCATGTTGTGTTTCCCCCATGATATGTTATGTGTTGGTCATGCCTCCTAGGATGACCCTTGATATTCTTGTAAGGTCAAGGATACTAGGAGACTACCTCTATTGTGACCTTTCTTCTATTTGTATCATCATTCTTCTATATTGCTTCTCCTCTATTTTCATTGTTGTGTGTTGTGTCTTATGGACATAGCCTTGCAGTTGGTGACTTGGGGGGACCCTCCTATGTGACTATCCCTAAGACACTTGTTTCTCCTCTCTTGATTTATTGTTTCCCTTCCTCTAGTGTTTCTATCTAGTAGGCAGATGATGAAAAACATTTTATACTGATGTGGACCTAGTGTTCCTTTAGCGAGTAATCAAAAAATGGACCAAGTCCATACATGATGATGGGGTTGCTATATATTATCTGACACTTGGCTAGTAGAATCACTCTGTGTGATCTTGATGCTTTATTATTGCACTTACAAAACATAACAATACTACTATTCTGTGTACTTTGTCTATCTTGAATCTTGTATTCCTTGGTTCTCTATGTGATTGATCATATGGATTGTTGTTTATCATGATTATATGGACACTAACACTTTTCTTGCAGGAATGTGTTTGTGGGAATATTTGGCGATCGTAAAGTACATGTCACCTCTAGGGATCTTGGGCTTTGCAAGAGCTCATGTTCCCTTATGTGTTTTCTTCCTACCTTAACATGCTTGATATTGGTACACGACACCAACCACCATAAGGTAGGGCATATATAAGGTAAGCTACTCATTGTAGATGTTAGCAATGTGTGTTTGTGAATCTTGAATCTATTCTAATAAATTAAGTCCTCTGCGGAGGCGGGATATCATGCATATCATTTTTCTCTTAAGCCCTCCATGCAAGGCAGGGATGGTGTATTTCTCAAGGAGAGTGCACAACCCTGTCATTTTCAAAAGTCCTCTGCAGAGGCAGGGAGTAGTTTGGTGACTAACTCAACCCTTAAGCATGTCTTTGAAGATTGTTGTGGCAAAGCACAATCATCGATGTGTACCTGTAATGTGCCGGAGATGGTGATGAACCTAGAAATAGGTACACTCCATCACTTATATGCCGTGTTTTCTCTGTCTTCCAAGTGTGTGTGTATTGCATGTTTGTTCCCAAGCATAGTCTAAAGACTAGTGGCGACAAGTCCCTCCTATGCTTTGGGATTTGTTTGGCATGTTTGATTTGTATGGCATGTTTGTTCTCAAGTGTAGTCTAAATACTGGTGGTGATGAGTCCCTCCTGCACTCTAAGATTTGTTTGGCGTGTTTGTTGCCTCATGTGCAGTCTAAAGACTGGTGGCGATGAGTCCCTCTTGCATTATGGGTTGTGTGTTTACTTTCCTTGTACTTGCATTTGCATTTCATATATGAGAAAATGAAAAAGAAAAGAAAATCATTACTATCTTCACTTCATTCACTATATTCACTATGTTTTCTGTGTCTTCAATGTTTCCTTCTTCATGTCTTGCATGACTGTAACTATCTTCTTTGTGTTTTGCATGCCTGCTATTGTCTCCAATGTGTTTGGCGTGTCTTCTCCATGCTTGGCATGTTTGCTGTGTTTATTGACCATACTTTAATGCATGTATTTGCCTTGTGTTTATAGATACATTAAAGTGGGGGCTAAATGTTATGTCAGAAAAGGTAACCTTGGGAGCTTTTTCCTATTAAGGTTTAGGTCTCGGGTCCTATAATTGCATTTAGAGCATATTGCATGTTATCTTTGACTCTCGATGAGAAAACCCTTGGGTCTTGTGACAAATAGGACCTAGGGGGCTGCACTTTAGTGAAATCTGAGCAAAAATGACAAGGTGGACTTGGCCACTAGCGCCGTAGTCCAGCCTTATTTTGGCTCTGCCCTAATTTCAAATGTCAGTTTTATGACCGTTAATTAAGTCCTATGCTGAAATCTAAAGTTTGAATTATGAAATTCTTAGTGGGAATATTTGTAGTTGCATATATAAGCATGATTAGGTTTCATTTGCAAACTAGATGGAAATTAGAAGAGCATTGTGATTTTGTGAAAGTGATTCAAGGCAGTCATTGTGTTGCAGAGCAATACTTTGTTGTTATTATGTTTATATTTGCAAATTTGACATCCATCTCCTCATGGCATGAAGAGCATCTTCCTTCCATGAGATCTTGGTTACAAGGTGATATCTATTATATTTTCAATCATTTATCATTTGGATTTTTGTCTCTATGCCACCGAGATATGCACTCTCATCTGACAATAGTGTTTGGTTCAGACTTGAATGTCTCTCTGGGGCTTGACTGAGGCAAGCCCCTAAACACCACAACCCCCTCCCACACTCCTTGTGATTACAGGTTACAGGTGTTGAGTCCCATGGAGTGGAGTTGCAGGAAGGAGTAGCAGACACAAAGGATTCAGGATCTAAAAAGAAGTAGAACACTAGTGTTTTCCCTAGACTAGGGTGCTAGTCCCCATGTCCTCCACAGTTGAATTCTTGAAAATGGAAGTTGCAGTGCAGATTAGTGTTGGAAGGAGATCAGGACCCATCAAAGAAACTAGTACCTTGGACTTGGGCATGAGTCGCCATGTCCTCAACTTCTCCACCTTCCAAACTTCAAAAAATAGTAAGTTAAATATATCTATCCCTTATCTCAGTCTGGAAGGATTTGTTGTAATTTGATAATTTGCTTATTAATTTGCATAATTAGGGTTTCTAAGCATAATTGAGCATTAGATAGAGACATTGTTTGATACATCCAAGAGTCCACAGCTTCCCAAGTGGATGCCCAACACGATAGGTGATTTCTCTCACTTAGTGGAAATTCAACTCAGTTGATAAGCCCTTGGATTGTTTGTTGGGAAAGGAGGATTACACACAAACCCCTAAAACCAATCTCACCCTCATTTTCCCATTCAAAACACATCCATCATTCCTCATCCATAATCCACATCATAATACATCCATACCATTCATAATTGACATCGTAATCCATTGTCCACCATCTCATGCAACCATCTACCAGCATGTACATGCGTGCCATCACACTTGACATGGTCTACATGTGACCTTCATCCAAAATGGGACACTATCACCGTGCTATGGAAATAGACACTTGAGTCAGGCCCTCATCCTAAATATTATCCTCTTCCTCTATCCTATCCATCCATCGGGCATCCAAATATTGCACAAATACAACATTTAGGTTATAAGGACCACTGCTGATGCAATATAAAAGATAATGCACACACACAAGCAAGCATGAATGCACAAAAAAATTCAAAGACAAACATAATGTTGCTCTTAGTCAAGCTAAAAATCCAAAGATTGATGGATTGATGATTATTGATTGTGTTGTTGATGATAAGAACAACACGGGGATTGGGAACGATATATCCCAGTGATGACGATGGATGATTCGATCAAAACCTTGTAATAAGGTTGGGAACAAGAGCATGGATGCAATTGGATGATTCTGATTATGTTTCTTAGCTCAAGAAGTGCACTGATAATGATGTTCTTGTGATTTCGATTTTCAGGAGATTTGGATATTGGGGGAGCTTGGATTGTTGTGAGTGAACTGATTTGGTTTACGTATGGGTAGCCTATAGCTAGGTAGCAATGACAAGGGAAAGTGGAGTCTATCGACAAGGGCTAATGAGAAGATGTGGATGAAATGATAAGTTGATAATGGATGGTGGAGAGGAATGATGGATGATAAGGGGATAATGGATAATGGATGGGAAGGATTAAGGATAAGGGGATAATACCAATAGTTAACTATCAATGGAAATACCAATAGTTTGTAGAAGAGAGATCACACTAGTTAATTGTTATTTTGTCTCCTATTTGAAGAGCTTCAAAGAGGATACATAAGAATTATAAGAATATTATTTGATATGTTCTCAAGATGATGATTCTATTTAATGATGGATTATTCCAAGATGGTTTATGAGATGATATGTAGTATCCTAGAACTCAGCTTTAAATATGATATCTTAAGTCTTAAATCCAAATACTTTGGCATGCAAACCAAAGGTGAAGAAGAATCAAGTTCAAACTAGTAATAATTGAGTTCAAATAAATACATTGTAAACTTATATTCAGAATATGTTTAATTAAATGCTAAAATAACACATCCTAAAACAAAACTAAAATAAATATAAAACTGATTCTCTTTCTGCTATAAGACTTCACCTTTATAACAATTAATAAATCTTTAGCTTTATAATCATCAGCGTCTTTTAAAAAATAGTGTCATTACGATCTAAATTAACAATTGATGAATGCTTTACCCCTTTTGTTTGTTGTAACTGAGGATAATTTTCAAATTAATCACTTGTAGGAAACAATTATTATATAATTAATGGGTAGTCCAGGAAGTATAAATTGGGAATGAAGTTTTAGCGTTACAGCGGCAGGTATATACAAAAATTCTTTCCAAGGACTAAATTAAGAGCGAGTGGGTCTTTAATATTATACTAGTAACAGAAGATTTTTATAACGGATAATATAAATCAGGATTCATCAAACACTTGTCACCTTAACAATGGATCTCCCAGTCACAGCAGCGTCGAAAGCGCATCCTCCATGTCTGCCCAAGCCTTTAAATTTACCTTGGTGTCTACGCATTTCATCACAATCTTTCAACTGTATTCTTCTATTTGTATTGTTGAATTCTTCATTTGTGAGAAGTAATGGCGGAGACAAATGCAGCAGAGCAGCAAAAAGGTTTGTTTGGAAAGAAAACAGAAGAGTTATCTCATCCTTGTCCAGTGGTTCAGCACGATGTTCACTTATCACCTATGGAGGATCACAAATGCCTCAGTGAAAGTGAGGAGAAGACACCACAAGGGGGTTTGATGGGAAATAATGAAGTAGAGCAGAAGGGTCTGTTTGGGAAGAAGAAAGAAGATGAAACATATGAGCAACATCCACTTGTCCATGCACAAGTAGGGGATGTTCACCCACCACTTGTGGAGGAGCCCAAACACCCCAGTGAAGGTGAAGAGAAAGCACATCAAGGGAGATTGATGGTAAAACTCCATCACACAAACAGATTTTCTTCTAGCTCTGTAACTTCTCATTAATCTCTTTACCATATTTTTTATTACTTGGATTATTTTTAAATATTAAAGAGTTGAACAGTCAGAAATTAATTTCACTTAGTTGTTTTACTTGTATGAGTGTGATGTTGGTATCTTATATGTGCAGTCTAGTGATGAGGAAGGTGGAGCAAAAGAAGAGAAGAAGAACAAGATGAAAGGAAAGATTCCTGTACACCATGCTCAGAAAGAAGGTCAAAAGTATCAAGAGAAGAAAAAGGGGTTGATGGAAGAGATTTAAAAGCAGCTTTGAGGACACCATAACAAGGGGGAAGAGAAAGTACAGTGACCATTCATGATGTTTTCATGCATGTTGGTTTTTGTGTTTCTTATATGTGGATTGTACTGTTTTTGGGTTTCTTGGGTAATAAATAGTAATAAACTATAATATTTATGTTCTTTTGCAATTTGTTTTTCTTTATTGCTATTGCACTCTACTGTAGGTCTCTGTGTGTCAACATGATCACATTAAACTAAAACTAAAAATTAAACTATTGCACTAGGAAGTGGTAGGAAATATAAAAGTTGAAGATAGCAGTCCATAGCATTTGAAGGAGATTAATGAAGTCTGTAGCATATCAAGTTGGAGTTGATCGCAGTTGTTCTGGAGTTATATATTCCTTAATTCTGGTGATGGTCTCAGTGATATGTCTGATCATAATTGTATTGGGATAGAAAGACAATTGGCATGAGTTCTATATCTGGTTCATGGAATTAATGTTATCTTATTACTGTAGGAGGTGGCTTATGTGTCGTCTTGTATTTGAATAATAGTATTTGATTGCATACTACATGGTGGCGATTTATGAATCTATTTGTTGTTGGACTGTATGCCCGTGAGGCAACTATGTAATCCAATTTTTTTTTTTTTTTTTTTTATAAAAAGTGTTATTTGTTATTGTTTATTTTGTACATTTTGGGTTGGGTTTGGGTTTGGGTTCTTACAGTGGTTAAGTCATTGTGCTTGTGGCTATTTTGATTGGGTTTATATTAGTAGGAAACAAGAATTCAAAATTAGATAAAGTATAAGTTTTATGTGAACTCAGTACATCATTTTGACATTATATTATTACACTTAATACAAAGAGTTAAAGAACATCCAAATTAAATGGGTAAAAGTGGTAGGGATGCACTTTTCACCCTTAAACATATGCTCCATCTTAAATATATGACAAGCCCATAACAAAATATGGATATGGTCAGTGACACACATGTGCTCCTTGTAACAATAACTCCATCATGAAACTTGTAAGAACAAAATTCCATAGATAGCATATGATAAAAATTTAATATGTTGAAAAATGCTTAACAATGTCAACAAATAATGCATAAAAGTAAAAAGAGAGTTGTGGAGGAATTGTCATTGGAAAAAAAAATGATATAGAGGTGTAAAAGACCCACCAATCAAAATAGAATGATGTGGGGCTATAAATGAGCCATCATAATAGAACTATACAAGGCTACAAAGGAATCATTATTTAACCAAAAATTGATATATGCAAAGTCTTCAAGGAACCATCAAAATGATGTTAGCTATATCATATGGCCCCCTCCAATTTTTTGCATATGAATGATGCAAGAAATTAAACAAAAAGAGAAAAAACAATATGTATAACATATGATCGTGTAAAGATCAATAACCATGTAACAAATTTCAGAGATATTATGATGTGACAATCATAAGTGAAAATAGTAAGATGTGATCATGAAAGCATATGTAACAGTAGACAACAATGTGCCTCCCAATGTTGAAGATAATAATCAAGTGATAATAGCCAAACATGCAAGATATGAACACGTAAGCATAAATATATGTAAACGAACATGTAATCATGTGCATATAAAGGGCAAGTGAATGGAAATAGGTGGCCAAAATAGGGGCTTAGGTGGCCACTTTCTTCCTGAAAATAGTGAAATCTAAACTTTTACAAATAATTTGAGATGCTATACTCAAATTTAAACATGCTTTAAGAATAAGAGCCATGTAGGTTGTAATAGAAATGGATGTGAAATTTGTGTGAGGGGAATCAAGTGTGCTTCTTGAGAGTCCAAGTATATACTTGTCAACTTTGTACTTGAAAAGATGTTAGCAAAAAAAAAATAATTGAATGTTGCTTATGTTCGTGATCATAACTACAAGTCCAATATCCTAGAGAATAGACTCAAGATATAATCCCAAGGTATATTTCAACCTAGAGTGATGAGGTAAGAGTCATAATCAAGAAATAGATAGTTAGGTACCAATTTACAAGAGGGATCAACTATTCCTCACTTTATGCTCTACTAGACATAGGAGGGTGATCATTTAGGTTAATTATAAGATAATTAAGGAGAAATAAACTTAGCACATTAGGCCCTCAAGTTATCCATACCCTATACATATAAAGATCCCAAAAATTTGTCACTAAACCTCCTATATAGAGGTTTTTTAATCTTAAGACATGCAAACCTCTTTTGAGTAATTAATACAAATCATGAATGCAATAGATATATAATCAGTGTTCTCTCCCTAGTCTTATTTTTAGCTCAAGAGTGTACTTCATACATGACTTTGGTAGAAAACAATGGTCTACAAC
Organism: Cunninghamia lanceolata; assembly: GCA_027924645.1. Classification (NCBI taxonomy): domain Eukaryota; kingdom Viridiplantae; phylum Streptophyta; class Pinopsida; order Cupressales; family Cupressaceae; genus Cunninghamia; species Cunninghamia lanceolata. The sequence goes on along the minus strand of BSBN01000261.1, from coordinate 27,741,085 downwards.
CCTCTAAGAATGTTTCTATCATTGGTTCTCATATGATGTTACAAGATTTAGAGGAAATGGGCTAGGCACAAATAGTTAAACAAGTAATCCTAGATAATGTGAAATAAATTGTATTCTTGATTTTGATTTTGATTTTAATATGGTGGGAGAACCAATAGCTAGAGACCACTACCTTTCAATTTTTTTGTGTGATGGAGTCAAACTTGAAATTCAAACATAAACACATGTAAATCTTAAGCTTATGAGCCAAAATAGAATGAGAACTATATATATTCACTTAAACACATTCATAAATCTACCAAAACTATTCATAACCAGGTCTAACAACCATTCAAAACCATTTAAACAGCAACAATGCTATTCATTCTTGATATTCACTAACAACTAAAAATCCATTAGAAAATACCTCACTCTTATCACTTTTCGTATATGATACCCATAAGCACCATTGTTGTGCAAAATTGTTTAAACTTGGCAACTAGATCAACAACTAGTTGATGATGGGCTAAATGAGAAAGCTTAACAAATTTTTCCATGTGATGATGTTTTCAACTATGGATGAACACGAGAATGACACATTGCTTATATTTTTCAATATAGAATGACCTTTAAAAATATAAGTACAACCAAACATACACATTAGACCCACCATAGGAGTGTGCACAACCTTGTTTTATTCCATGATTCACTTACTACCCCTTTAAACATTTACATAGTTGTCTTATGGACCGATAGGACTCAATTATACTCACAACTAAGTTTTTTATATATCACTATGAAGAAAAAGAATATGTAGTAATCCATGTTGAGTGAGCCACTAGGATGCACCACCTATGATATGTAGTAACAAACCATTAGCATTTAACTAACTATGACCATCCCTTCACTATGGTCTTCAAATAAACTTTCTTAACTTAAATAACTAGTTCCTTTGAGAAAAACCTATTCTCATACATGTACAATAAAACCTTGATGTCCCCACAATTCCCACCCCTAGCCATTTGGAAATTGACCATTATTCCACCTATGATAGATTCGTATGAATTTACCTTATAACATCTATAACATTATTGAGGTTGTACAACATAGGCCAAACACTCATGCAAATATAACAAATTTACCTTTTACTATCACCACCAAAGTTTCAATGAAGATTAGATGGCCTAATATCATATTAGGGAGAGGAAATCCTTGATTTATGAGTTAGCAAGCTATGATTGAGACCAAATGGGTAGCCAAGTTTTCACCTATAGAGAAGATTTCACCTACAATAAAATAAAAATCCACCATATTGTTGTTACACATATGGTTCCTAGGGTTGTCATTGATGTAAACACTATCATGGTGGTGTGATGGTGTTCATGGTTCGATGTCATGTCTCATCCAATAAGAGAAGGGAGAAGATATAGTTCATATTAATATGGGAATTAGAAGCACGAAGATGATCAGATGCATTGCCGATGCTACTGATGGCCTAAAGTATGTATGTTCCATGTTCCATGATGATTGCATTACTAGAAGAGTTCTTTGTTGTTGATTGATTGTAAAGAGAATGTTGTCTCTGTGAAGATGTTCTTGTTGAACACAGAGAATACCGAGAGGGGGAGTGAATCAGTATTCTACAAAACCACTTAGTTTGTTGCTCCTTAATCCAATTACCAAATTCAACAACATGAAAGCAGAATAAACATAAGAATAGCACCCATAAAGACATAACACATAGACACCATGATACATGGAAAACACAAAGAGGGAAAAACCATGGTGAGTGTTAGCTAACAATATATTATGATAGCACAATACCGAATTTCAAGAAGGCTCACTACCCTATGAAGAAGTGCTCACTGCACAAAGGCTCAATGCCAAAGAGAAAAAGAGGATAGAAGAAGAATTGGCTCACTACCATGAGATGAACTATTGTAAATGCATCTACCATATTCTAGATCACAATTCCATTCAAGGCTCAATATACAGATTCAAAGGTCTTCATCTATTCTGCCCTACTTCTCAACTCAACTACATGTACTCTATTTTCTTTTTCTACTATGCACTTAGCTCATAATCTTTTACACTTCAAATTCACACATTACACCACACAATCTCACATTAACTCAATACCTTAATCCATCAAGTATTTATATCCGCAACAAGATTCATCTCAAAAAAAAGCTGGCAAGCTAGACATGAAGCATGTATACACTGTATTCTACCTTGTTGTCTTGATCAAGTGTCCAAAACGTAATGCGGACCAAACCAAACATATAATATAGGTCAGCACAAATGAAACAACCACTTAGATTTATTATTCAAACAATATACCTTCTCCACATAAAGATCTAACTACCTTTTAGCTTGTCACTTAAGAACATGCTTGACCCAATACATTTGTCACATCAAAAATCTCACTGTGGATCATAGGAGACTCAAGGATTCGTAACTAGCATTCATTCTTGACCTCTTAGCATACCTCCAGAACTACAAGACAAAATATGCAACTGTAGAGAAATGCAGACCCCTTTTCTCAGGCACTATGCACTGTTCTTGTCTTAGTTCTATTCACTCGGACTTAGACATTTCATAGTATGAATTATGAAGAAAGTCAGGTCTTGATCATTGGAACATAAAATCATCAAATAGCTATGAATAACATACCTAAACTGCATATAATGATCTTCTACTATGGAGGCATACTGACCCAATCTCTGTCACCTACTTTGTAAATTGTCCATACATAGTCATTTTAGCCTTCCAGACAAGAATACTTTTGTGCCTTATTGTCGAACCAAGTTGGTCTTCTAGAGAAATGTCTCTTTGTCATGCTAGTGAAATCCCTTTTCCTTGTTGCCATGAATGATAGCATGCAATCCTTCATCAGAGAAGTGTCTCTTGCCAACAATCTCCCCTTTTGGCATTGACGGCAACACTTAGTGAAAAATGCTTGTGTCTACTCCCCATTACTCTATATTTCTTCTCTCCTTTAGATGTTTACTCATTTTTCACTGGTCTCCTTCTCCCCCTTTGACACCAACGGCAAAGTTGTATGTTCAAAAAGTCAAAATTGTGTCAAAATTGCAAATCTGTCAGACTCTGCTGCATATGTACACATACAATCTTCAACTTAATTAGTTATAGATGAAAGAACATCCTTGGACACAATCTTTAATTATGCAATCTCTTCATCCCATCATTTCTTATCTCTTTCTAGAATTTAGATGTGACCATTAATCAAAAAGACTGATTCTTCTGCCTTTTGCACATCAGAATGTGTGTCAATTTGTGAATCTATTTGTGCTTCTGCTACAATACTGACCATTGAATCTAACTTGGGTCTAATGAGTCCTCTCAATTGACACATTTTATTTTTCATCTAATCCATATTATTTACAAGATCACTTAACTCATTATGAATATTAATTACTTGTATTTCTTTGCTGCTCACCGACTCAGCTACTGGATCAAATAATTTAGAGATATTTATCAACTGTAGTTTTAGATCCTTTATCTTTTCTTCTAGCTCTTTTGTGGCTACTGGCCAAGATAAACAAAATTTGTATAGGTCACTTTCTTCTTTGATGGCACTCTGTATGCCTTTCCTTTTATTGTCTAGTAGACCTTTGTCATAAACTATCATAGTCTTCAACTCATTTAACCTTTTCTCATCAAATTCTTGTCTCCCTTTTGTCTCAATAGATTTCTCAAAAGATTCAAAATGCTCAATTAAAAAATTTATGAGTCCTTTTAGTTGGCTTACTGAAGACAAAGAGGTGTCCTTCTGATATGATGGCATTAGGTTCTCCAAAATGCTAGATGCCTCACCAATTAGTTCACTATTCTATATGTGAGACTTCAAAATTTCTTCCTGTGGCTTTGCCTGCACAATTGTTACCAGTTTAAATTTATGTACTAGGGATATTGAGTCTAGGTTTATTGGTCCTTGCAAAAATTTAAGCTCATCCATGACCTATTTTTCTTTCTCCAAAAATTCTTTGATCGACTCTGTAGTGTCTCTTGCTATACCAGAGACTTCTTCTTCTTGGTTTAGTTTCAGAGGATCTAAATCCATGACCTCATCATTCCTTTGTTCTGGAGATGGGTTTTCTTCAGCTTGTTCCTCTTTATGATCTTCATCTTTGTTTAGTTCCTCACACTTCTCCTTGTCTGTTTGAACATCAGTCTCTTCTTCTGGAGGACTACATATTTTAGATTTTACTGCAGTACCAATGCCAGGGTCTGGATCATCTTTCTCTTTCAGCTTTTCATCACCTTGATCCAACTTTTCCTTAGGAATAGATGTGTCAACCCCAACATTTGTTTCTACTTTATCATATATAGTTGGGAGATGATGATCCCTCAACACTTTCAAGATGATTTCCTCTATATCCTTGGCTACTTTCTCAATGTCATCTGGCGTGTATTCATCCTTTTCTTTATTTTGAATTCCTTTTGCAGTACTTTGGAGATTTTTGCTTTATCTTCTAGTGAGGTCTCTGAACATAACTTTATCATTATATATTCTCTAAGCTCTACATCCTTGGCCATATCAGCTTCCTTTCTTGCAGTCATTATACTACCCAAGCCATCTGGGAGATCAGTAATAATCTCAATAAGTGCTTTGTTATAGATGTACAAGTATTTGACAATAGTATTCTCAATAATTCTTTTATCCAGATCATTGTACTCATCATATAGTTGGGCTATGGGCTTTAAGTTTCCATCAATAGTTATAGCCTTTTGGACATCTTCAAAATTTATAGTGGCTTCTCTTGTCCCTCTTGCCCTGGCCTTCTTTCATCTTTACCCTTACTAGAAGGTTTCTTCTTGCTACTTCCAGAGGCTTTGGTGGCCTCAATTTTCATTTTCTTCGCTTCATCATCTGATTCAGTCTCTTCCTCATTAGCTCCTATACTAACATACATTCTACGACCTTTGGTTTTCTATCTCTTGTGAGTTGTTGCATGGGTTTCCAAACTTTCAGAGGGTGTAGAACTGGAGGACATAGATGTAGTTCTTGCTACTTCCAGAGGCTTTGGTGGCCTGAGTTTTCATTTTCTTCGCTTCATCATCCGATTCAGTCTCTTCCTCATCAGCTCCTATACTAACATACATTCTACGACCTTTGGTTTTCTATCTGTTGTGAGTTGTTGCATGGGTTTTCACACTTTCAGAGGGTGTAGAACTAGAGGACATAGATGTAGTTCCTATAGAAGTAGAACCTCTAGTTCTTTTGGTTACTGTTGGGTTCTCTGGTTGCCTCTTTGGCTCTTTCAGAGCCTTAACTGGTTCACTTTCTTTTCTCTCTTTTACTTGTCTCTTTGCTTGTGCCTTTTCTCTTGTCTATTTAATTTTTGTTTTGGTGAAACCCCTTTTTAGAGCATAATCCTCTGCCATTTTCTGGGCCTTTCTTGAGATTTTAGGTTTTCTCACCTCAACATGTATTTTTACAAATAGTTCCTCATAAGTCCCAAATCTTTCTTCATTTGGATCTCTAGGTTTGCTTAGCATATGTTGGGCATAATTTTCCAATATTCCTTCATCTACCTCATAGCCCATTGGCATAACCCATACTATTCTATGCTCAACGGCCTCCATCAAGTATTGATCTTTTGTCACAATAAAGCAGATAGTGTCCTTGTATTTTTCAACAACTGATCTAGGGATCCTTTCTCTAGTTTGTATTAACTTCTGGAAGTTTTTGAAATAGCCCCATAGGGCTAAGTTTTGGGCATCATGGCTACCTATGCTATTAAGATGATTTCTAATTTGAACTGCAATGGGTTTATCACTTGTCCAGAATAGATTCTTCATACTTGGCAACTCTTGCATGAAGTAGAAGAACAAATAGATAATCAACATACCATACTTGAACGAATATATCTACTCTTTTCTTTTCCTTAAATTTTACATTAGCTACTGATGGAGCAATTCACAAAGATCATACTCCGCATCTTCTTTAACCATCTCAAATGATGTGTAGATTGCAATACCAGAGACTAAATTTTCCCAATTTGAGAAATAAACTTTTTACCCAATAACCATGTACGCAAATCTTACTACATGGTCTTCAATGTCATTGATTGTTAGTGCCCTTTTGTCAAACTTAGCTCTGGTGGCTTTCATTGCAATATCATTCTTTTCTACCTTCATTACATGAAATGTACCAGTGGAATTTAATCTACTAACTGCCCTTATGGCATCCTTAGTGATCATGAATGGTATCTCTAGCCATATGAATTCATCATGCACTCTACTCAGAACATATTGGATCCATTCTTCCTCAGCGAATGTTGGGAAATCAATGTACTGAATGAATTTCTTTGTTTCCAATGCCCTATATTCATCCTTTAAATCATAATCATCACTACACAAGTGATTTATGAATCAATATGTGAGTTTGTTGTTTTCATGTTCTTCTAGGGCAACATGAATATAAGCCCTCACAGTCTCTACATGCAAAACTCCATATGGTATATCAGAAAATGCACCTATTAGATGTACTTCTGTTTATTTGAAAGGATGTTTGTTGAATTTTGCCCTCAGTCTTTTAGTTATATCAATCACATGTGGTGTTGACATTTCTGCAAAACTTCAAATAAATTCATAGTAGGGTTTTGAATCTGGAAAATACCTCTTTTCATTGAATTAGGGTTTTCCTTGGTCTTTCCTTAATTTGCTTTGAAAATCACTAACTCCCTTGGAATTTTTCTTTAATTTGCCTTAGACACATTGATAGTTTGAATGCAAAATGAATTTTCCATTGAATGAGCCCCTTTTTAATTCTTGACTTCATAGCCATAAATGCTCCTATTAAAAAGTTGTCAAACACATTTCTGCAGAATGTAGTCTATTAGGATTGGTCCGCAATATTTCATGTTTGATCCTTTTCTTCTAGAATTTCTTTCAAAAGATCTATCATATGAATCCTTTCAACATATCTTCATGTTGGATCTTAGCACTAACCATCTAGTTGGGGGATTAAGATTTTCATTGCAGCTCCCCCTAACCCAGAGCTCCCAAATTCACTTCCCAGAGGAAGTATCTACACCAGATGCTGGTGTGGATCCATCCTTGACTTCAATCACATCTTTCTTGATCGAGATCTTGCCCATTTCTTTCTTAGTTTCAACCAGATCAACTTTTTCCTTTCCCTTATCATTCCTCTGCTCTGGTTTCCTTTCTTCAGCATAGTAGTTGCTTTTCACATTCTTGCTTCTGCAATATCTTGAAACATGTCCAAACTTGTTGCAATTGTAGCATACCATATTCCTTTGTCCTTGATTCCTTCTATTCATTGAAATTGATTTGCATTGATTAGCCATATGTCCAAATCTATTGCATGTAAAACACTTTCCATTGAATGATTGAGTATTCCTTACATTATAAAAACCATTCCTTATCAGACTTCTGCACTCATTTGATCTATGACCAATTTTGTTGCAATTGAAACATTGAATAGAGAATGATGAACATTCTGATTTATTCTACTCCTACACTAAGTAGCTTTATGTCCAAACTTATTGCAATTAAAACAATGGCCATTGAAAGATGGGTACCTTTGAGCATTTGGATGTCTAACCGGAGGTCTTCTAAGTCTTCTTCTTTGATTCCTAAACTGGTTTCCTTTCTTTTGTTTCAACTGAAAGTTTTCTTGACCTGATTTTGAACTTTCTCCTTTCTCAAATCCCAAGCCTTGCTTGTCATCTGAAATCTTCTAAATTAACTCCTCAAGCTTTGTGGAGCTTATCTGAAACTTTTCTTCATAGCTCTTAGCTTTCTTCAAATCTAATTTCAGGTTTGCAACTTCTTTTTCAAGTTTATTGCACTCTTCTAATTTTCTTTTTACCAACATATTTAGGTCATCTTCTTCTTTAGCTCTTTCTACAACTTTCACTTTCAAAACATGTAGGGTTTCTTTGGCTGATATCAATTGTTCACTAACCTCTTTATATTTTTCTTTGAACTTCTTGACTTGTTCTTTTATCTTTAAAATGTATTCATCAGCTTCTTGTATGTTATCCTTCAGATCTCTGATTTCTGCTTCAGATCTTTCAAGATCAATAAGGGTTGCTTCTAGTTCAACATTGTTTTCATATGAATAATTTCCAAATCTTTTAGCTACCATGAGTGAACTCTCCTAGATCTTCGTCAAGCTATTAGGCTTATTCCAAGGAACCTTGCTCTGATACCAATTGTTGAACATAGAGAATACTGAGAAGGGGCTGAATCAGTATTCTTCAAAACCACTTAGTTTGTTGTTCCTTAATCCAATTACCAAATTAAACAACATGAAAGAAGAATAAACATAAGAACAACACCCATAAAGACATAACACATAGACACCAAGATTTTTACGTGGAAAACTCAAAAAGAGAAAAACCACGGTGAGTCTTAGCTCACAATATATTATGATAGCACAATAGTGAATTACAAGAAGGCTCACTACCTTAGGGCTCACTACCCAGGGCTCACTGCCCTATGAAGAATTACTCACTACACAAAGGCTCACTACCAAAGAGAAAAAGAAGATAGAAGAAGAATTGGCTCACTGCCAGGAGATGAACTACTATAAATGCATCTACCATATGCTAGATCATAGTTCCACTCAAGGCTCAATATATAGATTCAAAGGTCTTTATCTATTCTGCCATGCTTCTCAACTCAACTACTTGTACTCTATTTTCTTTTTCTGCTCTGCTCTTAGCTCATTATCTTTCACACTTTGAATTCACACATTACACCACACACTCTCACATTCACTCAATACCTTAATCCATCAAGTATTTATATTCACAACAAGATTCATCTCATAAACAAGTCGAAAAGCCATACATGAAGTGGGTATACACTGTATTCTACCTTGTTGGCTTGATCAAGTGTGAAAATAGTAATGCAGACAAAACCAAACATATAACCAATCACACAACCACTTATATTTATTATTCAAATAATATACCTTGTCCGCATAATGATCTAACTGCTCGTCGGCTTGTCTCTTAAGATATTGCTTGACCCAATACATTTGTCACATCAAAACTCTCACTGCGGATCACAAGAGACTCAAGGATTCGTAACCAACATTCATTCTTGAAATGTTAGCATACCTCTAGAACCACAAGACAAAATATACGATTGTGGAGAAATACGGACCCTTTTTCTCAAGCATTGTGTACTGTTCCTATCTTAGTTCTATTCACCCGAACTTAGAGATTTCATATTATGACTTCTAGAAGAAGTCAGGTGTTGATCATTGGAACATAACATCATCAAATAGCTATGAACAACATACCTGAACCACATATAATGATCTACTAAGGAGGCATACTGACCCAATCTCTATCACTTACTCTGTATACTGTCCATACTTAGTCATTTTAGCGTTCCGGACCAGAATACTTTTGTGCCTTGTTGTCAAACCAAGTTGGCCTTCTGGAGTAATGGGTCTTTGTCATGACAGTGAAATCCCTTTGCCTTGTTTTCATCAATGGAAACATGCAATCCTTTATCAAAGCAAAATCTCATGCCAACAATTCTGTGTAGGATAGTGGAATGCTCTGCATTCCTCCGCATTTGTAGATATGGCCATGTGGTTCTAGAATTGTGTTCAGGATGTTGTGAGGGTGATAATTCTGAGTTTTTAGATCATTTTCCCTTCCTCTATGAAAATTATGCATGATAGAGTACCGACATGTGTTCTAGAAGAGTATGCTAGTGCTGAAGGCTTGATGGAATGCTCCGCATTCCTCCAAAAATGAATGATTTCCCTTGCAGTTTTGAGGACATGTTTATGGATGTGTATTACATGCTTCCTTGTAGTTTCAAGGTTCTTGGTTGTCCACAACTTAGTTTTTCATATCACAACATGTTGCAATGTGTCTCGGATGACAAATTGTTCTCAGACTTAATGATTGATGTTGTTCAATACAATTATTTGATGTGCGGTGGCAAAGGAGTGTTTGGGGATGTTGTATGAGTCATGTGTACTTATCTAGAAAAGTTTCACAAAGATCTTTCTGGTTTCCTCTACCACACAAGGTTTTCAAGTCGATGTGGTCATTATACTTCAAGTCTTCATGTGTTTTTTTTGAAAGTTGTCCTATTGCTAAATGAGTGGAGTTTTTGGATGTAATTGCTTGGTGTTTGAAGCTATGAAGGATGTTTTCAACCTCGTTGAGCAAGTGTTGGGGTCCACAAGGTATGGATCTTCTGCTGGTGTAATGTGTGTTTTCACTTAGGACCCATCTTCTACATGTTTCATATTGTGTGTTGTCTAGCTGACTTGTAAATGTATTTTACATGTTGTATCTGGCTGAAAAGCAATGTAATCAATGTAATATCATGTATAAATAGTGAATCAAATTGAGTGTGGAGAGGTGTGATTGCAAGTTCACTAAAAAGCTCGCAAGAAGATAAAAAGTAGAATGAATGCATTGTTGATGTGCGACAAAAGGAGAAAGAGAAGTTGTTGATGCTATCTGAATTCATCTTGAAGACATATTTGTGATAGTGATCAAGTATAGAGTGTGCCTAACTGATCAGATCATCAGAAGAAAGTGTGAAGAGACATAAATGCAATCATCAAAAGTGTGAGTTTCAATGTTAGTTTTTAGACAGTAGAAATATGGTCATATTGTAATCTTTTGTAAGTGTGTTCTCAATTCAGGGAGTAGTAGCTTCCTTGGGAGTGACCCTAAAACAATGTCTTCAAGGAGTAGAAGATTCCTTGGGAGTGACCCTAAATCAAATTTCTTCAGGGAGTAGAAGTTTCCTTGGGTTGTAGCCCTAAAATAAAGTTGTTATTTGAGCTTCATATATTGTGAGTTAATCTTACTGTGGTTTTTTCCTTCTAGGGTTTTCCACGTATATCTAGTGTTATGTGTTGATATGCATTGTGTTAATCTTTCATCCTTATGTTAATGTTGTTTTTCTTATGTTTTAATCTGCTCCAGATAAGTTGAAGTTGTTAAAATTGAAGATTAATTAGATACTGATTCACCCCCCCTCAATATCTTAGTGTGTCCAACAATTGCATGCTCTTATGCACTACTACTTTATAACCTTATGGGCCCATCTAATTCAATTTCCCTACTTTCAATGAACACCATACAAAAACTCAACACAAGACCACCATGTATTAGAGGAATAGAATACCACCTTGTCACCAACCATAGCACCAATACCAATGTGGACCGCATGAACCAACAACTTGCATACTATAACTAACCAATCCTATCACTACCATAACACTAGCAAGTTTTTAATATCTAATTTAATAGAAATCACATGATTAAGTTAGAATCCCACATGATTATAAAAAGTGTAAAGGTGTAGAATAAGGACTTGGGTATTGGTTTGAATAAATATAATACGCCACCCTGAGAATCAAAATAAATCTTAGCAAAGGCATAGAGACATGAAATACTATATAAGAGTATAGATACAAATAAAAGGAGATAAAAAAGGCTTGGTAAACACATGATTAGGTTACATTGAATCTCTCATATTAAGTATGACTTTAGGAAAATAGAGCAAGTTACAAATTCTAAAATTAGGGCAATGAAATATTTGTTCATTGGTTGGCAACATGTGCCTCATGTGGGTGCAATGAGATTAGATAAATCTCTAGGAATACAAACCACAAATATACACTATGGAGTAAAGATAAACATAAACAAGAAAAAAAATGACAACACAAGTAGGAAAAATCTAAATGCTTCATTATGGGTATCTAATTATAGACGCTTGAAATTGACTCAATCATTTTTGACACATTCAATGCCATTCAATGCTATCCTAATCTCACCTTAATCATCCATCCTAGTACTAATTAATTAGATAAATTAAATTTATTTAATTAATTAGGATTATCCTTTAATTTCATCAAATTAATTAAATGAATAATATTTATTTAATTAATCTAATTTTCCCACATCCCTCTACATTAATTAATTAAACAAGTTTATTATTTTATTAATTGATCTAAAAAATTAAATCCCATTTTAATCCTCCATTTATCATAATTAGGTCCCATCATTATCCATTATTCCTAAATAAATGAATTAAAAATTCAAAGATGTCACATGCCTAGCTAAGATTTATCTAGATTCATTGAAACTAGACACTCCCATAAAAGTCAAACTAATCATACATCTCCAAATCTATTTCTATAAATCTTTTAATCCTAGCCATTCACATAATGATAATCCCTAGAAGCTTCCATCCTTGCCATAATTCTTCTCACTCAATCCTATCCATCCTTATAGAATGCCCTAGGATCTTCTAATATTCCCTCAATTATTTTTGTTGATGCACCTAGGGGCATGTACTACAAACTAAAACAACCTTCACCAAACACTGAGAAGCAACACAAGAAGCTATTCCACCAAGACAATGACAAATATACATTGAGATGAGATATGTTACAATGTACAACTCAGAAATAAATAGTTCTGGTGTGATGAGGTGTAGGAACAACCAACCTCCAACTACCTCAATGGCAAAAATAACAAGTGCACCTAAACATTATTAAATAATAAATATCTAATAATGTAACTGTCAAGTAGCCTAAGTAAACTTAAGCCTACTCTAACACCTCCCCTTAAGTGCAACTTAGGGAGATTATTATTAATGTCAGATGCAAAATTGGTCCCGAGAACAAAGCCATTTTAGGTACCCATGTGTAACTACAATGCAATGAAATGCAATCTCTCACAACCGGAGAAAAGGCAAAAAACCCTGTGGGAGAAAACTCCTCTCCAAAAGAGAGAAAAATAGAAAATGATGAAAAGCAAAAAGTGAAAGGAAGGAGGACTCCTAAAGACCACGCAAGTACAACTTCCTTCACCCCATACATCATTCGCAAAAAAAGATAGTGAGGAGATGCTAAAGGTTTAGTGAAGATGTTTGCAACCTTGATGCAGGAGCATCCAGGGTGTAAGAGCAATCTTGCATCAACCCAAAAAAAAATTGTTTCTTTTCAATAAGGGCTAAATTTGGTAGGGTTACTATTTTTAGTAAGTTTGCATTTGTGCATGGTTGGATACAAAATCCTACACGAACCTCTAGAATGGTGAATTGAAGCTAATGGTGAAGATGGTGAATTGAAGCTAATGGTGAAGAAATCACTTCAATATCATTTGTCATTTGTGAGATATTAAAATTTCAAACTCCGAAATCCTATTGAAATATTCAAAGTCAAATTTGAGGCACTTAGAGGCTTCGCATGGGCCTAGAATTTGGTGGGAATCCCAAACAATCTACCTTTAGGTATTGCTTGTGCACAACCATCTTTTCGAGAGCTTTCTAAAAAGTTATTATAATTGAAAATCCAACGGTCGGATCAAAAGTTATGGCCCCATGAAGTTGACCTATGTTTGGAGGGAGATGCAAATTTTGAAATTGAGCTGTTGGCCACCAAAAAGGGCTATATATGACCATTTTTGGGAACCCTTGGAGTAGTGAAGTTAAGGGGGAAAGTGCAGAGTCAAGAATAGGTGGGAAAACAAAAACCCTAGCTGATATGGGGTTACAGAAGGTAGATGATTCCAGAGTCTTGAGAGAGGGAGCTATAATGTGTTGCAGTCTGTAGGGTATTCGTCCTCTGATTGTATTTGAGCTTCTGTAATGTAATATTTTTCCCATATCAATAAAATATCATTCTATTTTCTGTGTCCAATTTCCATTATTGTTTGTTTTATGATTTACCCCCTTCATCAATTGGTATCAGAGCAAGGGTTCCTGAGTGTGTAGACAGATCACTGACCGTGAGGTAGTTTGCACCAGGACCTGAGGTTGTGGGTTTGCTGCAGAGATCAAGATGCCTCCATGAAGAAATTGTATTAGGAGGAATGCTTTGACAGAAGAGGGTTTTAGAGCCCTGTAAAGACAAATCAATGCATTGCAAGAGGAGCTACGAAGAGGGTTTCAGCCAAGAACAAGAGAAGAAAGCAAGGATGAAGCAGAAGAGGAGCTATCTAAGGAAGAACAAGAAGCTGCGGGAGATTCTACAGAAGTTAGGTTGTTAAAATTCATTTCTAAGATTGGAAAGAGGCCTAGGATAGAAGTTTCTACATATTCTAGAGTTGAATCCAGAACAACTTATTGATTGGATCAATGATATGGAGGAGTATTTTGAGTATGAAGATGTGGAAGACCCAGAACAGGTCATGTTTGTAAAAACAAAGTTGAAGGGCCATGCCAATATTTTGTGGAAGGAGGTCCAGTTAGAGAGAAATAGAAGAGGAAAAGCAAAGATTACCAGATGGGATCAAATGGTGGAGACATTGAAGAAGCAGTTCATTCTTGTGGACTATGAGATGGAGTTGCTGAAGAAACTGCAAGGATTAAAGCAAGGTAACAAGTATGTTAAGGAGTATACAGAAGATTTTTATAAGATCACTATCAATATAGGCCATGGAGAGGCCAACAAGGACAAGGTAGTCCATTACATTAATGGGTTGAGGCCTAGTATTCAAGAGGAACTGAGCTTGGTCAGAATGACCACCATAGAAGATGCCTACCAGATTTCCCTGAAGGTGGAAGAGAAGTTGAATAAGAGACTTGAAAGAAAGCAAAGGGGTAGAGGTCAAGGCAAAAGGACTGGTGGAAGACCCTATGGAGACCGAAATGAAGATCCAAAGAAAAGTGAAGAAGCTGGAACCAGTTGAAATCAGAGAGGAGATAATACCTACCGCCCTCATGACCAAAATAATGGTGACCAAAGAGGAAGAGGAAGAGGTAGACCTGGGCAAGGACCTGGAAGAGGAGGTTTCAGAGGAACATGTTTCCAATGTGGAGAAGAAGTGCATCGAGCATACAAGTGCCCACAACATCAAGGAAGGACAAACTTTTTACCCGAAGGTAATGCACGAGTTGCACATGTAGATCAAGATGCACAGTCTGAGCATTCTGAAGATGCTGATAGGGGAGAAACCCTAGTTGTCAGAATAATTTTGTTGAATGAGGAGAAAGAACCCAATCAGAGAAAGAGTTTATTCCGCATAAGATGCAAATGTGAAGGTAAGTGTTGTGATATTATTATTGACAGTGGAAGTACTGACAATCTTGTTTCAGGGGAGATGGTTGACAAGGAGAAAGCATCCACATCCATATCGGACTGCATGGTTGTAGAAGGACCATAGAGCTTTGGTCAATGAGTAGTGTATAGCAAAGTTCAAGATTAGAGACTACCACGATGAGGTGTTGTGTGATATCATACTAATGGACGCATGTCATATGCTATTGGGGAGGCCATGGTAGTATGATAGGAGCACTGTCCATGATGGCCATGCAAACATATATTGCCTAACAAAGGATGGAGTTCGTCATAAGTTGAAGCCCTTGAAGGAGGTGGAAGAAAAGGTATGTAGTACTGCCATAATTTGCTTGGTAGATGTTAGGAAATTTTTGGAGGGTATGAAGCATGAGCGTCATTGCTTTACATTGATTCCTAAGATCAGCCAAGAGAAATGTGAATATGTACCAGCAAAAGTTTCAGATATGTTGGAAGAATTTCAAAACATTATCTCTAATAATGTACCAGAAGGTTTACCACTAGTGAGGAAGATAAGTCATCAAATGGATTTGATACCAGGAGCCACTTTGCCAAATGAGGTAGCCCACATAATGACTCTAGCAGAGAATGAAGAGCTGAACAGACAAGTTTAAGAGCTATTAAGGAAATGGAAGACAACCTTCAAGACAAATGAGGGTTTGTATGATTGGTTAGTCATGCCATTTGGGCTAACCAATGTACCAAGCACATTCATGCGGCTCATGAACGAGGTACTGAAAGAATTTTTGGGAAGTTTTGTTATTGTTTATTTAGGTGATATTTTGATTTTCATTAAGACTTGGGATGAGCATATGATGCATATCAGAAGAGTTTCAGAGAAGCTGAGGGAGGAGCAGTTGTTGATCAATTTGAAGAAATGTAGTTTTCCAAAGAAGGAGTTGGTATACCTAAGATTTGTTGTCTCAGAGGAAGGTCTTAAGATGGACCCAGAGAAGGTGAGGGCCATCATTGAATGGCCTATGCCAGGGAGTGCTTCCAAGGTAAGATCTTTTCATGGTTTGGCAAGTTTCTACAGAAAGTTTATCAAAACTTTTAGTAGCATTTGTGCACCCCTAACTAAGACAATGAGAGGGGATAGAAAAGAGTTTAGATGGACTAAAGGAGTAGACAAGAGCTTTGATACATTGAAGCAAAAAGTCGTAGAACAACCTATTTTGGCACTTCTAGATTTCAATAAGGTATTTCAAGTAGATTGTGCTACTAGTGGTAGTGGTATAGGAGCTGTTTTGAGTCAAGAAGCTAAGCCCATTCCCTATTTTAGAGAGAAGCTTAATGATGCCAAGAAAAATTATTCTGTTTATGATCAGGCATTTTATGCAATAGTTCAGGCTTTGAAGAAATGGAGACATTATTTGTTGCCAAAAGAGTTTGTTTTATATACTAATCATCAGGCTTTGTAGTATCTTAATAGTCAAGGAAAGTAAAATCAAAGGCACTTAAAATGGGTTCAGTTTTTGCAAAGTTATACTTTTGTTTTGAAGCACAGGAGTGGGAAGTCCAATAGAGTTGTAGATGCATTGAGTCGAAGGCAAAATTTGTTGACAGAAATGAAGATAGAGGTTGTTGGGTTTGATGAACTAAAAATTTTGTATCATGAAGATTTAGATTTTGCAGAGGCTTGGAAATCTTGTTTGGAACTAGTTACTTTGGATAGGACAAAATGGTTAGATTTCATAATCCAAGATGGCATGTTGTTTAGAGGAAGCCAATTGTGCATTCCAAGGAGTTCCATGAGAGAGAACCTGATTAAGGAGAAGCATAGTGGAGGATTGGATGGACACTTTGGTCGAGATAAGACCATTTCTATTATTGGTAAAAATTATTATTGGCCATAGTTGTAGCAAGATGTGAGGAAATTTGTGCAGAGTTGCAGAGTGTGTCAGATGATAAAAGGAACAAGTCAGAATATAGGTCTATATCAACCACTACCTATACTAAAGAAGCCATGGGATGATATTAATATGGATTTTATTCTTGGTTTTCTAAGAAAATAGAGAGGACATGATTCTATTTTTGTGGTGGTGGATAGATTCTTGAAGATGACACATTTCATTCCTTGCAAGAAGACTAATGATGCTGGTCATATTATTGAATTATTTTTCAGGGAGGTGGTGAGACTACATGGTCTACCTAAGAGCATAGTTTCAGATCGAGATACCAAGTTTGTTGGTTATTTCTGGAGGACATTGTGGAAGAAGTTGAAGATAGATTTGAAGTTTAGTTCTGAACACCATCCACAGACGAATGGATACACAGAAGTGGTGAATAGGAGTTTGGGTAACTTGCTACGATGCTTAGTAGGAGATAAGACCAAGGGATGAGATTTAATTTTACCATAGGCAGAATTTCTTATAACAATTATGTCAATAGGAGTACTGGTAAATCACCATTCCAGATTGTATATGGGAATAGTCCAAGAAATGCTTCAGAGTTAAGGAATCTAGACAAAGGAGAAAAGACAAGTGCCAAGGCTGAAGACTTTGCAGAACAAAAAAAGAATTTGCATGAAGAGGTGAAATTTAGCACATTAATAAGATGAATATTCAGTACAAAAGGCATATTAGAAGAGGATATATAAGGAGTTCTAGGTAGGAGATGAAGTCATGGTTCACTTGAGAAAAGAAAGGTTCCCAATTGGAACATATAATAAGTTGAAAATGAAGAAATTTGGACCATTTAGAATCCTGAAGAAGCATGATTCAAGAAATGCATTTGAGGTAGAGTTGCTTGATGACATCAATATTTCACTAGTGTTCAACATTTCAGATTTGACAGAGTATCGTGATGATGGAATTGATAAAGGAACACATTGGGACATTCCAGCATCTACTTCAGAGAAGGAGGAGATAGAGGGCATTCTAGATAGCCGTGTGGGTAAGAGTAAAAGAAATAGGTAGTATATAGAATACTTGGCGAAATGGAAATGAAGGCTTGTTGAAGATTCATCATGGTTTTCTGAGACTGAGGTTAACCATTTTGGTTTCCCTCTAACTCATGAGAGGTGACAGGGTCACTTTTCAAATTACCCTAGGTGTCTGATGTAGGAGCATCCAGGGTGTAAGAGCAATCTTGCATCAACCAAAAAAATGTTGTTTCTTTTCAATAAGGGCTAAATTTGGCAGGGTTACTATTTTTAGGAAGTTTGCATTTGTGCACGGTTGGATACAAAATCTTACATGGATCTCTAGAATGGTGAAATGAAGCTAATGGTGAAGAAATCACTTCAATATCACTTGTCATTTGTGAGATTAAAATTTAAAATTCCAAAAATCCTATTTAAATATTCAAAGTCAAATTTGAGGCACTTAGAGGGTCCTGATGGGCTCGAAATTTGGAGGAAACTCAAGCAGTCTACCTTTAGGTACTTCTTGTGCACAACCATATTTTCAAGAGCTTTCCAAAAAGGTATTATAATTGAAAATTCAATGGTTGGATCGAAAGTTATGGCCCCGCGAAGTTGACCTATTTTTGGAGGGAGATGCAAATTTTGAAATTAAGCTGGTGGCCACCAAAAAGGGCTATATATGACCATTTTTGGGAACCCTTGGAGTAGTAGAGTTAAGTGGGTAGGTGTAGAGTCAAGAAAAGGAGGGAAAATAGAAACCCTAGTTGATTTGGGGTTACAAAAGGCTAAAGATTCCAGAGTCTTGAGAGAGGGAGTTGTAATGTGTTGTAGCCTATAGGGGATTCATCCTCTGATTGTATTTGAGGTTCTGTAATGTAATGTTTTTCCCATATTAATAAAATATAATTCTCTTTTCTGTGTCCAATTTCTGTTATTGTGTGTATTATGATTTACCCCCTTCAT
This sequence comes from Cunninghamia lanceolata, assembly GCA_027924645.1. Classification (NCBI taxonomy): domain Eukaryota; kingdom Viridiplantae; phylum Streptophyta; class Pinopsida; order Cupressales; family Cupressaceae; genus Cunninghamia; species Cunninghamia lanceolata. The sequence goes on along the minus strand of BSBN01000261.1, from coordinate 27,722,210 downwards.
CAAGTGGTATCAGAGCAAGGGTTCCTGAGTGTGTAGACAGATCGCCGACCGTGAGGCAATTTGTACCAGGACCTAAGATTGTGGGTTTGATACAGAGATCAAGATGCCTCTATGAAGAAATCGTATTAGGAGGAATGCTTTGATGGAAGAGGGTTTTAGAGCCCTACAAAGGAAAATCGATGCATTGCAAGAGGAGCTACAAAGAGGGTTTGAGCCAAGAACAAGAGAAGAAAGTGAAGATGAAGCTGAAGAAGAGCTATCTGAGGAAGAACAAGAAGTTGCAGGAGATCATGTAGAAGTTAGATTATTGAGGGCCATTTCAAAGATCGAAAAGAGGCCCAGGATCGAAGTTTCTACATATTCTAGAGATTTGAATATGGAACAACTTATTGATTGGATCAATAACATAGAGGAGTATTTCAAGTATGAAGATGTGGAGGACCCAGATTGGGTCAAGTTTGCAAAAATAAAGTTGAAGGGCCACACTAGTATTTGGTGGAAGGAGGTCTAATTAGAGAGGAACAGAAGAGGAAAAGGAAAGATCACTAGATGGAATCAAATGGGGGAGAAACTGAAGAAGCAGTTCATTCCTGTGGACTATGAGGTGGAGCTACTAAAGAAGCTACAAGGATTGAAGCAAGGTAACAAGTTTGTTAAGGAGTATAGAGAAGAGATTTTTAAAATTACTATTAGGACAGGTCATGCAGAGCCCAACAAGGAGAAGGTAGCCTGTTACATTAATGGGTTGAGGCCAAGTATTCAAGAAGAGTTGAGCCTTATCAGAATGACTACCATAGAAGATACATACCAGTTTTCCCTAAGGGTGGGAGAGAAGCTGAATAAAAGATTTTCTTGAGGAGAGAAAGTGGGTGGTCCATGGGCTATGCTTGTGAACAGATCATTGAAGTAAGGTGACTTACAAGAAACATGCCAACAAATAGTTTTCTTAGATGTAATTTCAAGGGGTGATAGTAGGTGGACCACTGACTTGGGGTAGTTTACAACTAATTCAAGAAATATGTTTCCATGAAGCATCCAAGGAGTTGTCAACATTCCTAAAAAGTTGGATGAAGTATTCGAAGAGGTAAGAGAAAAATGAATTAGCTTGAAATATTTGGAAGAAGATAGGAAAAGATGTTAGAGTCTAAGAGATGATGACAAAAGTGATGTGGAAGAAGGAACAAGGGAAGATGTGTATGACTTAGAAGACACAGAAGAAGAATCTGAACAACTAAAGTTGTTAAAATCTATTTCTAAAATTGGTAAGAGGCCTAGAATTGAGATCTCAAACTATTTTAATAATTTGAAGCCTAAGGAATTGATTGATTGGACAAATTATTTGGAAGAGTATTTTGAGCATGAGGAAATCGAGGATCCAAAGAGGGTTAAGTTTAGAAAGACCAAGTTAAAAGGACATGATATTGATTTGTGGGATGAAGTATTGTTAGAAATAAATAGTACGAGAAAGGAAAGAATAACAAAATGGGTCAGGATGGTTACAAAACTAAAGAGGCAGTTTATGCCCATGGATTTTGAATTGGAACTATTTTAGAAATTATAGATTCTAAGGCAAGGAGGTAGGAATTTGAAGGGATACATTACATAACTCCATAAGATAATCATTAGGATAGGGCACAATAAAGTAGGTAAGGAGAATATTGTAAGATATATCAATGGATTAAAGGAAAGCATCTAAGAAGAGGTAATTTTTGTTTGGTTAACTACCATAGAGAATGCATACCAATTTGCAATCATGGTGGAAGGTAAATTAAATAAGAGGTTTGAAGACAAATAGAACTGATAGAGCAGGGAGGAAGACCCCAAAGAGAAAGATCAAGGTGCAATAGTAGAAGACCTCACCAAGAGGAAAGATAGATCTGGATAGTACCTACTACAGAGATGACGTTACCCAGTGCAGTGAAAGAATGAGGTGCAATTCCTATTACAAGGAACTAAATGATAGTAGAACCTATTTTAGAGATAGGAAAGGTAGTGAAACATACCACAAAGGTAGATATGAGCAAGATAGAGGAGGATATGAGAGGAAAATAAGAAGAATTTTCAAATGGAATTGTTTTAAGTGTGGAGAGGAAAAAAAATCAAACATTTGAATGTTTCCAAGTTGAAGGGAAGAGAGTAGAAGGTAGCACAAGAGATACATTTATGGATGAAGGACCCCAAAGATTATATGAATCATAGGATGACCCAAAACATGGTGTGTTACTAGTCATGAGGAGGGCCTTGTTGAAGTACCCAGAGTATTAAGGACCAATTCCAAGAAAGAACTTGTTCCAAACTAGATGTAAGGTAGGGCAAAATGTTACAAGGTTATCATTGATAGTGGGAGTACATATAACCTAGTGCCTAAGGAGATAATTTAGAAGTTGAAATTGAAAAGGCTAAAACATCCAAACCCTTATGCAATTACCTATCTACAGAAGGAACACAAGGTTATGCTTAATGAGCAATGTTCGGTGAAATTAAATATTGGAGGTTACCATGAAAAATTCCTATGCAATATGATGTTGATAGATGTATTCCATATTCTATTAGTGAGGACATGGAAATTTGACTTATAAACTATACATGATGGAAGGGAAAAAACTTACATTGTAACAAGGAATGGTTGGAGACATTGGTTGATGCCCCTAAAGGACAAAGAAGTTCAAGTTTGGAACAATTCTAGGATATTCTTGGTGGATGGGAGGAAATTATTAGATGGATTATGACATGACAATGTTTGTTTTGCATTTATTCCTAATGCATGCAAAATGAAAGATGCTAGAGGAACCAACACAAGTACTGAGGAGACACTGCAGTAGATTCTAAATTTTCTAACATAATACAAGCACATCATATCAAAAAATATGCTCAAGGGATTTCTGTTAATAAGAAGCATAAGTCAACATATGGACCTAGTTCTAGGAGCTATCTTACCAAAAATGGCACTATATAGAATGACATGTAGGAAAATGAAGTGTGAAATAAACAAGTGTAGGAGTAGCTATGAAAAGGGTTGATTAGGGAGAGTTTGAGGCCCATGTGTAGTACCTGTGATACTTGCAGCCAAAAATTAAAGCAAGTGGAGGATGTGTATCAATTCTAGGGAAATCAATAAGATCATAGTTAGGTATAGGTTCCCAATGCCAAGGATAGATGACATAATAGACTATCTAAGCAAAGCAAAGTACTTTACCAAGATTGATTTGAAGAGTGGTTACCATTAGATCCAGATAAGAGAAGGGGATGAATGTAAGATATAATTCGAGACTAACGAAGGCCTATATGAGTGGTTGGTTATGGATCTTAGATTGATAAATGTGCCTAGCACATTTATGAGATTAATGAATGAGGTACTAAGTTTGTAATTATCTACTTGAATGATAATCTAATTTTTAGTAAGACTAAAGAAGAACACCTAGAGCATATCAGATTAGTATTATAGAGGTTAAGAAAAGAAAATTTACTAATTAATTTGAAGAAATGTAGCTTTATGAAAGAAGAATTGGTGTATTTGGGATTTGTGATCTTAATTGAATGATTGAAAATAGATCCATAAAATGTTAAAGCCACTGTGGAGTGGCCTACACTAGCAAGTGTGTGAGAGGTGAGATATTTTTATGAATTTAGCAAGTTTTTATAGAATATTTATCATAAATTTTAGTAGCATTTGTGTACCACTAACTAAGATAATAAGGGGGGACAAGAAGGAATTCAAGTGGACCATTAGAGTATATAGAAGTTTTGAGTTGCTAAAGAAAAAGGTAATAGAACAACTAGTACTAGCCTTGCTAGATTTCAATAGGATATTCCAAGTTGACTGTGACATAAGTGGAAATGCAATTGGGGTGGTACTAAGCTAGGAAGGGAGACCTGTAGCATATTTTGGTTGAAAGTTGAGTGATTCTAGAAGGGGATATTCAATTTATGACCAAGAATTCTATGCCATAGTCTAAACATTGAAGAAATGGATGTATTACCTTTTGCCTAGAGAATTTGTGTTGTACACCAATCAAAAAGAAGTAAAATACCTAAATAGCCAAGGAAAGTTGAACCAAAGGCACATGTGGTGGGTGGAATCCATATAGAGTTACATTTTTATGTTAAAACATTGGAGTGAGAAATAAAACAAAGTTGTTGATGCATTAAGTAGAAAATAGAATCTACTAATAAAAATGAGAATAGAAGTAGCTACTTTCAAGGAGCTAAAACATTTGTATGAAGTTGATCCTAATTCTATGGGGGATTTGATGGCATGTAAGAAACTAGTATGCGTGGGATTAAGTAAATGGCTAGACTGTTTGATTCAGGATGAGCTCTTATTCAAGGGTAGCCAATTGTGTATACCTCGAATGTCTATGAAGGGAAATTTGATCAGGGAAAAATATTGTAGTGGACTGGTAAGATATTTTAGGGAAGATAAAATAGTTGTTGTAGTTAGTGAGAAATATTTTTAGTTCCAATTATACAAGGATGTAAGGAAGTTTATCCAAGGTTGTAGAACTTGCCAAGTTGCCAAAGAACAAAGTCAAAATGTGGTATTATTTCAAGCATTACTAGTACCACAGAGGCCTTGGGTGGACATAAGCATGCATTTTGTTTTACGAATGCCAACAAAACAAAGGGGAATGCTTCATTATTGGTGGTAGTAGATAGGTTTTCTAAGTTGGTGCACTTCATTCCATGTAAGAATAATAATGATGTAGCACACATAATCTATTTTTTAGAGAGATTGTAAGATTGCATAGTTTACAAAAGAGTGTCATTTTAAATATGGATACTATGTTTGTAGGACACATTTGGAGGGCATTGTGAAAGAAGATGAAAATATATTAAAGTTTAGCTCGGCATACCATCCACCAATTGGACAATCAGAAGTTGTAAATAGGAGTTTGGGAAGCCTATTAAGGTGTTTGGTTGGAGAGAAGAAAAGAAATTGGGACTTGCTTCTTGTTAGAACATAATGTTATTAGGGGTTATATCCTTATAATATTTATATAATGTTCTAATATAAGGTTATCAAACTGTATATTATAAAGCATATACCATTTAATAATTAATAATCTAACAACTATTAGATTATTACTTATTTACAAATGGTTTTCTTTGAATGGGTGTGACTAATACCCTTTAAGGTATTTAACCACCCCTTCTCCTATATTTAAAGAGGGTATCTCTCATTTGAGATGTGTGTGAATTTGGAGTTTTATAGTGAATTATACAACTACATGCACATGATGTATTATTGGCCATGTGGAAGTGTGTAGAGGAGTGTATCCTCATGTTCAGTCTAATCTTTCATTGACTATATTATGTAAGTTTTTTAATAAAATGATGCTTTATGGGGGTTTTTGCCCAAAAGGGTTTTCCCCATGTATATCTTGTGTAACATGTTAAATCTATTCTTGTATAATGCTCATTCTATTTATTTTATATTTTGTTTATAATGATTAGTATCCTAAGATCTTAATTTCTAACATGGTACTAGAGCAAGTTAGATTGTACTAATAATTTTTTCAAGTTTTACTAGAAGACATGTAGAACTTGATGGGAAACCTCTTTATGCTCAATCAACACATGATTAAGGCCATTTTTGCAAGACATATGAGTGTGCCTTTTCTATTTTTTAAACCACTTTATAAGGAAATATTTGAGAAAATTTTCATACTAATGTTCTCTTTGTGTGGCATTAAGTTGCAAGGTAAGGTTATCACTTATTTTGATTCTTATCCTTGACTATGTCTATTGATATATTGTCTTTTTTATTAGTCCTATAGATTATTATTCTCCTTTGAAGAACTAAAGATTTATATCTCAACTTTAGTTGGAGTGTATATATATATATCATATGATTCAATCATAAAATACTTCCAAATCTTGGTCAATTTAATAGATGAAAATATTTAGAAAAGTTTACAACTATGTTCTTTAGAGGGTCAAGTAATTCAAATGTTTTAAAACCGTATGAGTCCTTAAATCCTTGAATGTAATGGTCACGATCTTTAATTTTTTATATATAATAGACATAACTCTTCAAGTTATAATCTTTATAATAGTTAAGATGTGCCTACATACTATTAATATGTGACAAAACAATGTTCAAGTCGCTAAATCAATGATCAAGTCGTTGTTTTGTTTTACTAGTTCATTTCATTTATAAAATAGAGACCTTGTCTTTTCCTAATAAGTAGGAAAGCCACGATCCTAAGAATTTTAATATTTAATATAGAAAATTTAGATGCCATAAACTTTTTAACTTTATATTATGTTCAGACACTAGGGAATATCGCGACCCTTATAGATTTTTTGAAATATTATATTCATATAATTTGAAACTATCATTTATGTTCTATAAAAGCTACTTCCTCCTTATAATAAAGGTCGCTTCCTTTAAGGAAATCCTTTTAAAATGTAGGTTGATTCATTTAGGAGAGTGGAATGAATGCTAGCAAAGGTTGTGAGTCAGGCTCAACACCTGCAAGTTGCATTTTCTTAAAAGTTTTTAAAGATTTTTTTAGCAAACACTACAGTGCCTTAAATTAGATTAGATAAGTTCAAAATAAACAAGGCTGTGTTGCAACATAGTTCCTGCCAAATGCTGGCAGAGCGTTTTTGTCTTTTGCAGTAGTTCATTTGCGGGTTTGTGCAACAGTTTTATTTTAGCTCCTTTAAAAACTGATAGTCATGATTTTTTTTGGCTTGGCCTTTAGTTTCAACTTCAAGCATACCCCTTGTTGAAGCTCATAAAACACTAGTTGAGGGTCAAAATTTGCTGCGATATAGAGTTGTCAAGTTTAAACAAATTAGCTAGTCTTGATTTAACAAAAAAAAATTAAGTAATTTTGAAGCAAAATTTAAAATCAAAAAGAAAAACCCTCACAAAATGTAAAGAGCTTTGCAAATTCTAAACTATAGAATAAGCCAAGAATAAAAAGAGAAATGTAAAGCTTAGAACATGAAGGTCCCTAAGATGATGACTGGAGGTCTTTAAATGGAATTTGAGCCTCTGAAGCTCTGCAACATTCCCATCAATAGACATAGAAGAGTTTGTTAAAAGAGAAAGACTCTCAGGGGTTACCTCTCTAATAGATTTGAAAGTTAATTGACCTAATCATCAAATGGGTATGCCTTCTCTGGCGTGCCAATGGACATTACCAACCCTGTTTCTAATTCCCTTATCATATCTTACCATTTCTGAACCTTTTTAAAAAAATAGTCTGTATTTTGGGTTTGAAGAAAAGGTCAAAGCACAGACACTCTACAGTGAATGAAATGTCATTGATTTCATTCTGTATTGGGCCATTTTTTGAATGCCAAGCTTTAAAAAGGGTTTGGGGAAGGGACGATTTGCAGAGCAAGGATGGCAGCATATAATCTTCACAGTGTAATCATGAGATATGTTTGCAGACCTGACAGAAAATAGATAAGCTACAAATAACGACTTTCTAACAAATACAATGACAAAGCAAATGACATTGCAGAGCAAACATTTGGCAACCAGTGCAAAACAAAAAAAAAACAAAAACAAAAACACATAATGGCTAGTTTCCTGCTTCAAAAGTGAATGTTTCTAAATTTCTGCAGACTCAGCATTGAATTTGAGCCCAAATTGGTGGTGTGTTGGTAGTTCACAGAGGGCCCTCACTGTTAAAAAAAAAGTCAAAGCTATTGTAAATGGGTCTACCTCCATTTTTTAATATATAGCCCTTCACTGATGCCCACCGTGTCATATTAGACATCTGTCCAGGCATCTCAACAGCTGTCTCTATAAAACCTAAGGCATGACAGATAAAAACCCTAAATGTGATAGCACATTGGAATGTAGGCTGCTCGATTTTCATACATTGTAATGTAGGCTGCTTGATTTTCATACATTGGAATGTAGGCCGCATTAATTCCTCATTTGATTTTAATGCCTTCTCTTGCCTTGGGGGTTGCTCTGACATCCTACAACCTAACTCTGCACAAATAAGACGTAGAGAAACCTGCAATCAGTTAACGTTTGAGCATGTCTCTACTCCAAATTTTGCATTGCAAATTAACCACATCAAAACTTGCTTCCTGATTCGCTCGTTGTGCTCAGTTTAATCGCTTGTTAAAAGACTGCCCTCCACTATAGTTCCATGGTAGGAACTAATAAAGGACTATATATGGGTAACAAAGAGACTATTATATGGGTTGCGACTTATAAGGAAGAAAGCCTCTTCTTAATGGTAGCCATCCTTAGTGCAGTGCATTGGTGTAACGGTTCTGCAACCCAATCCTCACATAGTGTAATGGTTCTACTATTACTCCCACTACTCCCTCTTTTGGTATCGATCATTGCATGCTATCTCTTCCATGATGAAGTTAATGTCTTTAACATGTTATTGGGTATTCACTATTATTATTCTTTGAGTGGAGTTAATTGTATATAGCTATAGGAACAACAATGTGATGGATAATATACATAATGAGCTGCAATTGTGAATGATTTGATTCTAGATTTTAATATAGAGAGCTATCCCATACTAAAAGTGGACGTAGCCATTTGGTGAACCACATTAAAAAACTTTGTTGTTCCCTTGTGCATTGATTCTGTGTTTTGTTATGTATTTGATTTAATCATTCGCTTTTTGGTATGTATTATTCTTTCTTCGCTTAACTATTGGTATCAGAGCTTTGGTCAAGAAGCTCGGTGAAGCAGCTCAATGGTCAAGCTAGTTGGGAATCGTGAAGAGTTTCTAGAAGAATGGACGAAGCAGACAAATGGAAAATTGAAAAGTTTTTAGGACAAAACTTTGGTTTGTGGAAGCTCTAGATTTGTGCTTTGCTTATTCAAAAGGATCTTGATATTATGCTACAATGGAAGTCTAAGAAATTGGAGATCTCAGATGAAGATTGGAATATTTTAGACCAAAAAGCAGCTGCAACCATCATTCTATCAATGTCCAACAATGTCATCTTCAACGTTGCTACATAGACAACAACTAAACAGATTTGGGACAAGATGTGTGATATGTGCAAAAGGGCTTCAATAACGAATCAAGTTTTCTTGTTGAAGAAACTAGTAAACTTGAAAATGAAAGAAGGTAATAGCATGTCGAACCATTTAAATGAATTTAATATTGTTATCAGTCAATTACTTTCTGTGGATATCAACCTTGAAGAAGAAATGAGAGCCATGTTGTTGTTGTTCTCTCTTCCCAATAGCTAGGACATTGTGATAATGACCATAAGCAATTTAGTATCTAGAAAAAGTAGATCCGAAGAAGGGGAAGATAAAAACAAGAAACAATGCTGAGGTATGATGATGTAGTAGCCACACTTCTCAATGAATATATGATAAGAGGGAAAAACAAAACAAATGGCGATGCCTTAACTGATGTAAGTATTGACAATAGAGGAAGGGATCAAGACAGAGGCAGAAATTATAACCAAAGAATATAAAAATTTGCCAAAAGATCAAAGTCTAGGGGTAGAAATGGAGAATGTTGGTTTTGTGGCAAAGTAGGTGACACAAAAAAGAACTATTGGAACTACAAAAAGGCACAAGAAAAGGTGAGCAATAACGAAGTAGACATTGCATGTGATAAAGATGATGGTGTTTTGGTTTTATCAATGAGTGACACTACTACAGACTCATTGGTGCTCGATTCTGCTGCCTCTTTCCATGCTACTCCATGTCGGGGTGCTTTCACAAATTCTCAAGAAGGTATGTTTGGAAAAAAAATTTCTTGGTGATAATAAAAAATGTGACATAGTAGGAAAAGGTGATGTGGCATTGTATTTGAAAAATAGAAATAAATAGATCTTGAGAGATGTGAGACATGTTCCCACGTTGAAATGGAATCCCATCTCCGTAAGTCATCTTTATGCTCAAGGGTGTGATGTCAAATTTTCTTTAGATAATTGGAAAGTAACAAAGGGTGTATTGGTGCTTGCAAAAGGCTACAAATTGGGTAGTCTTTATGTGTTAGAATGTTATGGTGAAGTGGGAGCTACAATGCCGGTTGTGGATAGTGGTTCAAAAATTTGGCATAAGAGGCTCAGACATATGACCCAAAAGGGACTTGAAGTCATGGTTCAAAGGAATCAACTACCAAGTCTCATATCTGTTGATTTGAATTTATGTGAGCATTGCCTTTATGGCAAACAGACTTGGACTAGATTCTTGAAGACTGGTCATGACAATAAATCCATACCTGTTAGTTTCAAGATAGACAACTGAGAGGGGGAGTGAACAAGTTGTCTCAAAACTTTCCTTTCATCAACCACTTATATCCTTCTTGTAATTCAGCAGCATAATAATAAATCAATCATGGAAACACAATGTAATAATTCAAGAGCAGAAACACATTAACACATATGACACCAAGATTTTAACGTGGAAAACCCAGTTAAGGGAAAAAACACGGGGTGACTAACCCAAGATTGTATTCTCTGTTAAAAGAATAAAAGGAATGAAATGGCACATGCCAATTAGGGCTCACTGCCTGAGCACACTACTCACAAGAAGCCCACTCCCTACAAGAGACACATTTTCTACAAAATAATAAATATTACATACTTGAACTGAAGAATAGCATCTTCACCATGCTTGAGTCAGTTCCATTTAAGCTCAACACTTTTGCTCTGTCTTTCACTCTTCTCCTCTCTACCACACTCTCATCTTCAACACACACCTTTGAAATGACTTCACAACTATTATTTATAAAAGACATCAACTTTGGGATAATCATCAAAGTCAGCACAATACATACTTTACTTTATTATAGAGCAGATACACAAATACAACTTGTCTTATTACAAAAGACTTCATGCGAATCACCACACAGTCGACCACACATATCTAGGACTTTAATATTCTTTGAGGAACAAACCATGCTTGACAAAACACCTTCAAGATCATCCACAAGATGTGCAAACCATTCAGTCAGCTAAGATTATGAAGAACTTCATCATTCAGAAGTAAATCTTCAATTACGAGCTCAGTCCTTAATCTGGATCACCAACACGAACTGGACACAATCTAGAGATCCCCACAAGCTTGCCTGAATCACCAAAAACATCCATACCACTTTTGTCTACTGAAACAATCCTCATCTTCATCTGGAACTTCAAGAACACATTTTGTCATCACTGTCACATTAAAATGAGTGCTTGCAGACCTCCAGACCATGAACCAATTGATTTTTCAATTCACATCGACTTCCTAAACACTTCATAAAATCTACAGACCATGATATTGCATTTCCAGATCTTACCGGACCTATTTGTGTCACTCTGTCACCTCTGAACACTTGCCAGAACTAGTTTCACTCAAGTGGCCATAACTTCTTCAAATATTCATGTAGACCTCTCAGATCTTGACTGGATCATCTTTAGACACATATCTATAAACCCTTTGATACACATTCCCTGATCTCCATCTTAGCTATGATCTTTACTTCATAGAGCTTCACTGTCTTCATTGATGTTCTTTGTTTCTGATAGGACTAATTTTCTCAATATCCTCAGCACACAGCTCATCCAATCCTTGACATCAATGCAACAAGAGTATGTTGACACCAATGACAACACTGGTTAGGCCCATACTTGCAACAATCTCCCCCTTTGTCATTGATGGTAACATATTGTTGATGATTGTTTTTACACATTCATAACAAAAGTTAAAATTCACAAAATGAACCTAACTGTCTTGAAAGATATGAACAAACTAATGAAGATTACTTAATCCCAAGTTTCTGTATGGCCAGGTCTTGACCTTGTGGATAATTTAGTAGGTTAATGTGAAGCTATAAGATGCAAGGGGACTTACTTGATTTAAGGTGTTTTATGACTCATTGGACTCAAATTATGCAAAATATCACAAATATCAACAATTTCTTCATTCCTTTGCATAAATTTGTTATTGTATCACAAAGCTTTTATATGATTTATATTAACACAAGCTTTTCTTTTCAAATATTATGAAAACTGTCAAATATCAACTCAATTGTAAGCCCTAAGTATTTTCAGGAACATACATTCAAGATTGCAAGCTTTGGAGAGATAATATTTCAAATAGAAACAAGAGCCAGAAAACACTCTTAAAGTAGACATAGAATTCCAGAGATATTTGTATTCAAAATAAATAGTCATATATGATTTAGAGTGTATGAATGACTCCTTGCTTCATTAATCAACTTACAGAAAACTTACAAAACATCTTACAGATACAGTAAGGAAGCTAGATGTTCCATGCATTCCTTATTGTAGACACAGGTGACCTCCTTCTATTCTAAGATAAAATGTTCTTCTACTCAAAATGCTAAGACTAATTACAACTTCCAGCTCTATTCTACAAATCCTTGTGTTACAGATCGCTGTGTAAGTCATTACAAAGTAAAGGGGCTCAATATATAGATTTGATTATCCCCAATACAGCCACAAAACCCTAGTCAATCAATGGTCTATATATCAAGTGCAACAACAACGGTGGAAAACAAATCCTGCCAAAAAATCTCTGAGTAACATACCCATACTGAGCATAAAGATGCCCCTTGGAAACCCTAACAACCATCAAAATATCTTCACCATTAAAATATCTTCTGTTGCTTTGCCCTTTTAATTATGCTTCTTTCCATCTGCATATCTCTTCTCACTGAAATCTTTTACTCCTTTCGCTTCTTTTGTGATCCAATCCACCCTTTGTGATGTCATCGCCATTAAGGCTCCGCCTTTATATCTACCTACATACCTACCAACAAACATAAAAAATGGATTTTAAAATTCACGCCACCTTCGTTAATTTACACCTCTTCAGAATGTTAGGTGGGCATTAATACAACAATTAATGTGCCAAAAGTTCAGCCTTCTATTGCAATGTTTACGCTTTCAAACTTTCTTTTACCGTTAGTTTAATTCTGCATACATACCTTTTTCCTTGTATGTTTTGTTTGTATGTCTTCTTTGTATCTTTAAACATACAAGCACTTTATGCAAGAAATCAAACTAAAGTTCCCTCCCTTTTCCACTTTTTTTGTACTTTGTATCTTTTGCTTTGTATATTGTACACTGTAGATTTTCTTGTATGGGCGCATATACAACAACCTTATGCAAACCTCCCTTTACCTTTTATTTCTTTCTATGCTTTTAATTTCTTTGTATCTCAGATTATGTATATCATAAACATATAAGCATTCCAAACATACAAAGACTCTTCTATATTTAATTCTCTTTTCGCATCCGTGTTGTATCTTTATCTTGTATTTTTCGCTTTGCATATCGGCTTGTATATCGAAGATTTACATTGTAATTATACAAACCCGATATGCAAATGATGGGGTCCACATTACTTTCCCCCTTGTATCTCTGTGATGCATATAACACTTGTATCAAACCCTTAGATACAAGTCTGGATACATACAAACTCTTTTATGTGTCCTATCAGATTTCAACCTTCATAAACCACAGTTTACTCATTTTTCAGCTCCACGACATGTATATAAAGTACAATGCATCTCTTAAAATACGTTAAGTAGTGATGCATCATTTTAACCAAATTTTGATCTTTTTTGAGTTCCACAATGTATGTATATTGAAATGCATAACTTGAAACATACATACAAAGAATGAAACATACAACAATAAAACCCTATTTCATGATCCTTTTGGTTCTGCAACATGTATACAACTTTGCATATCCACTTTGTATGTTTTCCTTTTGCCAAACATACAAACATAAAATACATCCAACGGATTCAACCGATTATGCATTTAAACTTTGAAATCCATCGGGTCCGACTTGTATGTATAGTTAGAACGTTAACAAAATGTATACAAGTACACGAATGTAACAAAACCAATAGTTCCTTTTGTAACTTATACAATGACTCGATATACAAACAACTTTGTATACGAGCGACTTTGTATACAAATGACTTTGTATATACAAACAGCTTTGTATATGCAACATACAAACCCTTTTAGTGTACATTTTACCAAAAACATACATATCTTGCAAAATATTGTGAATTTTAACATGGTTCAAAAAGCAACCCTCACTCATTTTTGACAAGGAATTCACCCATTTTGGCTCTAGTACTTAATGCTTATTTTTCTTTATTTTCAACAAGGTTGGTAACTTTCACTTCCTTTTCCCTTTTACCACCCAACAGACCCACACACAAAAGCAAAAGCCACAGCCATAGCAGGGGTCCTCATTTTGCTAAGGAGTAAAATGGAGTGTGTTGTGAGCATCACAACAACTAGCAACCAAACAAAATAATCAAAAATAAAACCATTAAAGAAAACTAAATGAAATAAATTCATAACTTCCAACTATCTTTCCTGCAAATCATTATCTAACTTGAGACCTAATGTATTCAATAAGGTGCATGAATCTTCCCTTCAGTTTAAGTGGGTGCACGTGATTAATAATCCTCATCTTGAAAATTAGTTGAACAAACTAGTGACTGATATTAGACTACATAGTTGATGTCATTCCCTCATAGCCAACCGGCTAGAGCCTTGCTACCAGCAGACGTCCATAGCCCCGACAAGGTTATCATTACAATTCTCCTAAGTAGAGCCTCACTACCAGCAAGTGTCTATAGCCCCAGTAGAGTTACTTAGATGGCTTAATCTGGATTTTTAGTAAAATCCATTTTATTTATTTATTTATTTTATATTTTGTATTCGATAGAGATTTCATAAGATATTACAGTTGTAACTTCATGGTGCAAGGAATGATCACTTGCTAAAATTAAGCTGAGAATTGTAATGGTAGCAAGGGTGACCTCTAATTTTTCATCTAATATCTACATTGGTAAGTTCAACAAATCCAAGGATTTTAGGTGTGTCATTGTGAGAAACTTCCCTTGAATACTCAACCCACAGTTATTGAATACGAAATTTCACAAGTCAAACAACTTTCTACATTCATGACAGTCACAACAAGTTATGCATAAATTTCAAATAATTAACTTAAATGTTTCAAATTTTCTATTGTTTTCAGTGGCTGTTAGTCTACTCCTGCATACTCTAAATGAAAACAAACATCCCTGCTAAGACAACACAACACACAAACAAACACAACAAAACAAAAAACAAAAAGAATAAAACAAAAACAACATGAAACAAAAGAGAACAAAAAACAAAACAAAAACAACCCAAAACTGTACATTATTTATATTATGATACACAGAGACTAACTGCCCTCACCTCAAGCCTGAAAGTAATGTTTCAAGTGTTGGCCATTTACTGGTAATGGCACATCTTCCCCAGTCAAGGTCTTGAGCCTGAAAGTATTGTTTCTAATTATTTTTGCGACCTGTAATGGACCTAACCATAATTTGTCAAATTTTCCATGATTTCCTTTCTTTTTAGGTGCTTTATCCCAGCACAACACTAAGTCTGATATTCTAAATGTTTTGACTCTTGCTCTTTTATCAAACCATCTTTTGACTACTGCTTGATGTTTGGCAAATTTCTCAATGGCTTGACCTCTTTTCTCATCTAATTGTAACATTTGTATTATTCTAGCCTCTCTATGATCATCAAAGCCTAAATATTCATTAGCAAAATTCCAAACTGGTATTCTTAGATTTACTGGAAGTATGGGATCAGTCCCATAAACTAAGTGATAAGGTGCATTGCCTAAGGCTGACTTAACCTTAGTCCTATCTACCCACAACGCATATTTCAACAATGTGTTCAACTCTCTAGGATTCTTTTCAGTTAGCTTTTTGATTATATCCAATAAAATTTTGTTTGTAGACTCAGCTAACTCATTCCCCTGAGGATAGTAGTTTGAAGAAAACTTTAAAACTATCCCATACTCAAATGCCCATTTGGAAAATTTCAAAGAAGAAAATGCAGGGCCATTATCACATACCAGTGAATAGGGAGTTCCAAACCTGGTTATGATGTTTTCTTCAAGGAACTTGATAACTACCTCAGTAGTAGAGAACTTGCAACATGTGGCTTCAGTCCACCTTGTATAGTAGTCGGTTACAATCAGTATAAACTTATGTCCTATAGATGACAAAGGATTTATGACCCCAATCAAATCTAAGCCCCATTTTGCAAATGGTCTAGACTCAATCACTGGCTATAATGGATTAGCCTGATTCCTTCCCTTGTCTGTTGTAGTTTTACAAGTGTGACAAATTTGAATGTGACTCTTAGTATCTTTGAAAATTATAGGCTAGTAGTACCCTGCTCTCAATATCTTATGCGTTGTAGCTAAATGAGAACCATGAACAGCTCCATATTTGTCATGTAATTCTGACAACACCTTATCTGCTTCAACTCTGTTTAAACATCTTAAATATATCCCTTCATGGTTCTTCTTGAATAGAAGACCTCCTTGTACCATGTACTTCTATGCTTTAATCTTTAAAGCTCTCCTCTGAGAAGATTTCATCTTATTTGGATATTTGCCTAATATTAGAAAAGTGTTCAAATTATCATACCACCCTAATGCATCACTAAAATTTGACACATACTATTGTTTCACCAAATTTGGATCTGTGTTTGCTATGGTTTGAACTAATGCTTGTCCTCTGACCAACCTCATTGGACTAATTTCCATATCAAACTCTTGCAATGTTGTAATCCATTTGTCTCTTTTCTCTCCAGGCTCATTCTACATTAGCAACATCTTCATGGCTGCCTCTGGTACTATGGCTCTAACCTGACTAAGTAAGATATAATGTTTGAACTTTTTCACTACTCTTACTAATGCAAACACCTGTCTTTTTGTATCAAGATATTTCAGCTGTGCATCCTTCAGTGGTGCACTCATGAAGGCTATGGGTTTTTCTTCGTTGTCTTCTCCCTTTTGTGTCAAAGCAGCTGCAACTGAATGTGAAGATGCAAAAGAATAAATGTAAAATGGCTTTGTATAATCTAGACTTGTCAACATAGGAGCATTAGAAATGGCTTCCTTAATATCTTCAAATGCAGCTTTAGGTACTAGTGTCCATTCTATCTTTGCATCCTTCTTCAGCATGGTGTTCAATGGTTGCACAATTTCTGCAAACCCTGTAATAAACTTCCTGAAAAAATTAATCTTACCAAAAAATGACTTTAGTTCTTTCTTACTGTTTGGTAATTGCAATTTCTTTATTCCTTCTATTCTATCAGGATCAATAGATATCCCATTTTCAGAAATGACATGTCCTAATAATTTTTCTTTAGTTATGCCAAATGAACATTTCTTTGGGTTAAGGGAAATCTCGTACCTTTCATATCTTTTAAGTGCTCTCGTCAAATCTTCAGCATGAGTGGATGCATCTTTAGAGTAAATAGTTAAATCATCCATATAAATAATAATGCACTTACCTGACAATCCATGGAATGTAGTGTCCATGGTTTGCTGAAAAGTGGCACCTGCATTGATTAGACCAAAAGGCATTCTTCTATATGCATAATTTCCCCATTTGCAAGTAAAATTGGTCTTCAGCCTATCTTCCTTATCAACTAAGACCTGGTTACATCTTGAGAATCCATCTAAGAAAGACATCATTTTAGCCCCATTCACTGCTTGCAATACTTCATCTATTAGAGGTAGGGGATAGTTATCTTTTTTAGATGCCTTATTCAAATTTCTAAAATCTACACATAACCTAATGTTTCCACTTTTCTTTCTCACCAATACTATATTAGCTACCCAGGTTGAATGTCTGACTAGAAAGATTATTCTAGCAGACAACAATTTTTTCACTTCTTCAAAGATTAAAGGCCCTAAAATGGCATTCACAGGCCTTTGTTTCTGCCTAAATGGTTTAACATCTGGTTTCAAGGGTATCACATGAGTTATGATGGACGTATCATATGTCTTCAAATCTTCATATGTCCATGCCATGACATGTTTGTACTCTTTCAGAACATCCACAATTTATTTTCTCAATTCTTCAGAGCAAGCCTTTCCAATCAGTACATTCTGTGGACTCTGCTCTGTTCCAAGGTTATATGGATCGCACTTACCTCCCTCAGTTTTGGGAAAATCTTTCTGTCTTACTACCCCATCAAAGTCAAAAATCTGTTCTATATCAATTACCCCCTTAGGTAAGAAATTACTTTTCAGGTTGATCATGTCTTCTTCATCCCAAGACACATCAGGCCCTTCCTGTTCATCAATAATTTGAGCTTCAAATACCTCATTACAAGTTAGAAAATCTACAATTTGTTGATCCCCTTTAAAAACCTAGAAATGAGTAACATTATCTGGTATACTAGGAACATTTACTAATTCAACATCAAATCATTTTAAACCTGACAATGTTAAGGGTTCTAAAGTGCTAGCACAACTACTAATGCATCTGGTCTATGGTTCAATTCTCTAGGGATATGCTCTATGTTGAAAGCATCAAATGAATCTATCAAATCCCACATTCTGTGCCTATAACAAACCATCTTTTTGTAGTTTCATGCATAAAATTTCCTTACTTGCCTGACCACTAACTCAGAATCTGAAAATACCCTAATCATTTTTACCTTTTTCTTGATAGCCATAACAAGTCCATAAATCAAAGCTTCATATTCTGCAACGTTGTTAGTACAAGAAAATTGTAACCTATATGCTACTAAATATGACTTACCATGATGATCTATAAGCTCCACACCTACACCTGCACCCTATTTAGATTTAGATCCATCACATTTCAGTATCCACATGCCATCTTTATTCTTTTGACCCTTTACATTGGCATGTTTTGCCTTTTCTATCACATGTGAGGTGCTATCTTGTTCATTCCTAGGCAATTCATTTTGACCTACTTGCATATTTATACTTTCAGTTTGTAAATCAGAATGACAAATACTCTTGTCCTTTGTTTCTTCTTTTAAATCTGGGATTAACACATCTATGTTATTCTGAAAGTAGTTCTCTGGTTGATTAGGATTAACCTTTCCTTCTTGCAGTCCTACTCCCTTTGTGCATTTTATGTATTGATATTCTATAATATCTCTGCACATTCCACAATTCTCTTTAGAATGTGGCTTATTATGGACTCTACACATGTTTTTATACAATTTGCATTGAACTAGAATATTTTGTTCCATGCACCTTTCCATTTCTTGTCTAATGACCTAACCAAAACTATTTATTGCATTGCTTTCTTCATCAAAAGAATTTCCATCAGACTCAATGAATAATATTGTTTCCTTACTAACATGTTTTTCTCTAAAATTTAACATCAGGATTTCTTCAACTTGTACCCCTTTGTTAGTAACTCTATAAACACCAGGTTCAACAGAAGCATACAATATCTCCTTAGTCCTATTGTATTCTATAATCATGTGTTTCATCATGGGTTCTGCTTCTATCCTGATCTGATTTGTAACACCTCTCTGAGGTAACCACATATTTAAAAAATCAGTGGCCATATATCCATTCAATGTTTTGGACTAGTCTCTACTCAACAACATCCCATAATTTATAGGTATATCTACTATCTGAATGTCAATAAAATGACTTACCCTAGGATCTGAGGCTAATTGCATTTGAATATGCATCAGTTCTCCTATCACATTAACCTCAGTTTTATCCAATTGTGTAACAACCTTAGCAGATTTAGTAGGAGTCAGCCCTAAAGTTTTGCATATTCCTAAAGGCATTACATTAGTTGATGCACCAAAATCTACCATGCAATTATGTATGTTCTTTCCACACATCCTAATAGTTAACAAGAAAGGAGGGGCCTCCATCTTATCTGCATACATCACCACATTCGTGTTGGAAGGCTGTTCAGTTTTCCTACTCTTTTCTTTGGGTTGTGGATCTCTATTAGGAACATTCACATCAGCAGAAACCTCACTTGTCACAGATGTATCCAAGGATTTTATGAAAGCATTTCTGACTCTTGGACTTTTCAATAATTCATATAAAGTTATACTAACCTTGAGTTTCTTTCTCTTCTGACAAGTAACTCATCAACCTCATTGTTTTATTGTCTTTGTTTTACTTGTTTGGACCTTTTGTGCTACTGTTCCATTATTTGCATGATGATTAGCCTTCAGTATAGCAGGATTATTACTAGCATTCTGATTTGGGGGAGTATTGAAATTGTTAGGAGGATTGGAAGTAGTGAAAGGACCTCCTGGCCTAGTGATATTTCTCAAATTGTTGGTGTGATTTTTGTTTGACTGTTGAAAAGCCTGTACCTCTTCTATTTCATATAACACTTCATTTTTAGTTTCAAAAGGAAACTGAAATGCATTTAGTACTGAGGCCGATTCAAGATATAGGTTCTCACAAAAATAAGGTTCATCCTCTAACAATTGATCCTCTTCTTCTCCAGTTGCTAAGGTAAAAGTCTCTAAGACTAAAGCAGTCTCATATCCTGAGGGCACTACTTCATTACCTTTGGGAATGAGAAACTCAGAAGTGGGAGCCTGTACATCTACATTGAAAATACTGGCTGATAAATGGAACTGAGGGCAATCTAGTTTAGCATGGGTACTGATATTATGAAATCTGCACCAATTCTTCAATGCTATATTAGCCATTTGAATTCTAGTTGTTTGTTTTGTATCCTGATTATCTAAATTCTCAAATGGAGAAGCTAGAGTGCCATTATTTGGCCCTATGTTCCATGTCTTAGGTGGCCTTGGCTGATTATGATTCCTATTGTTGTTATCCCAAGCCTTGTTATCTACCACAGGTCTTCTATTTTGCATCGGTTTTCCTGGATTATGATTTTGATTCTGATTGTAATTTTGGTTTTAATTTGAACTTTCACCCTGGTTATAATTCTAATTATGATTCTAGTTATAGTTTGGGTTGTAGTTCTGACTATAGCTTTGGTTATTGTTTTGACTGTATCCATGGTTGTTTCTACCATAGAAATTTTCATTTCTCAGTTGTGTCATTTTAGTAGTCATTCTTTTCAAGTGTGTAGTAATTTCTTTGATTTCTTCTCTTTCCTCTTGTGCCTTTGCCACAAATGTATCCTGAGGAGGTTGGAAGAAAGATTGACAATTTCTTTAATTATTATTGGCAGTGTTACCAGTATAAGGGAATGTGGCCTGGATTGGGGCAAGATTATACACAGGTGTGTATGTAGGAACTGGATTCAATAATGGAGTGTTGTGTAGGGACTCCATTCCAAGGTTGTGTTTGATTTTGCATCCTAAGATTTCCTCCATTAAGAAATGGATTATAAGTTGTTTGCCTCATCTCCTGGTTTACTAAGGCTGCCTCCTTATAAGCCTTGGATATTGTATCTATGTCAACTTTTCTTTTAACAAACATAGCGGTCAGTGGATCTAAGGCAACATAATACATGGCTAATAGTGTAGCTGCATTTATTGTGTAAGGAGCTACGAACCTAGAATAGGCCTTTTGAAACCTGTCATTAAAATTGTCAATTAGCTCTCCTTCACCTCTCTTTATTGCAGCCAATTTATGATATAAGGTGGAAGGATCTATTGGACCTCTAAATCTAGGCAAAAATGTTTCTTCCATAAGTGCCCAAGAAGAAATGTAACTATTAGGAAAGTTAACATACCAGTTAGAAGCCTTCTCATTGAAGGTGTAAGGAAACAACCTACACACAACATCCTCATATTCTAACCTGGCCCTAAAGCATGCTTCCTTAAATATCCTAATGTGATCTTCTGGATCCTGATGCAACTGGTATTTAGGACATATCTTTTCAGGATTCTTTGGCATCTCATGATAATCAGGGATTATTATGGGAGACTTAACATTAAAGTAAGCCATTACAGGTACTTGTACTTAACTTGGACCTTGGGGAATACCTGGATTTCTTGGTGGACTTGGATTTCTGGGAGGACTGGGACCTCTAGGAGGACTAGGACCTCTAGGAGGACCTGAACCAAGATTTAAAGATCTAAATGAAGAATTGTCAAGACTCACAATGTTATGGATACTAAAAGGTGATCCAGGAGGTGTTCCAGATGAACCTCCTGCATGTCATATTCTAGGATTCCAAATCAAAGGACCTTTACTTTGCCTTTTATCAGGTAATTGCACAAATGTATCTTCTAAACTGGATCTAGACCTAGTCACTCTATTACTATTATGAGCCAGCTTTACTTAGAACAAACCCAAACTCCAATCAGGCCCTCCTAGCATCAAAAACTGTTGATGATTATTTTTACACATTCATAACAAAAGTTAAAATTCACAAAATGAACCTAACTGTCTTGAAAGATATGAAGAAATCAATGAAGATTACTTAATCCCAAGTTTCTGTATGGTCAGGTCTTGCCCTTGTGGATAATTCAGTAGGTTAATGTGAAGCTGTAATATGCAAGGGGCCTTACTTGATTTAAGGTGTTTTATGACTCACTGGACTTGAATTATGCAAAATATCACAAATATCAACATTTTCTTCATTCCTTTGCATAAATTGGTTATTGTATCACAAATCTTTATATGATTTATATTAACACAAGCTTTACTTTTCAAATATTATGAAAACTATCAAATATCAACTTAGTTGTTCATGTTTCCTTCAAATATCAGACAATCTCCTTTAAATCTCTACGTTTAAGCTAAATATTTCAAATGTTTGGCAAAAGTTAGAGAAATCTAAATTAATCTTCCTTCTGCTATGAGATCTAAATGCTCTGTTATTCACATTGTAAGTAGTACAGCAAACTTGATTAAATCCACAGACTAAACCTTTAAATGTAAGCCCTGAGTATTTTCACGAACATACATTCAAGATTGCAAGCTTTGGAGAGATAATATTTCAAATACAAACAAGAGCTAGAAAACACTCTTAAAGTAGACACAAAATTTCAGAGATATTTGTATTCAAAATAAACATTCATATATGATTTACAATGTATGAATGACTCCATGCTTCATTAATCAACTTACAAAAAACTTACAAAACATCTTACAGATACAGTAAGGAAGCTAGATGTTCCACGCATTCCTTATTGCAGACACAAGCGACCTCCTTCTATTCTAAACTAAAATGTTCTTCTACTCAAAATGCTAAGACTAATTACAACTTCCAGCTCTGTTCTACAAATCCCTGTGTTAGAAATCCCTATGTTACAAAGCCCTGTGTAAGTCATTACAAAGTAAAGGGGCTCAATATATAGATTTGATTATCCCAAATACGGCCACAAAACCCTAGTCAATCAGCAGTCTATATCACAAGTGCAACAACAATGGTGGAAAACAAATCCCGCCAAAAAATCTCTGAGCAACATACCCATACTAAGCGTAAAGATGCCCCTTGGAAACCCTAACAACCATCAAAATATCTTCACCATTAAAATATCTTCTATTGCTTTGCCCTTTTAATTATGCTTCTTTCCATCTGCCTATCTCTTCTCACTGAAATCTTTTACGCCTTTCGCTTCTTTTGCGATCTAATCTGCCCTTTGTGATGTCATCGCCATTAAAGCTCTGCCTTTATATCTACTTGCATACCTACCAATAGACATAAAAAATGGATTTTAAAATTCACGCTGCCTTCGTCAATTTACACCTCTTCAGAATGTTAGATGGGCATTAATTACAGCAATTATGTGCCAAAAGTTTAGCCTTCTATTGCAGTGTTTATGCTTTCAAACTTTCTTTTATCGTTAGTTTAATTTTGCATACATACCTTTTTCCTTGTATGTTTTCTTGTATGTTTTATTTGTATGTCTTCTTTGTATCTTTAAACATACAAGCACTTTATGCAAGAAATCAAACTAAAATTCCCTCCCTTTTCTGCTTTTTCCATACTTTGTATCTTTTGCTTTGTATATCCCGCTTTGTAGATTTTCTTGTATGAGCGCATATACAACAACCTTATGCAAGCCCCCCTTTACCTTTTATTTATTTTGATGCTTTTAATTTCTTTGTATCTCAAATTATGTATATCATAAACATACAAGCATTCCAAAGATACAAAGACTCTTCTATATTTAATTCTCTTTTCACATCCGTGTTGTATCTTTAACTTGTATTTTTCACTTTGCATATCAGCTTATATATCAAAGATATACATTGTAATTATACAAACTCGATATGCAAACGGTGGGGTCCATAGTACTTTCCCCCTTGTATCTCTGCGATGCATATAACACTTGTATCAAACCCTTAGATACAAGTCTGGATACATACAAACTCCTTTGTGTGTCCTATCAGATTTCAACCTTCATAAGCCACAATTTACTCATTTTTCGGCTCCGCAACATGTATATAAAGTGTGATGCATCTCTTAATATACGTTAAGTAGTGATGCATCATTTTAATTGAATTTTAATCTTTTTTGAGTTCCACAATGTACATATATTGGAATGCATAACTCGAAACATACATACAAAGAACAAAACATACAACAATAAAACCCTATTTCATGATCCTTTCGGTTCCATGACATGTATACAGCTTTGCATATCCACTTTGTATGTTTTCCTTTTGCCAAACATACAAACATAAAATACATCCGACGGATTCAACTGATTATGCATTTAAACTTTGAAATCCATCGAGTCTGACTTGTATGTATAGATATAACGTTAACAAAATGTATACAAGTACATGAATGTAACAAAACCAATAGTTCCTTTTGTGACTTATACAATGACTCGATATACAAACAACTTTGTATACAAGCGACTTTGTATACAAACAACTTTGTATATACAAACAGCTTTGTATATGCAACATACAAACCATTTTATTGTATATTTTACCAAAAACATACATATCTTGCAAAATATTGTGAATTTTAACATGGTTCAAAAAGAAATCCTCACTCATTTTTGACAAGGAATTCACCCATATTCAGCTCTAGTACTTAATGCTTATTTTTCTTTATTTTTAACAAGGTTTGTATCTTTCACTTCCTTTTCCCTTTTACCACCCAACAGACCCACACACAAAAGTAAAAGCCACAGCCACATTAGGGGTCCTCATTTTGCTAAGGAGTAAAATGGGATGTGTTGTGAGCATCACAACACATATGATCTAAAAAACTATTCTAACCATCAAGACAAGAACTTTTCCTCACTGATTGGCATAGCTCCCCCTATCAACCAACAATCATTCATATGTCTTCTCTTTCTTTATTGCTCCCCCTTTGATCAGCACCCACTTTTGTTTTAACATGTCTTATCTCCCCCTTTGACATCAATGGAAAAGGGCACATACTTGCATCAAAATCATATAGACTGCTCCCCCTGAGTAGCACCTTCCTATCATCAATTTGGATCACAAGATATGACTATGAGATTCATCGAACTTATGCACAACAGTGCACCTTAATTAAGAACTGGAGGGGTAATAACCCCTAACTTCTCCTCGAGATACTCAAAAGAGTCCTTAGGTAGAGGTTTAGTGAAGATATCTGCAATCTGATCCTTAGAGGGTACAAACTCCAATCTGATTTCATTTTTGTTCACTTGCTCTCTCAAAAAGTGAAACTTGATGGATATATGTTTTGTCTTTGAATGCAACACCAGATTTTTTGAAATGTTTATTGCACTTAAGTTATCACAGAAGATTGTGATAGGTTTCTCATATTCTACTCTAATGTCTCTTAGCATTTGCTTCATTCACAATACTTGAGTGCAACTACTCGCTACTGCAATATATTCTGCTTCTCTAGTGGATAGAGATATTGTCTCTTGTTTCTTGCTCAGCCAAGAAACCAATCTTTTTCCCAAAAAGAATGCACTACCACTAGTACTCTTCCGGTCATCCACATCTCCTGCCTAATTTGCATCTGTATAAGCATGAAGAGAGAAATCATGATCCCTAGGATACCATAAGCCATACTCAATTGTTCCTTTAAATATTTGAGAATCCTCTTGACTGCCATGACATGAGATTCTCTAGGATCAGCTTGGAATCTGGCAACAAGACCAACAACATTCATAATGTCAAGTTTGGTTTGACTAAGATGCAATAGACCTCCAATTATTGAGTTGTACTTTTTTCTGATCAGCCTTCGAAGAGTCATCATCTTTGCTCAGTTTGCATCCGTTTGCCATGGGAGTATTCATTGGTTTTGAGTCTTCCATCCCAAATTTCATCAACAATTCTTTCACATACTTGGTCTGAGAAATAAAGATTCCTTTCTTTGTTTGATTGATTTGAAGACCCAAGAGGAAATTCATTTACCCAAACATAGACATCTCAAATTCACTTTTCATTTGATATGCAAAAGTCTTGCACATACTATCTCTTCCTCCAAAAATGATATCATCAACAAACACTTCAACAATTAAGATATTTTCATGATCAATTTTGATGTACAAGTTACTGTCAATAGTACCTTTGTTGAAACCAATCTTCAAAAGATGTGTATCTAGTCTTTCATACCAGGTTCTTGGGGCTTCTTTGAGTCCATACAGAGCCTTTTTTTAACTTGGAGACCATATCACCCTGAGCAGATAATTGAAATCCATCCAGTTGTTCAATGTATACCTCTTCTTCCAAGTCACCATTCAGGAAGGCAGACTTGACATCCATTTGATATACTTTGAAATTGTTGAAGGCAGCAAAGGCAAGAAATAATCTGACTGCTTCAATCCTTTCCACCGGAACAAAAGTTTCTTCAAAATCAACTCCCTCAACTTCAGAATAACCCTTACAGACTAATCTGGCTTTATTTCTGACTACTTCACCATCCTCATTCAGTTTGTTCCAGAAGACCCATTTGGTTTCAATCACAATTTTGTTTCTAGGTCTAGGAACAAGATCCCAAGTGTGATTTTTCTCAATCTGCATCAACTCCTCCTCCATTGCTTTAGTCTATCTTTCATCTTTGCATGCCTCACTTACTAGTTTTGGTTCAATCTTTGAGATCAAACAATACTTCTCTAAGTCTTGAGCAATCCTTCTTCTTGTTTGAACACCTTTTCTTTTATCTCCTATGATTTGGTCTTCAGAATGATTCAATCTTACATACCTGGGAGTTTTGGGAACTTCTTGCACTTCTATTTCTTGGATATGATCATTCAAACATGTCTCTTCTTCCTGAATTTTAGGATTCTCCGGATCAGTTTGGTTCTAATTTTTAGAAGAGGCTTGAACTAGAACATCATTTTGATCATCTTCTACATATTCATAAAACCTTGAGGGTTTTTCAATCCCTTCATCAACCTTCACATTTGTACTTTCTACAATCTTTCTCTATCTCTTGTTATAACATTGGTATGCTTTTCTTTGAGTAGACTAACCCAAGAATATTCCTTCATCACTTCTAGCATCAAAGTTTCCAAGGTCTTCATCTCTTTTAATGTAACATTTACTACCAAAGACTCTAAAATACTTCACAGTAGGAGTGATGCCAAACCAAAGTTCATAGGGAGTCTTACCAGTATTGCTTCTGATTTGTAATCTATTGAGAGTATAGATAGCAGTGCTTAAAAGTTCTCTCTAGTAGATCTGAGGAACATTTTCTTCCATCATCATGGTTCTAGATGCTTCCTAGATGGTCCGGTTCTTTCTCTCCACTACTCCATTATGCTGTGGAGTCCTTGGAGCAGATAACTATCTTTTTATCCCATGTTTCTCATAGAATTCTATGAACTCTCTGGATGTGAATTCTCCACCTCTATCATGCCTGAGACATTTTATGTTTAATCTAGTTTCATTCTCCACCATAGCCTTGAATATTTTGAATTTCTCAAGGGCCTTAGATTTTTCTTTCAGAAAAGTCACCCACATCATCCAAGAGTGGTCATCAATTAATAACATGAAGTATCTATCACCTTGCAAACACTTGATTCTTGCCAGTCCACATAGATCAGTATGTACTAAGTCCAACAATCTGGTAGAGGATTGTTCCTTACTTTTGAATGTGACTCTGTTCTGCTTACCCAATTTACATTCTTTGCACAGACTACTAGTAGGTTTCACCAGTCTTGGAAGATCTCTTACAGCCTAAGTGTTTCTTATCTTGATGATATTAGAAAAATTCTCCTATGCCACAACCAACTCTGATCAAGTTGAACAAATAAACAATTTTTGTCAGTACCAACCAAGTGGAAGGTGTTACCTTTTGTTTGAGTACCGGATGCAATCTCTGTTCCAGAACTTTCAAAGATCCTACATTTTCCATTTTTAAATCAGAGATCATAGCCTTTGTCCACTAACTGTCCAACACTGAGAAGATTGTGCTTCAGACCTTCAACATACAGTACATCACTGGTTTTGTTCTTTCCATCAAAAGAAATAGTTCCTCTACCTCTAATTCTGCTAGCAGAATTATCACCAAATTTTACAACTCCTCCTTCATATCTCTCCAAACCTATGAACTTGTTTTTGTCACCAGTCATATGGTGAGAGCATCCACTATCAATGAACCAATCATCCTTTTCTTCAACTTGGGCAGCCAGAGCTCTTTCTATCATTTTATGATTGACAGATTCAAAGGGCATTGGATCTTCTTCCTTGATGGCAATGAACACCCAGTCACTTCCATATTTGTTTCTAGTCTCTGATTCATCATCTATTACTCCTTCATCATCATTTTCATGAACATAGTAACATTCCTTTTGGAATCTTGATCTGTTGAGATTTTCCCTTGAAAATCTTTCCGAACACTTTGAGGCAAAATGACCAATCTTGTTGCAGTTGAAACATTTGAAGGGTAATTTTCCTGAACATACTTACCGGATACTCTTGGCAGTCTTTTTGCAATAAGGGCTTCAAGTTGACTAGCTTCTGCTTCATCTTATTCAAGATCTTTTCTTTCTTTTTCATACCATGTTAGTTTCTTTGAGGAATTCTCTCCTGGATCAAACTTTTGTTTGCCTTTTACAAAGGCACTAGCTTTGAATGCAGACTCAGTCTTAGGGGGTGCATCTCCAAACTTGGCCAATTCAAATGTAGCTAATTTTCCAACCAATTGATCTCTTGTGATGTTTGAGAAAGATCTGAATTATTCAATAGCAACAACCTTCTATTTGTAAGTAGGAGGGAGTGATCTGAGGACTTTGGCACATTTAACATATTTGTCTCCTTCATGCAGAAGTTGCAACTTTTCCCAAAACTCATATGCAGTTTGTAGATCTATAACATTTGTCAGCTCCGAATCAGATTAGGCACTTAATAAAGCTTCTTTGGCCTGAAGATTATCTTCAACATCTTTGATTTCATCTACAATTGTCGGACCATTCTTTGGAGGAACATACTTCTTTGAAGTTATGGTCAAGTATTGCATTCCCATACATTGTAAGTGACATTCCATGCAGCTTTTCCAAAGAGTGTAATTGGTTCCATCAAACTTTAGACTATCCTTCTTGTAGGAAGACATCCTGGATCTCCTCAAGTGGTTAAGCTCTTTTAGAGGACCTTGGCTCTGATACCAATTGTTAGTTTCAAGACAGACAACTGAGAGGGAGGGTGAATCAGTTGACTCAAAACTTTCCTTTCATCAACCACTTCTATCCTTCTTGTAATTCAACAACATAATAATAAATTAATCATGGAAACACAATGTAATAATTTAGAGCAGAAACACATTAACACATATGACACCAAGATTTTAATGTGGAAACCCTGGTTAAGGGAAAAACCACGGAGTGACTAACCCAAGATTGTATTCTCTGTTAAAAGAATAAAAGGAACAAAATGGTACATGCCAGTTAGGGCTTACTACCTGAACACACTGCTCACAAGAGGCCCACTGCCTATAGGAGACACACTGTCTACAGAATAATAAATATTACATACTTGAACTAAAGAACAACATCTTCACCATGCCTGAGTCAGTTCCATTTAAGCTCAACACTTCTGCTTTGTCTTTCACTCTTCTCCTCTCTACCACACTCTCATCTTCAACACACACCTTCAAAATGACTTCACAACTCTTATTTATACAAGACATCAACTTTGGGATAATCATCAAAGTCAGCACAATAAATACTTTACTTTATTACAGAGCAGATACACAAATACAACTTGTCTTATTACAAAAGACTTCATACGAATCACCACATAGTTGGCTACACATATCTAGGACTTCAATCTTCTTTGAGGAACACACCATGCTTCACAGAACACCTTCAAGATCATCCGCGAGATGTGCAAACCATCCGGTCAGCTAAGATTATGAATAAATTCATCATCAAGAAGTAAATCTTCAATTACGAGCTCAATCCTTAATGTAGATCACCAACACGAATTGGACACAATCTAGAGACCCCCACAAGCTTTCCTAAATCACCAAAAACATCCATATCACTTCTGTCTGGTGAAATCATCCTCATCTTCATCTGGAACCTCAAGAACACATTCTATCATCACTGTCACATTAGAATGAATGCTTGCGAACCTCCAGACCATGAACCAATTGAGTTTTCAATTCACTTTGACTTCCTAAACACTTCATAAAATCCGTAAAACATGATATTGCATTTC
This sequence comes from Cunninghamia lanceolata, assembly GCA_027924645.1. Lineage (NCBI taxonomy): Eukaryota > Viridiplantae > Streptophyta > Pinopsida > Cupressales > Cupressaceae > Cunninghamia > Cunninghamia lanceolata. The sequence goes on along the minus strand of BSBN01000261.1, from coordinate 27,691,891 downwards.
CGGATCTTACTGGACCTATTTGTGTCACTATGTCACCTCTAAACACCTACTAGAATCGGTTTCACTCAAGTGGCCATAACTTCTTCAAATATTCATGCAGACCTCTTAGATCTTGACTGGATCATCTTTAGACACATATCTACAAACCCTTTGATACGCATTCCCTGATCTCCATCTTAGCCAAGATCTTTACTTCATAGAGCTTCACTATCTTCACTGTTGTTTTCTGTTTCTGATAGGACTAATTTTCTCAATATCCTCAACACACAGCTCATCCAATCCTTGACTTCAATGCAACAGGAGTATGTTGACATCAATGACAACACCGGTTAGGCCCATACTTGCAACAATACCATTGGAGCTCGTTCACTCTAATGTTTTTGGTCCCACAGAGGTAACCTCCATTGGAGGTGCTAATTATTTTGTTACATTTATTGATGATTGCACTCGCAAAGTATGGATTTATATGATGCATAGAAAATCAGAGGTGTTTTCAAAATTTAAAATTTTCAAGGCCATTGCTGAAAATCAGATATAAAATCAAATGTCTTAAAATTGATAATGGGGGAGAGTTTTGCTCCTCAAAATTTGACACTTTTTGTGCAGATCATAGTATTTGTCGGATCAAAGTTGTTCCTTTTAGCCCTCAGGAAAATGGTGCAGCTGAGAGGTTGAATAGAATGATTCTTGAGAGAGCTTGGTGCATGCTTTCTAATGCTAGATTGGGTAAAGAGTTTTCTTCAAAGGCTTGTAATACAATAGTGTATCTGATCAATCGAACTCCTTTGTCTCGATTGGATTTTGACATTTTAGAGGAGAGATGGCTTGGGAATGGTATTTCTTACAATCATTTGTGTGTGTTTGGGGCATTTGTGCATATTCCTAAGGAGAAACGAATGAAACTCGATCCCAAATCACACAAACTTGCATATTTCTTGGTTATGGTGAGGACCAGTTCGGTTTCATGCTTTGGGATCCAGTTGCTAAGAAATTTATCTGCAATCAGGATGTTGTTTTCAATGAGAAAGTTTTCCCATGTATGCAAAAAGAGGGGACATCTTCAAATGATTCTATATATGTTGACATGTTTAATAATGACATCAATATGCCTAAGACATAGAGAATTGCTCCTACTGTTAGTTTTCAGCCTTCAAATGTTTGTGTCCAGACTCAGCGTTTTCAATCTTCTATGGTGGCTACCAATGTTATTATTTATCCTCCTTAAGGTAGTACATAGCAAGCACAAGATGTTTAACAGCCTGTAGACGTCTCTCCTCAACCTTTCCAAGATCATTTACTACCTTTGAATGTTCAAATCGAGAAGGACTTCTCTCTATTTCCTACGATGCCTTCTTCATTTCCAATGCAACTATCTCAAGGTTCTATGTTGCTAGAGGTTTAAGACATTACTTCACTACCTCTACAAAGTTCAATGTAGCCTATTATATTTGTCCAGTAGTCTTCAACTCTAACATTCCCTGCCCACTTTAGAACACTCTATGCATTTTTTTTTAAATTCACAGGAGGAGAACATTGAAATTGGTATCTTATCAAGACATTGATGAAGCAATATAGAAATCATCTCACAAGTATTCTAGGACTTGATGACATTCAATTTTTTAAAGGTTACATGGTTTTGCAAATTCTAAATCATATTTAAAAAATTTTAGTACACAAAACAAGTTACATTATTCATTATAAATTAGGATAAGTGAAGGAGAGTGTGTAGTAATATGTATCTTCACACATGTTTATCTGTCTATTAAGAAGACAATAAAATTTCCTCTCAAGATATCACTCTATACTAAGTTTTGAATATATTGGGATTATTCATACTATGATCTAATTTATGAAAGCTTAATGATTATATTAGAATATATTATATGTATATTTAATTCTGTTGGTTGATAACTCATGTGGTATATGTTTAGTTTCATCATTCTCAAATTCCTATGGTTGCCTTTCAACATATCTGTTAATCACTCTTGCTTCATATTCTTGCCTATGGTAGTAAGGGGAGTTAAAACTAGAAAACACTCTTATGCCCTTATAATGTAGTAAATTGTGCTCCCTAATTGTGTAGGCATAATTTCATGCTCTATTTGGCACTCACTTTAGTGTCCTCTCCCCTATTTTATTTTAGGATCATTTCTAGCCTTGGCCTAACCTAAACTCAAGAGAAATGCTTTGTGCTACCTAAGCCCTTACCGACGATCACATGATGAAACTGTGAATGATTTTTAGGTCTTGGTTAAGTCCCAAATCAATGGACACCTTTTGGACTGATTCTATCAAGACACTAGAATGTAGTGCTAGCATCCTATCCATTCATTTTAGAATGATAGAATGCTCTTAAGGTTGACCTTTTCCTTCGATGACACAACCTCCATTTCAACATTCGTACTCAAAATACATGTCAGACTCTACCCTAAATCCTTCATATGATTCCCTATTTAAACTTGTGGTTTTATCATTATGAGGTATGATGTGAATTCTAGAGCGAAGCTCTGCCTGAATGATCATTGGCTCTGCATTTTGGAAAAGCTCTATAATAGTTGATTTTTATCTATTTATCTACTTTCTACCTTTGATTAGAGCTTCATGAGGATTGAAAGGATGGTTGGAATCATTAACTAATGATCAACTTGTACTTCATCATCACGATTTGGTATGGTTCCAACTTGTTCTCATCTCTAAGCTTTGGTCACTCTCTACTTCATTAAGGTGAAGTTACAGATCTAAAACTTATTTTCCTTGAGTAACACATCTGTCTTGGGTTTGATATTGCAGCCTTTTGATTGAGGCATACAGGAATCTACTCTAACATTCTTAAGTAGGGTTTTGATTTGATTTGTTTGTCACCACTCACCACAATCTTAGACACACTTAAGATTCTGAGCACACACTATTTATTGTTATTGATCTAGCTATTTGTGAGTTAGAAATACTAAAATAGGGGTATGATTGAAGAAAACTCCTATATAGACACAAACATTTTCCCCTCTTTTGTATGTGTACAGATTGCAACAGGTGGTTTCAGACATAGAGGAGCAATAGGGAGATGGAAGCAGCAGATACAAACATTGTCAAACAAAATCTATGTTCATACAAAACCCTAAAGACTCTAGTGCCCTGCACTAGTGTCCTACCTAATCAGCTCCTGCTTCCAGTGTTGGGTTCCATCTGATCTACTCATTTCTCTTCTACTCCTATTTTCTAGAAACTATAATAGTAGTTTGCATGTTTCCTCCATTTATCCATTTAGTCTTCACATTTCTTAGTTTAATCAATCCATTAGTTATCAATATTTCATCTTTGCAACAAAGAAATAGAGCTTGGATAACTTGGCTCTCCCTTGAGGATAGCAACCAAGCACAAAGCTTTCATCGATTCATGTTCCAATGTAATGTGGTGAAAGATTGACCTAGATTAATGCATTAATCAAGTTAGATCTCATTTTCCACATAACATCCCCACAATCATTTCACATTCTTATATAGCTTGAAGTTGAATAAAATACTTTTTTTACCTCTAACACACTCACTTTACAAGATTTTTTAATATTTCAAAACCATGCACATGTATATCATATTATACAGATTTTTTTGTTGTACTATCTTCACTAAAGGTAATAAACCTAAAACAAGTACTTGTATTTCTCCTTAATATACATTACAATTCTTGCTATAACTATGGACAATATGATATTTAGAGGCAAATTTATGATTAAAGTTTTGAGTTCATGGGATCCCCTTGTCCATTGAAGATAGAACTTATTGGCTAACTTCCTAGAAGGTAACTTAAACCTCACATTCTCCAAGGCCAAGAAATTAGATATCCCCTCCTAAAAACATAACCATATTATTTTTTTATAACCATAGAGGATGTTTTTAATGTTAAAGTGAATCATCACCTCTAAAATTAAGAGATGTCATATATTTTTCTTTTTCAGGCATATAAGATATTGTCATATACAAAGGCTCCAATTCTAGATAATTATCTTGTATATGAAATAAATTGATTAAAAAACTTGGATGAGTTTGCATGGCTAGCGTATTGATAAAATTTGATATTAGTTAATTAAATATTGTTATGATCAAGAAGTAAATTTACCCTATATGTCATGGAGAAAAGAGGTTTATAAGGGGCAATTCTACAAGATAAAAAGATATGTCCAAATGGATAAAGACATCTAAGACAACATTTAGTTACAATACATAAGCATTTTTCATTACTATCTAAAGAGGTCATTATTTTCTCTATAAACTATAAATGTATTGGGTATAAAAGTAGCTACTTGTAATGGGTGGATGTCACCCTTATACACTATCCAAGGAGCAAGATTGGAAAGGATATCTCACCCACTGCTTTAATTTTTGTATGGATCATTACTATATGTTTAATGAATATTTATTTTACTTGTAGAAACATGGCAAATTATACACACTTATACTTACAAAAATTCCATATGAACTCCTTAATAAGATTATTAGATCATTTTAAAGTATCGTCATAGCATATTATATGTTGACTTATTTAATTATGGGATTTTATTATTTTTACACCAAATCTTTTTTTTATTGTTTATTATATTACAAACTATGTTTCTAACCTTATAGATAGGACATATACCTTATCTATATCTTTAAAATATGGTGCAACTACTATCACATGGATGGAGTAATATTTAAATAGCTATCTTCTATAGATCCTTAATCAAAAGTTGGCTATAAAAGACACTACAAAAGAATCGATGTGATTAGGAGATTACTGGAAATGTTTTTCATTTGTGTGCTATTACATCTCCCACATTATTATATGATAAAGTTATTTACTCTTACTCAAGACTTTTATTTATAGAAATAAAGCACATTTAAAGTTCATGGGCATGCCTTCAAAGGAAATTCCTTCCATTCTAATATTGTTCTTCAGTTCTATAAGTCTAATTATTAGATGGTAGATATACTATGTCAAGAAGATCTAGGCTAGACTCCTAGTAATGATAACAAATTATATATGCAATATAGCACAAAACCTCTATGCAATACCAAATTCTCTAAATTCAAATAATTCTTATTCATCAAGGGGGAGTGTATATGCCAAGAGCACCTCTAGATGTAAGACCTAGGGCATAAAATAAGACCTTAGGAATTTTAACACCTTAGGATGTAAGAAGTTGCCATTGAGGGGGAAAGAGAATGTCTAACAATGGAAGCTCTATGTAAGACCTAAAAGGCAAAAAATAATACATCTAGGCATTATATATGGTTAAATCCTTGCATTTTATGTAAGCCCTATGGGCATATTAAAAATTATTCTCTCTATAAATCTTCCACTTGTAAAGGCATTGTATTATATAAGACCTATGAGAAATATTTAATGAACCTAGAGGGGGGCTAGTCTAAGAAATTAAAGGCTCCAAAAAAAACATTGTAACACCTCACATCATATTGTAAAATATGGGATTATAAATTGTGACAAGGTGACTTTCATGTAGTCCAGAATACATGCTCTTCATTTTGGCATATATTTGTGTCCCTATTTATCACTGTCAAAGAAGGCCTACGTTACTGGGGTACTTTATTTTTTCTTTTTTGGAAATTGACATGTGATTGCCCTATTAAGATTAAGGGGGGGTGTTAGAACATAATTTTATTGGGGGTCATACCGTTACAACATTTATATAATGTTCTAATATAAGGTTATAAAATATTATGGTATAAAGCATATACCATTTAATAATTAATAATCTAATAACTATTAGATTATTAATTATTTACAAATGGTTGCTTTGAATAGGTATGGCTAATACCCTTTTAGGTATTTATCCACCCCTTAGCCTATATTTAAGGATGTTCTCTCTCATTTGAGAGGTGTGTGAATTTGGAGTTTATAGTGAATTATATCACTATGAACATGAGGTATTATTGGCCAAGTGAAAGTATTTAGAGGAGTATATCCCCAAGTTCATTCTATTATTTAATACACTATATTATGTAAGTGTTTTAATGAAATGATACTTTATGGGGCTTTTTACTCGAAAGGGTTTTTCCCATGTATATATTCTATAATATGTTAAATATATGCTTGTATAATGCTCATTCTATTTATTTTATATTTTTTTAATAATGATTACTATCCTAAGATCTTAAATTTTAATAGCTCTATCCCTGGTAGAATTTGAATATAATAATTTAGTAAATAGGAGTATCAAGAAAGCACCATTTCATATTTTGTGTGGTAGTAGTCTAAGGAATGTATAAGACTTGAGAGACATCATTAAGGGTTCTTAGTTGTGTATTAAAATTTATAGACTCCATACAGAATGCTAGTGTAGGTGTTAAATATAATTGTCAAAATATATTTGAATCGCTTGCTCCCAAGGTCATCTAAGCTCAAGGTTTTGTGCACAATCTCTATAGGTTGCTTGATGACAAGTTTTTTTTCTAGAATTCATAATAGAAGAACCATGACCATGAAGGAAAATGGGATCCTAAGCAAGGATAAGACCACCTAGAAATGTAAGGCACAACCTTTTCTACTAGAGAAAGCCATGTAGAAAATGATGGGTCCATTGTCTCTCTGATATAATAGGGACTTCCATCCCCATTTGATGAAGATGGTTCTAGAGTGTTAAAATAAGAAGAGTTTGGAGCATCACTTAGGTACAAATAAGTAGACTAGACATAATTTGAGAGCTAGTCCTAGATGTCAAGCATTGTAGAAGTGAAGGCAATTTTGTTGAAGGATCCCTCCCAAGATCTTATTGAATAATAATACTAAATGTTTTAAATTAATAAATAACCCACCATCACATTTTAACTAGATCATAAACTCATTTCCTTTTTAATAATATACCAATAAAATGGAAGTTAAATTGTCACCAATAAAGTTTTAACAAGGATACATTAATATAAAAATAATAGTTCCAATCACTATTTCATAATATTACCAACAAGCATATTTTCAATAAACAACAATATTCACATATGATTACATATACAAGTTCCATGTTATTGGATAAAACAAAGACATGTAAAAAAATTATAGAATCAATTAGCCATCTACTTTTATACAAATCATAGTAAATAATTATAGATAAATACAAATAATTTTAACATACGTATATATCACCTAAGTAAACATTTTAGTGTAAAATCAACTGTAAAGAGGGAGAGCATCATCCAAGCACTTTACCTCCAACCATGGACTTAGTGGACCCCACAATTCTCCCAAACTATGAGTGTCCCTACCCTTCAACAAGGGTGGTAGATAATGATCAAATTGGAATACTAAAACTATTTGAGAACCATGTGAATGAAATATGTCTTCTATTGCATGTAGTTAGTCATGTAGACTATAAACACCCTCTCTATCTATTTCCTAACTACTGACATACAAGCAACTATAAAAGTATAATAGACCAACAAGGCACATATAGCTATAGAATTATAATATATATAACTTAACTCACTTGTCTTTGAGTTTGACTCAATCTCCTATGATAAATTTATTCACTGCTCAATGAATAATTAAAGTCCATATATAAAATCTATATAAAAACATAATTTGCACAAGGAAATAATTATCATTGTTATAGTAAGATATAATTATTTCACATAGAACTTGTTACAATAATAATACGTATATTATGGTCACCATTGTTCCTTAATAATTCTAATGTTGGATATAAATATAAATAAGCTATAACAATTCCTTGTATAAGGGTGATAAAATACTTTTCTTATTGAAGAAATGGTATCAACAATAAATAATCATATTTTTACTTTTACTTAATTTACTAAAATATTCTTTAATGAAGCTATACAACTATAACAAATATATCATAGTTACTTCCATTATATATTTGTATGGAATAATTATGTAGTTAAAATACCGATTTATTGTAAAATAAATATGACAAGGTTACTTCTTAATCACATTTTAAATTTCATATCAAAGATTGATAGTTGGGGAAAATAAAGAAAATCAAGTAAATTTGCAAACTTTTATGGCACAAGTTGACCATATTTTTTTAAAAAACCATAACTTTCTCATACCTCAATAAAATTTCAAAATTAAAAATATTCCATAAAGATAATATAAATAACCGTAAAACCCAAAATTGGTTTGAAGAGATAAAATGGTGCAGTCACGGTAGGAGGGTTCACAAAATGAATTGTCCAGACCATGCAACAAGAGTAAACACAACAGAAACAACTCAAAGAAATGAAGCAAATGCAGATTCAGTCATTCAATATATCACAGATTTCAAATAGAGATCAGCTGACAACATGCGAGCTTACAATTAGGGCTCATAGACCTGATTACATACATGCACAAGATAAAGATTTGAATCTCCTTCACACAAAATCTAAACTATCAGTTATCACTATGTTATGACCCACTTGAATCAATTTCCTAAGGATCTATTACATCAATATATATCAACTCTAGAACAATAGATTCCTCTGCGTTGGCCAAAGAAGGTCACAAACTCCAATGAAGAGTTATAACGTGCAACACGGATAGGTCAGACCTAAATGCATAGAATTACTCCAGAAAATGAAAGAAATGAAATATGGATCTTCAGGGGAGGTCGGTCATGAAACAAAGATCATCAAATGATGTGTCATTAGGCTCCAATGATTGGGAAATGGTTCCGTAGGTTTCTCCTTTCGTTGGTTGTCTGTTATTATCAGGATGCTCTGTTATGGAACCAGTCGATCTTCTGATAGCGATATCTTTCTGGTAATTATGTACGGACCTCTGAATTTTGGATATGATGTTGATGAATGAATGTAGATGCTAAGTCCAACTCTGCAAGGTCTAAAATATAACTATGATAGAATGCAAGATCAAAATGTAGAAGATGCTTCTGACTGAAATGCTTGAACTGAACTAGAAAATGAAAAGAAACAAATTGATCTGCGAACAAACTAAAATGCAAATGTTTTTGGCTAATGCAAGATTGCTCTTGAACGAGGGATGCTCCGGCATCATAAAAAATAATGTAAAGGGATAGAACAAATCAATTTCTACTACATTTGGAGACAACTTATCAGATATCAATCATTCTTTGTTTGGATGCACTATCTATTTGACTAAATAGTTATCCTTGATGATTTCCTCACCTTAAATGTATATTAATTTCTGAGTTGTAGTTTTATCTTATGATACTATCCATGGTATTTAACTAACATAGCTTCAAATAATATGAGTATTGTAGCCTACAAAAGACATCAATGCTTCATGCGATAGTCACACTAGGTGCATAACAAAAGGATATCAATGGGTCAGGTAATAGATAGTCATTACAATCTATAAGATAGATAAATTTCCAATTCATTTTAGATTGTTGCACATAGGAACAATTAGAAAGTAATTCAAATAATATATATAGTTGCAATACTCTTTGCATTCCATAATATGTAATATTTAAATAAGATATAAGATTCAACCATTTTTAACTCCTCCTTGTAAATAATAGGCAAAAGGCAAAGAACCCTACATAGATATAGCACAACAAAAAAAAAATTGATTGGGAAAATTAATTCCATCACACAAAGAGCTATAGATTTTCTTGTTTCATATACTAATTAGAGATGAGATAATATGACGAAGAGAAATATAAAGAAACATAGAAGATCATGTGGTGAAAGAGAGAAAAACTCTAAAAGTCTCAAACTAATGAATTCTTAAAGTATAGTAAAACAAATGTGAAGGATCTTTCCATCACATATTCTTTTTCACAAAGATATTTTAATTAAAAAATTACATATAGTTTGCAAAAAAAAACACTCTATTTTAGTAATAAATCATATTAATTTTTCTCTTCTTTTACATTATAAAGAATATTTATATCATTCATTTCTTTAAGCTACAAGAAATAATGTTTTGTTTATTTATTACTATTTTTTTTCCTTATAATACTAAAAATCAAATGAAGTTGCCTAATAAAAAACATGGGAATAATTTACTTTTTTTTGTATTGGTAGTCGATCTGTGATAGATCATAAAATAATTAAACATCAAGTTCTGGAATCAAATCCACTGTAGAGGAATTAAAAAATGAAAAAAGAACAATTCAAAATGATACCTCAAGCTACTTTGGGAAAATTTATGTAAATACAGTTTGATAGGAATGGTGAAATATTTGGAATGAAATTAACACATTTAAATAAAATTTTAAATGCACTCATCAGTGTTCTGTCAAACCTAATACTTTCACCCTTGACAAAGTCTTAATTTCAACAAGCATCACGAAAATAAAAATTATTGGTCCTTGCAATCAATATGATATTAATCCAAAGGAGGTTTATTATACACTTCAACAAGGAACAAAATGAAATAGAGTAGATGAGAATATTGAAAATATTCACACCAATGTGTTTAGAAAATGACAATTCTAGTATGTACAAACTATGTCTCTAGAAACCATCTTCACAACCACCAATTCCACAACATAGTGATAAAAAAATAGAATTCCAAAGCTTTAAAACAATAAATAATGTCAAAGATAAAGTAAAAATAAAACCAAATAAATCATGTCACAATTAACGAGAAATTTTCAATTATCCATTCAACAAACTTAGAAAAGCAATAATTTAATGTTCCAAATATATTTAAATAAAGTAAATCTCTATAAATAAAGAAAATGATTTATCCTTAAAAATATCCTTAATAGATAATTAAATTACTTCGTAAATAAATAACTATAAAAATTATTTACAATCCATTATTAATAATCTAGATTAATTAATTTATTTAACAAACATCTTAAAAATTAAATAATAATTTAATTATAGACGAGTATTAATTATCTTGATAAATTAACTATTAACCATCTATTCCAATGTCAAGACTTAGAATCATAATGTCTATTAAAACTGGTAAAATTTAAACTAGTGCAAGTGTGTGATGGGTCTCAATAGTTCAAATCATCCAACTACTACCACAATCTCCATCTCTTGTATGATTCTCTCCCTCTTGCAAGTGTGATGGTTAGAATAATCATCCTGTTGCAAAAATGTGCCTAAAGTGGTGTTGTCAATGATGTCAACATATCCTTGTTGCCATTGGTGTCAATTGTATCCTACTGTTGTTTGTATAGAGGACCGGATTGTTGAGGATATTGAGAAAATTATAAACAATTAATACATGCAGATCATACATATTTGTAGAGGATTGTAAGAGGTTGCTCTAGTTAAGAATTGGGAGGTCTGCATAAAGTTTTGGTGAAGTTATGGACTTCTGAATAGAACAAGCTTGTGCAGTTGTTTAGTGTTGACAGAGTGGCAAGAAGCTAGTCCGGATTTGTTCAGTATTAACACTCTATGATCTACAAATCTAGTGGCATGTCTAGAATGATGGTGTGTTCCCTCAACTTGAGTGGTTTGTGGTTTGGAGGTTTATAAGCAATCTTTCTAGTTTGACAGCCATGGCAGATAGTGTTCTTAAGGTTCCGGATGAAGGTGTAAGAGATTTTGGTGATGTGGAGAAGTGTGGTTGTTTCTGTTGAATTCATTGTGCTCGTGGAGGTCTCTGGATCATGTGGTTGCTATGTTGAAGGTCCGCATTGAAGGTTAATCATGTTGTTGAAGATTTCTCCTTGAGGTTGTTGTTCTTCCATGTTCTTGGCTGACCTGATGGTCCTAGCATGTTACGGATGATCTAAGGAGCATGTTGTGAAGCATGGTGAGTTAATAGAGGAAGATTCAAGTTTTAGTTATATTTTTGCCAACAATATGAAGATCTACATTGAGGCTAGCCAACCTTGTTGATCATTCTAAGGTTGAAGAAGTGTATAAATACTTGTTGAGAAATTGTCGAAAAGTATCCTTGTATAAATGAGTTAAATCAAAAGAAAGGATCATATATAGAGCAGAGTAGAAGAGGAGCGAAGGAAGAATAAAGTAAAGGGTCAGTAAAAAAGAATCTAAAGATAGTAGTAGAAGTTCTTGAGCCTTCAAAGGAATTGATTCAAGCATGAACATAGATGCTATTTCTTAGTTCATTATCTATATGAAAATCATAATTTCTTGTAGGCAAGTAGCCTCTACTTGAGTAGTGAGCTTTGGGCAGTGTGCCCAAAGGCATGTGCCTTCTATTTTCTTAGGTACTTTTAATAGGGTACGCATTTTTGTGCGTTAACCCCCACCATGGTTTTTCCCTTAACCAGGTTTTCCACGTCAAAATTATGGTGTTATGTGTTCATATTATTTCTGCTCATGTGTTGATTAATGCTTTAATGTTATCATCATTAATCTGGTTATAGAGAAGTTCAAAAAGTTAAAATATAGTGATAACTGATTCACCCCCACTCTCAGTTGTCCAGACTATTTCTAACAATTGGTATCAGAGCCAAGTTCCTCTAAAAGAGAGCTTAACCACTCGAGGAGATCTAGGATGTTGACCTACAAGAAGGATAGTCCAAGATTTGATTGAACAAATTACACTATTTGGAAGAGTCACATGGAATGCCATTTGTAGTGCATGGGTGATGTCTATTGGTTAATAACTAAATATAAGTATGAACCTCTGGAGAAAGTCCCTTCAACTCTAGATGAACTCAAGGATGCTGAAAACAATCTTCGAACTAAAGAAGCCTTATCGAGTGCCCTGACTGATTCAGAAATGACAAATGCTTTTGGACTAAAAATTGCTCATGAAATATGGAAGAAGTTGAAGAATCTGTATGAAGGAGATAAATATGTCAAATGTGTCAAACTACAAATTCTGAGAGGAAAGTTTGAAAATCTAAGGATGAGCAATGATGAAAACATCACAATCTACATGCAAAAGATAAGCGAACTTGTATGTGGGATCAGGTGTGCTGGCAGAATTTTAGAAGAATCATATATTGTGGCATAAGTGCTTAGATCTTTACCTAATTCATACAAACATAAGGTTGTTGCTATAGAAGAGATCAAAACTATTATAGATGTTACAAGAGAACACTTGATTGGCAAAATTTCAGCTTTTGAATTAAGTGAATTTCGTGACTCTCTTCCCAAGTCTGAATCGACATTCAAGGCCAGTGTGCATGGAAAGCAAAGATATGATCTAGGTAAAGGTTCTTCAAGAAATTCAAGTAGATTTATCAAAACAAGGAAGGTTCTTGAAGATGATGAAAATGAGACTGCAAATCTTGAAGCTCTCATTGCCAAATAGATGCCAAGAGGATCCGGTAAGTATGAAGGAAAGTTGCCACTCAAATGTTTTTCTTATAATAAAACTGGTCATTTTTCTTCAAGGTATAATTCATGTTTTCTGCATTTTTCTAAGTTTCATTGGTGAATTGAATTTGAGTAGGAATTTAGAGTAATTGTGGTATCTTATTAGGTTCTTACAATTGTTTCAAATTATGAATCACAAAATGCATGGGGCAATATTTTTTTCTATGATCAATTTTTGATCTGGATACCATTAGCTAAGACTAAAATATGAGGACATTCATAAGATAACTTTCAGAACTAGATATGGGCATTATGAGTTCACGGTTTTACCTTTTGGACTTCTGAATGCTCTTGTTGCCTTCATAATTTTGATGAACAATATTTTTTGAGATTGCTTGGATAAATCTGTTCTAGTATATTTGGATGACATTCTTATTTACTCTAGGAATGGGGAAGAATATTTGCAGCATCTCTTGATAGTTTTGTAATGACTGAGAGAACATAAATTGTTTGGGAATCTTTCTAAGTGTACTTTCTTTCAGAAAGAGATACATTGTTTAGGCATATAATATCAATTAAAGAAATTTCAGTAGATCCTACAAAGATTAAAGCTATACTTGAGTGGCATATGCCCAAGAATGTCCATGAATTGTGTAGTTTCATGGGGTTAGTAGGATATTACAGGAAGTTCATTTTGAACTTTTCTAAGATTGCAAGTCCAATCATTTTACTTTAGAGAAAAGGTAAGCATTTTGAATGAATAGTAGAATGTCAAAAGGCATTTGACTAGTTGAAAGAAAGATTGACAACTATCCCAATATTGAAAGTTCCAGATCTACAAAGTCAATTTGTTGTCATAATTGATGCCTCAAGAGAAGGTTTGGGAGGAGTGCTTATGTAGAATGGGTAAGTGGTAGCATTTGAATCTAGGAAGCTGAAATCTTATGGGCAAACTTATGCTCCACAGGATTTAGAGTTAGCAGTAGTTGTGCATTATTTGCAAGTGTTATGACACTACTTGCTAGGAAAGCCTTTTGAGTTGAAGTCAGATTATCATGGTTTAAACTACATATTTACCCAACCTAATCTGAATGCTTGACAAAGAATATGGTTGAAATTGATATCTAACTATGGTTTTGAGATAAATTATATCAAGGGCAAAGAGAATTGAGTAGCATATGCTTTGATCCGATCGAGACATATCACATCGATTATCTGTATTCTTTTGAACATCAAGAATTTGGTATTGCAAAATTGTGTAGGTGATGAGTTCTATGATCAAGTCAAATAGGCTCTCTGAGTAAATCCTCAAGATTCGAGGTATGAATGGTTAAATTTTGAACTAGATGGGCTTCTAAGATTCAAAGGAAGAATTTATGTTCCTAATTCAGCAGAATTAAGAAACCTTGTGTGAAAGGAAGTTCATTCCACACCGTATTCAAGTCATCCAGGAGTAACTAAAATCCTAGCTGATGTGAAACCTCTTTATTTTTGGAAAGGATTTAAGAATGATGGTGTAAGATTTGTAGCAAGTTTCTTAGAATTCTAGAGCCAAGGTTGAGCATCAACATCTAGTAGGACTTCTATATTCACACGATATTCCAAAATGGAAATGACAGGTTATTAGCATGAATTTTGTGCAAGGCCATCTAATGTCTTGAAATATACATGATGTTATATTAGTGGTGGTAGATAAACTCACCAAGGTAGCTCACTTTATACTGGGAAACCTAATAGATGGAGCACTAGTCATAGCTCGCATGTTTGTACAAGAAGTGTTCAGATTGTATGGAGTTCTTGAGAAGATTATCTTAGATAGGGATGTGTGCATGACATCAAGATTCTAGAAAACATTATTTTTAGTGCTAGGAACTCAACTTAATATAAGATCAACTTATCACCCTAAGACAGATGGTCAAACAAAAAGGGTAAATCAAGTTCTTGAAGATTTGTTATGAATGTATTGTATGGATCGGCAATACAAGTGGGAAGAATATTTACCGCTTGTGGAGTTTTCTTATAACAACTCCTACAATTTTTCTATCAAGATGTCTCCATTTGAAGGATTGTGTGGAAGAAGATGCCAAACTCCTATAAGCTGGGATAAGCTAGAAGATAGGATTAGCATTGGTCTAGAAATGTTGGCAGAAATGGAAGAACATTTTAACTTGATCAGAAAAAGATTAGTGGAAGCAAATGATAGATAGAAATTCTATGCTAATGCTAAACGTACACCAAGACAATTCTCAGTTGGAGAAAAGGTTCTTTTAACGGTCAAACCTCAAAAAATTTCCATAAAGTTTGGCAAGTCTTCCAAACCAGCTCCTAGATATGTAGGACCATTTGAAGTTCTCAAAGTGACCAATCCGATTGCCTAAAGGATCTCTCTACCACTAGCTCTTGCCAAGATGCATAATGGTTTTCATGTTTCATATTTGAAAAAGTACTGTTATCAATCAGATATACACCCTATGCTAAGCTTACAAAAGACTTAGCTATCTATTGACACATGGAAACACCCTTAGGTTGTGGGTGATCTATGTTGAGAGTGAATCTCCAGAGTGAGCTTGTTCTCCTTATGATTTTTTCTAATGTATTGACTTGTCTGAGAAAAGGATGAAAGAACTGTACGGAAATAAATAACTAAAATTAACCTCTAAGGCAATGCACCAATACTAATCTCCTATTAGATCTTACTCACAATCAAACTACAAAACCTTAATCTTCACAACACTTTTATTCTACCTAATTCATAAATATTTTGCATGAAGATTCGATCAAAACATGACATGCAACCTAAACCAAGAAAAATAATTGCATAACTATCACAAAATCAAGACAAAATAGAGGATAAATACTTATCACAGTGCAATATCAAATTAACTTTGCAAAAGTAGAGGCAAAAGTAAAGGAAAACTGCTGCTCTATAGACTGAAGGAATACTGAGTACATGAACTAGAATACAACACTCTCAGTGTGAGAGGAAGACTCTGATACCCTGAACTTTGATCTCTACTACTACTCTCTAAAACTAGAACTACTAAAAAAGAAGTACTCTCTACCATATATCCTGTGAAATGATCTCCCCTTGAAAGATGGAAAAAAGCCCCTAAAAATAGATATGCCAAACCATTTTTGAGCTCCTCAGAAAAAGCCCAAAATAAAGCCTTCAAATCACTTCCAAATTGCGAAAGAAAACTGCCAATAAGATCCTCTCATGTGGTCCCACCAAAAATTAGCTTTATCTATTGAAGTAAACTCAATTTTTGTCTATATCTGATGAAGAGAAAGAAAAATAAAGAAAGCAAGATTTTATTTCCTTTATTTGCCTCAAACTGCTTAAAAATTGTTTTGATTTTAAAGAAATTTATAAACTATTGCTTTAAACTAAAACTTTACAATGTTTGCAGTTTTAATCTTTATCCCTATTCGATTTTATTTTTGCAAAAAATAATGGTACATGGATTATAATTTTGCCAAGTACTTACAATGCATATCAGTTGATTTTTCTATATAAAAAATCATAAAAATATCAAGGGCATTACAATATGGGGTTTTCACAAAAAATAATATGAAAGGCCTTCAAGGCCTACCCTCCTTCAAATAGCCCTATAAGATTCTAAGGGTGGGTGACCTTCTCTTCCAAGGATCAAAGTGAGCTTAAGGCATCCATTCCTAGGCATGGTGTTTCAAGGTGACCATGGGTATTTATTAATGATTTACCCTCTTTGCATATTTATTCTAAGTCATGGTGACTTAGGGCCTTAACACCCTTGGGGGTATTAGTCATAGTTTTAAAAATTAAAAGAATGTGATTAAAATGCCAATTGAGTTAGGGCTCCATCGAAACCCTAACACAAAACCGACCTCACCCTATATTATCAGGCTCATTTTGACTTTGCATTTGGTGGAAAATGGGGTTTTGCAGCCACCTTCAAACCCTAGGGTTTCACCTTGAGAACCTTTGACTTCTTGGTGTTTCTGAGCATGATTTTCACTGGTCTTATATAGAAAAATTAAGGTAAACAATCTCTAATGCATATATGTTTCATCAATCCTTAATTTCTTTCATTTTCTAAAGTGAAAATAGCTTTGGAGCCATGGATTTTGCATTATTCTCTAATGGGTTTCATGACTCTTTGCTTTTGTATAAGGGCACCATGTGATCCTCTACCACAGGCCACCATTGTTAGGGTTTGAATTGAAGATAAATGCTTTCATTGTTCACCATTTTTTAGTAGCCTCCATGCAGTTTATACAAAGAAAAGAAAGGTAAAAGACCTTCAACCACATATATGATCCATTCTTCCTTACTTCTGAGGTTCATCATTGGTTTTTCTCTATAACTATGACTCAACTGAAGCATTTTCCTATGTCCTCTATTATCTTCACCAACACCCATCTGTATTGGAGCCATCATGAACAATTGGTCAAAGCTTTTGAGGGTAGTAAAGTGGGTAGAAACCCACATTCTCATGTAGATAGCTCTACTTAGAAATAAAAGGTAAGATCATCTTTTTGAACCTCTGCATCTTAACTAGTATACTGTATGAGATAGCTAGATTTGCAAAAGGAAAACACTTAACTTTGGGAAAATATGTGCCACAGTTTGTAAAGGATATGACCCTCTGGTAACAAAAACTCTTGAATACGAACCATAGTCTTTCCATTTTCCTTCCTCTACACCCATTATCTTCATGTGAACAAAATATGAAGTTTTCTTTTTATGGGTAAAATGCATTTTCCTGTGTATGATGCTTTGTGCATGATCTGAGTTTATCTTTCTTGGAAGGCCACGGTTGTATCATTATTTCTGAGTTTGACATGATTGAAAGACTTCTCTCCTCTCTGTATATAAAACTTCTATTTTGAAACTGAGGTTTGTGAATAAAGATTCAAAACACTAAGTGGGTTACTCCTTCACTGGCCGCGGCTATACATGTGTTTATGATATTTATTCAAAATTGGCTGTGGATTGGAACTCCATTTGTTTCCTATATATAAGTTTGTTATTTTGTGTACACAAATGGGTTTGACTAATAATGAGGAAACTCTGTATTTGGGAGTGTATAAAATCTCATATGGCTCTTGAAACTTGCAAAACAAAGCATTTCCTTGCATTTTTATCATCACAAAAATGTGCCTTCCTATAGATCGCGGGCTCCATTTATGACATTTGAGCATTATTTCTAAGTTTCACTTGACACTGTTGTTCTGTAAGGTCATTATGAGACCACTACACATTTTTGGTTGTCACTAGAGGCAAACCATCAGATGCATATTTTTCAATGAAACTTGATAAGGGTTTGGATGTACCTGTTCACTCTTATATTCTTTCTGTATCTTCTCTTGTTCTTAATGTCATGAAAGCATGTAAATATTTCATTTCTCCCTGATAGTTATGCAATAATATCTCTGAGACAATGCATATCATTTGACTGATGGCAAAATTCAATCTATAACATATATACTTGGCATTGATTCAGTCCACTGCTCTTTTCATTGGTTGTCATATAGTTGTGAAAACCTCCATTGATGAAAGTTGTAGATCATTTGATCACTAGAGATGATCCTACAACATGCACTTGGTGTTTTAAATAAAAGCATATACATACCCTATTGAATGATGGCACTTCTACCTTCTGTAGCATGGCCATATTGTCTTTGCAAATATCTATTGTAACTATGCCTGTCTTATGGATTTTACTATCCCGAACTGATGGTTTGAATGATCATTATGACAACTTGTAATAGATGTATAATTGTATACACTTAATTTGATGGATGATGGCATACATTACTTGATCTCTGTATATACCTTGAATGATCAAATTAAAATCATGACATGGCATATGTTTTGGTGTCTAGTTACTATACTATTCCAAATTTGTTCTCAGACACTCTCTCAGTTGTATCATGCAATTCTATTGTCGTGGCATCAGTCATGCCTTTTTGTATACTTCATTATCCACATGGTTGTTCCAATATCAAGATTATAAATAATATATGATTTGTAACAACAAAAGATAGATATTTCAAATGTTTGTAAATACCTTTCATTTAGTTTCACACCTTTTGATCAGCCTAGAAGGAATTTGGTGTTCATTTATGGTTCTTACTTCAGACCCTAGATTGAGAATCATGGATGGTCATTGAAGTTTTTAGTTTGTTAATTACTCTTTCAATTGAAATGTCCTTTTTCCATAGTATGAGTACTCTTATTCCATTTCCCCTAAGATTAAGGGTAGCATGTTGGGTGCAAACCTTGTGGGAGCCCACTTGACACCACATGTCGGTATGTCTTCAATCACCTACATGACTTATCCTATACTTGTACATGAAACAAAAAGATTAGATAAAAACAATGAAGTTTAATGATTGTTTCTCCTTCAGTTCGTCTTGCATGTGAATGATGTTCATCTAATCAGTGCATTATACGCAATCCATTATGCCTCTTTTGATAGGACATAGAGAACTCATAACTGGAGCTCTAACAGATCTTTTCCCAATTTTTGCAAGCTCTTATCTAAGATCAGGAGCAAGGACAGAAGACATCCTCAGAGGTTGAAGACTTTTCAAGGCAATGATGGCTATGACTTTCTCTCCCCTATCTTTAGATGCATAGTATCTTTCCTATATTTGCATTTGTTCAGCTATTCCCGTGGCTTGTGTGGGACATTTGATCTATCAATCTTTCATTCAATGCAATGTTTATTTATTTTATGTACTTCATTCGTAAAATGGATAAACACTATAGTGAAATGAAATAACTTATCTCTTATTCTACAAATGAATGATAATCAGAAACTCTTCTCTTTTATTGATCAACTGAACTGTAATATTACTGAGAGATAATCAACTATGCAAATAAATTATAGCAGAAAATATTAAAACCTTCACTTTTAAAATGAACTTGCTGAACCAGCTCCAAAAGTTTGAGCTGTAGGTTAAAAATGGTATCATTTCTAGAGACTTTTGCTATATGCTTGCCTACTAAGAATTGGATCAGTTGCCTTGAATATCCATTGGGCATTGAGTCATACTCTGCTCTTCTCAAACTTGGAAAACACTAAAACTCAGGAATCCAACCAGTCCAAATAGCAATAGAAAAAAAAAAAAAACAAACTGAAAAACAAATTAAAAGGCCCTGGTGACTAGAAAAACCTATGTAGCAACACTTAGGGAAACAATATTACTGAAAGTAAATGTGCATGAAGCACTTATTAACACTAACTTTGCCCTATCCTACTCTAACCAGCAATACTCCATGAGGTTGTTAATCAGCCCAAAAAGGTGGAGAACAATCAAAGCTTTAGAAAACTGTTGTGATACCTTTCTGAGAATGAAAGTATAGTCACTTACCCACTTGACTTCCTTTGCTAACTATTCCACCCGATACCCTCCTTGATGATCCAAATCAGTGTCACTATGAGGCTGTCCCTTTCTGTTGATTTCCAAACTAGCTAGATACCTAATAGGACATCCTCTCAAAGGTTTTAGACTAAAAACAACATCATCTACACCTTGCATGATAGTCCGCCATGTGGCTTCCTCCTCTTCAGTTAGTGAGTCATCCTCCTCTGTTAGAGTAGCTAGTACCTCATCAAAGCTATCAAAATTTGGAAGATTCTTAGCAAGAGCTATATTAGGCTCAGAATATTCAAGATTGCTCAAGGTGATACACTCCGAAATAGGTGTTTCTTTAATAATAAAGTCAAAAAATGAACTAACCTCTTGTAACAAGCCATCAATTTGTACAATAGCTTCAAGTTGCTCTATGAAATAGGAGGGCAACTCCTCCAACCATGATTCATTCAGTTGCAAGTCAGGCTACTCCTTAACCAGTGATTTGGTCAGGAAAACAACCACTTCAGGCACTTGCTCATGCTGTTCCAGATAACCCTCTTCCACAAATACTAGCATAACTTCCAAATGTGAACAAAAAATTTTAATTTCAGTTTGAAATAGATCTTCCTCAAGCACTGTACCTTTCAAATCAGGCCCATTTCTACCTATCTATTCTTGGATCAGCACATTATCTGAATGGTCCTCATTGTTGTGGTGGTTAGAACTTGACATATCCATGTCATTTTTACTTTCACACTCAAAGTTAGGAAGCTCGTCAAATAGATCAACCATAGACTGAGGTTCAACACCAATCTATTGCACATTATCTAAGTCTACAACAGGAATCTCAAGACTACTCAAGAACAAATTTTCCTGATCTTCTAACGGAGAAAGGATGTTCTTTACCTCATGATAGATTTCACTAAGCTGTGTAAGTTCCATGATAGGCTTATGCTCTTCTTATTGATCTAAGACCCTATTATCAGATTGCTTGACTTCAATCAACAATTCCGTGTATTGTTGAGTATCTACTTGTTGTTCTAAAACAGGTGCTTCCTCCAACACAACCTAAACTTTCTGTCTTTGCAATTTTAGACATTCACATTGTGAGCTCTGTACCCTGCTTTCATGCATCTTATGAACAACATCAAATTTTTTTTGTAAGGAATCAAAATGTAGAGGGTTCAGGGTCATATTTGAATCAACTTGATCTACACAAATAGCAGCAACCTTTTCATGTGAATCAGCCTCTTGCACTACGTGACTTTCTGAAAAAAAATTATCATCTTTCACCAAACAAGGAGGATCATTAATGAAAATATCAGAAGGTTCATTAGGAGGAGTCTTTTCTACTTTGATCTTCTGCTGTTGTAATTGATATTGCTCCATAGCTATATGCAGTAAATTTACTTGACTAGCTCCCTTTTGTTGGTTAATGGGTTGGTCTTGAATGCTAACAGGCTCCTCAGCAAAATTAGAACCTTTGAAACTTGGGATTTTGACTTTCTAGGGAGTCTATTTACATTTAAGACTAATTTCTTGGGAAGAAAAGGATTCACTTTGCTTGAAACTTAGAATTTCAACTTTAGGGGCATTAAGAGGTTCATTCTGTCTGAAACTTACAAATTTATACTTACATACTTCTTCTTGAGCAAGTTGTTTTAGAACAGTAGTGGCTGCTTGGGCTTGAGCAAGCAAAAGTTTTGTTTGTGCAGCTACCTCTCTCTCAAGATTCTCTTCAAACTATCTCTTTTGTGTCTCCCACTACTGATCAGAAACAAAGGTCTCATAGGGTGGTTGCTCTAGCTAATGAAGGTAAACTTGGTGATTTAACGCTTGCAGCTACAAATCAAACTCTTCATACCATAGTGCTTGAAATCCCTCTTCTTGTTGGTACATATAACTCTTCATGCTTGCAATTTCCTACTCGCATTGTGTTCTTTGTGCCTCCAACTCCTGCCCATGTATATAGGCTTGATAAGCCAATTCCTCCTGGTGCTATTTATACTCGAGCTCCCTCTTAATCTCCACCTACTTGTTGAGGTCTGACACAATGTCCCTCATCATACCTTTAAGCTCTGCCATTTCAAATTGTTTTATCTAGTAAGAAGGTTGACTAGGAGCTTGGGCAGGAATGGGCATCTGGTAAGCATCCTGAGTATTTGGACTAAAACCAGCATTATGACTGCTTGTATATGCCTGGTTAGGAAGCTGAGTAGGGGTGGGTGGGTGGCAATTATACTGTGCATGCTAGCTTTGTGGGGCCATGGAATTGGAAAAAATAGCATAATTGGCTTGATATGGCTGATAAGGGGCCATATGGACAACATTTTCATATTATGGTGGTGGATATTCATACTGCCTATGGAAATCTGACAAATTTAATAATATGAAAGCTAGAAAATGGAATAAATAGATGAATTTCATAACATACCAGCACTTGATCATATCAAAACCTATAGATCTTGATTTAGAGTCGCTAGATGTGTTTGATTTTCTACCTCCAAAGGCAGAGATCACTAATACACACACCAAATATCATCGATAGATTAACATTCTATTGGACTAAAATAGTCCAATCTATCTCGATCTTGTTTTCACAAGCTGAATGTACTAGTTCTGCATGCAAGACTAGAAGATTGAGTCACCAAGTATTCTTGTAAAAAGCCTCCAAAGGATGGAACACTGCTGCATATACCAAAACAACATCTTGAAGATTGAAAAACTTCTCTAAAAATACTTTTAGAGTACCATCGAGCATGCCAAAAATTGTTATCAATCAGATATGCATCCTATGCTAAGCTTACAGAAGACTTAGCTATCTGTTGACACATTGAAACACTCTCAGATTGTGGGTGATCTATGTTGAGAGTGAATCTCAAGAGTGAGCTGGTTCTCCTTATGATTTTTCCTAATCTATTGACTTGTTTGAGAAAAAGGATGAGGGAAGTGTACTGACAAAAATAACTAAAATTAACCTCTAAGGCAATGCACCAATACTAAACTCCTATTAGATCTTACTCACAAACTACAGAACCTTAATCTTCACAACACTTTGATTCTACCTAATTCATAAATATTTCGCATGAAGATTCGATCAAAACACAACATGCAACTTGAACCAAGTAAAATAATTGCATAACTATCACAAACTCAAGACAAAATAGAGGATAAATACTTATTGTAGTGCAATATCAAATTAACTTTGCAAAAGTAGAAGGAAAAGTGAAGGAAAACTACTCCTCTATGGACTAAAGGAATAATGAGTACATCAACTGGAATACAACACTCTCAGTGTGAGAGGGAGACTCTGATATCCTAAACTCTGATCTCTACTGCTACTCTCTAAAACTGGAACTACTGAAAAAGAAGTACTCTCTACCAT
The DNA here is from genome assembly GCA_027924645.1 of Cunninghamia lanceolata. Lineage (NCBI taxonomy): Eukaryota > Viridiplantae > Streptophyta > Pinopsida > Cupressales > Cupressaceae > Cunninghamia > Cunninghamia lanceolata. Next base: position 27,667,981 of record BSBN01000261.1, on the reverse strand, counting down.
ATATCCTGTGAAATGATCTCCCATTGAAAGCTAGAAAAAAGCCCCTAAAAATAGATATTAGAAAAAGCCCAAAATAAAGCATTCAAATCACCTCCAAACTGCGAAAGCAAATTGCCAAAAAGATCCTATCATGTGGCCCCACCAAAAATCAGCTTTATTTGCCCAAGTAATCTCAATTTTTGTCCATATTTGACAAAGAGAAAGGAAAATAAAGAAAGAAATATTTCATTTACTTTATTTTCCTGTAATTGCTTTAGAATAGTTTTGATTTTAAAGCAATTTATAAACTATTGCTTTAAAATAAAACTTTACAATGTTTGCAATTTTAATCTATATCCCTATTTGACTTAATTTTTGCAAAAAGAATGGTACATGGATTATAATTTTGCCAAGTACTTACAATGCATATCAGTTGATTTTTCTATATAAAAAATCATAAAAATATCAAGGGCATTACAATATGGGGTTTTTGTAAAAAATAATATGAAAGGCCTTTAAGGCCTACCCTCCTTCAAATAGCCCTAGAAGACTCTAAGGGTAGGTGACCTTCTCCTCCAAGGATCAAAGTGAGCTTAAGGCATCCATTCCTAGGCATGGTGTATTTCAAGGTGACACTAGCCATTTATTAATGATTTACCCTCTTTGCGTATTTATTCTAAGTCATGGTGACTTAGGGCCTTAACACCCTGGGGGTATTAGTCAGTTTTTAAAATTAAAAGAATGTGATAAAAATGCCAATTGAGTTAGGGCTCCATCGAAACCCTAACACAAAACTGACCTCACCCTATCTTATCGGGCTCATATTGACTTTGCATTTGGTGGAAAATGGGGCTTTGCAGCTACCTTCAAACACTAGGGTTTCACCTTGAGAACCTTCAACTTCTTTGTGTTTCTAAGCATGATTTTCACTTGTCTTATACAGAAAATTAAATGTAACCACTATTTGATGCAAATATGTTTCATTACTCCTTGATTACTTTCATTTTCTAAAGTGAAAATGGATTTTGAGCCGTGGCTTTTACATTATTCTCTGATGGGTTTCATGAATCTTTGCTTCTGTATAAGGGCACCTTATGATCCTCTACCATAGGCTGCCATTGTTAAGGTTTGAATTAAAGATAACCGCTTTCATTGTTCACCATTTCTGAGTAATTTCCATGCCGTTTATACAAAGAAAAGAAAGGTAAAAGACCTTCAGCCACATATATGATGCATTCTTCCTTACTTCTGAGGTTCATCGTTGGTTTTTCTCTGTAACTATGACTCAACTGAAGTATTTTCCTATGTCTTTTGTTATCGTCACTAACACCCATCTATATTCGAGCTGTCATGAACAATTGGTCAAAGCTTTTGAGGGTAGTAAATTGGGTGAAACCCACATTCTCATGTAGATACCTCTGCTCAGAAATAAAGGTAAGATCATCTTTTTGAACCTCTGTATCTTCATTTGTATACTGTATGAGATAGCTAGATTTGCAAAAGGAAAATATTTGACTTTGGGAAAATATGTGCTATGGTTTGTAGAGGATATGACCCTCTGGTAACAAAAACTTTTGAATACGAACCATACTCTTTCCATTTTCCTTCCTCTGCACCCGTTATCTTCATGTGAACAAAATATGAATTTTGACATTTTATGGGGAAAATGTATTTTCCTATGTATGATGCTTTGTCCCTGATCTGTGTTTACCTTTCTTGGAAGGCAACGACTATATCATTATTTATGAGTTTGACATGATTGAAAGATGTCCTTCCTCTTTGTATATAAAACTTTTATTTTGAAACTGAGGTTTGTGAATAAAGATTTAAAACCCTAAGTGGGTTACTCCTTCACTAGCCACGGTTATACACCTGTTTATGATATTTATTCAAAATTGACTGTAGATTGGAACTCCATTTGTTTCCTATAGATAAGTTTGTTATTTTGTGTACACAAATCGGTTCGACCCATAATGAGGTAAATCTGTATATGGTAGTGTATAAAATCTCACATGTCTCTTGAAACTTGCAAAACAAAGCATTTCCTTGCATTTTTATCATCACAAAATGTGCCTTTTCTACAGACCACAGGCTCCATTTATGACATTTGAGCATTATTTCTGAGTTTCACTTGACACTGCTATTCTATAAGGTCATTATAAGACCATTGCACATTTGAAGGCTGCAACTTGGAAAGAGTTTCCCTTATTCTGACTATGACTAGAGGTAGACCATCAGATGTATATTTTTCAATGAAACTTGATAAGGGTTTGGCTATACCCGTTCACTCTTATATTCTTTCTGTATCTTCTCTTGTTCTGAATGTCATGACTTTCAAAATCAGTTTGTATGGTTGGGAGGGATGTAAACTACTGTCTCAAGCCTCTATAGGCGAAGAAGTAGGATGTAATGACAGAGATGCATGCATGAATGAAGATTTAGATTCTTGATGTGTTAAAACATTGTTCTTTCTAAGTAATTCTCTATAACAATCATTCTATACGGATAGTTAATTATCTGAAATTGATTGGAGATGTTCAAGCATTGAAGTAGTTTCCATTTGATAGTAGTCTGGTGTCTTAAAGTGTTGTAGTTTGTGAGATATTGTTCTTTTTGTAAAGACTGGTTTGGAAAACCTAGAAACTAGAGTTTGGTGAATAAATGGACTGTTATTCCTCTGTCCACTGAAAGCAAGATTCTCATTTTTTAGTGTGATGGAGGAATATAGTGTAAATTTTGTGTTTTCTGTGGTTTTGGTCAAACACCCAAGGACCCAAGGAGTTTGGGTATGAGTCGACTAGGCATCTCTATGTGACTAGTCACTGAAAAGTGTTGTTATGTGAACAGTTAGTGGAGTGGCCAAATTGATGGTTGATCTCGTGTCTGTAGAGGATTGTAGACCCTTTCCATTCTGTCAAGTTTGTTCTCTATATACTGGTTTGATGGATGTGAGTTGCAGATTTACAGAGTTGCCATCGGCATAACACAGTCCCTCAGGGAAGCTTTTAGATGTTACACTGATTAACAAAATTAGACTGATAGGAGGTGTATCGGTGAAGAGCGAAGGGAGTCTCACCAAAGAACATACATCGGCGCAAGTTTTGTATCAGTTCACCAAATGTATATTGCAAATGCATATCACAAATGTATATTGAGAATGTATATCACAAATGTATGTTGAGAATGTATATCACAAATGTATGTTGAGAAAGCATATTGAGAATGTACATTTCGTCGGATACAAAAGGTGACCAGTCATAATGGTGAAATCAGGGTAAATATACTTCAACCCACTGGTAATAGCAAGTCACGCAAAGAATATACATGTTGGTATATTAGCTTATTGGAAGGACACACCAGGAGGTCACCGATGATCGAAGTCTTGCCGACAAGGTCACGACTAACTGCCATGGTTAAGGGGAGTGGAAGCCTAACTGCCATCGAGGTATCAGTAGGAGGTTTGAAGACGTCACCGATAGAGGAAGTCTCTCTGAAGACAAAGTGAAGTTGATTGTTGGGGAGAGTTGAGAGATCAGCCAGAGAAATAGTAAGGTGGCCGATGGGGTCTGTTTAGCCGATGAGAATAGATCGTTGAGACGTAAGACGGTCTCACACTGATACAGTTTGTGACAAGTTGTTCACGTCCTCTGTACACTCTACATCATATTGGTATCAGAGCCAATATTTGAATTGGAACAGTGTATGTCAAATGAGGAGATAGAAACTGAGGCTAGCACAATGCCTCCCAAGTCTATGAGCAAAGAAGCCATCAAGAAGATGGTAGAGGAGATGCTTGAAGCAAGGTTGAAAGCTGAGAGACCCAAGGGTAAGAGTAAAGAGGATGGAAGTGCTTTTGATGTAGAAGAAGAAGAAGAGGCAGAGGAGAGTCCTCAAGAGCCAGATATGTCTATAGACCAAAAGGCATTCTTGAATGCACTCAAAGGTGCTCAAGGAGATAGTGGTGATCCAAAGATGGATGTTCCTACATTCAATGGGAAACTAGATGGAGATGCCCTCGTGGATTAGATTGAAGCCATGTGTAACTATTTTGACTTCAAGGAGTATAGTGACAGCAAAAAAGGTTAAGTTTTCTAAGACAAGATTGAGAAGTTCTGCCCTAGTTTGGTGGAACTATATGCAAGGTGAAAGAGAGAAAGTTGGAAAGAACCCTATCACCAAATTGAGTAGAATGGTGGCCATGCTAAGAGACAAGTTCATGCCATATGATTATGAGTTGCAGACCATTACGAAGTTTAATCATCTCAGACAAAAGGATATGGATGCAGCTACATATACTGAAGAATTTCATAGATTGAGCATGAGAGCCAATCACAAGGAGGAGGAGAAAGAGATGGTGGCTAGATATCTCGATGGTTTGAGGTATAACATACAAGATGAATTTAGTATGGTGGTTCCTAAAATAGTGGATGAGTGTTTTCTATTAGCCTCTAGGGCTGAGGAAAAGTTGAAAAGAAGGAGTGATCAAAACACCAGAGGAAGAGGTGGCAGAAATAATAGGGGAAGAGGTAGTTTTGGTAGAGGACAGTCAAGTAGAAATGAAAATCCAAGTCAACAAGAGTCTCATTCTGATGTAGAAGATAGAGGTGGTGGTTTCAGAGGTTGGAGAAGACCAAATGGCAGAGGTAGAAGTGGTGGTGTAGGCAGAGGTTCCAGACTTTTCACTAGTAGATGCTATGGTTGCAATCAGGTAGGCCATACTATGAGCAAATGCCCTGAGAAGGCAACTAGTTCTGATGATGGTGGAAGAAGGAATCAATTGTTGAGAGATGAGGATTACTAAAGTGTGAATTCACCCATTGGTAGTGCTGCACCAATTCTTGATGGAGAGAACATGATGATCAAGAGGACCTTGACGAAGATACCATTGAAACAAGAGCCCCCACAAAGGAAGACCCTCTTCAGAACCCAAGGTATAGCATATGGTAAACTTTGTAAAATCATTGTTGATTTAGGTTCTACTAAGAATGTAGTGTCTACTGAAATGGTAGAGAAGTGTAAGTTGAAAAGGCTGCCCCATGTTAGTCCTCATAAGATCTCTTGGTTGAATAAGAATCAAAATTATATGATAGAAGAACAAACGTGGGTTGAGTTTGAGATAGGTGATTCTAAGGATAAGGTACTATGTGAGATTATTCCTATGGATTCTTGTCACATTTTTCTTGGACGTCCATGGCAGTATGATGTGAAGGCACAACATGATGGTGAGAAGAACACATACCTCATCACTAAGAATGGAAGGAAGTTTAGGATGGATCCTATGCAAGAGTAGATTGGAGAGAAGAGTAATGACACCAGTGTCATGATGGTTAGTGGCAAAGAGTTCTTACACCTCATGAAGGAGAAGGATACCAAAGGGTATGCCTTGGTAATGAAGCCTAAAGATGAATTAGGTCAGCAAGACAAAAAGCAGAAAGAGGTTCCACTAGAAGTGCAGCAATTGTTGGATAAGTACCAAGATCTTGTGGTAGAGGATACTCCTAACTCCTTACCACCCATGAGAGATATAAGTTATCAAATTGAATTGATCCTAGGCACCACATTGCCCAATAAGGATGCCTATAAATTGACACCATAGAAAAATGAGGAGGTGAGTAGACAAATTCAAGAACTCTTAGAGAAAGGATTGATCAGGAAGAGTCCTAGTACATGTGCAGTCCCTAGTGTACTTTCTCCAAAGAAAGATGGAAAGTAGAGACTATGTACAGATTCCAGGGCCATAAATAAGATCACAGTAAGGTATAGATTTCCTATGCCAAGGATTGAGGATCTTTTGGACAATCTTGGAGGGTCATGTTATTATTCAAAGATTGATTTGAAATCTAGTTATCATCAAATCAGAATTAGGTAGGGAGATGAATGGAAGACTGCCTTCAAGACAAATGAAGGTCTCTATGAGTGGCTTGTCATGCCATTTAGCTTTAGAAATGCCCCAAGAAGATTCATGCATTTGATGAATGAGGTACTTGTTGAATTCATTGGCAAATTTGTAATTGTTTATCTTGATGACATACTTATTTTTAGCAGGACAAAAGAAGAACATGTGAAGCATCTTGGACAAGTGATGAAGAAGTTGCATGAGAGTAAGTTGATGATCAACTTGGATAAGTGTGATTTCATGAAAACTAAACTTGTATACCTAGGTTTTGTGATTTTTAATGGTTGTTTGAAGATGGACCCCACAAAGGTTGAGGCCATTCTCAATTGGCCTACTCCTAGGACAGTGGGAGATGTTAGAAGCTTCCATGGCTTGGCAACTTTTTATAGGAAGTTCATTAGAGGATTTAGTCACATAAGTGCTCCTATTCTCAACACCATCAAGGATGGAATAAATCACAAATTTCAATGGACAAAGCAAGCAAATGATAGCTTTGAATTGTTAAAGAGGAAAGTGGCTGAATTACCTACATTGGTACTCCCAGATTTTGACAAAGTTTTTGTAGTGGAATGTGATGCGAGTCAGCAAGCAATAGGTGTTGTTCTCAGTCAAGATGGACATCTAGTGGCCTTTTTTTTAGAGAAGTTGAATGAGGATAAACAAAGGTATTCTACCTATGACCTAGATCTTTATGCAATGGTGCAAGCTCTCAAAAAGTGGAGACACTATTTGCTTCCCAAAGAATTCATTGTTTTTACTGATAACCATGCTCTTAGCTTCCTAAATAGTCAAGAAAAGTTGAATCATAGGCATGTTAAGTGGATGGAACAATTGCAGGCCTATACCTTCACTATTAAGCATAAAAAAGGTGGTGCCAACAAAGTGGCTGATGCTTTAAGTAGAAGGATGTTGGTCATATAGGAAGTACAGATGGAAAGAATAGGCATAGATTGTTTGAAGAAGTTATTCAAGGAGGATGCAGATTTCAAAGTTGCTTATGAAGTTTGTGCTAGTTTGGCTAACACTTTTCATGGTGAATATTTAGATTTTGTGTTGCATGAAGGTCTCTTATTCAAAGGTAATTTGTTATGTGTTCCTAAATGTTCAATGAGGGATAACATCATCAAAGAGAAGCACAATGGTACCTTAGGAGGACACTTTGGGTTGGACAAGACTTTGGAACAAGTCACTAGATTCTACTATTGGCCAAAAGTATAGTTAGATGTAAGGAGATATGTTGCAAGTTGTACCATATGTCAAAAGGCCAAGGGTATATCTTCTAATGCTAGTTTGTACTAACCCCTCCCTATTCCCAATAGGCCTTGGGAGAGCATTAGTATGGATTTTGTACTTGGTCTTCCTAAGATACCAAGGGGTGTGGACAATGTTTTTGTCATTGTGGACAGATTTAGTAAGATGGCTCATTTTGTGCAATGTAAATGCACAAATGATGCATCTCACATTGCTGGTCTCTTTTTTAGAGAAGTGGTTAGAATCCATGGTTTGCCCCTTTCAATTGTCACTTATAGAGACTCCAAGTTTGTTGGTCATTTTTGGAGGACCTTATGGAAAAAATTGGGAACACAATTGTCTTTCTCATCAGCCTACCATCCCCAAACTGATGGTCAGATTGACGTTGTTAATAGGTCCTTAGAAAACCTTCTAAGATGCCTTACCAAGCAGCATGGGTTGGCATGGGACTTGATTATCAGTCAAGCTGAGTATGCTTACAATGATTCAGTGAATAGAAGCATTGGGAAGAGCCCATTTGAAATTGTTTATGGTTTCCATCCAAGAGGACCACTTGAACTCAAAGATCTACAAGGTTGGGATAAGAGGAGTGCTCTAGGAGAAGATTTTGCTGCCACCATGAAGACAGTTCATGATCAGGTCAAAGTTTAGTTGGAGAAAACAATCTCCAAATACAAGGATAGAGCAGATCTCAAAAGGAGAGATGTACAATTCAAGGTGTGAGATTTGGTGATGGCCTATCTAAGGAAGGAAAGGTTGCCTAAAGGACAGCCAACCAAGCTTCTGATGAAGAAAATAGGACCATGCAAGGTAGTGTATAAGTTTGGTCCAAATGCTTATGAAATAGAACTACCATCTGGTCTTGGTATTTCTCCCATATTCAATGTTTCAGACCTATTTCCATTCAGACCTCCATTGAATGCTGAAGATGGATCAAATGTTGTGATTGAAGATGAAGATTGGGTCAGAGATCTACCTCCAAGTAAGCCTTTACAATTGGAATGCATCTTAGATTCCAAGGTTGTCAAAAAGACAAGGAAGGGTGTGTACAAGGAGTACTTGGTCAAGTGGCAAGATCTTCCTAATTCAAAAGCTACATGGATGAGTGAGGCAGACATTTTGAAGCATGGGAAGACACTCCAACAGTTGGCAACTCAAGGGACTTGAGTTTTTCTTGCAGGGGGAGTATGGTGTAGGAGCACCTTCTCTATGGTGCATGAGTCATGTTTTGTTTTTGTTTTCAATAAGGCTTTTTAAGCCACATCATGTTTGTAATAAGGTTTTTTGTCAATTTGGTTACTAAACCTATGTAGACCATGTTTTGGTAATCACACAAGGAAAACATGTAGTTTTCTTGTGTTAGGAGAAACCCAATAGCTAACTAACTTTCAAAATCAGTTTGTATGGTTGGGAGGGATGTAAACTGTTGTCTCAAGCCTCTATAGGTGAATAAGCAGGATGTAATGATAGAGAAGCATGCATGAATGAAGATTTGGATTCTTGATGTGTTAAAACATTGTTCTTTCTAAGTAATTCTCTATAACAATCATTCTGTACAAATAGTTAATTATCTGAAACTGATTGGAGATGTTCAGGCATTGAAGTAGTTTCCATTTGATAGTAGTCTTGTGTCATAAAGTGTTGTAGTTTGTGAGATATTGTTCTTGTTGCAGAGATTGGTCTGAAAAACCTAGAAACTAGGGTTTGATGAATAAATAGACTGTTATTCCTCTATCTACTGAAAGCAAGATTCTCATTTTCAGTGTGATGGAGAAATATAGTGTAAATTTTGTGTTTTCTGTGGTTTTGGTCAAACACCCAAGGACCCAAGGAGTTTGGGCATGTGTTGACTAGGCATCTCTATGTGACTAGTCATTGAAAAGTGTTGTTATGTGAATAGTTAGTGGAGTGGCCAAATTGATGGTTGATCTCGTGTCTGCAGAGGATTGTAGAGCCTTTCTGTTCTGTCAAGTTTTGTCTCTATATACTAGTTTGATGGTTGTGAGTTGCAGAGTTATAGAGTTTCCATTGGTGTAACACAGTCCCTCGGGGAAGCTTTTAGATGTTACACTAATTAACAAAGTTAGACTGATAGGAGGTGCATCGGTGAAGAATGAAGGGAGTCTCACCGAAGAACATACATCGACACAAGTTTTGTATCGGTTCACCAAATGTATATTGTGAATGCATATCACAAATGTCAATTGAGAATGTATATCAGAAATGTATGTTGAGAATGTATATCATAAATGTATGTTGAGAAAGCATATTAAGAATGTACATTTCATCAGATACAAAGGTGACCAATCATAATGGTGAAATCAGGGTAAATATACTTCAACCAATTGGTAATAGCAAGTCATGCAAAGCATATACAAATTGGTATATCGACATATAGGAAGGACACACAAGGAGGTCACCAATGATCGAAGTCTTGCCGACAAGGTGACGACTAACCGCCACGATTAAGGTGAGTGGAAGCTTAACCGCCATTCAAGGTATCGGCAAGAGGTTTGAAGATGTCACCAATAGAGGAAGTCTCTCCAAAGATAAAGTGGAGTTGACTGTCGGGGAGAGTTGAGAGATCAGCAAGAGAAATAGTAAGGTGGCTGACGGGGTCTATTTAGCCAATGAGAATAGATCACTGAGACGTAAGACGGTCTCACACTGATACAGTTTGTGACAAGTTGTTCATTTCCTCTGTGCACTCTACATTAGAAAGATAGGTTTAACCCAAACCTTCTAGAAAATATGCTAGATAGGAATTCTTAATTAGGGATGTAGGGTTTCAACCTGTTGTGTGGTTACACAACACACCCCATTTTGACTTGGCAAAATAGGGACCCAACTTTTTGGCTTGGCTTGTTTGTTCTCTGGCGGTCTGGTAAAAGTAAGTCAGGTGCATCATCATGTGGAGTCAGGATGAGGTAAGTCACCACTATGAGGTCAGTTTATCAAAATTCGTATTTCATTTCTGTGCCCTCATAGTTTGAAAGAGTATTAAAATTCACGTAGATTTGTCTTTTACATCATTCTAATATTCCTTAGGATGTGAGAGGTATGAACAGTCAAAATCTTGGTCAAACTTGATATTCATAAGAGGAGGGATCATATCTTTTTATAACCTATCATCTTTTTGAAGATCATCATCATATTTGAAACATTCCCCGATATGTCATGCAGCTCAAATATCCGGACGTCAACTTTAAGTGGTAGTAAATCTTCCCAGTCAAGCGGTCTTTTGCATCGTGAACGTCATGTTTTCAAATGTAACCTGATATTTCTTAATATCCTCCTGCTGCAAAATATCACCCTTAGAAAATATCCTGATGATGTCATCCAAACCGTATAAATGAAGAAGCAAACATGATGATGACATCATCATCACATTCATATTTCGATAGGATATTTTCCAAACATGATCATGTTCGCCTAATATGACGATGATGTCATGATATATTTCCGATACAAAGAACGACTATCAGGATGACGTCATCCTGATATTCCAAAGGAGAGACATGTAAATTTGTCTCATCATCATCATATTTTGAAACATCACCCGATACATCAAAATATCCTCCTGATGTATTAAACATAAGCAAAGGTGCTTTTGTCACCTGATCTTGTCGTGATAACAATTTCAATATGAGGGAGGAGGATGATATTGAAACTCAACCCGATAATGGCAAACATCATCCTGCCCTCATGATATCCTGTCATATGGATATCCCCCCACTCCCGTTGCCGCCATTATCATTTAATGCGCACAGACATGGTAGGTAGCTCCCACCGACCCTGGAACCCAATGAAACACCTGGCGAGATCCTGCATTTTCACACAAATAATCAAGGAAGGTAATCTAACTTGTCAGAGTTGCCCTAAATGTACCCTAACTGCGAGATTAAAAGGTAATTCAACCGCCATTTTCACATTTACCCTGCGATAAAATTGTTTTTACAGAACACCAGCTTCCATATCCACATACCGCTATCGTTGCGCGATTTGAGCTCATAGACGGAAGGAAGTAGGTGATCATCAGTTGAATTTAGAGCGTCTTGGCAATCTACTAGTATAAAAGAGAAGTCTGCATAACCAGGTAAGTAAATGAAACCCTCATCCTGTTATTATTGTTCAGGTATGATGATACGAGTTCTGGTTTATGTATCCATATGATTAAGTAATGTTGAAATGATACAGTAGGCACAGTGATTTATGAAGTCGATAGTAATATGTATGCATGTATATACCTGTTGTGAGACAGGATTGTTGTTAATTGTAAGTACTCATGGCCGATAAGTGGTACGTTAAGTGTTAAGAAGAATTCAGTAGGCCTATGTTCTCTTCTCAGAGGGGGGTCCCGTTCAAGTATGGAGCAATTACTGATACCCATCAGGGGAGCACCAATCTAGAGGCCTGGTCAGCTAAACTAAATAATGGGCATGACAAGAGTCTTGTGTTGAACACAGTATTTGTGTCAGGAATGTGGAACGCTGCTGGTTTCCCATATTCCATGGAATCTCTGGAGTTGGTTATAGAATGTGCCCAGAATTATAATCCTCAGACGAGGCAAGTGGTAAAGCATGGGAGAATATATGCAGACCTCTCCATCAAGGGTCTCTCCCAAACATTTGGATTACTGCTGGGTAATAAAGTTAAGAGTGTAGACCTGAGAAAGGCAGAAAAGGAGTATGAGGCCAACAAGAAATCGGCCAGAAAGAACATGTATCAATGGTGAGCAGAGAACAACACATATCCTGCGGCGGCCAAACTCCTTGTGCACATGTTTAAATATGATTTCAGTGAGGAGTACCAGTATATGATTGCACTCCTGAATCAAGTAACAAGCTAGCCTGATGCTGTTAGTTTCAGAGATGGGATGTATGGGATAATCATGATGTGTCTGTATTCAAACATCAAGCCACTATGGGGCCAGATAATTAGTGATGCTCTGCATGAGCAGTTGATGAACCTGGGAGGTTCAAATTGTGCATTTTACATGACATCTTATATTGTTTATTCTTGTGCTTGTAAAGGCACTTTTGATGCCTTAGTTACAAATGGTAGGCTCACAGGCACAAATGCTACATACATCTGGGATCATCATCCCCAGCTGCAGAGAACCAACTACCTCAGAGACTATAAACTAGTTAATGATGCATTCTCTATGCATCTGGTAAGGACCATGGAAGAGGACAGAACAAAAAGATTGAGCATGGAAGCTCAAGAGGTGGTTTACAGGCATGGAGCCTGGTATATCCAGTTTACAACCTTTTCTTACATAAGGGTTGAAGGTTTTAAGGAACATCCCCTAATGCTGCCAAGGTATCCTACCGATGTAGTAGTATTAATGGAATTTATCAGGCAGGGCTCCGTGATGATAAAAATGTACAAGGATGCCAAGAAGCTGCCACCAATTTTGTTCCCAGTCAGCATTGGCAACTATATGTGCCCTGATTCTGACAATATAAAGAAGGTGAAGGTCACCTTGAATAAAATGAATCTGCAGCCTTTCCCAATAACAAGACCATATGATCCTTACGGCAGGATACAAAAGATACTAGGAAAGCCTATTCATCAGAGGCACCTAGAAGATTTTTGGGCTGACTACGAAGATGAGGCAGAAGCCAGGAGAAGAAGGTATCAGAGGTTGACTCTGAACCAAATTAGGACTTTTGATTGTATCTCCCTTCCCCAACAATTGAAGAAGGATGATGGCAGGACAATGGCAGATGAGTATGAACAAAAGAAGATATACAATGACACTATCTCTGCACCTGACCTCACCATGCAAGAAGACATATCCTTGGATCCATTCATTGCCAGGACCATACAGCTAACTCAAGCTTGGGTTGATGATCAGGTAGAGGCATTGAAAAAGAAAGGTGTTGCCATTACGGTGGACAACAAAAAGAAGGGACAGGATATTCCTGGGGAGGTATATGATGACTTCCTGCTTGAGAAAAGGAAGACTAAGGGAGACAAGTTACCTCCACCACAACAATAGAGCAAAAGACCCCCAAGGGGCAAGAAAGTGGATAAACAACCCAAAGGGGTTATAATTGACATGGTAGTGTTTATAGCTGAGGAGGCGGCAGGATCAGGATCAGGATCAAGATCAGAGTTAGAATCCCCTCCAAAGAAAGAGAAGCCCAAGAAGAGTAAGACAGCTGAGGCTAGAATAACTGGGACCCTAGAAGTGGGTCAATCCTCAAAGAAACCTGGAGAAGAGGATATCCTCATGGAGGAAGAGCCTGAAGAAGAAGAGGCTTCGTTAATAATAAAAAGAAAGAGGAGAGCTCCACAGGTGCTGGTCTCTACCACACCTAAGAAACAAAGAACCTCCATGAGAGGTGGAATAAGTGAACCCCCTACACTATTACAAGGGGCAGGTAGTGAAGTGCCAAAGGAACTTCAGCATAATGTTCCACTTCCTACTATCGTCAAGTTCAAAACTGAACTTGCAGAAGAACAAATGAAAGAAACCTCTCAAACACAAGCAAAAGGACATGTCTCGCTTGATGAGACAATAAATCTGTCTGACGATGAGGTAGTGCAGGATGTGGCTGCATAGAAGATGGAAACACTTGCTGCTGATATAACTATGACTCCTCACAAGCCTCCACCAGTTCAAACTGTGCTTGAGGAGATGAAACAAGCAGAAGAAGAGCAAGAAAAGAGCCCAGAGCAGGTGGCTTAAGAGATAGGGCTAGAAACATTAATCACAGAGGTGACAAGTCCTATAGTGGTGGACCTGAGAGAGAAACAGGATGCAAGTCCTGAACAGCCAGCAGGATCACCTGATAAAGGCCACCCAACAGAAGAGATAGAGATGGCAGAGTCAGAGGGCCATGCTCTTGAGTTAGGCCAACAGGATCCACAGGATACATCAGCAGAACCTGCTATAGCAGAGGTTCAGGAAGCAAGGGTTGATGAGAAGAAGGAAGCACTAGAGGATCCAGCTGCCAAAATACAAGAAGTTGATAGTGCAGGCTCAGAAGAAATAATAGTTGCAGAACAACCGCCAGCACCTCAGGCAGAATCCCCAGTATCTAGTGTAGTGGATAAGCAACAAGGGGAAGAATTGGGAATAGATGAAGTAATGAAGGAGAAAGATCATGATCAGCATGATCTACATACAGATACACTGCAGGGTTCCCCACACCAAGAAGATACTTCTCCAGAGAAGGAAATTCCTCAACAGGAGGAGGTGCCGCAAGATCAACAGCAAAGAGAGCATCAAGAAGAAGAAAAGGAAAAGTCACCATCTCCACAACATCTATTGATAGAAACGGGAGATATGGGTGAGCATCATGATGATACTGAAAAACATGATCAGGTACCTCCATGGTTAGCAAAAGAAGTGAATATTGAGGAAGAACTTGAAATCCAAGAATTCGATGTCTCCACCTTGTTCTCTGCCGATATAATGAAACCCAGGAGGAAGGCCAGAATGACATCGGCCATCAAAAGAGATCCGGCAACAGGGAGAAGGACCGTACAAATTGCCATACCTGTGGTGGAGAAAGAAAAAGGTAAAATCACTGTGGATGAATTTCAAATCAGCACAGTTGATTTGAGCTTTGCCAATGAGGACCAAGAAGGTCAGGAAGGCAAAGATATTATTGACTCTCTAATTCAAAAGGTGAAAAGAGAGAAGGAGAAGAATAAGCAACATAAAGAGCACATTGCTTAGTTGCATGCCTATATTAAAAGACTGACCAATCCTGATGATACCACGACTGAGCCTGCAGTCCCATTGACTACCATTTCTCAGGAAGAGATAAATAAATTAGACCTCATGAAGCATGAGGTGCCCGTGATAAGGAAATGGATGTCATCCGCATTGGATGATGCTGTAGAAATAATGAAAGCCTCTCTGAAGAGGTGGAGCATTTTGAGCAACTCCAAGACTAAGGTGGATAAATTACAGATGCAGACCGGGAAGAGGTCTTACAAACTGGAGAGAGTCCTAAGCCTTTTAGGGGAAATAAAGGGGATAAATCCTCAACTGCTTATCAGTAAGCAGGTGCTAAATAGTAATACCGCATTATTGATAGATATATGGTATAAGGACATTCAGTTCGAATGCAGAGTCCTCAAAAGATGCAATAATAAGCTAAGGGATATCAGCATGAGGCTACGGGATTTAATGGCTGAAGAGGCAATGATATTGGAAACACTGGAAGGCAAGGTGGAAGGAAAAATAGAAAATCAAGATGAAGAGTCTGCCATCAAAGCTGTACACAGCAACTTCCAATCAAAGGTAGATGGTCCACCTGTCCATTTGATAGAAGAACTGATAAATAAAATAATGAGGATCAAGGTCAAGATGGAGAAATATAAAGAAACACTACAGGATAGGAAAAATAAGCTGGATAACAGTAGAGATAAATATGAAGCACATAGGCATGCCATCATCAAAGCAAAAACTCAAGATGGCGGAGGGATAGATCAAGTTGTGCATTCCTATGAGCAGGTCCGCAGTAGTATGCAGCCCCATATGCAGCAGCATCATCATCAGGATAGTGAAAGTTCAGGAAGCGATGCACATGATGATGACCCGCATGAATCAGCTGAGGAGCATGATGAAGATACATCATGAAGGGGATAGTAGCATAAGTAGTATAGATAGTTGCCAGCTGGCAACTTGTGCCATTTTGTAAAGGTTGACAAAGTCAGATGAATCGTGACCGTAGATCTGTATTGATAAATCAGGATCATAGATCTTTTTGTAACGGATTCCTCACCTTATTCTATAAAAGGTGGTGGAATGCCTTATTATAAACATTTGAAACTTAATTGAAATCTGTTTGCTGAAGTATTCAGGGCTCATTTCAAAGCTATTGTATATGTACATGTCTTTTGCATACTTAATGAAGAAGAAGAGTATTTTGATTACAAATCTTAGTATATCTTGAGTAATCTGTGTCTAAATTCTAGATATGTGCTTTGATTTGCCGTGTCCCTTGGAGTGCTCATCATGTTGCATATATTGTTTTCATTCATCATCCTCTGAAGTTTGCATCAACTGTATCTAGCTGTGGAATATCCTGGTGAACATGTGGTTTGATTTCTTCTCCTCATGACAGTATCAAGTATGTATGTGGATCAATAGCTAAAGGTTCAACCTTAAATTGAAGTATTCCTTTTAGTGTTTTTTTAATTTCAGAGCATTTCATCTCCATAATTGCAGATAATTGATGATCCTAAGCAAATAACATAAATATGTAGACATCTTGTAGATAATCATAAATATTTAGCATATTTGAATACAAAGCATGTACAATTGAAAATATCATGCAAAGATTGAGGTATTTCTACATCTTCTCATCAAATAAATGCATAATATGACTTCTCTGTAAAGAATTTCTGCAGGAATGTCATGATGATGATAAATTTCCATGTAAGGCCCCAAAATGGAAATAGCAACTCACATTAACCTCTGAGCGACTTCAGACGATTAAGACCTAATCATCGGAGACTTGGGATCCTAAATTCTTTGAATTCATAGTATCTTTCAAGATGAATAAAGGTTAATGTGTACTTTTATTCTATGTTTGTTTGTGACTAACATCATGACCAACACAACCCAAACCCTCTTGAAAATATCCTAGACAAAAATTCTCTAGAGAGGCT
Source organism: Cunninghamia lanceolata (assembly GCA_027924645.1). Taxonomy (NCBI): domain Eukaryota; kingdom Viridiplantae; phylum Streptophyta; class Pinopsida; order Cupressales; family Cupressaceae; genus Cunninghamia; species Cunninghamia lanceolata. The sequence goes on along the minus strand of BSBN01000261.1, from coordinate 27,651,219 downwards.
CAAGGATGTGATGAAGTAAAAATGGAAGAAAGGGATGAATGCAAGTTGGTTTCTCAATTCCATGAATTATGCATTAGGCTGCATTGATAAATGAGATCCATATTTATTTCATATGGCATGAGACGTTAAGCACAAAGGTATAAGGAACTAGGATGAAAATGTGTCTCATGTGCAAAAGCCAACCAATAAGGTCACAAGAAACCCTATGTCATATAGCACCATGATACTGCTGTGGTAGGTAGGTTATCAGGACCACTGTTGGTGCAATATAAAAGATAATGCACATACACAAGCAAGCATGCATGCACAAAAAAATTCAAAGACAAACATGATGTTGCCCCTAGTCAAGCTGAAAATCCAAAGATTGATGGATTGATGATGATTGATTATGTTGTTGATGATAAGAACAACATGAGGATTGGGAATGATATATACTGATGATGGTGATGGATGATTGGATCAAAGGCTTGCAACAATGTTGTGAACAAGACCATGGATGCAATTGGATGATTTTGATTATGTTTCTTATCTCGAGAGGCACATTGAGAAGGATGTTCTTGTGATTTGGATTTTTGGGAGATTTGGATATTAGGGGAGTTTGGATTGCTGGGAGTGAACTACATTGGTTTATGTGTGGGTAGCCTATAGCTAGGTACCAAAGATAAGGGAAAGTGGAGTCTATAGACAAGGGCTGCTGGGAAGATGTGGATGAAATGATAAGGGGATAATGGATGGTGGAGAGGAATGATGGATGATAAGGGGATAATGGATACTAGATGGTAACGATTAAGGATAAGGAGATAATGTATAGTCGATAGTGGATAGTGAATAATAGATAGTGGATATGGAGTAATGGATATGAGTAAAGGATAAGGGATGAGGGATGATAGGTAGGTGATAGAGGATGATGGTTTGATGATGGATGGATGTACGGATAGAGTGACCAGTTGGGTAAATTGTTGGTGGTGTGAAATAGTAATGTTACAAAACCACCAAAGGAACTAAGAGATGAGAGATGGATAGGGGGTAGGATTGTGGATAGAGGATTGAGGATAGGTGGTTGTAGTAAGTGTTGAGATGACCTCCAAGGACTATGTTTCATAGGAAGAAGATGCCTCACTCTAGATGTGTGTTGCTCATGATGAGGTCTTATGATGGTGGGGATGGGTGGATGTGATAGGATATGCTTAGAAGGAATGGATGTCAAGAAGTATCCAAGGCATGTCTCACATATTTTTCCCCTATCTTGATCAAGATCACAAACAAGGAAGGAGTATGAAAGGATGATAGTATGGATAAGGAGATAGTGGATAGGATCAGGTAAAGACAATGGGATAAGTGGATAAATATAGTAGAATGGATAAGTAGATGGGAAGGGATAGGATGATAGGATGAGGATACACGATGGATGGGAGATGATAAGTGAGGTGAGATTTTCCCTCAAGTGTAGGGTACAAATGGAGGAGGGATTATGCATGATGCCCACAATGGGTTTTCATCATGGTACTTGACTAAGGTGCCACGAGGACTAGTTTTCACCATTGGACAAATATGTTTCTCTTTACTTTTTTGATTTTTTGATTTTTTGATTCTTTTATTTTTCTATTTTTGATTTTTTGATTTTCTCAATGTTGTTGACCAAGCTAAACTCAAAATCCTTTATCAAATATAATTACAAGTAAGCTTGACATAAATTATCCTCACCCATCCATAAACATGCAATCACCTTATGACCATGCATTGGCTAGCACAAGCTATGTTGACACACCTAATTGTATACCTTATGGTCATCCTTATCCTACCCTTGAGAAGGGAAATCCATTGTATCCACCATCCCCTCATCCTTACCCCATTTATCTGCATCCTTCTTATCCTTATTCCACTTATTGAAATCTATCCTTTCTTTATCCAAATTCATCATATGCCTATCCACCATCCCCTTATCCATCACACCTTTCTCATCCTTACCCCATTTATCCACATCCTTCTTATCCTTATTCCACTTACCCAAATCCATCCTCTCCTTATCCAAATCCATCATATACCTATCTGCCATCTCATTATCCACCAAACCTACCATCTCCTTCGTCATCCAATCCACCATCTACCTCACTATCTAATTCTCCCACTAAGTCCTGTTAGACTTAGGGCACACAACTGAGAGTGGGGGGTGAATCAGTTGTGCAAAACTTTCTCAAATTAAACATCTTCTTTAGTGATTAGCAGAATATTAATCATGAATCATAATGCATTCAAATCAAAAGTAGAAACATATCAACACATAAGACACCAAGATTTTGACATGGAAAACCCGGTTAAGGGAAAAACCATGGGGTGATTAACCCAAGAATGTATTCTCTGTTAGAAGAATAGAAAGAACAAATGGCACATGCCAATTAGGGCTCATTGCCCAAGCACACTACTCACAAGAGGCTCACTGCCTACAAGAGACACATTGTCTATAAAGAAATAAGTATCACCTTCATGAACTGGAGAATAGCATCTTCACCATTCTTGAATCAGTTCCATTTAAGCCCAATACTTCTGCTCTGCCTTTCGCACTTTTCCTCGCTTCCACACATTCATCACCACAAGACACCTTTCAAAATGACTTCACAATCCCTTATTTATACAATGCATCGACTTAGGAATAATCATCTAAGTCAGAAAACACCTACAAGAACAACCGCAAGACGTGTAATACATCCGAACGGCCAGTCTCATGAAGAACACCAATATCCAGTGGTTATTCTTCAAATGCAAACTCTAACTTCAATACGAACCACCAACATGAACTGGACATGATCCAACGATCATCATAACCTTCCCTGAATCACCAAGAACATCTGCACTTCATCATCCTACTAGAATTCTTCTCTCCTTCATCTGGAGCTTCAAGAACACAATCTGTCATCACTGTCACAAATGAATAGGCTCTTTTGGACCTTCAAACCACAAACCAATCTAGTTGACACTTCACAGGGATGTCCTCAACACTCTCTCAAATCTGTAGAACGGGATAATGAAATTCTGGATCTCACCGAACCTATCTGTGACACTCTGTCACCTCTGAGCACCTGCCGGAACCGGTTCTACTTGAGCGACCATAACTTCTTCAGATCTTCATGTGGACCTCTGAAAACTTGACAGGAGCATCTCAAGACTTATATCTACAAACCCTTTAAACTGCATCTTCTGATCCTCAACCTATTGAGGACTTTTACCTTCTTGTCATCACTGTTCTTCACTGTTCCTGATTGAGACTAATTTTCTCAATATCCTCAACACATAGCTCATCTAATCCTTCTCATTAATGCAACATGAGTATGTTGACATCAATGACAACACCGGTTAGGCCCATACTCGCAACAATCTCCCCCTTTGTCATTGATGGCAACATATGATGTGAAAAACCATCAAGACAAGAGCTTCTCCTTACTGTCACAACTCCCCCTAACAGCAACAACTATTCACATGTCTTCTCTTCCTTTATTGCTCCTCCTTTGATCAGAAACCACTTGTTTTTCATATGTCTTCTCTCCCCCTTTGACATCAATGGCAAAGGGCTCATACTTGCAACTCCATTACTTCATAACATACCAGTTGCTCCCCCTGAGTAGAAGCACCCTATCATCAATCCAGATCACAAGATATGACTGTGATATCCACCAGATTGATGCACATCAGTGCATCCTAGTTCATCACCGGAGGGGCAATAACCCCTAACTTCTCCCTGAGATACTCAAAAGAGTCCTTGGGAAGAGGTTTAGTAAAGATATCTGCAATCTGATCCTTGGAGGGCACATACTCCAATCTGACTTCATCCTTGTTCACTTGCTCTCTCAGAAAGTGAAACTTGATAGATATATGCTTAGTCTTAGAATGCAACACTGGATTCTTAGAAATATTTATTACACTTGAATTATCACAGAAAATTGTGATAGGCTCCTCATATTCTACTTTAATATCTCTTAGCATCTACTTCATCCATAAAACTTGAGTGCAACTACCTGCTGTTGCAATGTATTCTGCTTCAATTGTAGACAGGGATATTGCCTCTTGTTTCTTTCTCTACAATAGCCTTGAATATTTTTAATTTCTCAAGAGCTTCTGATTTCTCCTTTAGAAAGGTTACCCACATCATCCTGGAATAGTCATCTATTAGAAGCAGGAAGTATCTATCACCTTGAATACTTCTTGTTCTTGCCGGACCATAAAGATCAGTGTGAACTAAGTCCAATAATCCGGTAGAAGACAGTTCCTTACTTTTGAATGTGACTCTGCTCAGCTTACCCAACTGACAGTCCTTGCACAAGTTGTTAGTAGGTTTCACCAATTTTGGAAGATCTCTTACAGCCTGAGTATTGCTTATCTTGATGATATTATCAAAATTCACATGACACATCCCTCTATGCCATAACCAACTCTGATCAACTTGAACAAATAAGCAGCTTTTACCAGTACCAACCAAGTGGAAGATATTACCTTTAGTTTGAGCACCGGATGCAATCTCTATTCCAGATCTTTCAAAGATTTTCCATTTTCCATCCTTGAATCGGAGATCATAGCCTTTGTCCACCAACTATCCAACACTGAAAAGATTGTGCTTCAAAACTTCAACATATAGTACATTACCAGTTTTGTTTCTTCCATCAAAAGAAATAGTTCCTCTTCCTCTGATTCTATCAGCAGAATTATCACCAAACTTCACCACTCCTCCTTCATACCTTTCCAAGTCTATGAACTTATTTTTGTCACCTGTCATGTGGTGAGAACAACCACTGTCAATGACCCAATCATTCTTTTCTTCAACTTGGGCAGCCAGAGCTCTTTCTACAACTTTATGATTGATAGATACAGAGGATATTGGTTCTTCTTCCTTGATGGCAATAAACACCCATTCACTTCTGGATTTGTTTCCTATCTGTGATTCATCATCTGTTACTCCTTCATTATCATCTTCTTCATGAACATAGTAACAATTCTTTTGGAACCTTGACCTGTTAGGATTTGGCTTTGAAAATCTTTCCGGACATCTTGAGGCAAAATGACCAATCTTATTGCAGTTAAAACACTTAAAAGGTAATTTTCCTTCATACTTACCAGATCCTCTTGGCAGTCTCTTTGCAATGATGGCTTCAAGTTGAGCAGTTTCTACTTCTTCTTCTTCCAGGTCTTTTCTTTCTTTTTCATACCATAACAGTTTCCTTGATGAGTTCTTTCCTAGATCAAATCCTTGTTTTCACAGAGGCACTAGCTTTGAATGCAGATTCAGTTTTGGGGGGATCATCTCCAAACTCGGTCATTTCAAAAGCAGCCAGTTTGCCAGCCAATTGGTCTCTTGTGATAGTTGTATGGGCTCTGAATTCATCAATGGCAGCAACCTTGATTTTGTAAGAGGCGGGAAGGGATCTAAGAATTTTACCAACAATCTCATTTTCATCCAAGACTCCACCAGAATTTCTAATTCCACAAACCAGCTCATTCACTCTTGGCATAAAAGTGGTAATATTTTCATCATCTCTCATCTTCAGTTTTTCAAATTTCCCTTTTAGACTCTGTAACCTTGCACATTTAACATACTCATCTCCTTCATGCAAATGTTCCATTTTAATCTAGATCTCATAGGCAGTTGGTAGGTCAATAACATTTGAGAGCTCTGAGTTAGTTAATGTGCTTAGAAGAGCTTCTTTGGTCCGTAGATTGTTTTTAGCATCTGTGATTTCATTTAGGGTTGTCGGACCACCCTATGGAGGTACATACGCTTTTGTGACCATGGACCAGTACACCATTCCCATACATTGCAAGTGACATTTCATGCAACCTTTCCAAAGAGAAAAGTTGGTTCCATCAAACTTCAGACTATCCTTCTTGAATGACGACATCCTGGATCTCCTCAAGTGGTTAAGCTCCTTTTAGAGGAACTTAGCTCTGATACCAATTGTTAGACTTAGGGCACACAACTGAGAGGGGGGTGAATCAATTGTGCAAAACTTTCTCAAATTAAACACTTAAATCTTCTTTAGTGATTAGCAGAATATTAATCCTGAATCATAATGCATTCAAATCAAAAGTAGAAACATATCAACACATAAGACACCAAGATTTTGACATGGAAAACCCAGTTAAGGGAAAACCACAGGGTGATTAACCCAAGAATGTATTCTCTATTAGAAGAATAGAAAGAACAAATAGCATATGCCAATTAGGGCTCACTGCCCGAGCACACTGCTCACAAGAGGCTCACTGCCTACAAGAGACACACTGTCTACAAAGAAATAAGTATCACCTTCATGAATTGGAGAATAGCATCTTCACCATGCTTGAATCAGTTCCATTTAAACCTAATACTTTTGCTCTGCCTTTTGCACTTTTCCTCGCTACCACACACTCATTACCACAAGACACCTTTCAAAATGACTTCATAATCCCTTATTTATACAATGCATCAACTTAGGAATAATCATCTAAGTTGGCAAACACCTACAAGAACATCCGCAAGACGTGTAATACATCCGGTCGGCCAGTCTCAAGAAGAACACCAATATCCGGTGGTTATTCTTCAAATGCAAACTCTAACTTCAATGAGGACCACCAACATGAACTGGACATGATCCAATGATCATCATAACCTTCCCTGAATCACCAAGAACATCTGCACTTCATCATCCTACTGGAATTCTTCTCTCCTTCATCTGGAGCTTCAAGAACACAGTCTGTCATCACTGTCACAAATGAATAGGTTCTTCTGGACCTTCAAACCATGAACCAATCTAGTTGACGCTTCACAGGGACGTCCTCAACACTCCCTCAAATCTGCAGAACGAGATAATGAAATTTTGGATCTCACCGGACCTATTTGTGACACTCTATCACCTCTGAACACCTACCGAAACTAGTTCTACTTGAGCAACCATAACTTCTTCAGATCTTCATGTGGACCTCTAAAAACATGACTAGAGCATCTCAAGGCTTATATCTACAAACCCTTTAAACCGTATCCTCTGATCCTCAACCTATTGAGGACTTTACCTTCTTGTCATCATTGTTCTTCACTGTTCCTGATTGAGACTAATTTCTCAATATCCTCAGCACACAGCTCATCTAATCCTTATCATTAATGCAACATGACTATGTTGACATTAATGACAACACTAGTTAGGCCCATACTTGCAACAAGTCCCAACTATCCTTTCTCCAAGGACTCCTCGCTAAGAGTGTCAAGAAAAATCATGAAAACAAACTTGTGGAGTCATGCCACCCCACTCCTCTCCAATTACCTAAATGTGTTGTTAATGACCCTATCATCCACTAGCTCCCATAAAAACTAAACCATCATCCATTCTATCCAAAGTCTTATCTAAAATATCACCCACTTCTACATCTACCCCATCTAAGGAACCAGTTTGAATAATTGAAACTACACATGCTCCTCACCCATCACACCACCCACACAAATCTAGCTATGTCAAGAGGCTAGTCCAACGCATGTCAAAATATCCACCCCCTTCCTAATCATGATCCAAGCATCCCAATTCATCCCATTCCTTATCCCACACCATCTCGTATTGATCCCCTATCATCCCCAATCATTCATTTACCATCTCTTATTGACCCTCTACCATCGCCTATTGACCCCATCCCAAATCCACCATCATATCCTCTTAGTTCCACTACCTTCATCCATGGTGGTTTTGTCAAAGGAGAGGAACAACTTATATCCATCACCCATCCCCCTCCATCTAATAATTGACTTTCATCTTATATTTAAAACAACAAACATCCCATCACATATCGTTTGCTCCAAAACATGAACTACCAAGGTGAATTCTTAGGCCTTCACAAACAAGGCATTTTGGATCCCATCCATGTCAAAATACATCCATGTGCACATGTCCTTGGTTATATATCCCAAGGAAAACAATCTAAACATGTTTGTACCACCCTCATACCTCCTAAACCCACTTCTTCCAATCGCAAACCCAGTGCATCTCATTGCACCCCCAAATTATATGTTTCCATTCCCCCTCCCTCATCATACAAATAATGAAATCATGAGATCATACATCCTTCATCTTATCCTATCCATAAATCCAAACATCCTCCCATCCCCAAATCCACACTTCCTCCACTCCTCCCAACACATAATATCCCCATCCTCAAATCGCGTCATCCCCCATCCTTAATACCCTCCTCCATAAATCCTGATCCCCCAAAATCCCTAATCAAGATCAACCTAATCACACATCATCAAAACATGAAGCTTCCAGCAAATCCATGGGACTCAAAAATAATGATTTGGATCCATCCCTACATAAAGCACCAAACCTACAAAAGCCAAAAAGTTATCATGTCGTAGGGCATCGATACACACAATCCACTCCAAAATCCAAAAGGATACAAAAGACCACACCCCCAAAAGAAAAAATGAAAATGGTGTGGGTCCCCATGAAAAAAGAAAGAAATCCAAGTGGAGCATCCACATCCCACTCCATCTTGAAATCTCAAAAATCTCGTTCCCCATCAAAAAATCATAAAAAAACTAAGTTTGTTTGGGTCCCTACATTCTCAAATCAACAATCCCCTAATCCTTCATCTAAATCCCATCATAAAACATCCCCATTACTCCCTACTCCCCCTCCCCATAAAAAGATTCAAAATATATTATGGTGTGTACAACCATTGGTCTTGATCTGCCTCATGACATACTTGCATACCTTCATCCCTCCATCTTATATCCACTATCTTGCATACTCCCCCATCACATCGCTATGGTCCATGCTTTCCAATAACCCATCCATCCTTCATCCATCCTATTATGTCAAAAAAAAGTAACCTTGGGGGATTTTCTATTAAGGTTTAGCTCCTGGGTCCTATAATTTCATTTAGAGCATCTTGCATGTTATCTTTGACTCCCGATGAGAAAACCCTTGGGTCTTGTGACAAATAGGACCTAGGGGGCTGCACTTTAATGAAATCTAAGCAAAAATGGTAGGGTGGACTTGGGTGATAGTGTCCTAGTCCAGCCCTATTTTGGGTTTGCCCTAATTTCAATCGATTTTATGACTGTTAATTAGGTCCTATGCCAACATCTAAAATTTGAATTACACAATTCTTAGCGGGAATCTTTGTAGTTGCATATATAATCATGATTATGTTTCATTTGCAAACTAAATGGAAATTAGAAGAGCATTGTGATTTTGTGAAAGTGATTCAAGGCATTCATTGTGTTGTAGAGAAGTAATTTGTTGTTAATGTGTTTGTATTTACAGATTTGACATCCATCTCCTCATGGCATGAAGAACATCTTACTTCGATGAGATCTTGGTTACAAGGTGATACCTATTGTATTTTCAATCTTTTATCATTTAGATTTTTGCCTCTATCCCACCAAGATATGCACTCTCATCTGACAATGGTGTTCAGAAGACTTGAATGTCTCTTCAGGGCTTGATCGAGGCAAGCCTCTAAACACCACAACCCCCTCCCATACTCCTTGTAATTACAGGTTACAACCATTGAGTCCCGTGGAGTGGAGTTATAGGAATGAGTAATAGACATAGAGGATTGAAGATCTGAAAAGAAGCAGGACACTAGTTCTTTTCCTAGGCTAGGGCGCTAGTCCCTATGTCCTCTACAGTTGAATTTTTAGAAATGGAAGTTGTAGTGCAAATTAGTGTTGGAAGGAGATTAGGACCCTTCAAAGAAACTAGTACCTTGGGCTTTTGCATGAGTCCCTGTGTCCCCGACTTCTCTGCCTTCTGAACTTTGAAAAATAGTAAGTTAAATATCTCTATCCCTTATCTCAGTTTGGAAGGATTTGTCGTAATTTGATATTTTGCGTATTAATTTGCATAATTAGGGTTTCAGAGCATAATTGAGCATTAGATAGAGACATTGTTTGATACATCCAAGAGTCCACAGCTTCCCAAGTGCTGCACAACATGATAGCTAATTTCTCTTGCTAAGTGAAGATTCAACTTGGTTGATAAGCCCTTGGAATGTTTGTTGGGAAAGAAGGATTACACACAAACCCCTAAAACCAATCTCACCCTCATTTGCCCACTAAACATTTTTTGGTGAACCCATGTTTTTGAGCTTTTTGGCACCTCTTTGAGTGTTGTTTGATAAATTTGCATTCATTCATCTTATTGCATTTGCAAAATTACAAAAAAATTGAAAAAAAAAAAAGAAAAAATTAGCATTTTAGGCTTGCATTTTTGCATAATTTAAATTATTTGGCATTCAATCTCATTAAATTTCTATCATTTTTAGTAGATATGATTTAATTTGTAGAAATTTATCATTTAGAATACATTTGTATTGCATTTGCATGCTTACTTTGACAAAATTACTTGAAATCGTGCATTTTTCATAAAAACCTAGTTTTGCATTAGTCAGGGTTTGTAGTCAAAATCTTGTTTCAGATTTTACTACCATTTTCAAACACTCATTAGGAATGATTTATAATAGTAGTGCTGCATCATAGTGGTCTTCTTACAAAATTTCATGTCTAGAGTTTGAAAACCTTGCATTTTCACTAGATTTGGCCTTATCGTCTCTCTAGATTTACACTCCAAGCGTGTTGTAAGGGATTTTTCTGCATTAATTGGCTATTATTAGGGTTATTATTTTTTCTAGTCCTCCTAAAATCCCTTACAACATCCTTTCTATTAGGCCTTTTCATTGAAAACTTGTGAAAATTTGCATATTTTTACTATATTTTCACTAAGGTTTGACTTAGAGCGGCACTACAAGCATGCTATGACAAATTTTTTGGTATTAGGTGGCTGTTATTACTATTATAATTTTTTGTCCATCATAATTTTCCTCACAACACCCTTTCTCCTAATCATTTGCATTAAGGATTAGTAAAAAATTGCATAGTTAAATAGCACATTTTCACTAGGTATTGACTTGTCATCACTCTACATTTGCATTAAAAGCATGTTGTGAAAGATATTGCTGCATAATTGGACTATTATTACACATATTATTTTCTATCCCTCTTGAAAATTTTCACAACACCTTTTCTCCTAGTGATTTGCATTGCAAAAAGTTAAAAACAAGCATTTTAGGTCATTCTCATACATACTTTTGTACTTGTTCTTGCATAAGTTTTGAAAACCTTTTTGAAATCTGATTTGGCACTCATTTGAAAACATATATCATGGATACTTCCTTGGAAGCTCTATTTTCATACATCATAGACATTGATCATTTCTCTAAATTTACTCATGAATATCCTCAAGTCTTGGAATAGATAACATACATACATGATGTTGATCCTTTTATGTGCTCCACATATGAAATTCTTTGTTATATATCTTATTTTGATAGCTTCACAAATCTCATGGGAATATTTCCTTTGATATTAGATGATCTCACTAAATTCATGATCAATAATATATATATATATAGTAGTGATGACCTCAAAAAGTTAGATGAAGCCTTAGATGACTTTATGTCACATTCCACTATGGCACCTATTGTTAAAACATGTGATGATGACTTAGGTTTACCTTATGATCCCTCTCCCAAAGTTGTTCCTCCTCATGAGGACACATCGATGCAAGAGGATGATTTCATTGACACATCTCTTAACATCATACCACCACTTTCCCATTCCACTGCTCTCCCTAGCCAAGATCAAGCATTAGTGAATGAGGAGCTCCCTTTAACAAAGAACATTCCATGGATAGATAATAAACATTCATTTAACAAAAATAAAAATCCTACCCTAGTGCATGAAACCTCTATGGATCATCCCACCAAGGAAGAGAAGACCCTTAATCTCCCTCCTTTAATTGCATATTCAAGTCATTTGGACATCACTAAGGATTTAAAAACATTGACTACCTCTCCTCACAACACCTTACCTTCCCCTCATTCCTATTCTCTTTCTTCCAAAGATGTAGCACTGGTGGCTAAGGAAAGGTCTCTCACATTAAATCCCTCAAGGATGGATGTTGAGCTCAGTCAAAACACATTGCTTTTTCCACCTCTTAAGAGCATAATGGATAAGTATACTAATGCACCTCACCAAGAAAACATTCAACCTCACATTGAATCAAACCTAGATGAATTTAACACTGAACAATTTGAAGACAAGAGCAACAGTTGGGCTACAAAACCTTATGAACGCCTTTCCTGTAGCATTCGACAGGGGAAAGATGATGATCTACTTGTCGACAAAGGTTAGTTTGGTTGTCCCAGCAGGTAAGTATTTTTAACCCTTTACCTCCATGTTGTGTTTCCCCCATGATATGTTATGTGTTGGTCATGCCTCCTAGGATGACCCTTGATACTCTTGTAAGGTCAAGGATACTAGGAGACCGCCTCTATTGTGACCCTTCTTCTATTTGTATCATCATTCTTCTATATTGCTTCTCCTCTATTTTCATTGTTGTGTGTTGTGTCTTATGGACATAGCATTGTAGTTGGTGACTTGGGGGGACCCTCCTACCTGACTATCCCTAAGACACTTGTTTCTTCTCTCTTGATTTATTGTTTCCTTTCCTCTAGTGTTTCTATCTAGCAGGCAGATGATGAAAAATATTTTATACTGATGCAGACCTAGTGTTCCTTTAGCGAGTAATCAAAAAATGGACCAAGTCCATACATGATGATGGGGTTGCTATATATTATTTGATGCTTGGCTAGTAGAATCACTCTGTGTGATCTTGATGCTTTATTATTTTACTTACAAAACATAACAATACTACTACTCCATGTACTTTGTCTATCTTGAATCTTGTATTCCTTGGTTCTCTATGTGATTGATCATATGGATTGTTGTTTATCATGATTAGATGGACACTAACACTTTTCTTGCAGGAATGTGTTTGTGGGAACATTTGGCGATCATAAAGTACATGTCACCTTTGGGGATCTTGGGCTTTGCAAGAGCTCATGTTCCCTTATGTGTTTTCTTCCTACCTTAATGTGCTTGATATCGGTACATGACACCAACCACCATAAGGTAGGGCATATATAAGGTAAGTTGCTCGTTGTAGATGTTAGCAATGTGTGTTTGTGAATCTTGAATCTATTGTAATCAATTAAGTCCTCTGCGGAGGTAGGATATCATGCATATCATTTTTCTCTTAAGCCCTCCATTTAAAGCAGGGATGGTGTATTTCTCAAGGAGAGTGCACAATCCTATCATTTTCAAAAGTCCTCTGCAGAGGCAAGGAGTAGTTTGGTGACTAACTCAACCTTTAAGCGTGTCTTTGAAGATTGTTGTGGCAAAGCACAATCATCGATATGTGCCTGTAATGTGCTGAAGATGGTGATGAACCTAGAAATAGGTACACTCCATCACTTATATGCCATGTTTTCTCTGTGTCTTCCAAGTGTGTGTGTATTGCATGTTTGTTCCCAAGCATAGTCTAAAGACCAGTGGCGACAAGTCCTTCCTATGCTTTGGGATTTGTTTGGCATGTTTGATTTGTATGGCATGTTTGTTCTCAAGTGCAGTCTAAATACTAGTGGTGATGAGTCCCTCCTGCACTCTAAGATTTGTTTGGCGTGTTTGTTGCCTCATGTGCAGTCTAAAGACTGGTGGCGATGAGTCCCTCCTACATTATGGGTTGTGTGTTTACTTTCCTTGTACTTGCATTTGCATTTCATATATGAGAAAATGAAAAAGAAAAGAAAATCATTACTATCTTCACTTCATTCACTATATTCACTGTGTTTTCTGTGTCTTCAATGTTTCCTTCTCCGTGTCTTGCATGACTGTAACTGTCTTCTTTATGTTTTGCATGCCTACTATTGTCTCCAATGTGTTTGGTGTGTCTTCTCCGTGCTTGGCATGTTTGCTGTGTTTATTGACCATACTTTAATGCATGTATTCGCCTTGTGTTTATAAATACATTAAAATGGGGGCTAAATGTTATGTCGGAAAAGGTAACCTTAGGAGTTTTTTCCTATTAAGGTTTAGCTGTCATGTCCTATAATTGCATTTAGAGCATATTGCATGTTATCTTTGACTCTCGATGAGAAAACCCTTGGGTCTTGTGACAAATAGGACCTAGGGGGCTGCACTTTAATGAAATCTGAGCAAAAATGGTAGGGTGGAATTGGGTGCTAGTGCCTTAGTCCAGCCTTATTTTGGGTCTGCCCTAATTTCAAATTTTAGTTTTATGACCGTTAATTAAGTCCTATGCCGAAATCTAAAGTTTGAATTATGAAATTCTTAGTGGGAATATTTGTAGTTGCATATATAAGCATGATTAGGTTTCATTTGCAATCTAGATGGAAATTAGAAGAGCATTGTGATTTTGTGAAAGTGATTCAAGGCAGTCATTGTGTTGCAGAGCAATACTTTATTGTTATTATGTTTGTATTTGCAGATTTGACATCCATCTCTTCATGGCATGAAGAGCATCTTCCTTCCATGAGATCTTGGTTACAAGGTGATATCTATTATATTTTCAATCATTTATCATTTAGATTTTTGTCTCTATCCCACTGGGATATGCACTCTCATCTGACAATAGTGTTTGGTTCAGACTTGAATGTCTCTCTGGGGCTTGACTGAGGCAAGCCCCTAAACACCACAACCCCCTCCCACACTCCTTGTGATTGCAAGTTACGGGTGTTGAGTCCCATGGAGTGGAGTTGCAGGAAGGAGTAGCAGACACAGAGGATTCAGGGTCTGAAAAGAAGTAGAACACTGGTGTTTTCCCTAGACCAGGGCGCTAGTCCCCATGTCCTCCATAGTTGAATTCTTGAAAATGGAAGTTGTAGTGCAGATTAGTGTCGGAAGGAGATCAGGACCCATCAAAGAAACTAGTACCTTGGACTTGGGCACGAGTCGCCGTGTCCTCAACTTCTCCACCTTCCAAACTTCAAAAAATAGTAAGTTAAATATATCTATCCCTTATCTCAGTCTGGAAGGATTTGTTGTAATTTGATAATTTGCTTATTAATTTGCATAATTAGGGTTTCTAAGCATAATTGAGCATTAGATAGAGACATTGTTTAATACATCCAAGAGTCCACAGCTTCCCAAGTGGATGCCCAACATGATAGGTGATTTCTCTCACTTAGTGGAAATTCAACTCAGTTGATAAGCCCTTGGACTATTTGTTGGGAAAGGAGGATTACACACAAACCCCTAAAACCAATCTCACCCTCATTTTCCCATTCAAAACACATCCATCATTCCTCATGCATAATTCACATCATAATACATCCATACCATCCATAATTGACATCGTAATCCATTGTCCACCATCTCATGCAACCATCTACTAGCATGTACATGCACGCCATCACACTTGACATGGTCTACATGTGACCTTCATCCAAAATGGGACACTATCACAGTGCTATGGAAATAGACACTTGAGTCAGGCCCTCATCCTAAATATTATCCTCTTCCTCTATCCTATCCATCCATCGGGCATCCAAATATTGCACAAATACAACATGTAGGTTATAAGGACCACTGCTGATGCAATATAAAAGATAATGCACACACACAAGCAAGCATGAATGCACAAAAAAATTCAAAGACAAACATAATGTTGCCCTTGGTCAAGCTAAAAATCCAAAGATTGATGGATTGATGATTACTGATTGTGTTGTTGATGATAAGAACAACATGGGGGTTGGGAACGATATATCCCAGTGATGATGATGGATGATTCGATCAAAACCTTGTAATAAGGTTGGGAACAAGACCATGGATGCAATTGGATGATTCTGATTATGTTTCTTAGCTCAAGAAGTGCATTGATAATGATGTTCTTGTGATCTAGATTTTTGGGAGATTTGAATATTGGGGTAGTTTGGATTGTTGTGAGTGAACTGATTTGGTTTACGTGTGGGTAGCCTATAGCTAGGTAGCAATGACAAGGGAAAGTGGAGTCTATCGACAAGGGCTAATGGGAAGATGTGGATGAAATGATAAGTTGATAATGGATGGTGGAGAGGAACGATGGATGATAAGGGGATAATGGATAATGGATGGGAAGGATTAAGGATAAGGGGATAATACCAATAGTTAACTATCAATGGAAATACCAATAGTTTGTAGAAGAGAGTTCACACTAGTTAATTGTCATTTTGTCCCCTATTTGAAGAGCTTCAAAGAGGATACATAAGAATTATAAGAATATTATTTGATATGTTCTCAAGATGATGATTCTATTTAATGATGGATGATTCCAAGATGGTTTATGAGATGATATGTAGTATCCTAGAACTCAGCTTTAAATATGATATCTTAAGTCTTAAATCCAAATACTTTGGCATGCAAACCCAAAGGTGAAGAAGAATCAAGTTCAAACTAGTAATAATTGAGTTCAAATAAATACATTGTAAACTTATATTCAAAATATGTTTAATTAAATGCTGAAATAACACATCCTAAAACAAAACTAAAATAAATATAAAACTGATTCTCTTTCTGCTATAAGATTTCACCTTTATAACAATTAATAAATCTTTAGCTTTATAATCATCAGCGTCTTTTAAAAAATAGTGTCATTACGATCTAAATTAACAATTAATGAATGCTTTACCCTTTTTGTTTGTGGTAACTGAGGATAATTTCCAAATTAATCACTTGTAGGAAACAATTATTATATAATTAATGGGTAGTCCAGGAAGTATAAATTGGGAATGAAGTTTTAGCGTTACAGCGGCAGGTATATACAAAAATTCTTTCCAAGGACTAAATTAAGAGCGAGTGGGTCTTTAATATTATACTGGTAACAGAAGATTTTTATAACGGATAATATAAATCAGGATTCATCAAACACTTGTCACCTTAACAATGGATCTCCCAGTCACAGCAGCGTCGAAAGTGCACCCTCCATGTCCGCCCAAGCCTTTAAATTTACCTTGGTGTCTACGCATTTCATCACAATCTTTCAACTGTATTGTTGAATTCTTCATTTGTGAGAAGTAATAGTGGAGACAAATGCAGCAGAGCAGCAAAATGGTTTGTTTGGAAAGAAAACAGACGAGTTATCTCATCCCTGTCCAGTGGATCAGCACGATGTTCACTTATCACCTATGGAGGATCACAAATGCCTCAGTGAAAGTGAGGAGAAGACACCACAAGGGGGTTTGATGGGAAATAATGAAGCAGAGCAGAAGGGTCTGTTTGGGAAGAAGAAGGAAGATGAAACATATGAGAAACATCCACTTGTCCATGCACAAGTAGGGGATGTTCACCCACCACTTGTGGAGGAGCCCAAACACCCCAGTGAAGGTGAAGAGAAAGCACATCAAGGGAGATTGATGGTAAAACTCCATCACACAAACAGATTTTTTTCTAGCTCTGTAACTTCTCATTAATCTCTTTACCACATTTTTTATTACTTAGATTATTTTTAAATATTAAAGAGTTGAACAGTCAGAAATTAATTTCACTTAGTTGTTTTACTTGTATGAGTGTGATGTTGGTATCTTATATGTGCAGTCTAGTGATGAGGAAGGTGGAGCAAAAGAAGAGAAGAAGAACAAGAAAAAGGGGTTGATGGAGGAGATTTAAAAGCAGCTTTGAGGACACCATAACAAGGGGGAAGAGAAAGTACAGTGACCATTCATGATGTTTTCATGCATGTTGGTTTTTGTGTTTCTTATATGCGGATTGTACTGTTTTTGGGTTTCTTGGGTAATAAATAGTAATAAACTATAATATTTATGTTCTTTGGCAATCTGTTTTTCTTTATTGCTATTGCACTCTACTGTAGGTCTCTGTGTGTCAACATGATCACATTAAACTAAAACTAAAAATTAAACTATTGCACTAGGAAGTGGTAGGAAATATAAAAGTTGAAGATAGCAGTCCATAGCATTTGAAGGAGATTAATGAAGTCCGTAGCATATCAAGTTGGAGTTGATCGCAGTTGGTCTGGAGTTATATATTCCTTAATTCTGGTGATGGTCTCAGTGATATGTCTGATCACAATTGTATTGGGATAGAAAGACAATTGGCATGAGTTCTATATCTGGTTCGTGGAATTAATGTTATCTTATTACTGTAGGAGGTGGCTTATGTGTCGTCTTGTATTTGAATAATAGTATTTGATTGCATACTACATGGTGGTGATTTATGAATCTATTTGTTGTTGGACTGTATGCGCGTAACTATGTAATCCAAAATTATTTTCTTTTATAGAAAGTGTTATTTGTTATTGTTTATTTTGTACATTTTGGGTTGGGTTTGGGTTTGGGTTCTTACAGTGGTTAAGTCATTGTGCTTGTGGCTATTTTGATTGGGTTTATATTAGTAGGAAACAAGAATTCAAAATTAGATAAAGTACAAGTTTTATGTGAACTCAGTACATCATTTTGACATTATATTATTACACTTAATACAAAGAGTCAAAGAACATCCAAATTAAATGGGTAAAAGTGGTAGGGATGCACTTTTCACCCTTAAACATATGATCCATCTTAAATATATGACAAGCCCATAACAAAATATGGATATGGGCAGTGACACACATGTGCTCCTTGTAACAATAACTCCATCATGAAACTTGTAAGAACAAAATTCCATATATAGCATATGATAAAAATTTAATATGTTGAAAAATGCTTAACAATGTCAACAAATAATGCATAAAAGTAAAAAGAGAGTTGTGGAGGAATTGTCATTGGAAAAAGAAATGATATAGAGGTGTAAAAGACCCATCAACCAAAATAGAATGATGTGGGGCTATAAATGAGCCATCATAATAGAAGTATACAAGGCTACAAAGGAATCATTATTTAACCAAAAATTGATATATGCAAAGTCTTCAAGGAACCATCAAAATGATGCTAGCTATATCATATGGCCCCCTCCAATTTTTTACATATGAATGATGCAAGAAATTAAACAAAAAGAGAAAAAACAATATGTATAAAATATGATCGTGTAAAGATCAATAACCATGTAACAAATTTCAGAGACATTATAATGTGACAATCATAAGTGAAAATAGTAAGATGTGATCATGAAAGCATATGTAATAGTAGACAACAATGTGCCTCCCAATGTTGAAGATAATAATCAAGTGATAATAGCCAAACATGCAAGATATGAACATGTAAGCATAAATATATGTAAACTAACATGTAATCATGTGCATATAAAGGGCAAGTGAATGGAAATAGGTGGCCAAAATAGGGGCTTAGGTGGCCACTTTCTTCCTGAAAATAGTGAAATCTAAACTTTTACAAATAATTTGAGATGCTATACTCAAAATTAAACATGCTTTAAGAATAAGAGCCATGTAGGTTATAATAGAAATGGATGTGAAATTTGTGTAAGAGGAATCAAGTGTGCTTCTTGAGAGTCCAAGTATATACTTGTCAACTTTGTACTTGAAAAGATGTTAGCAAAAAAAAAAAAATTGAATGTTGCTTATGTTCGTGATCATAACTACAAGTCCAATATCCTAGAGAATAGACTCAAGATATAATCCCAAGGTATATTTCAACCTAGAGTGATGAGGTAAGAGTCATAATCAAGAAATAGATAGTTAGGTACCAATTTACAAGAGGGATCAACTATTCCTCACTTTATGCTCTACTAGACATAGGCAGGTGATCCTTTAGGTTAATTATAAGATAATTAAGGAGAAATAAACTCAGCACATTAGGCCCTCAAGTAATCCATACCCTATACATATAAAGATCCCAAAAATTTGTCACTAAACCTCCTATATAGAGGTTTTTTGATCTTAAGACATGCAAACCTCTTTTGAGTAAATAATACAAATCATGAATGCAATAGATATATAATCAGTGTTCTCTCCCTAGTCTTATTTTTAGTTCAAGAGTGTACTTCATACATGACTTTGGTAGAAAACAATGGTCTACAACCCTCTAAGAATGTTTCTATCATTGGTTCTCATATGATGTTACAAGATTTAGAGGAAATGGGCTAGGCACAAATAGTTAAACAAGTAATCCTAGATAATGTCAAATAAATTGTATTTTTGATTTTGATTTTGATTTTAATATGGTAGGAGAACCAATAGCTAGAGACCACTACCTTTCAATTTTTTTGTGTGACGGAGTCAAACTTGAAATTCAAACATAAACACATGAAAATCTTAAGCTTATGAGCCAAAATAGAATGAGAACTATATATATTCACTTAAACACATTCATAAATCTACCAAAACTATTCATAACTAGGTCTAACAACCATTCAAAACCATTCAAAACACCAACAATGCTATTCATTCTTGATATTCACTAACAACCAAAATCCATTAGAAAATACCTCTCTTATCACTTTTCATATATGATACCCATAAGCACCATTGTTGTGCAAAATTGTTTAAACTTGGCAACTAGATCAACAACTAGTTGATGATGGGCTAAATGAGAAAGCTTAACAAATTTTTCCATGTGATGATGTTTTCAACTATGGATGAACATGAGAATGACACATTGCTTATATTTTTCAATATAGAATGACCTTTAAAAATATAAGTACAACCAAACACACACATTACACCCACCATAGGAGCGTTCACAACCTTCTTTTATTCCATGATTCACTTACTACCCCTTTAAACATTTACATATTTGTCTTATGGACCAATAGGACTCAATTATACTCACAACTAAGTTTTTTATATATCACTATGAAGAAAAAGAATATGTAGTAATCCATGTTGAGTGAGCCACTAGGGTGCACCACCTATGATATGTAGTAACAAACCATTAGCATTTAACTAACTATGACCATCCCTTCACTATGGTCTTCAAATAAACTTTCTTAACTTAAATAACTAGTTCCTTTGAGAAAAACCTATTCTCATACATGTACAATAAAACCTTGATGTCCACACAATTCCCACCCCTAGCCATTTGGAAATTGACCATTATTCCACCTATGATAGATTCATATGAATTTACCTTATAACATCTATAACATTATTGAGGTTGCACAACATAGGCCAAACACTCATGTAAATATAACAAATTTACCTTTTACTATCACCACCAAAGTTTCATTGAAGATTAGATGGCCTAATATCATATTAGGGAGAGGAAATCCTTGATTTATGAGTTAGCAAGCTATGATTGAGACCAAATGGGTAGCCAAGTTTTCACCTATAGAGAAGATTTCACCTATAATAAAATAAAAATCCACCATATTGTTGTTACACATATGGTTCCTAGGGTTGTCGTTGATGTAAACACTATCATGGTGGTGTGATGGTGTTCATGGTTGGATGTCATGTCTCATCCAATAAGAGAAGGGAGAAGATATAGTTCATATTAATATGGGAATTAAAAGCACGAAGATGATTAGATGCATTGTCGATGCTACTGATGGCCTAAAGTATGTATGTTCCATGTTCCATGATGATTGCATTACTAGAAGAGTTCTTTGTTGTTGATTGATTGTAAAGACAATGTTGTCTCTGTGAAGATGTTCTTGTTGAACACAGAGAATACCGAGAGGGGGGGTGAATTAGTATTCTACAGAACCACTTGGTTTGTTGCTCCTTAATCCAATTACCAAATTCAACAACATGAAAGCAGAATAAACATAAGAACAACACCCATAAAGACATAACACATAGACACCATGATACATGGAAAAGACAAAGAGGGAAAAACCACAGTGAGTGTTAGCAAACAATATATTATGATAGCACAATACTGAATTTCAAGAAGGCTCACTACCCTATGAAGAAGTACTCACTGCACAAAGGCTCACTGCCAAAGAGAAAAAGAGGATAGAAGAAGAATTGGCTCACTGCCATGAGATGAACTATTGTAAATGTATCTACCATATTCTAGATCATAGTTCCATTGAAGGCTCTATATACAGATTCAAAAGTCTTCATCTATTATGCCCTACTTCTCAACTCAACTACATGTACTCTATTTTCTTTTTCTAATATGCACTCAGCTCATAATCTTTTACACTTCAAATTCACACATTACACCACACAATCTCACATTAACTCAATACCTTAATCCATCAAGTATTTATATCTGCAACAAGATTCATCTCAAAAAAAAGTTGGCAAGCTAGACATGAAGCGTGTATACACTGTATTTTACCTTGTTGTCTTGATCAAGTGTCCAAAACGTAATGTGGACCAAACCAAACATATAATGATCTTCCAATAGGTCAGCACAAATCAAACAACCACTTAGATTTATTATTCAAACAATATACCTTCTCCACATAAAGATCTAACTACCTGTTGGCTTGTCACTTAAGAACATGCTTGACCCAATACATTTGTCACATCAAAAATCTCACTGCGGATCATAGGAGACTCAAGGATTCGTAACCAGCATTCTTGACCTCTTAGCATACCTCCAAAACTGTAAGACAAAATATGCAACTGCAGAGAAATGCAGACCCCTTTTCTCAGGCACTGTGCATTGTTCCTGTCTTAGTTCTATTCACTCGGAATTAGACATTTCATAGTATGAATTCTGAAGGAAGTCAGGTCTTGATCATTGGAACATAACATCATCAAATAGCTATGAACAACATACCTAAACTGCATATAATGATCTTCTACTATGGAGGCATACTGACCCAATCTCTGTCACCTACTTTGTAAATTGTCCATACATAGTCATTTTAGCCTTCCAGACGAGAATACTTTTGTGCCTTATTGTCAAACCAAGTTGGTCTTCTAGAGAAATGTCTCTTTGTCATGCTAGTGAAATCCCTTTTCCTTGTTGCCATGAATGACAGCATGCAATCCTTCATCAGAGAAGTGTCTCTTGCCAACAATCTCCCCTTTTGGCATTGACGGCAACACTTAGTGAAAAATGCTTGTGTCTGCTCCCCATTACTCTATATTTCTTCTCTCCTTTAGATGTCTACTCATTTTTCACTGGTCTTCTTCTCCCCCTTTGACACCAATGGTAAAGTTGTATTTTCAAAAAGTCAAAATTGTGTCAAAACTGCAAATCTGTCATACTCTACTGTATATGTACACATACAATCTTCAACTTAATTAGTTATAGATGAAAGAACATCCTTGGACACAATCTTTAATTATGCAATCTCTTCATCCCATCATTTCTTATCTCTTTCTAGAATTTAGATGTGACCATTTATCAAAAAGATTGATTCTTCTACCTTTTGTACATCAAAATGTGTGTCAATTTGTGAATCTACTTGTGCTTTTGCTACAATACTGACCATTGAATCTAACTTGGGTCTAATAAGTCCTCTCAATTGACATATTTTATTTTTCATCTAATCCCTCTTATTTACAAGATCACTTAACTCATTATGAATATTAATTACTTGTATTTCTTTGCTGCTCACCGACTCAGCTACTGGATCAAATAATTTAGAGATATTTATCAACTGCAGTTTTCGATCCTTTATCTTTTCTTCTAGATCTTTTGTGGCTACTGGCCAAGATAAACAAAATTTGTATAGGTCACTTTCTTCTTTGATGGCACTCTGTATGCCTTTCCTTTTATTGTCTAGTAGACCTTTGTCATAAACTATCATAGTCTTCAACTCGTTTAACCTTTTCTCATCAAATTCTTGTCTCCCTTTTTTCTCAATAGATTTCTCAAAAGATTCAAAATGCTCACTTAAAAAATTTATGAGTCCTTTTAGTTGGCTTACTGAAGACAAAGAGGTGTCCTTCTGATATGATGGCATTAGCTTCTCCAAAATGCTAGATGCCTCACCAATTAGTTCACTATCCTATATGTGAGACTTCAAAATTTCTTCCTGTGGCTTTGCCTACACAATTGATACCAATTTAAATTTATGTACTGGGGATATTGAGTCCAGGTTTATTGGTCCTTGCAAAAATTTAGGCTCATCCATGACCTATTTTTCTTTCTCCAAAAATTCTTTGATCGACTCTGCAGTGTCTCTTGCTATACCAGAGACTTCTTCTTGGTTTAGTTTCAGAGGATCTAAATCCATGACCTCATCATTCCTTTGTTCTAGAGATGGGTTTTCTTCAGCTTGTTCCTCTTTATGATCTTTATCTTTGTTTAGTTCCTCACACTTCTCCTTGTCTGTTTGAACATCAGTCTCTTCTTCTGGAGGACTACATATTTTAGATTTTACTACAATACCAATGCCAGGGTCTGGATCATCTTTCTCTTTCAGCTCTTCATCACCTTGATCCAACTTTTCCTTAGGAATAGATGTGTCAACCCCAGGATTTGTTTCTACTTTATCATATATAGTTAGGAGATGATGATCCCTCAACACTTTCAAGATGATTTCCTCTATATCCTTGGCTACTTTCTCAATGTCATCTGGCGTGTATTCATCCTTTTCTTTATTTTGAATTCCTTTTGCAGCACTTTGGAGATTTTTTCTTTATCTTCCAATGAGATCTTTGAACATAACTTTATCAGTGTATATTCTGTAAGCTCTACATCCTTGGCCATATCAGCTTCCTTTCTTGCAGTCATTATACTACCCAAGCTATCTGGGAGATCAATAAATATCTCAATAAGTGCTTTGTTATAGATGTACAAGTATTTGACAATAGTATTCTCAATAATTCTTTTATCCAGATCATTGTACTCATTATATAGTTGGGCTATGGGCTTTAAGTTTCCATCAATAGTTATAGCCTTTTGGACATCTTCAAAATTTATAGTGGCTTCTCTTGTCCCATCTTGCCCTGGCCTTCTTTCATCTTTACCCTTACTAGAAGGTTTCTTCTTGCTACTTCTAGAGGCTTTGGTGGCCTCAGTTTTCATTTTCTTCGCTTCTTCATCTGATTCAG
This sequence comes from Cunninghamia lanceolata, assembly GCA_027924645.1. NCBI lineage: Eukaryota > Viridiplantae > Streptophyta > Pinopsida > Cupressales > Cupressaceae > Cunninghamia > Cunninghamia lanceolata. The sequence goes on along the minus strand of BSBN01000261.1, from coordinate 27,626,500 downwards.
TCTCTTCCTCATCAGCTCCTATACTAACATACATTCTATGACCTTTGGTTTTTTGTCTCTTGTGAGTTGTTGCATGGGTTTCCACACTTTTAGAGGGTGTAGAACTGGAGGACATAGATGTAGTTCCTACAGAAGTAGAACCTCTAGTTCTTTTGGTTACTGTTGGGTTCTCTGGTTGCCTCTTTGGCTCTTCTGGAGCCTTAACTGGTTCACTTTCTTTTCTCTCTTTTACTTGTCTCTTTGCTTGTGCCTTTTCTCTTATCTATTTAATTTTTGTTTTGGTGAAACCCCTTTTTAGAGCATAATCCTCTACCATTTTCTGGGCCTTCCTTGAGATTTTAGGTTTTCTCACCTCAACATGTATTTTTGCAAATAGTTCCTCATAAGTCCCAAATCTTTCTTCATTTGGATCTCTATGTTTGCTTAGCATATGTTGGGCATAATTTTCCAATATTCCTTCATCTACCTCATAGCCCATTAGCATAACCCATACTATTCTATGCTCAACGGCCTCCATCAAGTATTGATCTTTTGTCACAATAAAGCAGATAGTGTCCTTGTATTTTTCAACAACTGATCTAGGGATCCTTTCTCAAGTTTGTATTAACTTCTAGAAGTTTTTGAAATAGCCCCATAGGGCTAAGTTTTGGGCATCATGGCTACTTATGCTATTAAGATGATTTCTAATTTGAACTGCAACGGGTTTATCACTTGTCCAGAATAGATTCTTCATACCTGGCAACTCTTGCATGAAGTAGAAGAACAAATAGATAATCAACATACCATACTTGAATGAATATATCTGCTCTTTTCTTTTCCTTAAAATTTACATTAGCTACTGATGGAGCAATTCACAAAGATCATACTCTGCATCTTCTTTAACCATCTCAAATGATGTGTAGATTGCAATACCAGAGACTAAATTTTCCCAATTTGAGAAATAAACCTTTTACCCAATAACCATGTACGCAAATCTTAGTACATGGTCTTCAATGTCATTGATTGTTAGTGCCCTTTTGTCAAACTTAGCTCTGGTGGCTTTCATTGCAATATCATTCTTTTCTGCCTTCAATACATGAAATGTACCAGTGGAATTTAATCTAGTAACTGCCCTTATGGCATCCTTAGTGATCATGAATGGTATCTCTAGCCATATGAATTCATCATGCACTCTACTCAGAACATATTGGATCCATTCTTCCTCAGCGAATGTTGGGAAATCAATGTACTAAATGAATTTATTTGTTTCCAATGCCCTATATTCATCCTTTAAATCATAATCATCACTACACAAGTGATTTAGGAATAAATATGTGAGTTTGTTGTTTTCATGTTCTTCTAGGGCAACATGAATATAAGCCCTCACATTCTCTACATGCATAACTCCATATGGTATATCAGAAAATGCACCTATTGGATGTACTTCTGTTGATTTGAGAGGAAGTTACTTGAATTTTGGCCTCAGTCTTCCAGTTATATCAATCACATGTGGTGTTGACATTTCTGTAAAACTTGAAATAAAGTCACAGTAGGGTTTTGAATCTGGAAAATACCTCTTTTCATTGAATTAGGGTTTTCCTTGGTCTTTCCTTAATTTGCTTTGAAAATCACTAAATCCCTTGGAATTTTTCTTCAATTTGCCTTAGACACATTGATAGTTTGAATGCAAAATGAATTTTCCATTGAATGAGCCCCTTTTTAATTCTTGACTTCATAGCCATAAATGCTCCTATTAAAAAGTTGTCAAACACATTTCTGCAGAATGTAGTCTATTAGGATTGGTCTGCAATATTTCATGTTTGATCCTTTTCTTCTAGAATTTCTTTCAAAAGATCTATCATATGAATCCTTTCAACATATCTTCATGTTGGATCTTAGCACTAACCATCTGGCTGGGGGATTAAGATTTTCATTGCAGCTCCCCCTAACCCAGAGCTCCCAAATTCACTTCCTAGAGGAAGCATCTGCACCAGATGCTGGTGCGGATCCATCCTTGACTTCAATCACATCTTTCTTGATCGAGATCTTGCCCATTTCTTTCTTAGTTTCAACCAGATCAACTTTTTCCTTTCCCTTATCATTCCTCTGCTTTGGTTTCCTTTCTTCAGCATAGTAGTTGCTTTTCACATTCTTGCTTCTACAATATCTTAAAACATGTCCAAACTTGTTGCAATTGTAGCATACCATATTCCTTTGTCCTTGATTCCTTCTATTGATTGAAATTGATTTGCATTGATTAGCCATATGTCCAAATCTATTGCATGTAAAACACTTTCCATTGAATGATTGAGTATTCCTTGCATTATAAAAACCATTCCTTACCAGACTTCTGCATTCATTTGATCTATGACCAATTTTGTTGCAATTGAAACATTGAATAGAGAATGATGGAACATTCTGATTTATTCTACTCCTACACTAAGTAGCTTTATGTCCAAACTTATTGCAATTAAAACAATGGCCATTGAAAGATGGGTACCTTTGAGCATTTGGATGTCTAACCAGAGGTCTTCTAGGTCTTCTTCTTTGATTCTTAAACTGGTTTCCTTTCTTTTGCTTCAACTGAAAGTTTTCTTGACCTGATTTTGAACTTTCTCCTTTCTCAAATCCCAAGCCTTGTTTATCATCTGAAATCTTCTGAATTAACTCCTCAAGCTTTGCGGAGCTTATCTTAAACTTTTATTCATAGCTCCTAGCTTTCTCCAAATCTAATTTCAGGTTTGCAACTTCTTTTTCAATTTGATTGCATTCTTCTAATTTTCTTTTTACCAACATATTTAGATCATCTTCTTCTTTAGCTCTTTCTATGACTTTCACTTTCAAAACATCCAGGGTTTCATTGGCTGATATCAATTGTTCACTAACCTCTTTATATTTTTCTTTGAACTTCTTGACTTGTTCTTTTATCTTTAAAATGTATTCATCAGCTTCTTGTATGTTATCCTTCAGATCTTTGATTTTTGCTTCAGATCTTTCAAGATCAATAAGGGTTGCTTCTAGTTCAACATTGTTTTCATATGAATAATTTCCAAATCTTCTAGCTACCATGAGTGAACTCTCCTAGATCTTCATCAAGCTATTAAGCTTATTCCAAGGAACCTTGCTCTGATACCAATTGTTGAACATAGAGAATACTAAGAAGGGGCTGAATCAGTATTCTTCAAAACCACTTAGTTTGTTGTTCCTTAATCCAATTACCAAATTAAACAACATGAAAGAAGAATAAACATAAGAACAACACCCATAAAGACATAACACATAGACACCAAGATTTTTACGTGGAAAACTCAAAAAGAGAAAAACCACGGTGAGTCTTAGCTCACAATATATTATGATAGCACAATAGTGAATTACAAGAAGGCTCACTACCTTAGGGCTCACTGCCCTATGAAGAAGTGCTCACTGCACAAAGGCTCACTACCAAAGAGAAAAAGAAGATAGAAGAAGAATTGGCTCACTGCCAGGAGGTGAACTACTATAAATGCATCTACCATATGCTGGATCATAGTTCCATTGAAGGCTCAATATATAGATTCAAAGGTCTTCATCTATTCTGCCATGCTTCTCAACTCAACTACTTGTACTCTATTTTCTTTTTCTGCTCTGCTCTTAGCTCATTATCTTTCACACTTTGAATTCACATATTACACCACACACTCTCACATTCACTCAATACCTTAATCCACCAAGTATTTATATCTGCAACAAGATTCATCTCATAAACAAGTTGAAAAGCCATACATGAAGCGGGTATACAATGTATTCTACCTTGTCGGCTTGATCAAGTGTGAAATCAGTAATGCAGACAAAACCAAACATATAACCAATCACACAACCACCTATATTTATTATTCAAATAATATACCTTGTCTGCATAATGATCTAACTACTCGTCGGCTTGTCTCTTAAGATATTGCTTGACCCAATACATCTGTCACATCAAAACTCTCACTGCGGATCACAAGAGACTCAAGGATTCGTAACCAACATTCATTCTTGAAATGTTAGCATACCTCTAGAACCACAAGACAAAATATACGATTGTGGAGAAATACGGACCCTTTTTCTCAAGCATTGTGTACTATTCCTATCTTAGTTCTATTCACCCGAACTTAGAGATTTCATAGTATGACTTCTAGAAGAAGTCAGGCGTTGATCATTGGAACATAACATCATCAAATAGCTATGAACAAAATACCTGAACCACATATAATGATCTTCTACTAAGGAGGCATACTAACCCAATCTCTGTCACTTACTCTGTATACTGTCCATACTTAGTCATTTTAGCGTTTTGGACCAGAATACTTTTGTGCTTTGTTTTCAAACCAAGTTGGTTTTCTGGAGTAATGAGTCTATGTCATGATAGTGAAATCCTTTTGCCTTGTTTTCATCAATGGAAACATGCAATCCTTTATCAAAGCAGAATCTCTTGCCAACAATTTTGTGTAGGATAGTGGAATGCTCTGCATTCCTCCGCATTTGTAGATATGGCCATGTGGTTCTAGAATTGTGTTCAGGATGTTGTGAGGGTGATAATTCCAAGTTTTCAGATCATTTTCCCTTCCTCTATGAAAATTATGCATGATAGAGTACTGACATGTGTTCTAGAAGAGTATGCTAGTGCTGAAGGCTTGATGGAATGCTCCACATTCCTCCAAAAATGAATGATTTCCCTTGTAGTTTTGAGGACATGTTTATGGATGTGTATTACATGCTTCCTTGTAGTTTCAAGGTTCTTGGTGGTCCACAACTTAGTTTTTCATATCACATGTTGCAATGTGTCTCGGATGACAAATTGTTCTCAGACTTAATGATTGATGTTGTTCAACACAATTATTTGATGTGTGGTGGCAAAGGAGTGTTTGGGGATGTTGTATGAGTCATGTGTACTTATCTAGAAAAGTTTCACAAAGATCTTTCTGGTTTCCTATACCACACAAGGTTTTCAAGTTGATGTGGTCGTTATACTTCAAGTCTTCATGTGTTTTTTTGAAAGTTGTCCTATTGCCAAATGAGTGGAGTTTTTGGATGTAATTGCTTGTTGTTTGAAGCTATGAATGATGTTTTCAACCTCGTTGAGCAAGTGTTGGGGTCCACAAGGTATGGATCTTCTGCTGGTGTAATGTGTGTTTTCACTTAGGACCCATCTTCTACACGTTTCATATTGTGTGTTGTCTAGCTAACTTGTAAATGTATTTTACATGTTGTATCTAGCTGAAAAGCAATGTAATCAATGTAATATCATGTATAAATAGTGAATCAAATTAAGTGTGGAGAGGTGTGATTGCAAGTTCACTAAAAAGCTCGCAAGAAGATAAAAAGTAGAATGAATGCATTGTTGATGTGCGACAAAAGGAGAAAGAGAAGTTGTTGATGCTATCTGAATTCATCTTGAAGACATATTTGTGATAGTGATCAAGTATAGAGTGTGCCTAACTGATTAGATCATCAGAAGAAAGTGTGAAGAGACATAAGTGCAATCATCAAAAGTGTGAGTTTCAATGTTAGTTTTTAGACAGTAGAAATATGGTCATATTGTAATCTTTTGTAAGTGTGTTCTCAATTCAGGGAGTAGTAGCTTCCTTGGGAGTGACCCTAAAATAATGTCTTCAAGGAGTAGAAGATTCCTTGGAAGTGACCCTAAATCAAATTTCTTCAGGGAGTAGAAGTTTCCTTGGGTTGTAGCCCTAAAACAAAGTTGTTATTTGAGCTTCATATATTGTGAGTTAATCCTTACTGTGGTTTTTTCCTTCTAGGGTTTTCCATGTATATTACTGTGGTTTTTTCCTTCTAGAGTTTTCCACGTATATCTAGTGTTATGTGTTGATATGCATTGTATTAATCTTTCATCCTTATGTTAATGTTGTTTTTCTTATGTTTTAATTTGCTCCAGATAAGTTGAAGTTGTTAAAATTGAAGATTAATTAGATACTGATTCACCCCCCTCTTAATATCTTAGTGTGTCCAACAATTGCATGCTCTTATGCACTACTAATTTATAACCTTATGGGCCCATCTAATTCAATTTCCCTACATTCAATGAACACCATACAAAACCTCAACACAAGACCACCATGTACTAGAGCAATAGAATACCACCTCGTTACCAACCATAGCACCAATACCAATGTGGACCGCATGAACCAACAACTTGCATACTATAACTAACCAATCCTATCACTACCATAACACTAGCAAGTTTTTAATATCTAATTTAATAGAAATCACATGATTAAGTTAGAATCCCAAACAACAGGTCAATACTAAATTATAAAAAGTGTAAAGGTGTAGAATAAGGACTTGGGTATTGGTTTGAATAAATATAATAGGCCACCCTGAGAATCAGAATAAATCTTAGCAAAGGCATAGAGACATGAAATACTATATAGACATGAAACACAAGTAGGAAAAATCTAAATGCTTCATTATGGGTATCTAAATATAGACACTTGAAATTGACTCAATCATTTTTGACACATTCAATGCCATTCAACGCTATCCTAATCTCACCTTAATCATATCCATCCTAGTACTAATTAATTAGATAAATTAAATTTATTTAATTAATTAGGATTATCCTTTAATTTCATCAAATTAATTAAATGAATAATATTTATTTAATTAATCTAATTTCCCCACATCCCTCTACATTAATTAATTAAACAAGTTTATTATTTTATTAATTGATCTAAAAAATTAAATCCCATTTTAATCCTCCATTTATCATAATTAGGTCCCATCATTATCCATTATTCCTAAATAAATGAATTAAAAATTCAAAGATGTCACATGCCTAGCTAAGATTTATCTCGATTCATTGAAACTAGACACTCCCACAAAAGTCAAACTAATCATACATCTCCAAATCTATTTCTATAAATCTTTTAATCCTAGCCATTCACATAATGATAATCCCTAGAAGCTTCCATCCTTGCCATAATTCTTCTCACTCAATCCTATCCATCCTTATAGAATGCCCTAGGATCTTCTAATATTCCCTCAATTATTTTTGTTGATGCACCCAGGAGCATGTACTGCAAACTAAAACAACCTTCACCAAACACTGAGAAGCAACACAAGAATCTATTCCACCAAGACAATGACAAATATACATTGAGATGAGATATGTTACAATGCACAACTCAGAAATAAATAGTTCTGGTGTGATGAGGTGCAGGAACAACCAACCTCCAACTACCTCAATGGCAAAAATAACAAGTGCACCTAAACATTATTAAATAATAAATATCTAATAATGTAACTGTCAAGTAGCTTAAGTAAACTTAAGCCTACTCTAACACCTCCCCTTAAGTGCAACTTAGGGAGATTATTATGTAATATCAGATGCAAAATGGGTCCTGAGAACAAAGCCATTTTAGGTACCCTTGTGTAACTACAATGCAATGAAATGCAATCTCTCACAACCAGAGAAAAGGCGAAAAACCCTGTGGGAGAAAACTCCTCTCCAAAAGAGAGAAAAATAGAAAATGATGAAAAGCAAAAAGTTAAAGGAAGGAGGACTCCTAAAGACCCCCCAAGGACAACTTCCTTCACCCCTAACATCATTCACAAAAAAAGATAGTGAGGAGATGCCAAAGGTTTAGTGAAGATGTTTGCAACCTTGATGCAGGAGCATCCAGGGTGTAAGAGCAATCTTGCATCAACCCAAAAAAAAATTATTTCTTTTCAATAAGGGCTAAATTTGGCAGGGTTACTATTTTTAGTAAGTTTGCATTTGTGCACGGTTGGATACAAAATCCTACACGGACCTCTAGAATGGTGAATTGAAGCTAATGGTGAAGAAATCACTACAATATCATTTGTCATTTGTGAGATATTAAAATTTCAAACTCTGAAATCCTATTGAAATATTCAAAGTCAAATTTGAGGCACTTAGAGGCTTCGCATGGGCCCAGAATTTGGTGGGAAACCCAAACAGTCTACCTTTAGGTACTGCTTGTGCACAACCATCTTTTCGAGAGCTTTCTGAAAAGTTATTATAATTGAAAATCCAACAGTCAGATCAAAAGTTATGGCCCCATGAAGTTGACCTATGTTTGAAGGGAGATGCAAATTTTGAAATTGAGCTGGTGGCCACCAAAAAGGGCTATATATGACCATTTTTGGAAACCCTTGGAGTAGTGAAGTTAAGGGGGAAAGTGTAGAGTCAAGAATAGGTGGGAAAACAAAAACCCTAGCTGATATGGGGTTACAGAAGGTAGATGATTCCAGAGTCTTGAGAGAGGGAGCTATAATGTGTTGCAGTCTGTAGGATATTCATCCTTTGATTGTATTTGAGCTTCTGTAATGTAATGTTTTTCCCATATCAATAAAATATCATTCTATTTTTTGTGTCCAATTTCTATTATTGTGTGTTTTATGATTTACCCCCTTCATCAATTGGTATCAAAGCAAGGGTTCCTGAGTGTGTAGATAGATCACTAACCGTGAGGTAGTTTGCACCAGGACCTGAGGTTGTGGGTTTGCTACAGAGATCAAGATGCCTCCATGAAGAAATTGTATTAGGAGGAATGCTTTGACGGAAGAGGGTTTTAGAGCCCTGCAAAGACAAATCAATGCAGTGCAAGAGGAGCTGCGAAGAGGGTTTGAGCCAAGAACAAGAGAAGAAAGCAAGGATGAAGCAGAAGATGAGCTATCTGAGGAAGAACAAGAAGCTGCAGGAGATCCTACAGAAGTTAGGTTGTTAAAATTTATTTCTAAGATTGGAAAGAGGCCTAGGATAGAAGTTTCTACATATTCTAGAGTTGAATCCAGAACAACTTATTGATTGGATCAATGATATGGAGGAGTATTTTGAGTATGAAGATGTGGAAGACCCAGAACAGGTCATGTTTGTAAAAACAAAGTTGAAGGTCCATGCTAGTATTTTGTGGAAGGAGGTCCAGTTAGAGAGAAATAGAAGAGGAAAAGCAAAGATTACCAGATGGGATCAAATGGTGGAGACATTGAAGAAGCAGTTCATTCTTGTGGACTATGAGATGGAGTTGCTGAAGAAACTACAAGGATTGAAGCAAGGTAACAAGTATGTTAAGAAGTATACAGAAGATTTTTATAATATCACTATCAAGATAGGCCATGGAGAGGCCAACAAGGACAAGGTAGTCCATTACATTAATGGGTTGAGGCCTAGTATTCAAGAGGAACTGAGCTTGGTCAGAATGACCACCATAGAAGATGCCTACCAGTTTTCCCTGAAGGTGGAAGAGAAGCTGAATAAGAGATTTGAAAGCAAGCAAAGGGGTAGAGGTCAAGGCAAAAGGACTGGTGGAAGACCCTATGGAGGCCGAAATGAAGATCCAAAGAAAAGTGAAGAAGCTGGAACTAGTTGAAATCAGAGAGGAGATAATACCTACTGCCCTCATGACCAGAATAATGGTGACCAAAGAGGAAGAGGAAGAGGTAGACCTGGGCAAGGACCTGGAAGAGGAGGTTTCAGAGGAACATGTTTCCAATGTGGAGAAGAAGTGCATCGAGCATACGAGTGTCCGTAACATCAAGGAAGGACAAACTTTTTACCCTAAGGTAATGCATGAGTTGCACATGTAGATCAAGATGTGTAGACTGAGCATTCTGAAGATGCTGATAGGGGAGAAACCCTAGTTGTCAGAATAACTTTGTTGAATGAAGAGAAAGAACCCAATCAGAGAAAGAGTTTATTCCGCATAAGATGCAAATGTGAAGGTAAGTGTTGTGATATTATTATTGATAGTGGAAGTACTGATAATCTTGTTTCAAGGGAGATGGTTGACAAGGAGAAAGCATCCACATCCATATCGGATTGCATGGTTGTAGAAGGACCATAGATCTTTGGTCAATGAGTAGTGTATAGCAAAGTTCAAGATCAGAGACTACCATGATGAGGTGTTATGTGATATCATACTAATGGACGCATGTCATATGCTATTGGGGAGGCCATGGTAGTATGATAGGAGCACTATCCATGATGGCCATGCAAACACATATTGCCTAACAAAGGATGGAGTTCGTCATAAGTTGAAGCCCTTGAAGGAGGTGGAAGAAAAGGTATGTAGTACTGCCAGAATTTGCTTGGTAGATGTTAGGAAATTTTTGGAGGGTATGAAGCATGAGTGTCATTGCTTTGCATTGATTCCTAAGATCAGCCAAGAGAAATGTGAATATGTACCAGCAAAAGTTTCAGATATGTTGGAAGAATTTCAAAACATTATCTCTAATAATGTACCAGAAGGTTTACCACTAGTGAGGAAGATAAGTCATCAAATGGATTTGATACCAGGAGCCACTTTGCCAAATGAGGTAGCCCACATAATGACTCAAGCAGAGAATGAAGAGCTAAACAGACAAGTTCAAGAGCTATTAAGGAAATGGAAGACAACCTTCAAGACAAATGAGGGTTTGTATGATTGGTTAGTCATACCATTTGGGCTAACCAATGTACCGAGCACATTCATGCGGCTCATGAATGAGGTACTGAAAGAATTTTTGGGAAGTTTTATTATTGTTTATTTAGGTGATATTTTAATTTTCATTAAGACTTGGGATGAGCATATGATGAATATCAGAAGAGTTTTAGAGAAGCTGAGGGAGGAGCAGTTGTTGATCAATTTGAAGAAATGTAGTTTTCCAAAGAAGGAGTTGGTATACCTAAGATTTGTTGTCTCAGAGAAAGGTCTTAAGATGGACCCAGAGAAGGTGAGGGCCATCATTGAATGGCCTATGCTAGGGAGTGCTTCCGAGGTAAGATCTTTTCATGGTTTGGCAAGTTTCTATAGAAAGTTTATCAAAAATTTTAGTAGCATTTGTGCACCCCTAACTAAGACAACGAGAGGGGATAGAAAAGAGTTTAGATGGACTAAAGGAGTAGACAAGAGCTTTGATACATTGAAGCAAAAAGTCATAGAACAACCTATTTTGACACTTCTAGATTTCAATAAGGTATTTCTAGTTGATTGTGCCAAGGTATTTTAGAGAGAAGCTTATTGATGCCAAGAAAAATTATTCTGTTTATGATCAGGAGTTTTATGCAATAGTTCAGGATTTGAAGAAATTGAGACATTCTTTGTTGCCAAAAGAGTTTGTTTTATATACTAATCATCAGGCTTTGCAGTTTCTTAATAGTCAAGGAAAGTAAAATCAAAGGCACTTAAAATGGGTTGAGTTTTTGCAAAGTTATACTTTTGTTTTGAAGCACAGTAGTGGGAAGTCCAATAGAGTTGCAGATGCATTGAGCCGAAGGCAAAATTTGTTGACAAAAATGAAAATAGAGGTTGTTGGGTTTGATGAACTAAAAATTTTGTATCATGAAGATCTAGATTTTGCAGAGGCTTGGAAAGCTTGTTTAGAACCAGTTACTTGGGACAGGACAAAATGGTTAGATTTCATAATCCAAGATGGCATGTTGTTTAGAGGAAGCCAGTTGTGCATTCCAAGGAGTTCCATGAGAGAGAACCTGATTAAGGAGAAGCATAGTGGAGGATTGGATGGACACTTTGGTTGAGATAAGACCATTTCTATTATTGGTGAAAATTATTATTGGCCATAGTTGTAGTAGGATGTGAGGAAATTTGTGCAGAGTTGCAGAGTGTGTTAGATGATAAAAGGAACAAGTCAGAATATAGGTCTATATCAGCCACGACCTATACCAGAGAAGCCATGGGATGATATTAATATGGATTTTATTCTTGGTTTTCCAAGGACACAGAGAGGACATGATTCCATTTTTGTGATGGTGGATAGATTCTTGAAGATGGCACATTTCATTCCTTGCAAGAAGACTAATGATGCTGGTCATATTGCTAAATTATTTTTCAAGGAGGTGGTGAGACTACATTGTCTACCTAAGAGCATAGTTTCAGATCGAGATACCAAGTTTGTTGGTTATTTCTGGAGGACATTGTGGAAGAAGTTGAAGATCAATTTGAAGTTTAGTTCTGAACACCATCCACAGACGGATGGATACACAGAAGTGGTGAATAGGAGTTTGGGTAACTTGCTACGATGCTTAGTAGGAGATAAGACCAAGGGATGAGATTTGATTTTACCATAGGCAGAATTTCTTACAACAATTATGTCAATAGGAGTATTGGTAAATCACCATTCCAGATTGTATATGGGAATAGTCCAAGAAATGCTTCAGAGTTAAGGAATCTGGACAAAGGAGAAAAGACAAGTGCCAAGGCTGAAGACTTTGTAGAATAAAAAATGAATTTGCATGAAGAGGTGAAATTTAGCACATTAATAAGATGAATATTCAGTACAAAAGGCATATTAGAAGAGGATATATAAGGAGTTCTAGGTAGGAGATGAAGTCATGGTTCACTTGAGAAAAGAAAGGTTCCCAATTGGAACATATAATAAGTTGAAAATGAAGAAATTTGGACCATGTAGAATCTTGAAGAAGCATGATTCAAGAAATGCATTTGAGGTAGAGTTGCCTGATGACATCAATATTTCATTAGTGTTCAACATTTTAGATTTGACAGAGTATCGTGATGATGGACTTGATAAAGGAACACATTGGGACATTCCAGCATCTACTTCAGAGAAGGAGGAGATAGAGGGCATTCTAGACAGCCGTGTAGGTAAGAGTAAAAGAAATAGGTAGTATATAGAATACTTGGCGAAATAGAAAGGAAGGCCTGTTGAAGATTCATCATGGTTTTCTGAGACTAAGGTTAACCATTTTGGTTTCCCTCTAACTCATGAGAAGTGACAGGGTCACTTTTCAAATTACCCTAGGTGTCTGATGTAGGAGCATCCAGGGTGTAAGAGCAATCTTGCATCAATAAAAAAAAATGTTGTTTCTTTTCAATAAGGGCTAAATTTGGCAGGGTTACTATTTTTAGGAAGTTTGCATTTGTGCATGGTTGGATACAAAATCTTACATGGATCTCTAGAATGGTGAAATGAAGCTAATGGTGAAGAAATCACTTCAATATCACTTGTCATTTGTGAGATATTAAAATTTCAAATTCCAAAAATCCTATTGAAATATTCAAAGTCAAATTTGAGGCAATTAGAGGGTCTTGATAGGCTCAAAATTTGGAGGGAAACTCAAGCAGTCTACCTTTAGGTACTTCTTGTGCACAACCATATTTTCAAGAGGTTTCCAAAAAGGTATTATAATTGAAAATCCAACGGTTGGATTGAAAGTTATGGCCCTGCGAAGTTGACCTATTTTTGGAGGGAGATGCAAATTTTGAAATTAAGCTGGTGGCTGCCAAAAAGGGCTATATATGACCATTTTTGGGAACCCTTGGAGTAGTAGAGTTAAGGGGGTAGGTGTAGAGTCAAAAAAAGGAGGGAAAATAGAAACCCTAGTTGATTTGGGGTTACAAAAGGCTAAAGATTCCAGAGTCTTGAGAGAGGGAGTTGTAATGTGTTGTAGCCTATAGGGGATTCATCCTCTGATTGTATTTGAGGTTCTGTAGTGTAATGTTTTTCCCATATTAATAAATTATAATTCTCTTTTCTATGTCCAATTTCTGTTATTGTGTGTATTATGATTTACCGCCATCATTAAGTGGTATCAGAGCAAGGGTTCCTGAGTGTGTAGATAGATTGCCGACCGTGAGGTAGTTTGTACCAGGACCTAAGGTTGTGGGTTTTATACAAAGATCAAGATGCCTCTATGAAGAAATTGTATTAGGAGGAATGCTTTGATGGAAGAGGGTTTTAGAGCCTTGCAAAGGAAAATCGATCCATTGCAAGAGGAGCTACATAGAGGGTTTGAGCCGAGAACAAGAGAAGAAAGTGAAGATGATGCTAAAGAAGAGCTATCTGAGGAAGAACAAGAAGCTACAAAAGATCATGTAGAAGTTAGGTTATTGAGGGCCATTTCGAAGATCGAAAAGAGGCCCAGGATTGAAGTTTCTACATATTCTAGAGATTTGAATATGGAACAACTTATTGATTGGATCAATGACATGGAGGAGTATTTCGAGTATGAAGATGTGGAGGACCCAGATTGGGTCAAGTTTGCAAAAATAAAGTTGAAGGGCCACACCAGTATTTGGTGGAAGGAGGTCCAATTAGAGAGGAACAGAAGAGGAAAAGGAAAGATCACCAGATGGAATCGGATGGGGGAGAAACTGAAGAAGCAGTTTATTCCTGTGGACTATGAGATGGAGCTACTAAAGAAAGTACAAGGATTGAAGCAAGGTAACAAGTTTGTCAAGGAGTATAGAGAAAAGATTTTTAAAATTACTATTAGGACAGGTCATGCAGAGCCCAACAAGGAGAAGGTAGCCTGTTACATTAATGGGTTGAGGCCAAGTATTCAAGAAGAGTTGAGCCTCATCAGAATGACTACCATAGAAGATACATACTAGTTTTCCCTAAGGGTGGGAGAGAAGCTGAATAAAAGATTTTCTTAAGGAGAGAAAGTGGGTGGTCCATGGGTTATGCTTGTGAACAGATCATTGAAGTAAGGTGACTTACAAGAAACATGCCAACAAATAGTTTTCTTAAATGTAATTTCAAGGGGTGATAGTAGGTGGACCACTGACTTGGGGTAGTTTACAACTAATTCAAGAAATATGTTTCCATGAAGCATCCAAGGAGTTGTCAACATTCCTAAAAAGTTGGATGAAGTATTCGAAGAGGTAAGAAAAAAATGAATTAGATTGAAATATTTGGAAGAAGATAGGAAAAGATGTTAGAGTCTAAGAGATGATGACAAAAGTGATGTGGAAGAAGGAACAAGGGAAGATGTGTAGGACTTAGAAGACATAGAAGAAGAATCTGAACAACTGAAGCTGTTAAAATCTATTTCTAAAATTGGTAAGAGGCCTAGAATTGAGATCTCAAACTATTTTAATAATTTGAAGCCTAAGGAATTGATTGATTAGACAAATTATTTGGAAGAATATTTTGAGCATGAGGAAAACGAGGATCCAAAGAGGGTTAAGTTTAGAAAGACCAAGTTAAAAGGACATGATATTGATTTGTGGGATGAAGTATAGTTAGAAATAAATAGTACGAGAAAGGAAAGAATAACAAAATGGGTCAGGATGCTTACAAAACTAAAGAGGCAGTTTATGCCCATGGATTTTGAATTGGAACTATTTTAGAAATTATAGATTCTGAGGCAAGGAGGTAGGAATTTGAAGGGATACATTACATAACTCCATAAGATAATCATTAGGATAGGGCACAATAAAGTAGGTAAGGAGAATATTGTAAGATATATCAATGGATTAAAGGAAAGCATCTAAGAAGAGATAATTTTTGTTTGGTTAACTACCATAGAGAATGCATACCAATTTGCAATCATGGTGGAAGGTAAATTAAATGAGAGGTCTGAAGACAAATAGAACTAATAGAGTAGGGAGGAAGACCCCAAAGAGAAAGATCAACGTGCAATAGTAGAAGACCTCACCAAGAGGAAAGATAGATCTGGATAGTACCTACTACAGAGATGACATTACCCAGTGCAGTGAAAAAATGAGGTGCAATTCCTATTACAATGAACTAAATGATAGTAGAACCTATTTTAGAGATAGGAAAGGTAGTGAAACATACCACAAAGGTAGATACGAGCAAGATAGAGAAGGATATGAGAGGAAAATAAGAAGAATTTTCAAATGGAATTTTTTTAAGTGTGGAGAGGAAAAAAAATCAAACATTTGAATGTGTCCAAGTTGAAGGGAAGAGAGTAGAAGGTAGCACAAGAGATACATTTGTGGATGAAGGACCCCAAAGATTATATGAATCATAGGATGACCCAAAACATGGTGTGTTACTAGTCATGAGGAGGGCCTTGTTGAAGTACCCAGAGTATTAAGGACCAATTCCAAGAAAGAACTTGTTCCAAACTAGATGTAAGGTAGGGCAAAATGTTACAAGGTTATGATTGATGGTGGGAGTACATATAACCTATTGCCTAAGGAGATAATTTAGAAGTTGAACTTGAAAAGGCTAAAACATCCAAACCCTTATGCAATTACCTATCTATATAAGGAACACAAGGTTATGCTCAATGAGCAATGTTGGGTGAAATTAAATATAGGAGGTTACCATGAAAAATTCCTATGCAATATGATGTTGATAGATGTATGCTATATTCTTTTAGCGAGGACATGGAAATTTGACTTATAAACTATACATGATGGAAGGGAAAAAACTTACATTGTAACAAGGAATGGCTGGAGACATTGGTTGATGCCCCTAAAGGACAAAGAAGTTCAAGTTTGGAATAATTCTAGGATATTCTTGGTGGATGGGAGGAAATTATTAGATGGATTATGACATGACAATGTTTGTTTTGCATTTATTCCTAATGCATGCAAAATGAAAGATGCTAGAGGAACCAACACAAGTAATGAGGAGACACTGCAGTAGATTCTAAATTTTCTAACATAATACAAGCACATCATATCAAAAAATATGCTCAAGGGATTTCTGTTAATAAGGAGCATAAGTCAACATATGGACCTAGTTCTAGGAGCTATCTTACCAAAAATGGCACTATATAGAATGACATGTAGGAAAACGAAGTGTGAAATAAACAAGTGTAGGAGTAGCTATGAAAAGGGTTGATTAGGGAGAGTTTGAGGCCCATGTGTAGTACCTGTGATACTTGCACCCAAAAAGTAAGGTAAGTGGAGGATGTGTATCGATTCTAGGGAAATCAATAAGATCATAGTTAGGTATAGGTTCCCAATGCCAAGGATAGATGACATAATAGACTATCTAAGCAAAGCGAAGTACTTTACCAAGATAGATTTGAAGAGTGGTTACCATTAGATCCAGATAAGAGAAGGGGATGAATGTAAGATAGAATTCAAGACTAACGAAGGCCTATATGAGTGGTTGGTTATGGATCTTAGATTGATAAATGTGCCTAGCACATTTATGAGATTAATGAATGAGGTACTAAGTTTGTAATTGTCTACTTGAATGATAATCTAATTTTTAGTAAGACTAAAGTAGAACACCTAGAGCATATCAGATTAGTATTATAGAAGTTAAGAAAAGAAAATTTACTAATTAATTTGAAGAAATGTAGCTTTATGAAAGAAGAATTGGTGTATTTGGGATTTGTGATCTTAACTGAATGATTGAAAATAGATCCATAAAATGTTAAAGCCACTATGGAGTGGCCTACACTAGCAAGTGTGTGAGAGGTGAGATATTTTTATGAATTTAGCAATTTTTTATAGAAAATTTATCATAAATTTTAGTAGCATTTGTGTACCACTAACTAAGATAATAAGGGGGAACAAGAAGGAATTCAAGTGGACCATTAGAGTGTATAGAAGTTTTGAGTTGCTAAAGAAAAAGGTAATAGAACAACTAGTACTAGCCTTGCTAGATTCCAATAGGATATTCCAAGTTGATTGTGACATAAGTGGAAATGCAATTGGGGTGGTACTAAGCTAGGAAGGGAGACCTGTAGCATATTTTGGTTGAAAGTTGAGTGATTCTAGAAGGGGATATTCAATTTATGACCAAGAATTCTATGCCATAGTCTAAACATTGAAGAAACTAGTATGCATGGGATTAATTAAATGGCTAGACTGTTTGATTCAGGATGAGCTCTTATTCAAGGGTAGCCAATTGTGTATACCTAGAATGTCTATGAAGGGAAATTTGATCAGGGAAAAACATTGTAGTGGACTGGTAAGATATTTTGGGGAAGATAAAATAGTTGTTGTAGTTAGTGAGAAATATTTTTAGTTCCAATTATACAAGGATGTAAGGAAGTTTATCCAAGGTTGTAGAACTTGCCAAGTTGCCAAAGAACAAAGTCAAAATGTGGTATTATTTCAAGCATTACTAGTACCACAGAGGCCTTGGGTGGACATAAGCATGCATTTTGTTTTACGAATGCCAACAAAACAAAGGGGAATGCTTCATTATTGGTGGTAGTAGATAGGTTTTCTAAGTTGGTGCACTTCATTCCATGTAAGAATAATAATGACGTAGCACACATAATCTATTTTTTAGAGAGATTGTAAAATTGCATAGTTTACAAAAGAGTGTCATTTTGAATATGGATACTATGTTTGTAGGACACATTTGGAGGGCATTGTGAAAGAAGATGAAAATATATTAAAGTTTAGCTCGGCATACCATCCGCCAATTGGACAATCGGAAGTTGTAAATAGGAGTTTGGGAAGCCTATTAAGGTGTTTCGTTGGAGAGAAGAAAAGAAATTGGGACTTGCTTCTTGTTAGAACATAATGTTATTAGGGGTTATATCCTTATAATATTTATATAATGTTCTAATATAAGGTTATCAAACTGTATATTATAAAGCATATACCATTTAATAATTAATAATCTAACAACTATTAGATTATTACTTATTTACAAATGGTTTTCTTTGAATGGGTGTGACTAATACCCTTTAAGGTATTTAACCACCCCTTCTCCTATATTTAAAGAGGGTATCTCTCATTTGAGATGTGTGTGAATTTGGAGTTTTATAGTGAATTATACAACTACATGCACATGATGTATTATTGGCCATGTGGAAGTGTGTAGAGGAGTACATCCCCATGTTCAATCTAATCTTTAATTGACTATATTATGTAAGTTTTTTAATAAAATGATGCTTTATGGGGGTTTTTGCCCAAAAGGGTTTTCCCCATGTATATCTTGTGTAACATGTTAAATCTATTCTTGTATAATGCTCATTCTATTTATTTTATATTTTGTTTATAATGATTAGTATCCTAAGATCTTAATTTCTAACATGGTACTAGAGCAAGTTAGGTTGTACTAATAATTTTTTCAGGTTTTACTAGAAGACATGTAGAACTTGATGGGAAACCTCTTTATGCTCAATCAACACATGATTAAGGCCATTTTTGCAAGACATATGAGTGTGCCTTTTCTATTTTTTAAACCACTTTATAAGGAAATATTTGAGAGATTTTTCATACTAATGTTCTCTTTGTGTGGCATTAAGTTGCAAGGTAAGGTTATCACTTATTTTGATTCTTATCCTTGACTATGTCTATTGATATATTGTCTTTTTTATTAGTCCTATAGATTATTATTCTCCTTTGAAGAACTAAAGATTTATATCTCAACTTTAGTTGGAGTGTATATATATATCATATGATTCAATCATAAAATACTTCCAAATTTTGGTCTATTTAATAGATGAAAATATTTAGAAAAGTTTACAACTATGTTCTTTAGAGGGTCAAGTAATTCAAATGTTTTAAAACCGTATGAGTCCTTAAATCCTTGAATGTAATGGTCACGATCTTTAATTTTTTATATATAATAGACATAACTCTTCAAGTTATAATCTCTATCATAGTTAAGATGTGCCTACATACTATTAATATGTGACAAAACAATGTTCAAGTCGCTAAATCAATGATCAAGTCATTGTTTTGTTTTACTAGTTCATTTCATTTATAAAATAGAGACCTTTCCTTTTCCTAATAAGCAGGAAAGCCACGATCCTAAGAATTTTAATATTTAATATAGAAAATTTAGATGCCATAAACTTTTTAACTTTATATTATGTTCAGACACTAGGGAATATCGCGACCCTTATAGATTTTTTGAAATATTATATTCATATATTTTGAAACTATCATTTATGTTCTATAAAAGCTGCTTCCTCCTTATAATAAAGGTCACTTCCTTTAAGGAAATCCTTTTAAAATGTAGGTTGATTCATTTAGGAGAGTGGAATGAATGCTAGCAAAGGTTGTGAGTCAGGCTCAACACCTGCAAGTTGCATTTTCTTAAAAGTTTCTAAAGATTTTTTTTAGCAAACACTACAGTGCCTTAAATTAGATTAGATAAGTTCAAAATAAACAAGGCCGCATTGCAGCATAGTTCCTGCCAAATGCTGGCAGAGTGGTTTTGTCTTTTGCAGTAGTTCATTTGCAAGTTTGTGCTTTGCAGCAGTTCATTTGTGGGTTTGCCAAACAGTTTTGTTTTAGCTCCTTTAAAAACTGATAGTCATGATTTTTGTTGGCTTGGCCTTTAGTTTCAACTTCAAGCATACCCCTTGTTGAAGCTCATAAAACACTAGTTGAGGGTCAAAATTTGTTGCGATATAGAGTTGTCAAGTTTAAACAAATTAGCTAGTCTTGATTTAACAAAAAAAAATTAAGTAATTTTGAAGCAAAATTTAAAATCAAAAAGAAAAACCCTCACAAAATGTAAAGAGCTTTGCAAATTCCAAACTGTAGAATAAGCCAAGAATAAAAAGAGAAATGTAAAGCTTAGAACATGAAGGTCCCTAAGATGACGACTGGAGGTCTTTAAATGGAAATTGAGCCTCTGAAGCTCTATAACATTCCCATCAATAGACATAGAAGAGTCTATTAAAAGAGAAAGACTCTCAAGGGTTACCTCTCTAATAGATTTGAAAGTTAATTGATGTAATCATCAAATGGGTATGCCTTCTCTGGTGTGCCAATGGACATTACCAACCCTGTTTCTAATTCCCTTATCATATCGTACCATTTCTGAACCTTTTTAAAAAAATAGTCTGTATTTTGGGTTTGAAGAAAAGGTCAAAGCACAGACACTCTACAGTGTAGGAAATGTCATTGATTTCATTCTGTATTGGGCCATTTTTTGAATGCCAAGCTTTAAAAAGGGTTTGGGGAAGGGACGATTTACAGAGCGGGGATGGCGGCATATAATCTTCATGGTGTAATCATGAGATATGTTTGTAGACCCGACAGAAAATAGATAAGCTACAAATAATGACTTTCTAACAAATACAATGACAAAGCAAATGACATTACAGAGCAAACATTTGGCAACCAGTGCAAAATAAAAAAAACATAAACAAAAACACATACTGGCTAGTTTCCTACTTCAAAAGTGAATGTTTCTAAATTTCTGCAGACTCAGCATTAATTGGTGGTGTGTTGGTAGTTCATAGAGGGCCCTCACTGTTAAAAGAAAGTCAAAGCTACTGTAAATGGGTCTGCCTCCATTTTTTAATATATAGCCCTTCACTGATGCCCACCGTGTCATATTAGACATCTGTCTAGGCATCTCAATAGCTGTCTCTGTAAAACCTAAGGCACGGTAGATTAAAACCCTAAATGTGACAGCACATTGGAATGTAGGCAGCTCGATTTTCATACATTGGAATGTAGGCCGCATTAATTCCTCATTTGATTTTAATGCCTTCTCTTGCCTTGGGGGCTGCTCTAACATCCTGTAACCTAACTTTCCACAAATAAGAGGTAGAGAAACTTGCAATCAGTTAACTTTTGAGCATGTCTCTACTCCAAATTTTACATTGCAAATTAACCACATCAAAACCTGCTTCCTGATTCGCTCATTGTGCTCAGTTTAATCGCTTGTTAAAGGACTGCCCTCCGCTATAGTTCCATGGTAGGAACTAATAAAGGACTATATGGGTCGCAAAGAGACTATTATATGGGTTGTGACTTATAAGGAAGAAAGCCTCTTCTTAATGGTAGCCATCCTTACTGCAACCCAATCCTCACATAGTGTAATGGTTCTACTATTACTCCCACTACTCCCTCTTTTGGTATCGACCATTGCATGCTATCTCTTCCATGATGAAGTTAATGTCTTTAACATGTTATTGGGTATTGACTATTATTATTCTTTGAGTGGAGTTAATTGTATATAGCTATAGGAACAACAATGTGATGGATAATATACATAATGAGCTGCAATTGTGAATGATTTGATTCTAGATTTTAATATAGAGAGCTATCCCATACTGAAAGTGGATGTAGCCATTTGGTGAACCACGTTAAAAAACTTTGTTGTTCCCTTGTGCATTGATTCTGTGTTTTGTTATGTATTTGATTTAATCATTTGCTTTTTGTTATGTATTATTCTTTCTTTGCTTAACTATTAGTATCAGAGCTTTGGTCAAGAAGCTCGGTGAAGCAACTTAGTGGTCAAGCTGGTTGGGAATCATGAAGAGTTTCTAGAAGAATGGATGAAGTGGACAAATGGAAAATTGAAAAGTTTTCAAGACAAAACTTTGGTTTATGGAAGCTCCAGATTTGTGCTTTGCTTATTCAAAAGGATCTTGCTATTATGCTACAATGGAAGTCTAAGAAATTGGAGATCTCAGATGAAGATTGGAATATCTTAGACCAAAAAGTAGCTGCAACCATCATTATATCAATGTCCAGCAATGTCATCTTCAACGTTGCTATAGAGACAACAATTAAACAGATTTGGGACAAGATGTGTGATATGTACGAAAGGGCTTCAATAACGAATCAAGTTTTCTTGTTGAAGAAACTAGTAAACTTGAAAATGAATGAAGGTAATAGCATGTCGAACCATTTAAATGAATTTAATGTTGTTATCAGTCAATTACTTTCTATGGATATCAACCTTGAAGAAGAAATGAGAGCCATGTTGTTGTTGTGCTCTCTTCTCGATAGATAGGACATTGTGATAATGACCATAAGCAATTTAGTATCTGGTAAAAGTAGATCCGAAGAAGGGGAGGATAAAAACAAGAAACAATGCTGAGGTATGATGATGTAGCAGCCACACTTCTCAATGAATATATGAGAAGAGGGAAGAATAAAACAAATGGTGATGCCTTAACTGATGTAAGTATTGACAATAGAGGAAGGGATCAAGATAGAGGTAGAAATTATAACCAAAGAAGATAAAAATCTGCCAAAAGATCAAAGTCTAGGGGTAGAAATGGAGAATGTTGGTTTTGTGGCAAAGCAGGTGACACAAAAAAGAACTATTGGAACTACAAAAAGGCACAAGAAAAGGTGAGCAATAATGAAGTAAACATTGCATGTGATAAAGATGATGGTGTTTTGGTTTTATCAATGAGTGACACTACTACAGACTCATTGGTGCTCGATTCTGCTACCTCTTTCCATGCTACTCCATGTCGGGGTACTTTCACAAATTCTCAAGAAGGTATGTTTGGAAAATAAATTTTTTGGTGATAATAAAAAATGTGACACGGTAGGAAAAGGTGATGTGGCACTGTCTTTGAAACATAGAAATAAATAGATCTTGAGAGATGTGAGACAGGTTCCCACGTTGAAACGGAATCCCATCTCCGTAAGTCATCTTTATGCTCAAGGGTGTGATGTCAAATTTTCTTTAGATAATTGGAAACTAACAAAGGGTGTATTGGTGCTTGCAAAAGGTTGCAAATTGGGTAGTCTTTATGTGTTAGAATGTCATGGTGAAGTGGGAGCTACAATGCCGATTGTGGACAGTGGTTCAAAAATTTGGCATAAGAGGCTCGGACATATGAGCCAAAAGGGACTTGAAGTCATGCTTCAAAGGAATCAACTACCAAGTCTCATATCTATTGATTTGAATTTATGTGAGCATTGCCTTTATGGCAAACAGACTTGGACCAGCTTCTTCAAGACTGGTCATGACAATAAATCCATACCTGTTAGTTTCAAGATAGACAACTAAGAGGGGGAGTGAGTAAGTTGTCTCAAAACTTTCCTTTCATCAACCACTTATATACTTCTTGTAATTCAGTAGCATAATAATAAATCAATCATGGAAACACAATGTAATAATTCAAGAGCAGAAACACATTAACACATATGACACCAAGATTTTAACATGGAAAACCTGGTTAAGGGAAAAAACACGGGGTGACTAACCCAAGATTGTATTCTCTATTAAAAGAATAAAAGGAATGAAATGGCACATGCCAATTAGGGCTCACTGCCTAAGCACACTACTCACAAGAAGCCCACTGACTACAAGAGACACATTGTCTACAGAATAATAAATATTACATACTTGAACTGAAGAATAGCATCTTCACCATGCTTGAGTCAGTTCTATTTAAGCTCAACACTTCTACTCTGTTTTTCACTCTTCTCCTCTCTACCACACTCTCATCTTCAACACACACCTTTGAAATGACTTCACAACTATTATTTATAAAAGACATCAACTTTGGGATAATCATCAAAGTCAGCACAATACATACTCTACTTTATTACAGAGTAGATACACAAATACAACTTGTCTTATTACAAAAGACTTCATGCGAATCACCACACAATCGGCCACACATATCTGGGACTTCAATATTCTTTGAGGAACACACCATGCTTCACAAAACACCTTCAAGATCATCCACAAGATGTGCAAACCATTTGGTCAGCTAAGATTATGAAGAACTTCATCATTCAGAAGTAAATCTTCAATTACGAGCTCAATCCTTAATGCGGATCACCAACATGAACTGGACACAATCTAGAGATCCCCACAAGCTTGCCTGAATCACCAAAAACATCCATACCACTTCTGTCTACTAAAACCATCCTCATCTTCATCTGGAACCTCAAGAACACATTTTGTCATCACTGTCACATTAAAATGAATGCTTGTGGACCTCCAGACCATGAACCAATTGAGTTTTCAATTCACATTGACTTCCTAAACACTTCATAAAATCCACAGACCACGATATTGCATTTCCAGATCTTACCGGACCTATTTGTGTCACTCTGTCACCTCTGAACACTTGCCAGAACCAGTTTCACTCAAGTGGCCATAACTTCTTCAAATATTCATGTAGACCTCTCAGATCTTGACTGGATCATCTTTAGACACATATCTACAAACCCTTTGATATGCATTAGCTATGATCTTTACTTCATAGAGCTTCACTGTCTTCATTGATGTTCTCTGTTTCTGATAGGACTAATTTTCTCAATATCCTCAGCACACAACTCATTCAATCCTTGACATCAATGCAATAGGAGTATGTTGACATCAATGACAACACTAGTTAGGCCCATACTTGCAACAATCTCCCCCTTTGTCATTGATGGTAACATATTGTTGATGATTGTTTTTACACATTCATAACAAAAGTTAAAATTCACAAAATGAACCTAACTATCTTGAAAGATATGAACAAACTAATGAAGATTACTTAATCCCAAGTTTCTGTATGGTCAGGTCTTGACCTTGTGCATAATTTAGTAGGTTAATGTGAAGCTACAAGATGCAAGGGGACTTACTTGATTTAAGGTGTTTTATGACTCACTGGACTCAAATTATGCAAAATATCACAAATATGAACAATTTCTTCATTCCTTTGCATAAATTTGTTACTGTATCACAAAGCTTTTATATGATTTATATTAACACAAGCTTTTCTTTTCAAATATTATGAAAACTGTCAAATATCAACTCAATTGTTCATGTTTCCTTCAAATATCAGATAATCTCCTTTAAATCTCTATGTTTAAACTAAGTATTTCAAATGTTTGGGAAAAGTTAGAGAAATCTAAATTAAACTTCCTTTTGCTATAGGATCTAAATGCTCTATTATTCACATTGTAAGAAGTACAACAAACTTAATTAAATCCATAGACTAAACCTTTAAATGTAAGCCCTGAGTATTTTCAGGAACATACATTCAAGATTGCAAGCTTTGGAGAGATAATATTTCAAATAGAAACAAGCACCAGAAAACACTCTTAAAGTAGATGCAGAATTCCAGAGATATTTGTATTCGAAATAAACAGTCATATATGATTTACAGTGTATGAATGACTCCTTGCTTCATTAATCAACTTACAGAAAACTTACAAAACATCTTACAGATACAGTAAGGAAGCTAGATGTTCTACGCATTCCTTATTGTAGCCATAGGTGACCTCCTTCTATTCTAAACTAAAATGTTCTTCTACTCAAAATGCTAAGACTAATTACAACTTCTAGCTCTGTTCTACAAATCCTTGTGTTACAAATCCCTGTGTAAGTCATTACAAAGTAAAGGGGCTCAATATATAGATTTGATTAGCCCCAATACGGCCACAAAACCCTAGTCAATCAATGGTCTATATATCAAGTGCAACAACAATGGTGGAAAACAAATCCTGCCAAAAAATCTCTGAGCAACATACCCATACTGAGCGTAAAGATGCCCTTGGAAACCCTAACAACCATCAAAATATCTTCACCATTAAAATATCTTCTGTTGCTTTGCCCTTTTAATTATGCTTCTTTCCATCTGCATATCTCTTCTCACTGAAATCTTTTACTCCTTTCGCTTCTTTTGTGATCCAATCCACTTTTTGTGATGTCATCACCATTAAGGCTCCGCCTTTATATCTACTTGCATACCTGCCAACGAACATAAAAAAGGGATTTTAAAATTCACGCCACCTTCATCAATTTACACCTCTTCAGAATGTTAGGTGGGCATTAATACAATAATTAATGTGCCAAAAGTTCGGCCTTCTATTGCAGTGTTTACGCTTTCAAACTTTCTTTTACCGTTAGTTTAATTCTGCATACATACCTTTTTCCTTGTATGTTTTGTATATATGTCTTCTTTGTATCTTTAAACATACAAGCACTTTATGCAAGAAATCAAACTAAAGTTCCCTCCCTTTTCCACTTTTTCTGTACTTTGTATCATTTGCTTTGTATATCGCACATTGTAGATTTTCTTGTATGGGCGCATATACAAAAACCTTATGCAAACCCCCCTTTACTGTTTATTTCTTTTGATGCTTTTAATTTCTTTGTATCTCAGATTATGCATATCATAAACATACAAGCATTCCAAACATACAAAGACTATTCTATATTTAATTCTCTTTTTGCATCCGTGTTGTATCTTTATCTTGTATTTTTCACTTTGCATATCGGCTTGTATATTGAAGATTTACATTGTAATTATACAAACCTGATATGCAAATGATGGGGTCCACATTACTTTCCCCCTTGTATCTCTGTGATGCATATAACACTTGTATCAAACCCTTAGATACAAGTCCGGATACATACAAACTCTTTTGTGTGTCCTATCGGATTTCAACCTTCATAATCCACAGTTTACTCATTTTTCAACTCCACAACATGTATATAAAGTATGATGCATCTCTTAAAATACGTTAAGTAGTGATGCATCATTTTAACCAAATTTTGATCTTTTTTGAGTTCCGCAATGTATGTATATTGAAATGCATAACTCGAAACATGCATACAAAGAATGAAACATACAACAATAAAACCCTATTTCATGATCCTTTCGGTTCCGCGACATGTATACAACTTTGCATATCCACTTTGTATGTTTTCCTTTTGCCAAAGATACAAACATAAAATACATCCAATGGATTCAACCGATTATGAATTTAAACTTTGAAATCCATTGGGTCCGACTTGTATGTATATATAGAACGTTAACAAAATGTATACAAGTACACGAATGTAACAAAACCAATAGTTCCTTTTGTAACTTATACAACGACTCGATATACAAACAACTTTGTATATGAGTGACTTTGTATACAAATGACTTTGTATATACAAACAGCTTTGTATATGCAACATACAAACCCTTTTAGTGTACATTTTACCAAAAGCATACATATCTTGTAAAATATTGGGAATTTTAACATGGTTCAAAAAGCAACCCTCACTCATTTTTGATAAGGAATTCACCCATATTTAGCTCTAGTACTTAATGCTTATTTTTCTTTATTTTCAATAAGGTTTGTAACTTTCACTTCCTTTTCCCTTTTACCACACAACAGACCTACACACAAAAGAAAAAGCCACAGCCATAGCAGGGGTCCTCATTTTGCTAAGGAGTAAAATGGGACGTGTTGTGAGCATCACAACAACTAGCAACCAAACAAAACAATCAAATTAAAACCATTAAAGAAAACTAAATGAAATAAATTCATAACTTCCAACTATCTTTCCTGCAAATCATTATCTAACTTGAGACCTAATGTATTCAATAAGGTCCATGAATCTTCCCTTCAATTTAAGTGGGTGCACGTAATTAATAATCCTCATCTTGAAAATTAGTTGAACAAACCAGTGACTGATACTAGACTACATAGTTGATGTCATTCCCTCATAGCCAACTGGCTAGAGCCTTGCTACCAGCAGACGTCCATAGCCCCGACAAGGTTATCGTTACAATTCTCCTAAGTAGAGCCCCACTACCAGTAAGCGTCTATAGCCCCAGTAGAGTTACTTAGATGGCTTAATCTAGATTTTTAGTAAAATCTATTTTATTTATTTATTTATTTTATATTTTGTATTTGATAGAGATTTCATAAGATATTATAGTTGTAACTTCATGGTGCAAGGAATGATCACTTGCTGAAATTAAGCTGAGAATAGTAATGGTAGAAAAGGTGACCTCTAATTTTTCACCTAATATCTACACTGGTAAGTTCAACAAATCCAAGGATTTTAGGTGTGTCATTGTGAGAAACTTCCCTTGAATACTCAACCCACAGTTATTGAATACAAAATTTCACAAGTCAAACAACTTTCTACATTCATGACAGTCACAACAAGTTATGCATAAATTTCAAATAATTAACCTGAATGTTCCAAATTTTCTATTATTTTTAGTGGTTGTTAGTCTACTCCTGCATACTCTAAATGAAAACAAACATCCCTGCTAAGACAACACAACACACAAACAAACACAACAAAACAAAAAACAAAAAGAACAAAACAAAAACAACACGAAACAAAAGAGAACAAAAAACAAAACAAAAACAACCCAAAATTGTACATTATTTATATTATGATACACAGAGACTAACTGCCCTCAACTCAAGCCTAAAAGTAAAGTTTCAAGTGTTGGCCATTAACTGGTAATGGTACATCTTCCCCAGTTAAGGTCTTGAGCCTGAAAGTATTATTTCCAATTATTTTTGCGACCTATAATGGACCTAACCATAATTTGTCAAATTTTCCATGATTTCCTTTCTTTTTAGGTGCTTTATCCTAGCACAACACTAAGTCTGATATTCTAAATGTTTTGACTCTTGCTCTTTTATCAAACCATCTTTTGACTACTACTTGATGTTTGGCAAATTTCTCAATGGCTTGACCTCTTTTCTCATCTAATTGTAACATTTGTATTATTCTAGCCTCTCTATGATCATCAAAGCCTAAATATTCATTAGCAAAATTCCAAAGTGGTATTCTTAGATTTACTGGAAGTATGGGATCAGTCCCATAAACTAAGTGATAAGGTGCATTACCTAAGGCTAACTTAACCTTAGTCCTATCTACCCACAACACATATTTCAACAATGTGTTCAACTCTCTAGGATTCTTTTCAGTTAGCTTCTTGATTATATCCAATAAAATTTTGTTTGTAGACTCAGCTAACTCATTCCCCTAAGGATAATAGTTTGAAGAAAACTTTAAAACTATCCCATACTCAAATGCCCATTTGGAAAATTTTAAAGAAGAAAATGCAGGGCCATTATCACATACCAGCGAATAGGGAGTTCCAAACCTAGTTATGATGTTTTCTTCAAGGAACTCGATAACTACCTTAGTAGTAGAGAACTTGCAACATGTGGCTTCAGTCCACCTTGTATAGTAGTCAGTTACAGTCAGTATAAACTTATGTCCTGCAGATGACAAAGGATTTATGACCCCAATGAAATCTAAGCCCCATTCTGCAAATGGTCTGGACTCAATCACTGGCTATAATGGATTAGCCTGATTCCTTTCCATGTCTGTTGTAGTTTTACAAGTGTGACAACTTTGAATGTGACTCTCAGTATCTTTGAACATTATAGGCCAGTAGTACCCTACTCTCAATATCTTATGCATTGTAGCTAAATGAGAACCATGAACAGTTCCATATTTGTCATGTAATTCTTACAACACCTTATCTGCTTCAACTCTGTTTAAACATCTTAAATATATCCCTTCATGGTTCTTCTTGAATAGAAGACCTCCTTGTACCATGTACTTCTATGGTTTAATCTTTAAAGCTCTCCTCTGAGAAGATTTCATCTTATTTGGATATTTGCCTAATATTAGAAAAGTGTTCAAATTATCATACCACCCTGATGCATCACTGGAATTCGACACATACTGTTGTTTCACCAAATTTGGATCTGTGTTTGCTATGGTTTGAACTAATGCTTGTCCTCTGACCAACCTCATTGGACTAATTTCCATATCAAACTCTTGCAATTTTGTAATCCATTTGTCTGTTTTCTCTCCAGGCTCATTCTACATCAGTAACATCTTCACGGCTACATCTGGTACTATGGCTTTAACCTGACTAAGTAAGATATAATGTTTGAACTTTTTCATTGCTCTTACTAATGCAAACGCCTGTCTTTCTATATCAAGATATTTCAGCTGTGCATCCTTCAATAGTGCACTCATGAAGGCTATGGGTTTTTCTTCGTTGTCTTCTCCCTTTAGTGTCAAAGCAGCTGCAACCGAATGTGAAGATGCAAAAGAATAAATGTAAAATGGCTTTGTATAATCTAGACTTGTCAACATAGGAGCATCAGAAATGGCTTCCTTAATATCTTCAAATGCAGCTTTAGCTACTAGTGTCCATTCTATCTTTGCATCCTTCTTCAGCACGGCGTTCAATGGTTGCACAATTTCTGCAAACCCTATAATAAACTTCCTGAAAAAATTAATCTTACCAAAAAATGACTTTAGTTCTTTCTTACTATTTAGTAATTGCAATTTCTTTATTCCTTCTATTCTATCAGGATCAATAGATATCCCATTTTCAGAAATGACATGTCCTAATAATTTTCCTTTAGTTACGCCAAATGAACATTTCTTTGGGTTAAGGGAAATCTCATACCTTTCACATCTTTTAAGTGCTCTCGTCAAATCTTCAGCATGAGTAGATGCATCTTTAGAGTAAACAGTTAAATCATCCATATAAATAACAATGCACTTACCTGACAATCCATGGAATGTAGTGTCCATGGTTCGCTGAAAAGTGGCACCTGCATTGATTAGACCAAAAGGCATTCTTCTGTATGCATAATTTCCCCATTTGCAAGTAAAATTGGTCTTCAGCCTATCTTCCTTATCAACTAAGACCTGGTTATATCTTGAGAATCCATCTAAGAAAGACATTATTTTAGCCCCATTCACTGCTTGCAATACTTCATCTATTGGAGGTAGGGGATAGTTATCTTTTTCAGAAGCCTTATTCAAATTTCTAAAATCTACACATAACCTAACGTTTCCACTTTTCTTTCTCACTAGTACTATATTAGCTACCCAGGTTGAATGTCTGACTGGAAAGATTATTCTAGCAGACAGCAATTTTTTCAATTCTTCAAAGATTAAAGGTTCTAAAATGGTATTCACGGGCCTTTGTTTCTGCCTAAATGGTTTAACATCTGGTTTCAAGGGTATCACATGAGTTATGATGGATGTATCATATGTCTTCAAATCTTCATATGTCCATGCCATGACATGTTTGTACTCTTTCAGAGCATCCACAATTTCTTTTCTCAATTCTTCAGAGCAAGCCCTTCCAATCAGTACATTCTGTGGACTCTGCTCTATTCCAAGGTTATATGGATCACACTTACCTCCCTCAGTTTTGGGAAAATCTTTCTATCTTACTACCCCATCAAAGTAAAAAATCTGTTGTAACTCAATTACCCCCTTAGGTAAGAAATTACTTTTCAGGTTGATTATGTCTTCTTCATCCCAAAACACATCAGGCCTTCCCTATTCATCAATAATTTGAGCTTCAAATACCTCATTACAAGTTAGAAAATCTACAATTTGTTGATCCCCTTTAAACACCTGGAAATGAGTAACATTATCTGGTATACTAGGAACATTTACTAATTCAACAGCAAATCGTTTTAAACCTGACAATGTTAAGGGTTCTAAAGTGCTAGCACAAATACTAATGCATCTGGTCTATGGTTCAATTCTCTAGGGATATGCTCTATGTTGAAAGCATCAAATGAATATATCAAATCCCACACTCTGTGCCTATAACAAACCATCTTTTTGTAGTTTCATGCATAAAATTTCCTTACTTGCCTGACCACTAACTCAGAATCTGAAAATACCCTGATCATTTTTACCTTTTTCTTGATAGCCATAACAAGTCCATAAATCAAAGCTTCATTTTTTGCAATGTTGTTAGTACAAGAAAATTGTAACCTATATGCTACTAAATATGACTTACCATGATGATCTATAAGCTCCACACCTACACCTGCACCCTGTTTAGATTTAGATCCATCACATTTCAGTATCCACATGCCATCTTTATTCTTTTGACCCTTTACTTTGGTATGTTTTGCCTTTTCTATCACCTGTGAGGTGCTATCTTGTTCATTCCTAGGCAATTCATTTTGACCTACTTGCATATTTATACTTTCAGTTTTTAAATCAGAATGACAAATACTCTTGTCCTTTGTTTCTTCTTTTAAATCTGGGATCAACACATCTATGTTATTCTAAAAGTAGTTCTCTGGTTGATTAGGATTAACCTTTCCTTCTTGCAGTCCTACTCCCTTTGTGCATTTTATGTATTGATATTCTATAATATCTCTACACATTCCACAATTCTCTGTAGAATGTGGCTTATTATGGACTCTACACATGTTTTTATACAATTTGCATTGAACTGGAATATTTTGTTCCATGCACATTTCCATTTCCTGTCTAATGACCTAACGAAAACTATTTATTGCATTTCTTTCTTCATCAAAAGAATTTCCATTAGACTCAATGAATAATATTGTTTCCTTACTGACATTTTTTTTCTAAAATTTAACATCAGGATTTCTTCAACTTGTACCCCTTTGTTAGTAACTCTATAAACACCAAGTTCAACAGAAGCATACAATATCTCATTAGTCCTATTGTATTCTGTAATCATGTGTTTCATCATGGGTTCTACTTCTATCCTGATATGATTTGTAACACCTCTCCGAGGTAACCACATATGTGAAAAATCAGTGGCCATATATCCATTCAATGTTTTGGACCAGTCTCTACTCAACAACATCCCATAATTTATAGGTATATCTACTATCTGAATGTCAATAAAATGACTTACCCTAGGATCTGAGGCTAATTGCATTTGAATATGTATCAGTTCTCCTATCACATTAACCTCAGTTTTATCCAATTGTGTAACAACCTTAGCAAATTTAGTAGGAGTCAGTGCTAAAGTTTTGCATATTCCTAAAGGCATTACATTAGTTGATGCACCAAAATCTACCATGCAATTATGTATGTTCTTTCCACACATCCTAATAGTTAACAAGAAAGGAGGGGCTTCCATCTTATCTGCATACATCACCACATTTGTGTTGGAAGGCTGTTCAGTTTTCCTACTCTTTTCTTTGGGTTGTGGATCTCTATTAGGAACATTCACATCAGCAGAAACCTCACTTGTCACAGATGTATCCAAGGATTTTATGAAAGCATTTATGACTCCTGGACTTTTCAATAATTCACATAAAGGTATACTAACCTTGAGTTTCTTTCTCTTCTGACAAGTAACTCATCAACCTCATTGTTTCTATTGTCTCTGTTTTACTTGTTTAGACCTTTTGTCCTACTGTTCCATTATTTGCATGATGATTAGCCTTCAGTATAGTAGGATTATTACTAGCGTTCTAATCTGGGGGAGTATTGAAATTGTTAGGAGGAGTAGAAGTAGTTAAAGGACCTCCTAGCCTAGTGTTATTTCTCAAATTGTAGGTGTAATTTTTGTTTGACTGTTGAAAAGCCTGTACCTCTTCTATTTCATATAACACTTCATTTTTAGTTTCAAAAGGAAACTGAAATGCATTTAGTACTAAGGCCGATTCAGGATATAGGTTCTCACAAAAATAAGGTTCATCCTCTAACAATTGATCCTCTTCTTCTCCAGCTGCTAAGGTAAAAGTCTCTAAGACTAAAGCAGTCTCATATCCTGAGGGCACTACTTCATTACCTTTGGGAATGAGAAACTTAGAAGTGGGAGCCTGTACATCTACATTGAAAATACTGGATGATAAATGGAATTGAGGACAATCTAGTTCAGCATGGGTACTAATATTATGAAATCTGCACCAATTCTTCAATGCTATATTAGCCATTTGAATTCTAGTTGTTTGTTTTGTATCTTGATTATCTAAATTCTCAAATGGAGAAGCTAGAGTGCCATTATTTGGCCCTGTGTTCCATGTCTTAGGTGGCCTTGGCTGATTTTGATTCCTATTGTTGTTATCCCAAGCCTTGTTATCTACCACAGGTCTTCTATTTTGCATCGGTTGTCCTGGATTATGATTTTGATTTTGATTGTAATTTTGGTTTTTATTTGAACTTTGACCCTAGTTATAATTCTAATTATGATTCTGGTTATGGTTTGGGTTGTAGTTCTGACTATAGCTTTGGTTATGGTTTTGACTATATCCATGGTTGTTTCTACCGTAGAAATTTTCATTTCTCAGTTGTGTCATTTTAGTAGTCAATCTTCTCAAGTGTGCAGTAATTTCTTTGATTTCTTCTCTTTCCTCTTGTGCCTTTGCCACAAATGTATCCTGAGGAGGTTGGAAGAAAGATTGACCATTTCTTTAATTATTATTGGTAGTGTTACCAGTATAAGGGAATATGCCCTAGATTGGGGTAGGATTATACACAAGTGTGTATGTAGGAACTGGAGTGTTATGTGTAGGGATTCCATTCCAAGGTTGTGTTTGATTTTGTATCCCATGATTTCCTCCATTAAGAAATGGATTATAAGTTGTTTGCCTCATCTCCTGGTTTACTAAGGCTACCTCCTTATAAGCCTTGGATATTGTATCTATGTCAACTTTTCTTTTAACAAACATAGCGGTCAGTGGATCTAAGGCAACATAATATATGGCTAATAGTGTAGCTGAATTTACTGTGTAAGGAGCTACCAACCTAGAATAGGCCTTTTGAAACCTGTCATTAAAATTGTCAATCAGCTCTCCTTCACCTCTCTTTATTGCAGCCAATTTATGATATAAGGTGGAAGGATCTATTGGACCTCTAAATCTAGACAAAAATGTTTCTTCCATAAGTGCCCAAGAAGAAATGTAACCATTAGGAAAGTTAACATACCAGTTAGAAGCCTTCTCATTGAAGGTGTAAGGAAACAACCTACACACAACATCCTCATATTCTAACCTGGCCCTAAAGCATGCTTCCTTCAATATCCTAATGTGATCTTTTGGATCCTGATGCAATTGGTATTTAGGACATATCTTTTCAGGATTCTTTGGCATCTCATGATAATTAGGGAATGTTATGGGAGAATTAACATTAAAGTAAGCCATTGAAGGTACTTGTGCTTGACCTGGGCCTTGGGGAATACCTGGATTTCTTGGTGGACTTGGATTTCTGGGAGGACTGGGACCTCTAGGAGGACTAGGACCTCTAGGAGGACCTGAACCAAGATTTAATGATCTAAATGAAGAACTGTCAGGACTCAAAATGTTATGGATACTAAAAGGTGATCCAGGAGACGTTCCAAATGAACCTCCTACATGTGATATTCTAGGATTCCAAATCAAAGGACCTTTACTTTGCCTTTTATCAGGTAATTGCATGAATGTATCTTCTAAACTAGATCTAGACCTAGTCACTCTATTACTATTATGAGCCAGCTTTACTTAGAACAAATGCTAACTCCAATCAGGCCCTCCTAGCGTCAAAAACTATTGATGATTATTTTTACACATTCATAAAAAAAGTTAAAATTCACAAAATGAACCTAACTGTCTTGAAAGATATGAAGAAATCAATGAAGATTACTTAATCCCAAGTTTCTGTATGGTCAGGTCTTGCCCTTGTGGATAATTCAGTAGGTTAATGTGAACCTATAATATGCAAGGGGCCTTACTTGATTTAAGGTGTTTTATGACTCACTGGACTCGAATTATGCAAAATATCACAAATATCAACATTTTCTTCATCCTTTGCATAAATTGGTTATTGTATCACAAATCTTTATATGATTTATATTAACACAAGCTTTGTTTTTCAAATATTATGAAAACTATCAAATATCAACTTAGTTGTTCATGTTTCCTTCAATTATCAGACAATCTCCTTGAAATCTCTACATTTAAGCTAAGTATTTCAAATGTTTGGCAAATGTTAGAGAAATCTAATTTAAACTTCCTTCTGCTACAGGATCTAAATGCTCTATTATTCACATTGTAAGCAGTACAACAAACTTGATTAAATCCATAGACTAAACCTTTAAATGTAAGCCCTGAGTATTTTCACGAACATACATTCAAGATTGCAAGCTTTGGAGAGATAATATTTCAAATACAAACAATAGCTAGAAAACACTCTTAAAGTAGACACAGAATTTCGGAGATATTTGTATTCAAAATAAACAATCATATATGATTTACAATGTATGAATGACTCCTTGCTTCATTAATCAACTTACAAAAAACTTACAAAACATCTTACAGATACAGTAAGGAAGCTAGATGTTCCACGCATTCCTTATTGTAGACACAAGCAACCTCCTTCTATTCTAAACTAAAATGTTCTTCTACTCAAAATGCTAAGACTAATTACAACTTCCAGTTCTGTTCTACAAATCCCTGTGTTAGAAATCCCTATGTTACAAAGCCCTGTGTAAGTCATTACAAAGTAAAGGGGCTCAATATATAGATTTGATTATCCCAAATACGGCCACAAAACCCTAGTCAATCAATGGTCTATATCACAAGTGCAACAACAATGGTGGAAAATAAATCCCACCAAAAAATCTCTGA